>CM066733.1:13697083-14979166 GCA_033961575.1 Aselliscus stoliczkanus
ATATATGGTGATGGAAGGAGAACTGACTCTGGGTGGTGAACACACAATGGGATATATAGATGATGCATTACAGAATTATACACTTGAAACCTATATAATTTTACTAACCAATATCACCCCATAAATTTAATAAAAATTTAAAAAGTAATGAAAATTAAAATAATGAAAATGAGATAAAAAATGAGATTAAATCAGACTAAAAAGGTTTTGCACAGTGAAGGAAACTATCAACAAAATTAGAAAAACAAAACAAAAGCAACCTACTGAATGGGAGAAGATATTTACAAATCATATGTTTACTAATGGATTAATATCATAAATATATAAAGAACTTACACAACTCAATTTCATAAAAACAACCCATTAAAACTGAACCTTTATTGAAACTGAATCTTTTTTCAATCTGGTACTGATCACAGCCGAAATATGCAGGGCAGTTTAGTGCATATTTATTTTTCTTTTTTCCCTTCCCTCCCGTTTTATAACAGCACCACTTTTTCCTTTTCACACATTACCTTTCCTCTATGCAGTTTTGTTGGGATTGCCAGTCAAAACACTGCATTCTCTTTGCATAAGTTCCAAATTAGGCCCCTCAGATACTTTCCTTTGGAAACTCAAGTACATACTTGGTTTCTCTGATTTTTGTCCTTTTCTGAATCTAGCTTACTAGTATTATCTTCAAATCTCTGTACTACATGGCAACCATCTAGTACATTTCTTATCTTTTGTGGGGATTTAATGTTGATTTCTGTTGATTACAACCACTCAATTCTGACTGATATAGTCAGTACTAATACTGAAGGCTAAACAATTGATCTTGGGAGGGAATAACTGAATGAACTACAGCTGTTTAGCAACTGTAGGTCAGTGGAAAAGAGCTGTGTAATTCTTGTATTTTAGATGAGAATGTCATTAAAAAAATTTCAGTGAATAATTTTATTTCCATTATGATAAAATATTTCATTCACTTCCTTACAAATCTTTTCCTTTTTTCTAAGACACTTTTCCTGGTATCAGAGCATTATTCAATCAAACAGACATTTTTTTGTTGAATGAACACATTTATTCCTAATGCTTTGAGTTTGCAGTTGCCAAAAAGGAAATCAACTCATTTATACAAATAGATTGGTCTATATGCTCTCATCTCTCATCATTGTGTTCAAGGTAGGGCTATGCTTCTATTTTAAGAAGGAAGGACAAATTTCTAGAAGAGAGAAATTGTTATTGAAGAATTCTTATATAATCAGAAGGCTTAGAAGCAAATCATAATTGTAATTTGTACCCAGAGATCGAAGCCACGTCAGTAATGACACTCATTAGATTTTTTTGTTTTTCTTCTCTGGCCTATTTAGGAGCAACAATTGCTTAATGCTCTGATGGACATAACCAACATAAATGTGGTGATTATTCCTGGTATGATGTCATTCTTTTTTTTTTTTTTTTGAGAGCAGTGTCACTGGCCTTTATATGTGGGACCCAAACCGGGGCCACTGGCTTCCCAAGCCAGTGCTTAACCACCGCGCCACTCGGCCGGCCCATGGTGTCATTCTTGTAACTCAACAGATGAAAGCTGATTGCTCTCCATCTCTCAGCTAAGCAAAAATGAATCTTTCCCAAGATGCAATGACACATGTTTAGGTTGTATAAAAATAAATAAATAAATGAGATGCTTGCTAGTAGGCAAACATTTATTATTTTTTTGTTTCTCCTAAAAAGTTTCTTTCATTAATAACAGACTGAAGATCTGTGCCAGGAATTGCACAGGGAATATTATAAAATGGTTTATTGTTCTCCTCAAGGAAATATCTATGCAAATATAGCTGAACTAGATATGAATAAAGAATATGGTAGGCTCCATTTTCATTATTAGTTAAGTGTGCCTCTCAGAATATAATATTTTGGTGCTTTGTAACTTATAAAGTAATATAACTTTCCCACCAAAGCATAGAGGGATATCTGCTAAATATGTTGATAAGACTTCTTTTTTTCTTTTTTTTTTCTATATATAACTTTACATAATAGTCTTTTGCAAATAGGAAACATCAAAAAGAACAGGTAATTAGGATTACAAAAGACATCAATGTGCAATTAAACACAATTTTTATATACATGAAAATATTATAAAGAACAGAACTGAAGTTTCTAGATATTGAAAAGAGTCAATTGTATAATGTAAAAGCCAAAAAGACATACAACAAAAAGACAGAGCATTTAGAACATGCATCCAGCTTTGCCACAACTTACTACCAAGACTTTGAATAGGTCACTTACTTTTAACCTAACATCCACTTCCATTTTCTACCTGAAATCCAAAGTTTCACCTAGTTGGCTCTGAGTCACATCTATACAGGCAAATATTTGTTTGATAATGTAATTCTTATGAATGGAATCTAATGCATTTTGTCAGGGGATAGTCTGTAATTCTCTACAAGCTCTATCACTCTCTGATGTCTTATCTTTTTATTACCTGCCTGGTCCCTGAAGATAATTGATAATGGGATGTTGTTCATGGGATGCTCCCTTAGGGGAGTTATGGTCTCAAAAGCTTATGATTCTAACTATATGGGTTTGAAATAGGCCATCTAACTCTGTTTGAGGTTTCTTGGTGTACTTGAATGGTAAAAACAATAGGAAGCCACATTATATATTTAATTTTATCATATAGTCAATTATGATTTCAGAATGATTATTTTTCCCCCAGACTGTCTACAAAATCTAGTAGAGTTTTTTGTTTGTTTGCTTGCCTGTTTGTTTGTTTTGTTTAAAAGTGTATTGTGTTTATGTAACTTAAGATAAATGTATGTATACTAGGTAAACAAGAAGTTTTCAAATTACATACTTATAGGAATTTCTGTAGTCTGAGAACTTATTTGAATCTGTGCCTGTAGTTTTAATCTGAGCTGGAGTAGAGAGTTTTAAATTTAAAAAAAAAAATCAAGTCATTTTTTATTGGGTCATAACTTATTTTATGAAACAGTTGCCATTTTTAAATACATTTCAATGACGTTTTCCTAGTATTAACTCCAAAGAAAATCAATTTTCTCCTTTTAAATTATTCCTGAGAAGAAAATCGTATAAGGTTATTTTCAATACAGAAGCAATTCATGCCTCCATTAATAGAAATGAGACAAATTGCATATTCACATTGAAAAATACGTTTTTAATCGGGTACTTGACAGCGGTATCTAAGTCATAGCATTCAGTGTAAAAATGCTGAACAAGAACTGATTGTTCTTTTTCTCTGCCTTTTTACCATTCAGAACGATCATCTTCAGGATAATGGCATATTAGCATATTACTCCATGATTTCTTCCAGTGGAGAAACCTGTTTCCGTAAGATGACAATATCTCTCCATTATATAATATTATTAATTTTAAAATTACTGTTACATTCACAATTTTTAAATAATCTCTTTGGAAGAGGCTTTGGAGCATATCTAGTATACCTTTTCTAGATCATGCTGACAGTTGATTGATTAGCCTATGCTTGAGCCCTTCTAATAACAGGAGGTTTTTTTTTATATGACAGCAGTGTCTTTTTGCTTACAGACATTTCTAATTGCTAGGCATATTTCAACTCAGATTTCTCTTTATAAAGTAACGTTCTAATGACAACACTTCTGAAACCTTGTTCTGAGTAACCATCCCTGATTGTTTCAAAGTTATTCCTATGAAATGATTTCCAAGCCCTTCACTGATCCCTTCTAGGAAGCTCTCAAAGTTCTGAGCAACGTCTACGTGATGTGAGGAGTACAGAGCATTATAATACCTCACTCAGGCCCTTGAACTTGACAGCAGGTCTGTTTTTGTAGCCTTGGATTCCATTAGCTCTTTAGCCACCAGTTGTTTGAAATGTCCATTCATAGGAGGTTATAGTCTTTTTTTTCAGTATAGTTTTAAGCATATTTTTTCCTATCCTGTATTTGGACACGACTTATTTTGAGCAATTGACACTTTGAACTTAAATGCAGAACTTTATCTTTACTTATTATCTTATATCATTCTTACCATGATCTTGGGAGAAAGATATTATTAATTCCATTTTTATTGATACAAAGAGTTTCTTACAAAGAAATTTGCCCAAACTCAAAGAGTTAGTAGTAAAGTTAAATACAATGACTTACGCATTTTGATTTGGTGAGTAAATGTCTAACATTGATTTATGACTTCAAAATACATTTAATGTGGTAACCTTTGCAGGTAACATATTGAGAAAAGAAATAAAACTGCTGGTATTCAGTCTATTCCCCTCTTTTAACTTCATTCCCATTAGAGATTCCTTCATTTTCCTATGTACCCTCTTAAATATGAGTACCATTCTTTATCCAGTTACACAAATCAGTCTTGTAACAAAAAAGATCTGAATTCACCCTTGTTTTATCCCATAGAGATAGAGGCATTGCATTTTAGATCCACATGTTTTCTTCCCAAATCTACAGCTACATGTACTTGTCTTACTAAACTGAACATTTACTCAGTTTGAATCTTAATTTCAACTGTTTATATCCAGCGTTTAAATGAGACTTCTCTGGTACCAAAGCTGGGAATTAATGCACATTTTAGCTTTTACTTAAGAGGCACCATGAGAAGATGAGAAAATCATTTTAAGAAGCATTTCCTTTTTTTTCCAGAAGAGTCTCTAAATATTTTGCTTAGTTGTCTCTTCTGCAGGTATTTCTGTATTAAGTGGTACCTTCCTCAGAAGTGGAAAAAACGTCTGTTTATCAGTCACGAAGCAGCAGGGCAGGCTCTCTTTTAAAAACATGAAATAGCTGAGAAATGCTTACCTGAAAATAACTTTTTTCTTTTTTTTTTTTTTTTTTTTAAATTTTATTTTATTTTTAATTAGTTTCAGGTGTACAACACAGTGCAATAGTTATACATTTTACCCCTCAAAGTGACAACCCCCCCACCCCCAATAGTTTCAGGTGTACAACACAGTGCAATAGTTATACATTTTACCCCCAAAGTGACAAACCCCCACCCCCAATACACCCCCACACCCCCCATATCATACATATCTATTACTCTTCCTCTGACTCTCTTCCACAGTATAATCCACATCCCGTGACTATCTATATATATTCAATTACAGTAGGTATACCACCTCCACTTTAGTAATACAGTGCAGTGATCAAACCTCTACTCCATCCATGAAATGGTCTCCTAACAAGACCTATGATCATCTGACATTCCACAGAATATTTACAACATTATTAATTATATTCCCCAAACTGTTTTTCCTATCCCAGTAGCAATATTGTAGTTGCCTATTTTTGCTGTCTAATCCCTTCCCCTTTCTCCCTCATTCCCATTCCTCTCCAAATTAGCAACCCTGATTTTTCCTCTATATCTATGAGACAGTTTCTGTTTACTTTGCTCATTCATACAGTTTTTCATATTCCACATATAAGTGAGATCATATGGTATTTGTCCTTCTCTGACTGACTTACTTCACTCAACATTATAGTCTCTAGGTCCATCCATATCATTGCAAATGGCACGATTTCATTCTTCTTTATAGCGGAGTAATACTCCATTGTATAAATATACCACAGTTTCTTAATCCAGTCATCTACTGACGGGCATTTTGGTTGTTTCCAAGTCTTAGCTATTGTAAATTGTGCTGCTATGAACATCGGGGTGCATAACTTTTTTTTGAATAAGGTCTTGGTTTTTTCAGGATAAATACCTAGGAGTGGAATTGCTGGGTCAAAAGGTAGCTCTATTTCCAGTTCTTTGAGATACCTCCATACTGACTTCCATAGTGGCTGCACCAATCTGCAGTCCCACCAACAGTGCAGCAGGGTCCCCTTTTCCCCACAGCCCCGCCAGCACTTGTTGTTTGTTGATTTGTTGATGATAGCCATTCTGACTGGAGTGAGGTGGTATCTCATGGTGGTTTTTATTTGCATTTCCTAATGACCAGTGAGGTTGAACTTTTTTCATATGCCTGTTGGCCATCTGTATGTCCTCTTTAGAGAAATGTCTCTTCATATCTTCTGCCCATTTTTTAATTGGGTTGTTTGTTTTTTTTGGTGTTGAGTTTCATGAGTGTTTTATAAATTTTGGATATTAACCCCTTATCAGATATATCGTTGGCAAATATATTCTCCCATTCAGTAGGCTTCTTTTTGTTTTATTAATGGTTTCCTTTGTTGTGAAAAAAACTTTTAAGTCTGATATAATCCCATATGTTCATTTTTTTCTTTTTACTTCCCTTGCCCGTAGGGGATGTATCAGTAAAAATATTGCTCCGGTAATGTCTGCAAATGTACTCCCTATATTTTCATTTAGGATTTTTATGGTTTCAGGTCTTACATTTAAGTCTTTAATCCATTTTGAATTTGTTCTTGTATAAGGCGTAAGGAGATGATCCAGTTTCATTTTTTTTGCATGTGTCAGTCCAATTTTCCCAGCACCATTTATTGAATAGACTATCTTTACTCCAGTGTAAATTCTTGCTTCCCTTGTCATAGATTAACTGTCCGTAAATGCTTGGATTTATTTCTGGGCTCTCTGTTCTGTTCCACTGATCGATGTGCCTGTTTTTATGCCAATACCAAACTGTCTTGATTACTGTGGCCTTGTAGTAGGTTTTGATGTCTGGTAGCGTGATCCCCCCAACTTTGTTTTTATTCCTCAGAATTGCCGAGGCTATTCTGGGTCTTTTATGATTCCATATAAACTTTAGGATTATATTTTCTATTTCTGTGAAAAATGCCCTTGGTAGTTTGATAGGAATTGCATTGAATCTATATATTGCTTTAGGCAGTATGGACATTTTAACTATAGAAAATAACTTTTTTCTTTACACTATCATGTATAACCCTGATATGATGGTTTATCACCCAGCCTCATATAGAAAGTGGTGTGGGCAGGTGCTACTGACAGATTTGTTCAGTTCCAGCCCAGAGCTACAAAGTTCCTTGTCCAAAGACATAGAATCAACTAACTCACTATCAACGTACAAAACTGCCAAGGACTGTTGTGTTGTCTCAAGCATTCCACTTAGCCTAATTAAGCTTTACTAACCTTTTCTCTTTGACAGAACAACTTTGAATGCATATCAGAAGGGAGCTCTCTAAATATTTATTGAATAAAACAGCTTGTTTGGATATGAAATGAGTTTAGAGACAGGAATTAAGGCCAGTAAAACTCTAACTTTCTGATATAGAAAACGTGTGCTGGGAGAAGGCTCAACATCAAATTTTTAATAATAACCACTTTCATTTTTAGAATTCAACTTAATGTAGTGTTATATTAGAAGTATAGAACTTGCAAACACATTTTAGGGGGATAGACATCTTCAATTTATTTATTCATTTGTATGTTCTTTCGTTCCTCAAATTTTTCTAAGAATGATTTAAGGTCATTTATAAAAGTACATATACTTTTAATTATATTAAAGACATCCAAGCAAAGCAAGAAAACTATGATAAACCCAGGGATAGTGTATATAACAAAATTACACTCTATAACATCTGAACATTTGCCTTAGGAGGATTATAACTAGCTTTCTAACAATCAGTGTAAAGAGGGAATGCTGATCAATTACATATTGCATTTTCATATAATTCATTTGTTTTCATATAATTAAAACAAAATAATTTATTAGAAGAAAAAACAGTTTTCTGGATGTGATACCCCCCCTCCCCAAGGAAGATTTCCCTCTGGATAATGTAAGAAATAATAAAATAAATAATTTGATTGCGGGGGGCCAGCCCCCGCTGACCAGGGTCCCAAGAAGGTGGACACGGAGTCGGCGATACGAAAGACAGAAAATCTTTATTACAGTAAAGGCAGAAAAAAGGTGGAGACACCGGAAAGAGGTTCTCAGAAGTGTCACACTTATTGTTAAAGCCTAGCTCCTTTTATAGGGGCTTTTGACTATTATCTTAATTACAAGTTATGTTTCACATGACCATGATGTTTTTTCTTACTCAGAACTTTTACTTTTTTGTAATTGTATCTTTTTAGCTACACTGTGACCTGTTCAAGGATTTTACTTATCATCTAAAAAGTGGTTACCATGGCTACCTTACAGGGCATATACTTGAACTATTGCCAAGAGTTTAGGCAAGAAACTATTTCTATGTGATTATAATACTTAGTAGCAAAAGGAGTTTTAAACTTTTCCTATCTTACAAAGAGCTGCATGTTTTTGTAATAGAGGGTAACATCTGTTTCTCAGTCAAAGCTTCAGTATCTGTTGCTAGCAATGTACAGAACAAAGAGTTAAAACAAGGCTGTTAATTAAAATAACTTATGGTCAGTAAGTTGCCTCTTATCAGAACTTTCATGGCCGAGAGACCTTGGTCTCCTGGTCTCCAAGGAAACCTTTCACAGCTGCACAGGCAAGGACGAACGATAGCACTAGTTTCTCACAGAGGCTGTCTGTTTCTCACAGACTGGCTTTTTTAGGCCTATGTGGCCAAAGGCCTATGCCTCAGTTTCCAAAGGGGCTTGAGTCCCCAATATCTCAATTTAGGGGTTCCCCACGGAACTACCGCCTGGCTTAGGTTGTCTCCCCTCATTTAGGAGATCTTACCCGTCTTTGGCTGCGTAGTTAGCTCATTGGGGTATACAGGAACTTGCCATAAATGCAGTGAGTATATTGTCTCCTATAGGAGGAAAGGCACATGGGTTCTTAGAGGCAGGAGATATTACATGACCAACCATAAGGCAGCATCCCTAATATCCAGTGCTGAGCAGAGCAATGTGGCCTTGTCAGATACTGGGGGGCTGTCGGCTTCCCACATTTGATAACATCCATATTATATGCACAACTTTAACGGTGCCACACTTTTATTGTTTGTGTGTCAGGATCTGACGTGAGGCATCTGTGTACTTTGTCTTTTTTTTGGAGGAAGAGCCTATTTTGGCATTGCTGGTGACACTATATGTATTCAATGGTACCTCATTCCCTTATTCCTGTAGGTTTTCAAATGCACGGCCTTGTCCCCCATAGCTGTGTCTCCCACTCCGTTTTGCACACAACTTTATCTTCTTACTATTCCTCTGCATCCCCTTTGATAAAATCCACATTGCTCAGTCAGTGAATGGTGATTTATGAAAACCATGCCTTCCTTTTCCCAGAACCATCCTTTATCAATTATTCCTGAAAATAGCTGAAGTTTGGCCAGCCTCCTCTTGCTACTGCCCTGTAACACAAGTTAAATACTCCTTCGAAGCCTTCCTCTGCCAGCGATTTTCTCATAAAGGATCATGCAAATGATACTCTGGTTGACTTTCTTCATCACCTAAAGCATAGAGCCTGGCACTTAGGAGACAGGAATCAACAGAGACCTTTTAAGAATCATCTAAAAAATGTGTTTGTTTTACAAAAAAATTAGAATCATCTAAAATGATAAAAATCTTTTTAGAATTATTTTAAAATGATCCTAAATCTATAATGATTTAGGTAGTCTAAATCACAGACCACCTGAATGCCTTGCTATGTTCAACTATTTCCGATGAAGTCAACCCCAGTAACTAATAAGAATTGCTTTTGATATTCTTATGTGTCAAGATTAGTTTTCTTTGCCAGTAACTTAATCCTTTTTTACCCATAGATTTTTGCTATGTTCTATAAAGTGAAACAGCTGAATCAAAATACTTCCCCTGTGTGAGTGGAATTATCAAATAGCCAAAGAGCTGGCCAGTCTGTTTGAAATTTCTTGTAGGATACCATATCTTTGTTCCAGTAAATCACATAAGAGGAAGACTGAAATTTTGAAGAGTTTATATGTTTTGTTGTCCTGTTTGACATGGATCAGAAAAAAGGATTGAGTTACAACGAATCAATCTTTTCATGCTATAGCACCCTTATAAGACACAGACTTCCAAGAACTATAATATCAAGCGGTTAAAACACCAAGTCAGAGCTTGTGTGTTGCATTCATGTGGGTGTTAACAGGTGTGGGGTTGAAGGGAGAGGTAATTATGTGGGCGTTTAGAGTTGTGGGTTTCTGTACTCGCTCCCTTCCAAACATTGTTCACTTCACAGGAACTGGGATGGGCTGTGGGGGAGGAAGGTTTCAGAGTTCAGCAGAATGTGGCCTCTTTCTTCAAGGATGTCACATGTTGTGGAACAGAACACATTGTGGCAAGTTCTAAAACCAGGATGTGTACAATTCTTCAGGTGCACAGTTTTGTGAGGTGGGGAGCCCAGCACTCTCATCATATGATCTGAGGATTAAAGATTGACAATTTGTAGTTCACAAAATAGAGAAAGAGGGAAAAACATCCAGAAATTGGGAAACTAAATGTCACAGACACAGAGACATTGAAGAGCAGACCTACCCTGAAATTTGGTGGTGGGAGAAAAAAATAAGTATTTAGAAATAAAAAATACAACCCAACTTACTTAACAAAGATGGGGAGTTTTCATAGGCTATATTTTCCATATTACCCAGGATGAGGATTTCTGGTAAACTAGAAGACTTTGTGCTTTTCATTAACATTACAGGTTTAAAATTAAAACAATAAAAGAAAACTATATTTCTTGCAAGGTTAATATGTTTTCTTCTAAAATTATCATTGTTTTGGTTGATATTTAATCAAGATGATTATTTTGATATCTCTGTTCCTTTAAGTGTCACTAATAGAGAGTTTTAGATTATTCTTTATATTGGAAGGTTAATAAGGGGTAATAAAATCTGAGAAAAACCACTTAGGCAGGAAGGCACATGTGAAGAGTGAATGGAATGAATGGGTGTGGTGGGAAGAAGCAGTTTGCAAGAAAGACAGGCGGACGACTCTTTTATGCTTCAAAGTGTGTGCTTGGAGCATTCCATTAGTTAGACGTTCATTTCTGTGAATAAGGCTCTTTTCAAATACAAGGGTAAAAACATTATTATTACTTTTTAAAGTAGAGCAGTTAAAATAATAATTCTTGGAGTGAAAAAGAGCTGGATTATATTTTCGCTTCAACATTTACTAATTTCATGAGAGAGGAAGTTCCATTTTCTCTAAAACTTTTTTTTTCTCTTTCTTTCTTTGTCCCTAGAGGGAGAAATCTAATTCTTCAGACTCTGGGTCAATGATTAGATTGTTGTTATTAGTAATCAGGGTCACTGTGCAGCTCCTTTTCCTACTTCCTTCTGGTTTCCAGTACCTCTAAGAGGACTAAGGCCCGGGCCTGCATGGGAGGGCCAGGTGCCTGCATTGTATCCCTATGCTGCCTTGCAGAGCGTTCCTAAACCTTAGGGACTCATCCCGATTAGCTTCCATTCTGTGACATAGAGAAGGCTGCTTTGGGCTCAAGCGTAAGCCATGTGTTTGATGCAGGTTACAAGAAAATCTTACATTTGGATGTCACTATTAGCCCACCTAGTACTAAAGTGATGTTTTGGGTTCCTGTTTATTAGTGATATATCTATATAGTGATATATCTATATATATCTATATCTATCTATCTATCTATCTATCTATCTATAGATATAGATATAGATATAGATATAGATATAGATATAGATATAGATATAGATATAGATGCAATTAGCCTCCTTAGCAATCATCGAGAAGGAGTGTTTGGTGAAATGGGGTTGTAGGGTTCTTAGGTTCTTACTGAAATTTCATCAAATAGTGCTTCGAACACTATCTTAATGCCTAATATTTGCATATAAGGATTAAATGTTTAGAGGCTTAAAAAGTGACACTGTTTTAACTTGGACATCTTAAATAATGTATCAGATCTTTATAATGGCATTGACCCTAGGTCAAAGGGTTTAAAAGAATAAAATGAGCTACTGTACTTTGTAGATGACCTGTTAGCATATAGTAAGGGCTTAATAATTTTTTCATTAGATTCTAAAAAATTTGAGGCAAGTAAATTGACTTGTTCAGTGTTTCTTTAACATTTAGCATTTCATTGATTAATTGTGTGTGTGTACTTTTTAAATGAATATAAAGATTGCTGAAAACTTTTTACAGTGTAAGATAATAAGATAATTATATATTTGACATGCTGGAATGTATTCCTGATTGGTATGGGAAGGGAAACAGAGAGACAATTTATGGAGTAAAACAAAAATAAACCTTAGTATGTATATTGCAGTAAAATTTGACAGCTTCTGGGTAGCAGAAGACAATGGGCATCTGAAGACTGTCGGAGAGGAGTCAAGAGGATGATTATTCATTCATTTGATGCAGTTTTAGAACTAATTTAGTATTTTTAACTAACAATCACTATGTGTTTTTGCGTATATGTATATATGTATTATATATACATATATGTATAACTACATATACCATTTTTATATTAAAGAATTATTAAATAATAATAAAATTATTTTTCTGAATCAGAATGCAAGTAGACTTGATTAGACTAGACCACATAATTGGAGTAATATTTCAAGCATATTTTATAAAGCATTTTAAATTTATTTTAAATTTATAACTATATTTATAGACTTAATACACACTTATAAACAGGATATTTACTGTCAGAATCTTTAGTTTTATCTATGACTTTTCCAGGAAATTGCCAGAGTAAATTGTAAACTTTCTTTTTCATCTATTCACAAACTGGTTGCTTCAACCGTTTAACAATTTTTTTTTTCCTAAATGAAACACAGAGGGAATGAAACAACCAGATATTTTAAAAAAAGGACAGTACTGTTATTCTATTTTTTAAACATTCATTAGTTTTTTGTCACATTGTCATGAAATATACTGCCAATAAAGACTGTTTTGCTTCACACATGTAATTGTGAACAAGTAACTCCAAAGATTTTGGTTTATGTAAATTTGGCTAAAATATTTATTATTTCTTTGCTCTTTGAAATGGACGGTAATGTCACTCAGTTATCTATTTTCATTTTAGAATGCAGATTTTAGGGCTTCTTAATGACCTTTTCTATCGTTGGTATCCTGAGGAACCACTTGATAATGCATTTATGTAATAAACAGGGGGCAGTTATTTTAATATTTATTGAACAGCCCTGTTATTATTATTATTATGGTTATTATTATTATAAGCATTGTAGCAGACACCTTTAAAAATTACTGCTTAATGACATTGACAATTGTGTATATACCTCCCCCCTCAAATGACCCCAGATAATTGGTCATACATGACCCAAGCTAGTTCAGTGAGATTATTTCTCAAGATAATTTGGAATTATGGCATAGTAAGATAGACATTAATTTGGACACTGTGAGGCTGCCATATGAACTTGGAAATAGAGAAACCAGTCTTTAGGGGGAAAAGACTAAAGCAAATATGTGGGGAAAAAAAGAAGAGAGACTGTCCAGAGAGAGTAAAAAGGTGAAGGAGAGAGAGAGAGAGAGGCAATGGGGTACCAGTGCATATTAATTATGAAGTCTCCATCTCAAACAAATAATTACAGCACATTTATTCACTCTTTTCATGTGTATAACATTTATGTTTGTTGCTATGTGGTAGGCATCTTAAAGATTCTGATAAAGTGGTGAACGTGGGACTCTTCCTTTTTCATGGAGATTTTATTCTAGTGAGACAGATGTTCAATAAGCAAACAGTATATTATAATTTAGGATAATGGTGCGTAATGTAAAGTGATATACAATAGAATGAAAGGCTAGATTGTGCGGAGTTGGACGAGTGCAGTCCTCTGTGGAGAGGTGACATTTTTAGAGCTTATACTAGGCAACTAACACTCATTTTCTGTTTTCTAATTTTTCCTAGAGTTTCTGGCTCAGTCATGATATGATCGTAAGTTACTATGGGCAATAGTCTAATCACCTGTTTTTCTAATGTTAAAGGGATGAATATCTTTTCAACTTGCATTTTCATTTTCCTGGCTGCCCCAACACTTGACCCCTTTCTATTTTTGTTAAAAAAGTCCCTGCCTATTCCTGGTATAAATCTTTTTTAAATCTAATTTTTAGAGTAATTAATACTAGCTGCTGCAAGACACAAATCTCAAAGCCCCAGTGGCTTAACCCAATAAAAACATGTTTGTCATCTCACATCTGATGCAGTTTGGGCAACTGTCCAGAGCAGCCCTTCTCCAAATGGTGACTCAGGAATCTAAATATCTTCCATCTCCTAGCTACACCTTTGTGGACACATGACCTTCAAGGTCATTACAGAGTAGGAAGGGAAAGATAAAGGAGGCTCATCAGCTCCTAATTATCTTATATTAGAAGTGATACTCACCATTGCCATTCAGACATACTTAGCTTGAATTAATTCCATGGTTTCAACTTTACGAGAGAGGGACTGGGAAATGCGAAGGAGAATGGGCATATTTGTTGAACATTAATGATCACCTCTACAAAGGATATACAGAGGGTACCAAAAAATGTGTACACATTTTAAGAAAGGAAAAAACTACATTAAAATTGTAATAATATGGGCCGGCTAAGTGGCGCGGTGGTTAAGCGCTGGCTTGGAAAACCAGTGGCCCCGGTTTGGGTCCCACATATGAGGGCCAGTGCCACTGCCCTCAAAAAAATAAACAAAATTGTAATAATATGTACCGATAACAAAAATGAATATAAGTCACATTTGACTTCTGCAATTACAAGATATGCTCAAAGTGGTTCCCATCAGCATCCAGACACTTCTGATTACGGCAAACTACTGCTACATACATAATATTTCTTAAAATGTTTATACGTTTTTTTTAGCACCCCTGGTATTTTGAAAATGGAGCACAGGCTTTGGTGATGGATAGATTGTAAGGGTGTGAGAAAAAGTAGAAAACCAAAGATGATTCTGAAGATTTGACCTATGTAATTAGGAGAACGGTTGGGAGGGATTATTGACATATACAAACATGACTATAGTATTCAAAATCGGCTTTATTCTTTCTGTAGCCAGAGCAGCTGTTTCTTGGTAACCTTATCTGTACTTGATTCAGTGATATGATGATATGCCTGCTTTATATTAATAAAATCATTTTTAGTTTGCAAAGTTAATTATTTTTCCTAAATTGGATTTTCAGCTCCCCAGGTGGTTCTAATATATATCTGAGGCTGAAAACTTTTGGTGTCAACCCTTGTAGACCATTATAGCAAACAACAACAACAATAACACTGGGTTTTACTCTGATTGAGATGAGAATTTATGAGGTGGTTTTGGGGAGAGAAGTGACATGATTTGGTGTTTTAACATAACTGCTTTTTTGAAAACAGATTGCGTGATATTTAAAGCAACAGGATTAGCTAACATCAGCAAGAGAGTGTGTGGAGATAAAAGAAGGGAAAAGGACTGGAATGTGGGTCCTAGGCCATGCTAAGTTACTGAAATGACCCCCCAAAATAAAATGGGGTGGGCGGAAGGGGAGAAATAATGGCCAATGAAGTTGATGAAAACCCAGAAGACTATGATGTCTTCTAATCTAAGTGAAAAATGTGTTTCAAAGAATATGAGGAATAAAGTGAATGTTACAACAGGATGGCTTCTTTGGCACAGAGACGCTGCGACCAGTTTAGCATATTTAGACCAGTTTAGGTCTTTATTTGGGAAGGCTGGTGGGAGCAAAACCTGCCAGAAGAAGAGGGAGGAAGCAGCATGGGATGGAGCTGCAGTGCTGACCTGAGGACCCCTTTGGTTATCTCTGAGTTCAAATGGCCCATCAAAGTTGTCCCTCTGCTTTACCACCCTACCACAATTAGTGTGTTTCTCTGACAAAGGTGTAACTTGGATCCAGGTGAGTGTTTCTGGCTGAGGCAATTCCTTGAGGGCCTGACAGCCAAAGGCTGTTGGATGACATCTCTCCTAACCACTGAGACAAGTCCTTGCTTGAGTGGAGCATCGCTGTGCCCACACTTTGTACTCAAATTCACTTCCATTTATGTGTATGCATAGTTTCCAGGGGATGCTACTGCTGCGGATGGAGGATCACACTGAGAAAAAAACTGCCCTAGGCAATCCTGAAGGCCAAATTTGCATTATAACGTTTACACTTGGCAACTGATACACACACACACACACACACACACACACACACACACACCACACCAGATCTTCCAAAATTCTAGCTGGCTCCCTCTTTCTGGGGTAAACGTAGAAAAGGAACTTTAGTTACTATAAACTACAGCTCCTGCTTGCTGCTGCGGCTGGTTTTCGGGTCACAAGTGATGCGCAGTGTCTCTCCCCGCTACTATCCAATACAGATCCTTCAGGAACAGTTAGTATCTCTGGTGATTTTGGGGCTTGTCTGGAGGCGTGGCCCACAACCTCAGTTATGGTCATCATGACCTCTCAGGACAGTGTTGCTCCACTTATTCACTTCTTATCAAATCTTAGCAAAGGAGTATCAGGTGGCACCCCTGTGGCTCACTGGAGTGCCCAAACTGTACCTCCTTGCTCCCATGTGTAACAGCCACCCTGCCAAGGTGGTGCCTTTTGGTTGGTCTCTGGACACAAGGAGCCCAGAGTGTTCGGGCAGCTGCTATAGTTTATAATTCACAGGGACTCTTGTGTACTCCCCTGGTGGAAGTGGGCCTTTTTGTGTTATGAAGACCTCTAACTTTGTGGAACTAAAGTTTTGAGAGAAGTACAAATCCCTCAAGTGACAATTGAGTCTTGTGTCTGTCTGATCCTCAACTCTCTGTGACCCCGTGCTGCAGGAGATGGGAGCTTATTTGTATACCAGCAAGAAGTTCTCTGTCTCTCACTTTTGGCTGCCAGTTGCTTGTTAATTGCTCTTAGCTTTTTATTGTCTTTTTATAGAGCATCAGTGGAGCTTAGTAACAGTCACTTCATCCCATGGTCATTATAGTTACTATTTCCCTGTATTTTTCAAATGCCTAATACAGTGTCTTAGCTCATGCCCCACCCCACACCCCCTTGCACTGGTACACTATCACAATTCACTACCAGTGAAAGTTTTAGTAATCCGGCCATCTTATTGTACCAGGGTCTATCTGTGCTTCATCTGTCACCAGTGATGGGACCCTAATTGCCAGCCTGCAGTGACTGAATCCAGCTGCACAACCTATTTTGTCCCCGGCCTTTTGGGCGAGTCCTATTACATACTATCACAGGTTGAACCATCTAGGAAGCAGACCATGAGAAGGGTTTAATGTGCAAGCTGTTTAACAGGGTGTAACTTTTACGGCTGAGGCTGTGAAGAGCTGGAATATGAAGGTGGCGATCCAATAGTACTCCCAGCAGCTGTGGTAAGACCAGCCAACAATGTAGAATCATTAGTGAATATGTTATTTGAATGATATTTTGTTGTCATTCTTTTCAAAACTTCAAATCAAAACATACAAGTAGGATTTCTGTTGGAATCATATTACATTGGGAAGGGTACATGTTAAGTTGTTGTAACAAAGAAACCCTGCTATTAAAGTGCCTCAAGCTTTTTTTTCTCACATAATAGTCCAGCTCAGTCATCCACAACCTTTGTTTTTTGCTTGTGTGACCAAGGCAGATCCTCCGCTTCTCACCATATATCAACCTATAGGAAGAAGCAAAGCCTTGATAATACACACTCACTCCTTTTAAGGACAATACTTAGGCATTACATACTTAATTTCTTCTCGCATCCCCATGACTAGAACTCTATCACATGGCCAGATACAGATAGATGCAAAGGCTGCTGGGACATGTAGTTTAGCTGGGTGTCCACCTGTCCATCCAAAATTTTATGAGGAAGGATCTGAATGTTAAGGCATCATAAACTCAACCCTACCTCACATTTACTCTAAGCAGTCTAACCCAGAACTTGCACTATCCACTGTATTATATTGCTATTCCCTGCACCATTTTGATGGTAGGGAATGTGTTTGCTTTTCTAAGTGTCCTTCACCTACCACCCTGACTTTCCAATATGTGCTTCTGCTGTATCTCACGTATTTGTCTGAGTCATCTCTTTATTTCCTCTGGTTCCATTGTAGGGCTTCCGACACCTTGAATATTTAAGCAGCATTTACTAATAAGTGGATAGGCTGAGAGTTTGTGTTGCAGGTCAGCTACCACTTTGCATCTTTATCAAGTTTAAATTCAAGTCCCAGACAAGGGACATCTATGTATAGCTTTGGCAGAGCGTTACTGCTCTCAGAGCAAAAGATGAGGACAAACAGTGCCTACCATAATGTCTAAAGGTTGTGTTTGAAAATTTTGTTTAAACAACTGCGGGAGAGTCTTTTTTTCTCCTTCAAATTTTGAAATCTGACAGTAAATTGGCATCAGAATTGTTGCTAATAATCAGATTGGTCCCTGTAAAATATTTTGGCAACATTTATCAGATGCTTTTAAAGGTTTATGCCTTGATTTAATGGTTTCCATTTTGGGAAATTCAACTTAAAGATATACCACTAAACATGAGAAAATGCATACACTGAGATTTTATATCACTACAGTTTGTAATAGGAGCAAACTGAAAAGAAATGAAATGTCCAATTATAAGAAAATTGTTGAATAAGCTTATATTAATTTGCTAGACAATAGGCCACTGTTAAAAATAATATGAAAATAATCATAATTTGAAGTGAAAAAATATCAGGCTACTAATGCCTAGCACACATTCAGTATTTACTGTATAGGAGGTGCTTTTTCTAAATACATATGTAAACTCTGAATCCTCATAACACCCTTGTGAGAAGACCCTGATATTGTCCCCATTATGCAGATAAGTAAGTCTAGTCTAGGCACAGAATAGTTATAGTATCTTGATCAAGGCCATAAAGACAGTAAATGGCAAAGATGAGATTTGAACCCAGGCACCAAGGCTTCAGAACCCATACTCTTCACTACCATAAGATGACGCCTTATATGGACATAATACAGTGACTACATCTGGTGGGATAAAATTTTATTTTGCCTGCTTAAGGAAAGAATTGACTGGCATGACTTGAAGATTTTCTTGGAATTAATGGGCTAATTTGTGTAAGGGAGTTTTTGGGGATGGAAAGGATCAAGACCTAACTCCTTTCTTTTTTCTTCTAAGACAGTTGGACTCAGGTGGCCCAGAGTGAGGCCCTATGATCAGGCAAGAATAATATGGCTCCAGAAATTAACTTTCAATATAATAGAAAGGCACAGAATGATCGAGTGGGCTCTCCACTACCCTAAATCTACAGGTAGAAAAAGAGTGACGTGGTTCTGTGGGTGATACAGGGGTGGTTGACAAGGGATATGCCCTATGCTAGCTGGCTATGTTCCCACAAAGTAGCTTTGTGACTGGATCCAAGTAAATATGATCTTGGGATCCAAGATTATATGGGAAGGTTATCTTCTCTTCACCTGAGGAAACCCTGTGCCTGGAAGTTAATAACTTCGTTTTCCTTCTTCCTTCTTCCTCTCCCCCCCACCGCCTTCTCTTTCTTCTTCTTCAAAAAAGAAAAAGCTCAGGCCAAGCATTAGCATCAGAACTGTACAGGATGATGAGGTATTCCAACACCCCCATTGGCAGCTTTGCCTGTTTCCAGGTTTTGATTCAATCCCAGGTATATTTTTGGGGAACTGTTTGGACCAGACCAACTCTGGTATCTATTTTGGAATCTTTCATTTCAAGGGAGCTAAAGTAAGGAAATTAGAGCAAACAGGACTTATCCTTTGGATGAGAGAATTATGAGTGAAGTGCGTGTGCATTTGTGTGTGTGTGTATACATGGGTGCGCACACGTGTGTGAAGAACATGGTGTGATTCAGACTTCAGTGCTGTGCTTTGGAACCAACCTGTAAAGATAAACAGTATGGTTACAATAGATGATCGATGGTTTGCAAAACAAAACAAATTATACATGAAGAAGAAAATGGGAGGAAATGCATCACAATCTCAACGCTGATTGTTTTTATGATGGTGGTTCTTGGGGTATTAAAAATGTTCTTTATGTTCAAGCTTTTCTTTAAGGAAGAAGCATTGCTTTTCTAATGAAAAATAAAGGTACCATTTATCATTTTATTTATAACTATTCTTGGGGAACAACTTATGTTTCATTACATTCTCTTCAAACAATTTCTTAAACATATTGTTTAAATCTATCATTTACATGTATTTATTCATTAATTCACTGGAACTTTTGAAAAAGAATCATCATTTACAGAAACATTTTTATTTACTATCTGCAAGGAGTGAACCTGACTTCAGCATTTCATTTGTATAATGTGCTGCCTTTTAAACAGACAACACGGGACCTTAGGGAAACACTGAGGATGTGCTTTTATGATCTAAGTATACAATGAAACCTCAAGGACATTAGCCCTTTACACTCTTCATCTCAAAATGCCCAAGTCAATCATGCATTAACATTCAGCGGTTCAGGGAAACGCTCACCAATGTCATCTTCATAACCTCGTACGGGGAGCAAGGATAATTTCATAAAGTAGTCCCCAGCATTCCTCTTTAGTTTGCACTTTTGACATGTGAAAATTGAATTAAGGGAAACAAATTAAATTGCCAAATTCTATCATATGTTGATTTTTTTTTTTTTTTTACATTCCTCTAAAATAAAATGATTCAGGTTTTGCCTGGAAGGTTGCTTCGGGTTGTGTCACTCTAGAAAATCACTGACACAAGTTTGTTCACCCAGACAACAGCCTGTGACTTCCAGCATACTGGTTCCTTCTCAGGGAGGAAACTTGCAGGTGCCAGTAAATGCCTTGCTTCTCCTAGTGCTGATGTCATGGTCCTGAGAAAGGTAATAGAACGCAAGGTACATGGTAAATCTCGGTAAAGAAAGTAGGGTGTATTTTACCTTTGGGAAGTTCAGATACTTAAGAGTCGATTTCCTGTAACCTTTGGAGTAGTGGTCTCATCAGCATCACTGTGTACAGCTGTTCATGTTGTGCACTGTACAACTTCAAGGGGTGCCATTCACTGCACTGTCTTGTGAATGAAACCTTTTGAAGGTATGTAATGCATCAGAAGAAAATATTAATCATCACAGTAGTATAGTGAAAAGAACAGTGTTTTGAGGGCAAAATAATGCCATTCCAAACCTGGCTTTGCTTGTGTTGAGCCATTGTCTTGATGAAAATTTTAAAGAATAAAAACATAATCTGGTCACCTGGCTGATCACTTTATTATCAGTAATGATTGTTCTACCTATTTTTCCATTTTTTTAAAAGTCACATATACAAGGAGACTCTTAAAATGACAGCAATTTACATTTAAAAAATAATAGCTGTGAGATGTAAGTCACATAAGATACAATTCACCTATTTAAAGTGTATAATTCAATAGTTTTTAGTGTATGGACAGAACTGTGTAGCCATCAATACAATTTTAGAACATTTTCATCACCCCCAAAAGAAACCTTATACTTATTGATAGTTAAATCCCATTTTCCTCCAACCTCCTGTACCCCACTTCCCAGCCCTGGGAAACCACCGATCAGCGTTTTGTCTCTATAGATGTGCTTACTCTGGACACATCATATAAATGTTAGTCTTTTGTGACTGATTTCTTTCATTTAGCATAATATTTTCAAGGTGTGTTCATGTTGGGGCATATATCAATACTTCACTCCTTTTTACTGCTGAATAATATTCCATTGTGTGTGTGTGTGTGTATACGAGAGAGAGAGAGAGAGAGAGAGAGAGAGAGAGAGAGAGAGAGAGAGAGAGATGAAAAAAATGTATACATATTTTAAGAAAGGAAATAACTGTATTAAAGTTGTAATATTCAATATATACTGATAACAAAATAGAACACAATCAGGTGTATACATTTTTTTGTACCCCTGAGATATCGCATTTTGCTTATCACATCATCAGACGATGGGCATTGGGTTGTTCCTGTTCTTTGGCTATTATGAATAATGCTGTGAGCATTTATGTTCAAGTTTTTTGTTTGTTTGTTTTTTGTCTATGTGAACATTTGTTTTCATTTCTTTTTGATACATACCTAGGAGTGGAGGTGCTGGGTTAAATGGTAACTATGTGTAGCATTTTGAGACATTGTTAGATTGTTTTCCAGTGTGGCTGCACCATTTTACATTCCCACCAGCAGTGTATAATGGTTCCAATTTCTCCACATCCTTAAGAACACTTATTATCTGTCTTTTTTATTATAGCTATCCCAGTGTGTATAAAGTGGTATCTCACTGTGTTTTGATTTGAATTTCCCTGGTGACTAATGAGTGCTTACTGGGCATGTGTATGTCTTCTTTGGAGAAATGACAGTATCGGTGTCAGCATCCTAGTTGGGGTATTGTACTGTAATTTTACAAGATGTCACTATAGGGTGAAACTGGATAAGGTCACAGGATCTCCCTATATCATTTCTAAAAACCGTATGTGAATCTAAAACTATCTCAAAGTAAAAGGTTTAATTAAAATAAAACAAACCCTAGCATATCTTTTTAAATTTGTCTATAGACTGATGTTTAAACATAATTACAAAACTCAAAATATAGCCAAACGTCTTCCTCAGTGATAAGTAGGAATTGACTCAATAAATATCTAACAATACCATTTAAAGCTCAGATGCTTATTTATGCATAAAATTAAATCTACTTAACAGCTGATAGCCTATGTGTGCCTACTTCAATCACTGAGTTGAGAGATCAATGTAAGACTTAGGAAAATTCTGGCTAGGCTCAAGACAGCTAAAAGTGAAGACACAAATTTGACACTGAAAGTAGCCCTGAAGATATACTATACCCAATACACATGACTAATACTACCTTAAAATGATTCAGAGTTATATCAAATTAGAGGAAATTTTAATATATATATTAGTTTGCCTTGAGTAAATGGGATCTGGATTATCAAAGTTTGTTTTTATAATTTTATTTTATCGATTATTTACCTTTGGTGATTCTGGGAAGTGAAGGCCAGCAAGACAAATTATGCTAAAAGTTTTGCTATTGATTTTTAAAATCACGTGGTAGGTGAGGGGTGTAAATGCCTAACTATTACATTGTTTTGTACACCTGAAACTAATAAAAATAAAATAAAACCATGTGGTAGGATCTCCCTGTCTTCATAATCCTGTTAATTTATTATTCAGACTGGCAGAATGATTTCTGTGTAATGATGTTCTATCAACACACTTTCATAGATTTTTTAGGGGTTTCTTGAGTCAGTATTCACCAGTATAGTCTAAATTATATGGTTAAATTCTTCTTTTTTTTAAAGATTTTTTTATTGGGGTATTGGGGGAGGGGAACAGGGTTGGGGAATTGGGGAAGGGAAGAGACAAGTTGCTGTCTTTTTGTTCTTCAGTCTAGTTGCGGAGGATGTTGCTTCACTGGCCCATGTTGGTATCGTCATTGGGCTCTTCCCGGATGAGGCAGATCAGTCGCCGGCCTCTGGATGGTCGCTCACCGCGGCTATTGGCAGCTCACGCTGTCTGCCAGCCGCTCACACTGGCTGGTTAAATTCTTGAGAGTTATAACTTCTATTCTCAAATCTGTATGTCCATTGACAGAGCTACCTATTCTGTGTGGAAAGTGACTTCAATAATCACTTGTTTAAAAAACTTAAAATTTATTAGGGTGACAATTGTTAGCAAAGATACATAGATTTCAGGTTTATAATTCTGTAATACATCATCTATATATCACATTGTGTGTTCACAATAATCACTTTTTGGACCCTGTTGACTTTGCATCAGAAGCAATTAGATACTTTTAAAAACAGCTTCCCAAACCAGGCAACAGGTTTGCTAAGGCCTTGGTTTCCTGCCCATTATTTTACATTTTTCCAAGGTTGAGAGCTTTGCTGCAATTCAATCTCAGATTCTGTATGCTGCTAAGAGCCTTCCTGGGCATGGACCCTTCGGGCCTCCAGCTCCGCGTGGCTTCTCTCTGCCATACTGTGGGGTGTCGCTTGCTCTGGAGTCCAGGCGTTACGCACATACCGTAATCAGCCCAGGCTTCTCTCAGTCTGTGGGTCTTACCCATTCTGTTGATAATGGTACATTTGTCTTGACAGAAGTCAGGCCCTGATTACCCAAGGGTATGCAGATAAGCCATTGCATATTTTGAGATCAACCAAATGTTTGAAAGGAGGAATTAAAGTATGAAAAATTTCTAAAGTGTTATAGAATTATTTATTGACTGGCATATTATTTATATTTTCATGTTGATTCAAGAGCTCAATTACACACACACACACACACACACACACTCTTGTATAAATGTAAATATCACAAATGGAAATAGATGCAGAACCATAACATAAAGGATGGACAGGGAAAAAAATCTGGCATCCAACCAAAGAAAGCTATAACTTTTAATGAATTGCTTGTTTAACCTGCTTCCCTGCCAATTACTGTCACAGAATCGTATTAACATAAAGCATTGTCTGCTCCTGATTTATTTGTTTCTTTAAGGCCATACATCTTTTGTCTTCTTTGCTTTGGCTTGACTCTGTGACTTCTAACATGATTTATGCATTATTATAATCAATAAAATATTGAAATGATGGTCGTTATTATCTGAATGCCTTTGTAATAATCACTTTTGTCTTCCAAGTCAAAACACACACACACACACACACACACACACACACACAAACACAGGTCTCGGAATAATGAAATACAAAAGAGAAGTTTCTTTATTTCTACGGGGACTTATGCAATCATTTTATTTGAAATTGGCACTTTCAGAAACATAATTCTGTAATGTTTCAAGCACAAAAGTGCTTTAAGTTAGATTCTTTCCTTTTATCACGTTCTGTCTGATCTAGGTATGTCGACTAAACACAAAAGTCCCCATGGGATCTTGTCACCATAGCAACCAGATTGCAGTTTCCAATATCTTTGTAATGAAGTGCTGACACGTTTTCAGCACAAGGTGTTAAGTGGAGGTTTGTTTCACTAATTAGGCGGCCAAAATAATCAATTCCATCATGATTAATGAATTTACAATTTATGCAGTGGGCAAACCTGAAAAACTTTTTAACTAGTACTTTGTATCTTAGAGGAAGGGATTAAAAATGGTTAATCATTTTTTAATTATTTTGGTTAACTAGTAAGTAATGCAGACTTAAGTTTCTGGTACCAGTTTACTCCATAATAGCAGCTCCACTCTGTGCTTTCTTTAATTTTTAAAGTTTTTAGCTTTGTTAACATTTTATATAATTTAGGATCAAAAGCATAACCATTAGAGTTTGACGTTTGCTTTGATGGCAGAGGACAGAGATGGATTGTAAATACTTGTTAATCTTACTGCTGTCTGAAGTTTCCTGGACTTATAGTGACCTGTGCTTTCTCTTATCTAATTGAACTCCCATCTATTAAACGTGTTTTTGATTCATGGGACATCTTTGTTAATTGAGTATATTGATTAATAGGATAAGTACTATATTTGTATAATGAATCAAATTCTAGAAAGGACAATTCTAGTCCTTTCAAGGTTTATAATCAATGTGAACCCCCAAGAGATATAGACATGGAAATCATTTATGAAACCCTTCCAAAAATCATATGGACCAAAGTCAGAGCAAGTGGGAAGAACTACATAGCAATTCCCAAGCTTCGACGCACTTACTTCAGGGACTTACAAGTCACCAGGACTGTTGAGACAGTGGGTCATGTATTTTCCAGAAGCATTAGTAGGTAGAGTTGCCCTTCCCATTGTACTCCCTGGTCCTCCTGAATAGAAACTTCTTTTTTTTTTTTTTTTTTTGTTACTTAGAACTCTGCACTTTTCCCCTCCCCCGCCCCATCTCCTCCCGCACTCCACCCCTTGTAAAATTTGCTTTTATAAAAACACAAAGTTCGTGATCTAGAAAGGAAATAAAAGGGAGCCATAGGGATGTAAATGCTTTGTCTAGTAATCAAGGGGCAACACCGTTGGTTTCTTAGTCAAGGAGGTATCCTTAGGCAAGCACCTTCTTTCTTTAGGTCTTTGTTTCTCCTTTGGCATAGGCTCAGTGAAGGAGAGCACAGATCTTCATATGTAGCTGAGATATACACGTAGTTCAATGGCTTTCAGTATATTCTCAGAGCAGTACATCCATCACTACTGTCAACTTTAGAATATGTTCATTACTCCCCAAATAAACTCCACACCCCTTAGCAGACACCCCTGTAATCCTCCTATTCCTTCTCCCAGCCCTAGGCAACTGTTAATCTACTTTTTGTATCTGTAGTTTTGCTTATTTGGGACATTTTATGTAAATGGAATCATCTAGTATGTAGTCCTCTGTAACTGAATTGTTTACTTAGCATGCTTTTTTCAAAGTTTATTCATGCTGTAGCATGTATCAGTACTTCCTTCCATGTTATTGCCAAATAGTATTCCATTTTATGGATAACACATTTATCCGTTAATCATTTGATGAGTGTTGACCAGGTTGTTTTCACTTTTTGGCTATTATGAATAATGCTGCTATGAACATTCACAGGCAAGTTTTTGTGTAGTGTTGAGTTGTAGGAGCCCTTATACATTATGTAAGTCCTTTATCAGATATATGACTTACAACCATTTTTTTCCTATTTCATGAATTGTCATTTCACTCTCTTATTGGTGACCTTTGAAGGAAAGCTATATTTAATTTTGATGCTTCCTGTTTATCTGTTTATTTGTGTTGCTTTTGATTGGTCTTTTGGTGTCATATGTAAGAAACCATGGCATAACTTAAGGTCCTGAAGATTTATGCCTATGCTTTCTTTTAAACTTTTATAGTTTTTAAATAGCTTCTAAGATTTTACAGCTTTTTTATAGCTCTTACATTTAAGACTTTGAGTACATTTTGAATTAGTTGTTGTATATTATGTGAGTTCAATGCCTTTTGAATGGTTGAGATTCTTCAGGTTAGTGAGCGCTCTTCAAAATATTTCTATAGACTAATGATATCAGCATGACCTAGAAGCTAGTTGTAAATGCAGATACTTAGGTTTCCAAAACTATTGAGTCAAAATCTGATGGGTGTAGCCCAAGAATGTGCATTTCCTCAGGTTCTTAGGTGATTCTTACACATTCTAAAGTTTTAAAAGTGCTGCCTTGGAGAGTTGCACACAGTACTACCCATGTCTACTAACCACATCTCCAAGTCTAGCAGGAGAAGATACCACTTTAATGGAAATTGGCCTTCCTCCTTTCATTTTAAAATGCCAGGTGGCAATTTTCAGGTTTCAGCATCTGAGACTATTTCAAACTTGAAGAACTCAGAGATTACCTTATTCAATAATTGCATTTTCAATAGGAGAGTGCTAACATCCAAAATCTATTTTCATATGACCACATTTTATATTCAGGTAAAATCTTTCTGTAGACTAACAAAAGCCTGTGGACTCTCCTTTTGTGGCCTATAATTTATCACACACACACACACACACAAACCAGGTTTTAAAATTTTCCTTTCAAATATATTAGGACACAAACAAAAAATAATATTTTTTGGTGAAATGCCTGTTGTGTAAAAAAACAAAAACAAAAACAATTTTATAAATAATCTTTAATCTGAAAACTACTAACACATGATAATACCATATATATATATATATATATATATATATATATATATATATATATATATGTTTTAGACTTATCAGTTTCACGCTATATTGTGTAATGTGGCTAGCTGTTTATGTCAGCCTTTTTGGACATGTTTCTGTTTACCAAGCATCACAGCAGTAAATCAAACTCAAGAAAGACAATTTCAGAATATGCAATTTTGGTTGCCTATAATTAAAGAATACAAAATTTTAAAGGAAATTCAACTAATGCATGAATTACAAGATATATGAGGTTATTTTAATAAGAGATTATGTTGTAAAGTCATGTATCATTTGGTAACTCTACATAATTCTGTGAGGCTAGATGGTTTTGAATACTCTCCTATTTCTCTAAGTCCATCACATGCAAACACCCACATGTATTCACATGCATACTAAAGGTAAGCCATACAAACCACCGACACTCTTGTTATCCAGGGTATATCCTATCCTGGTCCTTCCCATAATCCTAAAACAGGCTATATCAAGTATGTTTGGTCTTCTAGTGGGAGCTTTGGGAAATAAAGTTTAATATATAATTGTAGGTTAAGCAACAGACTCTGTCTGATTTAGTCTTCATATCATGTTCTTTGGGGACATTTCAATCCTCTCTACTTATTTAGAGAGAAATACAGATCCTTTTTGCTCAGATGGAAACATCTTAGCCTACATGAAAATGGCTTCCCCTCCCAGTGCCCTAGCACAATACAGTTGTTCCTACCAGGCACACATTTAATTTCAACAGTGTGGTTGGTTTGATTAATATTTATGATGTAAACATTTGAGGCTCTCCATGGAGATACATTTACAAACTTGAACTTCATAGCTCCATGACCTTGGTTTCAATACTGGTTTTATCAGTCACTAGCTGTGCAGCTCTGAGCAGGTAACAATTCTTTCTGCATCTTAGTCACTCCCTTTGTAAAACCGAGGTAATGTGGATACCTAATGCATAGGGTTGCCTTGAGAATAAACTAACATGGTATAAACACAGTGTCTAGCATAGAAGTTTTTGTTCGGGTCTTTTTTCCTCATGTTTTCCAGGAAAAGCAACTAAAAAGAAGCTTATTGGAGGAGTTCGAAGTAAAGAGTTCTAAGAATTTTCTTACTTGAACTATATTTTCTTTAAACATGAAAATTCTGTAGAGATATCACTTAAAATCATTAAGATGCTGAAGAGAAATTAGGTATAATACCATATTTTATGTTGCTTTGTTATTAGTTTTACAGAAAACCTATTTTGTGCAGATATTAGATCCAAAGTTAGCCAGTTTGTTAGCCAGCTTATTACAGAGCTCAATGTGTTTTCTGGATGGAGGATATCAACATAAAAAGTCCCCACCTAGAGAAATATGAGAAAAATGTGAACACGTATAGAGTGACATGAATATTTGTGAATTTTTAAAGAAAATAATGAATTTATGCCTCTAAGTAAGCCACTTAATCCCATAAATCCATATTGTCATTTAACATTAATAATAAAAGATGTGAAGATGACCTGAAAGAGTACCAAGTTTTATTTTTATTTTATTCGTTTTTTATTATTATTAGTTTCAGGTGAGAGTACCAAGTTTTAAATGAAGGCTTAGGGGAACATATACATTCCCTGTAATGACTATGTCTTGCTTTTATGATAGTAGGTGACGTGGAGTTAATAATTTTCTACTTGAGCCAATTTAGAGATTTCTCTAAGCTTCATTTATTTATGTGAATTTGTTCCAAAGTACCCATAGAATTTGTCATTCTAGGTGTACAGTTTACTTTGTAGTCCCAACTAATTTATATTTTTCAGAGACTAACCTCTAAAGAGTGGAATTAACTTGGCAGTTGAGACATATTTTTGTCTCTTCTTTCCTTCTTGGATCCTAACAAAAGAACCATCTAGAAACCCCATGAGAATCGGAGGAAGAGAAACTCTTTATTGCGGTTTGGCTGATGACCACTGTCTTTTAGCGTGCCCGTTGCCATGGGCAAAACACAAAACGGAAATTATACTTAAAAAATAGTGTTCCATGTGATGTGTAGAAAAGTTTGGAAATCCACCTGGGAAATTAAAGAGCAGGAAAAATTGGATGAAAGAGATTAAGACAATTTTTAGATTACAAACACTTTCTGGGAAAAGATTCAAACCAATTCAAGTAAGCGACACAGAGGAGAACAAGGGAGGATTCAAGGACGACTGGGTAAAAAGTAAATTGCAGGGTTAGGTTAATTGGTATGGGCGGGAAGGCTTCCTAGCAGGTTTAAGCAGTGAGCGTGTCTAAATAATGCTGAGAAAATTGAGTTAGAGAGTGTACACACAACACTTAGGAACCATGATGATTGCATTTTTGCTTAAACCAGAGATCTACCTAACGGAAATCATTTTCCTATTTACTCACATGTGCAGGAGAGAAAGGACATCTAGAATTAAATCTGAAGGCAAGCTCATGAGCTTGAGTCAGTGGTTTGCAACTGTAATACAATCATGCTGGTTGCAGATCTTTTTAAAGCCACTTTTACTTACTTAGTTTCTCACTTATGTCAAATAAAATTTAAACAGTGAAAGATGGGGATGCAAACATAATCAGTTTTCTACAATTTTGTATATTCATATAATAGTGACGGCAGGCAAAATGGATTCTGTAAATATTTCTTCAATTTTTTTTCTTTGTCTCTTTTTGAAAGTATAAATATTTGCTAAATCAGACCTTTAAATGTGACTTTTTTTTTTTTTACCTTGATCTTACTTAGAAAAGAGAATACTGAGAAATTTTTGTTTTTTTTGTTTTTGTTTGTTGATTTTAGCTGAGCCATCCTGCCACCTTTTGGCAGCTCAGTGGCAGCTCAGCTTGGGCTGGGCATTGAACTGCTGTTGCTCAGAGCTCAGCTGGCACTCTTGAGTGAGCTCTTAACCAACTGAGCCACTCAGCTGGCCCTAGAAATTTTCATTTTAATACTTTAAAAAAAAAGAGAAGGAAAAGCAGGGATTTCAGCTAATCAGTCAGTGTTTACAAACCCAGCAGAAAATAAAATATTATTTTCCATGCCTTTCACCCACACATACAATTACTTTTCCTGAGTATCTGGCACCATTATGAGAAGTCAATACTGTTTTTAACACCTGATAGTATATCAGACAGGGCTTTTGAGCTTTTCGTTTCTTTATTGCAAGCAACTGAAACCATCTCTAGCTATCTTGAGAAAAAAAATATAGTTTGTATAAAGCTTTTGAAATCCATGCAGTAGAACGCAGTCCAGAGAACGAGACTTGTGAGGTGTGCACATGTGCAGAAGGGTAGAAAGAAAGCTTGGTAGGAAAAGTTGTCCATACTTAAGGAGGCAGGTGCTCGTGCTCTTTACCTCACAATCAAGGGAATAAGAGTAGATTTGAGAACTTGTGATTGGTGACTTAGTTCATGCACTTACATATGTCTGCCTGTGAAGTGGGCAGAATAAGGATTAAGGATTCTCACCAATCCTAATTATATCTCACCAATTCTATTTGCAGTGGAGGGTTTCCCTCAAGGAGGAAAGACATTGAATACTGAACACACACACACACACACACACACACACACACACATACATCCTGATCCATACACTATAGTTAGTACCCAGAAAATACTTATTTATTTATTTATTTATTTATTTATTTATTGGAATTAAGATTGGTAAGAGCAAATGCATCTAAGTTATCAAAAGTAATATGGAGGGCCGGCCAAGTGGCACGGTGGTTAAGCGCTGGCTTGGGAAGCCAGCGGCCCCGGTTCGGGTCCAACATATGAGGGTCAGTGATACTGCCCTCAAAAAAAAAAAAAAGTGATATGGAATGATTAGCTAATAAAGGTTTCTTATACAGCTTATACAGGGAGTTCTGAAATCTATTTTCTCTGAATTTTGTAGTTCATTTTTTTTTTTTTTTTTTTTTTTAGCTGAGCCATCCTGCCACCCGTTGGCAGCTGGGCATCGAACTGCTGTTGCTCAGAGCTCAGTTCACACTCTTGAGCGAGCTCTTAGCCAACTGAGCCACTCAGCTGGCCCTTATTTTCTCTGAATTTTAAATTATCACAAAACACAGAGTGTTTCTGGTAAAAGTTTCTTTTGCAAAGGCTGGAAAAGAATCATAATTCACAAAGATGTCATGTTTCAAAGAATTTGTTTGTATGAACATGACCCTTAAATCTGTATCTAATAATATACCAGGGATAAGTCAAGAGAAGCATGTCAGTTAGACCCACTTTCCAGATTCGGAACCAGGCTTGTTTTCAGGTAGGATAAAGAGGACAAAAGTGTATTCTGTATTTCTAGCCAATATGTACAGTAAGATGGAAGACCTATCAGTGAACCGTAAATATCAGTGTGTGACTTTTATGTTATTTCTGGTTTTCGTTTAATTTTCACTGGCATTTATTTATAAGAAATGTCTATCTCCAGTTTACTTCAATTCAACATTTTGAAGTTGCTGAGGTTAAATGTGTGGGCTCTCTTTTGCTCCCAAAGCATGACGAGTGGAAACTGAAGAATAAAAAAATGCATGGTGCAGCTCAATGAATAATTTAGGCTAGGAGCAATGTTTAAACTTTGACTATTGTTGTTTCTGTCGCTCTTGTTTGAAACTACTTTCAAGGCTTCCTTAAAAACATACAGTTTCATTTTAGTCTTCTAAATGAAAAACTCCATTTCCCATTACAGGAAAAATATGCATGGTTTTCCATCTAAATTACTATGATTATGAATTTATTTCACTAGAATGCAATTTTAAACCATTATACTAATTTCTTATGCAAATGTGTCAAAAATCGACAATTTTTTTTGTTGTGCTGGTAACTCATTGAATGCTTAGTCATAGAAATAGAAAAAAAAGTCACTTCATATCAAAACAAAAAGAAAGTAGGAATTAATTGACAATTACCAAATGCATAACTAGATTCTTTCTCATAAAAGTCCCTGGATGAGTGGCAGAAATACATCAGAGACGCCAGGCTGTATCCCACTTTCAGAATCTGAGCCGTGGATCACAGTAATTCAGGCCTCCTGTGAAGTGCTATTAGCTTCTTCAAAGTCTCCATTAGCACGAGTGATGTTGTCTGTACTATTCAAGGTTCTTGGTTGAAAACAACCAAAGCCAACTTTGGCTGAGGAAACAGAAAAGTAGTTTATTCTAAAGATATTAGGAATTCATAGAATTGTTGGGATGCTAGAAAACAAGACTCAAAAGTTATGCAACCAGAAACATGTCAAAACTAAACCACAGAGCAAGTTTACTGATAAAACTGGCAATGTTGCTGAGACCTATTATTGTCAAACACTGTTACTGTTTGCTATAAAGAGAGCGAGACCCTCTCCACCCATGCTGTTCCAGTCACTAGTTCTGAGGCACTTCTCAGGCAGTTTCTATGACACATGGCGATGTCATAACATTGACACTTAAGGAAGTGAGTACCTGGCTTTCTAGCTTTTGTGGTGGGAGATACTTATTCATAAAGTGAGAGACTCCCCAAACATGGGAAACAAGTTCAGAGTTCTAAAAGCTGGAATACAGGATTTAACACCTGCATGGAATTCACAGAAAGACACAAAGTAGACTCTAACTCTAGATAAAGTAAAGCAAGCTTCAAATAACCTGAAGACATTTCTTTCTCATCAGCCTTTCTGATTACGTAAAGTGAGCATGTTGAAGGAGATTTGGGAGAAGGATCCTAAAACATCATTAATCTTAAGTAAAGTATAAATGATTTCTGGTAGTTGGCAGAATAAAATGTAGCAAGGTTATATTTGGAGGAATAGAGGATTATGATAGTCAAAATGCTGAAGATTACTCATGCCTTAGGTTCACATCCCCTAGTTTTGCAATCAAATATGTATTTGTCTAAGTTGAGCATTTTTACTTGTGAAAATGTGTTGAAGTTTGTTACTTTTTTTGCATTTATTGAGGTGATTATATGATTTTTTTATCCTTTGTTCTGTTAATGTGGTGTATCACATTTATTGATTTGTGTGTGTTGAACCATCTTGGCATCCCACGAATAAATCCCACTGATCATGTTGTATGATCCTTTCACTGCCCTGTTAAATTTGGTTTCTTAGTATTTTATTGAGGGAGTTTGCATTTATGTTCATCAGAGATATTGCTCCATAATTTTCTTTTCTTGTAGCATTTTTGTCTGGCTTTAGTGTCAGGTAATGCTGACCTTGTAAAACTAGTTTGGAAGTGTTCTGTCTTCCTTTTTTTGGAGGAAGTTGAGAAGGAATGGCATTAACTCTTCTTTCAAAGTTTAGTAGAATTCACCAGTGAAATCATCTCGTCTTGGGCTTTTCTTTGTTAGGAAGTTTTTGATTACTAATTCAATATTTATACTGGTTATACTGTTCAGATTTCTATTTCTTCATGATTCAGTGTTGGTAGGTTGTGTGTTTCTAGGAGTTTATTCATTTCTTTTATGTTATGCAATGTGTTGGTACATAAATGTTTATAGTTTCTTAGGAGCCTTTGAATTTCTGTGGCATCGGTTGTAATATTTCCTCTTTCATTTCTAGTTTTATTTGATTCTTCTCTCTCCTTTTGTTATTTAATCTGGTTGAAGGCTTGTCAATTTTCTTTTTAAAAAAACAACAACTCTTCTTTGTGTTTAGCTTTTCTATTTATAGAGGAATGTATTTCAACATAATAAAGAGCATATATGATAAGCTCAAAGCTAGCATCATACTCAACAGTGAAAAACTGAAAATTTGTGAACTAAAATAGGAACAAGACAAGGATGCCCACTCTTGCCACTTCTATTCAGCATAGTACTGGAAGTCCTAGCCAGAATGTTAGACAAGAAAGTAGAATAAAAGACATTCAGGTGGAAAAGGAAGAAGTAAAATTGTCTTTAGTTGCAGATGACATTATACTATATATAAAAAACCCTGAATTGCACTAAAAAAACTTAGAATTACTAAAATTAGTAAGGGTACTGGATGCAAAATTAACATACAATTCATACGCTAACTTCTATATAACTAAATTCCAAAAACAATTGCAATTCTATATACTAACCAGGAACTATCAGTAAAGGAAATTAAGAAAACAATCCCATTTAGAATAGCATCAAAAAGAATAAAATAGTTAGTAGTAAACAAAACCAACAAGATGAAAGACTTGAACACTGAAAACTGTAAAACATAGATGAAAGAAATTAAAGAAGACACAGAAACATAGGCACTCCATGTTCATAGATTGGATGATTTTATTTTTTATATGTCCATACTACCTAAAACGATCTATAGAGTTAATGCTATCCTCATTAAAATCACAATGGGATTTTTCACACACAAAAAAAATCCTAAAATTCTTATGAAACCACAGAAGACCCAGAAAAGCCAAAGTGATCTTTAAGGAAAAAAAAAAAAAGTTAACAGAGGCATTGCACTGCATGATTTCAAAATATATTATCAAGGCACAGTAATTAAAATAGAATGGCACTAGTATAATAGGCACATAGACTAATGGAACAGAATAGAAAGCCCAGAAATAAACCTACACATATATGGTCAATTGATCTTCAAAAAGGGAGCCACAAATACACAATGAAGAAAAGATTGTCTCTTTAATAAATGGTTCTGGAAAAACTACGTATCTTTATACAAAAGAATGAAACTGGATTACTATCTTACATCATACACAAATATCAACTCAAAAGGGTTAAAGACTCAAACATAAGATCTAAAACTGCAATACTCCTAGAAAAAATCATAGGTAAAATCTTGTTAACATTGGTCTTGGCAATAATTTATTGGATATAACAATAAAAACACAAGAAACAAAAGCAAAAATAGACATGTGAAACTACATCAAATTGAAGCCTTCTCATAGATAGGAAAACAGTCAACAGAGTGAAAAGGCAACCTATGGAGAGAAAATACTTGCAAACCATTTATCTAATAAAGGGCTAATATCTAAAATTTAGAAGTAGCTCTTACAACTCAATAGCAGAACACACACACACACACACACACACACAACAACCAAGTAAGTGCATTAAAAAAAAATGGGCAACGGACCTGATTAGACATTTCTCCAAAAAAGACATATAAATGGCTACTAGGTATACAAAAGGTACTCAACATCACTAATTATCACGGAAATGCAAATCAAAATCACAATAAGATACCACCTTACACCTATGAGGATTGTCATTATTAAAAAATACAAAAGATAGCAAGTGTTAGAGAAGATGGCAAGGAATTGGAACCCTGTACACTGTCGGTGGGAATGTAAAAAAGTACAGCCACTATGGCAAACAGTATGGTTAAACAGATTAAAAGTGTAACTATTATGTCATATTATCCAGCCATCCCATCTCTGGGTGTATATTCAAAAGAATTGAAATTGGGATCTCAAAGAGACATATGCATTCCCATGTTCATTACAGAATTATTCACAATAGCTAAGATATGGGAACAACCTAAATGTGCATTAACAGATGACTGAGTAAAAATAATGTGATATATACTTTCCGTGGAATATTATATTCAGCTTTAAAAAAGAAGCAAATCCTGCCATCTACAACAAACTGGGTGAACCTGGGGGGCATTATTCTAAGTGAGATAAGCCAGTCACAGGAAAGATATAACGTGTTTTCAGTTACATGAGCATAGCTGCAGAATGGTGGATGATAGATATAGAATGGAGGTTTCCAGGAATTGAGGAGAGGAGGGAATGGGGTTTGTTGCACAATGGTTATACAGTTTCAGTTATTCAGAATGAATTTAGAGATCTGCTGTACAACCCAGCGCCTGTCTAAAGTTAACAGTATGGTATGATGTACTTAAAAATTTCTTGAGAGGGTAGGTCCCATATTAAATGTTCTTACCACCACAACAACCAAAATACCACAACAAAACACAGAGTGACACAAGGAAACTTTTGAGGGTGATAGGTATGATTATTACCTTGAATATGGTAATAGTATCATGGGTGTATGCATATGTCCACACTTCCCAAATTATATATATTAAATGTGTAGTTTTTTTGTATATGTTACACCACAATAAAACTGTTAAAATCACTAATCTTGGTACTTTGCAGAAGGAATGTGTCCACCTACCTTAATATTAGGAGATTATTTTGGTGGGTTTCATGTAATCACATGAATCCTTAAAAGTGGGAGCAGAAGCCAGAGAGGACATGAAGTGAAAGATCAGAGAGATTCACTGCATGAAGCTAGCCAAGGAATGTGGATCTCAACCATGATAACTTGAGAACAACCCTCCTCGCCAACAGCTATTATGGAAATAGGGACCTCAGTCTAAAAATCACAAAGCACTGAATGTGGCCAACATCCCGAATAAGGTGGGACGCAGACTGATCCCCAAAGTGGCGAGAAAGTATTGCAGTCGTGCTCATACATTGATTTAGTGGGTGAAACCTGGAGCAGAAAACTATCTGACCTCTGAATGCCCAAACTTCTGACCTTCTTAGCTGTGATATAATAAAATTCGTGTGTTTTAAGCTACTAAGAATGTCATAATTTGTTTTGTTATTAATAGTAACCTATAATACAATGAGATTAAAAGAGACTTGGATATGGAGCAAAAATTGATCTTCTGGTATCAAAATGAGTTATATGGATTAAGACAACATCCCAGCACCAAGTGTCTTGGGTGTAGGAATTGGGAGATGGAAAAGAGGATTTGCAGAGAAGATGGAGAGGATTGAGAAAAACAATTTGAAGTCTCCTGAAGATACATATGATCTTCATTTGATTGGCCATTCCTGATCTTAAGTGGTTTTCACTCTAAATCTGCCTCTTCTGATAGAATAATATGTATTTTACAATCATATACAGATCAGAAGATCCTTATTTTACATTTTTAAGAAGGACCAATAAAAATGGAGGAAGGTTTAGAATTTCCGCTGATTGGCATAGTGGGTGAAATATGCTGCACTGATTCATAAACCTTTAAGTATATTCAAAACTGTTTTTTCAGAATATTCTTCCAAGTGAATATGTGGGCATGGGCATAAAAGTGAGCCAATATCACATACTCAATATTTACATAGAAAGAAGTTCCTCATTTCCAAATACTGAATTATTCTTTTAACAATGCTATCATGTTTTTATTTGTTTATCCTTCTATGATTACAACATTTGAGAAGGTTTGGTTCAAAAACAGCAACAAAATACTAACAGATGGGTTGAGTTATTTTCAAATAGACTTTTTTAAAAAAAATTACCTATTATATAGAAGATAAAGAGTTCTGGTCCAATGAATATAACACTGTTGAAAGTTTATTGTCCATTTTAATATATAACCAAATTCAGAATTTTAGAATATTGGGGAAGGTTAGAATAGGGTACCTGTTACTTTCCAGAGCTGATGGCAGCTAAGCAATTTGGAGCTAGGGAGAGAGAGTCGAGATGAACCAGCTTTATTGCCATATATTTCTTGATTGAGTGGTAGGATTTTGGTACAACAATGTATTTTCATTCATATTGTCTTTTGACTCATTACCTGAGGCTGCATGCCAAGGGGGGCAAACACTGAAAAGAAGTACTCATTTAAAATTGAGAAACTAGGAACCATATATATTAGAAACAAAACAAATGAACAACAAAAGTAGTATTCTAAACAAGTTTGGATTCTGTGTTGCAATGATTGAAAACACAACTTAAAGTAATTTGAAGAATAAAAGGACTTTCTGGTCTTCCAAATTTGAAAGTCTAGGGATAAATGTGGCCTTATTTTGATTTGTATCACTGGTTCTAAGATGTCATCAAGAACCGAGTTGTCAGCCACATTTTAAGTCTTGGTTTTGGTCATGATAGAAAAATAAATGTAGCTGTTCTAGTTGTCAAACAAATCATATCACACTGTTCAAAAAGAGAGACATAATGGCTTCTGGTAGAATTATTCAAAAGCGTAACAATAGAAATTTTTCTATATCTCCAGAAAATACCCACACTTCCTGCTTTGCCCCAGCTTATACACACACACACACACACACACACACACACACACACACACACACACTTCTTGCCCTATCCCAATTAAAGGAAGTTGTCACATGCTGAGTGGTTTATCCTTAGGTTAGATGAACCAATAGAATCTAGAACTAGGAGATGGAGTCCATCTTCACAAACCACATAGCTCTTATACAATGGCTATAGGAGTAACCATCTTAATATTCATTATGATTGTCATCTGGAAATCTAAGACTGCTTCTTTTATCCCTTAGACAATGTTAGCTCCCATTTGTACAATTCTCATCCTAACGATTATTATACTTTATAGAATTGCTTATTTTACTTTCTGTATCTTCCATTTATTATTCAAAAATTTTTTGTAAAAAATTTCAAACTTACAGAAATATTGAAAAAATTACAGATCAAGCATCTGTATTTACTTGACTACCTGCACTCCACAATTAACATTTTGATATATTTATGTTATCATATCTATCCATCTCTTCATCCCTCAGTCTATCCATATTCCACTTTACATTCTTCTGCTGGATTTTCATACCCTCGAAGGAAAGAGAGCTTCCGCCTTGTTTAATATTATATCCTCAGCATATTGGCATGATATCTGAAATATAAAAAGAGCTCATTAAAGATTGAGGAAGGAAAAAGTGGAGGAAAAAAGGAGGGAAGAAAGGAAGAAAGAGAGAAATAAAGATGCAGGGAGGAAAGACAGGCATCTTTTGTGGGAAGAGAGCTTATTTTTATCTTAACCAGAACAACTTGTATCACTACAGGACATGACTCAATTTAAGAGGCCATGAAGCAATACTGAACGTCAAAGTCAACATAAAGTTCAAACCATGCCTTTGGAAGTGAGTGCAGAACTAAAGATGTTAATGTTTTATCAGAAATTGGGTACATGATCAGAAATCTGTATGTATCTTGGTTGCACGGATTGTTGGCATATGAGTATGTGACTTAAAGGCATTCATATTATATATACATATATATCCTTCACAGCATAGTTCATAAGTAATTTTGCTGAAATTAAACTAGAAATGTTCATAATTGTGTAATGAATTATAATCATCTTTGATTACATTCGCTAATTAATGGCAGTTTATGAGCATGGCACCTTGTGAAGTCCTCCACGTAGCAGTGTGTGTGAGAAGGACAGTGATTTGTGTATGTAAATGAACTCAAGTATCCTTCTTCATGGTTTCTTCTGAAAAACTCAGACAGTCAACCTTTGATGGTCACTTGGGTCGCCTTTAACCTTTAGTTCCCCAGACTGTAGGCAGAGAGTCAAAAATCATTTGGGGATAAATATCATTGTCAGTTCAAGTGCTACTGAAGCACCTGTGAGGGAGTGACACTGTCAGCAGGACAACAGAAGGAAGCCACTCCTGGCAGAGCAAGGTGGTGAACAGCCAATAGCATTTACAGTGCACAGCCATAATAACCTATAAGAATGTGGTAGGGACCATAGGAAAAACATCAATAATCAACTTTGGGGTTTGGGGTCTGGGATATCTGCTTTTACACCCTCAGAGGAGGATATTTCCCAAAGGAGGATGTTGCCAACGGAAGGCAGCCATGCTTAATTGGATCCCTTTACTTATGCCTCAGGTGGCTGGTAAACACAGGAGGCATGACTTATACAAGTAAAGGGCATTAATTTTTTTTTTTAAACAGTTGTTTCTGTTGGGTTAGTAAAAACAGACCTATGTTTATTATATAAAGTCAGTATTCTGTTGTGAATTAGATTTTAGTGATTAACGCAGACAACAAAGCCTTGCTGTTTATGTGTATCATCTCTTCTAATTGGTCACACGTAAATAAATATTCTTATATTATCAACAAATCTGAGTGCACACAGAGAATATTTTATTATCCCCATTTTATAGATACGAAAATTGACAACCAGAGAAGAAGAAAATCACAGGAATTTAGTGCTGGGACTGCTGACTCTTAGCTCCAACTTCTGTGCATTATCTCTTGTTTGAAAATTATTTCCTTGCCTTGTAAGGAAGCTATGTATTTTCAGTTACTAATGCTGTATTTTCACAATCAGAAGTAAGTTATAGCATTTTTGAATTTTTGGAGTTCACTGTAGACTAAGTGGATACGTTTACTTATATTATGTTGGGTTTGTGTAGTGCTTTTGAGAGCACAGTCTATTTTATACAACTTGCACCCTCTGTTTCCTAGTTGCCTTCTAACACAGAGAGGGGAAATTCCATATGAAGGCTATTTTTCATCAGAAATAAGCAGTCCTCTCAAGTTTGTATGTGTCTCTTGTTTGTATGTGTCTCATGTGAATATTTATTTTCTCTGGGCCAGAATACATTAGGATGACTCTTTAGGGTACAAGTACTAAAACCCTATCTCACACAGATTACACAAAATAAGGAATTCATGAGCTCAGGAAATTGAAACCCCCCTGGAAAGATCTAAACTTCTGACACAGTTGGATTCAGGTGTTTAAAAATGTCTTCAGGAATCTTTCTCTTTTCTTTTGTGGGACCTGCTTTCCTAGAGGTTGACTTCAGTCTTCGGCAAGCTACCTATCCTCTGATGCAGAAGAGGGACCACCATGCAATCCAAGCTCACATCCTATCAGCTTTGTAACCCTTTTGGAAGAGATTTTCTTTTCCAATTCAACCAAAAAAAAAAAAAGCCCTAGGCTTTAGTTCACTGGCCTGTACTGCATCAGGCTTTTTGGCCATATTTAACCTGTGCTATGTAGCTCTGATTGGTCATACGCTAAACTCTCAATCCTTGGGCTAGCTTCAGATCCCTTTAATAACTTTGTCTAAGCCTGGTGTGATAATACACCAGAAGAAAATCAAGGTACTGTGTATCAGAAGGGAAAAATGGGTACTGAGCAGACTCAAACAAAGATGTCATTACTCTAAGTTCAAATACAGTTATGGGTTATTTATAAGGGAAAATGTAATTTTCCAAAGCATGCTTTCTTGAGAGCTATCAGTTGATGATACTTACATGGTATTAATCAGTTATGCTGAAATATCAAATATCTGTTCAGCAACAATGCTGACCATAGTGTGTCAAAGCCCAGTCTTTCTTTAAAAGTTGTAAACAAAGAATGAACATTAGCAAACTGGTTAGCTAGTGCCATGTCCTCACTTTTTTGCCAAACAAAACTATAAAATGAAGTTTATTTAATTTACTACCTTTCCTTTCTGCTGGTCCTTTTCATACTTAATTTTCAGAAGATATATGTTCCTTTGACAAAATATATATTCTGTAAAGTTTTGGAAGGTTGTATTTGATTTTTTTTTTAATTTCAATTTTTACTTTCACCCTTGTGAAAAGAGAATTCAGAAAGACCTGTCCACAGAAGTTGACAGCTTGGTATTCTGTATTCACAGGCTGGAACTGTGATGTGAGCAAAAGAGCTCTGTGAGTGAAAATCAGTTTCCTGTGGTTCAGTCAGGGTCCTGGTTACTGACACCATTACATGCTGTGGTTAAATATTTGCATCTTAGAATCAAACAGAACTGGGTTGAGCCGCAGCTTCATCACTTACCCGCCATGTGACCTTGAACAATTGACCTCACCTGTCTTCCATTTTCTCATCTTTGAAATGAAGATCAATTGATCTTTAAAAGATTGTCAGGATTATATGAGATTAAGCAGTTGAAACATTTCTCGCAGTCCCTGGTGTAAATAAGCATTCCATTAGTGATTCTTTATTTTCTTACTGGAACACACTGTGTAATGACTTCTAAACTGTCGTGACTCAGGGCATAACCTTCCCTGTTGGCTGTCTGAAACTCTTCTTTTTTTTGTTTGCTGTGTTGGTGGACTGCCTTCTCATTAGCGAGGACATTTGGAAATATACCACACAGTCCTGATACAAGTGAATTAGATTTTGTTCAGCTTCAGTGTGTACTTGACTGTAATTAACAAGTAAAATGAATATAGACCATTTAAAATTCATTAAAGTATAGGAGAAGATTACATTTGATCATAAGTAAAATTCTCTGCCTGTTTACTCACTTAGCGGAAGACATTCAAGGAGAAATATTTCAGTCACTGATTTGTCAGGAAATCGCACGGGACATGCCTCCTGCTGCTATGGTTATGAAATGTACTTAACATTAACTGAAATATCTGAGTTCATGGTGTCACAATCTATGAGCCAGGCTTGAGATCTTCTACATATTTTAATATTTGATTTTTTTCCAGTATGAGCATTAGAACATTGGGTATTCATCTATTGCTTGTTCTGTTTTGATAATTATTGTAGTAGATGGCTTCTCTAAGATATGCCGAAGAGACACCCATGAAGGAGTTAATATTCCTGTCTCTGTGCCAAGTGGACACAAGAAATCAGTGTTTACAATAAAAGCCCAAACTAGACAACCTTAATTCTATCACCGGTCTTTAAAGGATTGACATTATGAGATTGAATGCAATCCTATAAGGTTTTGAAAAAGAAAACAAACAAACAAAAAGGCGGTCGCCATTTACTGGGCATGGTGGAGAGAGGGATTTGCTAATTTTTGCAAAGTTAGTTTTTGTACCATGCTGAGATGACGGCTTAAAAAGCCCATAGGGTCTTTTCAGTAAGTACTATGCTGCAATAAGACTGCTCATATTGTGCTAGCCTTGTATTTTTTTTGTTTTGTTTTGTTTTGTTTTTTTCACATACAAAAGAAGGAGAATTAAGAAATATTACACCTGGGCAAAACCTTCCTTGTAAACACAAATGTACGAACTGGTTTTTTTTTTTTTTTTTTTTTTTTTAATTTTTATTTTTAATTAGTTTCAGGTGTACAACACAGTGCAATAGTTATACATTTTACCCCTCAAAGTGACAACCCCCCCACCCCCAATACACCCCCCCACACCCCCCCATATCATATATATCTATTACTCTTCCTCTGACTCTCTTCCACAGTATAATCCACATCCCGTGACTATCTATATATATTCAATTACAGTAGGTATACCACCTCCACTTTAGTAATACAGTGCAGTGATCAAACCTCTACTCCATCCATGAAATGGTCTCCCTAACAAGACCTATGATCATCTGACATTCCACAGAATATTTACAACATTATTAATTATATTCCCCAAACCGTTTTTCCTATCCCAGTAGCAATATTGTAGTTGCCTATTTTTGCTGTCTAATCCCTTCCCCTTCTCCCTCATCCCCATTCCTCTCCCAATTAGCAACCCTGATTTTTCCTCTATATCTATGAGACAGTTTCTGTTTACTTTGCTCATGTACGAACTGGTTTTGAGGGCCTCCTTGACACTTAGTAAAATGAAATCAAGTTATTTAGCAAAACGACTGCTAGTTTTTATTAACGCACGCACGCACGCACGCACGCACGTGCACACGCACAGGGACACGTCCTTGAAGAGCCTCTGCTAAGCTTGTCCCTGTTCTGGCACCTGGAAAGAACGAAGAGAATCTATCCCTCAAAGCTTCGTACAATCTTCTAGAAGATTATATAGATTCAATAGTTTCTTCACAATATATTGATATATTGTATTGAAAACTTTCTTATATACAAAAACTAGATTATAACTTTTTTGATTCAGAGGATATAAAAGCTAGTAAATCTTAGATTAAGTAGTCCATAGGATGCTATAACTTTTTTTTTTTAGTGGAACCAAGTTTTTGCCAACATTTTATTAAGAAATGTTCAAATACAGAGAAAACTAGAAATAATTTTATAGTGAACAAATATTCACCCAGCACCTAGATTCTGCCATTAAAATTTTAACTATACTTCCTTTATCACAAATCTATCTTTCTGTACATCCATTTTAAAATTAAATCTTGCATGAAACCCCAATATTTCCTAAAACAGACAAACTGAAACTTCTCTGGTCTCAATAGAGCCCAATGCCCAGAGGTCTGCTTCCTCTGATTAGCTTTTCCCTGAGGGGACACCTGTGTTAGTTCCACTGCGCACAATTTAACAACCAATGATCTAGTCAATCCTCATTAGTTTGCAAAGAAAAAAAATTGAGATGCAAAAACTTGAAGTCAGTAATGCAAGGCTACCTTCTAAGCTGCTGCCAGAATTGAAACTAGAATTTGTTTTTCTGGTTTTGCTGCAGGTATAAACCTAAAAAAAAAAAAAAATGCACATCATGTTTAACAAATATCAGGATAGCCCCATAAGCGTGTATTTTGTATTCTGGAAAATGACAGCATGCATGGTGCTGGTGTGAATGAGTGTATAATCGCTTAGCCCACGTGATGCAGGCTAATTAGCTAATGTCGGGGTCCAGGTCAGGGTTGTATTCAGCCGTAGGGTATCCATAATTCCTAGGATCATCAGAAAGTCAATCGCGCCTTAGATGTAGGTCATTATATAAATCTTCTGAAGTAACATCTCTTCCCTTGCTGTTAGGTGCATTTATTCACTGATTTATGCATTCATTTGCTCAGAGATTCTCTTTGGCATTTTGAGTCCCTTCTGTTGGTCACATAACATTGGATTTTTTCCTTTAATACAGGACCCTAATTCTGTTTTCCTCTACTGGAGTGTTTTTTTCCTCCAGCTTTTTCAAAAGCCTGCTTCAGCTTAACGCATAAGCATTACATGAAGCATTACTGCCTCAGAAACTCCTTCCCTGGCCTGTCTAGGGTTGTCTCAGTGGCTATAAAATATCATTTTATGAATTTTCTTCACAGCACTTATTGACATCTGTAATCGTCTGGCTTTTGTTTTGGTTATTTGTTTATTTTCTGTGTAATATAGAATATAAATAAGCTGCTTAAAGGCAGGGCCAAAAACAAACAAACAAACAAAAAAACAAGCTGTGCTTACAGCCAGTGCGTACTCGTCCATTTATTTGAGTATATTTGGATATCTACTTTGTGCTAGGCATGATTTATATTCCAAAGTGCAACAATGGAAAAAATGGACCACGTCTTTGCTCTTTAAATTCTACATTTTCATCAGGGAAGACAAATAACTGACATCTGTGAGTAGATAAATAAAATGATAGACAAAAATATAAAATATAGGAATAGGCAAATAATGGAAGGCGGTCTTTTAGATATGGTGGTCAGATAAAGTTTCTCTGGGGACATAATATTGCAGTAGAGATGTGAATAAAGTGAGGGAACCAGTCATTGAGACATGTGGGGGAAAAGCCTTCCAGGCAGAGGGAATTGCATGTGCAAAATCCCTGAAGTAGTATTATTTTTGGCGTGTGCAGACTAGAACAAAGCTCATTAAGCCTGTAGAAAAGATACTGCCAAACAAAAGCGTAGGAGAGGAGATCCTCGGGGATCCAGTAAAGCTATACACTGTATTTGTAAAGAGAGTTTTCACCATTTTTTAGCATGAGAGACTTCTGAAGAGAGTTAATGGTTGATTTGACATTTATTGCCCAAGAGCCAGTCTGGGTAGTGTGTGGAGAGCAAGTTGAGACAGAGGTGCAGAAGACGAGCAGACGAACATGCTAGAAGGCCAGTGCAGTGACCCAGTAAGAGATGATGGTGACGTGAGTTACAGCAGTGGAATCTGTGAGAGTGGTCAGGATTGGAATATATTCTGAAGGAAATCATAGCAAGATTTGCATATGAATTGGGGAATAAGAGAAAGAGAGCGATCCAAAAATGAAGGCCAAAAATAAAAACCACCATGAGATACCACCTCACCCCAGTCAGAATGGCTATCATCAACAAATCAACAAACAACAAGTGCTGGCAGGGCTGTGGGGAAAAGGGGACCCTGCTGCACTGTTGGTGGGACTGCAGATTGGTGCAGCCACTATGGAAGTCAGTACGGAGGTATCTCAAAGAACTGGAAATAGAGCTACTGTTTGACCCAGCAATTCCACTCCTAGGTATTTATCCTGAAAAAAACAAGACACTTATTAAAAAAAAGTTATGCACCCCTATGTTCATAGCAGCACAATTTACAATAGCTAAGACTTGGAAACAACCAAAATGCCCATCAGTAGATGACTGGATTAAGAAACTGTGGTATATTTATACAATGGAGTATTACTCCGCTATAAAGAAGAATGAAATTGTGCCATTTGCAATGATATGGATGGACCTAGAGACTATAATGTTGAGTGAAATAAGTCAGTCAGAGAAGGACAAATACCATATGATCTCACTCATATGTGGAATCTGAAAAACTGTATGAATGAGCAAAGTAAACAGAAACTGTCTCATAGATATAGAGGAAAAATCAGGGTTGCTAATTGGGAGGGGAATGGGGATGAGGGAGAAGGGGAAGGGATTAGACAGCAAACTACAATATTGCTACTGGGATAGGAAAAAGAGTTTGGGGAATATAATTAATAATGTTGTAAATATTCTGTGGAATGTCAGATGATCATAGGTCTTGTTAGGGACACCATTTCATGGATGGAGTAGAGGTTTGATCACTGCACTGTATTACTAAAGCGGAGGTGGTATACCTACTGTAATTGAATATATATAGATAGTCACGGGATGTGGATTATACTGTGGAAAAGAGTCAGAGGAAGAGTAATAGATATATATGATATGGGGGAGAGTGGGGTGGTGAATTGGGGTGGGGGGTTGTCACTTTGAGGGGTAAAATGTATAACTATTGCACCGTGTTGTACACCTGAAACTAATTAAAAAAATAAATTAAAAAAAAAACAAAAAAAAACAAAACAAAAAAACAAAAAAACAAAAATGAAGGCCAATTTTTTTTTTTTTTCCTGAGAACTGGAAGAATGTAGTTATCATTACTCAGATAGGGGAGAATGAGAGAAAGCAGGGGAGAAACATCAAGAGGTTGGTTTTGAACATGTTAAATTTGAGGCTCTTATTAACATCCAAAAGGATACATTAAGGAGGTAGAGAAATAAGACTCTTAAATTCAAAAGAAAGGCAAGGCTGAAGAAATTTAAGTGTGTGGCATCACTCTAAAGATGGCATATAAACAGCCAGACAGACTGTCACCTAGAGATTGAGTGCAGATAGGTAAAAGAAGATATCCAAGGACAGATCCTTGTGTGCTTTATCATTTAGAGTTTGGGAAGAAAAGAAAGATTCAGTAAAGAGAGCACTCAAGTGGGAGGTAGGAGTGAGATAGGAGGAAAGAAAGAACATTGTATCCCATAAATCAAATGGTCATTTCTAGAAGAAAGGAGTGATTAATTACATCAAGTGCTAATTAACAGGTAGAATAATATAAGAGCTAAAAATTGGCCATTTTATTTCTTCATGTATCTATTTATCCATCCATTTATGTTTTCTTTCTTGCCTGCCTCCCTTTCTTTAGCATTTTAAAGAACACTGTTGCCTGGATCAATTCCCTGAAATTATGATGTTAATTATCTGTGGGACCCAGACACTAAAATCAAAAAAGTTTCCTTGGTGCTGTTGATATGGAGAATCCATGGTTTATGACACTGGTTTGCAACCTTAGTTGTACATTGGAATCACTTGGAATCATTTGAATGGGAAAATTATGGGAATCATTTGACATGGGAAAATAATCAGTTGCACTGTCTTTAAATTGTGAAATCACAAATAAAAACGATAGAGATAGGAGATGTAAGACAGTATTTGAGCAAGGTGCTGGAATCTTGAAGAAATGTTGATCTGTAGATGGCAGCGGCGGGGTGGAGAAGCACATGCTGCCTTCTGATACTAAGACCTGGGGGGCTGGGGAGTTCAATAGGGAGAAAGGAGGAATGGCAATGTGAATGCAGCAGTGTGAGGTGAGGTGATTATTTACCCCACCTCCAGGTCTAGAATATGGCTTTGAAACCACCACCAACTGAAAGACCTTCAGGGGGCTCCAGGGAATGCTAGACACTTGTTAGTGCTAGAAGATGAAGGAAATGTTAAAGAAATGCTTTAGATTTCCTGGGGTTTGACAACCAAACACTATATAGTATTCAATGAATGTTTGTTGACTGAACAAGTACTTTTTATTCAGATCAGTGTTGTGTGTGTATAACAGTGACTGGATTATACTGGATTAAAAATATCATTTGGACATCTCTTTACCCTATTTATTTAATCAATCAGAGATTAAGTCGTGAAATATCAACAGAGATCATTTCATTCGCTCTGAGTTTACACTATGGAGTTCATCTATGACTAACGGCAGGCTTACATGAAGAGGTAAGATTCCTGCTGTTTAAATAACCTATGGTGTTATTTGAATATACAGAGGCACAATGGCCAGACCATATATGACAATCGGATGCTGACCCATAGACTGCAGCCACCCACCTGGGAAGCCCAACCGCATCTTCTGTAGCAGTCAGCACAGAACAGTCAGGAGTTGGTGAATAGCAGCAGCTTCCCTGTGTTTTGTCCTTGCTTCCGACACAAGACCAGCTAAAGCCACACATGCTACACAAACCATTCACATAAAGCCTGGCTTTCAATTAGCCTACTTCCAGCTTCTCTATGCCAACAACTTCCAACCTGACTATACCTGAAGCCCTCCTTTCTTTCAGTCCGAAGCCTTCTCAGCTCCCTGCCTGCCTTTCAGTCTCTGTTAAATACAAGTGCTGATGATCAATTTCCTTGCTACTGCAAACTCGGTTTTGGGTATTCTTTGTGGATTTCCTTATGTGAATGACTAATAAAAATGTATATGTATGGTCATAGTAACACAGCCGATTAAGCCATTACAATATAAACGAGGTACTTTAATGAAATATTCTAATAGAGGTAGTTATTTTAATTTCCTGTTTTAGAAATATTGATAGCTGTAATTTTTGTAAAAGAGGTAGGGGGTGTTTATATAGCTAAATATTAATAAGATTCTTAATATGAATATTTGTGGAAATAAGCTTAGATGCTGCATTCAATATTAATTTTTTTTTTTTTTTTGAGGGCAGTGTCACTGGCCCTCATATGTGGGACCTGAACTGGGGCTGCTGGCGTCCCAAGCCAGAGTTTAACCACTCTGCCACTCGGCCGGCCCATATGTATGTGTGTGTGTGTGTGTGTGTGTGTGTGTGTATATATATATATATATATATATATATATATGCATATATATGTATGTATGTGTATATTTCACTTCATAGAAGACATAAATCCAGCTATGGACAAGCTAATATGCATAAATATTTTCAAATATAGTAATCTTTCAAAAATATAACCTAAGACAAAAGAGTTTATATTATATATACTTGAATGAAATATATAATTTTGAACATAAGCAGTAGTGGATATTAGATAATATGCATGTGCACACTTTTTTTTAAGGTTTATTTTCAATAAAGCAACTTACCTTTGCAATTAGAAAAATTAAGTCCTTTTAGGCTTTTTACAATCCTTAGTACAGATCTGTTTCAAAAAATCAATAAATTGTTTGTAAAATTCTCAGTTTCCTTTTTGCAGAGTATTGAGATAATATTTTTTTCCCCTGTATCTTTCCTAAATATACACCATAAATGACATTTGCAGCGAAAGTCCGTTTTGCATGCTAACGAGGTTCCCTCGACAAACAGAAAGAATCCCTTAGAGAGAGGTTGTATCTGTTGTGCATAGGGTCTAAGTGATTAGCTTTCATATAAAAATGTTATTTGGGGTTATAAATATTTACCATGACAGAAATTTTATTAGCAAGCTATGATTTTAAAATGTTAGAGTAATATTTCACAATTGCATTATGATTTTTGATGGTTCTTAGTATGTAAAAGGTCGACCAATAGCACACCTGGGAACTTTGTAAGACATAAAAATTCTCAGGTCCCATTGCATCTTGACTGAATCAGAAGCTTTGGGGATGGAGCAGAGAAATGAAATGTGTGTTTTCATAAGTTTTCCAGGTGATTTTGGTGCAGACTGTAGTTTGAAATCCTCTGATCTGTATAATGCCCCTCATTAATCCATGGACAATTTCAATGATAAAAACAAAAGTGAATTTTGGTTTGCATAGTAAATGCTACTAGACTTGGTGGAAGTTTTATGAAAATTGCTAAATATTCCAGACATTTTGCTGCCATGGACAGGATAGCCAAAGATTTTCTGAGTTTGGGGTGTGGCGGGTAGTAGCCTATAAGGATGTTACTATTTCTTTCCTAAAGCTTTATGCTTACTTCAGTCAATTTACAAAGCCTGAAGAAAATTGGAAGTATTATAATCCAGGAAGCTTCAACAAATAACCCTCAGCCCTCTATTTCACCCTGAAAAATAGAAAACCTTAAATCTTTTAGTAGCAGTTTAGTTATCTGCTTTACTTCCAATACATAGAGCAGGGATTCCAAACTCCAGTGCATTCATGGGCCAGGCTGATAATTTGATTGGAGATAGCCAGGTAGAGTCTTCATCATCGTTCAGAAAATTGTTTTCTTTTGGTTATACTGAAATAGGCAGACTTTTCAGTTTATCATTAGTTTTTCCATGCTGGCAGAGACCTGGCAACAAAACACCCCATTCCTTCTGATTCTAGAAAAATAACAAAGCAAGCACTGCAGTGACTGAATAGACATTCCATCTGTGTTAGGGAGGCAATGCAGAGAGAGTGTGTGACACCTTAAGTGCTGGCCTGTCTTAATGGCAGGAAGGGAACCCAGTAGGTGAGGTGGAACTTCTCAACACCTGCCAGTTGTGCCCATATGTGAATGTGAAGTTGACAGAGTTTCAGTCCCCACACTTTCTACAAAGACAGACCAGAAATTAAAATCTTCACCTACAGTTAAAATAATAATACTAATAATAATTGTATGTGGTATGAACACTTCATTTGAGATATGCCATGTTAATAAGTTTTTAAATGCACAGCACCATATTGTCGCCAACAAGCACACATTGTATAGCAGATCTCTAGAAAGTATTCTTGCATAACTGCAAGTTTATACCCACTGAAGAGCAACTCCCATTACCTTCCTCTCAGCCACAGGCAGCTGTTTCATTCTCAGTTTCTCTGAGTTTGATTCTTTTAGATACCTCATGTAAGTGAAATCATGAAGTATCTGTCCTTTTGTGAGTCATTTATTTCATTTGGCATAATGTCCTCCAGGTTCATCCATGTGGGTGCAAATGGCAGGCTTTCCCTTTTATATTTAAAGACTGAATAATCTTCTGTTGAATGTATATACCACATTTTCATTATCCATTCAATTGTTGGTGAATATTTGGGTTGTTTCCACGCCTTGGCTATTATGAATAAGCTACAATAAACATAGGGTGCGTATATCTCTTTGAGTCCTTGATTTTAATTCTTTTTGGATGTACACTCAGACGTGGGGTTACTAGATCATATAGTAGTTCTGTTTTTCATGTTAAATTGCCCCAGTGGGACAGTTGGTAAACTCTATGTAGAGAGTTTTATTGGTGTGGAAAGTGAACTCACCATCTTCTTGTTTGTCTTGGAGAAATGAATGGATACAGGAGGTCAAGGGTTTTGTTTTTTTTCCCCAAAGATACATACATTGTATAATTTTGAATCAGAACTATCTATTATCCCTAATCAGACAAAAATAAGGGGACATCTTATCCTAACATGTTAATCTTTCCATGTTTTTGTTTTTGTTTTGTTTTTTAATCAGCTGATTTTAGAGGTTGTATCATCTTAGGATAATTAGAAAACAGTTTTAGATAACATCCAATTATTCTCTAAAAGCTTCAAGGTGTCACCTAAAACTATCTAGTTTACTTACTTAATTAAGGTGGCTTAGTAATGAAAAGCTTTGACAAAATTCCCATTTTTAGGTTCATTTTCTACCCTACATTCTAGCCCTATTTCTCTTTTCATTGTAGACAACCATGTTAACATGTTTAATGAGTTTATTTATGTTTATATGTGTTCTTGCTAAATAGATACCATTGCTTTATAGGCATATGTTTCTTTCTTTCTTTTTTTTTTTGAGGGCAGTATCACTGACCCTCATATGTGGGACCCAAACCGGGGCCGCCGGCTTCCCAAGCCAGCACTTAACCACCACACCACTCAGCCGGCCCAGGCATATGTTTCTTTTCTTTTTTTAAAAATAGACTTTATTCTTTTTTTTTTTTTTTTTTTTTGAGGGCAGTGTCACTGGCCCTCATATAAGGGACCTGAACCAGGGCCGCTGGTGTCCCAAGCCAGCTCTTAACCACCGCGCCACTCGGCCGGCCCCAGGCAAATGTTTCCTAATTCACTTGAAAGTAATTGGGTTACAAAAAAACAACAACAACAAAAAACTTCTGCATTTTAAATTACTATATAATCTTCAACTGTGTTTGTCTTTAAAGTGACAAATTACAGTTATTTAGGCAAAAACATTTCCATCTTATTGAGATGCAGTGAAGCTTAAACAATTAATTTTATAAGGTGTTTTGACAGTTTTTGATAGATTTATAGTCTTTAAAGAAAATTCTAATTTATTCCTTAACTTTTCCTTTCTTCAGAGCAGCCTATTTGAATAAGCCCCAAATTAAAAAAAAAAAAAAAAAAAAGCTATTTTGCAGTTTCTTTCCATTGATTTTAGGGTAAACATGTCTAGACTGATTTTAGGGTAAACATGTCTACACTAAACATGTCTAGTGTATTAAATGTGTATATTGAGAATAAAAAGTTCACATTAGCTATTTTTTTCCTTTAAGGTCTCATAAAATAGGCCACTCAAATATTTGAGGTTATGTACTAAAATGACAGGTAACAAGTATAATAAAAAAGTAAAATTTAAATTTAATATTTGCCTGCCCTTGGTTATTAAGCTTATTTCATTGACTCATTTCCTAAGTAGTAATACATAGACATAAAAATAGACATATTATCAGACCACACTGCATAATGGATAATTATTACTCTGGGGATATAATAAAAGATTTCCTGTGTCATTACATGAACATTTTCTCTCTGTGACAACACATTTTTTGTCTTCAGCCTTCCATTTCTTGACTGTCATTTTTGCTGTATTTTTTACTCTGGTTCTAAAATACTCTGTCAATCTCGGATTCCCAAAATAGGACATGGTCTTCCAGATATTAAAAGGAGTATAGTAAAACAAGGAATGAAGCACAATGATAAATAAGGTAAGACTGAACTATAAAATTATAGAATAAGCTCACTTCTAAATATGGATATAAATATATAAGATGAGTTATTTGCAAAGTTTGTTTACAGTATAAATTATATTTCTGTGGGACCTAGTTGGCTTTGTCTAAGGAATGTAAGGTTGGTTTAACATCTGTCTAGTGAATCACATCAATAAATAGAACAAAATTACCCTGTTTGCTACTAAAGATAATTAGAGAGAATTAAATTCACATTCATGGGGAAAAAAGTGCATATTAACTGACTCTGGAAAGATTTTTTTTTTTTTTAAAGATTTTTTATTGGGGAATTGGCGGAGGGGAACAGCGTTGGGGAATCGGGGAAGGGGAACAGACAAGTTGCTGTCTTTTTGTTCTTCAGTTTAGTTGCGGAGGATGTTGCTTCACTGTTGGTATCGTCATTGCGCTCTTCCCGGATGAGGCAGATGGGTCGCTGGCCTCTGGATGTCGCTCACCGCGGCTATTGGCAGCTCATGCTTGGCTGCTAGCTGCTCTCGCTGGCTGCGGGCCACTCACTGTAGCCTATGGCAGGCCACTGCAGCAGGGGATGCAGCCTACACCGTCGCCGGGGCTCGCACAGCCCAGCTCCAGGTGGAGCTGTTGTTAGCTGTAGAGGGCAGTGTCACTGGCCCTCATATGTGGGATCCGAACTGGGGCCTCTGGCATCCCAAAACCAGCTCTTAACCAATGCGCCACTCGGCCGGCCCTCCATTTTGTTTTAAAAAGGTTTGTTGATTTTTTTTGTTAGTGCTATCTTCATCATTATTATTGCTGTAGAAATTACCTACACTATTTAAAATTAAGAACCTCTGGCATACACAGATCTATAAGTTTTTCCTAGAGAAATAGTTACATTGATAACATTTTGCCATATCCCATGAGCAACTTCCTGTTTTTGCAAAACAGGAAGCAAACACAAAATGCTAAATCAGAAAAGATAAAACGGTCATATCTGGAGGGCTAACAATAAGCCTCTGACTAATTTTACTAGACTATAAATACTTAAGGGGCCACATTAGAGTAGGAAAATAAAATCTACTTAATTCATTAGGATAGAAACTACTGATGACAAGAGTCGTATGTTTACATAATCCCCACCCTTCTGTGGTTTATAGGGAATAGTGTGGTATGTAGCAAAGTTTGAATTTCAGATTTACCTCTTTCTGACTATCCACATGACCTCAGATAATCTATGAAGCTTTTCTAAACTTCAGTTTCTCATCTTGCAAATGGGAATAACATGGGGGCCTATATAATTGGGTGACTGCTACTGTTAAGTGACATACATATGCAAAATGTTTAGCATATTGCTTGATAAATGCTAGCTGTTAGTATTACCAACTTTGTTTCCCTCTTTCCATTCAAAATATTTGGTAAACAAATCTTTAGTAAGCAATTTGAAAGATTATTTGAATGTGTTTTTGATGAAGCTGACTCACCTGGTTAAATGTCAAAATAATTTATGGCTATAGGTTTGCCCGAGTTGCATATGCCCTAATATTTGGTATCAGTTAGGCCAGATTAATTACATTTTGTGACAGCTGTCCCACCAGGCTGTTTAAGATTAATGATTTAATGGCTTTATTTTCACCTTAACACCCTTGTTCAGGAGAGCGAACTGTTGCAAGAAATGCTAATGCCACAGTGCTAAATAAAATTGATCTTTGTACATTTTTCCAAATAAAGACCTAGCATAACTAGCACTTTTTTGCTGCTCAATTCTTTGTTTCTAGTTTCTATTTCAATTTTAATGTATCTTGAGGTAACAAATGGTCTCAAAGCTTCAGGTCACCAGTACAGAATATTAATACCTCATCACAGGATTTCAAACTAGTTCCTTACTTTCAAGCCTTTGTCCATCGGTCTTGAGATACAATTATTAAAAACAATCAGGCAACAACCACAATGATGCTGTTTAAGTGATTATTCTCTGTAGGTAGGCTATAGGAATATTTAAGCAAAAGAAGAAAAACAAATCTGAAATCCAGGACACAATTCATGGAGTCTTCTTCCTGATTCTTTCAGTAAAGTGTATATGAGCTCTTCAAGTCACAACTATTTTCATACTAAGAATTGTTGCAGCCTAAGAACAGAATTGTCCAAGAGAATCTCTTGAGGAGGTTGCCTGGAATAGAAGTGTGATCAGTGACATTCACATTCAATTTACTTCTGTCTCAGGAAGAAAAACAAAACTAGGACCACTCCCAAGGTCAGAAGCCACTGTCTCCACAGCCTGCAGGGTTAGACAGGTAACAGCCACTTCTAACCTACACTTGATGCCTGCCATATAGGAACGGGTTCTGTGCAGTGATCACAGTTCTTCTGGGCTTTATTGATCATTGGCTTAATTGAGTCCATTGTAGTCAATCAATGGTGGACCAGAGGAATGGAGCTATTTCTCCCCACTGGATGATAAGTATCCTCTTGGCCGAGGCCATGACAATGTGCCAAAAAGAAATCACCCTTTAAACTTGGTCTCTCTCCTTTCACGACTAGTAATACAATTCCATTCATTCTAGACATCTCTTTCTAATATTCCATTTAATTATACTGCAAGTGTCAGAAAAAACCATTAATGATAACATGTCTGAACCTTTCTGATAGTTCTATATTATTATATTCATTTTCTTTTCCTCCTCCTATGAATAAACTACCAGCTCCTGGTAATCTTCCTGGGACCCAGTAACCAAGAGCAATATACAAGGGTAATCCAGTCATTTTAGAGATAAGTATAATAGTTCCCCCTTAACCACAATTTCACTGTTTGCAGTTTCAGTTACCTATGGTCAACCACAGCCCAAAAATATTAAATTAAAAATTCAAGAAATAATTCAAAAGTTTTCAATTGCACACTGTTCTGAGTAATGTAATGAAATCTCCCACCATCCTGCTTTGTGCAGCCCGGGACATGAATCATCCCTTTATCCAGCATATCCACACTGTACTTGTATATTAGTGGCCATCTTATTATCAGTTCTACTGTCTTGGTATTGCAGTACTTGTGTTCAACTAATCCTTATTTACTTAGTAATGACCCCCAAAGCATGAAAGTAGTGATGCTGGCATTTCAGATATGCCAAAAAGAAGCCAGAAAGTGCTTCTTCAAGTGAAAAGGTGAGTACAGTACAGTTCAATAAGATATTTTGAGGGAAAGAGACAATATTCACATAACTTTTATTACAATATACTATTATAATTGTATTTTATTATTTGTTACTGTTGTTAATCTCTTACTCTGACAAATTTATAAATTAAACTTTATCATATGTATGTACATATAGGAAAAAATAGTATATATAAGATTCAGTATTATCATCGTTTCAGGCATCCACTGGATGTCTTAGAGCCTATCCCCCATAGATTAGGGAGGACAATAGTATCTTTTTTCAAAGAAAATGCTTTACAGAAAACCAGTGTGTAAAAAGACAGAAAGGACTACATTGGATGAAGAGAAAACGCTTTAAATCTCAATCTTTCAATCTCAATCTCTCTCTCTCTCTCTCTCTCTCTCTCTCTCTCTCTCTCTCTCTCTCTCTCTCTCTGTCTCTCCCTTTCTCTTTTGTTATTTCCTTCCTACTATTAGATCTTAGGGTATCCATGGAGCCCTAGATCCAACAAAGAACCACCCAAGTTCTACCTGGAACATAATGATAGCTCTTGTTTTAATATATGATTAAACACAGAATGTAGAAACGTGTATATGCGATTGTGTATTTTATCAAATCCTCTATTATTTTTGCTGCATTTTAGCTGAATTGACAAGCTACTATTCTTTTTGCTCCTTTCTTCTCCTAATGCATCTACCTTTAACATCTCCTTTTTTTCTCCTTTTCTTAGAACTAGAACTGTTCATTTTCCTAATTTCTATATCTTACAGTTTTCCCTTGGAATTTGATCCATCAATTGCCACCTCCCTGACCTGTATCTCTTTCACTCTTCACTTCATTATAGCAAGAAAAAGAAAGAGAGAGAGAGAGAGAGAGAGAAAGAAAGTTATCAATCTTCAAAATCTACATAAAGGAGTTCTTAAATTTTGTTACTTATGTCCATCACATACCATGTTAACCTGTTTTAGCAACAATTTTTCTGGCTGTATTGAAATATATTGATGGTATTTAAGTTTAATGTGTACAGCCTAGTGCTTTCATTTATGTATATACTGCAAAATGATTACCCCCATAAGGTTAGTTAAAACACCCATCACCTTACATAGTTAGACTTTTTCGCATGTGTGGTGAGAACTTTTAAAATATATTTTCTTAGCAACTTCCACATATACAATACAGTATTATTAAATATAGTCACAATGCTGTATATTATATCCCAGGAACATATTCATCTTATAAATGGAAGTTTGTACTGTTTGGCCCCCTTCACCCGTTTCCCCCTCCCCCTACTCCCCAGAGATGGGTACAGAAAGTCTATTTAAACCTATTTCAACAACATTTTTAGATAAAATGCAATATATCTTACAATAGATTTACAAAGCCAACTAAAAAGGGTGGTTTGTGGCAGGAATGCCATTAAAAAGTACTCATTTTTTTCCACACTTTTAGAAAACTGAAATTTCAGGAGAGAGAGAGAGAGAGATTGAGATTGAAAGATTGAGATTTAAGAGGGTTTTCTCTTCATCCAATGTAGTCCTTTCTGTCTTTTTAAGTGCAATTTCCATTTCATATTGTCTGGAATTGTATTACATGTTTTTGTCAATTCATAACATTATTCATTTTGTACAAAGCCATGATATCAAAAGGGAAGTAATATGAAGCTAGGAGAATAGGTAATGTAATGTAAAGTTTCTGGGCTTGAAGGAAGCATATAACATAGTATATTGAAGCTCTTTGTTGTTGATTAGGCAATATTAATCTAAACAGCAATTTATTTTAAAGGCAAATGGAAAGCTCTCAAGAATAGGCAAAAGAAAGAGAAAGTAAAATTTGTGAAATCTGGGGTATGTGTGCAAGCTACCAAGATTTTGAGAAAAACAAACCAAGGGGAAGAAGCCTTGGGAAAATGAGTGGCATGCATTATGTGAAACACTAGAATATAGAAAGCTACAGACACAGAGTTTGGCCTTCGGGTTAATTTTTCAGTTAAGACAGATGCATAAGGACATTCTCAGTTTCTTTGCAACATCCCGTTCACCACCTCCATACAGTCATAGCAATAAATAGAAACAAAGCTACATGCCAGTTCCACTTTGAGGAAGAGTTTGGTGAAAAATTTGGGAATAATTGGTTCTTTAAAATAAGTAAGACAAGGTTAGAAAGAAGATAAAAGAAATTTAAGGTGAGCACTTGGGGTAGTGTCAAATTATTTTTTTTTCCCATTAGACTACACCAAATCAGTGATTAAAATCAAGTGGTTGTATTTCTTCACTGCCTCTTTCTTTTATTTGATATCATCTTAGGAATATACTCGAGAAAGGGTGTGTAATGATCTGATGAGAATCACATGGATGTTTTAACTTCTTCACAATATGTTTACTTATTATTTAATTATCTTGTCTCATTGCATGGGTTAGCATTTTCAAAACAATGTTACATTACATGTTAATAGTAAGGATCTTTATTTTAGTTCTTAACATTAGAGTAAAAATATCTCTAGTGTTTCATTATTATATTTGATGTTTTCATTTGATTTAATATAAAAACTACTTTGAACCTTAAAAAAATCTTTCCAGGGCCGGCCGAGGGGCGCATTGGCTAAGTGCTGGTTTTGGGATGCCAGCGGCACCGGTTCAGATCCCACATGAGGGCCAGTGACACTGCCCTCTACAGCTAACAACAGCTCCACCTGGAGCTGAGCTGTGCGAGCCCTGGTGATGGTGTGGGCTGCAGCCCCTGCTGCAGTGGGCTGCCATAGGCTACAGTGAGTGGCCCGCAGCCAGCGAGAGCAGCTAGCAGCCAAGCATGAGCTGCCAATAGCCGCGGTGAGCGACATCCAGAGGCCAGCGACCCATCTGCCTCATCCGGGAAGAGTGCAATGACGATACCAACAGTGAAGCAACATCCTCCGCAACTAAACTGAAGAACAAAAAGACAGCAACTTGTCTGTTCCCCTTCCCCGATTCCCCAACGCTGTTCCTCTCCCCCAATTCCCCAATAAAATCTTTAAAAAAAGAAAAAAAAAACACAATAGAGCCAGTCACAAACCATCTAATCTTATCTTAGCAAAATGGGAAAATGGCTCCTCACAAGCAATACTCATTTGTCCTTGAAAAATATTTTATTGCTGTCTACATCCAGAGCAGTATGTGAAAAATGTAGCCTTTCCCACAAAGGGAAGCTTCCCCCAGTTTTGTTGTGAAAATTTTCATAAAATGTAAATGAACATAAAAATTATAAATTAAGGAAAAGTCAGTAAATTCAAAGACTTTAAAATAAGGCAAACCTTTTTAGGGTTGCCAGAATTAGGAAATGAAAATATAGAGCTTCCATTAAATTTGAATTTCAGATACATGACTTTTTTTTTTTTTTTTTTAGTATATGTATATCCCAATCATTGCACACCCACCACTGGGGATGTGACTTTGGTCAATTTCCTAAGTTTCCATTCATCCATTTGCATTAGGATAGGAATCACTTGGACATTATGGAATTGTGAAATTAGAATTAGGTGCCAAAAAACATGTAGCACTGTGTCTGCCACAGAGTAGGCTTCAGTATACAGCTGATTTTAAACAATTGAAGTACGAGATCCCTAAAGCATATGAAATTTCCTTTCCAAATTATTTCTAGTCATTAGCTTTTCAGTCACAAACAAGCAGCCTATGATTATGGGGAAGTTAAAGATCTAGCCATTGAGTTCTTACATCAAGATATTTTGATGTCCTATTGTCCAAACTCCTACTTGACGGATAAGAAAGAAGTAGGGAATCAAATCAGCCTAGAGCCAGGGTTAGTACCTAAATATTTTAAATATCCATTAAGAGTTCATGGTAGGGTAGCAACTTATATCACAGGAAATGTTGCTGAAAAACTGTTAATTTAGGAGATTCATACAAGAAGATACACACACACACACACACACGCACACTCACTCACACAGTGTTGGGTAGACACAATTAGCAAAATTTTGCATAATATTTTGTTCTTTCCTGTACACAGAGCCTGTGGTATTTACCCAACAACTAGTAATTTTGAATTATTGCTTATAAAATACCATTTCCAAGTACGGGTTTTAGTCACCAGCCACCATCTAGAATGGTAGCAAGAACTTTACATACTTCTCACCTAGTAGTAGAAAATAACTTACCTCATAGCACTGGCTTCATCTCTTGTTGGTAGTTTATTTTTATCCCAAACAAATGTTCGGTCTTTTGTAATCAATGATGAACATCTTACTTTTGCTGACACTGAACTCTTCAGTTCGCACTTTGCAAAGTAAGGCTCATTTGCATTCAGCCACATATCACTCTGCAAGGTGTAATTTGCGTTTCAGATCATGAGTATAAGTTTCCATTAACTTTGTTGCAACATAGAATATAAGTACTGATATTACTTTAACTCTAATCTATTAATTTTAATATATGACATAATTTTTAAAAATCAATGCAAATTTGAGTCTTGTGAACCATTATTTTTACAGATGCGCAATTCTATTGTTTGCTAGCTACAGAGTTAAAATAATTTATTCTCAGATCAGATAGTCCTGTGTTTATATCTCAGTCCTGTTACTTATACACTATATTCCATTAGGCCAGCTACTTAAGTGCTCTAACTTCAGATTTCTAATTTGTAAAATGAGCACACTGACAGTCCTCACGGCATAGATAGAGATTTTGTGAGGATTAAATGAAACAATGCATGGAAGACCTTTGCTGAATGTCTCCATATGGAAAATACTAAACAAAGTTAGTATTTATTTTCTCTTGTTTTCAGTTATCATTATGGTACTTTTAATTTTCCTCTTGTGTTTTTGATTACTCCCTCACTACATATAATTATTTTCAGTGTTTTATATTAGAGAATATTATGTCATGAAAGCATATGTGAATCTTGAAAACAGGCAGGGGACTTTGGCTGCAGAATCAGATAACAGATCTCCCTTAGCAGAGAAGAGTTCATGGGAAAAAAGGGGCAATGGAATTCCGGAGCTGTGATCATCCCTAGAATTGCATCATTTCAATGGATACCTTCATGGAAAACTTACTGATAATTGATGAATTGGTGTATTTCAGTTTACATGTAGTTAGAAATGAAAAAAAGTGGGGGTGGGGCTGACCTTGGTGTAATGATACTTTGTGATTTAGTTCCAGAGCCTGCAGTTCAGCTGGTGGTGGGTACTGAGAAAGGTGGTCATTCGTAAAGATGATACTGATCATTATTCAGGATGGTCAGGAAGAAAGCAGTGTTATAGCAAGCCCAGAAACTACCATATAAAGAAATCCAAATGGGTTTTAATTTGGGAAGACTTCAAAATGGGCTTCAGTGAAGGCACTTGTCTTGGAAATAGAATTAGTTGGGGTTGCTTTGAGATGCTTGAATCTAGAAGAAATTTGTTTTCTGGTACATGAATGCTGATAACTAAATACTCTGGATAGAATAAAAGCATCACCACAATGAAAGGAGGCTAGATTCAATATGTTGTCATGTCTGCAATAGATAAGATTTGAAAATAAGTTTCAGAAAGAACTGTCTTCCATTTTTCTCAGCTTTTCTATGCACCTTAATATATATGACTTTTGTAATCAGTAAGATAAAAATTCAAGGTTGTTTATAAAAAAACTGACATTAATATGCTTATGGTTTATGTAGGGAAACTTGAAAAGTATTCTTACTATTATTTAAGATGATGAGGTCATTGGAAGTGCAGACCACGAAACGACACCGAGTCTAAAACTTGTGCCCCGCTTTCTAGCTGTCTGACTTTGACTCCTCTATCTCACTTTTCAGTTACTTCATATGACATAGACTAGAACCCAGGTGAACTGTAATTAGTTAATGCCAGCCACTACATCACTGAGGGAGATGCTGCAAGCCATCCTTATAGTGCCAATTTTTAAATTTAGGCCATGATCTATAGGATATGTATTTTGTGTTTTATAATTACCCAAATACTTCATTCCTGAGACTGGAGCCTAGAACATAGCAGACAGATGTTTGGGCTGTGTTGTTTGGATTAATAAAGACCCATTCGAGAAGTCATAATTTTTTTTTTAAAGTTTATTGGTGTGACAACGGTTTGTAAAGTTACATAGGTTTCAGGCATACAATTCTGTAATACATTATCTATATATGACAGTGTGTGTTCAGAGTGGTTATAATTTGAATCAGACCATGATTTTTTTTTTAATATGATGTGCTTCTTACATAGAGTCCTATTAGTGACAGAACAATCCTCTTTTCAGAGATTTGTGAGGTCCATCAAAATGAATCCCTTCTCTTGGTTTGCTGAGTAGGTCTCGGGCACTGGAAATAATTCTAAAATATGACTGACAATTTTTAATCCATGTCCTCATGATGGTCATCTTAAGCAATGCATCATTCTGATTACAATGGAAAGGAAAGTGCTGTGAGGGCAGATAAAAGACTCCAAAATATGAAAACATTAGTCTGTGCTGAGATGGTTATATAACTCCAAGTATCACTGAAACTGATTGGAGTCCAACTTTACTCCAAAAATGCAGCATGCATTTTAAAAATAGTCATACAAATAACCCATTTACATACAGTGACCTTTCTGATGGAAATCATATTAAAAATCTGTAACAAAAATATGTCCTTACTTGTCATTTTATAGTTTCATTTGCAGATGGAGAATAGTGTACATTCAAAAAGTTGGTGTTTTTCACCTGTTATTCCAGTATTTGCAAAAAAAAATAGTGAGAATTCTTCTTGGGGCAATATTTATCAGGCAGTTAACCACGTGCTAAGCACCGCACTAAATCATCGTATTACTCGTTTCAACCTCTCAATAATGCTATCAGTTATGCACTTTTACTATTTTCAGTTACCCTTGAAAACAATGGCTTAAATTAGTTACTTGCCCAGTGTTACCAGTTATCTAGTCAAATAGTTAGTATTTAAATGAACTTAAAAAATTGTTTAATGGAATCACCTTTTTTTTTTTCTTACTGCAAATCATTCTAATCATGAAGGTAATCAGAGCTTCACCACACAGCTTTGTCATCAAGTACAATACAGGTCAGGAAATTAAATTTCTGTACAGATACTTCTTATAACAGGTATTTTGGGATTTACAGAGAAAAAAAGGAATGGTGATGGGCCATGGTTTTACATTATTAATAACAGCATTTCTGGTGGCATGGAAGTAAATGTTTGAATTCCATAGCAACTCTAAAATTGTCATTAAGGTTTGTTTTGGGAGGTGCCATTTCACATGAAAATGTACCTGATTGCTGCAAGCTATTCCACCACCTAGACAGATAGTTTTTTTGTTTGTTTGTTTTTAACTTTATATTGGTGCTTCTTATTGTACTTACACATCACTTGTCTGGAGACTTGTTCAAAAGCAGAGTCTGATTCAATGTCTAGGAAGCACTCTGAGATTCTGTATTTCAAAGCTTCTGAGTAACTCTGATGTCTTTTATCCACAGACCATATTTTGACAAGCAGTCATTATATCGCTTCCTTAGAAAGACCTATGATCTTAGTTCTCTCCCTAATAGTCCAATTCCTGTTTGATTTCTGTAATAGCCTTTGTATCACAACTTTAATTATTTTCTTTATTTGCTGACTTTTTGCGTGTGTATCATCTCTAGATTATAAACCTCACCAGGTCAGGGACCATGTTATATTGCTCACAATGTCTTTAGAGCCTGACCCAATGAACACATGAGCAAATGAATGGGAAATCCCCTCTAGATTAGACCAGTGTGTCAGTGTTACCTAGACCAGCCGCTCTCACATTTAGCTTGCCTCAGAATCCCCTGAAGGGTTCTTTATGACACAGATTGCTGAACTCCCGATGGGAAGTTTCTGATTCAGTGGGTCTGTGTGGAGCCTGAGAATTTGCAATTCTGTGTTCCCAGGGGTTGCTGATTGCTGATGCTGCTGGTTTAGGAACCACACATTGAGAACTGACCTGTAATAAAAGATATAGCTTAATGATCATCAATTTCAAAAGATTGTGCTCAAAGACTGATGTTATCACAGAGGAAATACTCAAGCCATCTAATTTCCTACTTGTTTGGCTCTTATGATTCAGGTCTTAGTATTCACTTAACAGTCTTGAGTATAGAATACACACATATGTAATCATTGTTCATTTTATTATTCAAATCATATATATCTCCTTGAGGAAAGGAGAGGGAAGAACTGTCCCTGCATAAGACCTTATTATGGATTGCAGTCACGCCACGATCCTTTTAAGCCTCATGTCATGTCTCTCGTTCGCTGCCTTCTGACATTTCACAAACATCAGGCTGGCCCTTGAGATCATTCACTTTGTTGGACTCGCTTGGCTTGGTTGCCTTCACAGTAGCTCAGAGCTCAACAGAACTTCTCTTCCCTTCTTTTCTCTCATTCTATTTTTTAGCATGCAAAGCCTTACCTTCCTGCTCAAATGGTGTTGTCTTTCCTCTTTGCAATGATGAAGCATCAACAAAAAATAGAGGAGACTGAATAATTGCTGCATACACTTTCTAGTGCATGGAAAAATATGAAAGTCATTACTATAAAGCACATTGTGAATTTTAAGAACTATATATGGTGTCTCATTCTTCCTGTAATTATTTCCAGCAAATAATAACAGGGGTAATGAGAATTGCAATTTTGGCCACAGGCAAAATATTAATGTGAAATGGCATTTTCATTCAAATATTGATTAATAAAAAGGTATTTTAAAGGGAAATTAAGCATTCCTTCAATGTAAAAAATAAAATAAAATAAACAACCCAGCAAGCAAGTTTTAAGATGTGTGTTTTCAGAGATGCTGAGTTAAAGTTTTATTTAAAACTGTCAGAAACATGTCTCTATGTAAATATAATTTAAATAAATGCAATTAATGCACTTTTTTCACAAAAACATAGGCACAATAAAGATAATATTATTTTTATTTGTGCAGATAAATTCTTATCATTGTTTTAAATTTCCATTGTATTTTTTTCTTGAAAGTCTTTCTCTACTTAAAGGCCTGATGAAGTGTGATGAAAATTATTGCTTAAATTACACACAACAGTGTTGAAACATTATCAAAATTTGAATAAGAAATATTTTATTATTCTGATTCTGTTCTCTGGCCTGTATTTTATTTTGTATGCCTAAATTCTGGGATTTATTCCTAAGTAATTTTTGAAGCTGTTGTAGCTTTGTAGAAAATAATGCCTTTATAGATTGAGATACCTGATTTTTAGGATTGAAGATACTTGATGTCACTTTGGGGAAATAAAAGAGACATATCTTTTACATTTAATATTTATTTACTTTTTGGAAAATTTCCATTGCTCTGGAGCAGTCAGTGATGTGGAAGAAAATGTGAAGTAGAAGTCATAGGTCTGCCAGATTATTACAGGTTTATTCGCGCTAATTACAGCATAAATGCCACATTGGTTTTCAGCAATTCATTTGCTGGACAGTTCTTCAAGCAGCCAGGCAAAAGCTGCTAGAGATAGTTTCAGCAGTGCTGAGACTCTAATTAAACTCTGGTTGATGTTCCAGAACCTGTCTTCAGAGCCCAGGGGAATAATAATATTTATTTACAAGGCACCTCTTACCCTATGGCTTTCAGGTCTCTTTCCTACAATCAGTACTGCAGCCTGTCCTAGACTGGAAAGCCAACCATTCTGTCGTCAGAATTTATAGCCAGTGCATATGCTTTTATCCGGATGTGAATTTCACTGATTAAAATACTCAGTGGAATACTACTCAGAAATAAAAGGAGTGGAATATTGTTGGATGCAGAATCATGCATGTATCTCAAAGGCATTATGCTGAGTAAAAGACACCAATCTTAAAAGGTTATATAATGGATGCTTTCACGTATAATACTTTCTGGCAGAAAATAAAACTGTAATGATGGAAAACAGATTAGTGGCAGTGAGAGGCTGGGGCAGAGGAAGTGTGTGATTGCAAAAAAAAAAAACACAACATGAGGGAGTTTTCTGTGTGATAAAACAAATATATACTTAAAATGTAATTAAAATATATATATATATATAAATAAATAAAAGTTCAGAATATGATATAGATACACAATATAAATGTTAAAACAGATTGGAAAAAATTTAGAGGGCATAAAAGTAGTCCTTTCAATTGACATAATTCAAGAAAGTTATTATACACATATTAGTTTTTCTATTTAAAATTCAAGAAATATTTTTACCTCTGGAACAAAAGGAAGATGTATAGAAATGTATACCAAAAAGACAATTTTATTGCATGAAAAATGAATTAAAAATAATTTAAGAGACACACATTTGGAAGAATGGGGTTCCAATTTTGCCTCTCAGTTCTCCATAGGACAAAGAATATAATACTCTCTATAGATAAAATCAAGCTAGCTACTTAGGGTCACATCCACTCCTAATAGAATAGTATAATACATATGTCTACTATAATAAGAATGTCTCTTTTAATAACCTGCACTATCTATCAGCAATAAATCATAACTGTACCTCCTGTATGTCTGCCCATCCCTTTTTGTCTTCTTCACGCCTGTTCCCTCTATTTGCTTTAAAGTAAATGTATTTCTCTAGGTGGTATCTTCAATCTTAATTTATTCTAGCTCAGCACCCTCTCCCAGGAAAATCTCTTTCAATCCAGCACAATGACCTAAAATCTCCTTATTGAAGATGACTTCCAAATCTGTACCTAAAGTCCTAATATACTTTATCCCTACTTACGGTTCTGTGTGTATTATCTTTTTTTGAGTAGCCTAGTAGTCCAAAAAAATCACTGTACCCAAAATAATTTAATAAGTAAGTCTTCCATAATCTAAGCTTCTTCTGAAATCACTGACCTCTTGGTCACTAAAGCTAGAAATATTATCTTACTTTATCACTTTGTTATATAAACTCTCCCTCTTAAAATCAGCCACTAAATCTAGTCAATTCTTCCAATTTTGCACTTTTTCATCATAAAAACCTACTTATATTTTCATTTGGGATACTTTGTAATATTACAGCGACTGTCTGTATGGCTTCTCTGACTCCCATTTGTCATATCCATACTTGATTTTTGTACAATTATTAGCATTGTTGTTAAAAACTTGATTAATTCTACCTATCTGGAACAGGATTTTTCTTATTCTCTAGAAAAGAAAATCCAGATTTCATATGGTATTCTTAACCTTCAATAATTTGAACCTCCCTAATTTTCCAACATCACCCATCCTGGCATATACAGCCTTATCGCTAACTACCAACATACAGCCCACCTGGGCTGTAGCCATTTCATATGTCTTTTTGTTCTTTGAAACACCCTATTTCTAGCTGATGACTTCACTTTACATGGGCAGTGCCTTGTATATGTATGCCTCTCCTGCTTGTTAGAACTCTCTGCATCCTTCACAGCTCTACTCCTATCTTCCAAGAAGGCTTTCTCAATCCAGCAATCTGGGACTCATTTTAGCCTTCTCTGAGGTTTCATAGAATGACTGACTTCTTTATCTTGCTTTGTTTTATTATACATGCATTATATTCCTGAGTGAGATGATAACTCTTTTAAGAGCAGAAATCTTATATTAATCACATTTCCTTTCCTTAAATGCTTTTTGGAATAAGATGCAGTACAGGTACATATATAAAGGAATAATCTTCACTTTCTTGTGAGGTCTGGAATAATACCCTTCACACATACGCTGTACAATAGATATTTGCTCTATGAATAAATGGATGAATGCATAGCCAACAGATTAAGTGGGCTAGGGAGTGTTGGATATGTTACCCCGTACATTTCAATTACAGGGAGATTATCATTAGCAATAATGTGTCATTACAAACACCATTCCTCATGAGCAGGTAATGTCAACATTTATTTATCATGCACCTGTCATACCACCCAAGGCCAAATTATGTTTATCCTGTCATTCACCTGCTCAAAATTCAGTTTCTGTCTGGGTATGTTAAAGATTGGATTCAAAGTTTTATTTTTTGCATGTGTGTCATTTTTATTATTATTTTATTTTATTATTATTTATTATTAGCTTATGCTCAGTATCTGATAAAGCAACACATATATCTGAATATATGAATGCTGCACATCTCAATATTCCCTATGATTCTCTCCCTCCCTTCTTCCCTCTCTTCCTTTCTTCCTTTCTTCCTTGTTCTTTTTTTCTCTTCTCTGACTTCTCCCTCCCTCCCTCCCTCCCTCCCTCTCTCCCTCCCTCCCTCCCTCCATCCTCTTCTCTCCTCTCCCCTCCCTCCCTTCCTCTCTCCTTCCTCCCTCCTTCCCTCTCCCCCTCCCCCTCCCCTCCCACTGTATTACCTTTACCTATCCTCCCAATCTCCTTTTTAAATATCTCATTCTTCTTTCTTCATCTTGTTGCTTACTATGCACTACATCTTGATCTGAGGCTGCTACGAACACTAACGTAGATACTGCACTTAAGCAGCTCACAGTCTACAGTCTGCCAGGTGAGTTATTTGTCTGTTTGTTTGTATTGTTTATTTATTTAGTTTTTACTATTTTTAATAAGAATCATGCTCATTCTCATTGTGCTCATTCTCATGCCTACCATGACCTGTACTCAGTCTTCGCTTGACATGTGCAATAATGTCATCTCGTCCCCTCTTCATTCATGCTTTCCCCAGAATGGAGAAACCTTTCATAACCATCCTCACGGCTGATAACAGTTGCACTTCAATAGCTGCTCTGCATTTTGCTATTTTAGTTGTAATTCTTCTTTACAAGGCCGTGCAGCCATTCCTGTTCTTTAGTTGGTAGTTTCATGTCTGCTTGTCATACGTTGCTCAAAGATATTGTGTAACTTTTATGAAAGTCCTCATTGCTTCTAACATGGGTCTCATGGGAGATCTGTTTAATCAATTGAACACTTAAGACATTAAAAAGAACCAATCAAGAAGGAAAGAAAATGCTTTTTAGATAGAGTAAGACAAAAAGTTTACTCAGGAGTTTTGTGAATTTTTTTTAATTAAAATTGTGTATAATGAACTCTGGAAGTATAGCATCAGATATCACCAGTGTTTACCTCTGGATATAGGATTTGGGTGACTTTTATTTTCTTCCTTGTACATTTCTATATTATTTTTAAATGCATATATATTATTTTCATTAAAATAAGTAAGTTAATTTTAATGTTTTAATAAGATGTCCTATTGTGGGCTGAAGTATGTGTGCAAAAAAAAGAAATCTAATGGATTTTGCATTTCCAAAACAAACCACATCTGTTTTGCCTTCCAGGAAACACTCTAGGTTATCAATAACTATATAGAAGACAGATATATATATATATATATATATATATATATATATATATATATATATATATATATATATATGACTGCTTTGTAAAACGTATTTCACCATGTTCAAGGACATTATTCTTCACTGTTTAACAATAGAGGGCAGTAGAATAATGGTTCATAGAATTTATTTTAGACAAAACTAATGAAATCCCTTATTTTAACATCTAGAAAAATGATCAAAATAGGTCTAACATATTTATAAAGGAAGAAAAGTTAGTGTCATGATTTTTGCTTTTATTTTGAAAAAAAAAATGTTTACTCTGAGCAGGGAAAGGTCAGGTTGGAGGTGCACAGAAGCTGGCGGCCTTTCTTTGACCTTGTGTTCTCTTTCTTGGGCTTTGAAGTTTCCATCAGAACATTAATAAGCAATGTTTATGTTTTTCATTGATCTTGTCACATCGTGGATGTCTGTGCACAAACAAGTTTAGAGAAAGAGAAAAAACAGTCAATTTAATCTAGCTGCCAAGCACTTAATGGTTCTTGACAAAACAACACCTTATGTGACTAAATTAAACTATTTGTGTTCAAGTGTGCAAGGTAAAACTCAACTACTGCAAAGTAAGTGTCTTCAGGTGCTAGGCCTATGAAGTGCCACCCAGGGAAATTTTGATTAAAGAGGCATCTACCAGTGCCAGGCTGAGCTATACTGGGGCCTAAGGCAAAAGAAAAATTAGTGTTGTGAGTCTGTCTTTATTCAGAATTTTGATGTTTTGTTCATGATAGACTTTAAAAACAATTCACTAAAATGATTATTTTTTACTTTTTTTATTTTTTTGCACTGGCTTAAATTCTGTCCCTGATGTGAGTACATCACTCCTCTTACCATTGCCCCAGCCCTGTAGCTACTCAAAACAAAATACTGTTGAGGCGTCACAGAAACATAAGTAACACTGGAATGAGGTGGAATGGGAAATAGAAGGTGGAGTCAATATTCAGAAAGACCACCATCGATAGTGTCCTGCTGCGCTGGATTCTTAGTCTGCTCTAAAATGAAATGTGTCTCAACACATCATACTTCAAGCCTATTGGGAACCTAGCGCACTCGCACTTGCTCGTTCACTCTCTCTCTCTCTCTCTCTCTCTCTCTCTCTCTCTCTCTCTCTCTCCCTCCCTCCACCCTTCTCCCTCTCCCTCTCTCTCTCCTTTTCCTTGAAGAGCAACCATGAACTACTAATGCGATCATATATTTTTCTGTATCTATATAATGGAATGCACTGGCTTAATGTCTTATTTCAGAGAGCAAAACAAGCCAAAGGTGGCCATATTGGATGAAAGCATCATCTTCAGTGCATATCTTCCTTTCATCATCTTCTCTCCTCTTTAGAACCTGGATCACCATCTAAGACCATGTCTATCCTAAGAAAAATGATATTAGTGCCAATAGTACTAGATTTCCTGGAAAAACTCTGACTGCCCTAACCTCAAAAAAACCCAGTGCTGTGTCACCTGCCTTTCGCAAAAGTCTTATAAACGAAGAACAATAAGATGGAAAAGAAGAAGAGGAGGGAAGGGCGGGGAGGGAGGGTAGAGGGAGGCAGGGAGGAAATAGAAAATAGTTATTGGTTTAAAATAGATTTGGCCAGGAATGACAATTGAGTGAATTCGAGCCATTCTTTTTTTGGATTTAAGAGAAATCCCTTAGGAGATCAAATTGCACACCTTAGAAAAATTATTTTTCAATGAGCTGAGAGAAAAATAATTCTGTGCTCAGATAAGTTGTCCAATTGTAGTGCCCCTTAACTGGAAAATCATATTAAAGGCCCAGAAAAGTCCTGCAGATCTTTCCCTGACATGTTTGACAGTGAAAGAAACTTTTATTTTTAAAATATAACCCTAATATATCACAGAATTCATATTCTGAGAAATGCAATGTGGGAATTTTTTATCTATATTTAGAATATAGAGGCCTCAATTATACCTTCATGAAGATTTTAGAGATGGTTCTTAGTACCATTAGAAATAGAGAAATAGTACTGATAATGATAAATACAATAGCTGACATTTGTATGGAATGGGATATTTTCTGTATTGACACCTTCAGAATATATATATATATATATATTTATTTATATATATATATACATATATATATATATATATATATATACTTTTTTTTATTAGTTTCAGGTGTACAAAGTGATGTAATAGTCATGCGTTTCATCCCTCACAAACTGAGAACCCCCTCCCACAATCTATTGCCCCTGTGACATCATATATATCTATTACAATTCCATTGATTCTATTCCCTATACTATACTCCCTATTCCATGACACTATATATATATACACATATATATATGTATATATATATACATATATATAATATATATATATCTATATATATAACTGTATATATATACTATATATAACTGTATATATATATACTATATATATACACTATATATACTGTGTATATATATAGTATATATATAACTATATATATACTATATATATACTTGTATATATATTTGTAGTTATAGTTGACATATGATATTATTCAGTTTCAGAATTTGCACATTACAAGTTAGAAAATATTTGACTTGTATACCAAAATGCAAATGCTCAAAGTATTTGTGATGAGTGCCAGGGGCATGAGAGGGCATTTTAAAGGTAATAGGAATAGCCTTCTCCATGACCTAAATTTGTATCACGTTGTACCAACCTCTTAGTTCTGAACACTTATGTATTCACATCACAGTTGTGTATCTCTTATCTTTCCCACTGGATGGATAGTTAAATGAATGCAACATGCTCTTATTTCAAATGCATTCCATCATTACTACTGTATTTCCTACAGCTCTTCTCAATCCCTTATATATTGGGTTGCTGGAAAAGTCATGATTTTTTTTTTCTGGTTTTCATTGCAAAAATGTGTCATGACTTTTCCAACAACCCAATTATAGTTCTGCAGAATGTACGAGTACTTAGGAATAAACAAATTTCTAGAAACTTGCCTCCTAAAATTTTAAACATTATACTCTCTTTAGATGGTAGTCTCCTTATTCATTAGATACCTAATGCATTAGATGCATTTATTCAAATAGAAACTTGTGATGAAAAAGAATGATTCAATAGATCTAAAAGTCAGCTTTACTTTTAGTGAAAGAAATTTGTGTAGAGATTGTCTACTATTATTCCCCATACCCCAACAAGAGATTGGTTTTAACTTCTATAAATAAACCCTAAAGTTATTCTTTTTTTTAATTGCCATTGCAGAATCTTAGAATGTATCCCACACTACAGGCAACTAAGAAGAGACTACTCAGGCTCTGCTCCAAATGGCAGAGCTATCCATTTACATGTCTCAGCCATAATTTTTTTTTTCTGAACGATCAAGGAATACGAGGCCATAATGTGATTGACTGGATATTTATGTATGTCTGTCAAACATTCAGTTGTATGGCTGAAATATGATGGTTGAGTTGATGGAACTTCCTGGTTGGTAGTACCTTCTTGAAGCTTCATCTGTAAACACAATCTCTGGTCCAATGTGGGTGGTCACAAAGACTCTTGCCAATGTAGTCAAAAAATGCTTTTGGGGGCTCTATATCTACAACTTTGGGGGCTCTTGAGGTTGTCAATTTTCAACTCATTATGTTCTCACCAAGTGTCTGTCGTCTTTGGTGATATTCCCCTTGATTTAAGGAAGCATAAGCCTTGGGGGTTTGTATAAAAACGTTTTTTTTCTGATAAATGATCTCACTTTAGGTTATCTTGGCCAGGTAAATAAACACACACCATGTGTATGTGTATGTTTATGTGTGTGCATATATATATATATATATATATATATATATATATATATAATATGTATATAACTTTTATATAGGTATATAAAATTAACCAGCTCATTATTCTACTTACGGGGTGTTAACATACTTTTAATATCATTTTCTTGAAAATAATTTTTAGTGGTACCTTTCAAAAGGCAATTCATTTGTGTTTCAATTTATAGGTTATTGAATGTTGCTAGAAAGAAGCAAGAGAATCATTATAAATATAAACTGACTCATAACTATATTGACCCAACATCTAACAACATTGACCTACTTGCAGTGTATATTTAATTAAGCTACCATTAGACAGAACAAAATTAACTTCAGAGACCAACCGAAGCAAATGGCTATAATAAATACAATTACCTATTACTATTGTTTTACTTTATTGAAAGACTTTTGTTAGTGTCTTCTGGCAGATAATTGCCTAATGCATTTCAGGTATAAAATATTTCCCCATGAACATTTAAAGTTTACTTATCTTAATGATAAGAGTTGCTTTGTGTTTGTTTGTTTGTTTGTTTTGTTTTCATGCTGATGCAATGATGTATAGTGTAGTGGTTCTAGGGTCATATTTTACCAGTTTCATCAATCCTGACAGGGAGGTTCGCCTCTGGCCATGCCCAAATTGATGACTACGGAATACCTTCTTCTGTGTTTTGCTTGGACATTGCTAGTCATCCTCCATGTAGGAGTGATTGGATAGGATAGTGTATGGCAACCACGTTTGAGTGAATGAAACCACCATCCACTCACTTGCTCAGGACAAAACCCGGGATTCATATTTAAACACCCTTTTTCTCTCATTGTCCACACCCATTCACAAGTCATGTCTGCTTTACATCCTAAACATATTGTGGGTCTGTTTTTCTCCATCTCCTCTGGTGCCATTCTAGTCATATCTCGATATGGTGGAGATACTGCAACAGCCTGCTCTTCCTGGTTGATATTCCTTCTTGTTTTCTTTGCCTCCTTTAGTTCTTTCTCCACAGTGTTGCTTTCATGATCTTTTAAATATAGAAATCAGAATGTATCACTTCCTTGGTTAATTGCTTCAAATGGCTTCTTAGTGAAATTAGAGTAAATGCTTATCTTGCCATGTGGTATCTTAACATACCTAAAAGGCTCTAATAATCTTTCTTCTGCTGATGCTTGAACTCATCCCCTACCATTCTCCACCCTCCTAGTCTTTTTTTTTTTAAATAATTATTTCTTTTTTTTTGAGGGCAGCGTCACTGGCCCTCGTATGTGGGACCCGAACCGGGGCCGCTGGCATCCCAAGCCAGCTCTCAACCACCGCGCCACTCGGCCGGCCCCTTAAATAATTATTTCTTAAGCACAACAAGGTGGTTTCTGCTCCAGGGATTTTATATTTACTGTTTTGTCTTTTCGGGTTTCTCTTCTCCTATTATCTTTGCAAAGCTCCTGTTCATGAATAATTTAGTTGTCATCTCAGTCACCCCCCTATGGAGGGTTTTCTGAGCACCCTACCTAAAGTCGTCCCTTGCTTGTATCAGTCACTTCTATCCCATTAGCCTGCTTTAATTTCCTCATAGAATTCATCAATATTTGTTGAATATATTTTTGTTTAAATTTTATCTTGTCAACCTTACTCTTAACTTACTCAAGCTCCAAAAGACTTAACACCTAATGGGACAGGGGTCTTCTCCGCCTTATCCATAGTGATGACGGGCATACAGTGGGTGGTCAGTAAGAATTACTGAATGAATGAGCCAGAGTTGGAATGGAAATGAAAGAAACCAGAATGAAAAGTTGACTTAACTCCAATTCTTAGTATTGGTTTCTCTGCTTTTCTGTGTTTTGTTTTTCGCTTTGGATACAAATAGGAAACCAGCCAACTGAGGGAGCCACAAAACCCTGTGAAAATGCAGTTGAATGGGAAACAGGCAACAGACTGCCTTACTTGTATACGTTTATTCTCTTGAACTCAAACATTGAATATGAAAACTGGACAAGAAACATTTTTGTTTGAAAAATGAAGTCCTTATAATTTAGATTAGCAGGTATTGATATCTGTATGCAAAATCACTTTCCCAGAAATGAACAACTACCAAGGATGAGGGACAAAGAGCCATTTGATTTCCATCCATAGCAGACACCATACTTAATTATATTCTTGGCTCACATGCACTGGTCAAATTTAGAACAATGCATTAAATAGAAAATATTCCCTATCCCCTCCAAAGAGTATAAATATATATGATAGAAATAAATGTTTTATAAGGCCTAATAGGCTAAATTGTATCTTACTATTTCCATAATGCTAAAGTACAATATTTCTTTGTTTCTGGACTACACATGAAATGTTTTATTTAACAGAAAAATGGATTATTCATTGTAAATGGGGTTTATGTTCGTGAAGACAAATGGCTCAAAGTAAATTATAGGTAATTAAATTACTAATCTGTTAGTTATACAGGATTTACCTCAACCATTTGCTGACTTTTCCATAGAAATAAGATCATGAAACAATTAGATAGATGGCTACACCAGTGCTGCTCAATAGAACTTTCCATGATGATGAAAATATTCTGTATCTATATTGTCCAAAATGGTAACCACTGGCCAGAAATGTCTGTTAAGCACATGTAATGTGGTTAGTCTGACTGAGGTGCTGAATTATAAATTTTATTTATCTTTATTTAATTTTAATTTAAATAGCCATATGGGGCTAGTGACTTCAGTACAGGACAGCACATGTAGATAATGATACCCTTAGTGGAACTCACTATACTTAGAGTTGTGGACAGTGCCAAACATTATGCAATTACCTTGTCCATTAAGCATTTGCCTTTTGACTTGTATCTTCCAACCATCATCTACCTTGGTAAGACATGTGAGATAATCAGATGCACTGAAATGGCAGCAGGAGGTCCTTTTGATTATTGGATTCATGAACTAGCACATTTACATTATATGCTAACTTTGGAATCTAACCTCCCACAATAGCAAATAAATCTCTTGAAGTGAATTGAGATATAAGGACTTAGTGTAAAAACTGGTTAAACCGACGTGCAAGTAAAACTTCTAAAGTGTTTAAAAGTCTACTTCCACCTTTCCCTGTTTCCCTTTAGAGATTTCAATGACTGTTTTTAAATCAGAATGGTCTGACTTTTTTTATAGATTGGTCTGTAGACTTTCTTCTGTTCTTTCCTTGGTCTACTACAATATTTCTCTAATTTTAGTGTGCAAGCAAATTTCTGGACTAGGTAGGGTACACAGAATTGCGTGTATTATATTTTACGGGTAATTTGAAGGGAAAATTTTAAATAATTGGTTTTGCCTTCTATACTGATTTAACTGCCCTGTGACTTATCTATCTCACTCAGGGCTTACTCCTAGTCTTTTTTTTTTTTTTAATTATTTTTCCCCAAGTTTATGAAGCATATGAATTCAGTGTTGCTTTAACCACATGTAAAGCATTTTTTAAAAATTGTACCTGCAATTATTTGAGTTTTCTAAGTGTTTGTATGCTCCAAGGCCTAATTGCTAAGAAAAAATATTGAAATAATTTAATAATGTTCAGGTATTTGAATACTGAATGGTAATATCTATTTTCATTATTTTTTTCTTTTCATGTTTTCCAGGCCAATGGAAGCTGAACATTCTTAGAGATTTTTCAGGGCCAACTTATGAGAAAAAACAGTCTTTGAGATTTTAATTAGAGAAAAGTGAATATTTCCTTTTCCACTCTTAGGCTTTTCTAGATAAATTTCTTAATATCTGGTTACCTGGAAATCATATCAGATGGCTGTAGATTGCCCAACTATAAATCTCTTTACGTAAATTAGTTAAATTTGCAAGCGTCATGCTAGAGACTGCTGTGGAAGGAAAAGAAAACGAATAATATATTCAATATTCAGATATTTTACAATATAATCTGCTCACACAAATAATCAGGTGTGAAATATATGTGTGATTAACATCTGAGGGCTTGGTTTATAAGTTATCAACTATTTTACAAGTGTACTTGTATCAAAGTATTTAAATCAGTGATTTCTGACAAGCACATACTTGACTTGTAAAATCTTTCACAAGTTGGCAAATAAATTCTGATTGGCACATAAAATATATTTGGTACTTCTGAAACATACACACAAAGTTGATGTCTTTTACGAGGAATGTTTTATTAATATTCTTAGAGATGGAAGTTTACCAGGAGTCTATTTTGGAGAGATACTCAAATAATTTATTCAATAAGAATAGCCCAAGTTTTTACCATCTTTATGAAACCCACAATACTATTCCAGTCCTACGCACTCCACCATGCTTTAGTTGTTTATTTGATACTGAGCCTTAATTATTCCATAGTGATCTATTCAGATGCGATCACCGTTTAACAAAAGCAAATACTCTTTATGTATTGCTCCTAGGACTAGACTGTAAGATGGGCAAGAGAAGGGACATAGTTCCTTTTATTTCTGCAGAATTCCAGGAAAAGTAAGCACGTGATACATACTGGGTCTTCCATGTCCACCTTCAATGGTTTCTTCTATAATACTCCTTAGCTACACATTTCACTCATTTCCTTATAAGTTTGCTCTCCTTATTTCTCAGTTTAGGTCCTGTATTCTGATTCCTTTACCATTCACTTCTGCAGATATTTATTGAGTACAGTAAAACCTTGGATTGCGAGTAACTTGGTTTGTGAGTGGTCTGCAAGATGGGCAAGCATTTATAATACATTTTAACGTGGTAAACAAGCGATATCTTGCAATATGAGTAGTTTGTTTCTGGAACTAATTACACTCACAAACCAAGGTATTACTGTACTTGCTATGTACTTAGCCAGCTACCCTAGCTAAGTACTTAAAAACAGCCCTTGACCTGATGGAATTCATACTGTTGTGATGTGATCTTTTCACTTAATTCTTCCGGTCTTATTTATCTTCTTGAAGGCTGTGATTTATAAGACTACTATAAATATTTATTGAGCACTTAGTAGAAGCTCAATAAATATTTATTGAAAAAAACATAAGCGTTAGGTCACTGTGCTAGGCACTGAATTTCAAAAGATCAGTGACTTTGGCTGAGTACTGAAATACCGAGCACATTAAGAAGTGAAAAATCATTTTCATCTTTGCTATAATATAAAAAAAAATCATTTCTGTTCCTTTCTAAAAAAAGATGCAAGAGAAGAATAAATCACAATTAATGAAACTAGAACATAACTTCAAGAATGATACTCTTACTCAGAAGACAGGCCATGCACTTTAGCTGATCAGCTTGAGCACCCAGAATTCAGATGGAACAAAATAATCACATCAATACCTGCCATGTCCTTCTGACCCACATAACTGTTACACATTAAGTCGTCCCTCCATGTGGCCCTACTGGTGCAGAATTGCTAATCCTCAAGACGGATTTATCCTTTATTGCCAGGATAATTGCACTGTTTTAGCTGTTCCAAGGGAAATAACCTTCCAGGGCAAAGAAGCACAGCAATGCCTTCTCTGCTGGCTGAGATTGTAGAGGATAAAGATGACTTTATGGCTCTATTTATGTCGTTGAAATTTTTTTAGGCTAGGGTGGAAATCAGATTCTCAATGACAAAGAATGCTGTAGGAGATTGGAGTATGCATTGGATATTCCTAACCTTTTCAATGTTTCCTTTGTACAATTGTCCCATATTCCTCTATTTAACTGTACAGTAAGAGGTCAAGCTTTGGGATCGAATCCTTGTTCTCAAGGAGTTTCTATCATGCATGGAAAAAAAAATCACATGAAACAGCATTTCTTATACTGTATTTCAGATTTATATAACTCGAAGGTGGAGTTAGGCAACTCTTACTAACTCCCTAGTAATGATTTGCATCCACTGACATACATGGGGACAATCATTCACACTGTGTCAATGACCAGGGGTCAAGCAGATCAGGTTTGAACTGTTGTAGCCTGGGGAGAGGAGAGACAGTGGTAATCATATGGCAAAGGGGATGGAAGAGAAGATGTGGTCTGACTCAATAAATGAGATTTCACAATAGAACATTAGCTTTAAAAGCAAGTAGATTTTTGGATATGGTATGGTGATGGATACTGCTCTGATCAAGAAAAATGATAAAATGTTTATTTTGGTGGGGAGGGAAGAGTTTGTTAGTTAAAAGATCTAAATCACTTAGGGGTGTGTTGGGGCCCAAAGCATTTCACTGTGGGTGACTCAGAGATAAAGCACATCTTCATTTAATTAAATATTGTTGAACTGTTATGGAGTATGGAGTATTATGAGAATTGAAAATAATTGAAGTATGAGAATTGAAACAATCCAAAAATTGCTTATAAGTGAGTCTCATTGTCTTTATCTGTATTCCTGCTGATATTCTTTTTCGGAAATGTGCCATGAATAATTGAAACCACTTCTGTTTTCCTGAACCACACCAGGAAGCACGAACGATTTGATACAAACCCAACAGGATATGACTTTAGATCCTTGAAGAGAATTTTGGTAGTAGTGACCAGGAAGGCAAATCACAGTTGACAACATTATACAAAGGAGAGTCATCAGAAAGAGATAGAGGACATGCTGAAAATATTTCTAAATTAATGAAAAGTCAACTGAGCTAATAGGAAAATAACATCCAGAAAATTCCTTGGTGTGATAACAAATTCATGGTGGAAGGAGCAATTCCAAGACTAACAATAAAAGATAATATTTTCATTTCTTCCAATGATAAAATAGATTTAATATGTAATATATTTCAGATGTTTCTCCAAGAGTTTAATGATTTTTCAAGTGGCATTTTGAGAAATATTTGGAAAACATCTGGAAGTACTAAGAAAAAATAAAAGGAACTGTAATATTAAAGAATACACTTCCTCTACAAAAATTTCTTTGTTCTTGAGGACCTACCAGGATTCCCCCCAATGGTCTTAAATTGAAGAATGCTTAGCTTAACTCTATTTGTGAAGATATTGCCTTTCTCATCTTTATTCATCAGCCTAATGCATGCTGGAATATTAATAAGTGTTTCTTATTCAGCAAAATTAATTAGAAGTTTTCCTACTATAACTTTTATACATCTATATGTAACACTTAGAAACTTAGGGAATAAATTTAAATCCTCTTCACTGAAAACTGGAGATTACTACTGTGTGTGTGTGTGTGTGTGTGTGTGTGTGTGTGTGTCTGTGTGTGTATACATTAGTGTACGTACTTGAGTGAATTTCAACTCTTGCTGCACAGTGGCAGCACCAGAAGAGCTTTGATATAATAACAGTGTCTGGATCTCGTATCCAGAAAATCTTGACTTTTTCATTTGTTTTGGTCAGAGTCTAGACATGTGTATACTTTTAAAAGCGCTTCAGGGGTCTTCATATTCCATTAAAATTGAGAAACACTGTTTTATGGGAAAACAATTTTTTTTTTACTCTGTAATCCTTAAAACGCTCCCAATGTTGCTGAATTATATTTCCATATGGTTTACTTTGTGAAGGACATGGTAGAGAGTAGTCCCTGTATGAGGCATGCCTATCTTAAACACTTTTCAAGGTGATACTTGTATAGAACAATCTTTGAAATGTATAAAAATGATCCAAATTTAGTCCCCAAGGGTCAATATGAAAATAGTTTTTCAGTGTATTTGTTTTAATCATTAATATCATATATTAGCATGAAAAGTTATTGGAACAGAAGGGGTTCACATGAAATAAACCTCGTTTGACCACATTAAACAGTCATGTATAAAAAAGTGATATTTCCATTTTAGAGTTGAAAAACCAAGCAGAAAGCATATTGGCTAGTGGCTAAATAATTGACCTCTTTAGACCCCGCTGATTCACTAGAACTGCTTCAAGACTTACTTTGCTGGAGAGCAACCAGCTTCATATTGACATATACCAATAGGAGAGACCGGTATTGAAAGTAAATACAAAATGTTAATTAGAAAGGCAGGTGGGTAATATAGGTGAGAGAGAAATTAAATGTCACAAAGCAAACCTTTCTAAGTTTAGAGACAGAAGAATTTACATTTAATTTGACTTCTGCTTCTGATTCTAAAATCCTTCCCCTAATCACTTGTCTCTTAATACTTGATTGCACTTGACTTTTTAGTGCACCTTGGCTGATTAGCAAACTGGCTTCATCAGAAGGAAAATTTGTATGTTTTTCAGAAAAGGGGAGTTGCAAGAGCCTTCAAGAAAACAAAAATGTTGCTGTGTTAATGTTCATGACAGAGTGAGTGAAAAACAGTACGGGCGCAAAATGTTCAAAAGCCACTTAGAATTCAGTCACCTCGCTCCTGCCATATTCTGCTGGGATTCGAAAGGTGTCTCAATGACCTTTTCAATTCATTCTGTTTCTGGTCATCTATGGAAAAGTACTTAGAATGTAGCTCTCTGCCGAGGCAGCAGGAATTCTAATCCCATTTAAGGTAGATAAAGTTCATGAAACTCTGCAGAGACGGGGAGCATTGTTTCAGAAGGAAACTGGATCTTCCTGAAGCTTCCCCGAGCAATTTGCCAAAATTTAATAAGCCTTGTATTATGCTTTAAATAAGCTCTCCTGTTTTATTACTCTTAATTTTAAATATACAGTAACATTTATTTTAAAAGTCATGGCGGGTGCTCTGGATTAGAAGCAAATGTTGAAGTTTAATAGACTGTGAGTTCCTTCATTGCACTAAAAATATTAAATTATTGCTTAGTTAAGGATCTAAATATTGCTCATAGCACATAATCCAGAAATATATTTTCAAATATTTCATATGCATGTAACTACTTTGTTTTGCAAACATTTAGAGGCATTGTGTAGATGGATTATTTTACAGAACTCTCAGAGGGCATATTTTCACACACACACACACACACACACACACACTCACACACACACACATACACACATACACACACAGCGTGATACCATAGAGAGTTTTTCAATGTCCTGAATGTTCAAGAAAATTGGTTTTTGTTGTTATTGTCATGTCCTCCCATGCATTAGTAATAAAGTAATCCTCTTTTCTACAGTAGATGGGAGAGTAATCCAACAAATAGAAGGAGTATAGCACCAGAATATTAGGACAAAAGAAGGTAACCAACCTTAACATGGACTTTCTGGTCAACTTCCGAACAGTTACCATTGCTTCCTAACAGTGACCACTCAGACTGACACGCAGTGTGGGCCCCATAACATTTCTCTGACGAAAGATCTACTATCCCTTATAGAATAACACATTGCTTCATCAAAAATCCCACTAGCTACCTGCATTTAGCCTAGCTCTTATTGTACTATAAACTTATTTTCCTTTCCTATGCATATTAGTAGTGCCTTGAGTCCAACAAACTAATTTGATTTAATTTTCAATTCTCAGTTTATGTTATGTATTACCTGATACATTGTATGATATAGGTTTACTAGTATAGTATAAAAGTAGGTTAGTCAGTCTTTGAAATTCCAAGAAAAAGAAAATATGGATGATTTTAGTAGAAAATGAATGTATCAAAAGATATCTTTAAGTTACAGGCCAGATATCCAATTATAAATTCCCTCCCTGCTGCCTATCGTTATTATGTGTAATCTTTGTGGGATTTTGAAACAAAGTCCCCAAGCTTGACCACTCAAGAAATAGGTTTGAACTCTAAGCCCAGGTTTCTCTCCTGGGAAATTGAATCTTGAACAGTTTATGGAAGGGTGGCCTAAAATGATTATCCAAGTATTTCTACTCCCTAGAGCCCCCAAGTTTCTCTGTGCCTGACACTTATGAAGTTGTATATGTATTTTTTATAATTCCTTACATAAGTCTACTTTACCTAGCCAAGGAAGCTATCTACTGATGGTTACTAACTGTAATGTAGTTTAATTTCTCTCCAAAGGTACATACAATACATAAATATAAACCATGATGAAGAAGATTATCACTGGTTCCTTAATCCCCTTGCTTTGAAACCAATAAAAATATTGATAAACAAATGAACACATTGATTACTTCTTCAGAATCATACAGAACATTTTCATTTTGGGAGGTGACCTATTTGTAAAAAAAAATAATAATAATGTTTTTGTTTTGCTAATCTGTGAATCTGGCTGAACTGATATTGATGAATTGTTACGTTAGTTGATGTTAAACTTTAATTTCCAGGGAAATTACTACATGTGCTACTGTATGCGTGACTTTGCTAATCAAGACTGATACTGCTTTTGGACAGTGTATGACACACGGTAAGCTCTGTGACTCATTCAGAAAGAGGCAGCTGCTCAGTGTGAAACCAAAATCTGCGATAGTCTGGTCATTTCTCCACATTCAAGGGGAAGTGGAAGATGATTATCACAATTTATATAGTTTACATAGAACTTATTTTTCAATTATGGGTTTGGTAGTTTGCTTTCTGTACCTTAATGTACCATAAGAAGCAAAAATAAGGCTTAAATCACTATGTTTCACCAGTTGTAAGAGGGTTCGATTAACTCATAATCAAAAGAAACTTTTCATTTTTCCAAATCAGTAGAGTTGGCTACTACTATATGTTGTAATTTCCTTTCAAATTTTCCTTTCAAGAAGACATTCAAAAATATTTTCTGCCATACCGAGTCTCATTCCTCCACTACTGTAGGTAGATAGTTGCATATATATAGAATCCAGTGTCATGGATTAGCCTGGAGAGAACGTTGGCTGGTTTTGCAATGCCTTTTTCATTTGCCTGTGAAACCAGTACAGTTAAATTCACATTCCCTTCAAAGTAGGGAAATTGTAGTCATTGCACAACTGAGCTCCACCTGTCCTAAGCTTTTCCGATTTTCTTTATGGCTTCTTTGGCTGCGTGAGGCTGGAATATGCCAGTCTCCTTTTGTTTCTATCAAGTTTCCCAGCCTCTTTCATTCTCACTCTTCTTGGGAGTTCTTGTTCTTAGACTAGTTGGTGGAGTATGATTATTGTTTGCCCTAAAGCCAAACATGATGTATGCATTACCTATCAAACCAATTATTCAATGTTTAAAGCCTTCCAAAGAAATATCTTTAAAATATAGATGAGAACTATAAGTAGGCCATCTAAAAAGCCCATTTTCTAAATGTGAGCCATTATTTAGTCAATTTGTTAAAGCACAGATTCCATTATGTGGTTGATGGATTGTTAGCGATTATTTATTTGGCTTTCTTCCATCTGTCCAAGGAAAAGATTCATGAAGAAATTAAATATGACTATGCTGCTTCTCAAAATTCTTGATTTTAAGTGAGAATAGTTTATAAATTTGCCAAACTCTAAGGTTATTTTTAAATTACTGTGAGTCTATGTTATTTTTGAATCCATCTGTCATCAAATGTCTTTTGAATTGAATGTAGAAAATGCTTAGGGCCTTAAGCCTGACAATAGCTGTGTCTCCAGTAGTCTTTGTGAGTCCTGCTTAAAACAACAATGAGCTATTCACAAAGTGAAATGTATATTGTGTAGTGTAAAATTTTTTTGTTGATAGGAATATGAGATAGCTGTCTAAAAACTAATTAATTATCTGCTGAATTTAATCCACCTGTACTGGCGCGCTTTCATTCAGAATCTAAATGCTATTTTTGCCTAGAGAGCAAATTATATTTCAAAAATCAGCCAAACATTTGTATTACAGAGGACATCTGCTTAGTTTTAATATTTAATAGAGTAACTTCCCTAAGTATATTTTTAAGGTTTGTTGAAAGTTTCATCTCTGGTTGTCCTTTTTTCCTAATGAAAATTTCCATATGATTATTATTATTTAAAATGTATTGAATACAGATGTACTGAAGAAATACAAAGACATACATATAAAATACAAAGGAGTCACCGAGTTAAATTTTCGCATCTGAAACAAAGAAAAGATGCGGGTGAAGATAGGGAGGGAGAGAAGATAAAAATGGAAAGAAAGAGGTTTCTGTGTGGTGTGTTTATAGTAACTTACAAAGTTGTAAAGATCATACAATTCGGAATTCTTGCCTCACTTATTTTCCCATAAACATGAGATGTGTCTGCATATAAATTCTGGGTGTATGATGAGGCAGTGCTGTGTCTGCTTACCTGGTTTCACTTTGTTGTCTATTCTTTTCACAGGACAGGTAAAACCATTCAACACATAACTATTCTGACATCTAATTTCAGAATCTTTCAGGAAGTTTGAAGGCAAAGTATACAAGGGAGGGAGGAGCTGAACTAGACCATTTAGATAGATGAAGATTCAATATTAGTGTGGCAATGTCATGCTTTGCATTTTTCAGTGTAAAAAAAAGGTAAACCAGCTTCCATTTTATCTCCATATGGTGATTTCTGTGCCTGGTTAGCTGTTAACCATTCCTTTTCTCTGCTAGATGGTAAACCTCTGCTCCTGACTTCCTTAAAGAATTTAAGTATGCTCAATTAAGTATTCCCCTAAACAAATATTAAGTTATATTCATATTTAATTTTCCCAATCTAATACCCCCATCAAACCACCAGAATCTCTCATTCTTCCCTTCTAGGGTCAAGGTACATGAACATATATCTCTACTTGCTAACCTCTTTTTGGCCAAACATCCAGCACCTGATAATTTGCCTTGTGCATTTACCATTCCATTGAAACTGACCTCGACAAAGATATGAATAGTTCTCTAGATGTTAAATATACGGAACACTTTTCAGGCCTTACCTTCCTTGATTTCTCTACACTGTTTGTCACTTTTTTGAAAATAGTGACTTCCTCCTGGCAACATGGTCTCTTGGCTCCTGTGGCACTAACCCTCTTGTTCTTTGACCTCCTGCTGTAATTCTTTCTGTTTCCTTTTCAGGGTCCTCTGACCATGTTAGCCATAGTATTGCCCTGAGGTCTGCACTAAGCCTGCTTTTTTGTTGTTGTTGTCATTTTTTTGTTTGTTTTTGGTTTTTTGTCTTCACTTTCTAGGAAAACTTATTTGCTCTCATAGCCTCAAATTCCAAGGTTACACTGGTGATTCATGAATCTTCATCTCTAGAATTCTAGTATTTATTCGTGGATATCCTACTGTATCATTATTCTTCCCCTACCCTCCCCCTACCCCCAAACCTGCTGTTCCCTCCATGTTTTCTCTCTCAGTGAGATTCTCTGGCTGCTGAGTGTATCTTTTTGTCCTTCCCTAACAACTTATACACACCCCTTTGGCCTTATATGCCGCCTTCTTTAGGAACCTTCATGGAGTCCCTAAATTTGAGTTATGAACTCTCCTGTATGCTCTTGTGTCCCCATAGCAACACTTGATGTCTAGCCCCAATTATCATGAAGCATGTCTGCCTCTCTCACTAGACAAACTGTGTGAGGGTCAGGACATTTTGGCATTGGTCACAGGCTTGGACTAGTTGTCATAGCACAAGTACCTAGTACCTAGCAGACTTCAAATATTTCCTCAGAATGTTAGAAGATAGGTCAGTCATTTATGGCAAGCCCAAAGACAATCAATGTTATCAGTAGCAGTGAGCCTTATGACATGTAGTAGGGTGATTTCAGATCCTACCGAAAGCAAGATAGTAGTAAAGTATACTTTTATTTGTCATATTTTTTTTTTCATTGCATGCGACATAAACACAAACGAAGGAGACTAAAACTGAAAGGAAACTGACAAGCCAAATAGAGGGGTTTATTGCCTGAAGTCACTACCAACTTCAGGTTCTAGGGGTTCAGGTGATGTCAAGAATAATTTCTCTCCCCACCTTTTGGCTCTGTTTTCTTTTATGTTGGCTTTACTCTCAGACAAATCACTCCCCCGAAACTTTGAGTTATCCTTGCTTCTCTCAGTAGTTTTCAATCGAGCAGTCATATATCTACAAAAATAATTACTGCAGTTGCAAAGCTATATCACAAAAGCATAGTGGTACCTGCAGGTCCACTGTGTAATCCGAAATTTCTGAAACTTGCAAAGCACAATAAGTGAATTTCCCTTCTGGACGTGGGGTGTCTACATATGTACTTTAAGAAATGCAAAGCCAGCTACCAGGTATTTCTCCCTCCTCACAGCAAAAGCAATTAGTATGCTAAGAAGCACATGTCCTGCTAGGCCATTTTAGTTGCAAAATTTTTGCAGGCAAAGCTGTCTTTTTAAAGATAAACAGAGCTTCCTTGTGAAAAGAAACAGCAACAACCCTTTTAGTTTCTGATATAAACACACACACACACACACACACACACACACACACACACACACACACATCTTGGAAGTTAGAAAAGCAACACAATTCATAACATTTCTTAACCCACCAATTGTCATTTGTACTGAGATATCTTTTTTCCAAGTAACTATAAATTGATATTCGTCTTAGGAAATGTAATTCTAAATGGATACTCATGTTCGGAGATGTGATGGTGAAACACTGTTTTAAAAGGGCAACGTATTTAGGCTCTAATTTTGTAGGGTATCTAGGTTAATGAGCATGCCAGCATTGTTCCAGCTCTGAAAGCAGGCTGGTTAGAAAAGGACTAGATCACTTTATTGCTTAGGCTCTTTATGGGTTCCGAGAAGAGACAAGGCCAGATTATTTTTGTTGCTATGGAATTATTATAAGGACACATAGCAAGGAAAGTAGCAGGGCCTTGGCACTTTACCATTTATTCTTGATCTTGGACTTCCCAGATAACACAGAAGGTCTCATGGAGAACTAAAACCTGAATTCAGCCATATTCAAAGAATTAAGCCTGAACTATGGTAGCCTAATTCTTCTGGTGCACCTGGACTTTCTGCTTCCCAGAGAGAAGATCGTATTAGGGTCCTGTGCCAGTTCAGAGAGCACTGAATTTCCTCACATCCAGTCTCAGAGTGACTTTGTCTGAGGCACACTATTCACTGGTTTCGCCAAAGAAAGTCAGGGATGTTTTGTTGATGCATCAGATAGGACATAAGCAATTCTATTAAGAAGAACCACTTTACTTTTCTTAAAATTACTCAACTTTTTTTTTTTTTTCAAAATTACTACATATAAAACATTCTGGAGCCTCAGAATATTAGTTAGGTTAGGCAAGATTAAGGCGTGGCAATGACTAACACCCCAAATAGTAGTGGCTTAACACAACAAAGATTTATTTTTTTGCTCATCTAATCTGACGCAGCTCCCTGACTGCTCCAGGGCACCTGAACTCCACGTGTAGCTCAGCAAGCCAGTGTGATTCTGTCTGGTGACTTGTCATCTCATCAGGTAGCTTCCTGGGGAAGGAAGAGCTCAGCAAATTTCACACGCGTTGGAAACATTTGGAGCAGCAACCATCATTTCCACACATGGTCTGTTGTCTAGAACTATTGATAGTTAAACAGCCATACTTCCTACAGGTGCCCTGAGAATTGAGGAGAAGCATATCCAGTGACTATGAATTTTTCTATTGGTTTTCTCATCTGTAAAATGGGCATGTTCACAATAATGCATATTACTACAAATGAGTGCTAGTAATCTAGGACCACTGTATAACAAACAAAATTATCAATTTAATGTGCTTAGGGCATGTTTTCATGTAGGAGACACTAAAGAAATAATAACCTTCATTGTTGCTGTTCCCTTTGGAAAGGGAACTGTTGGTATGGCAGGTTACTTAGAGTTTCCTAGGCTCTTTTTGTAACGCTATATGATAACTTTTAAAATCACTTCAAAACATTGTTGCGAACTTTAGATATGTTTTTTTTTTTTTCCTTTGGGTTGTCTTTATTCTTGGTGATTCAACTTTAATCCCAGTGAGTGAGATTTTGACAATAGTTTGAAACACTTCAACATTTGATTCTATCACAATAACTGCAAATACATGTTTTCAGTTTGAGTTTAGGATTGGCTATAGCTGTAGGGGGTCAGGATACATTTAACCAAAATGTCATGCGCATATTCAAATCCATTCAAGGCAACATGTTTGTTTTGAAAATATTTGTGTTACAGAAACTACAAGAATAACTCAGATGACATCTATGGTTTCAAAAGCTTAAAACTGCTGAATAGGTAGAACAAACATATGTATAATCATAACACATGTAGATTAAGCTCTAGGTGTTAGGAAGAAGGTATCATCATATCTAGTTAGGCAGCCAGCAAGGGGACCTCACAGAAGGTTTGAGATGATATCTGTTGATAAGGATTTTAGAATGTGGAGATGATAAGAAAGGCAAAATAGACAGGGAGAAAAACACACGGAAAGAACAGAGCAGGCCCTAGTCAGTAAGCAACAAATGTTGTGAAGAGCACTTAAAAAAACAAACAAATCAAGCTCATGTAAAGGGGCAGTAAAAGCTATCGTCACAGTAATTGCTAACTTGCTAAGTAAAGCCAGTCTGCAAGTTTGTTTTTCTACATCATAGCCAAGTTTTTTTCTAGATAAACGTTTTCATGGTTTTCAGTCACTAGAAAAATGTTCCTGAATCAGGCATCTCTTCCAATATATAAATACAAAACTTGATATCTGTATAAACCTGTTTGATCTTGTATTACCACCTTTCTTCTGAAATTCATTTTTGCAGCTAATTTTCAATCCATTCTAAGCCTGATGAAAGAGATGAAACAATGTTCCCCAATATAGATAGTCACAGCTGATATGTATATAAGTTAATGCAGTAGATTTTCATTTTCTATTCTTAGACTTTTGGGATTTTTGAAGGAGAACAAAACAGAGAAGAGTTTTAAAATTTGGCAAGGTTTTCCAAGTAGAAGTTGCAAACTGTTTTAAATAAATTAATGGGAGGCTCAATCCTTTGCTTGTATGAGAAAACTTCCAGGAAGATTGCTTTACTTGTTGGAAAAGTCAGATACAAGGACTATGTGATTATTATATTTAGCCTTTATATTCAGAAAAATGAGAGGATTCAATAGCACATGACAACACTTAGAAATTATATTTGAATGATGTGTTTGATGTTGATTTTTAAAGAGTATTATTGCTGTAAACATTTTTGATAGAACTGGAAAAATGATATCATTGGAGAGAACACTTTTCAAAATAACTATTTATTTAATTATAAACATGTTCTCCTTTGTCATTAAGCCAGTAGGAAAAATCAGTTATAAATTCATTTAGTAATTATCTTTTTAAAACATCCTGGTTGAATAATTTTTTAATTAACTGCTGATTATGCACAGCAGTGTCCTACAACAACCAATAGAACATGTATTTTTAAATCAAGTAATAACATAAATTACAAAAAGAAATCTTGTTATATTTACATCTTCCAAAAAAACAGAGCAACTTAGGATAAATATTGTCCTTTAATCTATTTACCCATGTTTGTAGGTGCCTGGAATGAGTAAGTGCTCAGATGAAAACATTATACCAAAATGTGTCAGGCTTTCCACATTGATGTGATGCTGTAGGAACACAAGCAAATATAATGAGGATTTTTTTTCTTCATTTTTTTGCAGTGGATTATTTTGTGCTATTCGTTTGGCGATGGCCTATAATAAACTTGTGTTTTTGGCTTCATGTCAGTTCAAAATTAGAAATAGTGACTGCTTCAGAACTCCTCAAAGTCATTTTTCTTAGAAACATCATATTCTTGCCATTTTGTAAAACTATGTCTGAAAAATGAAATGATTCTTAGCATTCCTGGATATGAGAAAAAATTTCTGTTTTAATCTAAACATCAGGTTCAATTTGTGATCAGTGTAAACGCAAACCTAAAGGTAATATTGTTGATAAGATATCAACTGACATGCTACGTATTATTAGGTAATACCTATAGTTTTTTTAATAATTGATTTCATGATCATAGCACTTTTAAAAAACTCTCTACCAAATTTAGGGTGTATTACAATGAGATGCATTTTCTTAATGATTGTCAACCTGAAATCAGTGCAAACTTTTTTTTTTCCCCCCTGAAAGTAACTGTGTAATAAGACAGGGTACATTAATTTCTATTTTTCCACTTCCCTGGTTCTATAGTGAGGACATCAGAGCTTCACAGAATAGAGACTTGGCTTCCCAGAATGGAACTCTAGAGAGAGAAGGAAGCCTGAAGAATAAATGGTGATTGCAAGGGAATACCATCAAAGATATGAACTATTTGGTGAGTTTAAGACGTATAGTCCCAAAGCCATAATGAAAAAATGGGGATAAGGACCCAAAATTTCCAAGTTCTTCTCGAAGTTTATCTCCCAGGGCTTAGATCTTTATTATTGTTATAATGATGATGATGATGTTTGAATATATTTTTTATAGTAGCAACAACATAAATTGTTACTTTGTTTTACTTACTGGATTTTCAATTCTTGCAACAATCTATATTAAGTTGAATTGAAATGCCTCTTTTATTTTCTTATATAATAAGTTCTTTTCCTAGAAACTCTATTTTTTTTCATGGAGCTGTGGGTCAATTCTTAGTGCCATACAGTTTAAATTACTATTGGTTTATAATGTGTTTGCTTTTCAGTGAATTTAGGTTGTAGTGTGCTCTCTCTGTTTCTTCTCTTCCTTTCCATAGACCCTTCTCCTCTCACCCTCTCACTCCAAAGCCTGATCCCCTATGTGTGACAGAAGTCTCATTGTCACATTCAGTCACTGTGATGTCCATTCCAATGCAGACATCATTGCTCCTGATTGAGTGTGAGGAAGACACCTCTTTCCTGAGTATCTGCCCCTTTTCCTTTCATGATTTCTCACATCTGTTCAACAATGATGCCTCTCATTTGAACCCCTTCTCCCACAATTCCCAGTCTAGGATGTTCCAGTAGGTGTGACTCATTCATTGAGATGAATAAAAATTCAGTAGGGAACTAGGGATGGCTAGAAAAAGGGTAGGGAGCAGAATTATTTTTTTCAAGTAATGGGAAAACAAACATGAGAAAAATAACTCAACAGGCTAACTTTCATGTCTAAATGAGTGCCAAGTTCATCATTACAGCTGCCATGTTCAGTAATTATCATAAGAAATAAGGTCAGAACAATCCTGAAATCTCCTCGTTTATATGTAAATAGAAACTTTTATTCTCATTGGATGAAATGACCAGTACGTGCTCCTCAAAACCAGCTAACCAAATACACTCCTCTCTCACAAAGCATGAACTAAGTTCCTGGTTCTTCCAAAACAGCATTTTCTTATGAAGCCACATTAGTTGTTGATATTCTATAGACCTTTTTCCATTGGAGGAAGTTAGTTGAAAATTTGCTGCTAGTCTGCCCCAGGTTTGTTGAAAGAATGACTATACTTGTACCTGTAGGCAATATTCCTGTGTAATCTATTTTCTTCAAAACAATGATTTTCAAAAATTTATTTGCACCTCAGAATTCTCTAAGGAGATTGATAAAACCTGGACAAACAGCTGTCTACAGCTTGTGAGTCAGAATCCGTGGACTGGGAATTAATTGTAAGCTGCATTTTTACCAAGTTTGCTTACCTGACTTGGAAAGCATTGTTGTGAATATTTTCTTGATATGCCCACCCTGAACAGGTTTTAAACTTGGCCAGTTATCAAAATCTCCTTTGGAGCTTATAAAATGTTTGTATTCATAAATCTCATCCACAAAAATGTGATTCTGTAGATCTGAAAATGGGGAACCAGAATCCATACTGCACAAAAGGACCTCAGATGGTTCTTATCAGAGCCCCACTTGGGAATGACTTTTAAAAACATATACATGGCAGTCTCATCTTAGTATTCTGCATTTTTGGAAAAATCTGAATTTTGAAATCATCTAATATATATTTTTTTAACATACTAGAGTTAGTTAAAATATTTGACTACTTAAATGCTTAATGAATTAAAAATGAAGTTATTGGACTCATGTGTTTGTTTAAAAATATGCTAGGTTTCCACTTAAACATCCAATATATCTAAATATCTAAGGGGGCTCCCCCTCTCTAGTTGCCATATTATCCTGTTCCACTCCTTGTAAAATATTAAATTTTATTTATTTGTTTGTTTGTCTGTGATGACTTCCTTTTTTATAATGCTATCTCCATAAGAAGAAGAACTCTCTGTGCTGCATTCCTAGGGCCTAGAACAGTGGCTGCTGGTACATAGTAGGTGTTCAATACATACCTGTTGAAAGTAAAGATAGGGTATTATATACGTAAAGCTATTTATGTATAGATTGCACATGTAAGCCATATATCTATATATGAGATTGGCATACTACCCAACCATTCACACACACACACACACACACACACACACACACACACACACACGTTCTACACGGGTAATTTATTAGCAGCTAATATATTCAAAGAAAGCTGTTCTCTTATATTCAAAGACATAGGGGTCTCCTGTAGATCCGAAATAAAAAGAAATTTTGGCAATGATGCATAGATAGCCTCGCCCCTTTCATTTGCGAGGGACCTGAGGGCCTCGATCTGGGTGTTTTGTTACTGTTCCTGTTCAGGGGACATCATGCGGTCCTCAGGGGTTATGAATCACTCTCACTTAATGTACGTGAAAAGCAGCTGAATCATACTGGAATCACATGGCCCACAAGCCATCTGTCAACTATTTAGTCTTCACTCACATGACGGAAAGTGCTGTTAATGGTACTGTTACATTGTCACATGAAAAGAAATTAAAATCAAGCGGTTAAAAATATTTTCTCACTGTGTAAGTAGTGAGGACACTAAAAGCTCACCTTTAAAAAAAAATGTTTAAAAGAAGAGGCTATTAAAATGGCATCTTTTCTCCCTGGGTAGCATCCTTTTCAAGTGAAGAGTGCATTTCAGAGGCTTCCTTCCGCATAGCAGTCCCTCTGGTCCTCAGTGAGGCTGTGGCCCCAAGGATGCTGTTGGGGGAGGCTGTGGGTGTAGGGCATAATCATCATTTTGTTCATTCATACATCAGCTTCTTGAATAACTTTCACTCTAGTGCTCTTTGTGTTTCAGGCGCTGTGTTAGGCACCCTCTAGAAGGCGACAGAGAATAATGATGGTGGATTCAATACAACGGGGTATGTGTTTTGGCAGTGGTATCTACAGATTGCTCTGGAGACAGACAATAAGAGTGTTTACAGGCTGGCAGCATCAAGGAAGGCTACCTGGAGATGCAGGTACCGGTGCTGAGTCTTGAGGGTGACTTGTATTGATCTAGTCCACAAATATTTGTTGAGGGACTTTTACACAACCAGGCTCAACTCTGGATATTCTTTAGGGCAGCAAAACAGACATGGATGCTGCCTTTATAGAGCTCATAGCCTGGGAAGGGGACAGACATAAAACAAATAATTTCCAAATGAAAATGTATGATACATGAGGGGAAAAAATGCAATAAGCTGTAAGAGAGCAGTGCAGATGGGCCCAAAGTTTGATGAATTGCCCAGGGAAAAGCTCTTGTAGGGGAAACGACATTTGGGATGACATCTTATGTTGAGTGGAAGAGCATACCAGAAGACAAGAGTAGGGTTCCCTTTATTTTACTCAGAGAACTTTGGGTTAAAATCAGCCCCAAACAAAACACAAACAACAAAAAATCATTCCCTTCCCTGAGCACTATGCTAATTAAAAATTTCGGAACAGAACTAATAGTGATGGTTTGGAAACTGCTAGAAAAAGAGCCTGAAATGGCTTCTTTTTCTTCTTTTGATTTTTTCCTCTTTTCTTTTTGTAAAAGAGAGGAGAAGGGGGCCGGCTGAGTGGCGCAGTGGTTGAGCGCTGGCTTCGGAAGCCAGAGGCCCTGGTTCAGGTCCCACATATGAGAGCCAGTGACACTGCCCTCAAAAAAAAAAAATAAATAAATAAAGAGGAGAAGGCACTTTAGGGATAGTCATCAGAATGTTGTTTGAATTTAATTTTGTTGTTTTTAAGTTATACAGTCACTTTTGATTTCATGATTTTATTGTCATTGGGTTTTTTGTTGTTGTTTGAATTTTCAAATGTCAGCTTATACTTGGCTCAGTGCAGTTATAGAACACTAATATACAAAGACTATCTTTCTAACTTTTCACTTTCCAACAAACTTTTCTATTTATTGCTCTCCAGCCATAATAACTCAACTCTTGTCAGATTGGATTCCTTTCTGCCCATCTCCATTCCAGTACATTTTTGTTCTCCTTCAATATAGGTAGGTTATGCTGTCATATAGCACATTCATGAAATCGGGCCATCTGCACTCCAGTGATGCAAATATTTTCTCCTGTTCAATGGGGCAAAGGTTTTCATTTGGTTTATAATCTAACAGGGCAACTGGCAAATCAAAGTTACTGGACCTTTACTCCAAGGCTTCTTTTGAGGAATTGACATTTAAAAAGAGAATTAATGGAACTGATCATGCAACAAGAGTGAAGAACAACACTCCAAGTGAATAAGGGAGAGATCGACATTCTAGGCAGTGAGAAAGGGAATGTGCCAACACTCGGAATTACAACATTCTCATTCATTTAAGGAACTACTCTTAGTTGTGTGAGCTGCAATGAAGTGTAAATACAGGAGGAAAAGAAACGAAGACTTAGTTTATGTTTTATTTAGAGGAAGAAAAGAAGAGAAAGGAAAAGGGAACCCATGTGGCTTTGACCTCTCCAGTACCTACCTATTCCTGCTTCTCCTAGCAAATGTTGTGTCCCATTTTCCTATAGCCAGCTGGTTTGAGCTGGCTCTAAGTTTGCATACTAATCTGCTAATTATATCTCCTTTGTCAAAGTACTGGTTTAAAGATTGACTTATTACCCAGAGACAATGACCTTAATTCTCGAAAGTTTGCCCAGATTCTTGGGAAGAGGATATCTCTTTCAAATGGAATTATAATTGGAAGCTTTTAAGGGAACATGGAGAAGGCATCACAGAAAATAAATCCAATGGAGAAGAATACAGAGCTCAAAGATGAAGAGAAAACAAACAGCATGTAGACACCGTTTGAAGCTCTGGGCACAATAACATTAGGACTGTCAGTTACATGAGCCAATAAATTAATCTTTTACATAAAGTAAGCTTGAGTTGAGTTTCTGCTGTTGGAGTGAAAGTGTCCTGAATGATAGCAAGTTTAATGGGGGAAACTTTTCTTGGCTTAAATCTAAAGCATCAAACACTTCTGAGGCTACTCAGATGAAATTCAGCAGCACACCACAGGTAGCTTTGGTCTTAATGAGCCAGTTGAGAGTTTTTCATTATATTTGACTTATCTTCTTTTTTTTTTCTTTTTAGCTGAGCCATCCTGCTACCTGTTGGCAGCTCAGCGGCAACTCAGCTTGGGCTGGGCATCGAACTGCTGTTACTCAGAGCTCAGCTCACAACCTTGAGCGAGGTCTTAACCAACTGAGCCACTCTGCCGGCCCTTGACTTACCTTCCTACCTTCTTTTTTCTTTCTTTTAAGTTATAACAGTAAACTACTCCCATTTATCAGCTTTCTAGTTTGTTTGTTTGTTTGTTTGTTTTTCCCCAGCCTACAACTTGTGCTTCCTTCAGAGTAAATGCGTATACTACTTGGAAATGTTATTGCTATCCCCAAATTATACATAATCAACTGGGTTTTTAAACACCCCTTGCTGGGAAAATATTGATCTCAATCCTTATGCTTTCATATAATACATATTTTATTTTTAGCATTATCTTTTTTGGTTATTCTCCAAACACTGTTACGTCCTTCAACTGATATTCCAGAATGTTAAGCAATTTTTTTGCATCTTTCTAAAGCCATTGGAGGTTTAGCTCCCTCAAATGATTGCCTAGAGCCTACATAATCTCCTTTAAGTCTTCCAAGTTATTTGAGTTGCCATTTCAAAGAGTTTCATCAGCATTTTTTTTGTACATTATTGATCTGATAAGCTAACTGGAACAGAAACTGAGGTGCTAATATAATCAAAATGAGGGGGGTTAGTGAGGCAGAGCCTATTTTGGGAGTTAATAAACATATTTAAGGAGCTAAAAAGAGCTGCTTTATTGCATTCAGGATTTAAATGAAACAAAGAAATGTGTCTATATATTCACACATAATTCAGGTACATAATTCATCTCACTTCCGTTAATTCCACACATAGTTTGAGATATATTGAGGCAGACCCTGAACCCAAATTTCATGTGGATTTTTAGAGGTACAATAGAGTTGGTAGGTTTGAGAAAATGAGAGCTGTTTTAATAAGACATGCTAAAATGGGGTGATTACAAAAAAGAACTCTGCCACAAAGACCACTCAATTAAGAAGATCTGAGTCCTTGTTTCTTCCAAAGACAGTTAGGCAAATGGCCAAACAACAGACCAAAGTCAGGCTTTGAAAATCATAAAGAAATGTGTTAGCTATTGGGGGAGAATATTGGGAGCTGGAGAGTGAACATAGCATATTTATTAAGAGACTGGCCTCAGTTGACAGTCAAATGTAAATTGAATCTCAAATCCACAGCTTACCAGCTGAATGATCTTGGTCAAGGGACTTCATGTTGAACTTGGACAAGTAAAATATGGGACCCTCAGTTCTTTCTTTCTTTGTTAGATTCAACATATCAGTGAAATTATATAATATTTGTCTTTCTCTATAAAGACAATTTCTTTAAGAATCGAGCTGTACTGCATGTACTAAGAATGCTGAAGCAGCTTCTTAGTTTTTTTGGACTACTGTAAAGCACCAGAAAACAGGTTCAAAATTTGTCAGTGTGAAAGTTAAGAAATTAATGTGATTATAGAGTACCTGGGGTTGGAAGTCTATATCAAAGAATTAGTTTCAGCTGGGATTCTAGTCATAGAATGTCGCTCTTCCCATGCACCCATCTGCCGATTCACATAGTAGGCTTGCTGTTGATGACATTTTGATTGGTGCTATGGGCAAAATCAGTGAAAACATATAAATTAATTTTAAAGGAACCAGATTTATTTATTTATGTATGTATGTATGTATTTATTTATTTATTTATTTATTTATTATTTATTTATTTATTTTTGAGGGCAGTGTCACTGGCCCTCATATGTGGGACTGAACCAGGGCCACTGGCTTCCCAAGCCAGCTCTTAACCACTGCGCCACTCAGCCGGCCCTAAAGGAACCAGATTTTAGTTGAGTCAACTACATATCTATATATTTTCTCATAGTTTTCACATTTCTTAAAATACTAAAAAATAGGGGCAGCCAGGTAGCTCAGTAGGTTAGAGTACCTGCTTTGAATAACAAGGTCTCCAGTTCGATTCCCAAATGGGTCAGTGAGCTGCGCCCTCTGCAACTGGATTGAAGACAATGACTTGAGCTGAGTTGCTGCTGAGCTGCGGATGGGTGGCCAAATGGCTCAGTTGGTTAGAGCACATGCTCTTGACAACAAGGTTCCCATTTCAATTCCCACATGAGACGGTGGGCTGCACCCCTCCCCCCGCTCCCCACAATAAGGTTGAAAACGGTGACTGGACTTGGAGCTTAGCTGTGCCCTCCACAACTAGATTGAAGGACAATGACTTGACTTGGAGCTGATGGATCCTGGAAAAAACACAGTTACCTGATAATTTTTTTTTTTTTTTAAATACTGAAGAAAATAGAGGTTATGGAGTTTCAATTATCAGAAAGAGTGATGACACCAACATTTCAAAAGACTTACGAGAAACACCTTTAAATACATTGACACACTTCTATGTAAAACTAAATGAAAAATGAAAAACAATCTAACAACTTAAGCGTCATTGTGAAGATTAATTAATGACTCATGCTGGAGCAAAACAACAATGACACATGATATATGAGGGTCTATGCATTTCTAATAGTCCTCTCTAGCCAGAGGGGGCCATGATTGTTGATCTGTGACTGCTTAGATAATGCTGTTTCCACTTCTCCAAGTTTTGCAAACAAAACTGTCACCTTCCTTCAGACAGAGAAAATGTGTGACCTTCTACAGTCCCTTAACCTATGTTTTTTCATCTTGAAAATGATAATATCATAATCAACGTGCCTCCTGTGTGAAGCAAATAGATATTTTCATCCTCACTTGAAGATGTTTTATATAAAGCTGTGTGAGCTCTGCCAAGCATGCTGTGGTGTAATGAGATTTCTTATTATTATTATTTGATGTTATAATGAGAGGCTAGATAGCTGACTTAGAGCCCAAGATACATAGGACTTGGATGTTAGGTTACAGTCCTATGTGAGCAGATACATCCAGTTCTATGAATTTTGATCCATTGTATTCTCCAATCTCAAAAAGCTTTTTAAAAACTGATTTTCAGTGGCCAAAAAGTGTGAGAATAACAGAGAATTTAATAAAAATCTAAGAGGAAAGTCTTTGAATCAACCTCTGTTTTGTCTGCCTTAGCTCTTTGCTTTGTCATGTTTTAGAGCTATGCTTATAGAAAATCAGTTTTGAATTCATTACTTATATTAAAAAAACACAAAAAACAATCCTAGCTGCAAAAAAAGATGATAATGCATTTGACTAACAGCTCATGTTTTCTGAGAGTTTGGAGCGCTTTATAAAATGCCCTTAAGGGATGTTAGGCTCTTACTGGGATATACCCCTGAGGTACCTGATATTCAAACAAAACATGAATTTTATGAACAACTATTTTATGGATAACATTGTAAAGGAAACATTTCTACTTGTTGAATTATAATCATTTATGTTCTAGAGAATGGATCAGAATACACACAACAAAAATATCCATAATTCATTTTTTTTAAAGATTTTTATTGGGGAATTGGGTGAGGGGAACAAACAAACTGCTGTCCCTCTATTCTTCAGTCTTAATTGTGGAGGATGTTGCTTCACTGGCCCATGTTGGTATCATCATTGTGCTCTTCCCGGATGAGGTAGATTGGTCGCTGGCCTCTGGATGGCCACTCACAGTGGCTCTCGGCAGCTCACTCTAGCTGCCCACTGCTCACTCTGGTTGCCAGCCACTCACTGCAGCCTATGGCAGCCCACTGCAGCAGGGACTGCAGCCTACACTGTCACCGGGGCTCGCAGCCCAGCTCCAGGTGGAGTTGTTATTCACCATCTTAGCTATAGAAGGCAGTGTCACTGGCCCCCATATGTGGGATCTGAACCAGGGCCGCTGGCATCCTAAGCCAGCTCCAACCAACACGCCACCTGGCCTGCCCAAAAATATCCATAATTCTGATATCAGGCTAGTCCAGTTGGTGCTGATAGGTAGATGGTCCATGAGTCGAGAGTGATTTTGGGGTCAGTAGGCTCAAGTGTGATTTTTATTTCTACTTGGCACATTGACAAAGCTTCAGTGTAAATACATGAATGGTGAAGGTATAGTGGATGCCTACTGTTCTAGTCAGCACAACATTCATTCAATTCTCTTCCAGGAATATCTATGGGAGTTTCTTTTGGAGCCATCCTCGCTTAGATTCAATGCTTATGTTTCAGATGGTGCTGAACCTGCCCTGTGGGTTCAGTGGGAGGTACATGACTGAAACATAATCAAACTATCAATGAGCAAGAAACAGTTCTAAGATCTTATTTGGAATTACTGAAAAATCTATTGGGATGACAAATCTGGAATGGTGGTTAAATGTTTTTGTTTATTTGTTTGTTTGTTTTTAATAATTTGCTTCCAAATAGAGTCAGAATAGTGGAAAACAAAATAACTGCAGAGAGTGAAAGAATTCATACAGTATCATTTGGGCATCTGGATCTTGCTGTGCTTGAAGCCAGATCACTCCTTTACAATTCCAATTTCATGAACAAATAATTCTTATTTTATTTTGCAAAAAAATTGTGCTAAATATACTGAATAAGATTAGAATACTTATAGTCTTCTTGTAGGAATTTTGTATATATATTTTCCATAATACCTGGAAAGTGTGTACTCAATATAATTTGTTTATGTGTCATCTGCATCAATGTAAATCAATGGTTGAACCTCATTGACAAGAGTGATCTAAAGACTGAGGGACCATGACAGTCTTCCACAGAACATTTTCCTAGCTATAACGAGCAGCTTTGGGAAACAGAACAAATTATTTTGAGAAAGTTAGGACCTATCTTTCCAAGAAACTTGACTGGGATGCATTTTTGGAGCACAGTCTATTTATCAGATATATTTTTATATTCCTGCGTATAGCTAGGCTGTCCACTGACAATATCAGTGCCAAGATTGTGGGACAACTAGCATAGGATTCCTGAAAGAATACTAACAGTAAATAATATATATATTTTAAAACCTGGATCACACAAGTACTAGAGACACTCTTGACTCACAAGTGTCTAAAGGTTTCCACCAGTATCTTTAGAAAAAGGAATTGAAAAAAATATATCTACTTTTACTATTGTGAGTCCAGCCTTTCTTAATTTTTCTTTAGCCTCTGTCACTTCCAGAGACTTCTGCATTTAATTTTATTATGTGTAGATCTGGACCAGGAGGCAGAGATCCTATCTAACTTTTTCAGATCAGTGCTTCTGGCTCCCAAAGTGAGCGTACCTGGCTAAGCAGCATGCCTTGAAGAACACTGCCTGACAAAGGCCCAGCCACCTGGCTCTGTTCCGCCTTCTGCAGACATCTGCATTGGAAAGGGGGCGAGCTTATCAGCACCTGTCCCAGTGATCCTGTGCAACACTTACTGCACATGGAGCATTCAACTTCACAAATGGCCTAAAAAAATGCATCTCTGAGAGTCTTGTAATAGAGCTGTTAACAAATTAGCAATCTGTTAGCCGTCTGGACTGTCGTGAGTAAGAACCTACGCACAATATGAGCCATCGTTTATTTTGGGGCACACCAAGAATGTACCACATTTATATTAATAAACTAAGATATACAAAATTCCAGGTTGAGATGCACCAAATGGGGTACTAGAGACAACAGAACGTTGTTGAGTCTTTATAAGGAGAGAGGACAGACTAGGAGCTTGCAGTTTGTTTTTAAATATGACAAAAATAGGCAATCCTTTCCCTTGGTCACTCTAGGAAAAGAAAATCTTAATTTCTGTATTACCTTTTATTTATTTATTTTTTTTAGTGGTGATTGGTTAATGCCATTATTTACAATGCACAAGGATTGTTTTTCCACAGAGATACTCTTTTGGAATCATGCCATGGTATACCCTTAGCTGGTTGCTAAACACTACGGTAGTTTTATTTCCTTTTGGGGATAGGGAGATGAGTCTGCACATTCCAGTACATGATTCTGGCAAGACATTTTAGATGGGACATAATTTAGGGTGAATGTTTGTGCCAGGGTGAGAATTGAGCCATCGTTATAGAATGTAACTCACTCATCTGACCTCTGGTAGCTGATACCATGAAGGAGAGAATCCCCTATTATGCACATGGTACATACAACTGTGAGGTGCTATAACACTTAGTTTTTGAATTTCATTCTTCCTCTTGAAGAAAGCAGAAAAATTGCCGGTTTATAAATCAGAGGCTGAAGAAAAAAAAGCCGAATTAGGGCTTTGGTGTGAAAATATAGGCTCTATGTGCAGAGCACTGATTGTACTAATATCAAGATTACATAGTTTAAGTAGATTTTTCCAAACTCTAAATAAGATGGAGTTTTTGCAGAAGAACGGTCCTCACAGATGGGAAGAGATTTCAACCATAGTATAATAGCTTAGTATAATAGCATAGTATAATAGCCATAGAGGCAGGACCCCATGAAGGTTAGGACTACAACCTGCTCTGCTGGGTGAAAACTGGAGCAGGGAGCTCCTGTGACTTTCATGCAGGACAAGTCATTTTCCTATTTTCTTTTCACTTCATAGCAGGAGTAAACAAGTGAGATACTTTTTTCTTTTTCTTCTGAAAAGTTTCTTTTTTGGCAGAAACCTATAGGATGTTGCCGACCATCACACCTGACTGTTTTCCCTGGAATCAGCTGAAGATCCTGTACTCCCTGATTGATATGAAGAGGTGGTGAACTGGCCTGGTTGGGATGAGAGCCCTGAAGGGATGCAGCCACCAGCGGGGCTGTTATTGGTTCGCACACTGGCTGTACGTGTAGGGCAACGAGAGACCGAAGAAAGAGGCCACTCCAGGTGGGTAGGTGGCAGGTTTAATAAGAAGGGAACCTCCATGCAAGGCTGTCTTGGGCAGCTGCAAGACAAGCAGATCTCTGCACTCGCCCAGCACAGTCTTAACAGTTAATATAGAGGCCTGAACGGGGCCAATCACACCTTCAGTCCAGATGGTGCTGGCAACACCTTACTCACTTCAGGCTTTGCCCTTGAAATAGCTCCAGTATGGGAAAGGTGGGTGGAATGAATGTATGTTCTGGGGACAGGGGAAAGAGTGAGCAGCCTCTGATGGCCCAGAACCAGCTTGAAGGTCAACCAACAGTCCTGTCCTCTTGATGACCGCCTCTAACAAGTGTTTCTTATGATTGCAAATTCACAAAGCCTGGGACAAGTACCAAGTTTCGTAGATTGTAAGGGCTACAGTTCAAAAGAGTGTACTTGCGAGAGTTCAAAACAAGTTACAGGTGTATGGGGCTGCTGTACTCCCAAGCTCTGCAGTTACAGGGAAAGGGATGGTGAGCTGGTGAGTAACTTCTGGCAGTTGGACTTTTTCAGGGAGCTGTTACATGGAAGGGATAACTTAATTTAAAAGGCATAAGGTTAATGAATACTTAATCCATTTAAGAGTGCTAGAAACACAGCTGCGAATAAGGAAGCACCATGCTTGCTTGTGGAGCTTAAAGTCTCAGTCCAATTCTTATTGGTGAGATATTTGTTTGTCTCAGGAAATGGTGTGGTCATAAAGTTGATTGTAATGGCACATATGTGAGGTTATGTGCTTGTTTTAAATAAGTCGAAGTACAATAATCTGCAGTAAACGACTTTATTTTGTTCTTTTCCTAATTCATCATGAAAATGGGCTGGTTGAACATTTTGGGTAATGTGTAGATTTGTAGGTTGTATAAAGTGATTAATTTCCTGGGACTAAATCTTATGGAGATAAACTGAACTGATTTTCAATTGGCAGAATTGGCTGCTCATTCATCTCTGTTGTCAACATAAAAAAGAAGGAGGGAGGGAGACAGGAAGGAAGGAAGGAAGGAAGGAAGGAAGGAAGGAAGGAAGGAAGGAAAGAAGGGGGAAGGGAGGAAAGGGAGGGAGGGAGGTACTTCATAGAAATGTATCTCCTTGTCTTAATGCTCTACTTAACTATGTCTGTTGATCCAATCAAACCAATTAAACTACCCATAGTTCTTGTTTCACTAGAAATTTCTCTCCAATTTAGGGTCCATATCTCCATACCATCTATGCTACTAAGATTACTTCTTTAGGACTGACCGAGTGGCGCGGCAGTTAAGCATTGGCTTGGGAAGCCAGTGGCCCTGGTTCAGGTCCCACATATGAGGGCCAGTGATGCCGCCCTAAAAAAAAAAAGAAATAAGAAAATTACTTCTTTTGATTTATTTGACTATTTGCACCTTTTGAAATGACCGATATAATTCCTGGAGATAATCGGAATTATGAAAATGTAATCCAGAGAAATATTTATTAGTTTTAAGGAAATAAAATGTTTTAAAGAATAAATATGTTATTGAATTCTAGTAGATAGGTGTCACTTCTGGTTTCAGAATATCCTAAATAATAACTATTCCTATCATACTGAGTCATACAGCTCGTATAAACAGAGAGTTTTGGAGAATATGATTCTGCAATTTGCAACTTGTCAAAATCATTTCTCAATCTAGTTTCTATTGAAGAAGTTGTTATTAAACCTCTCAGGGAGAAGGATGTAGCCACCATTGCTCTCTTATATACTGCTGCTTAAATGGCTTTCCTTTGTTTAGACATCTATGTGGGCTACTGTTTTAGAAGGAACAAAGAATACTTTAGTAATTATGTGAGAAATGGAATTAGTCCAGTGAACTTTGTGAAAAAGAACTTAATTGGAGCCCCAGCAGACAGAATATAGAAATGTCTTGTTACTAACAGTAGTATCCCAGCTTTTTTTTTATTTTTATTAAGGCATAGGTGTTAATGAAAAAGTCTCCACAGAGTGTAGGGACCATCCACTTCATTGAACTGATAATGAGATCCACAGTGGCTATGGGGATCTATGTATGAGGATAGCTTGCCATTTAGCCTTCACATAACCTTGGTTAAGTAACTTACATCCTTTGTATTGAAGATGTTTTAATTGGAAAATGAGTATATAACAAAATCTACCTTGGGTTATTATGCAGATTAAATAAGTGAATATGGTAAAGCACTAAAACACCACCATTTTAGAAGCACCTCATTATTTTTGTGTTGTACAAAGGAAATTATAAAGGCACCAGAATAAAACAATATCGTGTCTCCTTGCTTAGTGCACACTGGTCTAAATAAATGTTAGGTCCCTACTCCCAATTCATTTTTCCCTTATGAGTAAAGAAATGGAGCAGGCGACTCGCTCCAGAACAAATGAGAAGCTTTGGAATACGAAGGGTTCCATCCTAACCACTATAGGTTTGTTAAGTAATCTTAGACCAGGATCTCACACCACATTGGGGTGCATGTTCCTCATTTGTAGAATAGTAGTGCATAATAGAGATCTTTCTGGGAGATTCAAATAAAACATGGGTGATGAGTGCTTATCTGTTACAATGGCATTATAAATTTTCAATGATGTTTTTATTATTATTGATAGTATGTCACATATAGACAGTTGAATAAAATATTAAATCAATGTATGATGGAAGGGTAGCATTTTTCACCTGAGTGAGACTGGCTAGTTGTTTTGTCTTTTGATTTAGAGAATGGTTTTCCAGCATTTTTTCATTATTGGCATACCTATGAATTTTATGAATAGTATGAAACAACTAAATAAAATGAAGGTAAAAACAATCCGAACAGTAAGAAACTATTACTTCCCTGGTCACCCAAGGACTAAGATTACAATCATACTTCATTTTATTGCACTTGGCTTTATTGCGTTTAACAGTTTGCAATTTTTAGAAATCGAAGGCAAGACCTTCCACCAGCAAAAAAACATGACCTCTTGTTTTGTTATGATACTTGTTTTATGCGGTGATCTGGAACCAAACCAGCAATATCTCTGGGGCATGCCTGTCTATTGAAAAATACAAAGTTGGGCATTTTATTACCTAGGTGATCTTCGTCCTATTTGAAATGATTTCTTTTGCAAAAATAAAGTGTATCCAAATGAGCTTCTACAGTTTTGGCCTCCGGTTGCAGAGCTGGAGGAGGAAGGAGGAAGAGCTGTGAAGAACAGAATGGAACCAGGTAAAGATATTCAAGGCATGAAATAGAGCTGGGGGCGGGGGTGTTTAACAAAACCTGGGCTGGAAAAGAGTTTGATTGTTCTACTTTCATGAAAAATGCGGATTGGAAAGGAATGGAAAAATCTACCCTTCTTCCTCTCCTGTTTGTCTTTTCAGTACTGAAGTGCCTATTTCCTGGATAATAAAATAGGGGAGCACTGATAGATGGATGGCTGTCCAAAGGCAATGTTGCTCTTTAGTACCATTAATATTTTAAGTTTACACTGAAAGAGCAGGTGGGAAGTTTATGGTGGTTTGGGGCTGAAGGGCAATACTAAGTCCTGAGAAATGGAGAAGCTCTTTAAAAACAGCACCTGAAGCTGTATTCCACAAACCTGCTTTGGTGATTGATGAATCACAGTGGGAATTAATGGTACTTAATCCCCCAGATTAAAGATACACCTATTTGCTTTCAAGTGTTGCTGTAGTGTGCAGCATTTTTTTTTCAAAGATGCTCAAACTCCTTTGTGATCGGCTTCACGTTTTGCATGTATTGCTCACCCACCCCTCTAGGACCCTGACATGTGCTCACCTATGGTATGCCATGTGCTCCCACTGCCTAATTGTTCTATCTTCCAAGCCAAAGAATAATATTCTCCTCTGGTGTTCTGGACTTCTGAAATTTATATGCTTTATTTTCAAACACAAACAGAGTATGGCTCTGTCTGTATTTCTCTCCACAGGGAAGCCATTTTGTTAATGCTTTCAGCTTTACTCAGGGTTCCAGTTGCTTTGGTGGATGTTTTGAAATGTCTGGTCATTATAATTCAGTCACCCAAGGCCTTTTGCTTAAAAATTCTAGCTATGGAATAATGGTGATGCCATAGGAACACGATTCAGCAAGCAGTCTACTCTAGGGAAATGGAGTTAACACGTGTGCATACTGGGAAGAGTGCAAGGGCAAGAGAACAAGCCATGCTAGGTCAGAATCACTTAATACGCTGTTGATAATGTATTTTTAGGTGCTGAGGGGTTAGTAACTTTTATTAAATATGAAAAAAAGTGGACTTGAAATCATTGAACTCCAGTTGCTTCAGTGACCATTATAAAATTTTAAAAGTAGCTAACAGTTTTTGAAGACTGATAGTAAGGGAGAAAAAATAATTTGCCTTCTCTTCTGAGTTCTTAGCTGAGATACCTGTAATAAAAGACAGATTAACAGAGACAAACAAACAAGTTTATAGACATGTATACCTCCTGTCTACGTGGGAAATACTCAGGGGAAAAGGAGTAACTCTTCATGAGTAAATGGTTTTTAGGGAAGATGAATTGGCCCTTAGAAGAATAGACAGGAGGTTTGACGGTTTGTGACAGTTTGTCTGTGTGTGGTATTCACTTCTAGTCTCCTCTCCTGTGATAGGAGTCCATCTTCCCTGGTTGATGAAACTCCAGGGAGGGGACTTATGATGACAGAGTACCTTTTGGAGAATTTGTCTTCAGGCAGATAAGGGGCATTCAGAGAAAGCTGCTTCCTGTATTTCTGTCTTTCAAGTGCCTACCGCTCAAAACGATCAGTATACCAAAGTGGAATATTTTGGGGGTGGCGTGTCATACGCTCCTGCAGTCATATTTTGGAGTGACATATTCTGCTACCATCCTCTGATCATATGGGTAAGATCCTTTGCTTAGGACTTTAATTCCCTTCATTTAATTTTTACAGTGGTCTTTGATCTAGGGCTTTGATGACCATTCAATGAGATAATGCTTATAAAACTTATAAAATACTTGCAACTGATGGTTTCTGGAACATAGTAATTGTGCAGCAAATGGTATTGTTGTTTTTATTTTCTTTTTTATTACTAGTATGTGAAACTAGAGTACACATGAGCATAATATATATGATCATAAATACCTGCAGTAATCACAACAATAAAAAAAAAGTTCCAATACATTTGAATAATGATTGCATTTGAAATATAAATTGACTCAAGGGAAGTAGTTTTGACCTGGACCGTTCAATTTTATTTACTTATATTTATTATGTATTGATCATTATGGTTAGATATATGAGGACTTTTTAAAAAATGGTCTTTGACCAGCATTCAATTAAATTAATTGGAAAGGTGCCCTAAACTTGCAAAACAATCACTGAATCATAGTTGTTGATATACAGCCAAATGCTAAACAGTGAGATACAGGCAATATGACCAACAATAGTGTTTGGGAAAGTTTCCTTGAAGCTATAAAGCTTGCTTGGCTCTTCAAGTTCGATAATAAGCTGGTGATTTTATTTTAAAGAGAAGAAAGATAAAAAGCTATAAGTATTTCCCAAGAGTTGTTTCTCTCCATGCTGAATAATGGGAGATGAGCTCTTAAAGATACTTAATAGTATCTAAAACTGATTATATAATCTCTCACCAAAAGTACTCTGTAAATGTATGGCCCATTACACAAATTACTTCGTACTCTTCATCTTATTGGGTTGTCAGAAAAGTCATGCCTTTTTTTTTTTTCTTTCTGTGTTTCTCGTTGCAAAAATGCATCATGACTTTTCCAACAACCCAATAGAATGCGGCACTCTATTTCTTAACTCCAGCCAAGGGTCACAGCTGCGCCTAAAATAAGTATTCCTGGCCTAGGCATCAAGAGGGCTGAAGGTGGCTACCCACCCACCCCCAATACTGGCTGAAGATAACTGACCTTTGGAGAGTTGAATCGATGTGCTGAAACTCCAAGTCAAAGATCAAGACTGGGATTTTAGGATGAAGGAAATCCACTCATTTCAGCAGTATTTGAGACCTCTGTCTGGCTTCTCTCTCCTTCTCTCCTTCCCCATCTCTGTCATAGTTACATATTTATTAAAATTTTATAACTTCTGGAGGGCACTTAGAGAAAATGCTCATATGTTCTGCAGTCTTGTAAATTCTTTGCAACTTCTGTAAGATGTCTTCATTTAACATGAGATGGGGTTTCTCTCCAAGACTGTTCCCTGGACATAATCTGTGTTTTCCATACTCTGTGCCATTTGTTTTTCTTTTTTTTCTTTTTTTTTGTGGACCCTGTTTCTTTGATGTTCTTCCCCTTTCTCTTTCTTTGGTAAGCAGAAAATGCCCCCACCCCAAATATGTCCTTGTCATAATCTCTGGAATTTATGTATATATGAGGTTACATGGCAGAGTGGAATTAAGGTTTCAGATGGGATTAAAGTTGCTAATCAGCAGATGTGAAAATAGAGAAATTATCTTGGATTATCCAGGGGATCTCAATGTAATCATGAAGGCCCTTAAAAGGAAGAAGAATGAAAAGGAGGAGAGTCATAGGGAGAGATGCAAAGTTGCTGGCTTTGAAGGTTGAAGGAGATCATGAACCAAGGAATGTGGGCAGCCTCTAGAAGCTGGAAAATGCAAAGGAATTTGTCCTTCCCTAGACCCTCCAAGAGGAATGCAGCCTTGAGGACACCTTGATTTGAGCCAAGTGAGATGTGTATAGGACTTCTAACCTACCGAACTGGACTTGAACAAATTAATGTTGTTTTAAAGCCCCTAAATTTGTAATAATTTTTTACAGCACCAATAGGAAACTAATACTCCTTCATAAATCCGAATACATGTTGTAGATTCCATGATGACAGGAGCTCTTTTTTGAAGCTCTGTGGCTTTCACAGTGGCTGGGGCTATGATTTATATATAGAAGTAATTTAGTGAATGCCTGTTGGGTTGGTTATTGGTAGATGGAAAAATGTCAATAGGTGTTTTACCAGGTTGAGGGATTATGGGGACTAGAATATATGAGGAGGGACTTGTCTGTTCTCAGTAGGGAGTGTAACTGAACTATATTTGCAAGAAAGGGTACTAAGAAGTATCTGAAATGGAGCAAAGAAGGATGAAGATGGGATCAAGTACAGCTATAGCAAATGAAGTAGTACTATGTGGGCCTCAGTATTCTCATCTTTTAAATCAGGGTAACAATCAGACCTATCTCACCAAGTTGTCAGGAGGATTATACGGCTAATCTGTGTAAAAATCTTAAGTGTCTGGAACCCAGTGAACATATCAATGGTAACTTTTATTATTATGATAATAATGCAATACTTATAAATTTAGGAAGACAGCACATATGATGTTTGGTACAGTGATGCTCCCATCAGTTGAAGCTAAACAGTGCCCTATTTTCCTAGAGGTTATAATATTGGCAAATGCTGCCTTACAAAACTCCAGTTCAGTTTTGCAGACCGTTCTCTTTAACGTTACAGAAAGGTGTGTTAATTTTAGTTGTCACAGCTGGATATTTATAAAATGTAAGCATTTCATCAGCAAGAGCAGGAATTTTGAAAATAAATGCAGACATTCTCTTACATAATTAGGACATGTAAGTTACTGACATTTCTGTTTCATGGGGTTTATAAAATCAAGGCATTTATAGGTAGGTATATACATTAAATTCTGTGGAGATTAAAAATGGCATAGTTCAATCTAGAACCATTAAAAGGCACATGTTAGATATATGAAGTGATTGGTGATTGTGGAGGACAAGACTTCGTAATAAATTGGTAATTTTATACAACAGAAAACTAGAAAAGAGACTGTTAATAACCAAATTTTATTTTTGTGATTGAAAATGATATTAAAAGGTGCTTAATAAGACAGACTAATGGTGGGTAGAATGACCTAAGAAACTTTTTTGAGGAACCAGGATGTTTTTTGAGTTCTGAAGCACAAATTGATAGAGTGCAATGGAAGTGACAATTCCAGAAAGGAGAAATGGTATCAGAAAAGGATTAGAGAAAGTGTGACCATGCTGAAAAAAAAAAAGGGAAACAATGATAACCTGATAACCATCCATTTCTAAGGGGGAGTTGGGGACAGTAGACATCTAAAAAGGTTTTCAATTCCTGGAAAGTTTGTTCAAACTCCCTAAGCAACCCAAATAAGAACAGGGCTGTCATTCAGTAAATGGCCTGCAAAACTGTGTAGTTGTCTTTGTCATAACTTCCCCTTGGTTCCTTCTTTGTTTTAATCTTTAATTTATGGGTACCATACTTTGACTTGCAGTAGAAAAAGATAAATGAAGATAAGTGAAATAAACCAAAGTCACGTTTAATCTTATGCTAATCATACCTTCTTATGTTTTCTCTAAAGCGGTTCAGGCTCTTTCTTTACTTAATTGACCCTATTATATATAATTTATTCAGAAGGTTTCTGCAGGAGAAAGAAAATAAATGAAGAGCAAAATGCAGATGTTCAAGTATCAAGCCTCATTAATTAAATATGTATTAACTAATTCTAATAGACTACTTGCAGTGCCTCATGGGATTAATGGAGAGGTTAAAGAGGTTTTATTTTATGTCAATCTGTCCTATTTTCTAAGTTTTATGATGAGGCACAAGCCATGTTATTTCGTAAATGTTCCAGACTGGAATGGATAAAACATCCTCATTTTCTTAAATGTAGTAATTTTCTTATCCAATTGAAGGAGTATATAGTGTCCTGAAAACCAAGTGAAGCAAGTATTCAATGAGGATGGCTGAAATGTTAAATGTACAGAAAGTTCAACCCTGATGAGGTCCAAGGATTAAATACACTGTTTGATTAAAAAAAAAAAAAAAAGAAGGTCGTTGGTCACTTTGACAATAGCACTTAAAACAGAGTGTTGAAGGCTGATAGGAGAGTATCAGCAGAGAATAGATGAAGAAACTTTGGGAACAGGGAGCATATAAAACTTTCGAAGAGCTTTGATGTAAACGAGAATAGAGTACTGGTGTTTCTTGAAGGGGAAAATGAGGTCAAGTTAGTGTTCGTTTTACATGGTGATGGAAGTTACAATGTAGTGTAAGCTCAGGGAAAAGATCTAAAAGAGAAAAGAAATCATGTCAGAATGATATGAGAAACTGCTGGATCCATGTCCTGAACAGGCAAAAGAATATGAGATCGAGCACACAAATGGAAGGGTTCACTTTTTGTAACAATGAGGACAGCTCGTTTGTAATAACAGAAGGAACCTGGAGGAGCATGTCGGTTTGAGTGGTCTTTGTTCGGTAACCGTGAATCATTCTTCCATTTCCACAAACCCGTGGACTTTCTGTGCTCTTGTATCCTCGCCTGCCTTCCAAGACACAGATTTCAGTTTTCTTCCTTTATATGCTTTCTTCAGTATGAATAGCTCACATGTTGTACTGCCTTTCTTAATCTCTGATAATGCTTAGTAATTGACATGATATATTTCAGTATTTAACATATAATCAAGCCTTGTTCTATTCTGTTTCTTGGTTAAAAGCTGAAGATCACTAATGTATTCACACAACTCCCTTGTAAACATATGCGTTTTTTAGAACCCCACTTATGTCGCAATTTATCGGAGAAGTCTGCTGTGGCTTCTTGAGTTAAATCCTTCCCTCCTTTTGCCTAGTGTGTGTAGGTCTTTATAATATCAAATCTCAAACTCTCTCTTGCAGATATTCCTGTTCACCTAACCTGTTGACTCTTTAGGGTAAGGATTCTATCTTATTTATATTTGCACCCACAGCTGTAAGCAGATCATCTTACATGTCATAAGTAGAGTTTATAAATGAAAAAAATAAAATGCTAGTTTTATGTTTAGTATGTGAGTATATGCTGATTGGATCAAACTAAATTACTGTTCCATACAATTTGAAATAATTATGATTTTATGAGTACTAAAAGTGGTGATTTAATTTCCTAAGAAATTATTAAATGGAATTTAGACATAGGAAGGAGGATGACTTATCTCTGAGATGAATCAGAGTATATGTATGATTGTTTATTACAGTAAATATACTTTGTATTGATGGTGGTCTCAGTCTAGGAACATGCCATACTTGGCCATTTACAAATGGTCTTCCATTTTCATCAATGTTTATGTTTAAGTCTCTTCTGTACAGTCTTGTTGCAATTTCCCTCATTTTAACAATTGGTCTTCTATCCCAATTTCACTTTTTTTCATTTCATTGAACCAACACATTTGACAGAAGTGTATTATTACTGCCTGTATTATAGTGGCTTCATTATATTGGTTCTGGGCTAATATGATGTTGTTTATCTCCATTTTATCTCATGATAATTTTTAAAGAAATTAGGAAAGGAACAAAATTTAGGAAAGAAAAATACAATAGGTTCTGTCTTATATGCCAGTGTGATTCTACTGATAGTGTATTTTATTCTGAGAAGATTTGTGAGGCAGCTTCAGGCTCAGTGGGAAAGGTTATTGAGATAATTTATATCTGTCATAGAATGTAACTTGATCAGTCTTCTTTCGGTTCCTCTAATGAACTAAACTCGGGAGCCATTTGGAGCCAGCTTCTCTTCTTTTGCCTTCATATATGTCAAGGACACTCTTACTCCAACTCTTTGTTTTGCCAGAAAACACTTCATTTTCATTTATTGGCTCATATGTCATCCCCTCAAATCTAAATTGCACCTCTCTACCCATCCTTTTCTCACCCCTGCCATTACCCTATCTCAATTGCCATGTTCTTTTGACATTCCTTTAATCAGTACAGACTGACATTTATTTTTGTGCTTATAGAAGGTGGATCTAGCACAGTACTCGGTACACAGTTAATACTTCATACATATTTTTTATTATTAATTTATTTTTAATTAGTTTCAGGTGTACAACACAGTGCAATAGTTATACATTTTACCCCTCAAAGTGACAAACCCCCCACCCCCAATTCGCCACCCCACTCCCCCCCATATCATATATATCTATTACTCTTCCTCTGACTCCCTTCCACCGTATAATCCACATCCCGTGACTATCTATCTATCTATCTATCTATCTATCTATCTATCTATCTATCTATCTATCATCTATTCAATTACAGTAGGTATACAACCTCTGCTTCAGTTATACAGTGCATTGATCAAACCTCTACTCCATCCATGAAATGGTCTCCCTAACAAGACCTATGACCATCTGACATCCCACAAAATATTTACATTATTAATTATATTCCCCAAACTGTTTCATACATATTTTTAATGAATGAATGAGTATTGTGTGGGTGGATGGATGCCTGGATGGACACATGGGTAGGTCGTGAGTGTATATGTGGAGCACCATTATCTTTCACCGTGAACTTAGAATGTAAAACATCATCAAGTTGTATGTTGTTTGTCAGCAAAGTAAACAGGATATTTCTTATTTCATTAAAAAGAATTTTAATTATTATTCAAGGTATCATTCAATAGATGTGCCATAGAATCTGTACTGTAAGCCAAACACGGTGAAAGTGTTTCTCTATTTATCAATTCTATTCCTCACAAGTGCTCCTTCAATGCATAGAGTATTATCTTTTTTTGTGTGGATGGGGAATCCAAGGCTTGGTCAAGTCAACCAAATCTCTTAAAATCCTATAGTGATTATGTGGGAGAACTGGGTATTAAAACTAGAACTGCCTGACACCAAAACCATTGTTCTTTCCACTAAACTAAGCCACCTCTATGTAGAATGTTAACATTGTGATAACATTATTAATAAATCCATCATAAATATATATTATGCATTATTTTCAAAATAAACTTTAATTAAATTACTGATACATTAATAAGCACACATAATATTAATACTGGCATTAGCAACAGTAGTGATATGTAGAGGTTGCGAACTGGTGGCCTCAGCTATGCTTGTTGATTTTTTTAAAAATTATAGTTTCTTGGGGTGACAATTGTTAGTAAAGTTAATAGGTTTCAGTTGTACAATTCTGTAATATATCATCTATCACATTGTATGCTAATCACCCAGAGTCAGTTCTCTTTCTATCACCATATTTTGACCCCCTTTACCCTCATCCACCATCCCCCTCCTCGCTTACCCACTTGTAACCACTAAACTGTTGTCTGTGTCTATGAGTGTTTGTTTCTTTATGTGTTTGTCTTGCTCCTTTTTTGTTTTCAGTTTTATATACACATATTGGTGAAATCATATGGTTCTCTACTTTTTCGGTCTGACTTATTTCACTTAGTATAATATAATAATCTCAAGATCCATCCATGTTGTCGCAAATGGCACTATTTCATCTTTTCTTATGGCAGAATAGTATTCCATTGTGTAAGGAGTAGGGAATTAGAAAAAAAGGGAAGCAGTAGGTGATTTAGAAATTTGAGCCAGTACTTTGTCACAGATATCTGGCTTCTCCTGAGCCATCTGTAGTTATTTTGACATGGGACTACATTCTTGCTGGCAGCGGTGAGTTGGAACCTTAAACCTATGGTCTCTGTAGATGAGGAAGCACCATCCAATTCAGCATTACAAGCAGGCCAGTTTCTTTAGACAACCTGTTGGGTCACTGTAAACATTTGCATTTGAAATCAAGCCAATAATATATCTAAGCACTCTTTTTGAATATATATAGATAGTCACGGGATGTGGATTATACTGTGGAAGAGAGTCAGAGGAAGAGTAATAGATATATATGATATGGGGGGGGAGTGGGGTGGTGTATTGGGGGTGGGGGGTTGTCACTTTGAGGGGTAAAATGTATAACTATTGCACTGTGTTGTACACCTGAAACTAATTAAAAAAATAAATAAATAAAAAATAAGCACTCTTTTTAAAGAATCTCAAGAATGTTCTTTCTTCTTATTCCACATTTCTCTATGTAATTGATTTCTATGAAATGGCAGCAAGATGTAGGAAGGAGGGAGGAAGGACTTCTGAAGATGGCAGCCTTTTTCTTCCTTTATGGCACTATATCACGTTTTATTACCGGAGCTTAAAATACTCTCTACTGCAAATTAGAGTTAATGTGAAAAATAAAGTAATAAAATTACTTTTAATCATTGAAGACAAATTTACATCTACTTCCATAACACTGATAAATGTCTCATTAAGCTATAATAACACACAATTCAGAGGAGCAAAAAAGAGAAAAGAAAAACAAAAAACTAAGACTAATCATCATTCAAAACTCCAGATTCAGTTTATACTAATGGTCACTTTTTAAGAAAAATTGAATAGATTCCTGTTAATCTCAATTGAGTAAAAAGGAAAAAAAAGTTAATTCCCAAGTCTCCATGTTTATAGTTTTGTATTCCTAGTGGCATGAGACTAATTTGATGAGAGAGAAGAAAAAATATTCTATAATTTTAAAGTTATATAAGTTGCCTTCCAATGATTATGGGCAAGAATGAGAAGACTCTTGTATGTAAACCTAACTGATGGTTCGGTTATCTGTTACACAAGGTAACTGATGATTAAACCAAACTTTTGAACTTCCCTTCAATGTTTTTAAGAGGATATTGAGGTAGAAACAGTAAGAAAACAAATAATGAATCTGTGAGATTCTTTTTTCCCATGCAAAGGGACTGAATAATATCCGTTACTCTTTTGTTAAAAAGGACAGAGGAAGTTTAGCCAGTGGGCCCAGGGTTGTCATTTAGAAAGCTAACAAACTTCAACACTCAAATAAAACCAGGCTCACTGCAAATGTTAGCTCTGGAGGTTCGGTGCGTCTCTCACCTTCAGAGTAGCCATAAGATCTAAGCCTACCATGTGTGACCTTTTGAGCATGAGTGTCAGCATTACCTGGTCCTCTTGATTATAAATAGGCAGCCCAGCTAGCCAATACTTTCAGTAGAACTTTCCCAGAATTATATTGTGATTCAGTGTGTCCACAACTACACAGGTGTGGTCCCTAAAATACTGGGATGTTACCAGCTATTCAAATAATCATTGTTTGTGTGCACAAAATTGCACACATTTTCAGGCTTTGCTCAATCTTAGATTAAAATATCTATAAAATATTACTGTTACAAGCTGTAACTTTATGAATTTAATATTGATCTTTTATATCAAAGGCCCATCATAAAATTAGGAAGCCGGTCACCAATAGTACTGTGTTCTGTAGCTATACAGAAGGAGAAAAATGTCTTTGGTCTACACTCAACCCAAGGACTATAAAAACTACCGAGTCGAATCATTACTCTCTCATCTCATTTATATATATATATATATATATATATATATATATATATATATATTAATAAATGTTTCTAAAATATATGTGTAAAAGCTCATGTAATAAAAAGTGTTTTCTTTTTGTATAGATAACAAAGGAATATGAGAAATAAAGCATTCTCATATTCAATGAAGACATTTTTATACTTGCTCAGTAGCTATAAATATTTTCATAGCTTATTCATAGCCTTAACTATATATTTATTTAGATTGTATAGTTAATATATATTGAATACTTTTGTGTCAGACATTGTGATAAGTGCTTAACATGTACCTGCACAAGTAACTTTATTTGGCATGTAATCTTAGATGAGGGATTTACAAAGAAATCAGTTTAAATAATTTAACTACATTTAGTAGGCAAGAGACCCAGGATTTTATTTTAGCTGCATTCAAATCCAAAGTCAATAGAAAAATATTATATTACCTATGGAAAATATATGTTTACACACACAAACACACTCACACACTAACACACTCACACTTACACACTCACACACTTATACAGACACACACACATATGCATACAGACATTCACACCAACATGGAAATATACATGATCATATGCAAGTAAAATAATTGTTGTGATTTATTATACATGAGTTATTGAGAGCATATAAAATGAGAACTTACGTGTATGTATATGCTTATAGAGTAATTTCATAAATTTTCATAATCAAGACGAATTCTAGTACCAAACTCATCATCTTCCCTTCAACCTTTATTGCCTCCTCCTGGAGTTTCTATTATTTTTGTCATCACTATTTTGCTACCCATTCAATTGGATATCTGTAACCTTTATTAAGTCTTCCATCTCTCTCACTTCTCATATCCAATCTCTGACTCTATGTGTCATGCCTTTGTTGAGGCAAAACTTCCTTCCTGCTTTGTAGGCAGCTGATTCTAGTTGTTTATTTTGTGACACTTTCACAAAGCACCTTATTCTTAGAGAATTCTTGCTAATATATTAACTGATGGGTTTGAGTTACTTCTTTTAGATAAATTTGCCTATTAATCAAAGACCTTTCAACTTTGAAACAACTTTAAGAGCTAAATGTACATTTTTATTCCCCCATGAAAATGTTCTATCAAAATTTGTGTTGTCTTGAGCATTTCAACTATCTGTTACACAGCTGCCCATCCAAAAGGTCTACTTCACCTCTGTATTGAATATTTCCATCACCTTCTGTGACAGAGAAGAATTTCTCTAACAGACAGTTTTCAAAAACACATACTCTGTACTCTAGTCACCAGTTCATTCTAGGACAGTGGGTATTTCAAAATTGAGCCAATCTGTCAAACCCTATTCCAATTTGAGATCATTTCTTCATGAGTGACTGTGAACGTGTGTTTGATAGAAAATGAGATCAAATGGTGCCTTTCAATATCCTGTAGTAAATACCTAACAATAAATGAATACTGTATCAAGTATGTTTAATATACTAAAGAGAAACTCTTAGGTATGGGCATGAGTCATTATGAGAGTTTGGAATCTTAAATTTGAACACTGAAGGCATTCTTTTTTCACTCTGCCCCTGATTCTGAAGAGAGCCAGACAGCAACAGAAACAAAAAGAGGCAGAGGTGTCCTTAGACGACCTAGACAGTAGCTGTGAAAATGATGCCTATATTTGTTTGATATGTCTATCTTGCCAGTTTATAAAACTTCATAAATGAAGATTTTGTGTATTTTCGTGTTTTCTCCTTATTACAAAAGTATCTCTTTTGTACTTTACCTTTCATAACAGGAACACTGCAGTTGAAATTCATTCTGGATAAGGGGGAAAATTTTCCAATGGTAAGGAAATGATGAGATCACATGCTCTCATATTTGGATGTTTTGCATGCTCTTCCACTAAGATTTTGCTTGAGATGCAGGCACAGTCAGGCTTTCAAAGGCCTGGGAATTCCTCCTAACTCAAATCCGAGTTTCAGGCACAGGTGGGGGGCCTGCTGGCTGGGGCGCTGAAGGGAACAGAGTAATGAAGGTGACTGCAGTGTCTCATGAAGAGACTTATACCACTTCTACCACATCTTTGTCTGGAGTTTGTGCTCTGGGAAGTGACTGGATCTTTAACATCCAGACAATTTCAAATACTTAAAGCAATCCTTGATAGATCCTTCATAACACCTGTATAGAAACTGTATAATGGTTGAAGGGATAATGGCTGGACTAGGAGTTGCGATTGTTGGGCTCTAGCCTAATTCCCATTTCAACTCATTCTATTAACCTTTCGCAGGTGGTAATGATTCTGTATCTCAACATCATCTCTTGTCAGAAATGATTAACGTATGCATAGTATGGTGTGAAACTCTGTGGGAGTTAGCTTTGAGGTATAAAACTCTTTAGGTCTCTTTTGGTGTGATATGTGAAGCCCCCAGTCTCTAGCTCTTCATATGTATAAATGTAATATTAATCAGAAAAAAAAAATAGAAAGAAAGAAAACCCCAAAATACAGAGCTGAGAGTTCAAAAGGAAGGAGGTTTTACTTCTGGAATAACAGTGTACCTACGTCCCAGACAAACAAGCAAACCTGGAGAAAATTTAAAAATAAGAAAATAAAATCATTTAATGTCTTTAAAAATTGTACTAAGTGCATACAGAAATGAAGGAACACTTATTTGAGAAAATATGCTACAATGAATGCATTAAGAACCACAAGGGTCTGGCATTTGAGCCATGACCCATTTCCCTACCTCTCCCTCCAACTGTTTGATAGAAGTTATCTATAATAAACGCTGTTCCCCATAAGTGTATGGGCAGCTGCGGTCAAGAAGATGGGGATTCATCTCTCCTCAGCTCCCAATCAATGCTTACCTTATTTTACTGGGAGAGGCAGGCTGCCAGCACTTCTGGTTCCTCCAACTCCGAGATGAGGTGACTAATTTTATGGGAACGCAACTCCCTTCCTCCATCCAGCCCTACTCGTAGGACAGGGGCATTACCCCAGGCATGGATGCTGACAATGTTGGAACCCAGCCACCCTCACCACAGTTCAGTCTTCAGGCCAAGCTTCCATGTAGGAAGGTTCAAGCCAAGAAGCCCAGAGGTTACTGTTCTTCCCAGAGCCCAGTGTAGGGTCTCAGAAAGTTTGCTCAGTGGGAGAGACAATCAATAAGGAAAACTACAAAACTCTTACAATGTGAACTGAGTTTATGTGTAGCAAATATTGGGACATTAGAGCCCATGAGCACTCTCAAAGATAATAGCGCCTCTTAATTATACTGTTTGTAGTATTTTTTATTAAAATTGGGGTGGCATTGGTTAATAAAATTGTATCAGTTTCAAGTGTACAGATCTGTAATATATCATCTGTATGTTGCATTGTGTGTTCATCATCCAAAGTCAAATCTCCTTCCATTAGCATATATTTGACCCCCTTTACCACCTAACCTGTCCTATCTGTCCCTCTGATATTGGTGATGGATACATGCCATATATTTTTGTCCAAACCCATAGAATGTAGAAGAGTGAACTATAAAGTAAATTGTGAACTTTAAGTGATTATGATGTATCAATGTAGGTTCATCCTCGGTAAAAATATATACTATTCTGGTGGGTTATATTGATAATGAGAGAGGTTGTGCATGTGTGGAAGCAGGGAGTATGTGAAAAATCTGTACTTTCCTCTCGATTTTGTTGTATACCTAAAATTCATCTAAAGATGTCTTAAGTTTGTTTTTTTAAAGTTATCTATAACAAACTCTAAAAATATATACTTGCTCTTCTTTTTTATACATTTTAAAAGATTTTTATTAAAATCTACCATTCAGTAACATATTAGTTTCAGGTGTACATCATAGTTTAATAGACATAAGATAATAAGTATAATAATAAATGTTGGGTTTGCAATATAATTATACATAATATGTTTAACAATGATAGCTCAAAAAGAGAGACGAGAGAGTGATATCAGAGTAATGCTTCTATATTTCACTAGAATTAAGCTAGCATACATATGAAGTAAATTCTGATAAAATAAATTGTATATTATAAGCCCTAGGAATTTAGAATATAACTAAAATTTTAATAAATAAGGAAATATATACACATATAAATATAAAAAAGGAATTAAAATGTTACACCTGAAAATATTCACCTAATGCAAAAGAAAGTAATGAAGGACAAAGAGAAGAACAAAAAAGTCATGAAACATAAAAATAAGATGGTCAGCAAAAGTTCAACTATATAAATATGACATTAAATATAAATGGATTAAGGAATCTAATCAAAAGGCAGAGAGTTTTAGATTGGGCTAAATCAATAAGGAAACCCAAATGATCTAACTGTATACTCTCCAGAATTGCACTTTAGATTTATAAATATAAATAGGTTGAATGGAAAGGATAAAAAAAATTTATCATGCAAACTGCAGCCGTAAGAATACTGAGGGGCTGTACTAACATCAGGCAAAATTGGTTTTAAAATTAAAAAAGAAAAAAAAAAGGTTATTGGAGACAAAAAGCCATATTTTGTAATGAAAAATGGGTCAATCTATCAGCAGGCTTTAACAATTATAACCATTTATGCAATAGACAATGGAGTCTCAAAATACATAAACCAAAGGCAAAGAGAATTCAGGAGAGAAATAGACAATTTATTAATAATGGACAGAGATTTAAACATCCCACTATCAATAATGGTTAGCATTGCTTGACAGAAGACAAATGAGGAAGCACTCCACCCCAAAACAGAATACACATTCTTCTCAAGTGCACATGGAACATTCTCCAGGACAGATCAGACGGTAGGTTAGAAACTTTGTAGATGCCCATAGAATGGACAGCACTTCCATTTTGAATTTTGGCAGGGATCTCAAAAACCGCTTCCCACTATGTAAGATCTGAGGCCACTTTATTTTCATTTGCCTGTGGAAACCTCAACTCCTATAATCTGTATCACATCCTGATACTTCAGTGGGCCATATAATGTCAGATGTTCATGATTTGAGGTTTAAATCCTTCCTTCTTACTGGTGTATAACATTTCCCTTCCTTGCTTATTTCTTTAATGTCTTTATTGGGATATATCTTACATATCCTTACAATTCACCCATTTAAAGTATACAATCCAGTGGCTTTTCCAATCCATTACACAGACTTTTGTCTCCATTACCACAATCAATTCTAGAATATTTGTGCTACTTGTAAAAGAAATCCCTTAGCCTTACCCATAACCCCTCTATCCTTTCATCTCCTCCAGCCATAGGAAACCACTAACCTACCTTTGTCTCTCTTTAGATTTGCCTATTCTGTATATTTCATATAATGCAATCACACAATATGTGGTCTAATAATTGCTTTCATTCACTTAGCATACTATTTTCAAGGATAATCCGTGTTGTAGCATGCATCAGCATTTCATTTCTTTCTATCACTTAATATTCCATTATATGCACACAGCACATTTTCTCTATCCATTCATTAGTTGATAGACATGTGGGCTGTGTCCACTTTTTTGTGTATTAAAAATAATGCTGCTCTGAAAATTCATGTTCAATTTTTTGATTGGATATATGCTTTCACTTCTCTTGGGTATATACCTAGGAGTAGAACCACTGGGTCAAGTGGTAACTCTGTGGTTAACATTTTGTGGTATTGCCAGATTCTTTTCCAAAGTGACTGTCCCATTTTACATTCCCACCAGTAGTATGTGATGGTCCCCAATTTCTCTTCATCCTCAGAACTTATTATTTATCTTTTTTTTATTATAGTCATGCTAGTGGGTATAAATTTATATCTCATTGTGATTTGATCTCTCTTTCCCTGATGGCTACTGATATTGAGCAACTTTTCATGTGCTTATTGGCCATTTGTGTATCTTCTTTGGAAAAATGTCTTCAGGAATCAGCATTTAAAGGAGTGTCTCTCAAATAACACTTTTTAAAAATGGAATCTTCAGAGTATTTAAATTCTTTGTAAGTTTAAGAAATCCAAAAATTAAATGACGTATGTTTAATGTACTGTTTTGTACATAGTGAATACTCAGTAGATGCTAGGCATTTTTATTATTCTACTTAACCAACGAAGGAAATGGAGGTTTAGTTAAGTGTCTAGGTTATGTTTCCAAGGTATAAATTAGCAGAATCAGGATCTGAATTTGCTTCTGTTCAACTCTAATATACATAGTCTTTCTCCTGCAACATGTGATCATGACATCAGCTGATTTCCCATTTATGGAATTTCTCTTTGTGCCCTCATTTATCTAATGCCTACAATGACTATCTTCCAGTACAAAATGTTTTAATTGTTCATCATCAGTTAAAAAAAAGTCCAAACCTGAATATGAGGTCAGATTCACTTTTATTTGGCTCTTCCTAAAAATTATACTTGAAACCATTAGGAGGTTTTCAGTGTGAGAATAAAACCATAGAAGAATGGATGATGTTAATGCAATCTTCATTAACAACAAGTATAGTTATTGGGATCCATTGTAAACATATGAAGTTTGCATATGGATAGTTTTCATTAACAGAGTAACATGAAGCAGCAATTATATAGAGATCGTACATTTCCTATTAGTACAATGTATAAACATATTTTTTCATTTCAGCCTTTCAAAAACTTTGTTAGGTTACAGAAGTGCCATCATAGACAGTAAAGAAACTAAGGTTTGGGAAACTACCAGGATTAGGCCAGTACTGCAGAGCTAGTAAGTGGTAGAGCTGACTGTGGGGGAGCTCCCTCAGTGTATCACTGTTACCGAGTCCCAGTACTTTAGACAAACAATAAGAAGTGCTTTGCAACTCAGTCACATCCAATTTTAATACTGACATACTTGTGTCCCCACCTCCCCGACTCCCATGACATTTATGTCAAAACCAGATAGGAATCAGTGGCATTTGTAATGAAGAGAGGTGATTGTTCTTTATGCTGGACATAATGCTTATTTAATATTAATATAATGGAGACAGACTAGTGTAGGGTGAACCATTGTTATTGCAAGAGATCCAGAGGATATTTGTGTATGTCAAATGAGGCTGCTTCAACTGTATTGGCTCCATGTGGACACCCGTGGGGGTACATTATGACATAAACTAATGAAGCGAAAAGATTGTTTCCATGTGTTTTATCCACCTGTAATTAGAAATGCTTTTGTGTCATCATCCAGACTTTACATGATGGCTTCTATTTACACCCTTCCACCAATAACCTCTCCGTGCATCTATTAAGACCTTTGTAAAAAATAAATAAGAAAATAATACGCTCTGTGATATGCCCTCACTCTTGAAGATCCAGTGGCATGGAGAGGAAAATATGATTTGTTTGTCAGCACACCAAAAGTTCCGCTTATCAGAAAAGCATTCCAGACAGCTGACTGGAGGTGACTCACAAACTCTGACCATGCCAAAGGGGGAAAAAATCACTTTATCAAAATCACAATTATAAGGCCAAGTGCTTTCCTGTGCTGTGATTTCTCTGCCATGTATCTTCAGTTTCCTAATCAAAGTCTCTTTGACTTGTTGCCCTCTGCACTGCAAATTCTGGTTCTATTTATATCTATAGCTTATCCACTCAGAGACCCAGACATGAGAAGGATAACAAAAAATCATTAGCTAAGTCAGTGACTGAAAAGTCGTGTAGATATCTGGAGGATGGGATAGAGTATGGAAGATAACGTGAAAAATATTGTATTCTCATACTTCACAATATAACAATGTGGGCTTAAAGGTTTAGGGTCTGAGTCTGGGCCTTTTCCTTCCTGCTCACCAGCTCTCTGTTCTTGAACAACTTAACCTCTCAATCCCTCCAGTTTTCTAATATCTGGAACTAATAATGGGGATGCATAGCCAACCAGGATTTTTGAGGATTAAAAAAAGCCACAGACTTAAAATGCTTAGAATAGCTTTTTATATTAAAAAGGCCATTATTAAATACTAGCTATGATAATTAAGAGTGTATCATTTGATTCCCACAAAAATCATGTGAGATCCGGCGCATGAAACAGCATTATGCCCAATTCATAGGTGAAAACATTATGCCCCAAATGTTCAAATGAAGGGAAACTGCTCCTGGTATCTCAGAGTGAGGAGGCGGGTGAATCCTGTTCCCTAAAAGTGAATATATAGTTGGGCAAAACTGCCAACAAGGACCATTTTGGTGCTCTGGGATTCAGCCAAAAGCATAGGGCAAATGGAGATGCATTTTTTTTTTCTTTGTCCCCATGGAGGACTACAAAATTTCACCAAAGAATAGAGAACATCCGTGGCATTCTTGCCTGTAGCTGCTCCCATCCCTGCCAACTCCCAGCTAAGTAGGCATGGTGATTCTGCTAGAAAGGTGTGATTTGAGAAGATCAGCAGCATTGATGCAGGAGAGGGATCAGTTAATTTGGGGAAAGTGGCAGAGCCACTGACGAACCAGGGGGTTGTACAGCAGGATCTGGGAGGGCAGACATCAGCAACACCCTGTGAGGGAGATAAGTTCCATTAATAGAATCCAAACACGTTACAAACAAATAAACAACAATATTCAGGGGGAATATAAGTCCGAAACAAGAGTTACTACAATATATTATCTATGATGTACAATGTCTCTTTCAGACTTCATTTAGTATTTCTTATAAGCAAGTCTGCTAGCAAGTAAGTTTTTAGTCTTGGTTTATCTAGGAATGTCTTTTTTTTCACTCTCAATTCTGAAGGATAATATCACTAGAGATAGAATTCTTGGTTACATTTTTTTTTTCTTGATGCCATCCCAATGCTTTCTGGCCTTCATTATATCAAATTAGAAGTCTGTCCTTAATCATATTGATGTTTTTCTTTGCTGAGAGGTTATTGTTCTCGTTAGGCCTAGCCTAAGGTTACAAAGATTTTTATCCTGTGTTTGATAAAGAAGTTTTATTATTTTATTAGGATTTTACACTTAGGTGTGTGTCCATTTTGAGTTATTTTTTTTATTATTTAAAGATACCCAATTGCTCGACTTCCATTTATTGAAATGGCTATCCTTTCTCCCTTAAATTGCATTTTACCTTTGTAAAAATCAGTTGTCCATATCGGTGTAGGACCATTTCTGGATTCTATAATGTATTTGGTAAGAATGTATAATCTGACATATTGAGTGTGGTGTTCTATAAATATGTAAAATTTCAATTACTAAAATTTGTTTATTAATGTTTTAGTCTTTCACATCCTTCTGTATCTATATATTTCTATATTCTTTAATGATTTCACTCTGTATGTTTTTCTTGCATTGTTTTTGAGGAGAAAACAGTAATATTTCTGACCTGTGTTTATCTGTGTCCACTTTTATTATTTGTGTCTATATACGTGATATTAATGTATCCGAGAAAAGAATTGAATTCTTCAAAAATACCTGTAGATGTGTCTCAGTGTTTCTAAGACTGTAAGAGTAGAGGCTAGAAACAGCAAATAAATAAGAAATTTGTGTTGTAATCAAGCAGGTTACAAATGCTTTGGGAAGCATTTTCTTTTCTCAAATAATGCTACTAGTACCAAAACAGAAATTTATGCTCTGTCTCTCCTTGCTGGTATTGTTCTATCAGGTATAATTTCTCACAGACAATATCATCATTCAAGGGTCACTTCTTGTAGGAGTCTCCCCACCTTGCACTACCCAAAGCTTTGTCTCTTGAGTTTGATGCAACTGTCCTCATCAAAGGAGATTTCAATGTCCATGAAAGTCCAATAAGGAGATAGGTATGTGGATTTAAATTTTCACATACATAGGTAGAAATATATGTGTGTGTTTTGAGAAAAGACTACTCTTTATGATTGTTCAAATTACATCTAATGAGGTAGTCTCAACGAACATGAAATTCACATATTAGTGTACATTTGCAATTGAGAAATTGTCATGATGCATCTGAAAATTACTTGTTAAAACTAGTCCCCTAACTAAAGTTCACACATCCACTAGTTAATAACCTGAATTGTTAGACTCAAGGAACTGCTCTAACACTCTTTGGTTTCTTGTAAATACTTCCTTCTTATAGACTGATTTTCATGCCAAAGCCTAGTTCGATTGTTTCTCAAGTTTGGAGAGTTTGTTCTAGCCAGTATCTACATGCTTACCGATAAGTCGGCATAAATTGTACTTTCTGTTTTGTGTCTGAGAAAAGGTCACACTGCCATGTGAGCACAATGCAGACCTCTTCTACAGAGATGATAAAGGCTACAGCTGCATGTCACTGTGGCTTGGCCAAAGTAATTTACCAAAGTTTCAAAACTCTAAGCTTTGCAATAAAGTTTTATTTGGAAAAAAAAATTATATTGGCTGTTTTTCACTTGTTTCTTTTTTATTAGATAACTCAGTATTGCTTCTCTGTAAACCAAACACAGAATGAGACAGCTGTGCCAAACATGTCAATAGATGATTCTCTGAGGAAGCTTCAGTAGTTTGAATAATGTGTTATTTAAAATATATGGGAAATATTTAGAACCTCAGGAGTCAGAAATAAAATCTAAAACCTCCCTTTTCCTATTGTGTCCTGAATTTCTAAATATTTTCCTTTTGAAATGCAGGTAGAATGAGATTTAAAACATTTGAAATATATGCATGCCTTAAAAAAATCAAACCTATTTACTGATTTAATTATTATTATTTTTTCCATAAATCTCAAAGTTGGTTCCATATTAGCATAGTTAAAGCCCTTTCATTGTTTTAAAATATACATCCCAACCTTTCCCCTGTCTATATTTATGGGTCTGTTTCTGTTTTGTTTTGTTTATTCATTTATTTTGTTTTCTTACATTCCACATACAAATGAAATCATGTAAGTATGGTTTTTATCTTTGACTTATTTCTCTTAGTATAATACTTGCTAGGTCCATCCATGTTGTGACAAATGGCAAGATCTCGTTCTTTTTGTATTTCGGGAGATGCCAAAAACATGTATATACATGACTCATATTCATTTTTTGTTATTGGTATACACTGAGTATTACAATTTTAATACATTTTTTTCCTTTCTTAAAATGTGTAGACATTTTTTGGCACCCTCTGTGTAATATATATATATAAATATATATGGTTTCAGGTCTTACATTTAAGTCTGTAATCCACTTGGAATTTATTTTTGTACGTAAGAAAGTGATCCAGTTTTATTTTTTGCATGTATCTGTCTACTTTTGCCGACAGCACTTATTGCAGACTGCCTTTACTCCATCATATGACCTTACTTCCTTTGTTGTAGATTGAGTAGATAAAAAGATTTATTTTTGTTTTATTCTGTCTATTTCATGACAGTGCTATACTGTTTTGATAACTGTAACTTTGTAGTATTGTTTGATATCAAGGAGTGTGGTACTTCCTACTTTCTTGAGATTTCTTTCTTGAGATTTCTTTCGCTATTTGGGGTCTTTTGTGGTTATATATACATTTTAGCATGACTTCTAATTCTGAGAAGAATGCCATTAGTATTTTAAAATTTTAAATATTTGAGGTGTTGTTTTATTTTTTATTTTTATCTCAAGCTGCCAGTAACTTATACCATCTTAGGTTTCTTTGTCATAATTGTTTTAGTTGTGGTTACATTAACAAATATTGGTATACCTTGAGCAAGGCAGTATTGCTCAAAATAATTAAAATGTTGCTTTTTTGATAAAACTTTGTAAAATGAAAACTGAAGAGTGCTCTATTGCAAGATATTTATAAAATTGCAACCACAGCTTTAGCAATATATTAGACTATATGGGTATAAATTAGCTTGTCCCAGTGAGTTAATCTTTTTAGAAAAAAATATTAATTAAAATTAGACATAAGTGCAATTTATCGAATCTGTACTATGTGGCCTGCTCTGAACTACTAGCCTTATTAATATAATCTTACATAATCATCCCTGATAGTTTTTGTAAATTTGATATTTTCTTTATCAATTTTTATACATGGCAGTAGAGCATAGTACTTATAAGTAAGGCTAGGTGTTATATGCTGTGATGTCATATAAAATAATTAAATTTTCTTTTTATTTTCTAACAGATATATTTATGCTACTTTTCTCTTCCCCCAGTATAAGTTTAGTTTGAACCTTAAAAAAGCTATAGTTTTATTCTTGAAACAGCCCTATAAATTAGAGATTAAAAGCCTAAATATAAAAACTAGAACATTATATAACTGCTACATAAATCTCTATCACCGTATTCAACCATATGCTTTATCCATATACAAACTGCCTTTTTATACATTATGTTATTTATCTTTGCATAATCTCTAGCTTCTCATTTAATGCTGTGGTAAAGTCTCTGCCTCATATGTCTTTGTATTTTTTTTTTTTTTTGAGGACAGTGTCATTGGCCCTCATATGTGGGACCGGAACCAGGGCCGCTGGCTTCCCAGGCCAGTGCTAAACCACCGCATCACTCTGCCAGCCCAAAGGTACAGCATTTTTTTTTTTTTTTTTTTTAAGCTGAGCCCTCCTGCCATATGTTGGCAGTTCAGCTCGGGCTGGGTATCGAACATGCTGTTAGCTCAGAGCTCAGCTCACACTCTTGAATGACCTCTTAACCAACTGAGCCACTCTGGTCGGCCCTGTCTTTATATTTTTAAGTGTATACCACAAGGCCTGATACAGATTAGAAGCTCAGTAATTGTGGATGGTAAATTGGTTCCTTACTAAATGTCTTACCTCAGTGACCCTAAGTCAGGACAAGGAGAAATCCACTAGCATTATATGGGGAGCTTTTTCAAACTCCACAAACAGCCCCCAAAGATCTCATTTTTCCTACCATAGTAAATGACGATAGGTACTCATGGGAGTATGTTGCATTCTTCCCATCTATTGAGCTATAGAGACAGATTGAGAAAAAGTGTGCTTGTTAAAATATGACTTGGGGCTTCAGCTGCGTCATTAGGTTAGACCTGTTACAGCCACACTACTAAGGCTGTCTCCTGTGAACAAATGCCACTCCACCAACTCTTTGTTAAGAGCTTGCAATAAATACAAAAATTGGGAGACAGCGTTTAGAAACTTTAAACTTTAAGATAAGTTTGATGTTGCCTTGATATCTTGAATGCCTGTTCTACAGACTTGTATTTTTTTTTTAGGGTGTTTCTTTGTATTTCGTTTTACTATTCATTCTTTTAAAAATATATTTTGTAATTCAGTCCATATACAATGAACTGGAGATGAAAAATAAACAAACAATAACCCATTGACCTTTTACTACAGATAGTTTTAGAAGTGAGAGAGAACAATTGCAGTAAAAAGTGGGCAGTTAGGGGCCGGCTGAGTGGCGTGGTGGTTAAGCGCTGGCTTGAGAAGCCAGTAGCCCTGGTTCGGGTCCCACATATGAGGGCCAGTGACACTGCCCTCAAAAAAAAAAAAAAAGTGGGCAGTTAGGACTCTCCTCTCATTGACGCTGCTATAGTGGTTCATCACCTAGAATATGTCACATGTATTCATAGGTTGTTCCTCGGAACAGGAAGCATTGATTTGGAGCAGATCTATGGCATTATGTGATTACTTAGGGAGCTGACTTGACTGCTCATATGTGCTAAGGCATGGTGGGTGTGATTTGTTCGGGAAGGGAGCAGACAGGGAAACGTGTGGACTGAAAACTGCCAACATTACCCTGACCGGGGAGCCTTATCTCCCTCTGTTCCTCATTGCCATTTCACAGGAATACTTGGATAAGAGGAGCAAATCTGTTCCATATCAGAATATTTTAAGTTTTTTGACACTGACTTGCCAACTCTCCATCTTAAACATTCTGTGCAGTAGGAATGAAGACAGCTATGTTTCCCAGAAGAGTTCAGAAATCAAGAAGAGAGAAAGAAGTTTCCCCTAGTGATGTAAAGTTTATATATATATATAACATTACTATTACATTCATATATATATATATATGAATATACATATATATTCATATATATATTACATTCATATATATATATATTCGTATATATATGAATGTAATAGTAATGAAATAGTTGTATAATTATATACACATATTCAAGCACCCCATTTCATGTTTCTAAAATGTAGAACAACTGCCCCTTGTGGTTTCTGAAAGCCAAATGAAACAGGTAATTCCTGGTCTAAAATGGTAAAGGCCTTGTAGCATGACATAAGCTGATACACTATATCCAGGAATGATATTAGGCAAAATATGCTAAATTTTTATAAGTTCACATCATGTCTATTCTGAACATGACACAGAAGACAGATGTAGAGAGAGACACAAAGCACAAGATAAAATGTTGCTCCTTAAAAGAGTAGTTCAAAAATAAAAAGCAGAAATAAGAACAAAAATCAATGAACATCTCGCAGTCTGTTTCCTTTCTTCACTAGGTGGTAGGATGCTTAATTAAAGAGATACTTAATGGCATGTATGCCTTACAGAGCTGCTCCATTCCTCCCTTCCCAGGAACATAATCATCACGCCTGTATGGAGGGCAGTGCGTGTCCATAAAACAAATGTGCCAGGCAGAACATTAAAGAGTCTATTGAAATATCTGCCAGAACCATCATTTCGTTTAGACGTTCTATTTTAATACAAGTGCATGAGCCATAACAGTAACAATCTTTACTCCCATTTAAAGCAAAAGGAAGGGAAAAAAAATACCCATCTGATTCCAAAACTTTGTGTACATATCAGAATTATTTATAAACTATGCAGTATGCCCTAGTGCTTGTTGTGATTGGAAACAGAGGACAGAGAGAGAAAAAAAAAATATAAAAAGGATGGAATGCTGAAAATCAAGTCACAATGCAGCTGCAGGCTGATTAGGAACTGGAGGCCTGTTTCAAATAAACTCCATTTACATCACCTTGTTATCCAACAGGGGCTGATTTAAATGGTCACCTTACATGAACCCCAAATTATTACTTGATAAGAAAAACAGACATATACCTCCATATAAGGGTTTCTGATTTCTACTGAGTTGAGCATGCGATTGAGGGTTAATGGACGAAAATATAAGAAAATGAACAGTAAAGCCCATGCTCTGTGTTGCATGGCAACAGTGAATTGAGAGAATATCCCCTCCCTCCATTCAGTCACCAGTTCCCACAAAGGTCAAACAGAAGCACAGAAGTGTTTGGCACACAGATTACAATACCACAGAGACTTCTGCTAAAACCATATGTTCTACCCCAAGAATGATGCCACCAAATTCAGAAAAGCTTGCCTTTTGCTCAGGAAGCAACCATACTCACAGAGAGGATGACAGTTTGTGAGGCTGATTCACAAATCCATTTTGAAAACATTCATAAGAACAGTACATAGAAATAAGTATGTGGGTAAAAGTCATGTATTCTTCTTTGTAAACTGTTCTGGTTATGTCAGTTGAGAAGGTTTGGTGTATCTGTTATTCATTCCTGTGTAACAAATTACCCAACATGTAGTAGATGAAAGCCACACAAACATATTGTTTCACACGGTTCTTGGGCTCAGGTGTCTGGGACCAGGCTGATGCGCACTTCTGCACCTCTCATGAGGCTGCAGTCTCCCTAAAGGATTTGGAAGAGCTGCCGCCAAGGTCACCTGCCCCGCCCTTGGCATGAGGTCTCATTTCCTTACCATGAGGGCTTTCCATGGGGCTGCTCATGACATAGCTTCTTCCAGAGAATGAGATTTGAGAAGGAGGGAGAGAGGGAGAGAGGGAGAGAGGGAGAGAGGGAGAGAGGGAGAGAGGGAGAGGGAGAGAGGGAGAGAGAGAGAGAGAGAGAGAGAGAGAGAGAGAGAGAGAGAGAGAGAGAGAGAACATGCAGTTTGTGGTCATCTGGAAGGCTGGCTACCAGTGTCTGCCCTCTGGCCCAAATAATCCAACTTTCTCTCACATATAAAAATACCTAACACCCTTCCAAAACGTATTCCATCACAGCTTCAGATAGACTTCTAGTATAAACCTAATTAAACCCAAGTGTGTAAGAGTCTCCTCACATGTGTTGGAATTCAAAGAATGGCTTGACTGTCTTCAAATCCCATTTTCCATTTCTTCATCGCCCGTCCCCTCCACCCCCTCTCCCCTCCCCTCCCCTCCCCCTCTCCCTCTCTCCCTCTCTCCCTCCCTCCCTCCCTCTCTTCCTTCCTTCCTTCCTTCCTCCCTCCCTCCCTCCCTCCCTCCCTCTCTTCCACCCTCCCTCCCTCTGAAAGAAACAGAGTTCTACTGGGGGAGAGTCCATCCAGAGGAGTTTCAAAGAGGAGGACACTTCAGCTAAGACTTGAACAAGGAGTAAAAGATGTTAAGAGAAATAGAGTGTAAAGCTGTTTCAGGCAGAAGAAACAGCCCTTGTAAAAAAAAAAAATCACTGTGTGGCTGTATTTCTTCACTTGTATCCTGAGAGGCACTGAATATTATGTTATTAAGATTTTATAAAAGCTGGAAATTAGTCTGTGGAAGGTCCTGGTTTGATGAAGTGAGTCTGTGTTTTAAGGGCCCATGTCTGGTTATAATATTTTACTAAAACAGCCTTATATCCATGGTGACCAGGACTTTCACTCAATAGAAATCATGGGGTTTTGAATAGCAATGTTGGGTTATAAATTCTCTGCTCTTGTTAGAAGGTGGAAACCTTCTTATGAAGGTGACATGACAGTTCTTAATTGCAGAGAAATAACCCTGGGAGTTCTGAAGACTAGATGCTCTTAGGCTCTCTAGAGCCCATCATTGAAAATGAGTCTCCTATGAATGTGTCTGTTTGGGTACAAGCAATTCCTGTGAAGCAGGCACTCAGGGCATCTGGAGTGGGCAGGTGATCATCTCAGCATTGTGAGTTTATAGGAAGAGCAAAGCTGCCCAAAATGCAGAAAGGATGCAAGAATCCTGCCTAATAGTTGCCTCAAATATCCCATTTATTAACTGAATTGTTGGTTCATTAAATGACTCTTTGGAAAACCAAAAAGACTTAGTAAAGTCACTGAGAATTTTTTCCATGATTTTGTATAAGACAGTTCACATGAATTTCTAGTATGACAATTGAGAATAGAACCAGAGACCAAAAATGGCATAAAAAAGTCTCAATACTGTGAAAAATATGAGATTTTACCCTAGTTGCTTCTGACAAGTAAGCCTATTGCATTTTTTAAATGATTCATGCATTGATAACAAAGAAGCAGTGATATGATTGTTTTATGGCATCCAGTGTAATCGATATGATTGCTTCACAGTAGTAAGGAAATCTCAAAAAAAAAAAAATGTTCAATATATTTACTGAAAAAAGTCTGCATATAAGTGGACCTGTGCAGTCCAAACCCATGTTGTTCAAAGACCAAGTGTATAGCTAAAAAGCCTGAACATTTTATTGAAAACAATATATAAGAATATTCTGAAGGTGAAAAGAAGGCTTACAGGTGAGGAACCTTGTGTGCAAGAAATTGCAATTCTCTGAGTTTTTCTTTTGCTTCATATGTCACGGATTGGATGCTGGGAAAGCCAGCAAATGAGAGACGCCAGTGGGCGAGGACAAAACAGCCCCAGGAAAAGCCTGTTCTTTTTAGCCAGGAACCAGAACAGGGCAGCCTAGCAAGAGAGAAAACCATTAGACAGTAATTGCCCTGCTTTGGCCACACGCCACAGAAAAAACTATGGTCCCACCCACAGCGAAGGCCCAGTGGGGGCTTAGTGCAGCTCTTACCCAATTGTAACGAAGCATCCCTCTCCTCCCAGAGTGGGTGGTAGCAGAGAAAATGGAATGGGGAATCAAGGTTTTCCTTGTGCCTCGTACAGACACCACATAGCAAGCCTGATCTTCTATTCCAATTCAGAGATAACAGGGGTGTGTCCTCCTTCCCCTGGATTGGTGTCAGAATAGGCCATGTGGGCAGCCAAGGCTTGAGCCACCTTCAAGAGTACCAACTCCCTAATCCCTCAAGAGTCTCAGGGAGGCATGTGGAAGCACTCTGGAGCAGCCCTGAACTGCCCCCCCTTACCCAGCTATAATGAGACACCCTTCTCCCCAACCAGGGTGTGGACAGGCATCGAGTGGGCACGAGAGGCTCCCTTCAGGGGAGGCTTGCTCCAGTGGCTCCAGTGAATTGTTCAGGGCTGTTTTTCTCTGTCCACTTCTGGTTGACCCTGCTCTGGTTGGCTCCATTCCTTATGTGCTCAATTCATCAGAGTGAAATGACTACTAGCAGCTCCAGGGCTGTATGCACTGTAGTCAAGCCTATATCTGGTCAAAAAGAGAAAGCTTACTTCCTGATGTCCCCACCCCAATCCTGAAATTGAGTCTTATTGGGTCATCTTGTCTTAGTTGGGTCATGTGTCCATTTCTTAACAAATCAGAGTAAGAAAGGAGTGTAGGGCGCACTTAAGGACTTAAGTCACTTAATGCTGCCCCTTCTCCAGATAAAATTTAGAATAGTGTTCCAAAAGAGAAGCGGAATAGATACTGGGTATTATTAACAACAGTACCCCAAAACATATAAACTGAGTTTTAGAGCTCACATATTATGTAATACCTATCGTTTGGCTGCTACTTTATGTTGAATTGTGGATCATCTCATCAGATCTATCTTCCACTTCATTAATGTGTCCTTTGGGTGTGGTTAATATACTTGCTGACTTATCTATTCCATATCTAATGTTAAATTTCAGCAAATTTAATTCAATCATTGAAAATATTCTTCTTCAGTTTTAACAACCTCTCTGTATATACTTATCTTGATCTTCTTTTAATAACTTTAAACATACTTTTTTTTCTTTAACTTTTAGTATGTTTCAAATTCCAACATTTGAATTTGTGGTGATTTGCTATTTTTCTATCTCCTGACCCTCAATCATAATGTCTCACTTTCTTGTATGGCCTGTGATTTTTTTAATTTTTTTATCAGTTTACATTTGGTGAAACCTTTGTCCAATGGACTCTTGGAAGTCTTGGTCAAAAGCACGTTCCTCCAAAGAGGATTTACATGTTTCTGGCAGATCATTATTGAGTGTATTATCAGCCTGACATCAATTTATACCAACATGTTTCTCATGATACTGACTCTGCCCCTTAGTAACTCTATGATTTGGGGTAAGGTACATACATTTTTGTATCTTAATTTTCTCATTTGAATAATTGATATAATATAATAATAGTGCTTAGCTAATAAGTTGTTATGAAGTCATATTGCTTCATGTAATATTATCTCTATGTTATCCAACTCAAAAGAGATATTTAGTAATTCTAAAAATTGTCCCAATGTGTGGTTATTTTTAAAATTAGGAATATTACATTTATTTTTTATTTGATATTTAAATTTAACTGAAAAATTCAAATAAAGCTGAAAAGTAGCTCCAAAGACACCTAACCTGTGTCTCTTTCTTCCTCTGTTTTTTTTCATGTTTCCTTCTTTCTACAGCACGAGCTGGGATAGGAAACAACCAAGTACCTTTTTCTCTCCCGGTTGCCACTAGCATGTGCACACGCCATGTGCATTAATGGTTATACAGAAATGGTGGGGTGTTTGCTGTTTCGGCTTTCAGTTACATCTGTTGAGAATAATCCTTTAGAGACTATTTGTTTCCTTCTTGGTGATTTCACCTTGTCTGCTCTTGTTTCTTTCCAGATTGACAGAGAACAGAAATGCCTTAGAACGTTTTCTGATCAATAAAATCAAAGCATTTTCTCTTTATCTGCTAGCTAGAGACTTGCTAACTTTCATAATGGAGAAATTGAAAGGGATTTCTTTCTCTTATGGAACTGTAAGAGACTTGAAGTTTAAAGGTACTTTTACTTAGAGTGTAAGATAACTAAAACAAAGGAAAAAGATGTCTTCATAAAGGGTGAATGGAATGAAAAAAAAATATTTTGCTGATAGTAGATTATCTTCTCCCTGCAACCTATTCCTGGTGGTTGATATTTATCAATGATTTTCAGACAACTGGTCCACACTTGGATGTATCATGTGATGCTCCTTACATGACAGTAGTACCAGTCAAAATCTGGCCTTTGCCCTTGACCTGTTTTTATTCCACCTCGTTTGTCAGTGCACAAAATTCATTGTATTTGATTTCTTCCCACTTATGCCATGCTCCAAATTCCAGTTTTGGATTTAGCCATAATTTGTAGGCTCTGTCTTTGTTTAGTGGAATGTGCTTTGGGAAAAAAAGGACTGGGCATTTGCCTCAGCTGTTCCACTAACTATACCAAACCGACATAGAGCCAACCGAGTGGCTCAGTTGGTTAAGAGTTTGCTCAAGAGTGCGAGCTGAGCTCTGAGCAACAGGGTCGCCAGTTTGAGTTCTGGCCCGAGCTGAGCTGTCGCCAACAGGTGGCAGGATGGCTCTGCTAAAAAAAAAAAATAGTGAACTGACTTAAAAAAAAAAAAAAAGAAGAACTTAGCTCATTCTCTATACATCTATCCTTTCCTTCCCTTAGGAAAAGGAGTTAATGGTTGTATCTCACAGTAGGCATATGGCAATCCATGGGGAATCATCAAATTTAGTGGCGGTTATTTAAACAAAAATTTTTGAGGGGAATAAAAGCATACAACTATTAAAAAAAAAATCGAGTATTATGTGCTAACACTCCAAAAAGTGTTACAATAGAAAATCATAAACAACTAAATTGGCTGCTAATGATGTGTTTTTCAATAATATTGAGGGATGTGTTTTATATAGCACTTTAATAATAATAATAATAATAATAATAATAATAATAATAATAATAATTCAGTACTGGTGTATTGGTGTCCAGGTTAGAAATCAGAGACAGAGAACCATTACTGAATCCCCAAAGGAAAAAGGCAAACGCTAGAGGATACTGAGCTCTGGAAAAAAAGAGCGACAGTGGTTTCAATCCTAATTTCAGAAGCATCAGCACCTGGTAATCTAATAAAATTGACCTAATAAAATTTTTTAAAAGCGGTTGGAAGTTAAAACACAACCAAATGTTTTCTGTAGAATATATAGATGTTAATATAATACGTAGTAAAATATTAAAGATGTAGTTGAAACTAAATTACTTGGTTTGAGAGAAACAATCTCCTTTTTATTTAGTCCATACATTTGTTAGGGACCCGGAAACATTGGATTGGAAACTGCATTCCATTGGAATAGTCACAGTATATATGATGGCAGAAGCTTTCTGCGTATTCTTAGATAAAGCAAGTAAATAAATGCTGGTGTGCTAATATCTTAATGTTCCTCATTCCAAAAGTGATTTCTGAGGTTTAAATTTTTTTCAAGGTTTAAAAGTAAGCATTTAATTCTTTGTATTTAAGAAAAGTATCTATTTAAAATAATTATGTGGTATATAGACTTTGTGATTACTATTGATTTGACCATAAAATACTGAAAGAATATAGATACATATTTACATTATAAAAAGGCTCTCTCTGGATTATGGACTGTTTTATTATTTCTTCTACTTTGCCGTGTTTCCAAAATGTCTATAATTACCACAAATTATGATTATAGTGAACAACAGCATTTATTGTATATCAAAAATAACAGCAAGGCAGAGCACCATTGGGTAGGAAAAATAGAAAATAAAGTTGGTAGCAGAGCAGACATAGATTTTTCTTTCTTTTTTTGTTTGGTTTTTAGCAGCTTTATAAGAGATAAAGAAATCTGAGTTAAATAACTGAATTTCTTATTGTGTTGGAAGTTGAAAGTTGTGAAGTGTTTAAGCAGGCATATAGAGATAAATGAGAGGCACTGCTTTGGCAGAAAGCCATTTCTTGTGCTTCTACAGTATTTATTTAACCTGTATATGGTTTGATGGAATTTAAAGAGAAATACTTTTGCAATGCATTGCCTTATCCAGATAATTTAAAGCTGTTTATTAATTTAAATATCCAAAGAACTACACCTCTGGGATTCGAAAGAGGGAATCAATTTGTGGCATCGTCCCTTGTTATTTTATCATCTAAATAGGGAGGTCAGGTTTAGCATATTTGAAACAATTCTAGAACAGAACAAGGCAATGTCATTAAGTATATGACAGCTTCCCTTATACTGCTGGGAAATTAGAGATTATTCAAATAAGAAAAATATCACTGTCTTTTGGGATGACCATGGAAGGTTTCATAGAAAATCTTAAAATGAGATTTGAAGTAAAATATTGGATTAACAGAAAAAAAGGTCATTTCCTGAAAATAGTTCAGACTGATTCAAAATATAGAGGAAAGAGCTGAGAGCTTGCTTTTGCCCTAATTGGGAGTGGGGGGGAATCATTAGAGTCATAATATATGTAAATTAATTGACATTGACCATGGAATTTAACTGCCACCTCTTTCCAATAAAATATGACCAATCCTGAAAGGCATGAGAGGGGAGGCTTGGTGTGGACTCCGGACTGGCACATTCAGCATCCTCTTGCACCTCCTACTTTATTTTTCAGTTTCCAGAAGGTGACGAGCATCTAAGGCAGTCAGGTTACGTAGGTGATAACCCCAAAAGTGCTATATGAGATTTGGGAAGTATCTTTTATTTATTTATTTTCCTGAGGAAACAATAAAAACAAACAAACAAAAACCAACCAAACAGAAAGGTCTCTTGCACCAAGTCCCTAACTGTGCCATGGGGATTAATTTTGCTGGTGGCAGCCTCGTGGTTCCCAAATCAAAACGAATGGATGTGGTGCCACTCTCAGAGGTGGTGGTGGCTGCTTTATCTCCTGAATCTCTCCTCAGGCAGTCACGGCAGCCCTCTTGGTGGGTGAGGTATGTTGTGTTGTTCTGGGGCTCAGTCTAAAACCTATCACTTTAGCCCATTCCAAAATCTGATCTTATGTCCTTCCATACTTGAACTACTTGCATGCTCTGTGCTGTATACAATCAGATACTGACACATACTTATTACAGTGAGACTTGCCACTATGGACAGAGAGAAGGCAGATGACTAAATGGCTTACAACATAATTGTTAAAAATAGTCGGTAAGTAGATTTTGTTAACGATCTATTGAGCTGCAGGCTGGATGCTTTGGCCCATATCTCCTTTATACATAGTAATAATATAAACTAATTGATTACTATATCTAAGGTTCACAGAAGCTTAAAAATGAAATTGATTGGAGCACCTGATCTAGCAAGAAATATTTCTTTGTAGTCCTCTACCATCTCATGTTCAACTCTATAGATTTGATGGTTACCTTGAAGGCAGAAAGATTAAATGTTCAAAAATAAACAAATTTTATTTCTTATTTTTTCTGTTCTTTAAATTAGTTTTACCTTGAGTCGAATAATTTACCTCTCTAAGCCTCAGCTTCCTCTGCATTCAAATAAGGACAAAATATCATACCAACTTCACAGTGTTGTCATAAGATATTTATAAATGAGTGAGTGAATTGGGTCAGAGGTTTCCAAGACCACTCTCGGGATCCATGATCACCAAAAAAACCGCACAAAACTCAGAAAATCAGCTCTTCTGATAGTTATAGTTTATTACAGAGAAAGGATATATATGAGAGTCAGGAAAGGGAAAAGGGCATGAGGCAAAGTCTAGGAGAAACCAGACACAGAGTCCCCCCATCCCAGAGGAGTCCTGTGGGGTGCAATTAGTTCTCCCAGTAAGGATGTGTGACAGCACATGCCAAGTACTGTCAGCCAAGGAATGTCACCCCCAGCCTTGGATAACAGGGTTTTTATTGAGGGCCAATGACGTAGGCATGCAGTGCCCTCCTGACTTGACTTCACCTACTCAGACTCCACTAATCCTAGAGCAAAATCATGTATTCACTCTACATCACATTGTGAGGATCAGCTTATCTGGTCAGATTGGTGCAGCATGGTTGAAAGCCTCAGACCTAAAGAAACATTCTTGGCAGGCCACATATTTCAAGGACTCAGAGATATCTCCCAGGAAATACTAATGGGCCAGGAGAAGCAGGAGGCTGCAGACATTTGCTAAGATAGGAGACATTCTGCAGGAAAAACTAAATGAGCTGTAGAAAATCCTTATTCATCAGAGGGTCACTGTTTTCTTCAGCCTGAAACCTTGATTGTGCATATTTCCTGCTGTGTTGACATTAAAAATTCCCCACGGGTTTTATTGAGAGCAACAAGAGAAATATGATCAGCCCCAATCTAAAGTGAGTTAGTACACATGAATACTAAATATTCAAATCGATAGAAAACCAAATTCCCTCTTGAGGCAAGGAATGTAAAATAATAGGAAAAGTAAATTAAGGGGAAATTCTTCAGGAAATATTAATCAGAATCTGTATTCTCACACACTTAATTGAGGTAAATGAGAAGGATGGCTATTATTTATTAATTTACTTACTCATTACTTTTGAATATCTGTCATTCAGTCATTTATCCATTCACTTAACAAACATGTATGGAATGCCCAATATGTGAAAGGCACTGTTCTAAGCACTGAACACAATGAAGAAAACAAGTTAAATACCGATCCCCTGACAATTTACATTGTACTAATAACACCAGCAATAAACAAAGACTATCATTTCAGGTGGTGTTAAATACTTAGAAAAAACAGTGGGTGAAGCAATAAAACATTAGATTTTATACGAGCAATAAAAATTTCCTACTTTAGGTATCTGGCAGTCTTAAGGAAAGGTGAAAAATGATCAGTTTCCAGAAAAACTTATCATCTGAATATATTAGTTTCTTATTTCCCTGTGACAGACTATCACAAACTTGGTGGCTTAAACAATACTCATTTATTATCTTACAGTTCTGGAAATCAGAGGTCTGCAAGGGGTCTCAGTGGGCAGGCTCTGTTCCTTCTGGAGACTCTAGTGGACAATCGATTTTCTTAACTTTTGCAGCTTTTTGAAAGGTTGCCTGCATTCCATGGCTCTTTGCTGCTTCCCAACTTCAAAGCCAGCGGGGTCCGTAGTCTTTCTCAGGCAGTGTCACTTCAGTCTTCGGTCTTCTGTGTCCCTCTTCTACCTTTTCAGATCCTTGGTTTCCATAGGACCCACCCAGATAACCCCATTTTAAGGTCAACTGATTAGCAGCCTTCATTTCTGCAACCTTGAATCCACTTTGCCAGGAAACGACATATTTCAAGGTTTTAGGGATTCAGATATGGACATCTTTGGGAGTGTAGGGGTCCTTACTCTGAGCGAGCTACATTTAGTTGAATACAAAAGCAGCAGTCTGTCCACATATCATCCAAAAACGTTGTGTAATTTTTTTTTTGTCTTTATTTTACTACATTGAAATCAATATTGTTAGAATTAAAATCACCAGCTCTTGGTTTGTAATTTTTCCATAGGTCTTCTCCAGTGTTGAAGAGTGACATGAGTTTGTGCACACCTTCACATAGCTGTGTGGGTTTGCAAAATTTACCTAATTTAGGAAGTAAGCAAAATTCAGAATAGAGTTTGCACACCCATTGTTTACCACTTGCAAGAAATTCATTATGCAAAGTGTTATTATATATGACTCAGATCATAGGTAAAAGCAGTTAGAAATAAAATGGAAATGTCCTCTATAATTATTATGTGCTAAAATAGCTGAGAGGAAAAGCAGACATAAAAGTTGCTTCAATTGAAATTAGATATTCTGGACAATAACACTGAAAGGGTAGGGTAGTAAGGGAAAGTCAAATTTGATGAGTAATTTGTCTCCTTTTATATCTAGGGTCAGGCATGGATTAATAGGGTATTCACCCATTCTCCATATATTTATTAATGACATGAATAATTTATACTCATTTTTCTTAGAATACTTACCATTTTCTTATCTTCTAATTGAAGCACAAAATTAAGGTAATATGCTATTTATTTGACCTGTTGATGAAGGGGACCCAAGTGTCACTCTTCCTGCCAAGTAATTGAGTAAAACCAAGAAAAAAAAACATTTTAATTGGAGACCAAGTCCCCACTGATCTCACTTCTGAATCATTTTTGAAAATGCCCATCCTGCTTATTTTGGGATGTATTTTTCTATGGTGATACGGGTGGGAGAAGATTGTCAGATTCATTCAGGATGCTAGAGGGTCACATATTTTAGTGCCTAACCATGGAGATACAAGGCAAAGGATTGTTAATCCAATATGGCACCTTCAGACCCTGATTCCTTGAGAGAGAATGTCCAGAAAATCTACCTTTTTCCAATTGGAGCCACCCTCAATGTCTGCCTTGTTTCTTTTAATAAAACAAGTTGGGAGCTAAAGCTAGAAAAGAATTGTGATAGGCTGTGAGATCAAAAGTATCCTTTTGACGTAGGGGCAGACACTCTGTAGCCTCACCCTGCAGATGTGACAAGAATCATGGTATCAATTCAATCAGAAGAAACTGAGACTGGTACTCTCTCCTCATGTTGCCAGAGGACTCCAGGTTTCCCTGAATGTAGAATGATTGTCACATCAGAAGTTATTGCTTTGGACATTGTTACAACTGTCCAGGATCCATTTCCCCTGTGACTGTGACCCCAAAGTTCAAAGGAACACACTTAAAGACAAATATTATTTGTTTGACAGGATCTTAGGAGGTTTTTATTGCTCATATGATGCACTCTATATCATCGAAGCCAAATGAAATTCAGGACTTCGTTTAACTCAAAAGAAATGTGTTTGCAATATTTTATAAACTAAAATTACAGTTATATTTCAAGTATCCTCAAATTTATTTCATTTCTCTAAACACAACCTCAAGCAACCCATGTCTTTGAGATGGTGGTAGGGAAATGATGGTTTAGGAGAAAAAAACCTATTAAAGAATATATGCTCTTTACTGCAATTTATGTGCTCTTTTCTGAAAGAACTTTTCTTTATCTTTAATATTTCAAAATAGGTCAAGCCCAGACTATTTGAATGTCTTAAACTGAACAGCAAATACCTCTAATCCTAGAATTTATACAGAAAAAAAAAAGGAAAAAAAAGTCATTCTTCACCTCTCTTCATATATTTGTTTATAAAGGGCTTTTGCTGGGCCTTAGGTCTGGAGAGTTTTTTTTTTTTTTTTAAGGTATTATTTTAGCTGAGAATGAAAATAACCAAGAGAAGTCATTATAGCTGGGAGGCTTTCAAGTTTTCTTGAAGTCACTTGCAGTGCTATTTTAATAGTATACATGAAGAGCCGCTCAGACCAAAATGATCTGGAGGGCTTTACCAGTCCTACCCTGCAGGCACTGACAGAGGTGAAAGGGCAAAAACACTGGACCAATGTGAGAGGAGTAGGGTTCCAGCATATTGCATGCTGGTCATTGAGTTTGACAATAGGCAGTACCTTCTTTTGAGGTCAGATTCTTTCTGTCCAAAAATAGAGGCTAGAAAGCACAGAGGTGACCTAGGAGAGAGGGTGGAACATTATATTGATCTATTTTACAAATTAAGCTTCCACTTGAGAATTCCACTCCTCAAACAATCTTTGAAAGTTAGATTTTATGATTTTATCAGATGGAAAATTATTTGGTTGTATGAAATAGGATTTTTACCCATTCATTTCATTCACTTATTCATTCACTATTCAGTGAATATTTATTGCACACTTACTCTGTGCCAATTACTATTTGTTAATCAAAGAATGAACAATGGTTCTCTTCCACCTGGCTACTATGTTGATTTAATTAGGTTCTCATTTCCTTCAAGTCTCAGGCATTTCTTATATTTAAATATTGTTGATTATTTATGGCAGACATATTTTGAATGTAGAGGACAGCTATCCTAATGCTTAGGCAAATTAAATGGTGATCTATGTGGTGTGATCTGGGTAGCACAATCTCCTGAAATTTTCTACCCCATGCTTCTTCTCCTGATGTCTAAAATTTCATCTTTAAGAAGGCATGACTTTTATTGATTTACTTTTCAATATTATTTTACATTAGTTTCAGGTGTGTAGCATAGTGGTTAGACATTTATATGATTTATGAAGTGATCCCCCAATTAGTACCCACCTGGCACTATACTTACATATTACAATATTATTGACTATATTCCTTATGCTGTAGTTTACATCCTCATGACTATATAGTAACTTCCAACTTATACTTCTTAATCCCTTCACCTTTTTCACCCAGCCCACCAACCCCCCTCCCACCTGGCAACCATCAATTTGTTCTCTGTATCTATGACTCTCTTTCTGTTTTGTTTATTTTGTTCTTTAGATTCCATATATAAGTGAGATCATATAGTATATGTCTTCTCTGACATATTTCACTCAGCATAATACCCTCTAGTCCCATCCATGTTCTTGAACATGGTAAGGTTTTATTTTTTTATGGCTGAGTAATATTCCATCGTATATATGTGTACAACATTTTTTTTTATCCAGTTATCTATTGATGGGTACTTAGGGTGCTTCCATATTTTGACTAGTGTAAATAGTGCTGCAAATAACATAGGGGTGCATATATTCTTTAAATTAGTATTTTTGTTTTCTTCAGATAAATTCCCAAATGTGGAATTGCTGGATTACATGCAGCTCTGTTTTTAATTTTTTGAGGATTCCTCTCATACTATTTTCCATAGTGGCTGCAATCCTATCAACATTTACGAGTATTCCCTTTTCTCCACATCATCACCAACACTTGTTGTTTGTTGATTTATTGACGATAGCCATTCTGACAGGTGTGAGGTGATGTCTCATTGTCTCATTGTGGTATTAAATTGTGGCATTTCCCTGATGATTAATAATGTCATGTTAGCCGTCTGTATGTCCTCTTTGGAAAAATGTTTATTCAGGTCCTCTGCCCAGTTTTTAATTGGATTTTTTTTTTTTTTTTTTGGTATTGAGTTGTTTGAGTTCTTTATAAGTTTTGTATATTAACTGCTTATCAGATGTCTCATTAGCAAATATCTTCTCCCATTCAGTGGGTTGTCTTTTTGATTTGTTGATGGTTTCCTTTGCTGTGCAAAAAATTCTTAGTTTGATATAGTCCCATTTGTTTATTTTTTGTTTTGTTTCTCTTTCCTGAGGAGGAAAGAGCAGTGTCATAGAGTTAATGCCTATGCTTTCTTTTAGGAGTTTTATGGTTTTGGGTCTTAGATTTAAGTCTTTAATCCATTTGGTGTTTATTCTTCTATATGGTATAAAAAGGTGGTCCAGTTTCATATTTTTGCATGTATCTGTCCAATTTCCCCAACACCATTTTTTGAATAGGCTGTCTTTACTGCACTGTATGTTTTTTACTCCTTTGTTATAGATAAAATGACTAGATAGACATGAATTTATTTCTGGGCTCTTTATTGTATTGATCATTGTCTGTTTTTATGCCAGTGCCGTGCTCTTTTGATGACTACAGTTTGATATCAGGTAGCGTGATATCCCAACTTCGTTCTTCTTTCTCAAGATTGTTGTACTATTCAGGATCTCCCGTGGTTTCATATAAATTTAAGGGTTATTTAGCCTAGTTCTGTGAAAAATGCCATTGGTGTTTTGATAGGGATTGCATTAAATTTATAGATTGCATTGGGTAATATGGACATTTTAATGATGTTAGTTCTTATCCACGAGCATGGTATATACTTACATTTATTTGTATTTTCTTCGATGTTTTGTAATTTTCCAAGTACAGGTCTTTTACCTCCTTGGTTAAATGTATTCCTAGGTTGTATTTATTTATTTATTTTTATTATTTTTTTTTATTTTTTGTTTTATTTTTAATTAGTTTCAGGTGTACAATACAGTGCAATACATTACCCCTCAAAGTTATACATTTTACCCCTCAAAGTGACAACCCCCCACCCCCAATTCACCACCCCACTCCCCCCCATATCATATATATCTATTACTTTTCCTCTGACTCTCTTCCACCGTATAATCCACATCCCGTGACTATCTATATATATATTCAATTACAGTAGGTATACCACCTCCACTTTAGTAATACAGTGCAGTGATCAAACCTCTACTCCATCCATGAAATGGTCTCCCTAACAAGACCTATGATCATCTATTTATTTATTTAGATGTGCTTGTAAATGAAATTGTTTTCTTAATTTCTCTTTCTGATGGTTCATTGTTGGTGTATAAAAATGAAATTGATTTTTGAATATGAACTTGTATCCTGCTACTTTATTTAATTTATTTATCAGTTTTAATAGTTTTTTTGGTGAAATCTTTAGGGTTCTGATATAGTAGCACATCATCTGTAAATAATGACAGTTTTGCTTCCTCCTTTCCAACTTGAATTCCTTTTTATTCCTTTTTCCTGTCTGATTGTTGTGGCTAGGACTTCTATAGATGCATGGCCTTTTACTCTTTTCATCTATAAAAACAGGAATTCTAAATGGAGGAATAACATAAAAGCTATTAATATTCAGTGTGCAGTTATCATAAGCATATTTTGTGTTAGGGATAGTTTATTTTTATATGACAACCGAGAATTCTGAGGAAGAAAAAACTGTAGAAGGACACACTTATCTATTAATTGGTTTAATGCCTTAATATTAATTGAGACTGCATTATGTACAAGGCGCTAAACCATGCATTGTTGTCTCTTTTTTCCTGGTCAAATTTTGAATAAAATGATAAATAAGACACAGCATAACGTGGATGAATGATGCAAATATCACTTTTTTTATTGATATAGGCTAAATTATATAGTATAGCTCTGTATAAAAACAGGTAGGCCTGTTAATGAAACCCCTAAATTAGGGAGATTTACCCATCATGTTATGATAGTGTTAGACTGGGACTGGCCCCCACATGTTCAGAGCTTGACCATGTAGGATTGAAGACATTGAGGAAATGAGACGTGCTCCTAGTTTCTGTGGGCAGCAGCTTATGTTTGTGTAAGGAAAAGAGTAGGGGAGATGAATTTGAGCATGTCTAGGTTATTCTTTCCCTATTAACCAAGCAAATAAGTCGTTTCACATTCTCCAAGGGGATGGGGAAAGGGGTAGGAAGAATCCATAAATGTTTCATCAGTTGAATTCCTTTGACTTAGAAGGAAGCATAAGAACTCTCGTCTTAAATATTCAGTACTGGAGATAAAAAGATGAACTACTAGACAATGTCCTTCCTTTCAAAGGACTCACAGAAAGTTTTATCATAAGACAGGTAAAAATAAAATGAACCTCAATTTTAGAATTTCATATTCCTCATCTATAAAACAGGAATGATAACACCAACCTTACATATTTGTTGTCTGTGAGGTTTTTTCTTGTGTAAAGCATGTAGCATTGTATTTAGCTCAATAAATAATTCAATAAATATGCTATTTCCACTTCTTATTTCCACATTTAAGCTGTTTCTACTGTGTATGGAATGACACATGTTCTAAGTTTTTAAGATAGTTTGGATCTCTAAACATTCTTTAACAAATAGGTGAAAATTATAAACATTTTGTTTAGGGACTGCTAGTCAGAAAATATGTATTTAATAATATTAAACCATTAAACATTAAAAGAAAAATGGAAACAAAATTATTTAGCCTTCACATAACCATAATTACAAAACTTATTCTAGAAAAAACTGGGCCAAAACAAATTATAAAATGAAACAACTGTTTCTGCCAGCATAGCAGCCTCAGTCTCTAACTTAATATAATGGAAGCAATTAAATGCTAAAATAATATAATCAATTCTTAAAGGAAAGAATTGGTCAATCTAGAATTGTGTATCTAAATAAGTTATCTTTCAAGAATGAAGATGAACTAAAGACATTATTTGATGAACAAAAATTGAGAATGTTTTTAACAGCTATAGATCCTTATTAAGGAAACCTTTGAACAGAAGAGGAGTAACACTAACAATGAAAGTCAGAATTGGAAGGAAGAAAATGTATATAAAAGTTAGTGAACATGGGACAAATACGAACAAATAGATGCTCAATGGAAAAATACTTATGCTTAATTTGTGGTGATACAAAATAAAGTAACTAAAATATTGGGCAAAAAAACCATATAAGTTGGCATAGAGACAAACAGTTAAAACATTTCAAGTGTGGTCTCATTGTGTGGAAGATAAAGATACTGATTCACTTTAGAATTTGTAAACTGTATCTATAAAAGTTTTAAAGTTAAATGTTTAAAAATCATATTTTAAAACTTTTAAGTTAATAGAGGATAAAAATTGGAACACATTAAAATCTTAATTTATTGAAATGAAGACAAGAATGCAGGGGAAATGTATATAAAACTAAACAACAATAAACCCACAAACTATATTAGAAAGAGATCAGCTCATCTGTAATTACAACAGTTGTGAATACATTGATTAGGTAAATGACAAAATTATCATACTGGATTAACATCAAACTCTCTGTTGTTTATAAGAGATTTATCTGAAACATAAAGACAGGATATTGAGTGTACAAGGATGGAAAAGAAATATCACACAGAAAATGGTCAAATAAAGTTTGAATAGCTATATTAATATCAAAAAGAAAAATTTACCTCCTCCAAAAAGCATCACTAGAAATACAGGTAGCCATAACAGGATAACAGTGCAAGTCTCAAGGGAAATATAAGAATTTTATCGTGTTTGAACCTAATAAATAGCTTCAAAAATACACATGCAAAAAATAGTTGGTAAAACTACAAGAAGAGTTGAAAAATTGAGAATTGTGGTAACCCAACGGTTTACTACATCACTATCAGTTACTAAGAGGTCAAGCAAATTAAAAAAAAAAAAATGTAAAAATAAATAGATCTGATCATTTAAAAATCTTGACCAAATGGACATCTATAGAACTCTTAATCCAGCATTTATTAGTAGTTCACTCTTTTTAACTGAAAAAAACTATTCCATTATATGAATATAATATTTTTGGCAATCAATTCTAATTTCTCAGGCTTGGCCCTTTTGATCTGTCATGTTCTCATCACTTTTACTTATCTTGCAATATAAAGAGATTCTGAGGGCCTCCTGCTGCATAAGATAGTCGAGCAAGTTCAAAGAGATTCTGCTTCAGCATATATCCCATCACCAGCATCTCCACTCAGTCTACCATATTCTCATGATATTTTTCAAGGATAGAGAATAATTCCTTGTCAGAGAAGAGTTATTATGTTGTTTTTGCCTTCCTCTATCTATTCTAATACTTATCTTTTATAGCCTTCTACAAAATGGGTCTATATAGGACAGTGAAAATATTATTTAAGGCACTATAATAATGATTCATGCCATTACACATTTGTCCAAACCTATACAATGTACAATACCAAGAGTGAACCCTAATGTAAAGTATGGATTTGGGGTTATGTGTCAATGTAGGCTCATCAGTTTTAATAAATGTCCCACTCTGGTGGGGGATTTTGATTATTGAAGAGGCTGTGCATATGTGGAGGCAGGGGGCTTATGGGAAATCTCTGACTGTCCTCTCTCTTTTGCTGGGAGCCTATAACTACTCTGAAAAAATAATGTCCTTTTTTTAAAAAAAAATCAGTTTATGCAAGAAAGAGATAATGGTTCTGTTGTCCTAGGCATGGGTCATCCCCTCTAAAGTCTGTATTTCAGTGCCCACAGGATGCTGTGAGAGGTTCAGGAAAAATATTCATTCAGAAACATTTGCTATTAGATATGTAGGTAGGTAGCATTTCTTATCCCCATCCCCCAAAGACACACAGCATTTTTAACACTATTTATTTGCCACGGAAAGAGCAATTGACCATGTCTTTTGTTTTTCTTTAGAGACTGTTTAGGTACACACTGAGTTGTTGATAATGCGTATCATAAAACAATAAGGAGTCACGTCAACCCATCTTTACAGAACCGTGATAGTGCATGCTTAATCATGACATGCATTTGGAAGGTGTTCTTCATAAAACCAAATGCCCAAACCTGGTATGATGAAATGTGTGATATTCAACTTTGTTTTGTCCTTTTCTTGAGAATTATGAGTACATAAACACTCTTATAATGTTTTCCTCTATGCTGTTTTAAAAATTCTTTTCTTGAAGGCAGGAGATGTCCATAGGTGTTAAGGGATGAATTGCTAGAATGGATTTGATTGCTGGCTTGAAACAATTTTTGTACCTGAATCCAGACTCAACAGAATTAATCGTTCCATGATCAACTAGTAATGTCTGCTTTTTGTGGGGTAAAGATACCTGTAGTATGTGTTTGTAATCTTAGCCACCCTTGTTAGAACCAAATCCTGCCTAAGTCCAAATTAGAATCAAAAACGTCTACAAAAAATGCTTTTCCTCTATTTGAAATTAAATGTCTTGGTTTGAAGAAAGATTATATTACATATTCAGAATAATCTTAGAATTGCATTTTTTAGTTGTTGTAATTCATTGAAATCAATCATTTTTAGATGTTAAATATGATACAAGGAATATACATTTATTATGTAAGTGAAAATTAAGCTTGAATGTCAAGATTTATTTCTATCTAAATAATATTTATATTATTTCAGCTCAACTACATAGAGTTCAAACCTTATTAATAACATGTATCTCAAAATATGTAATTTGCAAAAGTGTTTAACAAAATATTTATTTTAATTCCAAATGACTTTAAGCCTAGGAAAGTAAAAAAAAAAAATAAATAATAAAAAAAATTGAAACCAAAACCACAAGACAATTTTACCATGGACTAATTTAATGCCGTTATAGAGCTGACAGACTTGTGATATTTGAGATTTGTTCTAACAATACCTTATGTAATAAACTGCATGGATTTTTATCTGTGGATTTGGAAAGACTAACTGACCTGGCAATAATTGTCTCCGTAGAGGTGAAGGAAGTCAAAACTAAAACTTCAGCCGCTTAACCGTCCCTTTCAGCCAAGTCCCTCGTTGATCAGTGTGGAAACATAATGAGAACTGCTCCATTTCCAAAGAACTACCTTGCCATTGTCAACACTCCAAAGTTTCTCATTTGAGACTCAAATTTGTTTTAGTTCCTTACGTGCTCTGTGCTACCTGCCTGTATTACATAAATTATTCCACTAGAAATGTCAAATTGAGAAACCAAAAGCACTGGGTGTTTTCATTCAAGAGAAATTAATCTTACCCAAAAGAAATAATGTCCCCATTACACTCAGGTGTTCAGTCTTATATTTCAGAATCTTTGTCTACACATCATGTGGAGGCCATTATATTATTGTAATATCATTGCTACAAATGTTTAAACACTTTGCTAATCTAACAGTAAAGCAAAATGCGTCTAGGCCTTCCATCTCAAAGCATTTCACCATCATCCAGCACTAAACATTTTTTTTTCTTTTTTGTTCCGTTGAACTTGGATTCAACATCTGTGCTTTGCTTTCATAAGCTTTTGTGTCTGCTGTTTCGTGAACATGCCTGCCTTAATCCCATCTCCAAATACATCAGCCAATATTTTGTATTAAATTCCTAATAAGTGGTTACTGTATTAGGAGCTTTCCAGTACAGTAATCTTCAGAGGTCAGCGTTGTGTCCTCATTTAACTGATAACAATAGTTTCGATAAAAGAACTAAAACCATGTCCACCAGTTTCTGAAAACTTGCTATGAAACAGGCCCTGGATGAAGCACTTTACATGCATCACCTCCTTGAAATCTCACAATAAACTTACATGAGAGATTCTAGTATAATTCCAATAGACAATGAAGTAGCCTGGAGGTTTTTACTCATTTTCCAGGGGTCATGCAGGTTTTGCAGAGCAGAGAGTTAAATAGGTGTGTCTCACTCCAAGCCTAGCTTTCCTTTCTCTTCCCAGTGTCCACATCTGTCCTATCCTTCAACAGTCAAACTGAAGCTCGTGTCCATCTGTGAAAGCTTCCCTGTCATTCTGAGATGGTGTTAGTTCTATGGCTTCCATAGATCGTACTGCTGGTACTGTGAACACTATCATACCATTCTTGTCATTCTAGTTTGCCTGTTACTCTTATGTACCACTCTTGTATCACGAGTATTGCGAAGGTGGCATCTTGGTGCTTCCTCTGCTTTCACAGCACCCAGCTCAATGATGAGCAGCCACGTGGGGAGCAAGGGGAAGGGCTAAGTTAAGTGCAGAGGAGGCTTTTTCAGAATTTCATTTTGAGTACATCTATTTTGGCATGTGCCAACAAAAGAGCCCTTCTCACTGCCTTGCCCCCTTTCCTCAGAGAATTAAAATGTGTAGCCACTTAGCCTGATTGCCGGCATATTCCCCACTCTGCTGTCTTTTCAAGTCTTTTTAATAATCACAAGCCGAGGTGGAAAATAATAGCATCCTCATCAAGTTATTGTTGCAAAGGGAAAAAGCCCCTCCTAACTAGATACCAGCTGTTCAGTTTCCCACTTTAGGCACCAGTTATTCTGTCCCAGAAAATATACACAATGTACACTGTGGGTTGTCTTAGTTACCTTTTGTGTAAGTGAGCATAGAGGACAGTCAGATCCAATTTTATGTAATATTACTTCAATAGATGTACAAAATAACAGTGAATAATAGCTACTAAAGGAAGATGAAATGATAATCATGATCATGAGACTTTTATCTAATTTTAGGTGACATTCAGAATATCATTTCAATTAGATTCAGCCATTACTCAAATAGAAAATATATTTTCTTTCCCATATGAAATTCATAAGTAAACTTCCCTCCCCCAACCTTGGGATTTATGGACTAAGAATGAGTCCAGTTCATTTATACATCCTACAATTACTTATTGCTGCCATTTATCCATCCATCCATCCATCCATCCATCCATCCATCCATCCACTCATTCAATATTTACTAGGTTTCACTAATAGATAGATATTGTCACAAAAGAATGTATATTGAATCTCAAAACTCTACTGTAATTAATAAACCTGCATATTAACACAATTCATGAATCTGCACATCCCACGCCTGGTTTTCTGCATGAGGCAGCTAGCAAAATCCGTTGTCTTTGCACACTATTTCACTGACTAAGTGAAAAGATGAGAATTCAGACGTCATGCCTTGTTATCAAGATCCCATGTAGCCAATTTGATGGATCTTTCTCCACTGCATTGACTTATTTACTACACAAAATTCAATAACAGCCTCTCCTTTTTAAAAATGTGCACCATACGACAGGCACTGTGCTATATGCTTTGCCTGGTATAATGCTCCAAACACCTTAAAAACATCACTGATTTTACATGTTAAAATAAAAAAAAATGGAACCTAAAAAAGGTAGAGATTACTAAATTTTCCCTAGGTGACCTGCATAGGGGAAAAAGAGGTAGATGCTGCATTTGACACCGTGTCTGATGGATACTGGAGTCCATGACCAATTAATTTACAGCTTGTGGAGGTATAACTGAGTCTTTGCTGTGGCTGAACAGCCTTTTCTTGCTTTGCTTCTTCAGTAACACCCCATTTTCTTGCTGTTCTACTGTAGTATTTACTTAACAGGCAGAATAATAAAAAGTCCCTCTCTAGTTTTTGATAGAAGGAGAAAAAAAGTCAATACTCCTCTTGCTTTCTAAATTTTAAGTCACGTTGAGGTCATCATGCCCAGTCACTCTCCTCTCTATTTCCACTTTGAATCAGGTCTAGAAAATAGGATGATTATTTCTGAAGATCATTAGCCTTGCTTTGATTTCTCCATTGTTCCTGCACCTATAGCATTTAACCATAACTACTATGGAAACCAAAGCAAACGTTGTCTTGTTAATTTTAAAACTTATAACTGGAAGTGCATTAAATGTTCAGTTATCGATTTTTGGTATTGAAGTTGAAGAGATTGGTTTCTGTATTCAACTAAAAGTATTTATTTTGGGAGGTCGATTTCATCTAGAATTAGACTAAATTGATGTCCGTGATGACTTCATAGGTTGTATTCAGAATTGTTGTCAGTTACGAGCACAGCTGTTGTTACAGCAGCATCAGTGAGACAGAGCTGATCTCACAGGCAGAAGTCACACACAATTGACTTGACAAAGTTCTGTCCCATATCACAATCTACCGGAACCTCAAAGCTTTTCCTGTCTAAGAAATGCGACCCATTCTGGTCTGTTTATCTGTTACTGGGCCTGCTTCCCCACAGACACAATCTGTCATTGTCTCTTGCCTGGTTAATACAATACCTGCTTACTACCCTGCATGCTTCTACCCTTTCCTAACTATTGGTTCTTCTCTACTCAGCAGTCAGAGTGAACCTTTTAAAATAAAGGTCAGATTGAAGTCAGTGATCAACTTAAATTATCCCTTGGCTCCCATTTCATTCTTAGGACAGTCCATATCTACACAGTGGCTCACGAGGTCCTTCATGATCTGTCCCTCTAATCTCCTTCTGATCTCAACTCCTACTATTCTGTCTTTCTACTCTATTCCCAGAAACCTGACTTTTTCCCTCCTTTTTTTTTTTTAGAAGGTAGTGTCACTGGCCCTCATATGTGGGATCTGAACCAGGGCTGCTGGCATCCCAAGCCAGCTCCCAACCACTGCACCACTCAGCCCAGCCTTCCCTCTTGTCCAATTATGCCAGACCTGCTTCTGCCTCAGGGTGTTTGCATGGCCTGTTCCCTCTGCATGGAATGCTCTTCCTCCAGATACCCACACGAATAAGCCCATGACTCTTTGAAGTTTCCATTCAAATAACATCTTCTCAGAAAGCCCATCTGAAGTACCCTATTTAAAATTGCAACAGTCTACCACTTCTGTATAATACTCCATTTTTTTTCTGCCATGACACTTAACACCTTTCTATATCATGTACTTACAACAATTTACTTATTAGACAATTTCCTTGCAAGTTCTAGGAGGTAAAAGATCTTTGTCATATGCGTCTATTGATATACCTTGAGCACTTAGGTAAGTGCCTGATACTTAATATTTGTTGACTGAATTAATTAAGTAATGAGAAAAGTCTTGATGAATCTTAACCATCTATTAACATGGGCCATATCACAAACATGTGTGTATTTCAGGTGGATCAATCAAAGGGATAGGAGGTTATCTTTTTGAAGAGACTTATTCTTTGATGTTAAACCTAGCTACTTTGAACATTGACTACTCTAGTTTCCAGGTGCATAAAGTCAGACATTTAATTATATAGAGTTAAAAAATAACTATTCTTAAATAAACAGGATACATATACAGAAGATGCCAAAAAAAAATGTGTACACATTTTAAGAAAGGAAAAAATCTGTATTAATATATACCAATAACAAAAGAGGTCATGTTTGACTTCTGCAATTACAAAAGGTGCTCAAAGTGGTTACCATCAGCTTCCAGACACTTCTAATTATGGCGAACTACTGCTTGAGCAATGCTGACCAAAGTGTTAACATCTCTTAAAATGTATATACATTTTTTGGCACCCCAGGTTTATAATTAATTAAATTCAATTATTCTGCATCAGAGAAGTAATATAGTTATTTAGTAAATGGTATTTCTCTTTGTTTTTTCTCTAAAATATCTATAATATAGGAGTGCTTATTTTACAGGACAATACACCTGTTTACTAATAGTAAAGAATAATGTTTCAAAATGCTAACTAACAAATGTCCTTTAGGGTACCAGTATACCCACAGCATAATTACCATACCCTGGCTTGATTTCTTTCTTTTTATTTATTCATTTATTTATTTTTTGAGGGCAGTGTCACTGTCTCTCACATGTGGGACCAAACTGGGGCCGCTGGCTTCCCAAACCAGCGCTTAACCACAGCGCCACTCGGCTGGCCCTCTGGCTTGATTTCTTTATGGCATCTTGCTGCTGCACAGATGGCAGAGGGGAAGCAACTGTCTTTGGTCGAAGATTCTTGATAAAGTTTATAGTCATTAAACCTGGAAAAACTCTAAGTCATGCTAGCACCTGCTTTTGGAAAAGATATGAATATGAAATCTGTTGCACATCTTTAGCTTTATTTTCCAGAAAACAAAATATTGCCATTCGATGGCATGTGCTTAATGCTAATGTAATAGTCTCAGGTATCTGTAAAACCTATACAATATGTAGCTGCCATTTCTTTATTCATTAAGACTTCAAACTACTTTCTTCAAACCCTTGCTGTGCTGATGGGTTTTCTTGCCAACAACCAAAGGTATGAGGACATAAAACAAGATACAGGAGAAAAACATATGATAGTATAAAACAGAGAAGGTACAAAGGCATAAGCAAGGCAAATTACTTGGTGGTCCAAAAATGCACCCACCACACGAAAATGCTTTACAGTAGACTGGGTTTGGTGGTATATCCAGATCCTGATTGAAAGAAATGCTCTGCAGAAAAAGTCCTTCAACTTAGGCCATGAAGAAGTTTTACAAGTAATTTCTAGGGAAAACAATACATCTAGGGAAAACACAATGAAAAATAACAAAACACAGGAAAAATGTACTATAAATAAGAAATTACCAAAATAAGTGTATTAGTGTCCTATTGTTGGTAATTATCACAAGTTTAGTGGCTTAAAACCACGTACGTGTATTCTCTTCTAGTTCTGGGGATCAAGAATTCTAAAATAAAAGAGTCAACAAAGCTATATGTCTTCAGGAGACTCAAGTGGGACACCTGTTTCCTGTCTTTTCCAGATCCTAGAGGCTGCCTGTGTTCATTAGATTTCTTCACCTCTGCTCCCTTCATCATACCTTCTCCTCTGACTCTGATGGTCCTGTCTTCCTGATAAAAATACCCTCTATGATGACATGGGGCCTATTAAGATAATCTCCTATCTCAAAATTCTTAATTTCATCACATCTGTAAAGTTCCTTTGGTGATGTATGTAAGATCCATATTCACAACTTTTAGGGAGGGAGTTGTAAATATTTTGGGGAGTCCATTACTTTCCCTTCCATAATAACACATGGAGATAACAGGCTCTCAGACTTCAGATATTGGAATTATCAAAACACCTATTACAAAGTTATATATTTTTTATGATTAAAGAAATAGATGAAAGATTGAAAAGTGTGTGTGTGGAACGCGAAGCCATAAAAATGACCTAGCGTTTTTGTTTGTTTGTTTGTTTTTAAATTGGGGGAGGGGAACAGTGTTGGGGAATTGGGGAAGGGGACCAGCCAAGTTGTTGTTCTTCAGTCTTCGTTGTGGAGGGCGCCAGTCGCCATTTGGCTTTCCTTCAGCAGCTTGTGACCTCTAAGCTCAAAGTGCTGTATTCAATCTTAGTTGCTGGTGGGCATAGACACCATCCCATGTGGGAGTTGAACCAGCACCCTTGTTGTTAAGAGCATGTGCTCCATCCACTGAGCCATCCAGGCAGCAGCTCAGCTCAAGGTGCTGAGTTCAGTCTTAGTTGCGGGCGGATATAGCCCACCATAGAACAGGCAATCTTTTTGTTAGGAGCAGGTGTTCTCAGCAGCTGAGCCATCGTGCCACCTGTTGGCAGCTAAGTGGCAGCTCAACTCCAAGCAGTGTCACTGGCCCATGTGGAAATCAAACTGGCAGCCCTGTTGCTCAGAGCTCGCACTCTTAAGCTAACTCTTAACCAACTGAGCCACTCGGCCGGCCCAGACCTAGCATGTTTTAAGAAGTGTCAAATAGGACTTCTGGAAATGAAATAAGTGAAAATTTTAAAAATGGATGAGTTTAACAGCACACATCAGAAAATACAGTAGTAAAATTATTTCAGAAAAAAAGTTTTGAAAAATTTCAAATTTTACAATTCATGAAGAAATGTTCCATTTCCTCTTCTGGATGGAATTATCACAGGTGTTCATTTAAAAATGTTCTTTTAATTCTACATGTATGTTTATGAACTCTGTACATAAGAAATACGAAATGTTAGAAAAAAAAAAAAACAATATAAGTTTTGTGTAATTGATTGGAACCAAACAGAAGATAAACTTGAATGATAAAGTTGAAGAAATCTCACAGAATATCAAATAAATAAAGGATAAGTTGGATAAATAGAAAGTTGATGTGATATAGAATATAGACCAGGAGTTTCAATATCCACTAATAGAAGTTTTAGAAAGGGCAAACAGACCAAATTTAGGGGCTTGGTTTCCCTAGAAATCAAGAGACTCAACTAGAAAAGTGGGGCAATTGTCCCCAAATACATCTATAAAAGTGGGGCAATTGTCCCCAAATACATTAAATAAATTTATTGTAGAGTAAAAGAGAATAGAGTTCAGAAATCTATACAGATGAGATTGAGAATCTAATGAATGTCATACTGATTATTAGAGGGTAAAAGATGCAGTGTTTGATAATTAGTGTTAGGACTAGTTTTCTGAATCAAAAATCTGTTTGATGTTCTGCTGTGGCCAAATGATGCTCTAGATGAAGCCAGACTAAACCTGTAAATCAGCAGGGATAATTATTATGAAAGCATAATGAAAAAATAAAGGAGAATATTTGATATTTGCTTGATCTTAGGGTAGGCATGCCTTACCAAAATAAGATAAAGATATCGGGTTGTTGTTCTTAGCTGAGCCATCCTGCCACCTGTTGGCAGCTCAGTTGCAACTCAGCTCGGGCTGGCATCGAACTGCTGTTGCTCAGAGCTCAGCTCGCACTCTTCAGTGAGCTCTTAACTAACTGAGCCACTCGGCCGGCCCTCTGTACATCAGTTTTAATACAATTTCTATCTGAAAATATTGAGTCTTCTGATACTTGATCATGAGAAGTCTTACAATTTATTCTAATCTTTGTTAATTCCTTTCAATAATGTTTTTTAATTAGTGTTCAGTACAAAAGTCTTATTTTAGCTATTTTGTTCTTTGATCTATTGCAAATAGAATGTTTTCTAAATTTCATTTTTGAAATGTTCATTACTAGTATATATAAATATAACTGATTTTTTTCACATTGATGTTGTAACCTGCAATCCTGCTGTATTTGCTTATTAGTTCTAATTTTTATTCTGTGTATTCCTTTGAATTTTCTATATACAAATCAAGTAATCTCAAATATAGATAGTTATACTCTTTTCTTTCCAATCTGGATTATTTTATTTTGTATTTTAATTTTTTGACTAATTGCCTGACTAAAACCCCAGTACAGTGTTAAACGGAAATGGGAAACATGGATATTCTTATCTTTTTCATGACCTTGGTAGAATGCATTCAATCTTTCACCATTTGGTTTGATGGTAGTTGTAAGTTTGCGTAGATGTCTTTTAACAGTTTGAGGCTTTTATTTGTTGGAAAAAAAAAAAAATATATATATATATATATATAGTCATGAGGGGATACTGGATTTTTGTCAAGTAAGTTTTTTGCATTTACTGAGATAATCATGTAGCTTTTGTCCTTTATTCATTTGATATAGTGTACTATATTAATTGACTCTTGATGTTAAACTAACCATACATTCTTGACATAAATCCTACTTGATCTTGATATATAACCTGTTATATATGTTACTGGATTTATTTATTTGTTTATTTTTAGGATTTTCACATCTATATTTACTTTAACTCTTTAAGCATAGTTTCCTTTAGTTCTTTGAACATATTGATAGCATGGATCCCATCACCACTAGTTTCTCTTGTTTCCTGTGTTTGGATCATCTACATGTTGTTTGTTTGTCTCTTAGCTTTTCTACTGAAAATGGTGCCTTATAGACAATGTTTTGTAGCAACTCTGGATACACACCCCCTACAGGAGGGAGGGTTATTGTTGCTATTTGGTCATGTTTTAAATTTGCTTATCCAGAAATTCTGTGAAGGTCATTTACCCTGCAATGTGTAGCCTGCTCAGAAGTTTTTTTCTTTGCTTTAATCTTTTGGTTAGCCTACTTAGAGTTCAGGCACGATCAACATAAGCCATTTGTTGGTCACAGATTATGCTTACATTCCCTTAGCCAATAAGGTTTTTCCCCTGTGCTATTAAATGTGCATGTAGTTTGTAGGCTCTACCACAGTGCAGGGTATTTACATTTCTTTGACCCTCGTTCATCCGAGAACTAGTACTTGGTGGCTGCCTCTCTAGCAGATCCTGAGAGGCAAGAGCACACTGGTCATGCCAACTTTTCCAGACTGCCAGGAGTGGTTATGATTTCTTTTTCAACCTGGATTCCTTGGAGTGACACTGGGTGAGAGAAGTTTATTTGTCAGCCAGGGTCTGGTCAGAAATTAAATGTATGCCCTTTGTGCCAATAAGGTGTGTGCTTCTGTGTTTATGGGTCTCTGTGTGGCTTGGGGAGTGAATTCAAGTCTGCCCATATTCTGATCTTACCACTTCTGGGTGGGTATAGCCTAGTGCACTTGCATAGAGAGCCTTTCTGAACTCCAGCTTTGGCTGTGATGACAGGAGTGCTCTTCTACATCTCTTTCCCTCATTTTTTCTCTTCAAGTTCTCGCTATTCTGCTCTTGGGCCTCGTGCTTTGTATCATGGGGCTTCCATGCTCCCTTAATTACTCTTTGTTAAGATGTGCATCATTTTCAGTAATCCTTTTAGGCATGGAGTTCTCCATGCTTTGTCCTAATAATAACAGTAGTAATAATAATAATAATAATAATAATAATAATAGTAATATCCACTCAGAGCTGTAGAGCTCCATGGATGGGAGCTGGGGTGGAGGTAGGGGGAGATGATGAGCTCAGTGTTCTTGGCTGTACCCGTCTGCAATGGAATTTTCATCATGCTGAGCTGGATGAGGGGAGAAAGGGCTGGGCCATGATTCAAATACTGAAGACTCACTGTTCATACTGAGATTTAGTAGGTTTTTTTCTTGTGAATGTTTTTTTTGTTCGCTGTATGCTCTTAGGACAGTTTTGTTATGCAGGGAAGAGTGTCTTCAGAGCTCATTACATGGCTGTTGCAGGAAAACCTGCCTCTTAGATATGTGTTTGCATATGCAAATCATGATGCATAGAAATGCATGTATAATGTATATACACCCACCTGCATCTATAAGTGAATGGGAAAAGATCTGGCAGCCTTTGCAAATCAATATCAGCAGAATAGAAAACAGGGTATAACAGGCAACATACAGACTTTAATCTTTACTTTGTTAATTATTTCTGTTGATATACTTCTGTCACTCTCCTGCTTTATATAGCTTATTAAGTTCCTGCCAGTCAAAATAGTAAATATTTAAATGTTGGTAATCTGGATTCTTCATATTCTATCTCCAAGTGATTTGCCTGATGTGTCCCCTTACTCTCCTATTTTTCGACTGAAATCCTATTTATTATTCAAGGCTCATCTGAAATATTACCTTCCCCATGATTCATTTCCTGATCATCTCTCTGTCACCCATATTTCTTTTTATACAACTTTATGAGATACATGGTTTAGGTAACATGATTTTTGCTGCTAGATGTTAAGTGTCTCAAGGGCAGAGATTTTCTTACCTTTTTTCCCTATCATTTTACACAGAAACTGTCACGTGCTAGGAACTCAGTGGATATTAGTCATTCTTTAATGAAACATATTTCACCATAACACGTGGCAGCAGAAATCTCTTGTTTATGGCTGTAGCTATCTATACATTAAACCTTAAGTGTAAATAGGAGTATGTATTCCGTGAGGTACCAGTGAAAATACATTACCTTGAACACTTTGACTTACTTGGCACAAAGTATATACAGCTGAGGATGTGAAAGAAATAAACTGAAGTTCTGACCCTCAGAAAAGGAAGTGCTTCGGAGGTTAATGTTTTCTGCAAGTCTGCTCTGCTCCGAGCAGCATGCTAAGCATTTGGCACACATTAATTCCTTTTTCTGTATAACGACCCTGAAATATAGGTATTATTCTAGTTTGCAGAAGAAGAGTTTGAGATACAGAGCTGTTAAATGATTTGCTCAATGTCACAAAAACAGTAGCTGGCAGAGGCACGGTTCAAGACCAGGCCTGATCCAAAGATTAGCATTCCTGAATTTTAATTTCAGTCCTTGCAAAAAAAAACAAAAAAACAAAAAACAAAAAACAAACAACTATTTTAAATTAATTATGGCCTACCTAGCAGTGATCTTTCACATTACTTTCCATGTTTGTGGACATTTTAAATAAATGGTGGCATGTTGGACCGACTGCATCTTTCTGTCTCATCAGATATTGTCATATATGCATAGACACAGTCAGGGGTGTGACTTCTAACACCCAGTGGCCGTAAGTAAGAATGGCAAACCTGCCTGACATTTCCTGAAGAAATAGCATTTCAGATGTCTCCTTGGTGGGAGACAGAGGTCATTGCCAACTAGCTAATAGGCAGACCTACCTTCGAGGAGCAGGGTTTGCTAATGGCCTCAAAGCAGAAACCATGTATCCACACTTGCATATCAAGTGCAGCAGGTTGTCACAAATGTTCTCCTTCCCTTTCTCCACAATAACAGATAGATGGCAGCTATTTGGATAATGCTTTTATTCATTTTAGCATCTTAGTCATATTGGATGCTGTGAAAAAAGCAGTTCTATGCAGGTGGCAAAGTATATGTAAACATGCCATGACGATTCCCTGTGTAATTGGAAATTACTTGTTGGCTTTCAGCAAATAACGTTAAGTCAACCTAATAGGCTAGTGGTTTGAAACTACTTGGTTTGTTTCTTCATGTGGGCTTTCATGTCAGCAGTACATCTCCATGCTCTGCAATGACAGATGCAGGAATGTGTTGTATAAATGATCTTCTGCGTAGCATTTATGCAGCACAGTGTAACAGACATTTGGCGATTGGAAAAGAACCATTTGGTCAATTGGACCTGCTGGTGTTCTTTCTAAGACCTCTCAAGGAAAAGTCGTTTAATATGTGGCTTCCCATCATTCCCATGGCTGGGAAATCATGTCACACCACTGCAGCAAAAAGTTTGAACAGTATGGGCCTTGGAACCAGACAAACCCCAATTCCAATCCTTTCTCACCTATGGCTAACAGCATAACCTTGGATAAGTGACTAATGCCCTCTAGACTTTAGTGTCCTCATTTGTAAAAGGGAAATAACTTCATTTACCTTTCATTGCTTTTTCTAGGGATTAAGTGAAATAACTGTGACAAAAAAAATTTTTTTAAGTGTTTTTCTGTTTGATTTTTATCTTAGCACTTAGGTGCTATCAAAAGAACTGTGTTGAGAAGCTTTCAGAAATGAGCCTTGGGCCCAGCATACGAGAGAATCCTGGGGGATTGGTGATGTTTCTGTGGGCATAGGATGGGATGGCAGCACAGTTTGCAATATTTCTCACCTTCAAATCTTGCTCTGTCATTTTCATTGGTTTCTCCAACCCCAGATTAGCGAAAAAAGAAATTTAACCAGAATAAAATATAGTTTTTTTCCAGTATAGAATGCTTCTTTTCACAATATGTGGATTTTAAAAAATTGTTAATTTGTGATAAAAGGAATTTGCATTTGATGTAAGCAAAATATTTCTGATAATTGCATCTCTTGGTTCACAGAAATAAAACCCCAAGAGAGAGTTGGAATACTTTAGGAGTTTTATGAGTAAGCTAATAAATATTGACCTATATCTCTAGAATCTAAGAGAAATTAGTTTGGGATTTGAAAAAAAAATAGGCTGTTGAGTCTATATTAAAATGTGGTATTTTTTTCAGCATTTTAATTTATATTTTTATTTCATAGTAGCATATATTTCAGTGAGTTATTTTTATTGTTGCTTCAGTTAAAATTATTATTACTTTAGGCAATTAGCAAGTTAGAAATGATGTGTCTTAGGCACTGAGGATAAGCAAAGGGGAAGAGAGTAATGGGGAGAGAGGGAAGAGGGAATAAGGAAGGAGGAAAGAAGGAAGAAAAGGAGGAAATTCAGAAAACAGTTTCTTTCTTCAAGGAACTCATAGGCTTGAGAACCTGCTTTAGGTTTGTTTTTTGTTTGTTTCTTTGTTTGTTTGTTTTTTGATGATTATTTAAAAATCATTTCAAGTAGCGGAGACATTTTAGATTAGGAAGGTGACTGCCAGTGCATATTACTTATTTTTTAAAAATTGAATGTGCATAGAAAAATCACCTAGATTTGGTATTTGAATGTGCATAGAAAAATCACCTAGATTTGGTATTAAAATGCAGATTCTGACTCAGTTAGATTGGGGCCCAGAGCATGGATTTCTATCAACTTCCAAGGTGATGTCAATTGATGCCCTGGTTCTGGACCTGCACTTGGAACGATGTGGCATCGTGTAGGCCCAGCCTGACCACCAGTGAAAACTTCACTCTGAGGCAATGCAGTTTTCCTTGTGGAGACCGGTGAATATACTTAGAGTAGCACCTCTGAGATATGGCTGCACATTGGCATCTTCTCCGGAGCCTAAAAAAATGAAGGATGTCTGGATCTCATCATTTCCCTCACATCCCTAGAGAGTTTAATGTAATTGATCTAGGGTGTGACCTGGGCTTCGGGATTTTTCAAAGGTCCCCAGGTTTATTAACTTTCTGTTGCTTCTGTGACAAATCACCACAATCTTAGTGGCTTAAGAAAACACAACTTCATGAATTTATTATCTTTCAGTTCTGTAGATCGTAAATCTGACAAGGATCTCACTGGGCTAAGGTGGAGGTGTCAGAAGGGTGCATTCCTTTCTGGAGTTTCTAGGGGACATCTATTTCCTTGTCACTTCCAGTTTCTAGAGGCTACTTGCATCCCCTGACTGATGGCCCACTTCAAAGCCAGTTGATCGGGCCAAGTCTTCCGTCCTTCTGCTGCCATTCCTCAGGCTCCCTTTTCAGAATCACTCTTCTGCTTTTCAGAGCTCTTGTGATGACACTGGACCCATCCACATATTCCAGGCTAATCTCCCTGTTTTCATGTTAGCTAATGAGCCATTTCAGTGCCATCTGCAACCTTAGTTTTTACCTTACTTTGCAACCTGTCATATTCAGGTTTCAGGGATTAGGGTTTAGGAATCTTTGGGGACCATTATTATGCCTACCACATCTTGTGATTCCTATATTCAGCCACAGTGGAAACCAAAATAGAGCATTGTCACTTAAATGAGACAAGAGAGACATAAAAATGATCTAGAGGCATGGCAGGGGGAGACAGACTTAACCTTTTACCCTTGTCAGATATTCCTCATTTTAATAATATATGTGTATTTCTTTTTCCCTGAGGAAGTAAAATCTCTTCTTTAATATGTGCTCACTTGGTTCCTGTTAGATATACAGAATATAAGACGAACTGAGGAAGAATGAAAGGTCCTAAGTGAGGAAGAAAATGGGTGGTAGTAGGAGAACCTTCAAATACCAATTTGGTATTTGTGAATTATTCACACACTGTGGATTGAACCTTTTCATTTTATTCTTCAAGTTTATGATCTTCACCCTTTTTTATGCTCCTGGCCACTACCTAATTTTAGATGTCTGATAAATCTCTTAAATGCCAAAACCCTGGTCACAGAAGACCACACAGTGACACCTACACCTTAAAGTGACAATTCAAAGGTAAAGGTGATACTAAAAGAGTAATGAATCACCTTATAATTAATGTGTACCCTATTGTAATGCAAATATGGTTGTTCTGAGTAGTCTCATCTTTCAAAATTTAAAATAGCATGGTTTGACAGTTAAACGTGATAGGAGAAATAACTACATTATAGTGAAAGCAGTCAACCTCTCAAATTTGCATATTTGCATGGAAAATGAGTGACTAAAAATTGAGGGTGGGGAAAAGGGTAAATATTTTAAAATTCCAAATACAGGAACCAAAATTATTTACATAAAAAGAGTCAAGTGCCTGATATCACATAATAGCTGATGCATTCCTTCTTTCTGATTCTCATTTTTTGTCCAATAAAACTTTCTGGAAGCCCGAACAATGGAGGCATAGATGATCAGTATGCTCAGTGTGAAGATAGAAAGCTAATACATAAAACACCCAAGGAAAACAGATTATCACATAATCCCTAGTTGAGAAATTACTTTTTTCAGGGATCTTTTTCTAACCCAAGTCAGGGTTAATTGGTCCTCATTTATAATCCTGTCAGAGTCCCACTACACCAGCCAAGCCTTTGTCTCACTACTTGCTAATTGTCTTTTTATTAAGCTGCATCCCCACCAAGTATTGATACACAGGAGCATAGAAATCTCACAGGCTTCTTCAGCAATACGTCTATTGTGTTTGGTACATATTACTAGAGATCAGTCAATCGAAATCAATTGAATGAACAAATACATTTATATTCCAAAAGTACTGAATTGAAGTCACAAATAAAATAAAACAAAATTTCCAGAGTTAGCTTGACAATGATAAAAACTTCTTTTTTCTTATTCAAATATACGGTTGAAGACGTATTCCAGTGGCTAAAAATACAAACACCAGATCCTTGCTCTTCAGGAGCTCCCAGTCTCAGGCAAGAGACAGATACTCAAACAGGAAGTTACAGTGTGCTCTGCTATGTGCTGTGGTAGAGACGCACACAGTGTGCTCTCATTAGAAAAAGGAGTAAAGAAATAGTTCAAGACAGACGTCCAGGGAAAGGTGACTTTGAAGATCAACTCTAAAATACTGCTGGAGTTATCCATGTGATGGGTTGAAGAAGCATACAGTCATCTGGAAGAGAAGGAAGAATGGATATGGTGAAAAGTACAAATAAGAGGTAGGGAATTATTTGATTTAATTGACTGAGCTTGCCTATCAGGATGCCAAGCCAAACCCTGCCTCTGCTGTCATAGATAAGTCATGCAGCACTCATGTACACCATATTTTGCCATGTATAATGCGATCATAAAGTTTTTGGACCAGACTTTCAGGGAAAAGAATCTTTCGTTTTAATTTTTTAATTCAAATTTTTGTTTACATTTAGGTACTTGTTTTTTGTATTATAAAGGAATTTTAGCATTTATTTTTTAACATATTATGGTACAAGAAATTTTATGTAACCAATAATTACAAAACACAAGAACAGAGACAAGGTACAAGGAATTTTATGTACCAGTAACAAATTTACAATATTTATGTATCATAGAATGCCAAGAACTCATCTTTGCAAGTTCATTGTAAGTTCAACAAAACCGATTATCATATTACAGGGTATTGGTTTGCAGACAGATATTGTTATTGATTTCTAGAGTTACACTTTTAACTCATAAGCATAAATAAAAGAATTAAAAACATTTATATACATACAGAATTAGTACTACCATGTATAATGCACATCCTTATTTTTCCCTCACAAATTTAAGCAAAAAAATACCCATTATACAAGATAAAATATGGTGTTTAAGTTATGTAACATCCATTATAATGTAGTTATTCCTCTCTCATATCACATTTAACTCTCAAACTTTACTATTTTAAATTTGAAAAAATAAGACTACTTAGAACAGCTATATTTGCATCATAATACAGTCTGCATTAAATTTCACTGAGTGACATCATATTAAAATGTTTATATAATTCTCTCAAAGTTTGTGTTCCTAGACCAGCCATGTCAGCCTCACCTGGGAAGTTGTTAGAAATACAATTTCTTGTGACCCCTCCCAGATCTACTAAATCAAAAACTCTAGGGGTAGGACTCAGAAATCTGTGGGTTTTTTGTTTGTTTGTTTGTTTTGTTTTTTAAAGTTTACGGCAGAGGACAGTTTATTAAGGTAGAAAGTAACAGCTCTCAAAACGAGAGGGGGTCCCGACTGGGTACCCCCAGAAATCTGCATTTTAATAAGTCCTGCAGGTGATTATGGCACATGCTCAACTTTGAGAGCCACAAGCGCAGCTTTGTAGGGACCCTTGTTAATTTGCTGTTGCTGCTGATGGTGGTGGTGGTGGTGGTGGTGGTGGTGGTGGTGGTTGGTAGTGGTTGGTAGTGGTGATGGAAGTGGTGGGTACAATATTATGAAACGGTTTGATCTTGGTGAATCTGTTTGGAGTTCGGATGTCAGTGTGTTTTGTTCTATTTTGTTTCTTTTGTATGCCTTGCAGGGTCCATGGCTTTCTCCCCATATCCCCTTAATCACATACTTTCTAGAATCATAGAAGGTGAAAGTAGCACAAGGTTTAGGAGCCACAGGGAATTGTTCCATTCCAATGTCAGGCAGATATTTCAAATTAAGACAGTGTAATATGTCTTTAACATTTGTGAAATTCTCTCCATTGTGACTTTGTACATAATTTTGACAAGAAAGGATAAAAACTATATATATTTTTTTATCTAGCTTAGATTCATTGGAGATTTATTTTGCTTGCTAGTAGAAGCTACTTAAATTTTACATTTTAATTATCAATTTAGTTGATAAGTACTTTAATTACCCAGCTGTTAGTCAGAACCACCATTGGCTTCTTACATCGCTAATTAAAGATTAGGTTTGAAACAGCTGTCTTTGTCTTCAAAAGTCTATAGATGTGAAAGAAAATATATTTTTTTCTACTTTTATTCTGCTTAGAAGTATCAATCAGAGACAACTTTGACATTTTATAATGACTCCTACAAATTGTGTTGACATCACTTCCACTGTTGTAGGCAGCGACTTTGAAGATTTGTAGTAGGTAAACTTCTGGATTTTTGTATAATTGGGAACTCAGCTAGCACAAGTTTGCACAGTGAAACAGTTTCAGGGAAAATTCCCTTTATCTCAATTGGGAACAATCATACCACAGAAAGTTTCACTGAAGAAACAGGGCAACCAGAAAGTTCTACTGAACATATATTACATTTTCCAACCGTGTGGTTAAATGAAATCTGTAGTATTCCCTATTCCAAACATAAAGTTGGAAATAATTTTAAGAGTTTGACTGTTCCAATCACCTAATTCTTAGTAAGTCTAGACTGATACCTTCCCATTAGGATATTGTCCAAATTCATTACAATGGATTAAGTTTGCAATGATTCTAAATTATTCCTTTGCAAAGTCCATTCCTTAAAACATTGTTTCTCCATTTGTTTGTGGTGGAGGAGGGGTTTAGGGGGATGGTAAGAGTTCAGAGGTCAAATATACTTGGTGAATGCACCATAAAACAGATCCCTCTTGTAGATGCATAAGATACATGATCATATTCAAGACTTTAATACATTTTGAAATGTGTTTAATAGAAGTGCACAACACTTTTTCTGCATATGAGTCCTTTAATTTACGAAGTAACTGTTACAAGCACATCTTTCAAAATGTCCTTCTAAAAGGTTTTCCATTACAGTTGATGGTTTCTTTATAAGTATTAATAGAAAAGTGATTACACTTTGGGCCTAGGTTAGATGAAGTTATTAAGCAGGATAAATATTTTACTTCTCCGTAAAATACTACAAAAATATTCTAATGTAATATATGCTGTCCACACCAGAGAACAACTATTCCCATTCCTATGCAGATTTATTTTCCCCACATTCAGCACACCATGTCCATGTGCCTTTCAATATGGAAGACAGGGTCATGCTTTGTTCTACATAAATAGTAGAAACATACATGAGAGATTCTATCACCCTGAGACCATATTATGTTTCAATCATTTTGGAGCCATTGTACTTATAATGTAACACGTATAAACTGGCAAAGGACATTGAAAATTTAGCAAATACTATTTATTAAGTATCTACTGTGTCCCGGGCACTGCACTGCCCTCAGGCTTTCTGAAAGCAGCATCACATGTGTACCAAATTTCCTGTTAGTCAGACTAGGCCATCTTTGGTGGAGTCAAGATAAATTCTAAAGCCTTAGTGTCTTTTCAGAAAAGTTTATTTCTCACTCACATTGAAGTCTGAAGCAGGTCAGATATCTGTCTTCCTCCAAGTGGTGACGCTAGAACCCAAGCTGTTTATATCTATGTCTCTATCATGCTGAGGCTTCAAGGTCAGGCTAGTGTCACCCACCAGATAGATTAGGCAGGAAGGCTTGGGGGAGTGATGGAGTTGGGAGGTGAATTGGACAAGATGTTCTAATGCTAGACCTGAAAGCAGCATATATCACTTCTGTCCATACTCTCTTTTTCTCAACCTAGCCATGTAATCTAACTATAAAAGAACCTGGGAAACGTCATGTTTCTGTTTCCATGAGGACAAAATGTGACTGGTGAGCAGCTAGCCAGTCTTTTCAATAAAAAGGAAGAAAGATCATTCTCAAGAAATCAGTTCAAGCAACTAATGCCATCTAATGATAGTATACTAGATAGGAATTCTAGAACAAGCAGACTGTGTGCACGTGTATGAGTATATACACATGCATATAGGCAGGCATTCATGCATTTGAGTACGTATTCTGGGCATTTAAGTCCTTGGCAGTTGCTTATCTTGTCACTAGCCACTTTACAATGCTGTTATTGCAGAGAGGGAAGCTCCATTTCAAAACAGACAAACAGATATGCTTTTCAAAGTTGTTCAATAGCCACAGGCTAAAAGCCTTTAGCTACAGCATCTCACAGAGTCATCAATAAACCTTTATGCTTCCCCATGCCTGAGATTGCACAGCAGAAATTCTGAGAGTGAGATAACACTTCCTCCATATGGAAATGTAAGGTGATGCAAAGACAGAAAGGAGGAATCCCAATGATGTCTTCAGTGAGTGCCCCTGGAGGGCCTGCTGTTCTTGTTTTGTTTACTTACAAACAATAGGCTATAGGGTTCCTTCATTGTTTTTCTGACAGGACTCTCCTATTATTTTTAAATGTATGTTTCAAAAAATAAAAGGGTTGTATTTGTGACTTAAAAAGTCATAAGTTAATAAGTGATGATTAAGCACCTTTGTCACTCAGCTATTAGTCACATGTTTTTCCATGTTTAGCAGAAATGGAATTTTCCCCATTAGTTATTAGTGACATTTAACCAAAATAATTATCTCCCTCTTACAATTGTGTTAGCAGTTGAAAATTCTATTTTAGCTTTTTTCTGTGAAACTGGCAGAATGGCATCTTAATTTCTATGAACAAGATTGTCTTAACCTTGCCAAATACAGATGTTCATTTACATTTTCATTAATAAATAAGCACATTTTCATTAATAAATAAATTGTTAAAGGCAGCAACATGGATGGTTCTGTTGTTGGAGAGTGGGTCTTTCTCAGCGCAAAGTCCAGGTCCTTGGCAACTCGAGCAAAGAATTGAACGAGATACCAGAGTAAAGCAATAAAATAAGTAGTTTATTAGAAGACACAGTACATTTAAGAAGTAAAAGTAGACCTGAGTACTAGAGGATGGCTCAAGGGCACATTACTAGAAGTTACATTCCAAAGAGTGTGGAGTGGGCCATGCGCAAAGGCGAGGCTCAAAGGGAAGAAGCAGCATCAGCCAGCAGCAGCACTGGCTTCCCAGGACTTGGGGTTTTTATCCCTTTTTCTCTAGAATGGGCTATTCTTCTCTGGGCGTGGGACCACTTGATTGGCACCTGTGATTGACAAGAGGTACTGCGCAGGTGCGAGTGACTGGTCTGATCTAGTTGGATATTTTGTGCCCATTTGCTCTTCCCGCAGGGGTAGGTAATTACAATACAAGGAGGAGTTTTGGGTGGAGAGGGGAAGTGCCCCAGGCGGTTGCACTCAGTGGGACGTGCAGGAATGCAGAGACCCAATGCCTGCCTCTAACTGCCTGTCTAGTTTTTCCTTGAGAGACATGATCCCCATAAAATCTCTATGGGAAGCTGAGGGACAGGAGGTCTCTTCTTCTGTATCTGCTTCCTGCTGGGCAGGGGCGTAGAGCTGTCCTTGCCTATTGGGGTTCACGGAACTCTCACCCTAGCTGATCTCAGATGATAGGAAGGGGTCTCAAGCTCCACCTGGAAGACCGTGTTGGCTTCTTTGCTTGTTGGGGTATCCCCTGTATCCTCAAGGCTCCTGAATGAGGACAAAAATATAAATCTGTTAGTTCTTATGAAACTTGAGGCTATTCAGTCCATCACTCAGGAGGCATCAGTTGTCAGTAAGCTAAATGGGTTTGAAATTTAGCTTACTGGCCTGGGGGATATTAGGAAGTCTCAGTCTTTCAAATGGTTATCTGAAGCAGGAGTAGGAGACTTCTATTGTTTAGGATTCAGAAACTGATTTACAAAGCAATTAAGAAGCAAGGGGGATCTACAGTCCAAGATTCACAAACTGGTTATTAGAGCAATCAAAGCCCCAAATCTAAGAAACTAAAGAACTAGGGAGGAGACTTAACATCTGTACCTAACATTTCTATAGAAAACATTGAAGTTTTTCAGAGGTGGGGGTTGGTGCTGCTCAGTTGGACGGTAACTGTTCTGTCCAGCTTTATTTTCTTCTCAGCTTGCGTTAAGCTTCGTACCTTCCACAGTCCTGAATCAACATATCAGTGCCCTTTTCTGAGCATAATGACTGTTGAGTAGATCACCCTGAACCAGCTGTCACTTGGCCTGATGGTTCAGAGTTGACAGGATAACTGAATCCTGGTGGTTCCCCACACAGGCAGCTAGAATGACCTTGGGCCCATCTTGTTGCCTCTCTGAGCTTAGACTTCTTTTCATTTATAAAATGAGGTTAATAGCAGTACCACATCTGTCATATAATAAGCACTCGGTAATATTAACTGACAATATTCTACATGTTTTCTTTTTAATCTTGTAATTCCAGACATATTTAAGACAAAGTTTATTTGAAAGAATCAACTACGAATTTATTTGTAAAGTATTCACTCCTTGCCAGGCCTGGAGACATAGAGAGGGGGAAAACAAATGTCCCTGCTTTTGAAAAACTCAGCCTAGTGGAGCAGAGAGATGGGTAACCCGATCACTACAACACAGTAAGTCATGATGTCCTAGTGGAACAAAGGAATCAACAATTCCTGTTACTGGAGTAGATCTGAGAAAACTTCAAAGAAGAAGAAAAGTTTATATGCAACTCGTCCTTATTTTTATTCCAAGTAAGCAGGGAAAATAGAATAACAAAAGCATAAAGCTAAACTCCAGTGCATAGAATCCAGTTTTTGGAAAGAAACTTGTACTGATAGATTTAATTATGTAATATATAATTTGAGAAAATCTTGTGGGTGAAAGAACTCACTCAGTACAGTGAGATACAGGCATTGTTTCTGTACTTGTACACTTTTTGTCTGTCATAGTTTTTCATTTCACTACATACTGTCTTGTGACATGTTATTGCTTAATTTTTAAATGAAAATATAATGCAGTGATTATACAAGCATAAATATAGATTATGTATATATGTAGATAATGTGTGTATCCAAATATATATCCTTATTTAAATATAAATTTCTATCTACCTGACCAGATATTAAGCTCACTGCAGCAAGGATTACGTCTAACAGTCTTTTGCATGCCCAACAATGAATACTCCACAAAAATTGTAAAATATATAAATGTATGTGTTACAAATAATTACATATTTAACAGAGAAGTCTTCTCTCTCTTAACTCTTCCATGTTATTTCTTGGTTTCTGCCCAAGATATCTTGTACTACATTTTATACTTTCCATTATGGTTATCCCATTGCTGACTAAGAATCTCACCATGTTGGGTTTGGGGAAGTATATTAACTCAGTAAATATGATAATAATAATAGTAATAATAATAATACTTTTATCAAGTGCAAGCTATTTGTTACATTTATAGCTTTATTGCTATTCTACACAACAATCTTGCAAGGAATTGTTCTTGTCATTCTATAGATCACATATCTTCAACACTGAGAGGTATGTAATGTGCCCAAGACCCACAGCTAGTATGTCGCAGGAACCAAGAGTTGAATCTAGTTCTCTGTTTCAAACACTTCATTAGTATTTTGCAAAACACGTATATGCATTATTTCATTTAAACCTCACAACTTCCTGGTGTGTACATAGTCACCAGATTTTACAGATGGGAGAAAAGGGACTCAGAGAGATAAAGTGACTTCCTCACAACATAGAGTTGAAAGATGATAGGACTTGCATTCTGCTCCAGGTTTTCTTTTCAGCTACACTATGGCTAGTCCACCAAGTGTGGTTGGATAGGTGCCTTCACTATTGGAATGTTGTCATCAACTCCGAATATACCTTTCAGTAAGTCAAACAAAGGGGAAAAAATGTAAGTTCTAATCAAAATAAAAGTCAAAGTATTGACTGTATTTTTTATAAAATACTTTTTTTATTTTAATAAATTCTTCTCATTTAAACGTCAATCCATTCTGCCATCCACACAGCCTTGTGATGAGAAGCAAATTAAGTTGGAAAACAAATTCGGTAAGCTGTGTTTTTCCATGGACCAGTGGAAAAGAGAAGAGAAAGTGATTGTGTCAGTCTGTTGGCCTGACTAGAGCTAATGGCATTCGGTCTGGTGAAATGGATATTAATGATTCTACAGTGTTTAACTTGGTTTGCTCATGATGGATTTTCCCCTTCTGAATTAATGTCTGTCTGCTCTTGATTAATTTAGAGTGATTGTACTGTGAGTTAGTTAATTACATTTTCATTCTAAAGTCAAATATCATTCATTGTGATGAAAGCAGTCATTTTGATTTCTCTCAAAAATAGCCCCTAATAGCCTTAAGTGTAGATCTCACAAAGTTGGTAGGACAAGTTCTTCTTCATGCAGGAAGGCTGCACTGAAGTCAGAGAAGCTTGTCATAAATCTCATATAGGATCTTATCCTGTAACGCCCCAGGTAGACCTGTTTGAGGAGCACATGGTGGTGTCTCGAACCAGATACTTTCTTAGCTACTGTAGAAAATATTAAAAACGTGTTCTGCAATTTTTTTGCTCCAGGACATATATTTTAAAGAATTTTGAAATACTTGAAGGTTGTTCCCAGGAGAGAGAAAAACAAAATATTATAAAAAGAATACTGAATGTAACATAAGAAAAGTCTAGATTTTTCTTCTAATACTGAGGGAATCTGTGATCTAACCTCTTCTATAAGTAAAATAGGCCTTACCGTGTCTGCTCTCCAGATTTAAAAACTGGCACACGAGTTATGTGACCTTTGAAAGAATGTGTTATACAATTTAGATATGCAGTGTGACTGTCGCTATTTTCTTAAGTTCAATGTCCATGAAGTAGACATTATATTGTGCTTTCAACATTGAGACTGTTCTCTTATAAACACAACTTTATGGGATTACAAAATAATAATAAATGCAGATGTTGTAATTCTTGGCAAAAAAAGTACTGCCCAGTGATCTAGGATTTCAAATTTGGAGTCAGTCAGACCTAGCATCATATGTAAGGTCCTCTATAATTATATGTAAATCCTTGGGCAAATCAGCCATGCAGTTGTCACTGTACGGTGCCTGTGGAATGCACCCTCTCTTCCCCTTTTGTCCTGTGCACCAAGCTTTGCTTCAGATCATCAGCATCTATATTCCACTGGGAAAATAAAATTGTTTGTTTGTGTGTTTGTTTTCCCTTTAGATGTCTGACTATGTCTGACATTGTCCTTAGTGCTTTATATAACTTATTTTATGTTCATAACCCTCCTACAAAGCAAATACTGGCACCGTTTTACAAATGGAGAGATTAAAAATTAAAGAAGTCAAGTAATTGTCACATAGCTGGAAAATGGTAGAATTAGTATTCAAACCCAAGGCTCTTCACTTCAGCTCTGCATAATTTAACTTTTGGTTGTGTATCTGAAAACATCCAGTTTTTTAAAGATATGGGTTATTGAGAGACAGCTGTCTGGAAAAATGTTTGCCCAAATGTTGACTGTTGTTATGAGAGGCAGGATTTCAAATTACATTTGGTTGATTCCTTCTACTTTTAAAATATTTTTAAATGTGCTTATTCCAGTGAGTCTGCATCTACTTTTAGGAAATAGCAGCTTTTAGCTAACTAGCTCATAGTAAAAGTTCATCTCATTTCAGGTGATCCGTGTGAGCAGAAAAAGCTATTCACTCAGTTGAGGCTGGTTTTCAGCCTTACTGCCTATCAAGCTGGAATGATAACTATTGTTCATACAGGCAGAGTTCTCATTTAGAAAATGTGACTCATTATAAGGCAACACGGCTTGTCCATCCCCACAGTCTGAAAATAAATGTGGAGGGACAATAAATAGAAAGAAGACACAAAGCAAACACTAGTTTTGTCTTCAAACTTTGAAAGCTCTCTTGGCTGACAATAACAGTGGCTTCCTTTTCTTTTTTCAGTGAACAGAGGTTATTTTGTAATTAACTTTCTCACTCAAAAGATCGCCAGACCCAGGGAATTGTGGGTTCTCTGAAAGCAGATGGTGAAAATATGTCTCCCTGTTTTCTTTCTGATAGGAAAGGCTCTCTGTGCTATGTCACCAATGTCATCCTTCCAAGGAACTGCCCATTTCCAAGTTTAGCTGCAGGGGAGCTTGCAAAGAGTGGAATTCTGTCAGCAGACCCACGTATGAGTCTTGGCATTGTCATTAATTAGTTGTGCCTTTAGTCATAAGCTATTGCTGAACATCAAATTCTTCATAATTTATTTATCTAACATATATTGAATGCATATTATGTGCCAGTTATTTTTCTATGTAGTAGGGTTATAAAGCTGATCAAAATCAATATAGTTCATAATGTCTTGCAGTCATCACTCTAGTGGGATAGGTGAACCTTAGTCAGGTAGTCATCCTGAGGACACACATCTGAATAGTGTAATAAGTGTTCTGAAGGGAGCTAGGTAGAAGAGTTGGAGGTATGATGGGAAAGACTATCCCCACATAGCTAAAGGGTGAGCAAATGCCCTATGGGAGGAGGGTGCATGGCTTATTTAAGAAACTGTGTATAACTGAGAGCTCAGAGCAGGTTGGAGAGCAATGAAGGTAAGGATGAACAGGTAAGGAGGTGAAGAAGGGACAGTGGTGCCCCTCAAATGTTCATTTATTCATGCACATACCCCACGTCCTGTTCAGTTGGGTGAGCTCTGTGAATAGCATTCAGGCTGGGGTAATTAAAGCCCATGTACAATGTTCCAGTCCTTCTTCCCTTCCTGTTATGAATGAGGACACCTTGTATTCTTTTGGCAAGACCTTCAGGGCTGACCAGCCTGCGTGGAGGTCATTGGAGGACTGTTGATCTGAATGTTTGGTTGAGTGGCTCTGTGGAAAACAATGTGTAAACAAAACATAAACATTCACTGTGTTAGCACCCTGATATTTGGGGGTTATCCATTACCGTAGCACAACATAACCTAACGTGACTATCACTGGTGGTGTCAGATGAGGGCCTGACACATGAAAACAACAATTTGGAACATTTTTCTGAGACCAATTAGAAAGCCCTGAACTAGCTTCAAAAGGCAGAATTTATTAGATATTTTTCTCCGGAAAAAAAACACAAAACTCTTTCTATACTGAACAATTGAAGGAATGATGAGGAAAGCGGGGTTAAGAAAGTTTTGATAACTATAAAATAAGAATGATCACTGCCGATCATGCTCACAAGAATATTGAAGAGACTACCTGTGGAAAAAATAAATATGGCATTTTGCAAACTGCAAACTATCAAACAAATAGTCTGAAATTTTGACATGAATTATTAAAACATTTGTGACATGACTGTGCAGTCCCAGCAGTTTTCCTTTTGCCCTAGAAGCCAGCATCTTTGATGGATCTCCATGTGGTTGTAATCCGTATACCAAATAGTAATTCTGTGAAATTGGTTAGGCAGTCCTGCCCTGCAGTCAATAGCAATTTGGTATATATGGATTTAAGTGTAGACAATTGCTTAATGGGAAAGTCCTCAAATGTTTCAGAATCAAGTTTTCAATCTGCACCCTTGTTGAGATGCCAATATCTGTTACCTTAACTCAATCACAGATAAGATGTTCTCATATCTTTGTCTTTTGCTAATCATTGGAAGTTTGGATTGATAGATATATTCAGGCCCTGGCTGAGTAATGTAGTACATTTTAGAAAATCAGCTTTGTAAAGTATTTTACTTGGCTGACATTTCTACACAGTCAATGATGAAGAATCCTGATTTTGTGTTCTATGAAGTTAATAAGAGAGAGGGACATTTACTCAAAATGTAAGAAAACATAATACATATTATATTTTAAGTGTTCTGTCAGAAGGAACATGCTGACCAGAACTGATACAGCGCCTACCCTCCTCAAGTTTACAATCCATTTTGGGGATTGGACATCTCTATCCTATTTGGTCACAATTCCTTTTCCCAACGAGGGAAAAGTAACCTATTACTCTTTATTAGCTGCCTCTTAGATGGTAGGGCTTTTCCTTGGTCACTATCAATCATTAAATAATTTAATTTTAACACTTTTTTCTAATAACAAGTTGCCCCCTATGTGCTAGACAATGTGCTAAGAGTTTCATGTACATGATTCAGTGATTCCTTACTACAACCTGATAAAAGGGATTATTAACCTCATTCTCCAGAGGAGGGAATTAAGGCTCCGAGTCATGTTGTGACATCCCTAAGATTATGTTCTTAGGATATCGTATGTGATATGCACCCCATATCCATGCCTGTTCTCTTGCTACCATGCATTGTACTTCTAAGGTTTTCTCCTCCAAAGTAGGATAACTAGATAAGATAACTTTTAGACTTATGTCTAAAAATGCATTCAGTGCAATGCTTTATGGCAGAGTATTATTGGTGTTTTGTAAAATAATTTTCCATAATGTACCCACAATAAGTTAGGGTACAAGGTACAAATGTTTCTCTTTTTACCACTTTCCTTCAGAGACACTATATTTATCTGTTTTGCATATTTCAGAGAGAAGACATGGTATGTAGCATCTTCTAAAGATATTTGACCACTGAGCTGTTTATTCATGGGGCATCTCAAGGAAATTATTTTCCTCAGAATATACCTTAGGATGTGACTTCCTGCCATGACCCACCTTTGTTAGGAATTTTTATGTTCACACCATCCTCTGTGGTTGTTTTCAGTCTCCTGAGCTTCTCAGGTTTACCATGTGGTCCACAACACAGAGAACAAATGTATTGGAAGGACATTGGAGAGCTTTGAGAATTACTGAGGAGGCTGAGGCATAAGGTTTGGGACTGTGCCCTGGGCCAGTGCAGGCCTAGTTGAGGGAGCATCGAGTTCATGAAATCCTGGCTCCTGCAGTCTGTTACTCTGGCCCTGAGACTCAGAATACCCTTCATTACTGTCCGCTCTGCTGTCAATGATGCCTTGGAAACCTAGTCCTTCTACACTTACTACTAGCACAGCAAAATCCCCCTGGTCCCTGTGACTCTAGGGTTGGTTCATCCAATTGATGTAGTTTAGCTTCTGGGCCTGATTCATGCCTACAAAGGAGACTTTAGAAAGTAACCATCTGCTGTGTCCAGCTTTCATAAGGCAGCAGACAGCTTTTGCCTTATCATGGGCACCGTTCAGAAAAATAGACAGATAAAATGATTGTGCTGATGAATTTATAATTCTCTATAAAATGTTCCAATGTAAAACAAATATTTATGTTGTCTTTGTGAACTGTACTCTACCTTGTTTTTTTTATGGCCATTTTTTAAAAGGGATAACTTAGGTGAGGGCAGTGCTGAGATCAGGATCTGGAACAAGATAGGTGCTCAGTGCAAATACATACCTAGGGCCACGTTGTAAGTATCAGAGCTGGGATACAAATGCAAATTTTATTTTTAGTCTTTGGATTTTTGATCCCCTCATATAAAAACAATTATACTGACTATTTGTTAGTAGTATTTTTTTCCTGCTGCTTACAGAAGAATTAAAGATGTCAGTGGACTCTAGACATATGGGAAGTATGCCTAGAGTTCTCAGTTAAATATGAGCGTACACTGGTAGCATGATTTTCTTACCATTTTTATTACTAGCGAAAATTTAACAAGAATGAACGAATCGTTTATTTTATCACCAGGTTGGCACAGTTTAGGTCATTGGATGCACATTGTAGGAAGCAAAGAAACCCCTTGGATTCCATTGTCATTCATACAGAATATCATTTATTGAACACCAACTGTGCATAGAATTGGTTTTTAGATTTTAGAAAATGTTTCACTTTCCAAGAAGGCTCAGATTGGCATCCCTATCTTAAGCTACCTGAAAAATCAGCATAAATTGGTTACCCAGAAATTGTTCTCCATCTTTGAATTTTTTTTTTTTTTTTTTTTAGCTGAGCCATCCTGCCACCTGTTGGCAGCTTAGCAGCAGCTCAGCTCGGGCTGGCATCGAACTGTTGTTGCTCAGATCTGCTCACACCCTTGAGTGAGCTCTTAACCAACTGAGCCGATCGGTCGGCCCAGCCATCTTCGAATTTTAAAATTTCCTAAAGTTATTGCATGTGGGCCTGATGAAAGAAATTTAAAAAAACAAAAACAAAAAACTGTAGTCTTCTGAATCATTCATCCAAGGGACAGCATCAAGGCTCCAATTTTGTGTGATACAACAGAAAACAATGACCCTGTGGAAGATACAGAGCAGGTGATCAGGAAGTGTATCACAGATGAAAGACAAAACAGGAAACCCAAACTCTATCATCTCGGCCGCATTGAGTAAATAAAAACCACAGCAATGAAACAGCTGGCTTTGTTTCTGAACACAAAGCTTGCTGAAACCCAGGAACCCTCCCACGCAGACTCTGGCTAGCAACTCACCAATATTGTTCTTCTTAAGGCCTCTGTGTGGGCTCTGTGCTGGCTTCCGTGAATTACCCCTGAGCACCCTGTGTGGCCCGGAGCAGTGATGTATGTGAGTTAGCATCACTTCATTTGCTCTGAGTTTTCTTTCTTTGGTCTAACTGTAGATTTTGAGTTTTATTTTTCTTGATGATTAATTTTTTTTTTAATTTATTTGCTTTTTATGTATTAGGAGCTGGGTTTTATGTGTATCATTTAATGTAATCCATACGACAGCAGTGTGGGTCACTTGTTATCTTCACTACATAGATAAGGAAACATGCCTAGTGGATTAAAGTGACATAATCCAGGCCACACGGGTAATAAACTCAGAAAGCAGAATTTGAATCCAGTTCAAATACAGAGGGTTTGAACATAGTCTGGCTGAGTTCAAACAATTTGTACTGTCTCACTTTGTCACAGTTACATTTATCTAACTATTGTAAATTGAGGAATGAGGAATGGATGGCACTGATAAGGAAGGATAGTCACTAATATGTATAATATATGCTTTCCCACATGGGAGGTCCTTTTCGTATTCATGGCTGAATCATTTCTCTTTATACTTAATAACTCAACACAGCTATCACTAGCTCTACTTTTAGTAGATGCCTTGCTTCTCTGTATTTTTATTCATTTTAGCACCTCTCATCATTAATTTCCATTTATTATATATTAACTTATAAACTCACTAAACAATTAGCTTCTGGGTACTGAGACTGTATCTTATTCCTCTTTACTCAGCAAGTGGCCAGATTCCCTGGCTTTTTTTTTTTTTTTTATCACAGACCATGACGGGTCACAGACTTGGTTACATACACACGGATTCCTATATTTGGGCCCCTCATATTGGGGATGCATTTATTTTACATATAATGGTCATTTTTTCAGATCAGTTCTGAAAACCTGTGGGCTGAAAGTGGCCTTTAGTATCCTTCCCCATTCCTATAGTTGTTTTAACTGAATTTTTAAGGTTTAAGAAGATTCTAATCCTTTTCACCATTCTCTAATGGTTGCACCCCAGTATGCTTGTTTATGATACCTTCCTAGCCTCTGTAAGATTTCAGTCAGCCACTCCTGCTCTAGATATTCCTTCATTAACTCAACTATGAATTTATGTATTATACATCTAATGGGTTATCCCATTTGATTTAATGAGAATTTGGACTCAATCCCAGTATCAACCTGTTATTTTCTGTCTGATCCATGTTCTTGTATTGTGTATCTAAACCATCAGTATTATAAGTGCATGAACTTCCCCAACACCATTCCATCCTCAATAATGAAAAATACTAACAATAACAAAATAACAAGCAAACAAAAATTAAACAGAAGAATCTGCTATACTGATAGTGAGCTTTCTTTTTTAGAATTGCCATTATACTGTTAGAAATTAGGTCTTTCCTGAGTAAATATACCAGAGATTAGATTCCCAAATCCTATTGCTTCTAATGATCAACAGTCCTTAGACATGTTCACACTCCTTATAATTAAATGGGTTTGACCAAGTGTCCTTTGCCTTGATTGTGGATTACTATCACTGATTAGTGTTACATAATGTTATTTATGTTTCAAAGCAATTAAATCAATGTGTTTCTTAGACCAGTACCCAGGATTCTTTTCCTTTTATTTTTTATTTATTTTTTGTTTGTTTAGGATCTCCAATTTGTATGACTCTTATACAAAATGCCATGGGTTTGAAGCATTGGCCAACATAATCTTATGATTCATGTCACATAACTAGTAAGAAATTATTATATCTTCTCTCCATCTCCTAGAGAGAGGGCAGGCAGATAAAAATGTACTATTTCTTTTGAAGACTCATGTATAATGGAATAGAATAATACTGAGTCTGACTCGTCACTTCAAGCTAAGCTTGGAATAATAATAGATCCTTCAAAAGTTCACATGGGAAGAAATTTTCCTTGGACTACATTTGTTGATGAAGAGAGAAACTGGAGAGATGAGAGAATTACCTGGTGTTTCTTGCTTTTTCTTAGTCACTTTGGTTTGCTAGTTTACATTTGGATGTTTTTAAATTAACTTTGGAAAATTCTGGGGTGATTCAGGAGTGGGTTAGTCGATGTCACCAACTATTTGTATGCACCTACTAAGTATGAATTCTGGTCCTCACTTGGAATAAAATTGGCGCTGCTACCCAAAGCAGCCTTGTTGGCTTCAAGTAGTTTATAGTAGTTTACTTGGATATATTGCCTTGTTGGAAAAGTCATCACGTATTTTTTCTATGTTTTTTCATTGCAAATATGCATCATGACTTTTTTGACAACCCAATATATTATATATATTTTGTGTATTTCATTAAAATATTAGTTTTATTGATTGTCTGGTTACAAAACTAGTGTACAAGTCTTGGGGCACAGATCAGTAGACATGATTATGTAGCCCATTTTTATAAGTATACACTGTATTTTATTCATGTGATTTCCCTATTTGATATTTATTTCAACGTTAATCTTTCATTATTGCTAGAATAAACAAAAATGTGATGGGCAGCCACTAAAAGCAAAAGTGTTTGGTTAAAAGGTAAGAATATTATAAAAAAATTTGTATATGTTGGCTAAGGTATATTCTAACATAGATTCTACCAACTTTAAATTTAATCTATCTGGAATTCATTTTGCTATTTTTTGTAATAGAGCAATCTTACTGCATTTTAATAGTCAGGAAATTAACCCGGAACCATTAGGAAGTTTATCATTCCCTCAGCAATCTGAAATATCACTATTATGCTAATTTAAATCCTATATTTACTTGAATCTAAATTTTCTATTTTGGTTCATTCATCAACCTGTCTATTCTTGTTCTAGTATCACATTGTTTTAATTATTGCAGTTTCAAGCCCAGTTAATAACGAATAAATTACTTCAGACATTAAAATCACAATTTTAATTGCTTCCTTTGTCCATGTCCTTATCTAGATGATGCAGGAGGTCAGAAAGGGATATGATAAGGACATGCTTAATTCACACCTGCGGTAACACCTTCCAAATATAGCAGTATCACTTCTTGAAAGAACTTCAGCTGCTGTATTCTAAATGCATGCAGATGACTTTTCATTACGCACAGAAAGTGTAAGCCTTGGCAAAAAGCTTCCTTTAGTCTATTTCTTGAAGAAAACAAAAGTGGGAAGAGTAATAAAATCCTCTTAAATAAAATAAGAAAAAGCAAGTTTTCTCTAATATTTTTTAATTTTGTTGGAAGCACATAGGCCATGTGGCATAGTAGATGAGTGGAGCAGCAGTTGAGTTCTTGTTAACCCACTTCTTTGCATGCTAGTTTGGTTGAATGTCTTTACCTCCTGCATCTCATTCTCATAAAGTGGGGATATGAACAGTTCTTATCTCACATCATTTTTCCTAGTATGCACTCAAAAAAGGTAAATATTAATGTTATTATTACTTGAATTCCCAGCTTGTCACAGACAAGAAAATACAGGTTAGAGTAACGAAACTGGCCTTCTAAACATTTAAGATGGAGTTGATGGTAATAGACTTATAATAGGAGAAAGTCAGAAAAAAACAGAAAAAAATAGAGAGATATTTTGCTTTTCAAGTTTTACATGTATTTTCCACTTTTACAAAATCCGTTGTATGAATCACTTCACAAGATAGCAATTTTAAAATACTTAATTGCGTATCCCTGTATGTGTGTTATAACAGAAAAAATTATAGTAGTTTAATGGGGGGAAAGGATGTGGGGGGGAAAACATAATGCTTAAGTGTGGAGAGTGACTGAACTTGAAGTTTAAATAAGAAGGGGCAGACATTTCTAACACATTTAAAATACTGGGGGGTGCCAAAATAATGTATACAAGTGGACATTTTGGTCAACTTGCTCAAGCCCGTAGTTCACCGTAATCAGAAGTGTCTGGAAGCTGATGGTAACCACTTTGAGCATCTCTTGTAATTGCAGAAGTCAAACATGACTTGTATTTATCTTTTGTTATCAGTATATATTGAGTATCACAATTTTAATAGTTTTTTCCTTTCTTAATATGCATACATTTTTTTGGTACCCTCTGTCTATTTTGACCTAAACCTTTACATTCAGAATCCTCTGTGCAACTTTTTCAAGAATGTAGAAATTATATTTCAAAGGGAAGAACATTGTGAAAGGACAAAAGACAGAAAAAGGAATAAAAAGAAGAGGCATGACTGCATATTTATTGCTTGGGTGAGTCAGGCTGGCCAGGGTTCCAGAGCAGGCCTCAGCTCTGGGTCCAGGCTGCCATATTGATGGAGCTGAGACAGGTGGCCTCTGCCCTACTTTGTCAAGGAGACTTCAAATCACAGTCCCCTGAGCCTTGGGACAGTAGAAAAAGCAGTTGAGCAACATGCTCAGCTTGTGGTGTGAAAAATAAACCCTTGGCCAAAGGCACAGACTGCAGACTCCTGACTAGCCCACCCCCAGCTCTCTGGAGCTGCTGTCAGGTTTGATTAGCTTTTCTGGTTCTGAGATTCCTCTGCTCTGTAAATTGCTCTATCCCCTGGACCTTCCTGGCTCCTCCTATCCTTGGCTCCCTCAGCGTGTGATGGGCTGTCACAGCTGGCTGATCACACTGCTGCCCAATCAGCTTCTCTTCTTACCCAGACCCATGACTGACTTTGTTCTGTCATTGCTTTGCCCATCCTTCTGATCCTCCTGCAGCCGAATCTCCTACCCCTGCTGTCTGATCCCACTGCTTGTCTAATCACCCCGTTAGACAGTTTGATTAGCTGATCTTTCCTCTCACCCTGCCAGCTCTTCCTGCTGTTACCAGCTGTGCTTGGGGCCTGCTGGTAACTCACCATCAATTCCATCTGACCCTCCATTAGTGCTGATGGCTGATCGACTTAATACTTTTTTTTAGCAACTCCCTGATCTCCAATTTTCTCCCTCTACCATGGTCCTCTGATCAGCCTCCTGACATCATCCCTTGCTGTCTCCTTTGTGATGCTCTTGCCTTTAATTGAGCCATTCTGGTGTCCTGTCGTGGGCACTTTTTCATAGGGCTTTCTGGCTGGGGGTACCTGGGTGGTTACCTTTGGTGAGTAATAACATTTCAGTGCAAAATTTAATGGCTCACTTCACAGCTTCCTCCAAATGTCCATAGCTGGTGTGTCTGACTCTTTGTATCTAGTGAGCCGCATCAGTGATTCCATCATTCTTCTGGGACAGCCTGCCTCCTAGTGCTTTGCAACTAGAGGTGTTTTCTGAACATCATCTTTCTCCTCATTTTTTCCTCTGAGTAATACATCTTTACTTTATTGTAGCCCATTGCCACACTGAGAAACTATTTGATTCAAATCCCATATTTTTGCCACTTACCTGTATGACCTTGAGCAGGTTACTTAATGTCTCTGGACTTTAATTTCCTCATGTGTAAAATTCTTTATTTATTCAACTATTGTTATTGAGTAACTACTAGGGGCAGCCATTGAACTTAGAGCTAGGGATGCAGCTGTGAAGAAGACGTCCAAGTTCTGTGAACATCTGGAGTTTGCGTTCAAGAGTAAAAGCCATAGACATAAGCAAACAAAATAAAAGCCCCGAAAGTGGCAAGTAGTGTACGAAAATAAAACAGGGTAATGGGATAGGAAAAGACTTAGGATGGGAGGGCTAACTTGGACGGGATGATTAGGAAAGGGATTTTTGGGAAGGTGACCTCTGGGCTAGTACCTGGAGGATGAGTGGAAGGCAGCCATGCATTAAGATGGAAAAAGAATGTAACGGACAGAGGAAGCAACAATTGCAAATACTCCAGCAAAGCTTGGTACCTGGAGGAACACGAAGGCCAGTGTGTCTGGAGCATAATGAATGGCAGAGTTTGGTATGAAGTAAACTCACAGAAGTGGGCAAGGTCCAGATTATATCAGACAAGGAAGGCTGTGATAGGATGTTGAATTTTACTCTAATTGTAGTGAAGGGTCAGAGGTTTTGCCTAGATCTGACATTTCTGTGTTGATGGAAATGTTTTGTATCTGTGCTATCTGATGTAGTAAGTAAGCACTATGTGGCCGCTGGACACTCAAAAGGGGGCTAGTGTGTCTGAGGAACTGGATATTTTATTTTTAATTTTAATTAATTTAAATTTAAATAGCTATGAGTGGTGAAGAGGTAATGGGTGCTATAAATAGATGAGGATTAGATTAGATGAAGACTGTTTTAGTTTGTACCTCAGATCTCTCTTGGTTAATGCGGGATCTACCTCACAGGATCGAGTCTAGGAGAGGTGGAGTTAGGGGTCTTTTTATTTTCTCATTACATTATAGGAATTGTCCTTTTATCTACTTTGCTAATGGCAGAGATGAGAAACAGACACGTAACTTTATCTCATTTAATACTTTTGATTCCCTTTTCCTCATCCCCCTTTTTTGTTGTTTTTGTTGTCACCTGACTACATGTTGGCTCTCCTTGTCCATTCACTTTTTAAGGGAAGAGAGGTGGTAATTATATTATTGTCTCTAAATTTTATTCTCATATATAAAAATGATCCTTGCTGGTTAGTTACATAGTATTGATTTCTTTTTTAACTTTGGAATATGTACTACTTAAAAAAATTAAAAAGAATTTCATTTCAGGTTCAGGGATAGAAATTATTTTGTTTTGACACATTACCTGTCTTCATATAACCCAGAAATTGGGATTATCATTGATTTTCAGCAAGTTTACATGACTGTATTCACCCTACAAATATTAATATTTCAAGGAAAAAAATGTATTGAACTCTGCCTGCATGCTGCAGAGTGCTGGGCTAAGGTGCTAGGGGCACAGAGATCAATATAATTGGGTTTCTCCATTTAGAATGATAACATTTGAGTAGGGAAATATAGATCAATAATGTAAATGTAAAAAAAAATTGGTAAATTTTAAAATAAAGTAGGATGTAATGAAAGCATGGGAGGGAGGCTATCTCGAAAGTTCAGGTAAACCTTCTTACATCCATGGACCTTAAACTGTCTGTTAGAGGACAAGAATGTTTTAGACAGAAAGCATCATCCAAAATTTTTGGACCCTGATCCTACATCATAACATTTAATATCTTCCCCTTACCCTGTCCACCCACAGAGAAACAAACAAACAAACCTTGAATACCTTTCTGAGATTTTTTGTCATAAAAATTTATCATCACTCATTTCATGCCTTTGTGGTTATTTTCTTCGACTCTTACTTCTGAATTAGATGTTAGGAACTTCTCAGTGTGAAAACTCCCCCAGAAGGCCCGTCTACATTTGTCTTCCAAATTCCACTGGTAATTCGTAAATGCCTTTTTGAAGCTTGAAACAATTTCAGAGGGACTAGAAGGAGGTAGCTGCTTTGTACTTGATTCATCATCATCACAAATTCATGACTAACTTTGGCACACTGCCCATCAGAGAAAGTAGATCAGAGATTTGTGTTCTACAAGGGGAAGTGGAGGTAAAATTGCTGATTCTGTAAAACACAGTGGTAAGCGTTCCATCCTTCCTTCAGCCAAGGCTTCCATGTGGACACAAATATTTGAGGTTGCAAATAGGCCACAAAATAGTGTCAAAAGTGACTGAAAAGGACTGAATTGGGCAAAGGAAAGCAGGGAAACAGCATTTTCACATATTACACTGTTCTTTTATTTATCAGTTCATTCAACAAATATTTATTGATCGCTACGTGTCAATTGCAAGTATCTGGTCTAGATGGTGGGGATAAAGCATTGAACAAGAGAGACAAATTCGGGTTCTTGTGAATCCTATTTTTTAGTCATTGCAACTAACAATGAGCCCATTAAATAAGTAAATAAATGATATAACTTCAGAAGATAATTATAAAACGATGCATGTGTGGAAGAGAGGGAAGGTTTTCTTATTGCCATGTCTAAGTATAGTGAATATTGCTTTTTTTAAACTGTTGGTACAGCATTCACTCCCTTCTTCTTATAGAGAGGAAATTCTGCATTTCAAGTAGCCTTATTGAGAGGCTATGCTGCATGCTCTAGAACTGAAGCTAGAGCCATCATCGGCCCTTACTCCAGCCTGCGAGAACCAGAGAACCAGTAAATTAGCTACTAATTAGCTGCCTCTATCCAGAATTTTTAATCTTGATCAAATGATGAAAGATGTGGTAGGATAGTTTTAGAATTCATTCCCTGTGTGTATAATGACAATCTATTGGTGTTTAAATAATTTGAACTTCTTGCAGATGAATCAAGAAAACAGCTACTCATTATTATATTCAAAATTTTATAATGTGGTAAAACTTTCAAACTTTTGGATTGAGATTTCAACTTACATAGAAGTTACCTTTTCTCAAGAAATCACTCATTAATTGGAAAATACATGAAGCAAAGAGTAAAGGGACAGAACTAATGGCATCTCTACAGCTGAGGGACTAGGCAAGCTACCATGTGAGGTCAAACGCCTTGGCCCCTGAGCTTGTTTAACAGCTGTGCACAATCTCCTGGGTAGGAAAGAATTGTCAGACTCAAGAGAGAAAACATCCCACTACATCTTCAGTAGCTAACAGAAGTCAGTTTGGACTTTTGTAACATAAATTTGAATAATACAAAAAAATAATCTAACTCCTATATCTAAGAAAATGGCTAGATGATGCTTTGGAAATCGACAATCTCAAAATCTCAATTGATTAAAACAGTAGATCAGTTATCCTTTGTGCCTCGTGTCCATTAAAGAGTAGAAGAGAACTAACTCTACATCGTCTCACTGGGTCCAGGGTGAACTGCATCCTTTTGTTTGATATGACATTTGACAAGGAATGCATACATGTTCAGGAACTACTTTGTAATTAAAAAGAAAAAAAAAACATTTTTTTCCCAAGCACCTAGCAAAGGTAAAATATAAAAGTTATATGAAAAGACTTTAAAATTGTGAATTCTTTTTTCTTTACATTTATTTGCTTAATTAAAAAATGAGAAATATTATTTTAGAAGATAATTAAATGGTTTCACATTATGTTGAGTGTATATGGTACATTGGATTAATTTATGAAGGCTTTTTTTTTTCTTTATAGGAGTTTTATCCTCTTAAAGAGTCTTTGGGGAAGAACGTTGATTGCTTTAGTTTTCAAGCAAGTGTCTTTTAGAAACAAGTTAAAACTTAGAAATAGTTATATTTTTGTTGCATCTCGCAAAACTTTCCTCCTCATCTGCAAAAGGGCCCTGGCGTGGCCAAAGCTAATATCCATAAAGATGAGAATTATTTTCTAGCTCTTGTTAGTAAAGGCTATGATGTCTGGAAATGACTCATGGCCAAGTCTTTTCAGAAACGACCAGATGCCCAGAGGCATGTGGAAAACTGAGGAGACAATGTCTTAATATTATCACAATACTTAGAACTTTGGATTTTATATTATTCTATATGTTATATAGTATTGGTATTTATAATAATATACTATTTAATTTATAATATTCATATTATTTTATAATGTTATTTAGTATAATTATATTATACTATTCTCTGTTAACATTATAGTATAAGCCTGTAAGCATTGTCACTATTAAGTAGTTTGTGTTCTGTGGACAGTAGATCCTTTAAATTTCCATACGTTGTTAGTAAGCAATTACTGAATAATCCTTTTAATTGTAATCCCTTGTAATCCTTATCTCTAATACATGGGCTCTAGAAAGAATAGAAGAGTAAAATAGAAGACCCAGGCAATATCCTTAAGGAATTTAAGTGTTTTTCAGTTATTTCAAAGTCATAGCAGGTGATATTTCAGAAAGAACGTCTTGCATATAAATATATGAAATGTATACATATATATACACACGCACATATATACATACATATACACACATACATATATATTACATACATATAATGTATAACATATATATATATATATATATATTCATATATACATTCATTGATTTTTAACCAGTATAATGTTAAAAATTTACATTGCCTTCTGAACCAGCAATCTTTACATTGGAAAATGTTTAAATTTTTTTTTGACCTTTTATGAAACAATATTAGAATACCACAGCACATGATTTAGTTTGAAATCATGCAAAGATCATTTTCTTGTTGATATTTGAAAGAAAAGGAGGAAAATTCTAAAAAAAAGGACATTTTTAGAGATTAAGTAAAAAATCAATAGAATAATTGTTCTTTTATATAGAGTGCTTACCTTTTGTTTTCTGCTTCCTTCTCAATTCCTTCATACACAAAGGAACAAATCACAATTTGAAAATGGAGGATTCATCTTCAGTGAAATGTGGTCTTTGTGATTGTTGATAAATAAGAAAGGAAAACTACCTCATAAGAATTCATTCAGTATGTTAGAGCAATTAATATTAATATAATAAAATGGAAGAATGTGGGAGGGGATGTGACTGACATACTCCATTGGGTTTATTTTGATTGAAGCCCAAAGTACTGAATAAGTGTTGATTTTTGACTTGTTTGTAATTTAGAAACAATACAGACAAGTGAAAAATGCCTACGAGTAACTGATTAAACAGTGGTGGCAGTTGCCAAACCCAGTGAATGTCAAATATAATTCTGTGCTGCTCCATCAACGGCCTACCATGGATAAAACAAAATGTTTGTTCTGGGAACAGATCATTTCAGTCACCAGTTGACTGATGGAAGATGTTCCATTGACTATGGCAAGCAGTAAAGTTGACTATAACAATTTGATCATTGGGGTTCTTGTTGCTGGGATTTATGATCCTCATTAGGTTTTACTTTAGCCACTGTTAGCCCAGGGGCTTGTGCTTTTAGGCTCTAAATAAATATTTGTTCAATGAATTAATGAATGTTATTAAAATTAGTTCCTACTTCCTGAGGAGTTATCAAAAGGAGCTAAAGGTAGAAGGAAGAGATATCCCTGTGTAGAAGAGAATGTGAGAATTATGTTGGTATAGCAGGATGGTAAAAAATAACATGCAACTTAGAAAGTATATTCTTGAATTCTTGAATTGATTACCTGCTCAAGACATGGTTTTCAATTTTCCTAGAAAGGATCTAGGCCTTGCATGGTTTAGAGAGCTAAAGATAAGAAGTGCTGGGTTTTCATTCAGGGTCTACTCTGACCTTTCTGGGTGACATAAGGCCAGAACTTATACTCTCTGATTTTCAGTAATAGACTATCTTAGGCTTAATGATTGGAGGGAGACATTAAATGTGATATTTATCAAAGGAATTATGACTAAAAAACAATAGTAAAACCAGTCCCAATTCATATTGGGGGACTTTTAAAATGAAATTAATTCCAGAGAAATTTCATGCATATACTCAGCATATAATCTCAAACTGTCCTTTTTAGCAATAGAATTATATCTTATAGGCCAGGCACAGCTTTTAAGGGAATACACTGGAGGGATGCAGAGTCCTGATTCTTTTCTTAACAGTAAAGAAGTCTATATAAAAGAATCATGTCATCAAGGAAATGTATTCTGGTAATGTATTTTATAAAATAATAACCAGTGGGCAATGTCACTCCATGTATATGTTTTTTGAAGATAAAACCAAAGATACCTAAAGCTTTAGAACAGTATGACATACTATATACTGTATATTAGGAAATAGTTACATATAATTTACATTTTAATGTTTGTTTCCTCATTCTTCCTAGTAGTCAACCATACTGGTATGGCAGTACTGGTTGTTTATGCCTGTACAGTGTCTCTTGATGGTGCTGGTATCATACGGTTGCTGAATATTTTCAATATTACTTCTACTTGTTTCCACCTTGCATTTGTACAATACTTATTTGTTGGTGGTTTACTATGTGCAGGTCATATAACTGGTGTTGGATTCATAATAGTTACAAAACTAAATACCAGACACTACCCCATCGCTCATGGAGATCACAATGTGATGTGCGAAGACCTGTACAAAGCTCTTTACATTTTCTAGCTTATTTAGCTCTCACAATGCTACTTCAGTGTACTACTGAGGATACTGAGGCACTAAAAATGTTAAAGCCTCGCCCAAAGTCACACTGGTTTCCGGTTATTAAAGATTTACCTGTTGTTGAAAATGCCTTACATAGGGTGTTAATACTACTGCCTATATTATAATAATCTGATAATCTAATGTTGCATTTATGAACCTCCTGGATTCAAAATCCAAAAGTCTTATTCACCTGATTTCCATCAGGAGATTTACCCCAGTAGATTTACCCTCAGTAGCCTGGGGTGCATCTCCAGACGTGGCTGGGAAGGGACTGCACTCCTGATGATGATTGAACCTAATTATCTCTCTGTCTTGATCGCACAGCTTGCTTTCACTGCACCGACCATTCCTAGGGAGTCTTTCCCTGTGATCACATAATGGCAGACAGAGGCGTCAGGGGCAAAATCTTTCCAACTTCAGCTCCAGAACAAAGAAGTGGTATCTTTTCTGGTATTCTTAGCAAAGATCCTAGGGTTTAACCTGACCTTAAACTGCCCTGATTTAAACTGGAGTATACCCCTCCTGATACATGTGAACTGATAGTGTGTACATGGGGGAAGGGCGTCCCCAAACAAAAACTAAGGGTGTTTCTGGAAGTGCGGTACATTCTGCATAGACAGATATAAATGAACTCTAAACCCACAGTTCACCTGCCCTTCAGTGGGCCTTATTTCCCTTCTAGACAAGCCCTGTCTGCAAGTCCTGACCAGCTCCCAAAACTAAGGAGTGGCCAAATCAGGGCAGTAGAGAGAGAAGACACACTTGAAACTTTGGAGCATAGGAAGGTGTGATCCAATGCACCACCCCTTTAAGTAAGTGTCAAGGTATTTGAAAGATATCTAAAGCTCCCTGCCTGTATCCTCTCAGGTGTCACCACTGTCATGCACAAATGCCCTGGCTTGCCACTTCCTGACAATTCTCTCTGCAGCATCCCCTAGACCCCTGCAGGCTTGAAGGGCCAGAGAAACAACACTCAACTGGTGACCTCTCAGTGGATTGACCCTGAGACATGTGCCACACTGACCCCCAACTTGGTCCTAGTGGGGCCTCGTATCCAGTGAGTTGACATGAGAATATGCACTTAGTGTCTGTCTTCCCTTCTCTGTCTCACTTCCCTGCTTCTCTGTCGGTGCCCACTGGGGTCATCCCCCAAATAAACCGCTTGTCGTTGAACCATTGTTTCAGCATCTCCAAATGATCACATAGACGGCGATGGCATAGGATCCAGGCTTTTAAATACATTTTTGCAAAATGCTTATCATTCATTGTCATAATCTTCTTATAAAAATATAAAAAAGTAAAGAGTGGAGAAGTACATGATCTCCTTCCCAGAAATACACTCAACACTTTTTCCATAACAAATGCAAATGATGTACACTTATTATTGTGTAGTTTATAGACAGAAAATTGAAATAGTGCAATCAGATAAAAATTCAGATTTTTCAGTCCTCTCTTCCCCTCACAGTTCATTATTGTGATTTACCCCATGAAAAGGAGAACATAAGGAGAAAAAAAAAATTGATAAAGAGAGACATCACAAAGATTTTGATGTAGAGCTAAATAAGTCAGATAAGCTTCTTTAAACCTTGCTGCAAACAGTAACTATCCTTGAATATTTTTTTTAAATAAAATAACTGGTAAACTACACAGGTAAGTGTAGATTAATTCAGTTGACTCACTAATAAAAAAAGACGTGAAGTCTTTGCTAAGTGACTGAAATCATAATCATCACTTTAAGGAGGATAATTTTATGTTCCACATAGCTAAAATATTTATAAAATGAGCTGAATAAAAAGATTTAAAATGGGCAGATAAATTTTAAACATTTCTAATTATCACGTTAAATTTGTATTCAACACATTTTTCTTAAGTAATGGGATAAAATCTAGAGTATAATCATACAATTACATGTTTGCTCTTTAAATGTAAGCATATTCATAAAATTAGCAACTATAGTAAAAAGTACAAACCTTTTATGAATTTTAATGAAAAACACATTTTAATAAAACATCAGTAAAAAGCTGAACATAGTTCCCAAATTATATCAAAAACTATACTTAATATGTCGACTCAAAATATTAGTGACCAGTTAAGTGGCCACAAACTCTTAATGTAAATAAAAATTGAACTTTTATTCTGTGGGGAAAATGCATAAAGGCTAGTCAGTTATTATATTGATAAGTTAGCATTTTCATTGTTAAATAATGACCAACAAGATATTGCAACCACTAAACTAAAAGTAGAGCATTCAAAATGAAAAGGAGAATTTTTTTTCCATTGGAAATGAATATTGAAGTTTGATATAACTGAAATGAATAATATGTACATGTTTCAAACCTGTCTCTGCCAAATTGATCATATAGATTATTATCATTGTTGCTGTGGGTGTGAAAAAGTGAAGTGGGAATAGTCATAGGGGTTTGGAGTAAGCCTTGTTTGATGCCGACCAAGTGCTGTCCAAAGTTTCAGGATCCAGAGGTAAGGGCAATATCATAGACAACAAGAAAAATTAAGAATTTCAGCATCAAGTATTGAGCTCTATCGCAACTACCCATGAAGCCTCCGACTATAGACAGAGCATGATTTAGAGGATTAGTCAAACCCATTCCCATGGGGAACCTGGCCACAAAACAGACCTGTGAAAGCAGAGTAGTACAAGTTGGCTATGTGGGAGGCTGAGAAAGGATTGTGGAGAAATACATTCACTGGTGGTGGCCAAGCAACCTGAGGGGAAAGCCCGGAGGTGGGAATTAAGGCAGCTCTTTGTGGAACACCCAGGAAGCAAGTCATAGGAGACTCAGGCGGGCTTTGCTTAATAAAAGTGAAAAGTTTACTTCTTCAGGTTCCAGCAAGCATTGGCTTGGGTTCCTGCTTTGTCTCTTACTGGTTCTGAGAACCTGGCCCAGTGATGTAACCTAACTGAGACTCAGTTTCTTTTTTTGTACAGTGGAGATATTGGGTGTATGACCTTATAAAGTGTTGTTTTTAGATTCGAATCAAACATAGCTCCCAGTTGTTTTCCATACATAAGATTGACTGTAGGAAGAGAATCTAAGCTGGTAGAATTCAGAATATGTTTGACCACATAACCACATAATGCACCGATTCTCATGAGGTGTTAGAATATAGAAAACAGGGTTTGTCTGAGAAAGTCTACTAAGTTTTCTTGTTCCAAGATTCCTATGTTACCTATCTTAGCAATTTTATTTCTTCATTTATATGTGTGCATATATTCATATTTATATATGCAGTTATACACATGATGTAATCCCTTCAACTCCTTCATTTCTCAACTCAAAGCATTCCTTATTTGAATGATCTTCCTTGGTAAACCAGCTCCTGTTCAACAGGGCATTCAACTCTTTAGCCCCCTCATTATGATTTATTTTACTTTATAGCGTTTGACACCAACCAAAAACTTATGTGTTTCATTGTGTGTCATCACTCTTACCCCACTAAAATATTAACTCTTTCATTGTTGCCTGTTCTATTCCATTTTTGTTCATTGTTACATTACTATTGCTTAGTTACTAGAAAGTGATAGGTGCTCAAGAAATATTCATCAGCCTCCATGGATTTGAGAAATAAAACATTATCATATAGCCTGCTTTAGAATAAATGATGTGAACATTCAAACTATGTTTTAGTTAATTCGAGTGTGTATAGATATGCTATTTATTTATTCAATACTAATGGAGAAAATGTCCTTCAATAAATATCCTAAAAAATAAATATTAATAGCCAACACGTACTGAATACTGAATAATTACCTTTTTTGCTGTTCTCCTAATTTTTGTGCAAAATAAACAGATTAAGTTATTTTACAATGTGGAATTTTGCTGACTTCCTTTTGTGAGATGGTAAATATGAATGATGTGCTCTGCTTATCCACTTCTCCACTCCCTGATCCTTGTTTGGCTTATGCAACTTTAATGTGTTTCTCTGCAGCGTTCCTAAATGTAATTTGAAATCAGTCTCTTCAGTTTTGTTACTTTTTATACAGAATGAATAATTTCATATTCATGGTTTATATGTCTTCCTTTCTCATTTTTTCAGATTGAGATAGAAACAAATGAAAAGCGAATTATAGAAAAGTGTGAAGAGAAAGAGAGAAAGAGAGAGAAAAAGAGAGAGAGAGAGAATGAGAATCTTTGGTAAATTACAAAAACAAGACACAATAATATATATCATTCGTAGAAACAGGAATGGAGCAAAAAGTATACAAAATTGGACAAGCACTAAATTCATGACAGTGGTTGTCCCTGGGGAAAGGAAAAAGACAGTACAGTGGCAAGGAATACACAGAGGCTGTATACTTATCCTTAATAGTTGATGATAGGTAGATAGATAGATAGATAGATAGATAGATAGATAGATAGATAGATAGAGAAGGGAAGGAAGGAAGGAAGGAAGGAAGGAAGGAAGGAAGGAAGGAAGGAAAGAAGGAAGGAAGGAAGGAAAAGAAAGAAAGGAAAGAAAGAAAGAAAGAAAGAAAGAAAGAAAGAAAGAAAGAAAGAAAAAGAAAGAAAGAAAAAGAAAGAAAGAAAAAGAAAAAAAAGAAAAAGAAAAGAAAAGAAAAGAAAATGGAGATATATGGTAATCAAATATGGGACACTGAACATTTGCTGGTGGTTTTATGGATGTTTGTTATTTTTTCTTTTATATTTCTCTATAATTTAAATGGCTTTTCTAAACTGAAAATGGACGTCATATTATTATGCTTAATAAGATGTAAAGACAAAGCATAGAGAAAAACATTTCAGTGCTAAAAATAATTTCTATCCCTCTTAATCACTTTCTCCTCTCTATTAATTTCTTCCTGTCTTCATTAAAAAAAGGATCAGAAAGATTTACCAAGTATTAATAGTATTATTAATAAAACCATGAAATAACTTTATCCTCCTGTTATAATGGACCTCTATAAAATATTTTGGCAATAAAAATGTGAAAAATTATAATAACATTGCCAAAGAATATGATTGCCTTATAAAAATTTGAATACTGTATAGCTATAAGTTATTGGTAGGTTGTTATCATTTAAATATATCCTCTGATATCCAACTATTATATATAGAAACACTTGTCTGTAATATTCTTTGATCCTTTCTCATGTCCACTGGCATTAATTACAATGAAGTTCCACTCTATTTGTTTTTGTTATAAGCACCTGAGGAAGTATGACCTATAATCAGGACTTACTTAAGGAGAAAAGATCAGAACTATGTCCTCTCTTTTTTGAAGGACTAGATAATCCTTTAAGCTCTGAAACTTTGAGTGTGATTATTCTAACTTTAGGTCAGACAAGCAATTTAAAGTATTTAGAACTAAGTAGATTTTGTAGCTAGAATTTACTTTCTATTTTCCTACAATGGAAGAAAAAGGAAAAAAAAAAAAGACTATCTGGAAAATAGTAAATAAAATATTTGTTCTGTGTCATCTTAAAACAAACGGGAAAAGAGAAAACAAAATTAACTATCCCTGGCACCAATATTACTATGTACCTGTTATTTGGAATTTGGATACACACACATACACACACACACACACACACACACACACACATACAGCCACAGCCACACAGCCACCAACACATGTAAATTTAATTTACGTAGTAGACTGAAGATGCTAACTTGGACTCAAGCAGGAACTAAAATGACATATATGGAAGAATTCTAAGAAAACCTTAGCTCACAATTCACAGAATTGCTCAAGTAGCTTGAAGCTTACTTGCCTTTAAAGATAAGTGGCAGCACAATGTTTAAATTTATCAGGAAGAGATTCAGGTGAAATCAGGTAGCTTTTTCATACATTCTTTGTCCACCTTACTACCCAAATATATGTTTGAATGTGAGACAACTGCTTGAATGTGCATTTAAAAATTAGTTTGGGAGCCTCTATGAAATGATTAGCCAAAGAGGTACAACTGACTCATTCAGAACTTTAGAGATTGCTTTCACACTGTAAAGTCAATAGGTTAAGGAAACACTTTCAAAATGGCAGAATAAGGAAATCCAAAAATTGTTAGTTTACAAGCGAAATGAGGACACTGGTAAAAATCATCAAAATCAGCTTTTCAGAAATCTGGAAATTAGCCAAAATATTTGCAGCAATCTGAAGAATTAAAAGAAAAACAAATCAAATCTTGGTAAGAACAGCAGACTTTGGAACTTATCTGTTCTTACTCCTCTCTCTCAAGATCAATGGTAGCTTTGAAAACCAACACCCTCACAACCCTGGCAACTCTTGAAAACCAGCAACCTAGTCACTACTGGGAAGGGTAGACCAGGTTTAGAGCTCTCCTGGAAATCCCATCCCTAGTGAATTTTCACTGTTTGACCTGTCTGCAAGCTCCTTGGAAAAGCTTCATTCACAGAGCTTGTCTTTATTGGACCTAACTCTGAGTTTGCTTTGACATGGTGAACCTTGAAAATGTACTCTAAGTGAAAGAAGCCAGTCACAAAAGTCTACATATCATATTTCATTTTTATGAAAAGTCAATGGTAGACAAATCCATGGAGATACAAAGCAGCTTAGTGGTGTTTAGTGGCTGGAAATGAAATTATCAGTGACTACTAATGGTGTACTTTTGGGTTGATAAAAATATTCGGTAGGTAGTGGTTATATTGCACAATTTTGTTAGTATACTAAAAATACCTTAATTTTACAATTTAAATGGGTGATTTTTATGGTTCATGGAGTATATATCAGTGTCACAATAACAGTACTAATATAATAATAATAATATGATAATGAGATACCACACCCATTGGGATAGCTAAAATTAAAAGACTGTCTATACCAGATATCAGTCAGGATGTGGAGTCACTGATATTCTTGTGTATTGGTGGGATTGTAAATCGGTACAGTAACTTGGGAAAATAGTTTAAGACATTCTTCAAAGTTAAACATATACCTATCATCTGGCCCCCTTGGCATTTACCATGGAGGGATGGCTCCATAGCTCAGGGCTTAGAGCACTGGTTTGTACCATGGAGGAATGAAAGCATATGTTCATACAATAACTTGTATATAAATATTCATAGCAGTTGTAGCCAAGGATTATAAACAAGTCACATATCCATCCATAGGTAAATGGGTAAAAAAAGTGTGGCATGTCCTACCTGGGCAGCAATAAAAGGGAATGAATGATCAACACCCACAATAACATGAATAAAACTCAATATAATTATGTTGAATTAAAGAAGACAAACAGAATAGAGTTTAAACTGTATAATTGCATTTATGTAGAATTCTTAAATATGCACACTAATCTATAGTAACAGAATACAAACCAGTATTTGCTTTGGATCAGGGTGGGAGAAAGTGGAGAGGTAGGTATGGATTACAAAGGGGCAGAAGGGAAATAGGGGTGAGAGTCATGTTTATTATTTTAATTGTGATTATAATTTTATGTATATATGTACATATATGCCAAATACATCTGTATATATATATACATGAAGATGAATCAAATTATACTTTCAATATATGCAGTTATTGTACATCAGTTATTCTTAGTAAAATAACTAAAATGAAAGATTGCTGATAACTAAATATGGGTGAGGATGTGGAGCAATTGGAACTTTATATTTGGTGGTTGGAGTGTTAATCGGTACAACCACTTGGGAAAACTCTTCTAAAGTATCTACTTATGTTTAACATGTGCATACACTGTGATCCACCAATTCCATTTCTAATTGTTTATTTGATATAAATGTATATACAAGTTTAGCAAAAGATATATACAAATATGTTAATAAAAGTCTTTTTTATAATAATTTAAAATTAGAAATCACTCGTGTCCGTCAATGATGGAATGGATCATAGAATCGTGGTATAAATATGCAAAGGAATATTATAAACTAGTGATAATTGAAGAACTATTGCTGCTTACGGTGACATGAACATATATCACAAGCATAGTGCTTAATGAAAGAAGCCAGAGAGAATGCATAATCCGTAATCCATCCATACACATTTTAAGAAGGGATGTGGTGATACCAACAAGGATAAAATTATTTATGTGTGCTCTCTTTCTCAACATTTATTAAACTGTAAATGTATAATTATTGCATCTCTGCATATATGCCATACTTCATTGATTTTTTCTTTCAAACACCTATCATTTATGAGATTTCTCTCTAAGCCTGGTATTGTTCTCAATACCTCAAGCACATGATTTCTCAAAACCTTATAACCAACTTCAGATTAGTTTCCATTAAATCCCTACCTTTGTTGAAGCAACTGACAACTTACTTTAATTATCTTGATAAGATCACGTAGATGTTTGCAGCAGAGCTCTGATTCCAGTTCTAGTTTGTGTGACACTAAATTTCCTGTGCTTAACTCTACTGTACTGCATTGCTACAGCTCAAAATGCCTCTGCATAGCATTGTAAAATTTTAATCATTAATGCCTTCCAAAGGTGTTTTGTGTTTAAAAAGATAGAATGGTATGAACTGATAAATATTCCCATAGCAGGAATCTTGAGGACTTCCATAGAATTCAAATCAAGTGCTTTGTCCTTGACTATGTCATTGCAAACAGCCTATAGTTAGTCTATAGGGTACCAAACACTGTCTTGCGAGGATAAAGGATAATCACCTTGGTTTTGTTTGTTTGTTTGTTTTTATTAGTTTCAGGTGTACAAAACAATGTAATAGTTAGACATTTACACCCCTCACTGAAGCTGAATAATAATGACTATCTTAGTTGTTTTGAACCATATAAATAGAAGAAAAATAAATTTCAGTGTGCCACTTTTCTGAAATCTGATTTCAGTAAATACTCCATGAAATATTTCCTTTGTACATACGATTAATTACAAGCATATTTTGGGATGTGCTTTTTTTGTTTCACTGTTAGCTAGTGTTTATTGTTAATACAACTGTAGTGCATTTACATGGGGTCCACTTTTAAGAATTTATAGCAACTTCATGTGCACTGAAAAAATGTCTTTTTCTAATAGATGTATGTTTAGTTGGTAAGTTTCTAGCATTTTCATATTAAAATGGAAACTTTCATTTCTTTGCTGATGGTATTCTCATTAATCATTGTTTATCCTTGTAACCTATTCTTTCTTTCATATGACTGAAATGACTGCTTGAATGATTAGTTCTCTCCCTCAATTTACATACACAAAGGGAGAAAGAGTTTCATATGTAAACCTTCAACTAATCTGTCCCTTGGCACTGTAGCTAATACCTTGTGAATGTCTGAGAAGGTTAAAAAGGACAAATAGAGAGTCCCTAGCCCCAGAGAGGTTTTTACCACAATGTCTGTAACAAAATGATAAACTAATAATGTAGCATCTTTTTACTTCCCATGTCACATCTAAAGGTCAGTCATTAATTAAGGATGGTTTTGTTTGGGGGAAAGAGGTCCTCTAAAGACTGGTTTGTTTTTGTATGTGGGAAATATGTTGTGTCATAGAATTTTCCTGCAGTAGGACCTAATTCAGAATTTTCTATATTTTTAAGGAAGACATTTTTTACTTCATTCTTCACCAGAGCTCTTTTCTCTCCTTTTTGCTTTTGTATGCCAAAAATATGTTTATACGTATGTATACGTGTAAATTTAATGATATGCATTAATTTCACTGGGCTTCCATACTGGAAAGTAGCTATTGGAAATTATCATAAAAATGCAGTGATAATGGATTACAACTTAATTTTGAAAGAGAACTGTGGAATATCTAAATTCTTATTTGGCCTAAATCACTGCTCTTCCATACAAAGACCTAAAGGAGATTTCTAAAAAAAAAAAAAAAAAAAAGGGCAGGGTGAGGGGAGGCAAAGAATAATAAAGCTACTTTATATTTTCAGCTGGGGATTTGCCAGGTTTAAGGTAATCTAGATCTTACACATGAGCCTATTGCCTGAAATTCTCCTCCTCCATTCCCCAAATCCATTAAGAAAAAATTTTCAGGTCACACCTACTAGAATCAGTAAAAGAAGTCAGAAAAAATATAAAACAAGGTAAAAATATTTGCTAGGGATAGACTGCTAATTGTGTAATGGGTGCTTCATATGGACTATGTAATTTAATCATCTCTGCAACACCTTGAGGGAAACGCAGTACCTCCCCCTCGTCCCCCTTACCCAGAGTTTCGCTTTCTGAGGTTTCAGTAAACAGTGGTCTGAAAATGTTAAATGGAAAATTCAAAAAATGAACAATTCATAAGTTTTAAGTCACACACCATTCTGAGTAGCGGGATGCAATCTCGCGAGTCCCGCTCTAAATCACCCTGGATGGGAATCATCCCTTTGTCCAGCGCCCCCATGCTGTGCAAGCTCGCCGTCAGTTGCCATCTTGGTTATCAGATTGTTGAGGTATTGCAGAGTTTGTGTTCAGGTAACCCTTATTTTACTTAATAATGGCCCCAAAGTACAAAAGGAGGAATTCTGATAATTCGTATATGCCACCGAGAAGCCGTAATGTGCTTTTCACTTACTGTCAGATGTAGCCTAATGCTATGTCACAACCTGTGTCATTTACCCCACTTTATCTCATCACATGGGCATCGTATCATGTCACATCATCAAAATAAGGGTGAGTACAGTACAATAATATATTTTGAGAGAGAGAGACAGCATTCACATAGCTTTTATTACAGTGTATTGTTATAATTGTTGTATTTTTGGTCTCACTGTTCCTAATTTATAATTTTCACTTTATTATAGGTACATATGTATAGAAAAATACATAGTATATCTAGGGTTTGGTAAAATCTGAAGTTTCTGGAGTTCACTGGGTGTCTTAGAACGTATCCCATGCAGACACCAGGGGACTACTATATCACTCTTACCTTTATGTTATAAATGAGAAAACTATAGCTAAGTGTTATACAGATATTTCAGTTTCACTTGTCTGATGCCTAGATCTACATCTGGTCTGTTTTCCCTCCACTGTATTTTACTGTCTACTCCTTTCCTTTCCAACTCAGTTCTAAATTAGGGGCAAGTTGCACCAGGCCAGCGTAACCCCTGAAAGAGGGAAAAAGAGAGAACATTTGAAGAAGTAAAGAGGTGTCCTAGGGTTGGCCGAGTGGCTCAGTTGGTTAAGAGCTCCCTCAAGAGTGCGAGCTGAGCTCTGAGCAACAGCAGGGTGATGCCCAGTCCGAGCTGAGCAGCTGCTGAGCTGCCAACAGGTAGCAGGATGGCTCAAAAAAAAAAAAAAAAGAGGTGTCCTGGGCAGCTGGAGCCCTAGGGTTATGATTCCTCAGCTCATAGGGAAGAAAGAGCAAGAGGTGGCTACTAGCACGTCCATGCTTGCTAGGCCTTCCAGTGCCCTGAAAATCTCCATCCCCTAGAATGTGACCCATGATAATGTCTGGAAATGAGACCAACCAGACCAGCACTGTTCCTCTGTAACAGCTTTATTAATTACTCAACAAAGTCCCCCAGGTTTGGGGATGCAGTGGTGAGTAGGAGAAATGTGGTCTTTCCCCTCAGGAATTTATATTTAATTGGGCAGGGAGAGGAATGAATCCCTTAAACAGGTCACCAAAAACCCAAGAATTTCAGATTGTGAAAGTAGCCTCAAGAAAACAGTCATCGGATAGAGAATGATCGTATGTAGAGAAATAATTCAGATTTTAATTAGGTTGTTTCTTTAGGTAGTTTGGTCAGAGAAAAAAAAATCAATTCTCTGAGGAGGTAACATTTTAAAATAAGATCATCTTGTTAATTAAGACAGAGTAGAATATTCCTGACAAAGAGAACCGCCAAGTGCAAAGGCTTCCGTTGAACATCAAGCATGGAGATTTCGAAGGAAGGAAGGAAGACCAATGTGGGTGGATATAGGGAAGGAGCAGTGATGACAGATGTGAGATGAGCTCAGTTGTACAGTCTCATCAGCGAGCCTTTAGGGAGTTTGGATTTCATTCTGACAGTAATGTGAGGTCTCTGATATCTGAATGATATGGTCTGCTTTATATTTTTGAAATGATGACTCTGGATACTGTGTGGAGAATAGAGCTGGAGAGTGGGTGGGAGGGTGATAAAATAACTAGATAAAAATAGCAGAAACAGTCCTTATGAAATACAAATGACTGCACTGTACACTTCTATTTCTCCAGCATAATCAGGAAAACATTTCAAATGAACTGATATTGACTTATCAAGCACTTACATATACTTTAAGAGTTATTTCTCTTTTACTAAAAAGTAAAAGTAAAAATTTTTAGTAAAATTTGCTTTTACTAAAAAGATAAAAGAGCAAAATTTTACTTAGTGCTATAATCAGCTATTGATGGGTCAGAAGATACCTTAAAATCTTGTCATGTAGTTGAATTTCTTGTACAAAGCAGTAAAAAATTTAGATTGAGTTGGGAGAAATGTGAGTTTGTTCTTTTTTTTTTATGTGAATGAAATTATTATGTTTAAGAAGCTGAGCGAGGCACTGTTATTTGAACAGAGGAATACTTTGAGTAATGTGGGTTCTGTTTAGCTGGTCTATGAATTAAAGTAGTTTATTGTATCCTTTCTGCTTCTCATGGTAAATGAAAGTCAAACGAAGAAAACACCTGTGCTATCCACTTAATAAAAAATACCTAGAAAACAATAATTATGTCTTTTTATGTTTAGTAAGCACTTATAATGTGTCAAGCCCTGCACGAAGCAGATAAGCATGAATTCATGTACTTCTTAGAGTAGTCCTATGAGAAAATATTGTCTCCCCATATTAAGAGTGAAGATCATAAAACATAGGGATTTAAATTAATTTGCCTAAGTTCACATAGTTTGTGATAGCTTTTATCCCAAGGGAGAAAAATTAAAACTATAAATTACTATTAAAGGAAAAAAAAGAAAATTTTGAAGCAAAATAATGTCAATACTTATAAGGAATTCAATACCTGCCTTGGAAGTTATGCCTTGCTATAAAAACTTTAAAATTACAGTCGTGTCTTTTACTTCTAGTTTGAAGGAAAATAAAAATCAGTTTGGTTTATGATCTGGTGGCTAAAAAAGAAGAAAAAGTCCTAAAGAGTAATTAGAAAGAATAGATATAGATATAAAAAATTAAGTTTTATTTCAGATGTTTCTGCAAATATGCCACAGTTGCCCTGCTCAATGTTCAGCGTGATAACCATCAGCCACATGTGGCCACTGGGTACTTGAAATATGACTCGTCCAAATTGACAGGAGTTGGAAGGAAGTATAACATGCACACTGGATTTTGAGGATTTAGTATCAAAAACAGTAAATCTCTTATTAATAGTTTATATTACATATTGAAATAATAATATTTTGATATATGATCTATGTAAAATATATTATTAAAATTAGTTTTACCTGTTCTTTTAATTTTATTTAATGTGGCTAATAGAAATGTGAATAAAATGACATATGTTGCTCACATTTGCAGCTGGCATTATATTTCTGTAGGATGCCACTGGTCTAAAGGATTTCCCCTCTTCCACCTAGAGCCTGAGAATCTGGTAATATTAATAGAAAAAATGCTTTTCTGTTACCTTTTCAAAGAAGGAGATATTAAACAGGTGAGCTTAAGAAAGAAAAGTGCTCAAAGAGTTCCAGGGGATTGATTTTTATTCCCTTTATTTCCTATGACATCAAATAAATTGTATTAGTAATAGTACGAGACAAAAAAGAGTTTATAAAGATGAGTCTTTATGGTTTTTAAAGGTGAATGGATAGCTTCCATTTTCACTTCAAGGTCAAAGATCACTCATGAAAGAGAAAACATAATTTCTAAGGTTGGAAGAGTTCTTGAGCTGAAGATCTTACAAAACTCATTTTGCTGAAAAGGATAGAATTGAGACCTTGAAAAGGAACAAAACCAGTGGGCTGCCTTTCTTAGAACATTACCAAATTAGAAATTTCATCTTTTTTCTCTTAGGATTTGTATCAAATCTTGGTCAAATAGTAATCATTCTCTGTGGCATCTGCATGACTTAACATGTTGTTTATTATTCTTTGATTAAATCCATACTTTGTTGTCCTCATCTTACTTGGTGAACCCAGACTTAGAAATGGGGGAAAAAAAAAGAGGTAAAATTTTTGTTCACGTCTGTACTTCAGGAACTTAGTATTTAATTTCCAGTAGTGAGGATTACTGAGTTTCAGTCACATTAGAGTCTAGCTAGCAGTACTTATTCAACATGCCTCATTTCTTCTCCATATCAGTTCAGAGTAGTTTTGCCTTGGAGAACAACATGTGGAGTCTTTGGAAGTGACAAATATGCTCTTGAGGGATATTAATCAGATGAAATTTAAAAGACATTTGTGTCTGGCCTTAAAATTTTTGGTCTGGAACAAATGGCAGTCAAAATCCCTTAGTCTGAAGTGTAAGAAAAGGATCAGGAGCTTATATGAGTGACCAGGCATCTGGTGTAAGTGAATTCTCTGTGCATCTGTCATTAAGAAAAGGAGCATACTTTTAATTTCTGTCAAACTCACTTGGATAGAGTTCACCATTTCAAAGGTAGATTCTCAATGGGAATGAAACACCTTGACAGCTTTTAGACAATTTTGAAACATTAAGGAATCATGTTTAGTTTTCATTTCTCAATTCTCTTGACTATGCAGACAATAATTTTAGATCTTTGTTCCATTCTCAGCAATACAAATCTCAAAGCCAATTATAGAACTAGCCATTCCAACTTCTGTAAATTTTTAGATCATCAGAGATTTTGATCAAATGATCAAATGCTAAATGTGGTATAAGAGATATCCTACCTAGGAACTCTGTAGGAAGGGGCGCTTACAAGATATTTTATTGGTACAAAGAAGATAGCTGGAGGTTTGGTACAGATTCACCCCACATTTCCTATGTTTTGAGAATTAGTCAAGCCAAAACCATGTAACTATAATATATTCTGGCTCTAATAAAGTACAAGTAGGCTATTTCATTCACTGTAAGTACTTAGAATATTTAAGAGAAAAGATAAGGCAAATATTGGCATGATTTGGGGGTTAGTAAAGATTTTAATTGAACAAAAGTGCTAAAAAGAAAATTTAGAAAAATATTTTAAATTTAAATTTAGAAAAATATTTTAAATCAAGAAACACCACTAAGAAATTAAAAAACGACAAACTGGTTAGAGAATATGTTTATAAAACATATACTAAACAAAGGACTTGAATCAAGAATTCATTTAAAAATCTTAAAAATCACTAAGAAAAAGACATATCCTCATAGAAAATTAGCAATTGCCTTGAATAGGCATTTTGCAAAAGAGAATATCCAAATGGCCAGTAAATACATAAGAAGTTCTTCAACTCCACTAATTGTCAGGGAAATACAAATTAAAATGGCACAAAAGACCACAACACACTTACTAGAAGAGCAAAAATCTAAAACACAGAAAAAAAAAATGATTTGATGAATTAGAGTAACTTGAATTTCCATACATTGTTGTTTGGACTGTAAAATTATTAGACCATTTGAGAAACTATTCTGAAGTATCTACTAAACATGAACATGTTATAACATCTAAACCATCAATTTGACTTTGGTATGCTCGTTGAAATATACACATAACTTCAACAAAGAAAAAAGTGATCATATTGGGTTGTTGGAAAAGTCATGACGTATTTTTGCAACAAAAAACATAGAAACAAAATACTTCATGACTTTTTCAACAATCCCAATGAAGCAATATTTGTAATAACCAAATAACTGCAAATAACCCAAATGTGATTCTAAGTAGAATGAGTAAATAAATTATACTATATATACATGTTGGAATATTATCTAGCTAAAAGAATGAGTGAATTGAGCTGGCCAAGTGGCGCGGTGGCTTGGGATGTGCTGGATTGGGAAGCCAGCGGCCCCGGTTCGATCCCACATATGAGGGCCAGTGACACTGCCCAAAAAAAAAAAAAAAAAAAAAAAAAAAAAAAAAGAATGAGTGAATTATGATTATATAAAACAACATGGGTGGATCTCAAAAGCATTAGATTGAGTGAAAAATGTCAGTCACAAAAGAAGACATTAAATATGATTTCATTTATATAAATGGCATAAAATTATTTGATACACATATGGGAAAATAAATATTGATGCATAGAAATCAATTTTAAGTGAATTGTGAATCATATTGTAAAAATATTTCTGAAAGGAAGCATAGCACAGTATTTTCATTACCTGGAGATACACAGATATTTCTTCAACAGGATTCCAAAAGACACTAACCAAAAAGGGAAAAAAAAATCATAATTGGACTATCTGAAAACAAAGAATGCCTGTTAATTAAGAGACATAATTAAGAGAGTAAAAAATCATGACATATGGAAGGAGAAAATATTTCCAAAAATGTTATGTAAGGGAAGACACATATATCTGGGATATATAACCTGTAATCAGTAAAAAGGCAAATAATCCAATAGAATATCTGGACAGACTTGACAGATATTGCACAAAAAACATTGCCAGATAGTCAATAAACATGAAGATGTGCTCAACAGCATTAGTCACCAGGAAATGAAAATAAAACACGATGAGATGCCACCATATGTCCACTCGAATTTCTAAAATGCAAAAGAGTGGCGAGTGCGAGCATTGGTGAAAATGGGGAGCAATAGGTACACACTGAGTTGGAAGTATGAATTAGTAAAATAAGTGCAGCATCTCTGGCAGTATCTTCTTTTTTTAATAAATTTATTGGGGTAGCTGGTTAGTAAAATTATATAGATTTCAAGTGTGCATTTCTATGATCCATTATTTATATATCACATCCTGTGCTCACTGTATCTTCTTAACTATATCATATGTAAAGCCTATGGCCCCACTGTTCTCCTAGGTATATTCCTAGTAGCAATAATTTCTAATAATACTAGAAACAGACCTAATATCTGTTGAGAGTAGCATGGTACCTTGATTTTGATAAATATATACAGTGAAATACTATATAGTAATGAGGATTAGTGAAATGTATCCACACACTACAGCACAATGAAAATCATAAATGGAATCATGATTCCATTTACACACATTTTAAATCAGGTAAAATTAGAAGTCAAGTTAGTGGTTATTTTTGGGATAGGAGTTGAGATTAGCAGTGTCATGAAGCGGATTTTTGGAGGCTAGTGATGTTCTATTTTGTCATCTAGATACTGACTTTACAGATGTATTTTTTGTGTGAAATCCCATTAAGCTCTATACTTATTTGGGCATGTCTTATTAAGTATGTCATAAAAAAGTACTTAAAATACATGAAATATTCAATAATTTAAGGCAACTTGTTTTTATTGCAATCAATTTATTAGCATGAATTGACGTTTCTAAATTCAAAATTAAAGTTGATAATTAAGGAGGCAATGCATATGTGAGGGCAGGGGTTTATGGGAAATATCTCTATCTTCCACTCAATTTGACTGTGAATCTGAAACAGCTCTAAATAAATAAGCTCTATTTAAAAATAATAAATAGGGCTGGCCCAGTGGTGTGGTGGCTAAGAGCTGGCTGGGGATGCCAGCGGCCCCGGTTCGGGTCCCACATCTGAGGGCCAGTGACACTGCCCTCAAAAAAAAAAAATAATAATAATAATAAATAAAATGATAAATGTCTGAATTTAACTATACTTAGAAATCATGGCTAAGATTAATGTCATTGGAATTATCTAAGCTCATTTACCCAAAGGAAAATATTGCTGCACTTATGGTTTATTCCTGTTTTCTTTCATGATTCCATCGATATCAATATTGATTTAATAAGGGCCTTATCTGTCCCAGGCACAGATTATGAAGGGAGGTCCACTTCTAACCATTAGTTCCAGTTGCCTATTACTGTAAACACATCTCACCAAAACAGCAGTTTGGCTGGGAAGGAACTCAGTTGTGTCCGAGAACCAGGAGCCCAGTTCCTCCTCATGTGGGCCTCTCCATGTGGCCTGAGCATCCTTGTGTTAGATGTCTGAAGTTTTAAGATTGAGAATCTGGAGAGAATCAGGCAGAAATTATATCACTTTGTATGGTTTGAGTGTCAGGGAGTGTCACTTATGCTTTATTCTGTTACTGAAAGCAGTTGTAAATAAATACCGGTCTAGGATCAAGCAGAAGGGACATGAGTACCATCACTTAATGGGGGAAGGGAAAAGGTTTTAGAAGGGTATGTGAGACAGGCTATTTGTTGTAGCTCTTTGTGGAAAACGCAGTTTATGGCAGTTAGCTTGTGAGGCTCTCTACTGTCTGGTACCTGTCCACTTCTTCAACTCCTCCTTCTTTTGTTTTAAAGCTTATCAAATCAAAAGGAGTTTAATCTCAGGACCTTTGCACTTGCTGTTTGAATTTTCTGTTTGTTTGTTTGTTTGTTTGCTTTGCATGGAGGAAGGGCCATGAGGAGGTAAAATGCTTTATCCCAGATCTTTGAGTTGCTACTGTTTCTCATAATTAAAATCTCAAAATATCTTCAGTTACCACTAACTTGAAGTGATCTACTCTGATCACATCACCCCAGCTAAAAGAGACTCTCAAGTGCTTTTTATCAAATTATTTTATTTTCTTCATGGCCCTTTTAAATTGTGATGAAAAATTTTAGTCCCTTTGTGGTATCCATTTCCATATAATAAAACTGCTATATTATTCACCATTATATCCTCAGCATTTATAATAGTGCCTACACACAGTTGGTATCTAACAAGCATTATTTAATAAAAGATAAATAAATTACTGATGTGTAAGAAATTGGGCTCACCAAAAGCTTGAAGCATGATAAATAAGGCAATCACATAAATAAACATTTTTAATACAATATGGTGAGTGCTATAATGTACTTAAAAAGTAAAATCTATGAAACCACAGACAATTGGCAAAATCACTGTCAAAAAGAGTAGGCAGAAGAACCAGAGAAGTCATACACACAGATAAGCATTTGAATGGGGCCTTTAAGTGAATACAGCATTTCAATAGGCTGAGATAGGGAAACAAATTTCAGACTCATTCATAAAACAGGATCATGATAGATTTAACCATCTTCATTATTCTAGTTCTTAAAATCAGTTTATTTTTATTTCGGTTTTAGCCTTAATAAGGTAATTAAATGTTAATTTTGATCCCAATATATGTGATCGCAAAGCGAGGCATGAGATAATAATATGTTCAATTAAAACAAGCCTGGTTCATGGAAAGTATATTATCCGTACGTTAAACCAGAGTTCTGCAAACCACAACTTCAAAACCAAATCAGATTTCTCATCTGTTTTATAAATAAAATTTCATGGAAACACAGCTACACCCATTCAAGTATTGTCTATGGTTGCACTGGTGCTACAGAGCAGAGCTAGGTAGTTGTCACAAAAATCACATGGCCACAAAGTCTAAAATATTTACTCTCTGGCCCCTTAAGAAAAACTTGTCAATCCGCATGCTAAATGAATGACAATATGGATTTGTAATAAATGTATACTGAGGAATTGTCTCTCTTTAGTATAGAAAATTTTATGTCTACCCAACCATGCTGTCACACTCGTTTTCTGCTGAACATGACTTGACATGAGACTTGTCCTAGACACTTGATATAATCGTTGAATAAAAAAGCTCATAGAATAAATTTATTAACTTGGTATCATACATGATGGACTAAGTCACCAGATACCATATCTAGCAATCATGAATTGGAATTTTCAATCTTGGTACTTCACTGTCATCACTTTCTCCATTTTATTGTTACTACCCTATAGCTTAGACCAAAATATTATCAATTCTTGCCTTTCTTAGGACATTGTACAATTTATTGCTCTCCCAACTTTTACTCTCACAATTCTACCTCTATATAGCAACAACAACAGAAAACATTTTTAGTACAGTAATTGGATCACATTAAGCCTTTGCCTAAAGCTTGCCAAAGGCTTGCTAAAAACTTTTGAATAAATCTAGACTTCATTGTCAAGGCTATGAATAATCTGGTAGATCTTTAACTCTTAGCCTCATCTGATTTCACCTCCCTATTAGTATGTTGTAAACACAAAGCTTTTTCTCCATTCCTTGAATGTTAAACTTTTGCATGCGTCGGGGTCTATATTCAATCTATTCTCTCTACCTAAAGTAGTCTCACTATAACACAATTACCACAGGTACTGGTTTAGCTCCTTTTACCTACCTCACCTTAAATGTTACCTCCTCACTGAAACTTTCTGACATCCTTAAGCAGACCCAGCTACTAGCTTCTGTTACAAAATGTGTGTCTGTGTGTGTGTGTGTGTGTGTGTGTGTGTGTGTGTGGTTAATTGTATTGTCTGTTAACCCCACTAGATGATTTATCAGGGAGGAGACCCTGCCTGCTTTGCTTACCATTGGATTCTGGAATATAATAATCACTCAATAGATAATTAGTTAAGTAAATAAATGTGGCATATGTATATGTGGCCACTATCTAGAGGGTGAGTATTATAGATAATTATTCTACAAATATGATTACATAAAAATCCACCACCTATTTGTAATATTATAATGATGTACTGACTTCTTAATTTGGCAGATTTAAACAAATGGGAATCAGAGGTAATTAATACTGATTTAATGGCAGCAATCACTTCATAGCAAAGACTCATGATTTTTTTAAAATTTATTTATTTTTAATTAGTTTCAGGTGTACAACACAGTGCAATAGTTATACTTTTTACCCCTCAAAGTGACAATCCCCCTCCCTCAATTCACCACCCCACTCTTCCCCCCCATATCATATATATCTATTACACTTCCTCTGACTCCCTTCCACAGTATAATCCATATCCCGTGACTATATATTCAATTACAGTTGGCATACAATATTATACAACCTCAGCTTCAGGTGTACAGTGCAGTGATCAAGCCTCTACTCCATCCATGAAATGGTCTCCCCAACAAGACATGTGACCATCTGACACCCCACAAAATATTTACAACATTATTAATTATATTCCCCTGTCTTTCATATCCCTGTGGCAATATTGTAGTTGCCTATTTTTGCTGTCTTATTGCTTCCCCTTCTCCCTCATCCCCACCCCCCTCCCAACTAACAACCCTGATTTTTCCTCTATATCTATGAGACTGTTTCTGTTTACTTTGCTCAATCATTCAGTTTTTCAGATTCCACATATAAGTGAGATCATATGGTATTTGTCTTTCTCTGACAGACTTATTTCACTTAACATAATAGTCTCTAGGTCCATCCATATCATTGGAAATAGTACAATTTCATTCTTCTTTACAGTGGAGTAATACTCCATTGTATAAATGTACCACAGTTTCTTAATCCAGTCATCTACTAATGGGCATTTCAGTTGTTTCCAAGTCTTGGCTATTGTAAATAGTGCTGCAATGAACATAGGGGTGCATATGTTTTTTAAATTAGTAAGACTCATGATTTTAAGATGTTCTAGGTGCTACTTTTTCATTTATCCATTAAGCACTAATTTTGCACCAGTTACCCACCAGGTTTTGTTCTACACTTTAGAGATACAAAGATGACTAAGCCATGGTCCTAATCCTTGAAAGCTTACAATAATGTCACAGAAAATAGCATATATATCAGGTACAAATAAGTACACATAATGAGGTAAGAGGTACTATTAGATCTCAAAGTACTATTAGATCTCATGGGAAAGCACTGCCAATTATGCCATAGATAACTGGAAAGGACTTGCCAGTATATGTGGCATTTAAGAAGGGTCTTACAATGAGAAGGAGTTTGTCTGGTAGATTTAAGGATGAGATAGGAATCCTGGAGAGAGGGAACAATACATGCAAAAGCAAGATGCTGGTGAAGAAAATGGCATAGGGTAGCTGGATAATAGAGGAACTTGAGTTCATGAAAGATATTGAGAGAGGCTAATTTAAATTAGAGACTAGAATGTGAAAAGCTGTATACAACATACTAATGGATTTGAACAATTTCCCTAAGCTCTAAGAAAGAAGTTGAATAGATCTATTTCTTTACATATCACAAGTATTGAAGATAAACTGATTATGGTAGAACTACAGGAGACCAATGAAGATGTCGGATTTGTTCTGGTAGATATAGTAAGGAACTGGATTAGGTTTTTGGTAGGGATGGAGAAGAGGGGATAAAATAAATATTCACTTACTTAGGAGGTAGGGTTGACAAAATTTGATGAATGACAAAATTTGATGAAAGCATAGTAAATAGTATAGAGCAAGGATTAGCAAGCTTTTCTGTACTGGGCCAGTTGGTAAATATTTTAGGCTTTATGGGCTATTCCCTTTTTGTTGCGACTGCTGATGTCTGCCATTGTATTTGAAAGAAGTGATAGACAGTAAGTATAAGAACGGGTGTGGCTGTGATCCAGTAAAGCTTATTTACCAAAACAAGGCTGCATGCCGGATGGAACTTTCTTGAGTAGGTTGTTGGCTCTTGGTCTAAACTTATTGGACAATAATGATTGCTTTATGAATATCACTGATTTACTAGTCTTATGGATATTCAGGTTGAATCATAGTAATTCAAAATCTTGTTTCACAGGGTAAAAATATGGGTAATATTCTCTGGATCCCTACTATGGTGAGAAAAGGGCATAGGTAGCTGGATAATGGAGTGCCTTGAGTTCATACAAGGTATTGGAATGTTCATTCTCTAACAATTATTGTTATGCAAATAGGGTTTTTTGTTTATCTTAACTACAAATAGTTCATACAGAGAGTGCATATATACACATACATTTTTGAAAAGGAAAAAGCTGTATTAAAATTGTAATACTCAATATATACCGATAACAAAAGATGAATATAAGTCAGATTTGACTTCTGCAATTGCAAGAGGTGCTCAAAGTGGTTACCATCAGCATCCAGACACTTCTGATTATAGCAAACGACTGCTTGAGCAATGTTGACCAAAGTGTCTACGTGTATACATTTTTTGACACTCCCCAATATTTTAAAAGAAGATGACTAATATTAATGTACCTTTATAATATATGCAGTCAAAGAGATACCCCATGAAGCATAACACATTTACAAAATTATTCATCTCTTTCTGATGGTGAACTCCAAAGGCATAACCGTAACACAGGTCATCTACCAGTATATTGAGAAAAAATTTATAAAACCATGAATGTCAGATAGTTCCAGGGACCCCACATGCATGGTTTCTGCATAGTCCATTAATCTTTAAATAGCCCATTATGTAGCACAAATTATTAATAGAAAAAAAATCTTATGTAGGAGAAAGATTTTACAAGATCACTATTTTAAATACATTTAAAATCTCCCTTTTCCCTTCAAAGAAATAAAGAGCTATTACTCAAGGTAGAACCCTCCCTTCTGGTTGTTCCAGAATTGGAGTTTCTGTTGGGACCTCATACAATTGTTTTTTGTTTTTATTTTTTTCAGTAAGTCTAAGAGAAGAAGATGACCATTATAATCATTTGCCACCTTTACTTATTTCTCCCAGTAGTGTAACAGATATATTTAGCTTTTATGCCAAAGGCAAACACTGTGGAATATCCATTTATTTTAATCTTCAAAAATTAACAGGCTAATACCTACAGATTACACTGACGTATATTTTCAGAGCATGTTTGATCCACGTTTAGCTAGATGAAACTTTGCAGGTTTTAGCAAGAGCCAGTGCTAGATTCTGTGCCCATTAGCTCAGTTGAGTAGAACCCAGCGAGTGCCATGGTTCAGCCCCCAGGGCTTCACTTAGCTCTGCGGTCATTTTCTATACTACTGCCTTTAGCAATTTCTTACACCAACAAGTGAATCTCATTCTCAGTCTGACATGCCACAACGAACATCCGTATTACCTATTAGTAAAAGTCAGCTTTGCTGCTCTGTCTCTTTAACTGTGTTAGTAACAAAATCTTTGTGTATAGAAACAGGTCTCTATCCTGTATGTCCACAGTGATTTAATAAAAGCCTCTATGTCTGTGAATTGTTAGGTGCCTAACACAGGATCCAGCACCCAATAAATGTTCAAGAAAGAGTTGTATAATAAATGAATGATTTATATAAATGAATTTATCATCTTTTATTTTTTATCTTCTTTATAATTAGTTAATATATACCTCAGATTGTAGATGGAGAAGATTCCCAGTCACGAATCTTCTTTAATATGGGAGCTGAATTGGAGTCTTCATCTATGGTTTAACATCCTAGATTTCAGCCTAAGCTCTTTTTATTGGTCACACTTTTACCAAAATATATATATTTTCCCTTCTGGATCTGTTTTTACAGTTTTTAAAAGAGGGTGAAATCATATCGTGCAAACAAGAAATATTCTGGAAGAAATGTTTTGCAAATATTTGCAATCAGATGATCTGTGGGGACTCTTGAAGGTGGAACTTTTGGAACCCTAGTCTTCATTTTGAATATATATATATGGCATTATAACCAGTACAGGAGAATTTTTCTGCAATGTGTGCATTATTTTCATTTCCAGGGGATTAGCATAGGAAGACTTTTTTCTATAAAAGGGAATTTCCAGAGTTGTATGGAGGGTCTCGGGCAAGAGTGAGTTCACCATCCTTGGAGTACTCAGATCAGAGATGGATGAACATCTGAGAGAGATTCTGTAATGGAGGTTTTGACACTGCTCAATAAATTGCCTTTTAAAACCCTTCCAGGTCGGTTCCTGTATTTCAATAACATTTGCACAATCCAAAATCAATTTTAGAATTTTCTTGGTGCCAAGAAATCTGGATTTTAAAATGGAAAAAGAAATATTTACCTGTATTATTTATTTACAACCTATGAATATATTGTCAACTATATGGATGTTTAACATAGATTTTTTTTTTTTTTTTTTTTTTTGAGAGCAGAGTCACTGGCCCTCATTTGTGGGACCGAACAGGGGCCGCTGGCTTCCCAAGCCAGCACTTAACCACCGCGCCACTCAGCCAGCCCTTAACATAGATTTTTAACATATATGGTTAACATTATAAGACACAGTTAAAAAGAGCCTCGTGTGACCTATGAAATGTTTTTCTTGAAATGCATCTATTTTTTTCTCTGAAATGTTAGCAACATGCCAATCCTCAAATAGTTTTAATGTATTGAGTTCAGATCTGATACTAACTGGCTTTTTTTTAAACAAATTTTCTACCTTTAGTGTACATGTTCTCCTCTTTTATATAGTTAAAGGTTTAATACTAAATTTATATTTTTTCAGCTTTCCTGCTAAATATTTCTGCAACATCTTCAGTGTAGCTGTCTATATTAAGAAAAAAAATAGTTCAACACTTTTAAGAAAAAATTGTCAAATTCACCATGCATGTTTATTTTTCAGGATGTATGAATGTATGAGTCATTCAATGACATCTCCTGAAACAAATGGCCCTTATTAAAATTGTTAGTCATTATGAGAAAAACCAATATAAACTGAGCCTTATCTAGTGTAAATTTCTTAAATGTTATTTTAAAAATTTCATTTTGTTTTTCTACTCTAGTCCTCTATTGGGTTTGGGTCAATCCCCTGTTGCTTCTGTATGATAATTTCTAAATTGGAAGCAACCTGTGTAAATAAAATATAAGCCATCTTTTAATTAATAAACATCGCTAAAATCTTTCTCTACCATCTTAAAGTATACATTCCAAACAAATGGTAATACATCAGGATATAATCCTATAGGAATATTCTCATTTCACATATAGCTGGATAAATACTATTTTTATAGAATTCCAATGATCTCCACCTTTGGCCAGCAAAGGAATAGTATTGTTAAACTCCTGAAGAATCAGAGTCCATAGATGCTTTTGTCTTCATAAGACCTCCCCTTGGCTCTAGGATCCCAGCATCCTCCACAGTAAAGCAGTGCCTAAGAAGTCCCAGATACATTCCAAATACACAGCAATAAACCAGACCACATTCTTCTGGTTCAAAGAGGACTTGTGGCAATAGTAAAGCGAGCAATGGATTATTGTTGTTGTCGCTGCTGTTATCATCCTCAGTGCCCTCTAGCCAAAAACCACCAGGAATACACGTGTGGCCTCACAAGTAATGTTTATTATTCGTTGCAGCGAGGGAGACCACACATCATGAGGGACGATGGAGTATGTCAGTAAGAGCTTATTAAAAAGAGCTATATAAGATTTGGACTTTGGTCCCATAATTGACAGAAAGTCTAAAGAAGTGGGGATTCTTTCCAGATTGAATCCTTCCGGAAAAAGGAAGGCAATTCTATGGTCGGATAGCTTAATGAATATTCTTTTTAGGGAGGGAAGATAGAAATGAGGGGAAAAAAATGATAATTAGTATAAAGAAATAGCAGTCATTTATATATGGCTGTCATGTTGACATTGTTTTTGTTTTGGCTTAGACAAAATTATTAGGGGGCCTGTTTTTGTATCATGTTATTATGATCTGAGAGTATAACCTTGTTTGAGTTTGGTGTTTTGTGAGATGGTTTATGTCTAATAGGAGAATCACATGGCCTAGCTGTGAGTGTCAGGTCAAATTCTGAATGTCTGGAACTGCTTCTTTTTTTCTTTCTTTTTTTCTCTCCCTCTCATCATTATCATTACCAAGGATGGCCCCAGGATTCTGACACCAATCACATAGGAAGGTCTTTCACAAAGAATTGCTCAGAAGAGTATCAGTTGTCTAATACTACTATGATTAAATAAAATGGAGCCTAGCAGCTACACACACACACACACACACACACACACACACACACACACACACAATAAAATGGCATTATCCATTTTATGCTTTCCTGAAATATTTACATATCAAAGAAAGAGATTAGGTGACCACAAAAGAAGTCACACTTCCTCCAGTTCTGTAAACTTTCATTAAATCAAAGTATATGTCATTTACTATGTTCCAGGTGCTGAGTATTCAGTGGGTAAAAAAGGCCCCTTCTCTTATGGGGTTCATAGTTTGAATATGTTAAAATAAATTATTCTCCTGTGACTGTGAAGGAAAATTCAGAGCTGTTCACAATAAATCAATTTATAAAGAGCATGCTAAATAAAAATTATCTATCATTACCATTTTAAAATTCATATTATTAATACAGCATCAAATATGGATTGCCTTCAACAGTGTAAACCAAACAGTAGCCAGACAAATAATAGTAAAAATCAATCAATTTTCCAATATCACAGCAGTCAGTAGTTGTGGGGAAAAACACACAACTCCCCAAAAATCTGATTTTTAATTTAAAGTGAATTATTAGAATCTGGCCTATAGATAAAAATACATGAGCTATTTTGTAAATGTGATAGTTAATATATGACTGTTTCTTCCTGAAAGAAGAATACTCAGCAGCCACCCAGTAAGACTTCCTTTGTTCCCTTTAACTCATAAATTTAAAGAGTATGATATTCTGTCTAACATTTATAAGTATGCTTATGCAAAATTTATCAATTCAAATTTTATTTGGTCCCAATTTTAAGTATCTATAACAAGACTAATAAGAAGTCATTTCTTCTTAAATAGTTTATAACAACAAGAAAATAAGTGGTTTGGATAAAGGTAATCTTGGCTAGCTAATACACATGGCTTTAGATTCCAAGCACATTGTATTCCAGTAAAACCATTGCTTTACTCTTCAGCTTTATCCAGGAAAGAATAAATTTAAAAAAAGTTCCCTCCCAACAGGTGGCAGGATGGCTCAGCTAACAAAAAAAACCCACAAAAAACAAACAAACAAACAAAAATACCCTCCCCTGCACAGAAAAGCAATTTGCATATTACTACTCCCCTGCACAGAAAGGCAATTTGCAAATAAATCATATTTGTTTCTGCTAATAAGTCAAAGTCTTAATCTAATGGGGTATAACAGGAATAATAATTAGGATCCAGATTTTAAATTAAAAATAATTTGTTTTTGAAAAAAGTAAAGAATAATTTGTTTTTAAAAGTGTCTATATGTCTTCAGAAAATGGAAACTTAATTTCTGTGTATTCTCCACTTTCCAGGTTGACTCTATGATAGAAATGATATTACTAGATCTTAAGAACAGGAATGAAGAAAGGATATTCCCCTGTTGTATTGTGAATGTATGAAAATATGCCAAAATCCAATGACTGGAAACTTCTTTAAGGGTTCATTATGTGTAGAGGTCAAAAGAGGAGGCTTGTGGACTAAACCCATAGTATTTAGCCTATACATGTCTCTAATTACCCTCCCTTCCTTTTTTCTTTCCATCCTTTCAATAATGCTGAACATTTGCAAATTACCTTACTGGCATAAATCTCAGATTTCTGGTTTCTCATGCAGAATTAAAACGTCTCCCTCTCCATGCCTATGTTTCTGCATGAATGCTGTCAACCAAGGCTGAGTGGCTTCTGCCCTTTCCACTCTGGACACCTTTACTCATTCATGGCTCTGTCTGACTTCTTCAGCTTTTGCTCTGTGGTATTTGACTCCATCAGAAACCTTGCCTCTAAGAATTAAATAATTCAAGAGTGATACATAATTTCTTTATAATTCCACCATCTTGTCTTTTCTCAGGGTCTTGGAGTTCCACATTCTATCATTCTATGTAAAACCTTTCTTTTGGTAATTTAAGTACATAGTACATTTTCTCTGAATATATGATGACTACAGATAAAACCATCTGAGCCATAATATCCTTCCTGGGTTGAAGACAGATGCTTGGTCACATAATTCCTTTTGAATGGCCCTGTGCTTCTCATCCTCCTGCCTTTAAATGCAGGTAATCATGTTTTCACTCATCCTCTCTAATGGGCTGTGGCATTTAGTGGAAAAATATTCAGGAAGTAGCAAGAGGTCTTCACGTGTAAAGGAAAATTCAAGTGACTCCAGACAAATGGTTAAAATGGCAATCATATCAGAATATGTGGTTAAACATTGCCAGGGTTGCTTTCTTTTTGTTTTATACTATATGTGTAGCATATTTATAATTTCTAAGAAAGTATATCAAAGTTGTGTATGCTTGTGTTTAAAGAGTCACATAGTTCTAAAATTTTTATTGCAGAATTAGTATTCTCCCAGCCATTCCTATCTCCAATTTTTGATCCTTAAGAAAAAAAAAATCACCTTTCAATTTTTTTTTTCTTTTCATGTGAGAGATTGATATGTTTCTAAATAACATATGTATGTTGCTCCTTACTGATTTTTCCAGTTGAGGGATGTTTCTCCCACTGTAGAAAATAAATGTTTAGCTCCCTTTCTTGCTATTTCCATCTCTACCATACACACGTGCTTCTATTTTTCTATTCTACTAGTATAGCTACACCATAACTTTGTATAGATCAACAATGCTAAATCAGTTACAAACATTTATGCTGTGCTTTTTATGTGCCAGGAGTTTTCTAAGTACTTTACAAGTGTTAATTAGTTTAATACTCAAAACATTATTCCCTGCTGTAGTAGGTGAATACTATTTTATGTACTTTCTATAGAAAGGAAATGGAGGCACAGAGGGGATAAGTAAATCAGTGAAAGGATGACAGGACAAAGGAGTAGGAAATAAGAAGTGGCAGGGTGGGGTGGAGCATAATAGTTAAAATGGGTGGTTAATGAAAACTGTCAAGGCAACATTTGAGTTGAGACCAGAAGGAACTGAGGAAGTAAGAAAAGACTGAAGTAAATATTCCGGAAAAGACCAATCCAGGAAAAAGAACAGTAAATGCAAAGATCTTGAGGAAAGAGTATATTGTGTATATTGAGAAAGGCAAAAAGGCCAGTGTGTTTGGTGGAGAGTGAAGGAAGGTAGAAAGTGAAGCCATCGATAGAGAGGGTAGGGGCTGATCACAAAGGTCCTTATTCATGAGTGATGATAAAGGTAATGAGTTTTTTTCTGAGTGACAAAGGACATTATTAGAGGGTTTTGTGAAGAGGAGTGGCGTGATACGGCTTATAATTTTTTAAAAATCACTTAGGCACTGTGTTAAAAATAGATGATGAGGAGGAAAGCGTAAGATGTACAAAGTATGGAGGCAAAGTGAGCAATAAAGAATCATCTTGCTTTGACCTGAGTGGATTCGAGATTACAGACCTAATTTCAAGGGTAAATTGAATTCACATTTTAGAGGCTTTGAGTTGTCAGCCTAAAGATTTTTCTATTTTATTCTGTAGACAATTTATTAAAAGTTGTCATTGAAACAGATAATCATATACAAAGGTAGCCAAAGAGACAACACTGATAAGTTTGCAGGGAGGGAGATCACCAGGGAATGAGGTGGTCAGGGAAGCAATCATAGATAGCATACCGCATAAGGACCCATCAGACCTCAAATTGCATCTGGCTTCTTGAGCAGCCTCATTACATCAACCACAATATGCTCTGGTCCTTGAAGAGAAAGAAAGATGAGTTGCGGCCCAAGTCCGGAACATAGCCAGGCTTACTGGCTAGATTGCTGCTCTACCATTCATCTTGCAAACTGTTCACCTGCAGAGGACAGATGATCTGAGCCTGAGGAAAGCTGTTTTGAAGAGAGCTGAAGCAGAACAACTAGAGGCAAGAAAAGCAGGAGGCTTATCTTTGTCATTCACTGACATCCAGTGAAACTGGTTTAGATGTAGCTGTGAAATCCTGGGAAACAGTGGCATCCCCAGGATGACTCTTAACACAAGGAGGTATGAATCCCCAGGTATCTCCTAAACAAACTGCTGCACATTACCCTCCATCTCAGAGTCTGCCTTCTAGGAAACTCAGCCTGTGACAGTGGCACAACTGAGGCTTTATAAATAGTTAAGTTTGACTATTGTGCTGGAATTGGGTAAGGTGTGATATGGATAATAGTGGAAAAGGATGGTAGGAAATGCAACCAGAGAAGTCATCAGATTTCTGATCTGTAACCTCTCAAAGAACAATGCCTTCCAACAGCTGACCTCTAGAAATGGAGCTCTCTGAAACATGACAAAAACCCTCTCCATAACCCTATTTGATTTTGTATCACCAATCCTTGTCACGCATAACACTTTTGATTGTAATCAAAATTACAATTTTACACTTGGTAATTGTTAGTTTATCCAACTGTGAATTCAATGGGAGCAGGGTATAAGTCTGTCTTATGTACCCTCAGGGCTTAACACAGCACCGGTCATGCAGAAAGAGTTCAATATAAATTTGTTGAACTAAATGAATGTTAGCCATCACCCAGCCAAGGGTGGTGTATAATTTTGAAAAGAACTCCCTCTTGCCAAGGGTATAGGATACCATTCCTGGAGATTTAAAACATGCGACCCATCAAAATCACTGAAACAAATGCCATCTTATGTCTGCATTAAAGCAATCAAATCCCACTTTGTCAATGAGCATGCCCTTGAAAAAGATCATTGCGTAGCTATCTTTCTTCACTTGTATCCTGAGAAGCACTGAATATTTATGTTATTAAGATTTTATAAAAGCTGGAAATTAGTCTGTGGAAGGTCCTAGTTTGATGAAGTGAGTCTGTGTTTTAAGGGCCCATGTCTGGCTATAATATTTTATTAAAACAGCCTTAAATACATGATGACCAGGCCTTTCACTCAATAGAAATCATGGGGTTTCGAATAGGAATGTTGGGTTATAAATTCTCTGCTCTTGTTGGAAGGTAGAAACCTTCTTATGAAGGTGACACGACAGTTCTTAATTGCAAAGAAATGACCCTGGGAGTCCTGAAGACTATTTGCTCTTAGGTTCTCTAGATCCCATCATTGAAAATGAGTCTCCTATGCACGCGTCTGTTTGGCTGCAAGCAATTCCCCCAGGAGCTCGGGGCATCTGGAGTGGGCAGGTGATCGTCTCAGCATTGCGAGTTTATCAGGAAGAGCAAAGCTGCCAAAAATGCAGAAAAGACACAGGAATCCTGCCTCAAAGTGTGTTTTTCTCTCTCTGATAGTATTTATGTATTTTCCCTTCTTGGATCATACCAGTTTCATAATAGTTGTCCCAACTCTCCTATCAATTGAACTGTTGGTTCATTAAATGGAACTTAGAAAAATAAAATTCACAGTGACTTAACCAAGCACTTGAAGATATCGTCCCATGATGTTGTATAAGAACATTCACAGATTTGCAGTATAAGAATTGAGACTAGAACTAGAGACCAAAAATGGTATATAACGAAAGTGTCAATGACTGGGAAATAGATGAGATTTCACCCTATTTGCAATCTAACAAGTAAGCCTATCACATATTGATAGATGGTGGCAGAGAACACAAGATGCCAGGGTCAGAGATAAAAAAGAGTATTACTCATGGCACGGCAGGTGGCGTGAGCTTCAGTGCTGGCCTCAACTCCCTTTCTCCTACCTTCTAAGCTCTGTGAGTATAATGCAGGGTAGGACCAGATGGATATATTGCAGACAGCATGTTTGTGTCACTGATGTGAATTCAAGTTTACAAACCCCAGTTACTTCTATGAAGAGGGCTGCTGGAAGTTTCCCAGCTTTTGCACTAAAGGGAGACATCATTTATATTATCCTGATCTGGACGTACATTTGCCCTCTGCAAGGAGTACTTTCTCTACCTTTTAGCACTGTTTGCTGTACAAATATTCTTGAAAACATGGCTTGGGATAGAAGCATGTCAATGTCTCTTCACAAAATGTACAGAAACCTAAGACACAAAAGGGAAAGTTTCTCCCAACAAAAGGACTATACAAGCTTAAGTGTTTTTGTCTTTTAAATGTATTTTTTTCTATAGTTCATATATGTGAGTTTCTGCTTTATTATATTACGACTGTACTGTAAGAACCACATGGACACTGTTAAGCTCAGTTATATAGAAAAACAAGGGAAAGAGTGAGCTGAAGAGGAAAATACAACTAGAATTCAAGAAATCTAAGCTCTGTCATCCTCGCTTCTACCTACAGTAGTGAAATGATTTTGCTAGTAATGAAAATACTCTGATTTGGTGAACACTTACTATGAACTAGGTAAGCATTTTTAGGTACTATGCAATTAAATACAATAATAAGACATACAACATAATACTTTGTGCATTTAAAATAAACAATAGGTTAGTTGAGCTCAAATATTAATACACTGTTGATATTTTATGAATCTTTATCAAGGTCTCAATCTTTTTTAACTGGCTGCAAGACACACGATAGATGACATACCGCTACAAGAACAGGGCGATAACAAGTTGCTGTAAAGATAATAAAAGCTTAATGACAGTTGGCTTTGCCCAAGCTGTAAAGACTCCCACCCTCTTCTATTTAAGAAAGGATATCATAATAAAAGTAATTGAAAGTGACTTTCTTATAAAGATAATTTTGAATTTACTCTAAGTCACTCATGACATTTGTTACTTTATAAGAAGTAACAAATTATCTCTGGGCCACATTAAAATTGAATACGGTATATCACTGAGTTGTAACTCTCAGGCTCTCCAGCAGTGAATAAAGAGGTGTAAAATATAATAAGCATTATTAGGTGGGTACATATGTGATCATAATTATTTGATAGACACATTGAATATCATAGGCCTCTGATAAGGTTAGGACCCTCTGATGAGGTAGTATGTATGGCTAAACTTTGATTTAATTGTGGGAGAGGGGAGCAAGAAAGGAGGTAACAAAATTGTAGAGGAGAAATTTTCATATCGTATATGTAAACATGCCAGAAAGCCTTTCTTCATGCATTTTTTCTTACTTGATCTTCTTCTCTTTAATCATCTTCCTCCCCTTCCATTCTTGCAATTGTTATTATAAGGCACTAGTAGCCTTAAAGTGATCAGTTGAGGTGAAGAGGGGTATTAGAGACTGAGCAAAGGAAGATTTCCATATAGAAGCTCTGTCCACCCTGAAGTTTTAGGGCCCAGGTAGGGTCAGGAGGCCAGCCAGGCCACTTGGGGGCAGTGACAATGACTAGGAAGGGCTATGTACAGTGTGATGGGTTAAATAATTATAAAATAGGTCTTTGAATAACATTTTCTTAAACATTGTTTCATTGTAATGTTGAAGAGATGCCTTAGGATATTAATTATTGCTTATATCAATTAGCCTGTAGTAAAATCACTTTTGTTATACATCATTTCACTTCAAGTGACAGAACCTATTGACAGCATTAAGTGAGGACTTACTATACGTACTAAGGACACTGGGAGCCAGACTTCTCACTATCAGATAATGGAATTATAAATATGGAAAGGGGAAACCAGAACAAATTCTGTGGTGTTGAATAAGAATTTAAACTATCGGTGTGAATTTATAGTTTTAATAGAAAGTATAATAAGGAATGGGATAATTATAGAATTTGAAAGTACCTTCCCACAAAATACATAAAAGCAGCAAATATAAAATTAGAGTGCTTTTAGCTCTTATCATGGAAAAGCCTGATACACAAACACATCATCTTAGTCATGGAATCGAAGTGTGCATCATCAGTGATGGGATCAATTTGAATTTGTGTGTTACCTGACACTTTGCATGAGAAGAACACAGCATCACTTCTGCACTACTCTTACAAAGAGGTAGACTTAATACTGATGAGGAGGAAACATCACACAGACTCAGATCAAGAGAAATTTTATAAAATACCTAACCCTTCATCTCCGAATGTAACAAATTCATAAAAGTTAATGAAAGACTGGGGAACTACTCCAAACTAGAGGAAACTAAAGAGACCTAACAAAAGGCAATGCATGATTCTGAACTGAATTCTTATGCCACTAAGGACATTGTTGGGACATTGGCAAACTTGAATGGTAGTAACGTATCAGTGTTCATTTCCTGAGGTTGATGACTGTGTCGAATTATGTAAGAGAATGCCCTGGTTTGTAGTTGATACACACTAAAATAGTGATGAGATGATAGGCATCAGGCTGACAACTTGATTTTAAACTGTTCAGGGAAAAAATGTACTTATATTTTCCTTGCAACTTTTCTGTATATTTGAGGTTTCTAAATAGTAAGAAAGAGAGAGAGAGAGAATGGAAAGAAAGGGAGGGAGGGAGAAAGAGAGGGAAGGAAGGAAGGAAGGGAGGAAGAGAAGTAAATGAATAAATAAATGTCAATGATATTGTTCCCACCAATTAAGGACAAATAGCACAAATCATCTAAAGGAGACCCAGACACATGGTCATATTACTCATTAGGGGGAAAAAAAAAGATATCTAGACACTAGGAAAATATCTGAGATATGAAAAATAAATAGATAGTACTATTAAGTTGAAATTTAAGCCACAAATAAAAATTAATAACTGTTTAAGTAAACATATTATGTCAACCTCATTAACTACTAGATTTAGTATTTGTAAATATTTTGCTACATTTTAAAGCAACTTGCTTATTCATTTTCTCACAGTGAATGACTTCCCAGGCTTGTACAATAATTGCTAAAAAAAAAAAAAAAAAATCACTCAGCCATAATGAAATGAGATTCTCAGTGCTAAGTAATTTCAAAAGTAAAATAAAAATCCTTTCAAATGTTCAGAGCAAAAAATATAAGGTGTATTTTAACAGCTTTCATGTGGTATTCATGTGAAATGGCCTTCCCAAATGGAACTGGAAGATAGTTTGCTATCTATTAGTCAGTCAGTGTGACTCTTGATGAAGAAGGGAAATTCTAACATTTAACACTCTTCCTTAGCCTCTTACTTCCCTGTCAGCCATGACAATTGTCAATTATGTCCAAAGGCCACTAGAAACATGCCTGTAGTAGAACCAGTGGGTTGATTACTCATTGCAACCATGGGGGATGCACACTATGGGGAACCACAAGGTATCTAAGAAAGATGATGTTAGAAATAACCTATTGAGGATTTGGGCTGCGACTGGGTAATTTTAGAGGGGGTCTAAGGAAGCAGGGGTTTGCTCCAGGTTTGGTCTGTCAGAAAGTGGGAGAAATGCTGTGGTTTTAATAAATCCTATTTTTAGATAAGTGACACTAGCATGAGGATAAAACTTGAATTATTAAAGGAGTAGCAATCCCTCATTTTGGCCAAGAGTGAAGGATGCTTGGTATTATATGCATTGTAACAATTGCCATGTTTTTGCATCGTTTTATGAGGACCTTAGAATTACCGTGGAAGCTGATGTTCTATGAGATTGTTTATGTTCAACAGGAGAGAAATGTGGTATAGCTGTGAGCATCAGACGGGTTCCCAGATGTCAGTTTTCTTTTTCACAATTCTGTACATGACCTGTGTTCTTTTCCACAGTAATGACTTTCTAACACAAGCTTTCAGCTTCTCCCATTTTCATTATTCAACTTGATCATCGCTTGTGCTTTGGGTGGCATTTTGTAAGAATCGGCATGCAGTAGCAAGAACATAGTTTCTGTAGGGCTTGGATTGCATTCGCTGAAGATGGTCTACTTCATGTTGGTTCTGTCAATTTGAATAACTCTCTTTACATTTCTAAGCCTCAGGTCCTTCATCTGTAAAATGGGATGAATAGTTTTGTAAGATTTCTTAAATGATATTAGGTGTGTAAAGTTCTTACCACAGTATCTGACAGAAGGAACATTCAATGAAAGTTCTTGGAGACTGGTCAGTCATCGAGACCCAGACTAATTCCTTTCCTTTATGGTAGATTTATCTCTGTCCTGCTAAGCCCCCAGTTCAACCTCAGCTCAGTCATTCAACAAACGCTTATTAAAGTTCTTGCTATTTTAGGATGGGATTATAGCTTTGAACTCTCAGGGACTTTACTTTTTAATAAGGGGGACCAGTAAAACAAGCAAAATATAAATAAGAAAATATAAGTTTGTACAATAACGAAAATAAAAAGGTTTTCTATAGTGGCTATTTAAGAGTGGTTGGTCAGGCAATTCCTTTACAAGTAGGTGAACATTTAAGCAGAAGAAGGGACAACTGGAAGAAACCAGCTATCCAAATATATAGGGAAAGAACTTAACAGACAGAGGGAGCAGCCTGTGTAAAGGACTTAAGGCAACAAAGAGATAGACCTGTTCAACAGTCCCTCCAAATGCTGCCATTTGACCTTCTCTTGCATAAAAATAGAATTTGAACTAGTCATCAAGAGTCTTGAGCATTGAAATTGGTATAATAACAAAAGAAATAATGATGAGATGTTTACTCATTTTTCAGATTCCATCAGTTGTACAAGACACCACTGCTATAGTTAACAGCTTTTCTGAAAGAGTAGAACCATGGCTACAACAAATGTACAAATTCATTTATGAACTGAAGCCTGTATCAGAGTCACTGAAGGACTTCCCTCAGTAGTCTTATCTGGAACAGGGCCTGAGAATTCCCATTTCTAACAAGTGTATATTTACACCGAAGATACTGGTGTGGGAACCCATTCTTCAAAGCATTGGTCTAAATAAAGGATCAGCAAAACAGATGAAATGTGTTTGTCATATTAAAAGTGATGAAACACCTACCGACCTGTTTGTGATTAAGATTGGAAAGTGTTTTTTATTGAAAATTTCTAGAGTGAATGCCCTGTTTCTTGATATTCTTTAAAAATTTTACAGTGATTTTTTTTTTTTCAACACCTTATATATTGGGAGAGCCTGGACTCTAAATTATCTGCCTTATATCAAGAAGATTTTCCCCCTTATTGTTAAGTATGTATATTTCAAGGCAATCTTTTTTATTTTTTTCCCCAGCACACATCACATACCCATATTTGCTCTTTAGCCAGCACTCAGTGTGATCTGTCTTTAAAATATGTAGCTTTTTTCAAACTATGTAGGTCCTCTGCTTCAAAATGTTCCATGGCTCCTTGCTGCCCTAAGGATAAGGATACACATTTCTTAATGTGCTGTATATGGTTTAGCAGGTTTCCCTTAAATCAATCATGTGTTTGTTTATCAAGCTTCAGCTACACAGGACTTCTTTTAAATCCTTCGCCTCACCGAGGTTCTTTTGTCTCCTCACGGGGACATCTGCACAAAGCTGGTTGTCAGGGCGCCCTCTTAAGTCTCCATACCTTATTTTAGTCACTACATGCTTTTGCCTTGCAAGTTCCTATTGGCTCCCCCATGAAGGTGTTTAAATGTTCTTTCCTTAGAGAATGGTTTTCCTGATAGAGAATCCTTGTCCTCAAAAATCCTGTGCTTCTTCAAAGACCTTAAAAAATTGATAACTAAATATTTCATGGAATTATTTGTTTAATAACTGCCACCTCCTTCAGTTAGCTCCTTGAATTACTCCAGGACATTCAACATGTCTGCATCACTCAGTACTGCATCCATAGTGCCTAGCACAGTGCCTGGAACACAGGGGGCACAAAAATCTGTATTTGTGAATGACTGAATGAATGAATGAGCGAATGAACCAAGAAACAAAGCATACCTTATGAACATCTGAAAATCCTGGGAACATTCCTTTGGGGCTTAATAAAAGCTATAGACCTAACACTGTAAATAATTTTGTTATGATACTATAAATGTGAATTTATAGTGTAATGCCTTAAGTTTGATTGAATTTTGAGATAACAACTGCAGCTTTTTGAACTCTTGAAATAAGAACTGTATCTACACATATCTGTCCTCTAAATGAGGCTGTTCTTCAGTCTTCTCCCCAGGGCTGGACATAACAGTCATGCTCTCTGGCTGTGGCAAGGATGCTATATCTACAGAGACTCTGCTATTAAAATACTACCTCTCCACGAATCAGGAAAAGATGAGTGGGAACACTTGGAGACCTGAAAGCTTCAGGGATGAATCCCCAGTTCCTTCTTTTTCTGATAGCATGCAGCAGAACTAGTGGGATTATAAACCAGCTCCTTCTTCTAAGCACTTTCCTTACCACCTCTTTGAACCAACAGATGGAGACAAGGATAAAAGCAAACACTGAAAAGGTTAACTTGCATAAATATGTATGGATGTGATCCTTGTTATTAGAAATGAAAAAAAAAACAAACAAACATGGATGGGACTGTGACTTGGCAATGTTGCTTGGACATAGCTGCCTACTTTTTAGTAAACCTTGCCATCTATAACATTTGTGACAGAATCCACAATATTATTCTTCCCAGACATTAGTTGGATGCCAGTAAACATTGCTGATTTCCATTTGGTGAAACAAATGAACACAATGTTAGAGGTCTCTGGATAGCACTGATGATAAAAAGCATCTAAGACCTTCACAAAGGTGAAAATCAAACACCAGTGGGGTGTTGGCATAATGTATTGCTTGAAAGGGCAAAATCTGCTTCTTTTCTCAAACTTGGCAGGGGAAGTTACACTGACTGCATCAGGGTTAACAGAAAGTCAAAACTTGAATCTGTCCATTGTTTGAACCCTTCTCATCTTCTAGTTTTCAACTTAAAAAAAAAAAAATAACCAAAGTCCAAAGTCTTGTTTTCTGCCTTCGCATACTATCCTTCCTTCTGTCTCTTCCCTTGATTCATAGCCAAAATAACACCCAAACAGCCCATTCTTGATCGCTCTATCTTAAGTAAGTCTCCCCTTCACAATTAATTTTTATTTCAACCATTTGTATTTATTTTATGGTATATATCACAATTTGTTTATTACTTGTCTTTCTATTTTTTTTTTAATCTTATGTATTATAAGGGCAGGAACTATGTTCACTTTTTTCTTCCACTCTTTTTGTCTACAAATATAGTCCCTAGAAGAGTAGTAAGCACAGAGTGAGTGCTCTATTTAACCTTAAATACCTTCTAAAATCTCTTGTCTCCATACAATCTTATTGGGTGCCAGGGCTTCACCATATGAATTTGGAGGGAAACGATCGAGTCCATAGCACCAGGGTACAGGAAAGAGTGGACATATTGTTGCCTATTTTTTTGTTTGTTTTTCCAAGGGTTTTGCCAGATGATGATGACAGTACAGAGGTGCAATGGAATTAACGTTATTCATTACAGAACATTTAAAATATAAACTGAAAATGTAGTAAAAACAGGAAGGGATAGAGAGGAAGGAAACAGAGATGTCACAGGATTGGAAGTGCAATTGGTTATAACAGTAGTGGTGAAGCAATCAAGCTGAAAAGACCTATGCAAGGCTATTAGGACTAATGATTTGAGATGTACAATGGTTTCAGCAATGACAAAATTCAAGGGATATTCATAAACATGGATCATGGGGAAGGCTGAGAAAACATCCTTGTAGTAGATGAGGGATTGGAACAGAGTGGCTGGTATGCTGTGAAGGGTGCACACGTGTATGTTGGCATTATCCACCCCACCCCCCCCATGGTGGGGACTGGATAAAAGAAAGCCCACATGAGACAGCATTGTCTTTAATAAAAAGGAGTGAGTCATAGAGATGTGGATGACATAGACTAGGACATTCCCCACACCTTAATGTTTCTGTGTGTCAACAGTGAGGTGAAACGTGCTGGGCCTTAAAAATTATTTATACAATTTTTATAGCTTGCAGGGTACCACTCCCTCAGTAAGATCTGCCCAGTATAGCAAAGACAAAATCCTCAGGCACATCAGTTAGGGACTGTCAATCCCAGTGATTCTCTGAGTAGATGTTTTGTTTTCAGAAGCACTCCAAGATGTGAGATAGATCAGTTCCTACCTCTAAATGTATAAGCTGCATTCCAGTCATCAGCCAAAGAAAAAGACAAGACTCAGATTGTATGTCTTGCTATTGAATTGTTTTTTTCTAGCCTCTTAACTGAAAAATGGCCCTTGATGTTCTCCCCTTCAGATTTGCTAAGTCAGTCTTCCATTCTCACATCCCTGATACCTGGAAGGGCTCAGATGTCTGAGCTATTTTCCTATGTTTATTATATAGCACTTCTCATTGTAGTCCTTTTGAAGGTTAGCCACCTTCAAGAAAGATGTCCTCACTTTTCTCCTGAGATAGAAAATGCTAAATACAGGAACAGCCAAGAGTAAGGGTAAAATTCCCTGGCCAGACCTTAGCCTAACGCCCACTCTATCTTTCTTTACATATATATATATTAATATATATATATATATATATATATTTATATATATATATATATATATTTTTTATTTGGAATTATTAGTACTTAGTTTTAAGAGAGATTGTGTGTAGTGGAACTTTTGAGATATATATATATATATATATATTTATATATATATTTTTATATATATTTTTTTTTTTTTTTTTTTTTTTTTTCATTTGGAATTATTAGTACTTAGTTTTAAGAGACATGGTGTGTAGTGGAACTTTTGAGATATTCTACCTCCCTCCCTACAGTTGCCCATAGAAGAAATGATGGGCTGAGATTGTAAGTAAAACATAAGGTTTCTCAGGGCCGGCCGAGTGGCTCAGTTGGTTAAGAGCTCGCTCAAGAGTGCAAGCTGAGCTCTGAGCAACAACAGTTCGATGCCCAGCCCGAGCTGAGCTGCCACTGAGCTGCCAACAGGTGGCAGGATGGCTCAGCTAAAACAAACCAACAAACAAAACATAAGGTTTCTCCTCTATTTGGCAAGCCTTCTCAGTGTCCTTTAAGCATGAATTGGTGTAACTTCTCTCCACGAATATAATAACCATTACAATTAACTCACTGTTTCACACCTGTTTCCTCTACTAGATTATGATCCCTTTATGGGAAGAGCTCTAATTTGGTTAATTTTGAAATGACCCACAGCTAGCACTGAATTTGGCAACTTATAATAGCAAGCATTTATTGAATGTCATATGTTCCAAGAACTACCGAAATACTAGCTATTCACTCAACTCTCTCAAAAACCAAAAAGATAGGTACCCTGTTTATCTCCATTTTACAGATGGTAAATCCCACAGCACTTAAGAGGTAGAACCAGAACTCAAACCCACAATGTCTAATTCCAGAAGCTGTGCTTCTCATCACTACACCCAACGACTCTTTATTTAGCGTGGACCATGCCCTGTATCTTTTGCTGGTCACTGAAAATCCTCCAGTATCTTGTGAGACATGTACTAATGGGTTAAAAGCAGAGTGTCTTATGTAAGGAAAAGTACAGGTTGACATTGCAAAGTGTTATCAAATGGACTTTTTTTAGCTGCAAATAAAGAAAAGTCAAATTACCACTAGCTTAATCCCTAAGGATATTTGCTGTTTACTTAAGAAGAAATTCAGAGGCAGGCTGTTCCAAGGTTATTTTTTGGATCTGAGCATCATCAGTGATACAGATACAGTCTCCTTTGATCTTTCTATTCTACCTCCCTCAGTGTGACTGTGATATCTCCCATCCTGGTTTTAAGATGACACCACAACTTTAAATCAACATCACAACTGCAGCGTCATCCAGAGCAGAAAACAAGGACAGGGCGAGGGTGGGAGGGGTTAGATGGTGGAAGGTGGCTTACAAAGAGTCTCCTGTTTCTAAATCTGTTTTTTACCAGGAAGGATAGCTGTCCTGGAATTTCCAGCTACTTTTTCCTTATGTCTCAGTGTGGCAACCAATTATCTCTGTCCTTATTCTGGGACTGAGAGTGAATCTGAATTTTTAGATACTGTAGTAGAAGAAAATAGCATTTCCATGATAAGATTGGATTAATTATGATAGTCATCACACCCAAATATAGCTCTCTTAGAAAGGAAGGGGAGGATGGCTGTTGAGCAGAAAATAATAGTATCTCATAAATGAACCCTAGTTGGATTTAGCAATTATTAGAGTGTTGAGAACAACCTCCCCTAGAGGAAATGACAGCACTGTAAGACTTGAAATGTAGTAAAAACTGTTCATCAAGAGCACATCTTGGGGGAGAGAAGTCCAGGAAGAGGGATTATGTGTAAACCCCAGAGTCAAGAGCAAGCTTGGCATTCTTGAGAGTATTATGGAGTCTGCAGGTATTAAGAATGCCTTGACTAAAGACTATTAAAGGTAAGTGATAGGGACCACTCAGTCAGAAGTCAGAATATAGAGGACATTATAAGTCATTTTAGGATTTGGGGTTTTATAGTAAGCAGAATGGAAATCCATTTAGAGTTTCAGTTAGAATTATGAAAAAAAAATTGAGTGAATAACTGGAGACAATATTAAAATATTTATAATATTTTTGAGATGTATAATAAGAGATTTCAGTACCTATATACTAATGTTGGTCATTAAACATAGAAACACATATTTCTACCCAGCCCTCTTAAAATAAAACACAATTTTATTCTGTGGCCCTATGTAATATTATAGGATAACCACTCAGGATATGTGTAAAGGAAAGACTCGAGGACTAGTACTTTAAATACAGGCCTGTCTCCTTATTTTCTCTGATTGCCTACTGACATTTACTAGAAGCTCTGATGTGGTTCGTACAGGTCAACCTTCTGGGCCTTGAGAGAACAGGATGGAGAGGATGGGGCAGCACTGGAACTAGAGTGAGGACGTGCAAGTTAGTGCTTTATTAAATTTGAGCCCTAAGTGCCTTTCTAACATCATCTCTGTCCTAGCCCTGGGACTGAGAGTGAACTTGAAGTTTGAGCTACGTGTAGCCAGAAATATCCTCACTAATGGAAGGTATGCAGTACACCTCAGTTTGAATGGTTTATAGTTATGTGTCTTCAGGTAAGTTACTCCATCCTCTCTAAAGCCTGTTGTCCTTATCTATAAAATGTGGGTGATTTGAAGGGTTATATTGAACAAGTTAGGTAAAATACTTAGGACGATGGATTACTGTCATTGTATGCTCATAAAATGTTAGAGAGCATCAGTATTATTCTGATGATGGATTGGAATTAGATTGAGCTTTTACTCAGGCTTGTTATGCCTTTGTCTTCCTTGAAACTTGATGCCTTTCCAAGGAGTACTGGTTACAGTGAGGATTTTAAGCCATCAAAGCAAATAAGAGAGGTACTTTGGAATCGGGAGGTTGTCATCTGGGTATTCATCAGTATTGCTATGAGATATGACATATCCAGTTTCAGCAACAATATATTGAGGTAGTGTTTTATTGGGTTGTCGGAAAAGTAATAACGTATTTTATCTATGGTTTTCATTGCAAAAATGTGTCATGACTTTTCTGATAACCCAGTAGTTACTCAGAATGATGCAAAGAATATGAACATATTCTCGGACCTCTGGTAGCTTACAGACTAATTATAAACATTAGGAAATGTATCCTATGTACTAACTGGAAGTAAAATTATGTTCTCAGACTTTATTTTAAAAATATCCTTTGATTTTTTTCTTTATGGAGTCTAAATGAGGAGTTTAAAAGCATAACACGATTAATGTCACCCTGTACCAAAATTAATGTCCAAGATTTGTAACATTTTCCAAGTGAATAGGAGAATTTTGGGATATATAAGATGTAGCGATTGGTATGATTTTTGAAGAAGAATTAAAGACTATATTATAATATACAAAAAATTCCATAATGACTTATCATAGTGTTTTGGCACCAGACAGAAATCTATGATACCCAAATAAGTTAGCTAAGAGTACACAGTTGGTGGAAAAGAGATACTGTTACCATAGCAACCAGATTCAAAATTCACAAGTTGGGTTTTAACCCAGGCTCCTGTCTTGGGAATGAATACAAGCAAGTAATTAGATAGCTAAATTGCTGAGACAGCATGTGAGAAACACAAGTATATTTAAGGAAAAATGTCTTTCAAATTTAAATCCTCATCAGTTATAAGAAGAATCAGAATAATACCAGAATGCACTGGGCAGTGACTTGTACTTCAAACTGCCCTATGTGAAGGCTCAGACCCTTTTCTTTTATCTAGACAAAAAAACATTCCTTTTTGTGATGCTTTATTGAATTGCATAAAATGTGGCTTTACAGACAGTTTCCTTATCTTAAAATGAAATCATTGGAACAGATGTTTCAATATCGTAGTTAGATGGATGCTATTGGTTTGGAATTTCAGACTGCAGTTGTAGTTTCTTTTTTTCTTCCTCAATAGATTTGAAATGTTCCCATCTTAGTTGTTTGGCATGTGTTTAGGCATAGGTGAAGGGTGAGATGCCTGTTCAAATCAGCTTAAGCCAACAAGGGAGGCATTAATTAGAAGAATACATGTGTTAGCACATGGACTTCAAGGCAAGGGAGTGCTGGCTTCCCTGCCCACAATTGCTCTGCCTTTCCTGGCATCACTGCACTTGCTGGGTCATATAGACAAAAGGGAAGGGCAACTTGCTCTGGAAACTAGACTGGCCACAGGGCTTTGTTAAAACAAATAAACACATTAAAAATCAAGCAAATATGACCAACAATTAATGTCATTCCATTATATTTGAAAAGTTTAACAAAATACCTGATTTCCAAGAAAATTTTCTATTTTACCAATACCCATCTTAGAAGTGAAAAACCCAAAATAGCCTGATTGTCACTAAAGCAATGGAATAATTTCTATACATTTTTTTAAAAACGAATTTTAAAAAATCAATTTATATCCAGAAGTTTTCTACGTGAGTTTTTATCAAATTTAGGAACAGATCATGTTTACCTTTTAAAAAATTAACAATCCATCTAGGTAATATAAAAAAAAGAAGGGATATTTTAGTTCATTTGGGAAATTATCATAGTCTGAAAGTATGAAAACTAGACAAGCATGGAATGAGAAAAAAATTACAGAGCAATGTAACTTAACATATTGACAAACACAAAAATAAAATACTGATAAACAGAATTCAGTAATGTATTAAAATACACGCTGTGTAAAGTGATGAGTATCCATAAAAATTTATTAGTAAAGTTGTTTTGATATTGCAAGGCTTCACAGTGTCCCCTGAAATCTGTTTTCTCTTCTATTGACCTGAATTTGTAGCTGGGCATGTAGCAGCCTACCTAGGAACTACATTTCCTAGCATTCCTTGTGGTTAAGTGTGGCCGAGTGTTTGCCAGTGAAATATGGGCTGACATGAGCAGGCCATGGCCTTTAGATAATAGGTGGCCCTTCTTCATCTGGATGTGACAAAGGACCAGCTGGACAGGGGAGATGAGGACAAAGCCATAGGGAATGCTGGAGCAAAGTCAATTTCAGGAAAGCAATGTCTGCAAATGACTAAATAGAGCAGAGCCTTTGCCAGTCTGGTCTGCTTAATGTGGATTTTTTCATGATGGAGTGAAATTATTTGTACTGATATGCATGCCAATAGGCATATATGCAAATATATATCCTCATTTCTTCACTAAAATATATTTTTTTAATTATTTAACTTCTACCATATTTTAAGTTGTCACCTAAAATTTTTCATCACAAGTTTAATAGTTTCAAAATATGTTTTCTAGATAATTGCTTATAGTATATTGCCTTTTTGCACATTTTAATTAAAATTTTGGATCTGCATATTCTACTCATTCACTTTATGTAAATACTTGTCATGTAAACTAAGTAGTAGGGAAGTTTAAATTCAGATTAACATGTCACATAACATAACCACTTTTCACATGTGAATTTGGGAAACAGAAAGATTTATGGATGAATGGATGGAAAAAAGTAGGTTAATAATCAGTTTGCAAGACAGAGCTCACTAAAGACAAGAGCCTTTGAAAGTCACAGTCCTGTCATGCTTCTGTGCAGGAATGAAACTTCAGTATTTCTTACTGACTTGGTGACTTGTTTGTGCTCTTGGATCTCTTCCTTAGCAGTTAGCACTCCAGAATGCCCCTGTGTTCAGTGTGTGCATGATTGACACCAAAGGGCAGTACATTCTGGCAACAGTCATCGGCCAGGAGACATGCTATTCCTTAGAAAGTGGGGAAAGCCAATTGAGAAAACACAGGTTGTTATATAGAACTGATAGGAAACGGGCTTTCTCAGGACAGTCTACATTTAGAAGGTGAAGGTCTGGATATGTATTTTCTTAAAATCATGCATGCCTGTATCCCCTCTAAAAAGCCTGTGTGTGAGAATACTCAGGAAGCAACTTCTTGTGCCACATGTTGGATTCTAAGTGATCTAGAGCTTACTTTATATGTAGTTTTCCCATGCTTTATAGACATACTCGTATATCTCATGTTTATTTATTCATTCATCTATCGATGGATGCTTAGGGTTTTTTCATGTCTTGGCTATTGTGAATAAATTTTAATTTTTTGGTGAGCCTCCATACTCTTTCCCATAGTGGCTATACCAACTTGCATTCCTGCCAATAGTACACAAGGGTTCCCCTTTTTCTGTCCCCACCAATTCTTGTTACCTCTCATATTTATTTATTTATTTATTTATTTATTTATTTATTTATTTATTTATTTATTTATTTATTTTAGCTGAGCCATCCTGCCACCTGTTGGCAGCTTAACAGCAGCTCAGCTCGGGCTGGGCATCGAACTGCTGTTGCTCAAAGCTCAGCTCGCACTCTTGAGTGAGCTCTTAACCAACTGAGCCACTCCTCTCATCTTTTTGATTATAGCCATCATAACTCATGTGAGATGATATCTCATTGTGGTTTCAATTTGCATTTCCCTGATAATTATTAATGTTGAACACCTTTTAATGTACCTGTTGGCCATTTGCATGTCTGGGTCCACAACATGGATAGACCTTGAGTATATTATGCTAAGGGAGATAAGTCAGGTGGAGAAAAACAAATACTGGATGACCTCACATTAATATGCAATCTAAAAAAAATCCAAATTCATAGAAACAGAGAGTAGAATGATGGTTATCATGGGCTGGGGAGTGGAAGAACTGCAGAGATTTTGATCAAGAGTTACAGACTTCCAGAATAAGATGAGTAAGTTCTGCAGATCTAATTTACAGCATGTTGACTCTAGTTGACATTACTGTATTATATATTTAAATTGCTGAGAGAGTAGACCTTAAGTGTTTTGACCACACATATACAAATGTTAGTATGTGGCGATGAAATTGTTAACTAACATATTGTGGTAATCATTTCACAATATATATAAATATGTGTATCAAATACGCATTTTATGTACGACTGACACACAATGTTATATGTCAATTATGTTTCAGTGATGCTTGGAAAAATATATAAATATTTTTTAAAATTCAGTGCAGAAAAAAAGTGTTTAAAGTGCATATTCTTGATATCTTCTCATAAATACATTGTCATTTAAACAAAAATTGGATTATACTTTCAGACTCTTAGTCTGATGTTTTTAAATGTTTTTTTCATTTATTTATAACATTAACTGTTAGATACAAATCTTGGAAACTTCTCTTAATATTTCCCTAGGTTATGATCCAAAGGTCAATTTTTTGGGTGAAAAGGAATGCTTATTTTTAAGGCTTTTGATATATGTTATGGGTCTATTTGCTTATCTATTTTTTATTTTATTTATTTTTTTACTTATTTATTGGCAACAGCCTTTTCTTTATTGGAAACATTCTCATGAAAATGTCAGTTAAGGTTTCCTTCTGTGCCTTAGAAAAATAAGACATGTGATTCAAGGTAGGACAATCAAATGCTACGACTGTCTCTTTGAAATGTGAAAAGGAACAGTTTAGTCAAAAAGACTGAAAATGCTGGACCAGGCTCCCTAAGAGATATCCATTAGCTCCTGCTTCCTGTACCTCCACCCAGTGCTTCTCTGGCTCTAGCTGATCCTTCAGTTCTGAGAGCTCTTGAGGTGTCCTGCCAATACAGGCCTCATCTGCTTCCATTGGCAAGAGTTAGTGTCCAACGCCTCCAGCAAGGAATCTAAGACAAGCATTTTTTTTTTTGAAATCTCCCTCCAAAAAGATCAAACCAATTTCCATTTCCGTCACCAGTAAGTGAAAGTGTTAATGTAGAAGAAATGGAGAAAAATACCTAAATGACACATGGGAGCTGGCAATGGTTTTATTTAGAATTTTCTTGATTAGAAAAACATTCTCCCTTCTTTTATTGAAGCATCATGATTCTAGGCTTGCACTTAATATCACAGTAAATAAATGAAATATCAACTTGAAAATTTGAAAACTCGTTTTGTGATGGGGGCATAGTTCCTTCGGCAAACACAAATATCCTTTTTATACTCTGAGGAGATTTTCTTTTGAACATTATGCCTGTACCTCCTTTGGAGTCACTTTGAAACTTGTCCAGTCTTGCCAGCAAGTGATTATCCATTAGATGTTTCTGTGAATAAACATTCAATTTATTGCAATGATTTGCAGATATAATTGTGCCTCTCTCTGTGCATCTTCTGTATTTAACTGCATATAGTAGCAACAGGGATGGGCATAAAAATAATGAGGTATGTATTATTTTAAGTGTTAATTAGGGAGCAAATCACCTGTGAAACTGAAGGAATTATTCTTAGGGTCTATTGGGCTTGGATGATCCCGTCTACATTTAGAAAATAAGTTTAAACTTAATGGAAGAACGGGTTGAGCCAAAAGAAAATGTAGGTATTTATATGGTGGCGATGTGGTTACTGATATTATAGCTGAAGACAGTTGTTAAGAACAGATTAAGGCGTTTCCTTCCTTAGGAATGGAGAAGCAGAAAAGGAAAGCCTTAATTAAGGCATTTGTATGTGTGTGTATGTATGGAGAGTGTCCAATAAATCTTTAAAAATAAACAACTTGACTGATTCAACTAGAAACAGAACAGGTGGTGTTCAATAAAGAGAATATGTATTTAGAATTATGAGGAGTAGGTACATTCTTGTAATTATTGGTAGGAAAAAAACATGTATATTAGTTGGAAATGTCAGTATTCCGGCAGGGAAGTTTATTCATATTTCAATAGAAAATGTTGAGCTACAGAATCAATCATGTGCTACCATCCTTCAGTGGGAAAGTAGGTATGTTAAAGGGTGGTGCATGTAGGCTTTGGCATCAGAGTTTAAATACAAACTGTTTCATTATCACCAAGCTAGCTAATCATCTCAGGTGTCAATCCCCTAAAGTGCAAAGTGGCAACTAATGCAACTGACCTTTGTGTATTTTTGTGAAGTTTAAATGTGTACTGACATGTGGTCTGACATATTCTAAGTAGTTCAGAATCATGAACCACTGTTATCCTAAAACTTCTTCATGTACTATTTTTACTCATGCCATGTTTGACCGTTTTGATTGCTATGAAATAAAACATATGTTTCGAGCCAAATTGACAATTTACATCAAGGTTTCTTATGAATGGCACTAATGACATTTTGGACAATTCTTTCTTGTGCTGGGCTGTCCTATACATTACAGGGTGTTTACCAGCATCCTCAACCTCTATCCAGTAGATGTCAATAATACTCCCATCCTCATCCCCTGGACAGGCCAATCAAAAATATCTCAAGAAATTGCCATAGGCACACTGGTTGAGAACCACTGAACTACATCACAATGGTTGGGTGATAGTTTTTACAGAGCATCTCAGTTATTTTCATTTTAATGATCATGTGGGTGTATTCATTAGTTTAGAAGAGTTTCTACTAAAATTTTCTTGTTAATGAAAAATGTCACTGAACTGTAATATGACAGTAAACTCCCATGGAGACAGTCAGTTATCTTTCAGGGACTACTGTGTGGTTGAAGCTGAAGTGGAGAATCCAAGGTATCCCCTGAGCTTAACTAACCTCTTCTTGTCCTCATCTTTCACGGCACCTGAGGGATCCTTTGTAGAACAAATTGAAAAACCATTGCCTTAGAGGAAGGACCCAGAGGAGAGGAACCAAACTGATCACTAGGAAATAATTGAGCTAAATCTTAAATATATCTTATGTATAAGTGAAATACTAACTTTCTATCATGGAACCAAGGTCAATAGATGCCTACCAACATCATTCTTATATTTGATTGATATATGCAGTTGCTGAAGCTACATCAAGTCACCTCTGTGCCAAGCGAACGGTTAGCAACACAGATGTTTTCATCAATGTCTTTGATTAAAGCCTGGTAGGGGATTCATCTATATATCTTCCTTGATTATATCCCCAGGTACACTAAGGACCATGCATGACGCATTAAGTGTGTGAAACGTTTGTAGAACACATGAGTGAATAAGCAAAATTCAAAACAAGAATTTCTGTTGTTCATCATAGTCCCTTTCTTACCTGCTTGAAGGATTCTGGTTCAATTTTGGGAGCATTCTGTTCAAAGCCCTTATGGCAATAAGTTAGGTTGCCAGAAAAAAAAATGTACGCTGTCTGGTTAAATTTGAATTCCAGATAAACAGTATTTTTTCTATTTTTTATTGTTGTCCTAAACAACATGTGAAATATTCTTATATTAAAATATTTATTGTTTGTCTGAAATTTAAATTTAACCATGTTTCCCATATTTTTATTTGCCACTACTGCCAAACCAACTGAAATTCTTTCATCAGTCTTCTCTGTCCTTAAACTTGCCCTCTTACTAAATGTTTTTCCTTCTCACTGGAGCCTCCTTTTCAAATTTAGTTTCTCTTTTCATCTACTAATCCTTCAAGTCTCAGCATGAAACTCCACCTCTCTAGGAAATCTTTATGGCTTCATCACACCAAATTGGACTCTATGTTATATGGCATCATAGCATCCTGTAGTTTTTCAGAATTATATATTTCAGAATTATATCAAACTGTTATATATGCATTTATTGGTTTACTATGTTTCTTCCTCTTTAGATTTTAAACTCCATGCCAGCAGGATCAGGATCTGTCTTGCTAATGCTGCAACCCCAGTGCCAATTATTAGGAGCTGAAGAAATATCTGTGGAATGAATAATTGCATGGTGTTCATCTGCAATAGCTCTGCTATTGGCTTGATGTATTATTATAGCAAAAGCAAACATTTGACTTGCATGGAATGAAATATCTTTTTAATGTCAGTGTTCCAGGCAGAGGCCAGAAGAGAATTTTATGAGTGTAAGATAATAAGGAGACGCTTCCTCCTACATGTTATAAAACAGAACCCCCAGAGCTTTCCTCTTTTGATTAAAAGAGAAGAGAGAGAAATTCAATAGGAACTTATTTATTCACCCAAATATGCATGAGGATTTGAAGCAGCTACATATTTCACTAAAAATGAGCAATTTAGTTTGTTTGATGTTCAAATAGTTGACCTGATGCCAGTCTCCAGCCTCGTAGCCATCTCCCTCCTCACTGAGCATGAATCAGTAATGGACCTTAACAGGGCTTCAAATATCACAGAACCTTTAGTCATCTTAGTGTCATACGTCACAGCCTTTCCTGCAGGGGATATGGGAACATAGTTCTTAGAATGCACTCTGTATTAGAGGGCATCTGAGGTCAAACAATTTTGGGACCACTCTACTCAAAGTTCAAGTGAATAGTCATCATGCACAATGGTTGTTGAGAAGCCTGCAGTAGAAAACATGTTTACCAGATGTCAAACTCACCATTATTCAAGATTATAAGACAGTGTTTTTTAATATTTATTAAAATCCCACAGATTTTGTGAAATGTTTATCTGTGTGAGGAAACCAAGAAGAAGAATGGACAATTAATGTTCACAAATTTATGCAGTTATGTATAGGTGGAAAACAAGTCCCTTGATATTTATTCCATATTCTGACCCTTAATACAAGTAGTTTAAATCTGGAGCTATATGAATTTGGACACCCTTATCTCAAATGTAGGAGAATATTGACCATGGCATTATCCTAATTGTTTTCAAGTACTTATTAGACGTGTGTTTTTTTTTCTTTTCTAGTGTTACAGTGGAGATAACCAAACTGGAGTTGAAAAATCTATGTTGGATGATTAGATTCAAATTTCTAAAAGGAAAAGATACACAAAAATATATGTCTTCCCCTTTCACATTACTTTGCATACATGACTCAACTCCAACAACAACAACAAAAAAATAGAAAAACATCTATTATGTGCAAGGCACAGTTCAAGGAGCTGGAGATATAGTTGTGAACAAGAGAGTCAAACTACCTTTGCTCTCTAGAAGAGAGACAGACATTTAGAAGTGTGTGTGTGTGTGTGTGTGTGTGTATGTGTGTGTGTGTGTAAAATGTGCTTTCAGGAAGTGGTACAAGCCACAAAGGCTATTAGAGTATGATAAAGGTAGATGAAGCCTATTTTAAATAGCATGGTCAGGAATGACCTGTCTAAAGTTAACATTTGAATAGACTCTTAGATGAATTTAGGAAATTTGTGAAGATATCTTTGTTGAGGGAACAGCAAACAAAAATTCTCAGGAATAAGAATAAGCTTATAAACAAAACAAAACAAAACAAAAAACTAAAAACAAAAAACAAACCAAAAACAAGAATAAGGTTAACACTTTTAAAGATGAACAAGGAAGCTCTGTTTCTAAAGTTATGTGGGAAAAAGAAAGAGTAGTAGGTGATGATGAAGGGAAATGATGTAGGACCAAACCATGTAAGGTCTTACAGATCATGATGCTGAACATGAATGGCATTTTAAAAGCCACAGTAAGACATTTGAGTCTTGCTGTCAGAATCCTGGTCGCTATTTAATTGTTTCCTGCCTCTTTTTCATTAAACAGAAGACTGTGTGTGATCACTGGTTAGTGTGTCTAGTTACTGTTTATAGCCCTCTTACCTAGCACGGTGACTATACAAAACATTAAGCATTCATGAGGCAGCTGTAGAGTCTAATTGGATGTAAATATAGTTCTACAATGTTAGTGTGACCTTTCCTCCCTTTTTTCCCCTTTGTCTTCTTCTCTGTCTTCTCCTAATCCTTGTCCTAACTTACTTTACTTTCCTCTAAAAAATGATGATCAGAGCAAAAACGTGTAAGGACTGAATATGAATTTCAGTTGTCTGAATGACAGATTCAGATGAATTACTCAGGTTGAAGATATATGATGCTCCTTTGACAAACTGGTCAACTGGATTTTGAGCACTCCATGATACATATTAGTAACTAAAACTATATATATATTTGAAGATAATTTTCTTCATTCTAGAAAATTCACTTTTTATTTTAATTATTTTTATAAACTCAAGAGCTTTAGAATAAATTCACTTTACTAATGTAACATCAAAAAAATTCCTTGTCTTCTTCTCACTCTTCTCCCTTAGAAGGCTTAGCTGGCAATTGTAAAGCAGTGAGAGGAAGGAACGAATTCTGATTTCCATAGAAATGGCAACTGGTCAAGGAGAATGTCTAAATAGTCTTGTCGCCAGGACATGTTGTCAGTGAGAATTCATAGGGTGCACTTTTCATGGGCAGATGAGTGCAAGCATGCTGGAGACTGGCCGGGGAAGGCTGATGTCATCAGTTCAGCACCTGCCCTTCCGCAGCATGCTGGGCCCTTTTATTAGTGGAAATAGTCCCACTGCTGGCCTGGGCTGCATGCGGTACAGCAGCCACTGAGCCCTTCCTTCCTTCCTAAGAGCACAGATGACTATGTTTATGAGAGTGGAGAGAGGGTTTCTCAATTTACCTTTTTTTTTTCATTGAGTTAACGATGTGGAAAAAGTTCGCCCAAGACCTATAACACTCTCAGAAGGTTTACTGAATTGAAAGAATCGATCCACAACTTCAGAACTACCAATGGTGGGTGGGAGGCACTTGAAATGATATTTGTTTTTCCTACTGTGATTTCTGGTGAATTAGAGAGTATCACCACCATCCAAGCCTACTTTACATGTAAGGTACAGTGCCTTTGACCATAAGGGTTTTGGAAGGCTTTTAAAAACACTTGAAATAATATCTAAAATTTACATATACATAGATGAAAACAGAAAAATTAAAATTAGTACCTATTTAATTGTCCACAAACCCTCTTATGAAATCTGGACAACTGCATCTCCGTGTACTTCTTATGTAGATACAAAAATCATGAAGTATAAGCAAACCCATTAAGGGTAAAATCATAAAAAAGCATGAATAATGTATCTTATAATAAACTCAAAACCATAAAAATTAGGAAATTCTACTTTCACTTATTATAATTCCTTATGATATTTAATAGGTCTGTTGGTATGTTTTCAGATGCCGAATACAGCATGGGGTAAGGACTCCCAAAGTAGAAATATATGGACTATGAAGGTCCTAGAATAGCCCTACCATCAACTGATTGCATAAAAATTATGAGTTCCTTTTATTTACTATATCGCTTATCCATTTACTTCCTTCCATTCCCATGCCCCCAGTCTCCTTCACCAGCCTTTATCACCTGGATCACTGCAAAGTTCTAGTAATCTTTCTTCCTGCCTCCAGTTTTGCTCTTGTCTTGTAAATCATCTCCACTGAAGCTTAATGTCATCTATGACACAGCTCTGACCCTCTTCTCCTCTCTCGGTGCCACCCAGTGCTTCCAGAGTAAGAATCTTCTTAACATGATAAAAATTAACCTCCAGACTATGCTTCAGCTAACCTACCTTCCCAGACTCATCTGCCTCAGTCCTAACCATTGTCTTCCCCTTGTCCAGGTATACATGCTTCCTTTTATTTACACTGAACTTCTTGTAGTTCCTTAAACAATCATCCTATTTGTCTCCTTTGTGGTTTTGCATGTGGTCTTCTCTCTGCTGGAAAAGTTTCCATATCCTCCACCCCCACAGTGCAAAGTGGGTCACATTTCCTCATTCTTGAGACCTTAATATGTAAATAATTTATTCTGCTTCCCAAAATAAATTGGATGGTGGTTATATCAGCTCCCAACTCTCTTTCCCCTCTTGAGCCCTCCTTTCTCCAGACATAATACTCCACTGATTTTTCCATCTATATGTTATACTCAGGCCTCCTTCTCTGCTTTCTTTTTATACTCTTTCCCTTGTGGAGTTCCCTAGCTCATGCTTTTACTGTCTAACTCTGATGCAGTCTCTCAAGTCTTTAATTCATACCACCTACAAGAAGCCTTCTCTGGTTACCACTTTCCACTATAAAAAACTTGAATGCTCAGATCACACAGTGTGTATTATATGTTTAATTTATTCAACACTTACCATATACTTTTCTGAAACATTGCTGCGTCTTGTCTTATATGGTTTTTCAGTTCTGGTATGAGCAGTTTCGGTATAGGAAGAACAAATTGCAAGTTCTTTTAGGGCAAAAATTCTGTGTATTTTCTGAAGCACCTAGCAAAGTAGTTTATTTACATATTAGAGACTTGGTAAAAAAATAATTAATTGAATGAATGAGTGGAGATATGACAAAATAATTTTGTTGAATAAATAATGGTGGCAATTGGAAAGGGTTTATTTTATACCAGTTGAGAAATAAATTATGAAAAGTTATTTAAGTATCAGATTATAAGAAATTCAGAAAAACTATGAGCCTTTAATAAATGTGGCTTAGAAAAATCAGGAGTGGTGACTTGCTATAAATTTTTGAACAAAATGAAATTGACTTTGATAGGAATCTTAAGGAGAAATTATTGTCCACAACAGTTCAGTATTCTGTGCATGTCTCCACAGTCTCGTGGTTTACTTGTTGATTTTGTGAGTTTAAACTCCTTTTACATTTGAAATTGAAGGAATTTACATAATGCAACATCTGCTGATGAATTGTTATTTGATCTGCCAGTGTTTTAATCTCAAAACACAATATTGTGGTAATTGCCACCTGTTTTTGTATTTTCAGTCAATAAAATACTGTTGTAACCTTTAGCCTTCACATTTTGTGAAGATGGTAAATAGTATACTGCTGTGTTAAACACACCAAACAAAGTAATTTAAAAAGCAATGAATTTGCATCATCTCGATGGGATAGAGCATTATATATACTAGTGTGTGTGTGTATATATATATATATATATATATATATATATATATATATATATATGGGCATATGGGCTAGGGCATAGACATTTGTGGCTACATATGCCAACTAATATAACTTCTTTTGGTGTTCACACTTAAAAATATTAAGAAATAATAAGAGAAGAAATTAAGATTTGAGAGAGAAATCCCAGAAGTCTGTTGTAGTATCCCAGCCTGAGCTTGTATTTCCACGGTTTCAAAACAACAAGTCACACAAGCAATAAGAAATGGAAACAGAACCATAAAAAAGAAATTAGGTCAACACGTTTCAGTTTCTATGTTTTTTGATGTTTTGTTATGTCTTGTTGAGTGCCTGAATTGTTTGCTGCCAGTTTTGTTGGTAGGATGCACCATAGCTTTTTAAATCTCAAAAATGAGTTTACTGCAGGATTTGCCTGCTATCTAAACCATGCAGTGGCAGAAATCAGTAGTTGTCCACCACACACTCCAGCTTTTTCCACTCATAGGGTACAGTCATGGTCAGCAAGTGGGTGGCTAGCTAGACGTTACATTTCCCTGCATCTAAATGGGACCGTGTGACAAAGGAATGTGTTTGATTTCTGGACTAAATTGGTTAACAAAATGGGATGTGCCTTCTCCATACTCTTGTTCATCCCCAACCTGATTGCTGGATGCAAAGGTTTTCCAGTCTCTAGAGATGGTGGAGCTGTAAGATCGAAGGAGTCTGAATTACCAAATGGGGGAGGGCTGCTCACTGACCAGGAACATGGCCACAGAAGTTATGTGAGCAAGCCATACACTTCCATGTGTAAGTTTCTGAAGTGGAGTGTTTTGTTTGTTATGTAACTAGACTTGTCCTGTGATCATTGACACTAGTATTGAGGTCTCAATGTCACCCTGATATTCACAATTAGATTCTTCAGCTTCCAGAGTTGATTGCATACTACCAAGAAGTTTTCCCACAGTTCTAGAGTTAACAGTCTTTATAATCATTTTTTTTCAATCATCTGTCTATTCCTGTGAAAAACATGCATTCAATGTCTTTGATAATAAAATGCTAGCAGTGCAGACTTAAATGATTGAGGCAGTGCATCTATTTCTAATCTAACAGGGAAAACAAGTATTAGCCAATTAATCACAATTTCAGTAAGTGTAACAGGAAAATAAATAAATAAATAAATAAATAAATAAATAAATAAATAAATATTTTTAAAAAGCTATAAAAGGATAAATTAAGTGTCTTAAAATAGCTCAAGAAAAGGAATGATCAGGTAAAGGTTCTGAGAAAATTATATTTAAGCTGTTTAGCAATGGGCCAGGTAAGGAGGGGGAGGAGTTGAGAAGAGAGTTTAGAAGGAACCTAATGCACAAAGACTTTGAAATGTTAAACAGCCTGCTGCTTTTGGAATTTTGTTACTGTTCCAAGATATTCTGTATGTTCAAGTTGTATGGAAGTCCCATGTCGTAACACTATATTGCCACTCAATCAGTAAATAGCTAGTATGTATGGATCAGTTATTATGTACATAGCCCACTGCTTGGTAAAACAGGGAATGTAAGGTATATAAGCAAGGGCCCTGACACCTGAGATGATACAATCTCCCAGGGAGTCACTGTTAACATTCAAATGACATGGATAGGACAGGTATCACATAAACAGATTTGACTGCCCATTTATTGTTAATATTCATGCACAAACAGAGCTAAGATGAGTACATCTGTGGATTTCTATACAGATTCTGGGACAAAAAAAAAGAAAAAGGTTGACTTTTTTTCATTGGGGTAATTAAGCTGAAATGCTGTAACCTTTGATTTACCATTTTTGGATTGCCATGTAAAAGAGGCCAGCATGCAGAGAGAAGTAGAGCAGAGAGTTGCGGGATAGGAAGTATAAACAGGATGATGGAAATGCTTAAATTCATGGCTCCAGTTGTACCTAATGCTAACTGTCTAACTGTTAATTCTCTTCCTCCTCTTTGTCCGTAGTCATGTTCTTCCTTTTCTTCATCCTCTTCTTTCAACTGGTTTGAGCTGTGTCGCCTGAAAGCATGCTCACTGAAATAATGCCAGGCTACCCAGAGCCTTACAAATCAGAAAAACAGAAGCTGAATAGTGACAAGTAGGCATAGAAAGTAAAGTTGGTTGCCACCTAAAATCAAATTGAAGTATGAAATTAGGCCATTCAAGGTAATGTTCCTCAGATGTGAAATCATTTTCACAAATGGATCCCAGAAAAAGTTTTAGGATTAGGATAATGAACTCTATAAAAGTTGTTAAAATATAGCAATGCTTCCTAGAAATATTTTGATTTATTAATAGTTACATAAAACCCTATCTGTCCGTTAATTAAAAACTCAGTAAAATGTTAGTGCTGAGGCATTTGTTCCATAAAATATACATGACTTACAGTCAAGAGGGTCATTCTTTCTCATTTTTTTAATAACCTACATTTTATAAACCAAAAATATATTCCTCCAGGAACCTAACCCAAATGGACAGTAGTTTGACCAATGCATGTGGCATTTTACAGCTAATTTTTAATTATGACTGGAGAAACAGAGAAAAAAAAAAAAAAAAGAAGGGTAATGTATTAATATAAAGCCTTGGGCCATACCATAATAGGCTCCTACAGAAAAAGCCAAACTTTGTTCAAAGAATCACAATGAATAACATTTCACACCATTCAAAGCGAAACTGAAGCATTCATACCTCGAATGTGAGTGAACCAAACATTGTCTCAGCACAATCAAACGCAATAATCTGAGTAGCCTGGGGACATGTTTGCCTGTTTAGTGGAGGCCTCTCTTCCCAAGCATACGAAGTGTTTATTTTCAGAGTTTTTGATCCACTCTATGCTAAAGCTCCTTTGGGTGTAATTCTCATCAAAATCTCCCATTCAGAAATGATATGTATTGTGTATCAGAGATATTATCATGAGAGATGATAGGCTGCTCTCCTCAAAACATTTATCCCTTTGGTGAATTTCATTGGAGTTACCTGACCCGCCATCGATGAGTTACAAGACATCCTATTAAAGCTCTGTGTTCAGGGACTCTGCCTCAGCTCCACACCTCAGCCTTGCCAACAACTCTTTTCTGGACCCGTTTCCAAATTTTGCCTTCATATCTAGTTTTCTTAGCCTATCTTTTTGGACTTTTATCAATGAATTAACTGTTTCTGATTTGAGCTACCCTCATGGTGTAGCCCTTTTTTGTGTGCCTTCATCAACACTGGATAGCCTTCCACATTCTTGGCTTGTGAAACCTGACCCCGGGCCCATATATTTCAAGGAAGAAATCTGAGCAATTCCAGATGATTTCTAGAGACAGAGACCAAACCAAAGCTGGCCTAGGTAAAAGAACGTAAGGGCAGGTAGAGTGATTTTCCAACAAGTCCCAGATCAGGCTATCAAACAAAGCCACCAAGACTCATTTTCTCTCTGTTTTGTGACTTTTCTCCATTTTGGGCCCATTTAGTCAGTGTGTTCCCACATGGAAAAACTCAACCATATTAGGCTTATGTGTGGCCCTCTCACCAGTCGGTTCCAGCTAAAAAGGAACTTCCATTTTCTTAATAGTTCCGGAAAAACACAAGGGTTAATTTTCATTGGGTTGGCTGCCATTGGTCATAGTTTTGTTCTACTGTGTCCAGAAGGGAGAACATGTGATTGCCCAAGGCTGGATAATCATAATTGAAACCAGCAGAGACTAATGATGAGCTGTGGGTGATCCCAAAACTTAAGGTCACCATGCTGCTATCCAAACAAGGAAAGGTGGATATTGAGCAGGCAGACAAATCAAATCAAAACAGATCAAATCTTTTTTGCGTGCTCACTATGCACCTAACTTGTGATGTGTTATTTCTTCTGTCTACTTCCTATAAATATACTTAATCCCAACTAGAAATTGTAATGATTGCAACGATTACAAATTGCAATGATTTGTAGAGCTCACTGTTAGATACAACCTTTTTCTAACTGCAGTCTCTGTGGACCCATGATGATTAATCCTGATGTAAATGTATCTCTCTCTAAAGGGGAAACGATGATTGTGCAGTCATTCACTCCCAAGAGAAGCGTGTCTAATTTCAAGAGCCCAAATAATCAAAGTGTCATTTCCCCAAATTCAAGGAGCCTATCCATCAATAGTGAGCTGGAGCCAAACTCCTCCTGGGAGGCTTAATGCAGGAAAGGAATTGATTTTGTCGGGTTTCCCATTAACATTAATTACCATTTTTCTATGTACTTCAAATGCTTCTTGATGAGGAGATGATCTGCCTGTGGCAAATAGCCACTCATTTCAACTGTAATGAAGTTTGCATTTGTCCTGGTTTTACACAGAGACTGGTTAGGACAGTGTATTACTTGGAAATGTGTCACCTGGCACAAAGGGATAGAGATAATAGGATATATATATATATATATATATATATATATATATATATATATATATTTTTTTTCTGAAGACAATTTGATAAACTTCAGACATATTTTGAGAACACTTGTTGACTTTTAATAGAATAAAATAGGGATGCATTCAAATTATGGGTTTGACTACCAGGGTAGGATATTAAGAGAATTAACAAGTACATAATATAGAAGCTTCGTAAGATCAGGAACTTTTGCTGTCTCCATGGTTGTACTTATGTCTTTATGAGAATAATGCCTGACAAGTAATAGGCACCCAAAAATATTGGTGAACAGATAGATTATAAGATAAAATAAAACTAAAATTCTTAAGCAGTCTAAATTCTAAATCATATTGAATCTCATGAAAAATTAACTGAAACTCAGTTCTTCCTGAAATTCACCTCAACATGGAAAAATGAACTGAACAGGTAACCTAGCTAAAAGATCAATGACTTGAACCCAGGTATACTAGATTCCAGAGTCTACTCTGTTTTTTGTTTTTTTTAATCATTCACTCTGTTAGTACAGTGGATTTTATGCTTGGGGACACAGACCCCAGGAACAATCTGCTGGATCAGATGCCAGGATTCTTCCAATCACTGGAAGTGTGATTTTGAGTGACTTGCTTAAACTCTTTTTATTTCAATTTCAACAACTGAAAACTGGGGATACTATGAGAATTAAATAAGATATTTTTAGTAATTAGAAGAGTTCTTGACCTGTAGAAAATTTTAAACATTTTCTTGTTTAATAATTCTAAAAACAACTATATAGTTCACAATAATAATAATAATAATAATAATGACCAACTCTTGCCTTAAACATATATTCTTTTTTCCAAAATTTACCCCATATGTATTTTATTATATCTCATTCTAAATCAATGTTGAAGCAAGAACGTAGACCCTATAGTCTTATTTGTAACATCATGGAAATATCAGAGGGCAAAATAGCAGATATGTGCTTTGGGTTTAGTTAGTTAACATAGACTATTAACAATTTATTGGATATATCAAAGTATGATATTTCCCTTAATAACAAAAATATGTTTATTGGTTGAATAGATAAAAGAATAACTTGTAATTTTCATGCCTTCAGGTTTTCTTTAAGCCAAATTAAATTTTCTAAAGTACAGGGGAAAAAAAATGGCATAGAAGGAAAATATTCAACACAACTAATTTACCCTAGATACCCAAAGCATTAAGAAATTTTAAAAGCAACCATTTTCATTACTTCACATTATTCCTGAGATTCAAATAATAGAGGGGCAAAATATTTGAGGATTATCATCTGTGAAAAGGAAAGATGACAGTCCCAATGGATTTCTCCTAGTCTTCTATTGAAAATTGTTATGATGAGAGTATCATCTATTTTAATAATTTCATTACTTTTCATATCCCAGAAAAAAAACTCATAACATACATATTTTCCCCAAAGTACTATAAATTGGAGAAGGCTTCACTTAAACATCTGCTATCTGGTTATCTTCTGCCTTGACTTAAGCAGGTCTGAGATTATTAACTGATTTGGAATGTATAAAGTTACCATCTACCATTCCCTAATGACTGGCATATCAGTGCCTAGCTGCCATTTTATTATGGCTTCATGTTTCTACTAATTAATTGGAAAGTGGTGTGTGCTAAACTAAGAGATACAAAGATAAAAATCTGTTTTTTCCCAAAGAGCTTGTAATTTACAAAGAAGACATAGATAAGGAAAATGGCAATATAACAAGAAATATTCTAATGAGTTATACAGGTTTTAAAAAAAAAGATTGTGTGTGTGTGTGTGTGTATACACCATTATTATTATTTTTTAATGGGAACATAGAGAAAAGAGAACATAATGCTAAGAGGCAGAGGTGAGGACAAATGTTATAAAACGAGATTAGACTGAGTCTGGGTCAACATGAGATTAATATACATTTTTTTGCATATACAGTTAAGCTTCAAAGTGATTACACTGAGTAGTTAAAATAATTCATGGCTTGAAATCTTTGAATATTAATCAAATCTTTGTTTTTATAGAACTTTCTGAAAAAACCAATACTAAAACAATAGGGTCCAATATTAGGCTTAGAGTTTTAGCAAATAAAAACACAGGATACCCAGTTAAATTTGAACTTCAGATCAATGATGAATAATTGATTTAGTGTAATCAAGTCCCATGTAATGCTTGGGACATACTTATACTAAAATGTAGTATTCATTTTTTTTTACTTGAAATGCAAAGTTAACATGTTTTCTAGCACATCTAGCAATCTAGACATGCTAAAAATAAAACAGCAAACCTTGGGATATGAAAGGAAGCAAAAATTGAGTAGAAATAATAACCAATGTGTATATGGGAGATAGCAGAGAGGTGTTTTTCTGCCAAAGTACTATTACTTAATATCTGAAGATATTAAGGACATTTAGAAAGTACTTATAAATAAAATGGGATATTTTATGCCACACTTTATATACCCTGCCTCTGAGAAAGTTCAAGAAAAGTAACTTTCTGTCTACAGATTTGAACACCATTCCAACTGTAGCTTGGCATTAACTAAAATCCAAATTGACATGAATATCAAATTTTCATATGACTCTGTTGATTACTTACTCTTGGAAAGTTTGCAGTGTTTTATGTCTACTAAAATTCTTATTGGATTAATTCTGGAGCACTTGTGACCCTAGATTTATATTTGTAATTCGTACTAGGACTTGGTATTAATAATCAAGTTCCTGAAAGAATTTTTGGTCTATTTAGGAATGCTCATAGGTTTATCATCCTGATATACTCTTGTGCATGATACCTTAATTTAAACAAGTTTTACACTGATGTATTCAACAATAAGATGAATGTAAGGAACTAATAGAATCTCTTCTATGGTTTTCTAATCAATGCACTGCCATTGCTTTAGTTATATATCATAAATTATAACCTAACAATGGAATTGCCTCAGATCTCCTAAAAACTAAAGTGAGCATGGAATAGGTGTGTAAAAAGAACTGCAGACAAATAATCATTACTTTTGTTTTACCCGGTTCTTAACTGCGAGCCTCTTAAAAGTCAGGAAAGACTGAAAATATTGTTTCCATATGCCAGCATTTCTGTTCGCTATCTGGTCAGGGTGGACCTTAATTACACATTCTATTAGGTAAAGCAGTTTGCTTCTGCTCTCATGGTTAATCTTTAATGACAATATGAAAGAATGTAAAGATAATTCATAATTATAATGGCTTGAAAAATGCTGCATAATATGAAAACAGTAGAAGAACAAGATCTGTACTATCACTTTTATGCATTTCTAAATACCTAAGTTTACTTATATACAATGTTTAAGCAATACAATATTTTAAATGACATGCCTCCAAATTCATTAAAAAATCAAAACAAAACTCGAGCAGAACAGTTATATCGCAATCAATTCAAAGCCGTAACTATTTTATTCTTTTCCATGTTTTCTTTAGAAGAGAGTGGGAGAAGACAAAAGGAAATAAATTCATGAAATGACTTATTGTAGAACCATGGTATTTCTTAACTAGAAAGTAACTCATAAATAATCTTTCCACTCAATCATTCAAAAATATATAGAGAAGCTTAGACGACTATAACAAAATATCATAAACTGGGTGCCTTAAACAACAAGCATTTATTTCTCAGAGTTCTAAGGGGTGGGAAGTCCAAGATCAAGGTGCTGGTAGATTTGGTTCGTGGTGATGCTCTTCCTGCATTGCAAATGGCTGCCATCTTGCTATGTTATCAAATGAGTTTCTCTCTGTGAGCAGACAGGAAAAGAGAGATGAAATAAGCCCTCTGGTCTCTTCCTGTAAGAACGTTTATCCCAATATGAGGACCTACCCTCACTGTATCATCTAAACCTAATTACCTTCTAAGGCCCCATCTCCAAATATCATCACATTAGGGGTTAGGATTTCAACATATAAATTTGGGGGTAACATAAACATTTAGTCCATAACAAGTTCCCACAACAAGCAAGGAATTATTCTATTTTTATTTTTTTTAGCTGAGCTATCCTGCCATCTGTTGGCAGCTCAGCGGCAGCTCAGCTCGGGCTGGGCATTGAACTGCTGTTGCTCAGAGCTCAGCTTTCACTCTTGAGCGAGCTCTTAACCAACTGGGCCACTTGGCCAGCCCTAAGGAATTATTCTATATACTTAAATATAAATCAGTTCCAAAGCACATAGACATTAGCTGATTCAAATGTTCAAATGAAAACCATTTACTTGAGATATAGTTGAGATCAAAAAAATATATGAAAGCTATTCTGTGATTGAAATTATGAGTTGTATTCACACATGCACCTCTTTGTTCTTTAGCACAAAATTTTACCCATAATAAACATTGAATTAATATCTATTGTATTGATGAATTGATTTTCTATAACAGGTTCTTGTTCTGAAGATTATTATGTGTTAAATAAACTGATCCATTTTGTTAGTTTGAGTTGTCTTACAAGATGTGTCCCCAAGGAAAAAACAGAGATGAGTATGTATAACATCTCCATACATACGTTCATTTTGAAATTGGTAAATGGGAAGAAAATAAGAAAACTTTGGTATGCAAGAAGTGAAAATGGATAAAAGGGAATAGGATGGGGATGTGTGAAGAACTGAATTTTTGGTTTAGTCAAGGATAAAGCAGAAAAACACCTGCATCAGCTTTCCTGGTTTTGAAAACACTGTGTAGTGAAATCCACTTCGAATTTTATAGTGGGCCTTTCTATAATCTTAGATTTATTCTGAACACCATTTTCAATTGAATGGAATGCTAGGTATAATAGATACAGGGAAAATTCATAGAATAGCTTAAAACACAGATGAAGGTGTCAGGAAAGTTTTGCTTTGAGTTGTGTATATGCACGCTTTGTTATTCATGCTGTATTCACTCTTTCTCTTCTGTTTGACTTTGCTCTAAAAATAGACTGCCAAAAGTCAACTTTTCTGTCAAATTTGCAATCTAGTTTATTTTCTGTGACTCAGGCTTTATTGAATATTAATAGTGACTTGATACCTATTAAGATATTTTTAGAAATCTCTCCTTTTATTCAGATGTACCTCACACAGTTATTTCTGTAATTAATGAAGGAGAAAAATACATCTTTATTCATTACACAAAGTCAGGAGGCATAATTAATATCACAGTTGACCATATCTGTATTTGGAAGATTCCAAATACCTGGAAGAAAAATACTGAACATTTCTTGCCCCCACCCATACATACTCAGTAATGAATGTTAAAAACGCAGGTTTAATATTAGAGGAAATTTGGCTTGACAGAAACCCATCGTAACAAAGCATGACTTTTAGATGATGATAACTCTCAGTAAATATGGACAGTGTGAAATGGCTCTGAAGCCCCTAATCAAACCTTAGGATGAATAAACAGCAAATGGGAGGATCCATCCATTGTGCTTCATACTGATCCCACTGCTTCTGGGACACAGTGCCTAATACTCTATAAGAATTCCTTTAAAAAGGATGCTGATCAACCAAACTGCTGAGGAAACTAGTAAAGAGTAAAGTCTTTTCCAGGAGAAGGGGTCCTTAGAGGATAAAACTCCCCTCAACCAGGGCTGTCCGTAAAAGAAATTAGGTTTGTATTTATTACTGAAACAAATGATGGGGAGTAATAAGAAACCTGGCTCAAGCTTAAGGGCTATGTCATTGCGTTAGTCTTGAGGTGGTGTGGTTTGCCACGTAAATTAACGAGGTCCATCACCATAAGGAGACTCACTGTTAAAAAATACTTCAGAGAGTATTGTACACTAAACAACTCAGTATCAACTAACTCCCTCAAGGCCTTCGATAGGCCTTCTCCCACCAATGGCTTCCATCACCCATGCTCTAATGAATACATTCCTGCATGTCCTCCTTTCTGTGCAATGACAAAACATCCAATCTATTAGGTCCTGATGTTTTATCTTGTTTTGATATAAAAAGTGACTACCTTGGATCTGGGCTAACTAATTGAAAAGCCATGATGTATGGTTCCAAGACTAGATTATCAAACCAATGGTAGCATTAAATATACTCAGTGCAGAAGGCAGATTTTAGATTCTAATTAGAAGCAGGGACTGTGGTGCATCCATTTACTGACAATTGTCTAAGCCTGCAATTAAATGAAAAAAATCATTTCGCATAGGCCTGTGAATAAAAATATGTTGCTGGTCAAATAATTTTATTTCACTTGAAACGTTACCTCCAATTGCTGTATCCAGCCATTATGAAAATTGAATGTTGCTGTACATGCAATTTGTCACAGAGTTTCTAATTTTCACTATTTTATTATGGCTGATTATAAATTGCTTAGTGCACCTAACAGCAAATTGTAAGGATAACACTATACTATTCAAGCATTACATTTTGGGTAAAAACAAGACAGAAATGATTGTAATGTTAGGCACAGCATACATTTGGGAACAGAGGGTCATTTTACACTCTTCTCAGATGCTGTTATTTTGGAATTTTGTAATGCAAGTGGACAGTCCTTTGAAAGCTGTTGCTAGGTTGGAAAAGAAAAGGGCCCTAAAATAAACCTATATGTTATTCAGGAAACCTATATTCAGCTAGGAAAATATAGAAGACCCTTCATCTACATTGTTTTACATATCAATACAACTGCAGCATCAATGTGTGTGTGTATGAATATATATATATACACACACACTCATGAAACTTCCATATATTGAATAAGCAGACTATAAAAAATAATAAAAATAATAATTGAAAATATGATAGCAATAAAAAATTGAAAACATTTTTGCAGAGAAAATGTTGGGAGAAGCAGTTCTAAAAATGGAAATCTGGAAATTATTTCCTTTGGGAAAAGTACTTTAGCACCTTTTGCAAAGTACAAATGATTCTTCAACTTTTTAATCATAAGAATTTTGTCTTTTAGCTGACAAAGGAAAATGAGGACTACTATTTCCAGTTCCTAAACTAGGCAGAGTGAATTTAATGAGTGTCATTTCTGTTAGTGTGATTTATTCCCCCCCGCCCACCCAAGATAAACTGAAACTCTAAATAATAAGAGATCATCAAGCCTGCTTTGCAGGGAACTAGGTGCTGGTCTGAACTATTCAATAAACAAACAACAGCCATGTTTAACTAATTCTTTAAAAAAAGAAAGAAAAAACAAAAAAGACCTTTCAGACAGAGATGGCCATACATGTAAGTGGCATTCTGAACATAGAGCTATTCATATGAAAAAAATGGAATTAATGGCATAAAGGAAAGAACTGACCTCTTACTGGGCTGGAAAAAATTCTGAAACTGCTCTTTTCATGTTTTTCGGAAATGTATCCTGTCATTAGCTTCTGTTACAATGTGAAAATGAAATGGTTTGGTAGACAAAAAAACATAGTCCAAGTATTATGTGGCTTCTGCAATTAAGACGTAGAATCAATTTACCCTGTGTTGAATCCGGCTGGTCTTGTCATTTACATTGACCAACAGAACATGGCAAAGTGACGCTGTGGGCTTAGAGCCTAGATGCATTTAGTTTCACCCACTTGGAGTGCTTCTCCGAGCCACTATATGTGGAAGTTGATCTAGAATACTGGATGGTGAGAGGCATGTGGAAGAAACTTGAGTTGCTCTGGTCATCAGCCAGCATTAACGACAGACAAGTAATTGATGTCATCTGGGATCTTCCAGTCCAGCCAACTCATGAGCTGTATGTATTCATATATGTGAGCTCAGGCAAGATTAGCAGACAAGCCACCAAACTAATGAACAAAGTATAAAATAAAACTTTGTTTTAAGCCCCAAATGTGTGACACAGCTATAGACAACTGAAATAAATGATTTATTAGATTAAGTTAGAAGTCATTTCAGAATCTTGTTTTGTTTTGTTTTGTTTTTAGGGCAGTGTCACTGGCCCTCATATGTGGGGCCCGAACCAGGGCCGCTGGCTTCCCAAACCAGCGGTTAACCACCATGCCACTCGACCGGCCCTAGAATCTTTTGAAAGTGACTTATTAGATAATTATAACCATACCAATAATATATATTTTTTTAATTTTTAGTAAATGTGCATTACAATAATAGCAAACACTTTTTTCATTTATTTGCTTTTGTTTTATAAATTATCACACAGTGAAGTTGACCTCTGTTTTAACACATGTATAGAGTAATTCAACAACCACCAAAATCAGGATACGAAACCCTTCCATTACCCCAAAATGTCCTTTGCTCTCCCTTTATACTAACAACCCCACCCTTATCCCCTGCAAATCATTGATCTCGTCTCAATCTCTATCATTTTGTTTTCAAGAATGTCATCTAAATGGAATCACAAAGTACGTAATTTTTTGAGACTGATTTCTTTCAAATTCTATATAATGTCTTTGAGATCCATCCAAGTTTCTGTGTGTGTCAATGGTTCTTTTCATTGCTGAGTAATACTTCACTGTATTCATGTAGCACAATTTCTTTATCCTTGCACATGATCAATGACAATTGGGTTATTTTGGTGTTTGATAATTATGAAAGAGCAACTATAGACATTTGTGTACAGGATGTTAAGTGAACATTAGTTTTTATTTCTTTATGGTAAATACTAGGTCATATGGTAAGTATATTTTTAACTTAAGGAGCTTCCAAACCTTTTTTCATATTATCTGCACCATTGTACATTCCCACCAGCAGTATAAGAGAATTCCCATTGATTTGCATCCTTGCCAGCATTTGGTGTAGTCAATATTATTTAACCATTATGATATGTTTGTAGTAGAATCTCATCATGGTTTTCATTTCTATTAGCCTATGACTAATGATGTTGAACATCTTTTCATGTGTTCATTTGCCTATGTAAACATTGGTATTGTGTCTGTTCAATATTTGGGGCCATTTCTTGGTTGCTGTTTTCTTTTCCCCTTACAAGAAAATAATACACATACACACACACACACACACACACACACACACACACACACACACACACATCGGGGGTGCCAAAAAAAATGTATACAAGTGGACATTTTGGTCAGTGTTGCTCATGCAGTAGTTCACCGTAATCAGACGTGTCTGGATGCTGATGGTAACCACTTTGAGCACCTCTTGTAATTGCAGAAGTCAAATGTGACTTGTATTTATCTTTTGTTATCAGTATATATTGAGCATTACAATTTTAATAGTTTCTTTAAAAATGTGCATACATTTTTTGGCACTGTGTGTGTGTGTGTGTGTGTGTGTGAGCGCGCACGCACGCACGCCATGCATACGTGTGTGTGTGTGTGTGTGTGTGTGTGTATGAGAGAGAGAGAGAGAGAGAGAGAGAGAGAGAGAGAGAGAGAGATTGAGAGAGAGAGAGAGAGAGAGTGAGAAAGTGGCAGTGGAGAGCGTTGTTAGTAGATTGTGAGAATCAGCTTTAAAGATGCCTTCAGTGATCCCCACCATCTGATGTTAACACCCTTGGGTGGTCACTTCTCACAGTGTACAACGCACATTGGTTTGTGTAACCAATAGTCATAGTTTGCTGACTCTTGATCTTATTTATTGTTACCATATGCACTTGAAAAAAAGTGTATTCTGCTCTTATTCTAGTTCTATAAATATTAATTACATCCAGTGGGTCCATGGTGTTGTTTCACTATAATATATGCTTGCTGGTTTTATGCCTACCAGTTCTATTATTAAGGGGGAAGTGTTGAAGTCTTCTGTATTTGTATGTGTGTGTATTTCTCCTCTTAGTTTTTGCTTCACATATTTCAAAGTTCTGTTGTTAGCTATACACGTATTTAAGAAATCTTTTTTGTTGTTTTCTTAGTGACTTAACTCTTTTATCATCATGTAATATCCCTGGTACTTTTCTTTCCTTTGAAAATAATACTTTGATATCAGTTTAACCACCCTCTCCAGCTTTATTTTGATTACTATTTACATGGTATATCATTTTTTATTCCTTTACCTTTAACTCACATGTTTAATTGTATTTGAAATGAGTTTCTTACAAACAGCATATAGTTGGGTATTTTTAAATCTTTCTGTTTTTTTAATTGGCATGAGTCAACATTTTGCATTTAATAAAATTACTGATACATCAGGGCATACATCACGATGAACTGAATTGTGCCCTCCCCCCAAATTCATATTTTAAAGTGGTTACCCCCAATGTGACTGCATTCGAAGATGTGGCCTAGAAGAGGTAATACAGTTAAGTGAGGGCATAAGGATGAGACCGTAATCCAACAGGGTTGGTGTCCTGATAGGAAGAGTAGGACAACAAAGTTCTTCCCATCTCTCTCTGTCCATGGAAGCCCAAAAGGAAGGCCATGGGTTTTAGGGTTTTAGGAGTTTCATGCTGGGAACCTGGGACAAAGAATAGACAAATTCTTTATTGTTCAACAACTACCTTTTGTTTCAGCCATCAAATATAGTGTACAAATCCAAAGAGGAGAATAATAAGGTAATATATTTACTCAAATATTTATCATTTTTGTTAGTTTTCTCATTTCTGATATTTCAAGTCTTTTTTTTTTTTCCTGGTACTATTTTCTTTATATTTTAAGACTTCCTTTAATTATGCTTTATAGCACTTTCATTCATATTTTTTCTTCATCTGGAATGTGTTTATTTACTTTCATTTGTTGAAGATATTTTTGAGAGATAGAAAATTCTGGATTGGTATTTCCTGTCAGTAGTTTAAAACCACTGTGACACTTTCTCCTGACCTCTGTGATTGCTGATGAGAAAACTTGTGTCGTTAAAATTGTTGTTTCACTATATATAGCATGTCCTTTTTTCTGGCTATCTTCAAGAATTGTTCTTATCATTGGTTATATGCAGTTTGATTATGAAGTCACTGGGATAAGCTTCTTTGCAGTTATCCTGTTTTGAATATCTGTGCATCTTTGAATCTCTAGGTTTATGTGTTTCACTACTGAAGGGAGGTTTTCAGCTATTATTTTTTTTTTAAATACTATTTTTTAGTACCATACTATTCTTCTGTCTTTCTGGAACTTTGATATCACAAATTTTAGATCTCCTGTTATTGTCTAATAGGTTCTTATTTATTTATTTTTCCTGTTGCCCAGAGAATAGTTGAATAATGTTGAGTAATTTCTATTGTTCTATATTTGTATCTACAGACTCTTTTCACTGTTATCTCCATCCTACAACTGAGCCTTTCAGTGAGATTTTATGTACTGAGTGTTTTATTTCTAAAACGTCCTTTTGTTTTTTTTCTTTATATCTTCAATTTTTTTTTTTTGCTCAGATTTTCTATATTTTTTAATTTATTTCAACAGTGTTCACAATTGCTTGCTGGAGTTTATTTGTAATAACTGCTTTAAAATATTTGCCAAGTCATTTCAATATTAATGACATTAGCATCAGTTATCTGTTGGTTGTTCCCTTGTAATTTGAGATTTTTCTATTTCTTTTTATGCTAAGTAAATTTGGATTGAATACGAGGCATTTGGGATATCATATGAGACTGACTCTTGACTAATTTGTAAATGTGGCTTAGCAGGCAATAGACCAATTTAGGTTCAACCTCAATTTCCAACCTGTGGTCTTCAAAGCCATTCCAGTACCACCCTGATCTGTACTGCACATAGGAAAACATTAGCCAGTCCCTAGTCTGGGGTCTCAGTGTTCTACCTATGAATTCAGTTCTCAATATCTTTAGTGTGCTGAATGATGCCAGATGCATACATGCGCAGCTTGAGGTGAGCCTAGGATCTATAAAAACTTTCTTGACCTATTTTCCCAATTTCCTGCTTCTTTTCAGTTTCTTCAATAACTTCCATTTCCCTGGGGCTCCTGTTTTTGGTCATCTGAGCACAAAGTTGAAGCTCCATTTACCTTGTTTTCCCATGTAGTTCACCAGCTGATCCTATAGGGCCAAGCAACAGAAGAGAGAGGGGAAACCGTAACAAAGGATAGACCCTATACTCTTAGACCCATAGCCCATTGATCCAAGAGGAAACTTTCCCTTAGCCGGAGTTTTAGTATGTGGGCTCCTGCTGCTTTTAGCTGTCACCAGTAGTACGTAATTACTTAAGGGTGGGTTGTAGGAGAATAAAGAGAAGGGAAAAAACAAAGGAGTGTGTTTCCAAAATTTTTCTGAGTGTTCTGTATTCCTTTTCCATTGTAAAACCACAACTAGAGGATTTTTTTTTTTTTAAAGATTTTATTGGGGAATTGGAGGAGGGGAACAGCATTGGGGAATCAGGGAAGGGGAACAGACAAGTTGCTGTCTTTTTTGTTCTTCAGTCTAGTTGCGGAGGACGTTGCTTCACTGACCCATGTTGGTATCATCATGGCGCTCTTCCCGGATGAGGCAGATTGGTCTCTGGCCTCTGGGTGGTCGCTCACCGTGGCTGCTGGCAGCTCACACTGCAGCAGGGGCTGCAGCCTACACCGTCGCCGGAGCTCGCACAGCCCATCTCCAGGTGGAGCTGTTGTTAGCTGTAGAGGGCAGTGTCACTGGCCCTCATATGTGGGATCCGAATCTGGGCCACTGGCATCCCAAAACCAGCTCTTAACGAATGCACCACTCGGCTGGCCCACAACTAGGGGATTTTAACTGCAGTTTTTCCTCCGTGCCCACTTTTCATGCATGGAGTTTTGGCTGGAGGATACCAAAGGAAGAAAACACTGCAAACTCATGGGTCTGTTCATGTTATTTCGAATTTTGATCTTCAATCTCCAATCTTCCTGCTATTATTTACCTTCAGAGCAACTCAAATAGCTATTCCATGCATTCTGTTCAGGTTTTATAGCTGTATTTACAGGAAGGGACAGAACAGATATCCTTATTTCATCTTATTCAGAGCTGGGGCCTAGACTCCTTGATAACAAATATTTACAGAGCAGGTTTCATGTGACAGGCCCTATGCTAAGTTATTTATATAGATGATCTCTTTATCTCTGACAGCAGGCCACTAGGCTGATTCAATTTTGTAGATGATAAGAACTGAGTATTTGAGAAGCTAAATAACGTGCTTACAGCCATGCTGCGACTAACAGCTCTGTGCAAGCCTACTTCGCGCCTGTTGAGTTAAATGGCAGAAAGCACTTTCCTGGAATAACCTCATCTGGGGCAATGACCCAAACTGAGAATGGGATTCTGGATATAGAGAAATTGGTGTGAAAGCTCTGGAGTAGCAAACCCTGAAGAAAATTACATATGTAATGATGAAGACTAATTTGCCTCTCATTATTTTATTTGGCTCTAGTCTTGCAATCAAAGTCTTTCGAAAGTCAGAACTATAGTTTCTTTACAGGAAGAAAATGTGCTTTAAGACTTATTAAAGCTCTCGAAGTCTATGGGCTGAAAACAACAAAAAGAATCTTCAACAAGGGTTTTAAAAATAGAGAGAACATTGAGATGGAGAAAAGCAATTGAAAACACCCCTGGTAACTCTCTGCTCAGTGGTAGCTGAGCTTTCTGTAATGGCTACTACATAGTTAAGGTTGAAAAATGTTATTAGCATTTTAATAGCCAGAGTCTTGTTTCAGTATACATACAATGTGTAAAGTATGATCAAAAATTTTTTCACTGAGTTAATAAAACCTTATCTTTTGGATTTATATAAATGTATATTTGAGATTTCCTCAAGGTAATTTTTTGCTATTCAAATGACTGAAGGAGGCCCAATGAATGAATAGTTAACCTAAGGTGGGAGACAATTTTTAAAAAATTACATTTTAAGATAATCCAATTTTGTCTTGGGACCCAGTTTTATCTGTTCATCCTATGACTTCATGAAACATGTATTTTTGTGTAGTTTGTGGTGTTATTTGTTCAGTGTAGCTCCTCTTTCTTTTTAAGCAAACAAACCTGGAAGTACCAACAGCAAACAAAATTAATTGAAGCAAGGAGAACACTTGCCCAGACCTAGCAGCTGTGTGGTAGTCACCCATTAAAAGACAAGTTTACAAACTAATTCTAACGTCTTCCACTGGACTGCAAAATCAGATACCACTATTTATGGAGTCCACTTGCTTGCTTTATTTAATTTGTTAGCTCACAATCTTGTTGGAAGTAAGGTGTAGTCCTGTGATAGAGACCATGGGCACATGTCAAAAACGAATTCTACCAGGCTTTTGGAACTAGATATGACTCTTAAGTTAAAGCCTCCCCACAAATAAGGTCATCTGACATTGGGTTCGCGAGGGAGGGGTGTGATGGAAAGATCACCATGACTCATACATAAAATGACATCTGTGATTTCTAACTCAGAGATGACTTATGTACTCACAATTAACTCAGCTGTGTTATAACTATTAACATTTTTAATTGAATGGTGATCACATTAGCCCTCTTAGGGTTGCCACATCAATGCACCAGAGAATAGATGGCTTCAACAACAGAAATTTATTTTCTCATAATTACGGAAGCTAAAAGTCTGATACCAAAGTGTCAACGGTTTTGGTGTCTTTTGAGGCCTTTCTCCTTGACTTGTAGATGGTCATCTACTTCCTGTGTCTCCACATGGTCTTCCCTGTATGGCTGGCTGTATCCTAATGTCCTCCTAGAAGGGTGACAGTTAAATTGGCTAAGGGCATTTTAACTTGATTATCTCTTTGAAGACCTCATCTCCGATACAACCATATTCTGAGATACTAGGGGGTTAGGACTTCAACACATTAATTGCGGGGAGGCACAATTTAGCCTATAATATAATATTTAAATTTCACATGTTAATATATATATATATATATATATATATATATATATATATATGATATGTATGTATGTATGTTATGTATATGTGTGTTTAGCTAAACATTGCACTGTTTGTTTTAAAATTAGAAGACCTGGGTTGAATACGACTTAAATTTACACAAAGTAATAATTGATTAGCTAATTTTTGCTTGGTCTCTATATTTCTCCTAGCCCTAGCAAAAGGTTCTCACAAGAATATGGTGTTTAGAAAGTCAAGCAGAGAAGCCTGTGGCCCTGTTGTACCTAAGGACATATGTTCATGTGTCAGCAGAGTGCCCATCCAGATCATTTCAGTTGTTTAGGTTCTCTAAATGGCCTTTGGGCACTTGAGTTTATAACAAATGCTCTGACCACTGACAGGCCATGTGAATCATGCCAACCAGCCTGATTTCAGGCGTTCTCTTCCTGGAGGGAAGGAATGGTGTTTCTGATTTATCATCTGACGCTTAGAAGCTTCTGAGGACACGTTTTAGAGAAGGTTTATAGCTCAACATCAAGTAAAAAGGACTCAGTATCCTGATGTTTGCTTGTTTGGTTTTCCCTGTAAGTATATCTTCAAACATGGATAGTATCTATGTGTTTGATGCAGCTATATCAATTGTGTTCAATTAAAACTGTGTCTCTATAAAAACAATTGAAAAGTAAGACTTACAGCCAAACTCCTGTGGTTTTATAACTTATATTATGCCATATAGTTAGCTATCTAATTTATTTATTTTTCAATTAATTGACTATGGTTATATGTATAATTAGCTATTTTTCTAGAATTAAATGAAAAAACATAGCAGTAAAAGCTGTTTACATGTGTATTATATAATTTTGAGGAAGCTATTTAGATGATTGGATTTTTTTTCACCCTTCACTGGTTGGCACTCTGGGATAAACATGACTACAGACATGTAGGCAGTATGGGAAGGTGGCAATTGGAAAGCACTATGACCAGTTATAAAGAGAAACAGATTATCATCACAAGAAGAGACTTTCAATGTTCTCACACCAAGAGTCAAGTAAATAGCAAACCTCACTTTATAAACTCACAAAATATTTGTGATGAACCTGATTTCATGGAATTCTAGGTTTGATCCTCCTTGAATGAACTGCACAGAGGCTAATTTTTATTCTTCAAGTGATTGACACATCAGGATACATAATTCTAAGTTTATTCATGTGGTAAATCACTTGTGCATGTTAAACAGGCAAATCACACAAACACACACAGTGATATGCTCTCAGAGTTTATGATAAAAGAACATACTAACCATAACAGGTATTTTCCTTTCTGGCTGCCATTTTTCCTTCTACATTTTAACCTATTATTATTACTTTCTGAAAATCTCCTTTCAGCAAATACTAGATGGCCAGTAACCTCCTATTTTTCTCTTTGACTCATCCCCTGTTACTGAGGGGAGAAAGGTTCTATTTTGACAGAATTACCTGGGAGAAAATCCAGTGCAGATCCTATTTATCCTGCCTGATCCATGCCTTGCACTTTAGCAGCATTCACTTCTATTTTTGTTTATAAATTTTTCTCACTCTAGCTGAGTAGATTTGCCTTAGTAAATTGTGAGATACAGTGAGGTAGGCAGCGGAGCCAAGCTTTTGGCTAAGCTTTTCACTTGTCACTTCTTTCAGTTACCCTGGCCTCAGTTCCAGTGGCATCCAGAGGGCCCATGAAATGCTCCAAAGATGCCAGTTTAATTCTGCAAGGACCTATGCTGCTTGTCTCATATGAGGATTTGCCTGATTTAAAACTTCCCATGACTTTGAGATATAGCAATAAATACCATGGCTGTAGACACCTTCACATCATGCCTGCAGATCTCAGCAAGCTGAGAGTCAACCCGGTGTTTGATTTCTGTATCGTGCCCCTCACTTCGCAGGAAGTGGCCAGCCCACCCGTGCTACAGTGACTAACTAAAGCCCAGAGCAGGCATGTTTTGTTCCAGATGATAGTGGGACACAGGGTGAAAAGGAAGAACCAGGTCTTGGTTGAAAGAGAGAAAGCATTTCTTAGTGACCTTGACATGGGCCCAGAGGCTCTGGCAAAGAAGAGAAGTGTGCAACCTTCATGATTTGGTGGGTAGCCTGGCATCTGTTTTGGCATGCTCTAGAGAGATACCCCAGAGAAGTGCAAACCCTAAACTTCCCTTACAGGACTGGCTGGAAATGGAAGCCTGCACCACTGGCTTTCTCCTTCACTACTGGCTTTCTACTGGGTGCTCACCCCATTTTATTTTTGCTGATTAATTGACATCCAACTTAATTACCAATTTGCTGTTCCTAAATTTACTTACAGCCTTATACTGTTTGATGCCTCAGAGAGTTTTAACCTCCCACGAGTTTCCACCCCAGCTGACAGTTGTTTTTCTCCCTAATCCCTGCACTTTTTGTGAAGCTGGTGGTTTGAAATGAAAGGTGATCTTGCAAAGAGGAACTTCTTTATAGTCTCTGCAGCACCTCCAGTCAGCTTTTTGCTTCTGATTCAAGGTGACTGCTTTTTGTGTTACATTCATTATCTTAACTTCTGTTTCAGGAGCTGCCAGAATGTTCATTTCAATTTTAAAATGAATGCAAAAATCCCCAAAGTCTCTACAAGCACCATTGTGGCTTACTAATTAAATTCATTAAACAGTATTCAAAAGTGAAGGGACAAAAAAAAACAACAAGAAAAAAAATGAAGGGACTTTGTCTCTTATTCTGTTTTTTCTTTTTTTTTTTTCCCCAAGACTACTTCTCCATACTGCTTTATTAAATAATATGTTGTGTTTAATGGTCGCTTTTGCTAAAATATTAGGTCACAAATCATTGGTTCATTAGACTTTTTGTCAGTGCCACTTGGTTAGTGCCAGTGTTTCCCCTTCTCTGGCTGTATCTATTCAGGGGTTAATACAGTAGTCAACATATGATTGGCATGTCTAATTGTGGGGCTGTAAATTTGGAAGAGGAAGTGACATTGAAAATTTCTTGAGAATTATTTTTATTTTTAAGAAGAGGAAAAAAATTTTATCACTGGATTGGCTTTTAAAATTTCACATAAATTAAAATGCATCTTTTTTTAGTGTACATTTCTGTTTCAATACATGCATAGACTTATATAACAGCCAACACAATCAGGGTACAGAATAACTCCAACCAAAGAAGTCCCTTTGAGCAGTCAAAGCCTCCTTCCCCGCTAACTCTGGAAGCCAATAACCTCTCCATCAGTGTGTCACCTTTCCCAAAACAAAATCATTCAGAATGTAACCTCTGACACTGGCTTTTTTCTCTTGGTATAAGGCTTTTGGAATTCAGGCATGCTGTTGGGTATACCAGTTGTTCATTTCTTTTATTGCTGCTGAGTATTCCATTGTGTGGTTATACTAGAGTTTATCTGGATAGTCACTCATTGCAGGTCAGTTCAGGTGTTTTCAGGTGTTTCCAGTTTGGGGTAATGATGATGAGAACATTGTACATATCCGTATATAGGTTTTGTGGGTTTGATGGTTCATATGGTACAAATTTAACTTTATTAAAAATGATTAGACTTCTAGTTTCTGATCTGGCATGAAAGGAGCTTAGAAGTGGCCACTCTGTCCTAACAATAAAAATCTGAACAAACTGAAACAACTCTTCTTATATTCATTGTAGAAGTGAGGTCACAGGGATTACTGCTGCCCCAAATCTAAAGAGTCAGGCATCTACAGAAAACCACAGCTCACTGGAGTGGACACCTCCATGGGAACTAGTGCTAGGGTGGGAAAAAGACCTGAATTGCGATTGATGAATTGCTAGAAGCTCAGTGTGGGCAGGTTTAAGAGTGAAAACCTCCAGGGTGTCCAGTCATAGAGGGGCTCCCATGCTTTTGTGAATTTTACCTCCAGGAACTCTACCAGGCTTTCATGGTGAATATTGGAGAGAGAAAAAAATCCCTTTGTACTTAATCTAACCATTTTGAAATATGCCAGAGCACACCATTCTCCCATCAGCAATATATCTGTAATTGTTCCACTTACTAACCAGCATTTGGTGTTGTCAGAATTTTTCACTGTAGCCATTCTAATAGGCGTGTAGCAGTATGGCAGTGTGGTTTTAGTTGGCATTTCATGAGTGGCAAATAACATGAAACATCTTCTCATATGCTTATTTGCTACTCATATATTTTCTTGTTAAGTGGCTGTTCAAATTCCAGCCACATGGCTCAGTTGGATAAGAGCTCACTCAAGAGCACGAGCTCTGAGCAACAGGGTCACTGGTTCAATTCCTGACCTGAGCTGAGCTGCCGTTGAGCTGCCAACAGGTGGTAGGATTGCTCAGCTAAAAAGAAAACAAAACAAAACATATTTTGCCCATATTTCAATTGGGTTGTTTGTTTTCTTATTCTTAATTTGTAAGTAAGATTTATATATTTTGGATATCAAGTCCTTCATTGGACTTGTGAATTAAAATATGTTTAAGAAGAACTCTTTGCCTAACTCAAGGATGCATGTTTTGTTCCTTATTTATTTATTTATTTATTTATTTCTAAGAATTTAGTAGCTTACCATTTTACACATTGTTCTACAATCCATTTTGAGTTAGTTTTTGTGTAAGGCATAGGTTGCAGTACTACTGTTTTCCTTCTTTTTTTTTTAAGTAAGTAAATGTTCAAGCACTATTTATTAAAAGGACTATCCTTTATTCAATTGCTTTACTTCTTTGTTAAAAAACATCAATTAATCATATGTATGTAGGGTTTTTCTTCTGAATTCTATTTTTCATCAATATAAGTGTCTATCCTTCTTTTCAATAGTATAGTTTTCATCTCCATAGCTTTATAGTAATTTCTTGGCTGTTTTTTTGCCTTCTCATATAAAAATTGAAATTAGTTTGTCTTTGTCTACAAACTAATTTTGACTGAGATTGACCTCTTAATTATATCAGATCTACCAATCAATGAACACCATGTATTTCTTCATAATGGAATCTTATTTGATATCATTCATAAGCATTTTATAGTTTTCAACATACATGAACTATGCATATGTTGTTAGATTTATACCTATGTAATTTATTTTTGGGGAACTCATGAGTGTCCCTTTTAAAAATATTTATATCCAATTATTCATTGATAGTGTATAGAAATATTATTGATTTTATTATGTTCACACTGTTTTCTGTGACCTTGCTAAACTCACTTGTAAGTACTAGGAGCTCTTCTGTAGATTATTTAGGATTTTCCACATAGAAAACCTGGTTTTCTATGAATAGAGACATTTTCATTTCTTTCTTTCTTTCCATTTCAATGATTTTTTTATTTCTTTTCCTTGCTTCTTTGTGATTAATAAGATTTCTGTCCAATGTTGAATAGGAGTGGTAAAAATGAGCATCCTTGCCACATTCTTAATCTTAAGGAGAAATGTTCAATCTTTCACTATTAAGTGTGATGTTATTTGTAAGTTTTATGTTACTATAATTTATCAGGTTTATCAGAGCAAGTCCCAGTTTGCTGGATTTCATATATCATGAAAGGATGTTGAATTTGCCAAATAATTTTGTTCATCTACTTATATGATCATGTGTTTTTTTCTCTTTAAGCCTCTTAATGTACTAGATTACATTGATTTTTTTAATATTAATTGTTAATATTGAATTCCTGAGATTAACGTCATTTGATCATGATGGTTTGTGCTTTTTATTTACTACTGGATTAGATTGCTGATGTTTTGTGCAGGATGTTAGCATCAATGTTAATGATTGATATTATTCTGTGATTTTATTTTCTTGTACTTTTTTAAAAATTATCCTTTATTGTTTCAATATCCTTTTATTTATTTATTTATTTATTTATTTATTTATTTATTTTGAGGGCAGTGTCATTGGCCCTCATGTGGGATCCCAACCGGGGCTGCTGGCGTCCAAGCCAGCTCTTAACCACTGTGCCATTCGGCCAGCCCATTTCTTGTACTGTTTTTGTCTGGTTTTAGTATGAGGACAATCCTGGCATTATAAAATAAGTTGGTAAGTATTCACTTTTCTTCCATTTTCTGAAAGATATTATGTGAGATCTGTATTTTTTTTCTTTGAACATCTGATAGAATTCACCAGTGAAACCATCTAGACTTGACATTTTCTTTCAGAAAGGGTTTTAACAATAAATTAAATATATTTATTAGATAATAGGACTATTTATGTTACCTCTGTCTTCTTGAGAAAATTTTCTTAGTTTCTGTCTTTCAAAATAATGGCCCATTTCTTCATGCTGTCAAATTTATGTTGACAGTGTTTGCTGTGGACTGAAGGGTTGTGTCTCCCCCAAATTCTTATGTTGAAACTCTTAATTCCAATGTGATGGTATTTGGAGGTGGAGCTTTGGGGAGATAATTAGGTCATGAGAGTGGAACCCCCAAGAATGGAATGATTGCCCTTATAAGAAGGGACCGGAGAGCTAGCTAGCTGCCTCTCTACCATGTGGAGATAAAGCAAGAAAACAGCCATGCATAAATCAGATAGAGAGCCCTTGCGGAGAACCTGACCATGGTGGCACTTCATACAGAACTTCTAGTCTTCAGAACTATGAGAAATAAATTTATGTTGTTGATAAGGCACCCAGTTTATGGAATATTTTTGTAGCAGCTCTAGCTAAGACAGCGTTCTTCATAGTATTCCTTCATTAAATTTTAATATCTGTGGAGTTTATAGAGCTATTCCCTCCTTCATTTCTGATATTAGGACTTTATGTTCACTCATTTTATTACTCAGACTTGCTAGAGTTTCATCAATTTTATTGATGTTTATAAAGAACCAGTTTTTGATTTTATTATCTATTATGTTTTGTTTTTGTTTTCAATTTCTTTGATGCCTGCTCACATCTTTATTTCCTTTTTATGCATGCTTTTTGTTTCTATTGCTCTTCTTTTACTAGATCCTTAAGGTATAAGCTTACATTAACAATTGGAGACCTTTACTTTTTTTTCGAATATATGCATTTAATGCTATACATTTCTGTAACTTCTGGCTTTGGTGCACCCCACAAATTGTGATATATTTCATTTTCATACAGTTCAAAATATATTTGAATTTATCTTGAGACTTCCTCTTTGGCTCTGTTATTATTTAGAAATGTGTTGTTTCATTTTCAAGTATATTGGGGTTTTCTGTTTTTGATATTGAGTTACATTCCTTCATGGTGACAAGGTATAGTTGGATAATTTCATTTTGGTTAATTTGTCAATATGTCTTCTGTGACATACGTTATATTCTATAGTGGTGAATATTTCATATGCATATAGAAAGACTATGTCGTCTCATGCTGTTGGGTTGAGAGTTCTATATGTGTCAATTAGGTCAAGGTAATTAATTGAAGGTTAAAGGTCGTGCCTCTGATCCCACTTCTGATCACTAACTAAAAGGTTCTGGACACCATCCCAGGATTGATGGGAGTGGGTTTTTACTTCATACCAAGCAATTCTCCGGACACCAGCAGGATGTCCTACTATAGAACTGAATTCTGACACTGTCTACCTGTAGGTAGCATCAGACCTGGTAGGTTAAGGTGAGTTTTCAAAATGTTTGGTTTTGGAATCAAATGCATAGTTGGGGTTTCCTCTGTAGTTCTTCTTCATCTCCTTATAAAACTCTCTCTTCTCCATAATTTCCTCATTTCGCTGTCTTTCAAAGCCTACCCTTCCTTTCTTCTGGCCAGAAAGGCAGGATTTTAAGTCCCCCCCACTAGTATAAATCTGCAAACATAGTCTCCTTCAGGGCAAACAAGTGAACCTGGTTGTTGCCACTAGTGGAGCTCAGGGACTGGGCTCTGCCCCCAGGGTGGGCAAAATTGGAGAGACAAGTAAAAGAGAGGACACCCAGCACTCCATGGCAGAGTTTTCTTGTCCCAGATCTCTGCCCAGAAAGAGAGAGTGGTGACTGCACACTCCTTATGCAGCCTCTAAATCAGGCTTCTCTGAGCCCAGGGAGGTTGATAGGAGAGGAAGAAGGAAAAAAGGAAGCTAGCCACTCTGTCAGTCTTTCTTCAATCTGTCGCTATTGTTTACTTTTCGGAGTCCTTGGATGATTGTTTTATGTACTTCATTTAGAGTTTTAAAAGCAATCTTCTTTTCCTTGAAACTTTGAGAATTAATTCTATTAGAGAGATAATCAGGGGCAGAGAATTCTTGCCTCAGTTACCATGTCTGTATGAAAACAAGTGGAATTCAGGCATCTCACGGGTCTTTCTGTGAGATTGTATTTCATATCAATGCTAAATGAAATGAAGAATCACCACAGTTAGTTGTAAACGCAAAATTAATTCAGGTGCCCTGCATGGATTTCAAAGATATCCTTTTAGTTCACCACCTGCAGAGCCTTACCTCCCCAAACCGTTTGTCTTCAACATAACACAGACTGGACAGCCCTGTAAGTTCAATTCTGAAAGACAGCGCCCAGTTCTGTTATTTTCCAAGCAGGAATGCCTATTTCCCTGTCAGAGAAACCACTGAACTCCCTTTTTCCCCTCATTTGCTGGGTCTCCCAGATGAGATTGTGTGGTGGGTTGCCAGTTTCCACCACAGAAAACGCCCCCTAGTAGTTTCTCATTGAAGGGAGCTGCGGGAGGTTGGTGTCAATCTAGCATTTTATTAAGGGGTTGGCGTATTTGAGTTGCTTTGTAACAGATGTGTGTATTTATAAGGCTCAATTCAGTAGACCATTCTACAATTTCCTTCAAGAGGTGAAAAAATGGATTAAAAAAGCAGAAAGCTGAACAATTGTTAAACCTAGTCTCTAAAAATAGCAAGCCAGTTTGTCCTCCAAAAGTTTCCAGATGCTTTAATTGGAAAATCTTACTGAAAAATATTTTTAGACAGCTTTTTTCCCCCTGGAGTGTGATGTATATTCTGTCCACTTAAGTAAAACAAAACAAAACAAAACAAAACAAACAAACCAAACAAAAACTTTAGTTATTAATCTATTTAAGGTCTATTTAAATGATAAATTTTCACATGTGGAATTCAAGAAACTTAAAATAGTTTGCAGGAAGGATGATCCAAAAGTCCTTTACCTAGAATTGGAAGCAAACTTGATATTCTTTTCCAAATCATCATGATCATGTTATACGCATATTTCCTCTTTCTGAGATGCAAAGAATGGCATGACTTAACATTCATATTATTAACTTATCGGTGTTATTTTTGTTAATAAAAACATTCACAGAACACTTACCATATTCTGGGAACTTAGGTAAATGCTTTACATATATTTAATTTTTAATACCTGCAGGTGTTACATACTATTGTTATTTCCACTTTTAAGAAAAGTAAATGAAGCTTAGAGAAGTTAAGTAAATTGCCCAAAGGCTCATAGATATTATAGAAAGCAGCGAAGCCAGATGTGCATACAGCCCTGTCGGACTCCAGTGTGCATGTTCTTAGCCATTATAACATACTTCCTTTGAATTAATAACAAAGAAGTTAAAGGCTAATGGTAAATTTAATTATTGACCTACCAATAAAATGTCTTTGAACTTAAATGAGGCTCACAATGCTGAAGGCCTAGAAGACCTGGTCGATGAGGGAGTTTCAAGCAGATTGATATTTGATATCACCTGATTTAGAGGCAGCTTTCAGTGTTTTTTATATCAGAAACACCAGACAATTGACAATTGGACCTACGAATAGGTTCCATCTTGGTACTAAACTATGTCAGATTCCCAAAGCTGACACCGCTCAAGGAAGCTATTCCAAATCAGCGTGGCTGTTTCTATGAATATAAATCAGCCATACTTGTGTGATTGAAGTGATACATATTTAGTTTAGGGTTTTTCAGAGTGTGAATTATAACTTAGCAGTGTGTTCAGTAAATTTGATTTAGTAGATTGTGCTAACACTAAAAAGTGTAGGGAAGGAGAGAGAGAAAGTAATGAGAGCATAGAAAGCACCCGTATGCATGGACATAGAGTTATTGTTTCATAAATTATTATTTGTAAGTACTAGTATTCAGTTTACACTAGGACTGGCTGAACCAGTTGTTACAATAATGAAGTATTTGTCTGTAGTTAGTAAACATCAGAGACTCCATGTCCCCTAGTGCTCGCCATGCCCTGGACCAGAGACACTAGGGGTCCTCACAGGGCTCTTCAGAGTCCAGCAGCTAAAGGCACTTCCTGATGCCTTAGTGTCTTCTAGCATCACCACGGCTGTCTGTCTCGATTGATCAGTGTCCATACCAAAATAATTGTATAATATTTTATACAAGTATACAATTGTATACCCCCATTTACATATATGTGTGTATGTATATATATATATATATATATATATATATATATATATATATATAAAATCAGGTGCTGAATTGTGATTTACAACGTATACTTTACGAAGGATCATGGCAAAAAAATAATTTTAATTCCCCAGATTAATCAATATAATCTATGTCAGTGATTCTCAATCAGGAACAGTTTGCCCCTTTGGCGTATATTTGCCAATACCTGAAGACATTGTTGGTGTGTTGCAAATGGAGATGGGAGAGTGGAGAAGAGGGTTTTTGGCAGCTGGTAGGTGAAAGGTGCTGCTGACAGCCTACAGTGCAACAGGCAGCCTTACCTAACAGAATTATCCAGCCCAAACTGTCAGTAGCGCCAATCCGGCACCACGGTCTATCTGGTGCCATAGAGACCCAGCTTTCCATTTTCTCATATATAACATTCTTTAATTATTATTCTACACCCATTATAATGAATGGGTTTTAAATTTCTATATGTTCTACATTATCTCACTTGAGCAAGCTATTTACTCTGAGACTTGGAGAATTTTGCTCTTCACTTGCATGTGGCTTTCATTTTATTTTGTGTGTTTGAGCTTTGATTTGTGGGAGAGTTCCCATGAAATTATAGGTATTACAATCTAATTGGTTTCAAAAGAATTTTGGTCCCTGAATGAGGAATGGGAGTTTATTTTCCTGATGAGAGCTAAGAATAACTAGAGGTCAGTCATCTGTACGTGCCGGGTCTGCAGACTATGAGTGGGTGAACATTCACAAATTGTCAGTGGGTTACTCCTTTCCACTGTGCAAAGTGTAATGTTAGGTTTAGAATAACTGCTGCAAAGCTCTTACAGTGAATTGCACAGTTTCCATTTCAACATATTTTGTACTTTTTTTTCCTGAAAGTAATTGAGATGAGCAGCAAATTTCAAAAAGAAAATTACTTTCTGATATCTCTGTTTTTCATATCATTGTTCTTATGGCTGGCATGTTCCTTTTAACTTAAAAAGCAAAAATAATATATGCACATGGCTAAAATATGAAATATTTTTAGACACTAGGCCACTACTAAATGTCTAGGTATTTAGTGCTCTGCAAGTTCAAAAATTGCATTCACTTTAAAAAAATTGGCTTATACTGTGAAAAGTTGTTTTCAACATTCTTTTTGATTTAATAAATGTTGGAGATGTTTTCCATATTAGCATGTATCTTCTACCCTACTTTCACATTGTGATTATATCATAATTTAACTATAAATTCATCACAACACAAGTAGACTATAATATATCATAATTTAATTTAACATACCATATCTCACATTGATGGATATTTGGTGTAACTTTGTTGCTCTAAATTTTCTACTTCATGCCTAGTCTCACCTTTGCCAGTTGGCAGGTTACTAATTATTTTTCCACCGAGCGTCAGGAATTGTTCATATTTCTGGAAGACAAGAGGGATAAATTAGGATGTGTGATATCTAAAATTAATGTTGTAAACTGGCACCTTAATCATTCTAAAAAAAAAGATGAAGTTAAAACCGCAAGGATTGTAATAGTTTTTTAGGAGAGTATGGTTTTTTTTTTATAAAAGACTTTATTTTTCAGAAAAGTTTTAAGTTCACAGCAAAATTGAATAAAAGATCCAGGGATTCCCCATGTACATCCTGATTCCACACATGCACAGCCTCCCATATTATCAACACCCCCATCAGAGGGCTACTTTGTCACAGTGGACACACTCACACATAATTATCACCCAAAGTCTATAGTTTACATTAACAGTCACTCTTCGTGTTGTACATTCTCTGGGTTGGGACAAATGCATAATGATATATATCCTTCAGTCCAGTATCATGCTGAGTATTTTCACTGCCCTAAGAATCTCCTGTGCTCTACCTAACCATCTCTCTCACCGCAGTCCCTGGCAACCACTGATCTTTCTTACTATATATACAGTTTTGTCTATTCCAGAATGCCATATACTTGGAATCATACAGTACTTAGCCTTTTCAGATTGGCTTCTTTTATTTAATAATAGGCATGTAAGTTGCCTGAAAGTGTTTTCAGGGCTTGATATCTCATTTCCTTGTAGTGCTGAATAATATTCTATTGTCTGATAACCACAGTTTATTATCCACTCACCTACCGAAGGACATCTTGGTTGCATCCAGGTTTTGGCAATTATGAATAGAGTTGCTGTAAACATCTTCGTATAGGTTTCTGTGGACATATGATGACATATGACATGGGGCATCGTCTTATGAGCTTATTTGCCATTTGTATATCTTCTTTGGTGAGGTGTTTATTATGATCTTTGGTTACTTTTTTAATCGGGTTGTTCATTTTCTTATCATTGAGGGTAAGAGTTCTTTGTATATTTTGGATAACAGTCCTTGATCAGATATGTCTTTGCAAATATTTTGTCCCAGTACCGGGCTTGCCTTCTCATTCTCTTGATGCCACACTCTTCTGATACTATTGCAGTAAGTTTGAAATGAGGAATTGTGAGTTCATCAACTTTATTTCCCTTTTTCAAACTGATGTAATGTATGTGTGTGTTTTTTTCTCTTTTTAGAAAAGTGTGGCTTCTTAAGGTGAAAATTGCAACTTGAACTATTTTAATGTCATATGCCACTAAAATATTGACTATTAAAAATGACTTGGGCTGTTCAATTTTGAGTAGAGAAGGAAACTTTCCATGTAAGGTAGGAAAGAGGTGGAGTAAGATGTCATGAATTAAAATTAAAATGAAGATGTTTGCCTGTAGAAGCTGTTTATTTCTGCTTTTCTGCTAATATTGAGATATTTATAAGATACTGTTTAACATAGTAAAATAAAGCACTACTTATTATTAATTATTAATACTTCAGCAAATGTGGAGTGTTCATTTCTAATAACATACAGATTGATAACTGAAGTGAGAGGTGATTTTATGATAGAATTTACAAATACAATATTACCTGAAATTTACCAGAAGCAAGTAAGGAAATAGGATAAAAAGAAGCAGGTATCACATAACCTAGTTATTGTTTGGGGAACTTTATTTTTATCTTGAAAAAAAGTTTCTTTCAAGAATCATGCAAACCATTTATCACATACATCTATGTAATCATTACTTTATAGGAAGTGCATGTCCTTTGCTTGTTTGTTTTGTTTTGTTTTTGGAGGGACTTTTCCTACAACTCTCAGGAGCAACAGAAGGGCTCATGTTTTAGGCTCAAAACTTAGCTCTACAAGCTGACTGTGGCTGCAAATATAGGTAGAAAAGGGTCTGAGGATAAAGCAAGTGTCAGAAAATCAAAAGATGCCAAATCAAAGAGGACAGCCACTAGAATTTTGAAAACCAGTGTAAGTCCAGCAATCCTCAACCCAGAACAGCAAAAAAAAAGTTTGATGTGGGTTGGATGGAATGAAAATGAAGCTTGCAGATACTAAGGAGTACTCATATTTATGTTTTAGACACACACACACACACACACACACACACACACAATACCAAAAAGGTATAGATAAGCAACATAGGGATAACAATAGCAAAGTGTATAATACTGAGTTGAGTTAGGAGGTAATAAAAATGGCTCATTCAAGATATGGGACTTGAACCGTGTCAGGTGTTATGGAAATTATGAAATTATTATTGTGATCCTGCAATGCCTCTAAAACTCTGCCAGCTATGTGGGATATGAAAGTAAGTTAGACTACAATCTCTGCCCTGAATTCAGGTACCTAGAGAGACAGACAGAAAAACAAAAATTGGAAATACGGTGGGTCAGCATGATAATCCACATGTCCATTTGTTTCTCACTTGTACTTAGTAAATGCCTGGTACACTGTAGATGTTCAGTAACCTTTGATGCCTGAATACAGGATTGATGATTTTATTAAAATCAAACAGCAGCAACAAAAAATGAAGGGAGACATTTCTAACCCTGCCTGCCAGAGTTAGGAAAGAATTCATAAAGGAAGTGATGTTTGGGGCTTTGGTGGGTCAGCAATGACTCACTTGCTTGGTACACGGATGGTGGAGTGGTGCTTGGTCAGCTTTGTGCTGTTTTTCTGGTTTTAGCTTATTGTTTTTTTCCTCTTAACATGGAGGCTGAAGTATGATAGGCCACAAAAAAAGGGACATGATTCTAGCCTCTGAATATTTTACTGAAGATAGGTTTCTCCTTTGAACTCCATCCTTCTGTCATTGTAGCACTGAAGACCTCTGAAATAATCACCTTCTTTCCTGCTAATATTAAAGATCAGTTTATTGATTGTCTTGCTGCAGCACAGCGAGTTGGCTTTGTCTTCTTCTGTGACAGCCTTTCTCCCCGGTTAACCATAATTGAAGTTGTAAATTGTCATTTTGCCACCAGGAATAGGAGTTTTATCTCTGAGTTTATTAGGAATCAACTCCTCAAGGCTTCAGGATGCATTTGGCAGTAGGCAGTAGAATCAATTATTCGGCCCCCGTGGACCTGTGCATGATAACTTGTCATCCAGCCGAAGCATTATGCTTAGGAAGATTTGTGCTTAGGGATGCTCCTGTTTCCAAACCCAGCCTCTTTCCTCAAAAGATGACTCCACAAGCTGCCCCTTTCTCAGAGAACATCTTCCTGGTTTAGACATTTAACCCACCATTCAAGTTGTCCCTGATTTATTTTCTCTGCGGGTCATAATCATTGACATCCTCAAACTCCAATTTCCTCATCCTCTGACTGAGAAGCATACACTAATTACACAGAAAGCTTGGGTGCACAATATGCTTTCATTAACTGTGGTCACAGAAAGCTTCTCTTCTCAGGAATATTCACAGGAGCACTCAAACCACTAATTAATTGTACTAGCGTTATACGTATATCAGGTTGTGTGTTACCACGTGTTCATGTACTTTCCCCAGTTGAGGATCATGGGGCGAAGCTGCCGGCTCAGAGTCACAAGGGTAAGAACCATGTCTTGAAGACCTTTCACTGAACCCCAAAGTAACTATGACACCAGGCTCAAACCCAGTGCTGTACTTTCCAAATTTACGCAACTTATTTTTCATGGTTGCACAGAACTGAGCTGATTTTGTATTTCGTATTATGTCTTTCTATGCTTAGTTTTTCTAGTGTTCACATTTAGTTAGAAACTCCTCATGTCTCCAGAAACCTTGTGTTACTGATTTCAGCCAAGGGAGATAGATTGGGTCCTGCATAATGTTTATATGTCTGGGAACATCTGAATATCCTGACTGTCTCTAAAACCCTAAAACTATTGGCTGATAGTTGCCTATAAGATGAGTTAATTTGCAGTGATTTTTTAACTATGGGAGAAATAGTGCTACTGACTGCCCAAGACAAATGCCAAAAAAGGAGGTTTGAGGAGGCAGAGTCTCCAAAAGAAGGAAAGCCTTCTCATTTAATGAAATTAAAAAAAAAAATTATCTGTAATTTGTATTTTAAATCGACTTTTAATTATTTCAGGAAAATAAAGTGCTTTGGGCAGGTAACTGAGAGTACGCTAAGATGATGGTGATGATGGTCCAAATACTAATATCTATAGTTTGATTTAAAGTTTCTTATTTCCTTCCTTCCATTTTAAATTCTGGAGGTATGTGATATTTCAAACATTGTAAGGAAATAGAATCTTAGAAAAATTTTCCACTCAGGGATAAAACAACCCTGAAGATCTTAAAAGTTCTTCATGGTGAAATCACTATGTGTAATATCTTATTATTATAGGTATATCTGCTGATAACTTGTTCCTTTAGAAACACCAATTACATTCATCATTTGTTTAATTTTCCTAACAAAACTTTCCCCCTCCCTTTATTTATATAGTATAAACAATTTAATTGTGTCTTCTCAGTATATGGGTCTAAGCTTCTAACTTGTTTGTTTCATATCCAATGACAAATATAAAAAATATCTGGGATATATATTGTGCTAAGAATAATTGAAAATTTACATTTCTATTGTTTATTAGCATGGAACAATAAGAAATCAATGAGACCCCTCAATTATCTTAGAAACTCTATTGGCAGTTAGATGAGATCAGTTAATTTGGCTTACCTGTATGCTGAGTTACCTCCTTTGTAGAAAAATTATCCAAACTTTGAAAATAAAAAATGTTGATTATGTGACTTCAATATGATGCTATATTATTGTTTAATGAGCCCATCTGAGTGATATCTAATGCTCTCAGAAAATGTGACCTTGGCTAGTGATTGAACTTGGATGTTTACAGCCTTCCTAAGTTAGCCATTAACTTGTAAAAACTGACATCAAATGATGTTTTTTATCTTGTCCAATAGAGATGATAATCCCAAAGATTGTGGCTTATTGTTTATAGGATATCAATCATTTTCTAATACAGCAATGTTATTTTAGCAGTCGTTTTCCATATAGATATAGATATAGATGTATATGTATAGGTGTATGCCATATATATACATATATACAGAGGGTGCCAAAAAATGTATACACATTTTAACAAAGGAAAAAAATATTAAAATTGTAATAATATGTACCAATAAAAAAAGATGAATACAAGTCATGTGTATATATATTTTTTGGCACCCCCAGTACATATATATATATATATATATATATATATATATATATATATATATATATGTCATTTTCTCAAATCCTTTCTGTACAAATCTTTCAGTCTGCCAGTTCCCTCTTTCATGACTCAAGTGCAAGTTTGGTGCATGCTTACTCTCTATTTGTACAAAAGTTGTGTTTAACTACTTGAAAATCATCCTTTACTATTTAATTCTTTAAACATTTTGGTTGAGTTCCACAAAGATTTTTTTTCAAAGAATATAACCAGCACATGTAAAACACAAAATCTGCACATTTATAATCTCACATCTACTTGGAGAAGCTGTGATGGAGGGGTTAAGTATGATTTTTTAAAAAGTATCTTTGGATATGAGTTTAGTATATTAAGGAGTCCGTTTATTCAGGTCTTTGGTCTTATTTAGGCAATTTAGATCAAAGTTATATCACTTAGAGCCAGACAGCAGTATTATTACATATTTACACCTGGCACCTATGTATAGTAGATGTTTTGCAAACATTTGTTTTTTTTAGTTTTGTTTTAATTATGAGATAGTGGTAAAAGTAGCTACAACATTCTTTTTCTGTGATCTCTCAGAAGGAACTTTATTTTAATTGAATGAACAGTTTCTTTCCCTATTAAAATCTGCCATGTAACAAATTAAAAACAGATTACCGAATGCTCACCTAATTGGAAGGGTAGGTAAGCCCCAGTCCTGTGGGGCTGGCTGAGGCTAAGGTGTTGGGCACACACAAATCACTTCTTTGTCTCTCGGTAACTACCAAAGCCACCTTGTTAAGTCACTTTTGAGTTATGAGAGAAGTGAGCTCATTTATCATCATTACGCTTTCTGTAGAGAAGGTCTGTTGACAGGGACTTTCCTCTCTAAGAAGCTAAGTCAACCACTGTTGTAAAAGCAGAGTCCCTATTTACAGATACCGTATCATGAGGGAGGGGAATCACCTAAAGACATACAAGCAAGGCATGACAGCAGAGTCAAAGACAGGGAAACGAGGAAGCAAGTGGACAACTGAGAGAAAAATATGGCCACTTACCTCCAGTGACTCCCACAGTTATTTGAGGAGTGGAGGGTTTTAACTTCTATTCCTATGCTTCTGTTCATTTTTAGTGTTTTCTTTACTTCATTACTTGGGAGTCTTTTAATTTTTAAGTTACAATAATCTACCTCAAAGCAGTTTAAACCAAAAAGGGAATCTGTGTGGCCATTGAACAGACAGTCCAAAAGCAAGTTCATTAGACCCACCTACATTAGTGAGTTCAGTGTTAACAGAGCTCTCTTTCTTTGTTGCTTAGCTCTGCTTTTTCTGTTAGTATTTCTTCTCAAGTACATTCTGTTCATATGTAATTAATGTGACTACAAATAACAACAAACTTCCATTATCCTTGTAGTTCTTTATCTGGAAACAATAGCAGCTTTACTGATAGCTGTGACAAAGTTTGCAGAAAGAACCCCAATTGACCCAGTGTGAGACATATGGCCATCCTAGAAACTAGAATTATGGCCAGAGGGCTGGCGCCTCTGCTAAGCCAAAAATGAGCACCTCACCCAAAATAAACCTATGGAGGGTAAAATGCTAAAAAGCAGTCCACGCAGATTGTGGTGAATGCCATCAAAGAGCTATCAATAGGAATTAAAATTTGGGAGGATATAACATTAAATCTGGCTAAGGCAACTTTCAAAGGTATTTTAGAAGAGATGGCATTTCCTCATTTGAAATATATAAATACTGGTCTGTAGACCTATATGTCTGTGTGTTACACACACACACACACACACACACACACACACACCCTAGCACCACCTGGTAAATAGTAGTTGTTTTTTAAAGTTTCATGTTAATTTAAAAAATGAAATGTGAGCTATGGTAAAAGTTACTATAGCATTCTTCTTCTATCACCTCAGAAAAAACAGCTCTTTTTACTTATTGGTTGTGCGAACTTGTATAAGTTCTATAGCATCGATAAGCCACCATTTACTCACCTGTTAAATGGAAATAATCATTTCTGCCCTACCTTTGTCACAGGATTGTCTTTTCTACCTGTGAAGTGTTTTATGGTGATGATATACCCCTTTTTTCAACATGTCTTTAATCCCTTTTAATGCCCTAAGACATTCATTCCTATGAGGCAGGGTTGACATTTCTAACCCTTCTTTTTTAAGTTCTTACTCAGGTGATCTGAATAAAGACAAAATGAATTTGTGAGCATACAAACACATGGAAGTTATACTATAAGATGAAATCTAAGAAGCCAAAAAAATGCTTTATTTGTCATATACACAAACATGCACACGTATACACACACAAACAGGGTACCAACAAAATGTGTACACATTTTAAGAAAGGAAAACTGTATTAAAATTTCAATACTCAATATATACCGATAACAAAAGATGAATACAAGTCATGTTTGACTTCTGCAATTACAAGAGGTGCTCAGAGTAGTTACCATCAGCATCCAGACACTTCTGATTATGGCGAACTACTGCTTGAGCCATGTTGAACAAAGTGTCCACTTGTATACATTTTTTTGGCACCCTCGGTGTATATATATTTGTTCTAAAAAATCTGTAAGACTTTCACTACATTCTACAGAGACTAGAGATGTACTCTGCCTTTCTAGGAAGAATTCAAGGCCTGAGGCAAAGGTCCAAGGAGAAATCTAAGGGGTTGAAGAAAAGAAAGGGAGATCATAGAAGGGGCTCATTGATGTCCATATGAACAGGTTCTGTTAATGATATTAACATTGAAATGATATTAACATTGTTTTTGTACACTATCTGGACTCTGCAAACAAGACTGTCTCTCACATATACAATGTCTCTGTAGGATTTTTTTTTTTTTAGTTAAAGTTTATTGGGATGATAATTGTTAGTAAAGTTACATAGATTTCAAGTGTACAATTCTGTAATACATCATCTATATATCCCATTGTGTGTTCACCACCCAGAGTCAGTTCTCTTTCTATTACCATATATTTGACCCCCTTTACCCTCATCTACCACTTTCCTACCCCCTTTCCATCTGGTAACCACTAAGCTGTTGTCTGTGTCTATGAGTTTTTGTTTCTTCATTTGTTTGTCTTATTCCTTTGTTGTTTTCAGGTTTATGTACCACATGTCAGTGAAATCACATGGGATTTTAAAAAGGCATTTACCTATCTCCTTGGTGCATATGGATTAGAAAAATGCACCTCCTCTTGTATACAGGTCCATCAGATACAGGTTGGTCAGGAGTGTGGGGCCTAAATTCCACCCCTCATTCAAACCTGTTGCCATGGAAGTGACAGATCTGTACAAGTTTGTGTGAGTGTGTCTGGCAAATAAAATATTGTCATCTTTGTGCTAAGGATCTAAACCTGTTTGCCCCTCTAGATGTCACAGGCCTAACAGAAGGGTTTTGTGTAGCAAAGAGTTTAATCTTACCCAGATAAAGATCTGGCCTTGCTCTCCTTAACTGGCAAGTAATTCAAAGAGCTCCTTGGCTTCCATTTCTCTGCTACTCTTTTTCTTTCCTGCAAATCCAACATTCTTTCAATTCCCCTGCCTCAGGTGCCACCTGCTCTCCTGAAAATGAAATGTGGCATTTACCATTTATATTTGCTATGCTCAGCAGTGTCCTGGAAAACAAATAAACAATGACAGCTCCACTCCACACTATCTCTGGGTTTCACACTTCTGTTTCTCTTTTGCAAATTTGGAGAAAATTCAGAATTCTGTTGAGAAAAGTTGTTGATGGAAAAGACTGCTTCCTTTTTTGACTTTTGGAAGACTCCGAGTACCTATCTCTTGAGCAACAACAAAAGAATTCCAAATGCAAAGTAAAGCAACCACACAGTTCCCCAGAGAGTAGGCAATATTATTATGCCTACTCTATCATCATTATAATCACCAGATAGTGTTTGCTAAGCCTCCAGGAGCACAAGGCAGCAGGGTGGTTAAATTGGCATGTTTCCCTCCTCTCAAGAGCTTGCAGTTTAAATAGAAACAGCGTCAAAGACAAAAGTATACAAGGTCAGGCTGAGACCAACACTAACACATTAACATACTCATTAAAATAGAATAAAACTCGTTATAATTCAATAAGAATGGGAGGCAGCAATAGGTAATCTAAAAAGATGCTAAACTCTGAGTCAAGGGATTTTGCAACATTCTGGGTATATGGCCTTGGCCAAGTCACCTCCCCACACCTCAGGGCAAAAATGCTTGGGGAGATTTGGAGAAGGTAGTTTGGGAAAGTGAACCAAAAAACAGACTGTGGAGTCAGAAAACCACTCAATTTCTGTAAACAGGACAAAGTGATTTAATATCTCTGGATTAATTTGTCCTTGTAAAATGAAAAACTCTCAGTTTCTATAAATGAGGAAACTGAGGCTTAGGAAAGGCAGGTGGTTGTTCAGGTATCATTTGATTGCAAGGAGCAGAAGCCAAACAAAACTAAGGACCTAGGGAAATTTTAAGGGAAAGAGTTACAAAAAATTAGGGGGAAACAGCAGTCAGCAACTGCTCCTCCTGTGTCTTCTTCCCTTAGGCTGTATGATCATTTGGCTCCTGCTTTCAAAAATCATTTTTATAAACATTCAGGAAATATTTATTAGAGTGACTATGTTCCAAATGCAACTATGTGCACTTGGGGTCCCATGGTGTACATGAGTGTGGTGTCAGCCCTGACAGTTGGGGTTTCTCTTTTTTTGTAAAGCAAATGCCTGACTTAAGCTTTGATTACATCCTCTTCAAAGTGGCATCCATTTAAAGATGGTATCTTGAACAAACACATTGCCAGTCACATGTGACTAAAGAACCAGGCCATACACCACCCTGCTGCCCCCTCACCCTCGCCATTTGTTTTCAAGATTTCCATAACTGATCATTTGAGCCATTTGTTTTATTTCTTCCCAAGCTTTAGATTCCCACTCTTATGTTTTAAATTCACCAATGACGAGTGAGCACATGAAATCCGAATTCTCTACCCTTGACACCAATAAAACCAGAATCCTAGGCCCATATTCTCACTTGTGCTCTCCCGGCCCCCACAACCTCGCTATGTGGCCCCAGGTGGGCCATATAATTTCCAAGACCTGTAAGGAATAAAACTTGTTCTTTCAAAGTTTCATGATTGGTTTTGCTGAAGGCTGTTGTGCAATCATAATAAGAAGCAAGAACCCCAAGGGCTGGTCCAGCTACAGCACTGGTTACCTACAGGCTGAGACAGATATGAAAACAATAAGCTATAAGGCTCCTCTTTTCATGGTAGTGCTATTCTTGGAAATAAGGAGAGACAGATGATCAACAAATAAACACAAAGAAAAGATTAGATAAAGGGAGTGTCATGTCAAGAATTGAAAAGGGGTTATATTATAATAATGAGTTATTAGATTACTTCTTATATTCAAGAGGCAGAGACAACCTCATTGTACATTTAATATTTAAGACCCAAATATAGAAAGGGAGAAGTTGAAGATGGAGAAGATCTAAAAAAGTCAATTGGGAATAAAATCCCTGAGATACAATAGTTTCTCCTTTCCACAAAGCAACAGCCCTAGGTGGATTTGAGTTTATGTCCCAGTGTACTGGGCTACCAGATTAGCTTATCCGACCTCATTTCCAAGATTTAAACAAACAAACAAAAACAACAGGCTATTTGTTTAGTCCAGATTAGCTTCATAAAACAGGGTCTTTGTCCATTAATATAAGTCAGCAAAGAACATATGGCTTCTTCCTGTTTATCTGTAACATATCTGTACTTTACCCTAAATTCTTCCCTCCTAGACAGTGAAGGGCAAAGAACAAACTGAGGGACAGCCATATTGGTACAGCCAGTAGAGCCTATTTGTACAGTGATTTATAAACAGTGTTTTAAATAAGACAATGGTCAGTCTTGCAACTAGACCTGGTTCCAATGAAACACTGACCACAATAATTTTGTAGCACATTCATGAACAATTTGTAACATTTCCCCTACCCCAACCCCTTGAACAAATAATATAACAAATAATATAAATATGAGCAAATATTATGAATCCTCAGGTGATTCTTTCAGATCTTGAGGAAGTCCTCAAGTTACGAATTTTCAGTTATTTAATTTGACCCCCAGTTCCAAGAGATTCCATGTGTGTTACTCAAATCATCCCTCTATGGAGGTCACCACCAGTGATGTCTTTTGTATCTTCAGTTGGCCGTGGAGATCATCTTTTTTTTAGAACTCTGGTATGTGACCAGAAACACTGTCCCTAAGAAGCAGTAGGTTCAGACTTTCATCTGTCTGAAGGAAAATAGTAACCATTTCCATTTCTACTTGCATTATTGTGAATGTTACTGTAACAATTTAATTCCCTACCACCAACTCAAGCCTACTAAGGGAGCTGGATGGATTGGACTCACTGGTGAAGGTGTTAACCACAGGCATATATGAAAGAAATGCAAATAATATATTTTAAAATATCACCCTTTTTATCTACTGAACTATTCCTATTTCTGTCAGGAATGGCCTGAGAATGGGGACACTTATTATATAAGTTTACTCTTTCCAGGTATTACACCTGTAGGTCTTTTGAAAGAAGATACAGGGCCAGCCGAGTGGCTCAGTTGGTTAAGAGCTCGCTCAAGAATGCGAACTGAGCTCTGAGCAATAGCAGTTCAATGCCCAGACCGAGATGAGCTGCCACTGAGCTGCCAACAAGGTGGCAGGATGGCTCAGCTAAAACGAATTTTAAAATAAAGAAATAAATAAATGGAGATACAGGTGAAAAGAACATGGTGAGCATATAAAGTTTTTATATATATATATAGACATAGATATAGATAGATATAGATTTTTTTTTTTTTTTTTTTGAGGGCAGTGTCACTGGCCCTCATATGTGGGAACGGAACCGGGGCCGCTGGCTTCCCAAGCCAACGCTTAACCACTGTTCCACTCGGCCGGCCCTCTTTGTGTTTTTTTATATGGCCTAATATAGCCAAGTGATTAGAAATCCATAATCCCAGAAATCATCACATCTGGTGCTAGATATTGCTATTAACAATTTGAGTTCTCACAAGAAAATGTCAGACTATGACAAATCTGGGCTTATCCCTGTGTTTATTAATATAAAATCATATCAAATGGGGAGTTGGTACTCAATCAAGAGGTTCCCAGGGCAGAGTCAATGTGGAGAGAAAAGAACATGTTGGAAAAGGCCAGTGATCTGTGAGGAGGCTAGCCAAACAGCTGACATTCAGACAATTCAAGAACTCCGCTTACTTTTCACAAGTGGGAACTAAGCCAGCTCTGCCCCAAACTGAGGTTTAGAGCAGTAACCTTCTTCTTGTTTTGACAAAGTTCTCTGGTGCAAGATTCTCCCTCCAAAGAAACTGGAGCCCAGGGGCTTCTGATAAGAAGTGGAGAATGCAAGCCCCTTGGGTTGGCAGGAGCAGACCAATTAGCATCTTCTTTTCCAGCAGAGCTAATTAAGCCATAGCTTTAGCATCCTGCCTCAGCACTCTTCTGTCTCAGCACCACAGTGTCTGCCTGTTGAGGTTGAGTCTGGGTGTCACTACCCCCCTTGAGATTAATGGGGTGGGACAGATTCCAGAAAAGTCAGGAACTTGCATGTGAGGAAATCCTTTCCTAAGGGTGCTGGTTCGAAGAGAGATGCAGCAGTTCAACTGAGAATGGGGCAAGAAAGGATATTAAAGGCGAATTTGATGTGTAATTTCAGGAGACCTCATTATCCTCTGATGGCAATAATAACCAAGCTTTATTGACTGCTTAAATAATATGTACTAAACACAGCCCTAGGAGTTTTACATTCATCACTTTATTGAACCCTTACCACCATCCATGGATAGAGATTTGCACTGTTTCATAGCGTAGGGACAAGTTCACAGAAATAGGAACTTGTAGCATGAATTCAGACCAGAATCGGGTTGAGCCCAGAGCCCGTGCTCTAACCATACAGTATTTGCTCTTGGAATAATCACATATTAAACTCCTTTCTCCTAGTTCTTTAATCTCAGAGGCAATGAGTCTTCTTTACCCATTTAGTTTCCAACTAATGATAAAGAGATGATACATAAGAAGTAGTAAATATACTCCATCAAGCCCTTTGTGTGTGTGTGTGTGTGTGTGTGTATATATATATATATATATATATATAATGTTTCTATGTATTACATAATATTTATGTCAAATTTGAGATATATGTATTTCAAGTTATATATATAATATATATATATATATAATATATATATATATAAATATATATACACACACACACACACACATTTTAAGAAGGAAAAAAACTCTATTAAAATTGTAATACTCAGTATATACCAATAACAAAAGATGAATATAAGTCGTGTGTATATATATTTTTGGCACGTGTGTGTGTGTGTGTGTGTGTGTGTGTGTGTGTGTTTTACCACAGGTGCAACAACAGATACAATTTTCGTGATGAGTATGGAAAGTCAGTTCATTTAAATTCCTGCCTAGCACTTCTCAGGATGATCCATTTCCCAATCATGTCAACAGTGATAACACTAAGGCTTGCCAAGATATTTAATCAGCAAAGACAGTATTAGGTTCCTTAGAAGAGTTTCATTCTGATAAGACTATATAGTTTATGAAGATTTTCAGTCATAATTATTGAAAGACACTAAGTTATCTCTTCAGTACTCTAATAATCTAATTCCCACACTCCATTTATAAACCCTCCTTGAAAATTAAAATCTCACCATAGATACTTTGAATGATACGTTAAAAAGTCTTTCCTCTTCCCCCAAATGAAAGGTTCTATGGTATGTGGTACACACATATATATGAATGTATAAATAAGTATGAATGTGTGTTTAGTAATTAACAGCACCAACTCTAGAGACCATCAGATCTCAGCATAAATCCCAGCTCCACCCTTTCCCTGCTATGTAAATTTGGGAAAATTACTTAGACTCTCTAAGCCTCACTGTCCTAAAGCTGTGAAGAGTTGCTGGCGAGATCAAATAAAATAGCTGCATGGGAAACCCTAAGCTTAGTGCCTGACTCATGATAAGCAAACCCTGACTAGTTGCTGTTGCTCTTTTTATTTATACTTTTCCTCTGGACTCACAGCTTGTTCAACTTGTCCATCTTCTTCATCTTATAAGAAGCTGGAAAGGAGTGCAAAGGTTTCTGAAGGTGGTTTTTTTCCAGTTTCATTTGTGATGGTATCACTCCTCATTTTCTTCCTTCTTTATCATTGGAATCATCTTCATCTTTCTGCCTGTAGCACTAACTTTTGGTATTGGGCATAAAGAAAGAAAAATACATGTGAGTATATTAGCCATGTCTTTTATCTTATGTATACTGATACATTGACACCAAGGCTTGTGCTGACCCTGGAGAGACTGCCCCTCCCAGGGTGAGCCAATTCCTAGAGATCCTAAACAGCTCAGCTGAGAGCTCGCTTTGGAAACCTACTCCAACTATTCAAAGCCCACCCCCTCAACCACATCCTTCATTAGGCTCTTACACTTTGGGCCACTATTCATCTGCCTTAGCAACCCAGGGCCAGGTACCAGACAACTAAGGATAGTCCCTATGCTCTAGAGTCCCCTGAAACTAACATGTCCTAGAGTAAAAGGATCAGTCCTGAGACTCCGGAACTCTGCTAAAGTAGGCTCAAGAAAGGGTTCAAGGTTAGGTGTCCTTAACTTTTTTTTTTTTTTTTTAAGGGCAGTGTCACTTGCCTTCACATGTGGGACTCGAACCGGGGCCGCTGGCTTCCCAAGCCAGCGCTTAACCACAGTACCACTCAGCCAGCCCACATGTCTTTAACTTTTTGATGCAGGACAGGAAATACATGATATTCTATCAGCCACCTCATGCTGTTGGCAAGCTTCCTAAGGCTTTTTTTCCACCAAGGTGTATGTTTTTCACCAACAATTTGCATGCTATTAAGAACACCTTTTTGGCAAGAGACAAGCATTCCAGGTGAATCCTTGCCTCAAGGCACATGAAGGATTTAAGGAGAGGGTAGATGTTGTGTTTATGGAGCAGCAAGCAGTATGGAAATAGCCTTCATATTAGTTTGGGGGAATAACCACAACAGAGGCCCTTTGAAATATTAGAGACTATATCCAATATATCTTTCTGTTTAGCATCTGCTCTATTGGGCTGAAAATTAAGTGAACTCATTTTGCCCAGGTTAATTCTATTTCTTCTTTGAAGTTCTTTATTTAAAATATATACCCAGTAAATACACATTTAAGGCATGAAATCTGTCTTTGGGTGTAAGGAGGAGCAGAGTTTGCCATCACCAAAATATACCTTTTTTAGATATTGATAATTTTAAGCTGGTTATTTCTAAGAAATGAAAGACTCAGGAAGAACTTTTGACCTTCCCTGTAACTGTCTAAAAGAATTTAGATAGAGACCTGCTCCAGGAAGGGAGCTATTATCATAGATAACTATACTTGAATGTAAATTAGGTGTGATAGACTGGGAGGAGCCTAGCAAGGCTAGGATGAAGCCCACTGTGTGTTCCACTGTTAAAGATGGCCCAGCAAACACTTGTTTACCAAATATTTGCCTTTCCATCTCCATGAGAATTACCTGCCTACCCTTTGCAGTAGCAAAACTCTACCCTCTGCCCCCTCTCCTCAGCTCCAGATGGCATATGAGCCACAACTGCCCAATCTGTCCTCAGACCTCTTGTTCTGATGGAACCACAGTATATACATATGTAATAAAATCTGGTATTTTCTCTTGTTAATCTGTCTCATACCAATTTTATTAGACCAGCCAGAAGAACTAAGAGGGAAAAGAAAAGGAATTTTCCTCTCCCTCACAGATGCATTTTTTTCCTAGTAAAGTCAACTAAAAATATACCTGATCCATTCATCTTTTCTTGCTATGAAATTGAAATGTTTCTGAAAAAGCTGTGTGTATGTGTGTGTATGTATGTATGTATGTACCGGGGGTGCCAAAAAAATGTATACACATTTTAAGAGATGTTATCTATGCTCAAGCAGTAGTTCACCATAATCAGAAATGTCTGGATGCTGATGGTAACCACTTTGAGTACCCCTTGTAATTGCAGAAGTCAAACATGACTTGTATTCATTCATCTTTTGTTATTGGTATATATTATTACAATTTTAATACAGTGTTCCTTTCTTAAAACGTGTATGCGTTTTTTTTTGGCACCGTGTGTGTGTGTATGTGTGTGTGTGTGTGTGTGTGTGTGTGTGTGTGTTTTACATGAAGACATTTCTATAAAATGATACACTTCATTTAAAATAAGAATCTAATATAGAGAAACATTGTGAAAGCCTCTAAGTAGACCAACAAGATTGCTGAGTGTCCTGTCTAGTACTCCTCTCCAGGTTATATCTACTTTCGATTTTTAAGCTATGTTACAGGTCTGTCGGTTGTAGGAAACTGATAATTATGCAGACTCTTGTCCATTGCAATGTCAATTTTTTTTCCAGATTCAGTTGGTTGAAACCCTATCGAGAATGACCAGTTTTGCCAGTTCTGCATTAATTTAAGCAAATTTATTTCAGCATTCCTAATGGGCCAGTAAGGTCACCTTCCATTGAAATTTTTCTTTGCCAATCTAAAGTAACATATTACTGGTGCTCTCCTTAATTTATTAAATACAAGCTTTGATATGTGTTTTTTTTTATGTATCTATATGATTATACTTTTTTTTTTTGAAAATGGATCTTTTAACAGAAGTACTATGAAAAAGAAAACAAAACACAATTTCGAGTGAGGTGCTCAGGTAATTAAAAAAGCAAGTTGGGTAATACTTGCGTCTGTCTAAATGACTAATGTGATGGAGTCATGGACTCTTCTAAGGGTCAACTCAGGAGTATTTCCTCGTTCTAGGAAGTGACGCTTTTCATGCTTCCAAGGGAAGTTAATTACTTCCTTAACAGCTTCTTTCAAAATGACTTCCTGGAGCTAAGCCCCTATAGCTTCCTTCCAAGGCTGCAGCAGTTTCCTGGGTGCCCCCTGAATCACTTCCTTCCAAACATTTGAACAATTTCTGCAATTACCTTGCATTCAGAGGATCCAGTCTAAAAAAAAGAATACACAGGAATACATTGCTTTGTGCACAATACCCTTGTACTTCAACAAGTAAGGCAACAATTACCGAATCAATACCCCCAGGATATTAGTTTTAGAGATGCAACATAGCAGCTTTTGTTTCCACGTTTTATACAATGTTTTAAATTGCTGTTGTATTCCATCAGTTGTGCTCGTGAATTCCTGTGATGATCATTAATGCTTTATGAAGTAGTGCCTTATTTGTTCAATGAAATTCAAAATCTATTCTTAACAACTTCAAATCAGAGGTATCTGACAGCCCGAGACACTGACAAATATCCCTGTCCTTAGCTAGGAAATATGCAGTTACCTAGATAGCCACCTCTGAGCAGGATAAACTGTATTTCCCTAAAATAAAAGGTGCTCTTTCCTTAAATGGACTCAAATAAGTGGAGGGGAAAAGTAAAGAAAACTGACAAGGCTAAGAGGGAGATGTAACAATGGCTGCTGGAATGATATCCCAATTAATGTAATAAGTTGACTGTATTCTGGTTGGATGGTAGTGGGCTTTGACATTGGATAATCTTAGATTTAGTTTATGAACCATCCACATACTAGCTGTGAGATAAAGACAAGTTTCTGACCACTGTAAGCATTAGATTCTTCATCTATAAAGTTAAGAGAACAATATTAAACTCATGAAGTTTTATGAGGATGAATTTATATAAGGCATGAAAAAGCTGGTGCCGACATATATTAAATGTGCAAAACACTGGCTCTTTTTATTTGATGTATTAGTTAAAAATTCAGATCTTGCATTGAAGTCTCTTATTAGGTGTCTCCACTGATCTCCAATGCCTAGTGCGACACCTTGTATGTAATAGACAATCAATGGTATTTCTTGGCTGAATGAATGACTTAGACAATCAATGGTATTTCTTGGCTGAGTGAATGACTTAGTTCTAGAATATAAGAATACACTTTTATCCCTCAGCATAAGAGGTCAAGCAGTGATGGTAAATGGCATTGAAAAAAGAAAAAATGAAAATGAGACAAAGTACAGTATGCCCTTACTTAATGTTGACTTTGAGCAAAATGACGTACAACAAAACCAGTTTTCCCACAGGCTTATTGATATTATAGACAAGAGTTAAGTTCTTATGGCATCTCATTAACTTTATAACAAAACAACTTGAACAGAACATTATTTGAGGACTTGCTGTACAAGTGTGAAAAGCAAATCAGTAGGTCCCTATTAGGGCTTAGGGTTGATTTTCCTAAATTATCATCTCAGGGTAATTGCATGTCAGAAAGAGTCCTTTCACAGAAAAGATATAAATGTGAGTAAGAAATGGGCAAAAGAGAAAGGAAGGAATGCAATACACAGCATTTCTATTTGTGGGTGAAACACTGAAATAGAAAATTACTAATTAAATAAATTATTATGGACTATTATTGGAGCAACATTTATAACTCATGAATAAGTTCATTGGATAAATGAGTTCTATACAACAGAGCTGACAGTGTTAACAGTTACCTGAAAATCCTTCTTCTAATTATTGGGTTTGTTTAGTGATTGCCTTATGTTCCAATCCTGATCAGAGCACACAGATAGGACTTTACATAGAGTGTGAACAAGTTAAAAGGCAAAAGCACTTTGATATAGAGGAATCAGAACTTTGTATCATGAGAAAAAGTAAATAGAATAAGAGATATTTAGTTTGAAGAAGAAGAGACCCAGAATGATATAAGTATCTCTAAATGCTTGATGTTCTGAATGAGTAAAAATTGATTACATTTATTCAATGAGACTCCTAAGGGGTGTGGAGAACTATGGATACAATTCATGAACAAACAGATGAATTTCTAAGAGTGAACACTATTTCAGCACTGTAAGAACCTACCTGGACTTAATGGGTTTCTTCACATCAGAGAGATTCAAGCAGAATCTGGACCATCATACCTCAAGAATATTACAAGGTTGGAATGGATAACTTTTGAAGGTCCTTACAACTCCTAGATTCTGTGTTCTGAGATTGCTCAGTTCCAGCCAGTGTTTTCAAATTTTCAGACTTCAGGCTGGTTCTGCATCCATCAGAAAATTCTCATAAACCATTAGAGCCCAGTATTTCTTCTGTTCATTCCATGAACAATAGGATATGTAGTCCCAACATAAACTCCTCTCACTTCATTTTTCATGTCAAAAATCAAATTAGGAGGAAGTATTTGCCTATTACACTGTCTTCAATCTTTTTGAGAAATTATCACCCTACTGGGGTCCTTTCTGAATAGGGAAAATCTTACTCTAACATGAAAAACTGACTTTTCCTTTCTCATTCTGCCCAGACCACAATGATACCATTCCTATAATTATTATTGGTTATCCCAGAGAGATTTGCTCAACACATTTCCAAGCAGGCTTTTCCCTTTTCCCCATGGATGATACCACTCAATTTTTTATTTAGACACACTGCAGGCTACACCATAGAAGCTACATAATTTCTGAGCTTTAGTAACAATAGGAGATTACCAGGCATTAACTGCTGTTGAGGAATGAGAGAGAAATTGAGGGCATTTGATACAAAGTGGAGTGATAAGATATAAGAAAGAGCGTAAGATGCAAGAGAGAGCCCGGAGCCTACCTATTTGAGGAAACAGTGTTAGACACTTCAACTTTCTAAACTGTAGCTTCTTTCTCTGTAACATGGGGTTAATTGCCTTTGCCCTGCTTTTCTTAATGAGTACTTCTGATGCTTAAATAAGCCAATGTATCTGAAAACTTCCAGTAAAGTATAAAGGATTGCTAAAATATGAAGGACACCAAATATGATGATTGTTCAGAATATCAGATCAGTTCATGAATGTGTTCTGTAGGGTTATACATACAATCATACGTCAAGGTTAATTATGGTTATCATTCTTCTTGCTGTTTTTGCTTTGGACTTGTTAGGAGATTTACATCAGGAGATTACACTCAAATCCTAGTTCTGATTCTCTATGATGTTGGACAAATTCCTTAACCATCCTGAGCCTTAGTTTTCTTAACTGTAGTAAGAAGAGATTTGGTGTTATCTTATAGAATTTTTGTAACAGTTAAGAAAGTCAGCAATGTGAAAGCAGTTAGCACAGCACCTAGAATACAATAAGCACTCAGAAAATAATTGTTAAACTCGAATCTGACATTTAGCAGCAGTAGATATAATTGGCAGCAGTAGTGGGCTTAAGTCCTTTGAAAATGCAATTTGCTCACTCTGTTAGAGATGAGAAAAGGTTTTTCTTCCCAGAGATCGCTAAGATCCTAATGTTCCTGCTGCTGGTATTTTGTTGAGCTGATAAATGGTAGGGTGACTTCTTAGAAGCATAGTTAGCTCAGAGGGTACTTTGTTGTGTTAGAAGTTGCAAAAAACGGGGAGGAGGGAGTCTCTTCCACCTGGCTGCCTGAAGACACAACACCATAATTTGTAAAGTGATAAGTCTCTTCTGTACCCTACCCACGTGTACCTTTTAATATGCTATGATTTTGGGAAAAACCCTGGCAAGCATCAGGCTCTCAAATGCAATGATAAAGGGCCACTATAGCAATGAAAATACTGGCGAGAAGTAAAACTACATCCCAGTCTGTGGGGGGAAGGGGCGGCTGACCTCTCATTCTCTCCACTTTGGCTTTTTGAAGAATATCACAGCCTAACAGGGAAAGAACTTTCGGTGCTAATAATATTGGCATTATTATCCCTTTGAGATGCGTTAGTTCTTTGGATTCTTCTCTTTCTTTTGGGGGGCAGGTAGCCAAACAAAGCAGCTGACTTGATTCTCAGTTTTATGTTTGCATTACCCTTATCTAGGGCCTAGTAGAAATTCAATTTTTATAGAATGGATGAATAAATACAATGGCGGTGCCTTGTCTCAAGGCAGATGATGCAACAAGCACAGAACCTGTTCCCATTGGGCTCCAGTAGCTCTGCTCACAGTTCATTCAGGTCAGGGTTACTGAGTAGAACTCCCTGTCAGGTTCCACTGCCGAGGAAAAGCATGGGGCATATGCAAAATATTTATTAGAATCCACGAAAAGAGAAAAACTCTGAAGAATCAGAGGAAAAGACTTTGTATAAAACCAAAAGGGGATTATAAATGATGTCCAATCTCTGAGATTACAGCAAGTGGGTGGGAAATAGGGGGCAATCTAAAATTAGGAAGACACATTTGATGAACACCACGATTGCTAACTCACAAATGAACATAAAGTCAAGCAAGTATAGAAGACAAAATTGAAATATTTACTGAGATCCACAAGATAAGACAGTTGAAAGACTTAATTGATACAGGAGTTTCAGTTTTTATGTATGAGGAGTAGTTATTTGGGGTAGAGGGAAGTGTTGGAAAGAATGTACAGAGGAGAAGAAATAGACAATGCAGTACTACTAATACTACTACTAATAATAATTAATATTATCCTGAGAGGAAAATTTGAATATGCAGAGCAAAAAAGTTTACACAGTTAAAAAAATGCAGACCTAGATATGTTTTTTAAATTTTATTTTATATCCAAGAATAAAGAAAATTTAACCTTTATATATCAACAACAACAACAAAAAGATATATATGGGAAAAGAGTTCTCTTAAATTTTTTCTTTGTAGCATGAAATACCAGAAGGTAATGCAATGATATTGGCAGACTTGAGGGAAAAGAGCTGTACCTCAAGAAGCCTATACTGATTTAAGTTGTCATCTATATACAATTGAGTGTGTGTGTGTGTGTGTGTGTGTGTGTTTGTGTGTAAAGCCTATGTGTGTTTATTTGCAGAAATCTTAGGGATAAACAAATAAATGGAAAACCCGGTGTCTGTTACACATCATTTATGATAGAAAAACACTCATGTACATCCCCAGCTGTCTGAATAATGAATTTAAAAATTCAAGATTAGGTAAATAACATATAAAATAATTGATAATGCTCAGTGAAGCCAATTATTCGAAGTGTAATGTTGTAAATCTGAACCTTCCCTGGATAAAGCAGTTTTCAATTCATGATGGGAATAGAGGAAGCCTTATGTCAACCTCGGGCCAAAGCTGCCTTCTCCAACATTCAGAACCGCTTTGTTTAGTAAGCTAGAGAGTTCTACTCTGAATTAATAAAGTAACATACTATTTACCATTTGGATATTCACCCTTGATTTTATTCTCTCCTAATTTAACAATCCCAGAGAGCTGAAGGATTGATTGGTGGTCCCTTTAACTGCAGATGTCCCATTGACATGGGACTGTTCTCTTGGGATCAGAAGTGCACTGTGACTATTGAATCCAACCCCTCTCCATTTCATTTCCAATGTTAAGAATAAATCACAAAGTTAAAAAAAAATAGAGTTTTAAATTATGCATTTAAAAAATGCAGTCTTCTTAGTTTCCTTACAACCCTGGGGGCCTTGCCATGAGCAGGGGCTCTTGGTGAACAGGAGGCATTTGACAATGCTGCATTGCCCTGCACTGGGAGCTCCTGGGAAAGTGACTTAGCCACAGAGCTAACATACAGAAATGGGCTTTTAGCGGATATTTGGAGTAAGAGATTGCTATGAAAAAGGACTTGTTCACTGCATACTCCTTAACCAGGATGCCTGTTACAAAATCAAGCCCAACAACTTTTCCAAATCTTTTGCATTCATTTCAGTCTCCCTTTGTTGTGTAAAGACATCCTGATTATTTTCAAAGAGCTAAATACATAGGGGGAGGTATACTAATTTCAGAACCCTGAGAAAGCAATTACTGCAAGGCTTTTAAGAGAACTGCTTTTTTGGTGAGGAAGAGAGGGAGATGGTGAGGGAAAGGGGGAGGAAGAAGAAAGAGAGGAGGAAGGTGTTGAGAAAATAATGAAGAGTCCTGTTGGTAAAGATATATAAATAGCTTTAATTTACTACCAGGCTATGGTTGGTCAAAATCCAAAGGAAACATTTTAAAACTGGATTTTATTTAACACTGTGACAACCACAATTTACGATAATAGAATACACTAAGAAAATGTGAGTAGTTTTAAAGGTGATGCAGAGAATCCTCATAAGTCTTCTCATAAACAAGGTTACAGCTTTCAATAATTTTTCTTAGTATCTACTAGATTTAATTACAGTTGATCAATGCTAAAGTAATTGGCAAATAATGTTGATACTCCATGTGATGTATTGAATAATTATGTTGATCTTCAACCTTTGAGATCCATAAAGGCTTTTTTGTGTGTGTTAATAAGGTGACTTTTGAAAAGCACCTAAAGATGGAAGCTGGTTATCAGGAAAACTAACTAGGTGATTAGGGGGTTGAAATGGTCAGTTTTACCCCCTGTCCTTCTGGGAGGAGAGGAGGGCTGGAGATTGACTTCAATAACCAATGGCCAGTGCTTTAATCAGCCATGACTTTGTAATGAAGCTCCATAATATCCCCAAAGGGTAGGGTTGGGAGAGCTTCTGGGTTGGTGAACATGTGGCGATTCGAGGAGAGTCGCATCTGGAGAGAGTAGCAAGTTCCCTGCCATTTCCCCATACCTTGCCCTATGCGTTTCTTTCATCTGGCTGTTGCTGAATTGTATCCTTTTATAATAGAAAGGTAATCTAGTAGATAAGATGTTTCTCTGAGCTCTGTGAGTCCCTCTAGCAGGTTAGTTGAATCCGAGGAGAAGGTAGTGGGAATCTCTGTGTTATAGCTGATGGGTCAGAAGCACAATTAACAGCCTGGACTTGCACTGGCATCTGAACTGGGGATCAGCAGAGGGGGCACAGCCTTGTAAGACAGATCCTTTAATCTATGGAATCTGATGCTATTCCTGAATATGTAGTGCCCAAATTGAGTATAACTCTTGGACACTCAGCTGGCGTCCAAAACTTTCTTGGTGGTATATGTATGGGGTGGGGGGAAACCTCCCTCCCACTTGGAACTTAGTAATCAGGACCTCAAAAGACCCCCCAACAAAACTAAGAGAACACCTCTGCTCTAGGATAAGTTTTATGTACTTTAATCATGATGGAAAGAAGACAAGATATGGTAAAATTATAAGAATGAAGAAGACCAGGATATGTCAAAAGAGGGGCAATGTAAAAATCTGCTATATAAAAACAATAGTACATTTTTATTTATTTTTTATTATATGTCAGAGACCATACACCGAACTCAGCTTCTGGTCTGGGCAGGAACTAATTCCTCAGTGTGGGCAATGGAAAATGTTGGCTACCTTCTATTACAATAGCCAGAATATCCATTGAATGTCAGTTCCTATGGTTAGTGTCTCCTGGAACCGAAGGGAGAGCATCTGACCTGTTTGTTGAGATCTATAATTGGCCATTTAATGTGGGACTGGCACTATATACCTTGAAATTGAACTAGGAACAAATGGGAAGAAGATCAAATTTAGAATCTCAGAGTTATCCACCAAAAAAGTATTCTGGCTGTAGTCCTAGTGTTTTTCTTGGCATCTATTATCCTTCAACCATTGAATATCTCCATTTAAAACTGCCTGGCTTTAGTCCTCAGACATAGGTTGTGAATATATAATATCTAGCAACAATACCAGCTGTGCTAGATCAGTTTTATAGAGCTATAAAACATTTCCTGATGGTTAATTTTATTGGTTGGTGAGGTCTACAGTATTTTTGCTCTGACATGATAATTCTACAAAAGAGGAGATTAAAATTGACTCGGTTCATCCAGTGATGTCCCTGGTTGTGATGAACAGGTCAGCTAAGATGCTTGAATATAGACTCAGGAGAACTAAGAAGGCATAATAGAAGCACCTTCACTACACATACACACACACACACACACACACACACGTGTATGCATACACACACACACATAATTATTTAATAATTGCAATTCCTTCATAAAATGTTTTGTAAAGAATGTTATAAGCAGTGTAGTATGGAAGATTAGAAAATAATTAAGGGGATGCTATGAATTGGTCCCCCTTTTGATTCATGAACTACACTGTGCTGGACAGCTTTACTATGCCCTGCAGCAAATCATCTTTCCCTATTGGCCTGTTCTCTGCCTCCCAAAGACAGACTTTGGGCCCCTTGCTCTCTTCCATTGGATTGACAACTGGAAAGAGAGAGGAGGAATTCAGGGTGTTCATTCTCCCAGCTCTGCGGTTTCTCCTTGGTCTGGTGTCATCCTTTAACCAAAGGTCCATCTCCAGGTGGCCGCCTCCACGTGACGCTCTTTAAGAATATAAGTGCTCTGTCCACTCACCTGTCAAGGGTGGACATAGCCCTGGCACTGACATGGCCACACCTTGGTAAATAGCCCCTTTATTAAACTCCCTTGAGTTATCCTAATTTGAATGTGCCATCTGTTTCTTACAGGCACCCTGACTAATATATACATGACCAGATCTCAACAATTAGTAACACTATGCAGTGTCAGATGATTGCATAGCTTTGTTTGAATAATTTGGAAACTAATTGCAAGAGGTTCCTTCTATTTCATAAGTCACAGCTAGTACAGCAAGGCTATGCTGGGACCACTGGGTTGCTTTCCCAATTAGGTACAGTGGGGTTTATAGAACACCCCAACTGTCTATGAAGTCATCTCTCAGATGCCTCATGACTTGTTTAATTATCAATTATTAAACAATGTGATGCTGATGTGTTGAGAGTTCAAGGCTAATATGAATATAGTTCATTGAGCTATTGTTGAACTAAAAGGGAAAGTATAAAGATTAAATGACTTGTATTTTATTTTATAGGATGATAATTCTGTTACTGTTTCATAAATTATACCAGGCTCCTAGATTTTTCCTAAACCAATATTTCATTGGGGACGTAGTTTATTTTCCAATCTCTACACAGTATATTAAAATGTATTTAATACTTAGTGGAAGTTCTTTCAATAGCTCAACACTTCATTCTGGCATGCACTTGCAAAATATCTTTCTATTATTTAATTCACTTCAGGTGAGATCGAAAGAGCATGTATTCTAAGAACAATAACATTTTTCATTTAGATAATTTGTTTGAAGAAATAGCTTATAATTTGGACCTTGAAATTATCTCATGACATAAGTAAGTCCTTATGTACCTAAGGAATGCTTTAAAAATACATTAATACATGAATGCAATGAAAGAAAATATGTAAGTGTTATACATCAATGAATGAATTATGAATTATGTTTAGTGGTGAAATATTTGAAGCAGTGACATCATAGCATCATGTAATTTATCAGATCAGATACGAACAGAGTGAGTCAATGAAATACCCTCTTCCATGAATGTTAGACACCTCTTGAGTCTGCTACACTATACACTATGATAATTCCATGCCTTTTAAATATTTCCAGTTTAAAAAAAAAACACCCTAGAAAAGGCTTGCAATCTATGTAGCGTTCTCTAAGACAATAGATATTACAATAATGCTATATTTATATTTACAAACATTTATTATAGTCAGAGTAGGTATTGTATGATACCAAGATAGAAAGATACTCCTACTCTTAAAGTTGAGTAATCATACCTGACTAATGACAGCATTTTAATAAAAACTTTTTGAATGAATGAATCAAAATGCAAAGAAATATCATTAATAACTAAAACATAATAATTAAAGTATGGGCCCAGCATTGTACATGTTTGTTTCATTTTTATTCTTAGAACTTTAAGTGGGTATGTTTATTTCAGTTGCACCAATAAGGAAGCTAGAATTAAGGAGGTTAATAACTCTATTCAAGGCATAAAGATTGGGAGCCATAGTACCACGTTTTCAACTTGGAGCACCTGAGCTCAAAGCCTATGCATTTCCCATGATCTTAACCCCTAATGTGCTAGAAAGGGACTACATTCAACTGAGAGGTCCTCATACCTACCTGAGCAATATAGTTGTTATCCAAAAGACAGACGTCCTGCTATTGAACGGTTTTGTGTATTAAGAGGTCAGGACTTGGAGATTAAAAGCAAGAATAATGATGAAAACCAGCTAAAGGCCTCTCACTATTTTACTATCTTCAGGATATTAGGTTCTCTGACGAGAATTCAGCTTAATCACAATTATAAAAACAGACCAAACGACGATAATCATTGCAACCCATGCTCCTCCAACTGAGTTTAGATGGGAGCCTGAGGTTTAAAGGAAGAAAGCTGACATGAATTTTAACATGTCTTCACTTATCTTAGCAGAAATGTCTCTTCCTTTCATAATACAGAGCATGCAAGAAGCCACCCATGTGGGTGGTGCCCCAATGCAATTAGAGTGGCAATAGGATGGGAGATGAGTGGCAGTGAGCAAGAAGGAGTCTCCGCAGGGCCCCAAAATGATACTGTATATAGCTTGGAAATCTGCAGCAGAGGTTATGTTAAACTTTTTTTCCCTGTCTTGTTTGTTTTGATAAAATAGAATCAATTTATATTAAATTTATTATGGTAACATTGGTTAATAATGTATAAGTTTCAGGTATACAATTCTACAGTACACCTGTATCCTATATCATGTGCTCACCACCCAAAGTCTACTTTCCTTCTGTCACCATATATGTGACCCCTTTGACCCTTTGCATTCTCCCCCCGTCCTCCTTCCCCTCTGGTCACCACCATACTGTTGTCTGTGTATGAGTTAGATTGGTTGGTTGGTTGGTTGGTTGGTTGGTTGCTTTCCATGTTACATCCCACATATGAGTGGAATCATATGGTTCTTGTCCTTTTCCATCTGACTTATTTCACTTATCATTGTACTCTCCAGATCCATCCATATTGTCGTAAATGGCAATATTTCATCTTTTTATGGCTGAGTAGTATTCCATTGTACGAGTATGTACATGTACCACATCTTTATCCAATCATCTGTAGAAAGACACTTAGGTTGTCTTGGCTATTGTGAATAATGCTGCAGTGAACATGGGGTGCATATATCTTTACAAATAAATATTTTGCTGAAAGCAGTTAAATAGGTTAAAAGACAGATTATTGCCATCACCTTTGAAGAAAAGGAGCCCAAGTATCCTAAATATCCATGATGTCTGAGGCAATTGTGGGTAAAAAGTGGCTAAGAAATGATTTAGGAATCTTTGGTTGGTTGCCCAGCAGAAGTTAAGGAACTGTAAATTATTGCTGAGTGGGAACAACATTTGGGTATCTGCTGAAAAAATTTGCACTAAGAACCGGCAATAAAAGCTAAATAGATTTAGGAGGTGTGCCTGCTGGCTAGCACTTACTCTTGCAATAAACATAAACACAAGATGGGGGATAATGCAGTGGAAGATGTGGCAAAGAGAAAAGAGACTGTAGAGAGGAAAATTGGGACAACCGTGTGGTTGATATAACTCGGTAATAATGATAGTTAATATCAGTGCTGATTTAATCTTAGTAGAAATGTCCTTTCTAAGTGTCAAATAAATACATATTAATTATAATGTAAGTAAGTTGTCACTAAATTTATCTTTTTTTTTTTTAAAGATTTTATTGGGGAATTGGGGGAGGGGAACAGCGTTGGGGAATCGGGGAAGGGGAACAGACAAGTTGCTGTCTTTTTGTTCTTCAGTCTAGTTGTGGAGGACATTGCTTCACTGGCCCATGTTGATATCATCATTATGCTCTTCCTGGATGAGGCAGATCGGTCGCCGGCCTCTGGATGGTCGCTCACCGCTGCTGCTGGCAGCTCACGCTGACTGCCGGCCACTCATTGCAGCCTATGGCAGCCCACTGCAGCAGGGGCTGCAGCCTGCACCATCATCAGGGCTTGCAGCCCAGCTCCAGGTGGAGCTGTTGTTAGCTGTAGAGGGCAGTGTCACTGGCCCTCATATGTGGGACCCGATCCGGGGCCACTGACGTCCCAAGCCAGCTCTTAACCAATGCACCACTCGGCTGGCCCTAAATTTATCTTTTGATAAAGTTATAAGGTTAGTAATAAGTAGATTTAAAGATGCACTCCTTCTTCCTGAAAAAATTACACAATAAATGATTTGTAGATATTTAAATGTATTTCTTCAAGAGAATTAATTTAAGAAATTTCCTTGAATCCACCACCCTGTGAACTCTGCAAGGTACACAATAATTTTTCATTGGTCTTCTTCAAAGCCTGACACAATGTTCAGCACATAGCATTGACAATGTTTATTTAATTAGAAGCACATGATTAAAATATCTGATATGGGCCGGTCGAGTGGCGCGGTGGTTAAGCGCTGGCTTGGGAAGCCAGTGGCCCCGGTTCGGGTCCCACATATGAGGGCCAGTGACACTGCTCTGGAAAAAAAAAAAAAGCCAAAAACAACAACAACAACAAAAAAAAACACACACACACAAAAATAAAATATCTGATATATCACAAAACCAAAGATGGGATGGATAATCATTTTTTTGAGTTTTAGTGAGCATGATTGCTTATGTTATTTAGGACCCATCCTTAGCAATGTCATAGTATTTAGGAATGGAATATGTTTCTGTCCCCCAACCTGTCACTCATAGATGGCTTGCAGTATAGCAAGAGGTAGGTGTTATTTTCCCAACTTTATAGATGAAGTAATTAGAGCCTAGAGAAGTTTCATAAATTGCCCAGGAAAAACTTAATATGATCTATTTTTATCTATCTATCCATCTATCTATCTATCTAAACAAATATGTAAATATATATATACACATTACATTATAAGTATATATAGCAGCGATATTAGGGTTTGGGACATATACTTGCTTTGACTCTTCTCTACCCAATTCTCTGCTTGTTTACCCCGATAATCCCAGTGTGGTTATTACTGGTGCCTGTTTCATTCTCTGTAGTGTCCCAATTTAGATGATAAGATGTCACCCTAGGTAGAGCCAGTGTGGAAGGCACCAGAGGGCAAGGCACGGACATGTACAGAGAGGCAGGGTAGGAGGCCCGAGGCAGAAGAGCACTCGAGGAGCAGGGAATCGACCAGAACAGACCATGGGTCCGCCAGTACGATCCCGGACCAGCAACTTGAGCCAGTTGCTGGCTGCCCCCACAGCTCTTGAATCAGCCTGGTGCACTGTTCCTGCCTCACCACCCTTTCGTGTTTTAAGGAGCCCTTCAAGTGATGCTGATGGCTTTATCAGTTTTGAGAAGCACTGGGATAAAGTCACAAACAGGTTTGGACAAAATGTTTCTAACTAATTTGTGTTTTTTTTTCTTTTGTAATGCTTTTGACTGGTCAAAAAGTGGTCAAAAAGGACTAGTTTCCCAGAAAAATAGAGAAGTTCCAAAAGAAATGCAGGTTTTAAGGCTCAAAATTTTCCCCAGTGCTCTGACTCACCAAACCCAAAAAATCTTCACAGTTTCTTCCTCTTATTTCAAATAGGAGCTCTGTGTTCATGTTGAGAGTCAGCTGTGTGGCTTCAGCAGCCTGGGTTCTGGTCTCGATTCCTTCAGATACCTACTGTGAAATGGTAGTGGCTTTTAATCTCAATCTCTCTACCTCTATCTCTATCTCTCTCCCTCCCTCCCTCTTCTAACCTATTCTAAAATATCTTTAAAGTTGTCTTTAAATGACTTTAGTTCACACCAAACATCCATTTGTCCCCATTATATACAATGGACGGGTTAATACTATTTAATCTCTCCCTTGGTTTTTCATGAGACTTAAATAGCACCGCATATGCAGTTACCTATAAACTGTGAAGTGCTATGCAATCATAAAATGGGATTAGTAGTAGTGTAAGTCTTAGCTAGACTTTTCTTTGGATCCCAGGAAGTACAATTTTGCCCAATCATTCCATGTGCAATATTCATAAGGAGACCTCAATGAAATAATAGTTTCTACTTTGAATGTTTTCACATAACAGAGACAGAATTACACATTTCACACACATAAAAAGAGGAAATATTCTTTTTTTCTTTTTTTTTTGATGGCAGTGTCACTGGCCCTCATATGTGGGACCCAAACCAGGGCCACTGGCTTCCCAAGCCAGCGCTTAACCACCGCGCCACTCGGCCAGCCTTGAAATATTATTTTCTTATTTAATAAATTTAGTTTCCCCTCTGGCTGTGAAAAATAGGAGATAAAGCTTTAACAAGTATTTAATGGGGAAAAATGCCTCTGGTTTCTGTTTCTTCCTGGGCACAGTATCAGTTTCCTTTGGGGCATTCAAAAACACCACCTGGGAAAGGCTATAATGAACCAATAAAGGACTGGAAATCAATCTAATCATATTTTTGGATTGCATGAATGTTATTGAAACCATCCAAGAAAATGAAAACTGGTCTCTATGGACTCCTAAATCCATCTCAGTTCCCACCAGGGACTTCATAGAGACATACTTAGCCGTTGGGTATTGGGACATATATTTCAACAATATTAACTGAGTTAGAATATAACCATTCCTGGACCTGGCAAGGGGAAGAGTAAGGGACAGTTAGTTACTGCCAGAGGCAGAACTACTATCCTGACGTCCCACCCTCCCAGAATTCAGCCCATCTGTGATAGTTTAAAAATATGTTGTCTAATTCATCTAGCTTGCCCATCCATGTAATTTTGGAAACCATAGTATCATTTTACCCACAGTGGATCAAAGACCGAGCCCAGCTGAAAGTGACCATGGCAAACGGTGGGAATCTGTGAAAAGTGCAGCTTCTGGAAAAATATGCTTTCCATGTCCAAAGTGTTGTCTACAGAAAGTACGAAGCAGAAAAAGTTTGACTTTTTACTGTTTTCTTGACAAAAAAAGCTATTTCAGAAATCATCTCAATGCTGCTTGATCATTCATTCATCCACACCTGGCAGAAATTTTGTCAGAACTTGTCCCTTTTATTTAAGCAAGGCCCCAGCGTGGAGCAGCTTTATTCTAACCATGCTCACCTTCACTGTGACAGTTTCAGAGTATCTTGTGTGTCTGTTGCACATGCTCAGATAGATAATTTATCACCAAATATTTCTCTTTTGGCAACTCTGATAGGTTCTCACCTTCTTTTAGCTCAATTTCTGGGAAGCAAAACTGCCTATATCAAAAATATCACAGTTTCCCAGTTCTCCATGCATAGTGTGAGAAAACATATTATAGAAACAAATACAGTTTGTTTGTTACAAGGGGGGAAAGCCAATGAAAAGTAGCATAAAAAGATGCAGTATTCATAGCGAATCGAATACTGAACTTTAAAATTTTTCTTTTGAATCTTATTTTCTCAAAGGAATAGATTACATTCACCCAGTTGATTATGCTAGAGTTTACAAAATACCTTAAAGTGCAACTTTAAATGTTACGTTAATGATAATATTTAAACGGACTCTTCCAACCATGTTTCATACCCTAACCTTAAAAAAAACTAAAGGCCAGAGAAGCTCATTACTGAATAATTTGCTTAATTAGTGTTACATGAATAATATTGTCACAATAACACCATTCACATTCTCGTGTCATGTGCATTATGGTTCAAGTATTCTATTTGCTTTATCTACATTATTTCATATAATCCTTACTTCCACCCTAAGAGGCATTCTTATCTCTCTTTGTGGAAGAGTAGAATGAGCCACAGAGCAGTCAAACATCTCATAAAAGGTCATTATAAAGAAAGGTCATTTCGGCAAAATGGTCATGTATGGATTTTCTATGTAGACAATTGGATAGCTCCGTGATTATTTTTGGCACTGGGAGGCACAAACATGTACCTTGCTATGGGCTAGAAGACTGATTGGGGAAACGTTACAAATGGGCTTTGACTAGCAGCCTGTTCACAAATTCTCAATAATAGGGACAGCTAAAATAGGTGACTACCCGTGAATGGTAGCACAGGTTGTTGAAATCGGTCATCTGGCTCTCTCCAGAGGTACAGAGGTACTTTAATTTGGTCATATAATTGTCTAATAAAATGGTAAGCAGAGGTTATTTGTTCTCACAAAATATCCATGCCCTCTCTTCATTTCCTAATTGGTTAGGTTCATGTAATGAGTTCTGATCAATCACTCTGAGTGACTTGTGGCAATTTCAAGCCAAGGCAATTTTAGAAAAGGATAGTATTGAACAAACTGATGGAATTCTAATAAGACCTATAGTTTAGTTAGTAATATTCTACCAATGCAATTTTTATTTCAAATTTAAAACCGAGTATACCTAATAACGTTAGACGTAGCATTAGTAGTATTGGCAGTAGCAAAATAAGTATTTACTAAGTTCCAGACAATGTGCCAAGCACGACATGAAAATTACATTTTTAAATCCTAACACTAATCTTATGAAGTAAGAATTTACTCAAACATCTAGAAAAACCGCTATTAGATTTGGCTGACACTAACATTCTCTGAGTGTATACAAACAGTGGAGTTAACATAGTTTTTCTGCTTCTCTGCTTTCTAGAACTTTCTGGTTTAGATAACATTCTATCTCACTTTTCTCAGTTGTCAATGAGGGAGTTGGATGACATAAATGTGTAAGTTTCCCTTCACTACTAAGTTCTATAAGATTAATCCATCAGTAATGACTTTTTTTCTATTTATGTTTATGAGTGTGTATGAGAGTTGAATTGCCACCTGCAGTCTTTTCTGTATAAGAGGGCTGCAGCTGTAAAGTAAGACAGTGAAGTTGGTGAGGGTCTCAAATATGGGCTGACATTAGTAATGAATAATAGCGTAACAACATACTCTGCCATGCAAAAATGTATCGATGGAAGCCAAAGTTCACTAAGATTTAGCCAATTGTCTCAGTCATAATACAGTGGGGGGAAAAAAAAACAAAAAAATTAGCTTCTTTACTTAGAATTATGTCCTGCTACATAGCTTTCACATTCAGTTGGCATACGGCTGCTTTGAATTCGATGTCCTAGGAGTCAAGTCTCAGGAAAGGATAAGAAAGGGATCCCGAATATCCCTAGTATGCTTGCAAATGCAAGTTTCCCTAGCGTGTTGACTATTTTTAGACTTTTTAACCTTAGAATGAACACACACTCAACAGAGAATCGTGGCACTCTCCGTGCACATTGTGTTCTGCCTAATGCATGCATTTTGTTTTTGTGATAAAGAGCCTAACGCTGTTTTTGATGTGTGACTGCTGAGAGCTTTTCAGCAGCTTCCCTTTCTGCCCCACATAAGGGAAACCTGACAAGAAACCCTGGGGGCGCCCTCCCTCAGGTGCAGGGAGAGTCCTTCAAATCACTGGCACTGCCTGGTAACCAGCATCTTTTGGCGTCACCACACAGTCACAATGAAGCCTGCCTTTTCCTGCTTTCACTTTGGACAGTTTGAGAACCTACCCGTTTTCTCCTCAGAACTGTTATGTGAGTAATGAAACTTTTCATGCCATCTTAGTACAGGTGTCACATTATCAGTCTCAATATCCAAACCAAATCATTTTAGGGGGAGTCCATCTTATCTCTGTGACATGGCAAGAGAGTCTTGTGGGGTTCCTCCTATAAAACGGGGGTAATAACATCTCTTTTTAAAAGTTCCTAAGAAAGGGAAATAGGAATTTAGAAGAGACTAATGTATTGGCTGAAAGCCTCATATCTTGCTGCAAAGTGGCATGGACATGTTCAAAATCCCTGGGCTTTTGGATGATACTCTCATAAAGATAAATTATGAAAAAATCAGCAAAGGAAATTAAATATTTATAAAAAGATTAACATGAGAAAATTAACAGCACATAGCATGACTCAACAATTATAGAATGTTGTTAGTTCTACTTTAATGCCATAGAGTAGAAGCATGGTGAGAACAACAGGCAAGTTTCCAAGTTAGGTCTGCATATCCATCACTGGGGGAGCCTTCACATAAAACTAAGTTTCAAAATCTAGTGATTAATTTTGAACTTTCATTAAGTGGAAATCATGTGTGTAGTTTTCTGCTTTTCCATTAATTGAGTTAAGAATCTAGGTGAAAAACCGTCTTGATAAGAAAAGCACTGTAATGGGCTGACAGAGAAATAATAGAACCAGATTCCACATAGCTGGAAAATTCAATCCTCATATCTCTTTCTTCACACCTTTATGAAAATTGTCACTAGCAACTAAACTATGCAATATATTTAACAGTCATTTCTTTGGAAGTCACATACTAATGGTGCAAGATAGTTGAGTAAGTGAGGAAACTCATGACAAACAATCCGTTTAAAAAGTGAGCAGTGTAAACTGGGATTTTACAAGGAGAAATTTGGTAACCCCTACAAATGTAACCCAATGGATCACACTTTTATTGTGTAGTGTATAATGCTAGGCAATATATTTCATGCATTATAGCTTAAAAAGCTAGGAAAACAGCCAGGTAAGCCAGGAAACTCTCATAAGAACTACGATATTCTTAGATTTATTTCTCTAATTCAGTTAATATACTCTAGTCTAATTGTAACAGATATGTAAAGTTATTGGATATATGGTTAAATTAAAAATGAAGAACATATATAATTTTACATATCCTTTATAAATTTATGTGGACATTATGTTATGTAGCAATAGGCCAATAAATATATTGATCAGAATAAAGACTTCTGGAAAGAGATAGATAGATAGATAGATAGATAGATAGATAGATAGATAGATAGATAAGCTTATCATATGACAGAAGTAGCATGTACTTTAATAAGGTAAATAATTTATTAGTGAATAATTTTTTCTGGGTTAAGTAATTAAGCATATTAAATAAATTATATCCTACTGTAATCATATAAAAATAAAATACAGCTGGAATAATTACCTGAATGTAAAAACAATTAAAACTACAAAAATATTACAATAAAATATACAAATACAATTGTTAATCACTATTTAGGGAAGACTTTCTGAAGGATAAGTACATAAATAACTACAGTGAATTAAAAAACTTCTGTATGCCTTAGAAATCATAAAATTGAAAAAAAAACATTGGGTAGACTGAAAGAAGATACTTACAATTTTAACACTCCATTAACATAACAAAATCTAAATGTGGAAACAACAAAATAAACAACTAAACATGATGAAGACCGAAAAATAAAAAAATAAAAAATAAAAAAAAAAGAAGAAGAAAGGAGAGATAGGAAGAAAAATATACAGAAGATATGAATAGTCAATTCACAAAAGAAGTTTGAATGTTTACGAACAAAAAATTTTGAACTTCATGAATATAATAGAAAATGCAATTTAAAACAAAGCAGCAGAATTTCACACCCAACATATTAGAAAACGTATTAAATGCTTTAAAGTAGCATGTATCAGCAGGAATATGAAAACCATTGTTCTTTCATATTCTTTCTGTTGGGAGTCTAATTGATGCAGCTATTTTGGAGAGAAACGTCAGGTGAAGAAAAACTATGAAGAGGATGAAACCAACCACCAAGCATTTCTTTCAAGCTATGTATACATTGCAGATTCTCCTTTAATATTTTGAGTTTACAAAAAAACAACAACACGTGTTTAAGTTCAGAAGATTTACAGAATCTCTGAAATCCATCCATTAACATTCTAGGGTGTTCATAAACTTCCGCACAAATGACCTGTGATGTGTAATTTCCCTGTTTGAAAACTATCCTCGCAGAGCCCTTATAGGATACTGAGAACAATTTAGACATCTCCAAGATACTTGTAGAACAACAAATGCAGCATTCTCTGTTATAATTTCACCCTTGGCAGAATTCTAGCTGAGAGGCAGATGGCTGACTGCTTTAGACTGATGTTTGGGTACCCTCAAAATTCATATGTTGAAGCCTAACCCTCAGTGTGATAGTATTTGGAAATGCGGCATTGAAGAGGTGACTAGGTCAGGAGGATGGAGCCCTCGTTAATGGGATTAATGCCTTTAGAATGGGAGCCCCAGAGAGCATCCTGGTCCCTTCTGCCATGTGAGGATACAGGGCAAAGATGGCCAGCTATGAATCAGGGAGAGGGCTCTCAACAGACAACAAGTCTTCTGGCATCTTGGCCTTGGATTTCCCAGTCTCGAACACTGTGAGAAATAAATTTCTGTTGTTTATAAGATACCTAGCCTATGGTATTTTTGTATAGCAGCCCAAAAGACTGAGACACTGACAATAATATTAACAGTCTTGATATTGATTTGGGTTGGTAAATTTGTTGATTGAAAGCTCTCTCAAATATTAATTAAAAATAAAAACCAATTCCATATATATATATATATATATATATATATATATATATATATAATCTTTAAAATATATATATACATATATGTATATTCATACATATATAATATTTAATTCTGAAAAATATTCTAGGCAGTTACTCCTTGCTAAACTATATAAAAATAAAATAAAAAAACACTTATTTCAGAAGCATAACTCTTCCTGTACCCGTTGGTGACATTTACAGATCTTCCTGTTGCCTGCCCCCATAATTTACTGGAGAATGAAACCTCTGACTTACAGCCCTGCTCCTCCCCTAAAGAAGCTCTGTTTCTTCAGCATCTGTATGGATCACTCATAACCTCAGTCCTTTGAACGTTTAAATTCTACCTTCACATCTTATCACATCTGCACCAACTTTTTACTCCTTATTGAGTTATGATATTAAAGATGTTTTTCCCTCACCTATGCACAGGACCCCTTTGCGATCAGTCTCCTTAAGAGTCTGGATCATCAGGGATACAGCTTATTTTCTGGATCTTCAACCTTTTTTTTCACTCTGCCTCTTTCCCAACAGTACTTCAATCTGTGAAATCCTCTCCCATCTTTAAAAGATAAACATTTCTCTTCACTTCTTTTAGATCCCCTGGAGTTATTGTTTTATCTCTCTTCTTCCCTTCAATGCCAAGTGTCTAAAAGGAGTTGTCTACAATTGCTGTCTCCTTCCTTTTTACCTTCCATTTGTGCTTCAGACAACTACAGTCTGACTTCTGCCACCTCCTCTCAGCTGAAATTATTGTAGATAAAATCACCATTGACTTCTTTGCTACTAAATTCAGTGGAAACTTCTCAGTCCTACTTTTAATTAACGTTTGGGCAGAATTTGATCTGTTCATTAACGCCTCGTTGCATTGCACTCTATTTTAGACATGGGTGCTGGGTGCTGTGATACCACACCCCCTGCTTTGTGCTTCTGAGACTCCTTATTGCAAGTTCCTTTTGTTTTCCTCAGTTATGTTTCTCTCTCTCTCTCTCTCTCTCTCTCTCTCTCTCTCTCTCTCTCTCTCTCTCTCTCTTTCTCTTTCTCTCTCTCTCTCTTATTCTAAACGCTTCCCCTTAGTAATCTTATTCATCTTCATACACTATGTTACATCCTAATAATTGTGGATGAAAAAGGGGTTCTTCAGAAAGTAACCTCACAGTATGATCTGATCATAAATGCTTAAACAGACAGATGGGCAGGCCCTAGTGGGTAGTTACTCCTCAGGCCTTTAACTTCTTTAGTAAAAGGTTTATCTTTGCCTTAAGCAGCTCTGTCCATTGTTTTTGTGCATCTGGGTTAACACACCTTTGAAATAAGGTAACCATCAGCAAGAGATCACATAATCTTGGTAACTATCCTAAAATTCAACCACCACCTTGCTTTCTCCCACCTTCAGGTAATCTTCCATAAGTCCCCTCCTTAATTCCAAATGCATAAAAGAAACTGCAAAAATGTTATTCTTGGGAGCATTTGAGATCTTACTTCCCTGTACTTATTGTCATTCAGCTCAAATAAAATCCTATAAAAATTCTTTATAAGTTTGAGCATTTCTTACATCAACATAATTTTGATGATATTTTCAGTCTATGTCTCTCACTTTGGACCCAATTGAAGTATCCAAGGATCTACTTAGTATCACAGCATGGATGGTGATACTGCTGGTATATGTGAGGACCATGATAATGAGAAATAACTGTGGATCAGCCTCTCTGCTAAAAACATTTCATGCATTATCTCAACCTTATAAAGTAGGTTCCAATATTGTCCCCATTTTAAGATGAATAAACTGAGGTTTGGAGAAATGTAGGAAATTACTGGACACATACAACTAGAATCCATATGTATCTGTTTGATTCCTAATCCCACAATGTTAACCCTTGTTTATGCTACTTCTCATTATAAACATACAAGGGCATCTCCACAAAAACTCAAATCCAACAGGTCCTAAGCTGATATCTTTCATTTGATTTACTCATGCAATGGTTTTCCATTCTGTATCAATTTACACAAGCAAGAAACGACTTTTTGTCTTATAGACCATATCTCATAAATCAAAAGTTTTTGTCACTTATTACAAAATAACTTCTACTTCCTTAAAAATAAGCCCTTTTGACCTATCTCCACTATTCAAAACACCATTACCCCTCCCCTGAATCGGGCAATCGCTTTGTAACTAATGTGCCTGCTTCTGATCATGGCCCCTCCAATCCATTTTTTACCATGCAGTTTGATTTTCTGAAGTCACATCTGACCATGTCATTTCCTTGCTTAGTTAGAGGCTGTCAATGCCATTCCGCTGCCCTCAAGATAAAGTCCAAACTCCTTCCCAGGACATGTAAGATCATTTGTGGCCTAGCCTCTCCTTACATCTATCTGTGTCTTCTTCTCTACTAGCTACTCACTTCATTCTAAGCACCAGTCATTGGACAGACTCTATTTGTAAATCCCTGAACAGTCTGTGCTGTATTTTGGTTCTAAGGTTTTAATTTTATTTTTCTCTTGACAAAAAATTGTATCTTTCTTCCCCTCTTCAATGAGTTGACTGCACCTCATCTTTCCAAGTTCAGTTTACATGGAGCCTCTTCTTATAAGCTTTCTCTAAGCTCCCTGTTCCCACCAAGACCCCCTGTTCTCCCAGAGCACATAGTCAGTCATTCCCTGATAATAAAATGCATCACCCTGCACCATCATGACCCATTTGCTTGCCTGATTCTGTCACTACACTTTGTCCCAGTAAGGGTAGGCATCATGACTTTATTTTAATTTCATTTTCACCAGAAGCCGAGCCTGTGGGAAGGATTCGAGTGCAAGTCATTTTGGAGGTGATCTCAGTAAACACTGGAGGCAGAGCAAGGAAGTGAGACAGGGAAGAGAAGGCAGTCAGTGAAGAGCTCAAGCGAGGGCCCACCCTGGGTTAATGGCGCTTAATATGCTGAGGCCCTTTGGGTTCCAGTGCAAAATCTCGGAGTTACCCCACCCTAGAAAAATGATAACATCTTTACACACTTTCCTGGTTGCACTGAAAGTTATGGTTTTAGCATTGGGTAACCCCTGGGTCCCAGACAAACCTGAGTAGGTTTGTCTGCTCCCTGCTACCCTGCTACCTGCTCTTAACAGTTTCTTGTTGAAGTCAGCTGAGGGGAGGGCAGGTGACTGGAGGAGAGGGCATTGATTCTCTGACACGTCTTGCCTGCTGTGTAGAGGCAAAATGAACTCCAATGACACGAAAGCTACCAGACCAAGAAATTTAAGAGCTGGCAGCTGAAGGTTACTTAGGCTAGCAGTGTACATTCTGGATGTGGATGGTGGACATGGTTCATCATGGCATTTGCTACAACCTTGCTTACTGTTTATACCTAATGACTCACAGTGCCTGGTATGCAGTAGACACTCAAAAATATTCATTAGAAATAAGGGATTTTTTTTTTCTCAAAAAAAGAAAACTGGTTTCTATGACTTGTTTGTTTTATCCTTTGTGTGGAGCATCAATTTCTAGCGCTTAGTAAGCTTAAGAAATATTTTGAATGAATGAATGGTTGCATAAATGGTCTCATTGAATGACGTACATGATCTTTAAGGTTCTTGTAAGCTGTGGGATGTTAGAATCTTAAAAAAAAAAAAATCAATATGCACTTTCCACGGTGTCCTCTTGAAGCACGACACTGTACTATCCTTGTGTGGGCACAACGGAGAGCAAAGCACAAGGTTTAATCATCCCAAACCAGTCCACCTCGGCGAAGAAGAATGCTCAAAAGCTCTTTCATCAGCCTCACAGCAGAGAGGCTGTGACTAATTGGAAGAGGGCCACCATGACCCAGTTTGGGGGCCCTGACACTTCAGAAACATTGAAAACCCCACTGTGGGATGGTGGAACATAGACTGGCTATTGCCACCTGAGCTCCACAAATGACAGAACTGGAAAGACAGCTCCAATCTCCAGACCTATTATTCGTATGCTCCCCATGAACACTTGCTGTATCCAAAAAAATAAATAAATAAATAATGGAATTGAAAGTGGAGGTGTGGGTGTGGGAGACGCTGGATTTTCAAATAGCTCCTGAAATGCCCTCTGAGACAGGCAGGGCTTGCGGGAAAGGACAATGGTGTCTCTAAACAACAGTGAAAAGCGAATGTGCTCTATTTATGGTTTTTAGAATAGTTAACATCTAAGAACAAACTTTTTCTTTTTTAGTTAATTGTGTATGTGTGTATGTACCACTGATTGCTGCTTTGTTGGTAGTAATTTTTTAGGCAGAAGTCCATGTTCTCTGGGAAAGCTCTTTCATATACTGACCCCATATAATGTTCTTTAAAAACCCAGATTTTTATCATAGCATTTTTCTAATTTAATAACATACCCCTTCTCTGATTATTAATTCATGTGCACAATTGAGGATGTTAGAAAACAGTAGGTGATTTTTGAGAAAAGCACCAGTAATCTCAAGTGCTCCAAACACCATAAATATCATTGGCATGTTTTTCTCATATCTATCTTTCTGCTTAGCTAGCTAGCTAGCTAGTTGCCTGTCTTTCTGTTCATCCATCTATCTCAATTAGAAGTTATCTTTACAATTTTCTGATTTAAAATATACTAGGTGGCAGACTTAAAATTTACTTTGGGGAGATCAGAGTTAGGATCCCAGAGAAGTTGCAGGTCATGATTTACTTTGAATGTGAATGACTTCTGTAGCTCGTTCTCAGATCAGTGGAAAACGGCTTGATTTTCATTGGAAAGCTCTCTTGGAGGGCTGGCGTTCAAAGTCACTGAGGCCTAGGCACACAGCTAGAGGGCCATTTGGCTGGTCAGGGGAGACAGGCACTGGGACTATGAATAGAGAAAACAGTGACTTCAGGTCACCTGTCAAAAAGACAATTGATTCTTATGTGCTGAAGTCTTGATTTGCAAATGTATATAGCACACATCAAGGTAAATAGCAATAAGGATTTCCTCATTTGGTGATGGGTCATGATTCTCTTAAACTAAGAAATTAAGACTACTGTATGGGTATGAATATATATAGGTATATTTTTCAAAACAACTGGACTATTCTGTTTATATATACATCTTGTAGAGCATTTTCCAACTACTAAAATATCATTTTCATTTCTTGTACTTGCAATTGCAAAGTTAAAACTTGTGACCAACCTAAGAAATGCATTTTGCAAAGTGAACTATTGTAAAACCTAAGTAAACATAACAATAGGTCTACTGATACTCAACAAACCCTATCCATTTTCTTCAGTCTTTTTCAAAGGCACTATAAGTACTTGGGATATTTATGTGAAATTTCATACATAATTTATATAAAATATAAAAGAGACAAATCTGGGCTTAATGTTGTCCAGATCCCTCATGAGAAAATCCTGAGCCTGCTGTTTATTTTTACACCCCCTGAGGTCACAGAACTGGTTAGTTGCAAAAACAGAGCTAGAATGAAATTGACTTGCTTTTCTCAACATCCTTTATTTATGTCGCCCCCTCCCATGGCATCACAGCCAAAGTGTGTATTTTATTTTTGGTAGATAGGGTTTGTAGATAGGTATAAATGAATATAGAAAATATGTATGTGTAAATATAATCCTTTCAGTATTTTTATTGAAAAAAAAAGACATGCTGAAAAGCACAGTAATACAATAATTTTCACAAAATGATCCACCTGCCCATATACCTAGAACCCAGATTGTGAATCTGTATCATCTGTTTCCCAGAAGCCCCTCTTGTGCTCAGGGATCCTCCCGCCTCTCCCCCATTTCACACACACACACACACACACACACACACACACACCCCATAAAAATTCTTCTTACTTCTGTATCATAGATTCGTTTTGATCCTTTTTGAATTTTATATGCGTTGAATCTTATAAATGTTCTATTTTGAGTTTGTTAATTTGCTCTAGAGTCTATATTATAGACGTGGATTCTTTCATATTGTTTCTTGTCGTTGATCTGACTGCTGCAAATTCTACAGGGTAGAATATGCTATTGTGAGAATATACCACAGCTTTATTTTAACCCATTCTGCAGTTGTAACCATTTTTATTTTGGTGAACATGTTGATGCTTTTAAGAGAGGAATTGCTGTGCCATGTGGGTAGGTAATGTTTATCTTTAGTAGATTCTTTCAACAGTTTTCCAAAGTATTGTGTCACTTACACGTCCACAACCAGAGTGAGTTTGTGTTGTTGGTCAACACTTGAAATCTTCTCTTTTATTTTTTTAAACCAGTTTCAGAAGTTGTGTAGTTGCATGACATTGTGCCCTTAATTTACACTCCAGTGGTGACTATATAAAATTATTTGGGTATCCTCATTTGTGAACAGCCTGTTCACTTTTTGCTCATTTTTGTATTCAATCATCATTTTCTCATTGATGTATTATGTGAGTTCTTATAGAATTCTAATGAATACTTTGTCATACATATATATTGCAGATAACTTCCAGCTCCTCTGTAGTTTGCTTTCTTAAATGTGTCTTTTGAAAAAAAGTTCTTAATTTTAATATCATCCAGTATATCACTTGCTTACATTATAGTTCGAATCTTTTTATCTTCACCATCTTTTCTTCTTTTAAGAACCTCTTATGGTTTAAAGTATTTTTATGTATTATATAACACATAGCTGTATAAGGGAAAGAATAATCTGGGAATATGCAAAGATCTAAAATATCAGTGTGTATGAAATAAACTATATAAGAAGAATGTATATCAAAACATAGAGGCACTTTTTTTGGTGTATGATTTTTTGTCATTATCATTATCACTAAAACATACATTTACTGCATACCAACAATAAGCAGCATACTGTGATTAAGTTTTATGTCATAAACAGCTGGATGTTTTGAAAAATTGTGGAGTGTTTTATATTAAATGTATGTGAGTAAATATAAGTATGTAAATTATTGCAAGGGGTAATATGAAAGCTCATGTAAATTTTAATAAAAAAATCACAATATGATAGAATTATTATGTTTAGAATTCTAGTTAGATGACTCCTCATGTTAATTAATTGATAGGAAAATGTCAATATCTACATCCTCTCTCCCATGTGCTTTTTACTCTCTCTAATTTGCTATTGGTCTTTCTCTTACTGTCAGTCACTCAGGAGATATAAAGTTGACCTACAGATTATATTTCACATAAAGTGTATTAGTCAAGATAATCCCTTCAAGGATGTAGCAGGTATACAGAATAACCATAAAATAATCATCTCTTTATTTTTCCTGCCTCTGATTAGCTATTGAAACATTAAGTACACATAGAAAAACAAGAAGAACATAAAATTGGTTTCATGAGGAAATTATAAATAATAACTAACAAATCAGAAAAAGTATTTCTAGTCTTACCCTTTGTTGCACAGATTCTTCCTGGAAAAAATCTACTTTAAATCAAAGTTTTGCTTAAATCCCTACAACATAAATTGAGTCTATTGGTTGTCATTGATGGATAATTACTGACTAACAAATCTCATTATGTTTTTCTGAAATTTTTTGTGTTTGTTAGTAGATATTGGCTTTGATGTTGGTCTTACATTAACATCTGAAAATTACTTTTCATTGTGTTCATGTTAGTGTCTTTTTCTGAGGAAGGGGTTGTGGGAGGAGTAAATAAATAAATAAATAAATAAAAAATTATATATATATATATAATTTTTTATTATATATATAAAACCTGTTTTATATATATATATATATATATACATAAAACCTGTTTCAAAAATCAAAAATATCATAAGTATTTTAAGTGAAAAGTTTACAAATACTAGTAAGTGGCATTTGTTTTACAGATTTTATTTTGGAACTGTCCATATCTCCAGTGTTCAATATGGGGAAGGACTTTGCCAGCCAATAAAAATTCAGAGGTGAAAATGGTAGCTGCCACTTTTAAGGATCTGATAGCTTTACAAGAAAGCTATAAGAAGCTTGACAAGGAATTATTCATATGCATGATACACATCATGTATTCATTTTGCAAAGCTGGGGAAGGGTGAGGATTTTGTGATCAGACCTTTACTTCTGAACAATTGTCACTGAATTTCAAATTTGGTAATTTTTTGCCATTATATCTTGTGCAGTGCATGTGTATTAGTTTGTACTGTAAAATTTCTTCCTACCATATGTCAGTACAAATTTAAAAGCCCCAGCTTTTTTGTTTGTTTGTTTTGTCTTTACTTAATATTTACTTTAGTAATTGTTAACAATTCTCCAGTGCCAAACTGGGGAGGTCAATGACTTCATACAAAACACCTTTCAGAGAGCTTCCGGATTCTCTGTTGTTTAGTTCCTAGGTAAAAATCAACACTTTAGTCAGGTTCCTCAGTTCTTTGCTCAACTAGGCCCTACCTCTGGACACCTGTAGTCATCTTTGCTTTGCCAAGTTTCAACCAAATTCCTGTTTAATCAGTTTGACAAAAAGCCCCCTAGCCTTGATGTTTCTTCTTGTACTTTTTCATGCACAGACACCCACCATGCTCCTTGGCTATAAATCCCCATTTGTCCTGTATTTATAGTTGAGCCCAATCCTTCTCCCCTACTGCAAAACCCCAGGCCCTCTCAAATAAAATATTTCTTATTATCTTTTATAAGTGTCATAAATAATTATATTCTAGTGATTTATTGAAGTGAAAAATGTATTATCCTAGGGAAACCCAGTGATTCATTACTTTCTAGGCTTCTTTTCTATTTGTACAATATAAATACATGTATCAAAATTAATGGAAGAATACCAGCTTAGGGGAACCTCCCCATATCTGCAGTATTGGGGGAAGGTAAGGTGTTTGAGATCACATCTTTACTTATGCATTAATAATTCTCACCTCCTCCTGAATTTCAAACTTAATACTTTCTCTGGCATTGTATTGTAAACTCCGGAAGGACAAGGCCCATACCAATAGTTTTTAGCCATATCTCCAAAGCTTAGTGCAGCGCTTGGCATACGCTAGGTACTCAATATAATTCAATAGAATTCAATCACATCTTCATTACCTTATAAAGCCTTCAAGTTATTTGTTTGTTTGTTTTGTTTTTAAAAGAAGGTGAAAGAGGGGAGACAGAGTCACTAGAGGCTTAGAGTAGAAAAGAAACTAACTTTTAAGTACCAAGTAGAATCATTGGACCTTCTGTTGTACAGGGTTGAAATCTGGTCCTAATGAGGACTTAGTTTCTCCTGTGACTTTCAAGAGAGTGGGGGCTGTTCAAGGAGAAAGCCGTAGTCCTTGCTGCTGGATGCTGGGTTCAGAGCATCTACTGAGCTCTCTGTTCTCCAAATGCTTCAGCCACAGTCACTTTAGGCTAAGTTGTACCAATTAAGTTTTAATTGTCCCTATAGCCATTTTGTTTACAGAAATGGGACTCTGGCTTTGCTATTTTTATTCTTGAAGCCAGTATAGAATGGTACCCCTGGGCTCCCACTGACTCAGAAGCCCTGTCTCGTTTTAAACTGAGCAATCACAGATGAGAAATATTGGCTCAGGAAATCTGCCCTTTGCTCTAGGCTGCTTCGGACTGCAGATCACTGACTGACTTGGCACCCTTGCATGGGGCTCACCAGAGGACCGTGGCTATTAACCCACATTAACTCCCGGATGGCAGTTTTCTGAAGGCATTTGCTTGACCATTATAAAGTCAATTGGAAAGTTGTTCATGTTGACACAGTATAAAATATATAGGTTTTTCTATTCTATTGTAGTGTGAAATCTTTTAAAGACTACTTTTTTTTTCATGGAATAGGAATCAGTTAAAAAGACCTGAATTTTATCTTTATCATCAGAGAGTTATGATGACAAGGGAGCAAATAAAGAAGCTTTGACATGCACTGAATGTGCTAATTTTTGGAGAGACTGGTTGGGTAATGTCCATTGTTTTCTCTAGATCCGTTCTCTACCTTTCCTCCCCATGCAGTATGACCTATGAGGCTGATCTGTGTGGGCCACACTTTTCCTTTGGTTTCCAATCATTTTGACCAATGGGATGCTTTGGGTAGGAGAAGAGAGAATTTGGTACTTATTCTCCTCTGCCCTCCCTGCCTGCACCACCTTTGGCAGTCACCATATCATCTATCTAAAGCCATAACGACTGATGGATGGTCTCTGTTACAGCATTTCTTAGGCCCCATCACTGTTGCTGCTTCTTGTACTTTCAGGAAGAGAATAGGGTGGTTGGCAGAATAATGGCCCTGATTAAGTTAAAAGCCTGGAGATGAGTGGATTCTCCTCGGTGAGTGGATTATGTGGATGTGCCCAGTTTGTCACAAGGGTCCTTATACATGGGGGGCAAGAGGTCAGAGCTAGAGTTGGAGACATGAGGAAGGAAATAGGTTAGACTAATGTGATTTTGGCTTTGAAGATAGAAGAGGGCCCCTAGTCAAGGAATACAGGCCTCTAGAACCTGGAAAAAGCAAAGAGCAGGTTCCCCTTAGCACCTCTGGAAGGAACTCAGCTTAGAGGACACCTTTATTGTAGCCAGTGAGACTTCCAACTTCTAGATATGATTATGAGTTTTGCAGTTCAAAGATATGAAGTTTTTGATACTTGGATACAGTGGCAATGAGAAATTAATTCAGATTCAAATGGCTTTCCACTTTTGTTAGACCCGTGGGACTACAGCATCTTTTTTTTTTTTTTTTAAGATTTTATTGGGGAATTGGGGGAGGAGAACAGACAAGTTGCTGTCTTTTTTGTTCTTCAGTCTAGTTGCGGAGGACATTGCTTCACTGGCCCATGTTGGTATCGTCATTGCGCTCTTCCCGGATGAGGCAGATCGGTTGCCGGCCTCTGGATGGTCGTTCACCGTGGCTATTGGCAGTTCACGCTGGCTGCCGGCCACTCACTGTAGCCTATGGCAGCCCACTGCAGCAGGGGCTGCAGCTATGCCATCCTGGGCACTCACAGCAGCCCAGCTCCAGGTGGAGCTGTTGTTCACCATCTTAGCTGTAGAGGGCAGTGTCACCGGCCCTCATATGTGGGATCTGAACGAGGGCCGCTGGCATCCCAAACCAGCTCTTAACTAATGTGCCACTCGGCCAGCCCATACAGCATCCTTTTATTGGTGAGTCATAACCTGGTCCACATCTTTATAAAAAAAACCCTTCCCTAATTATTTTTCATTTATCCCTTTGAGTGTACCGTCTGATTTCTGCAGGGATTCTGTTAAATGCTTGTACTTTTTATTCAGTATATCCACTTTTAGAGATTTGTTCTATGGAAAAAGTGGAAAATATGCATGGTGCCTCAGACATATACAAATATTCATTATAGCATTATTTATAACAACAAAAATAAGGAATAATGCCACTTTTCAGAATAGGGGCTGCTAAATGAATTATGGTACAACTGTGTAATATAATAAGAGAATGCCAAAAAATATTTATGTCAATATGTACATCCACACATGCATAATTATTTGAAAAAGCAGGCTGCCAAATAGATCTGTATCTATATCTACACTTACACCTCTATCTATCTATTTTATCTATCTATCTATCTATCTATCTATCTATCTATCTATCTATCTATCTTTCATTTATCTATTTGTTTAAATATACAGAAAAAGAAATAAATAAAAGGAAAAAAAAAGGTAAATGACGCTTTTAGTGGTTAACTCCGGCTAGTGGATGAAGGATAATGTTTTTTTCTTTGTGCTTTTTCATACTTTTAAAATTTTCTGCAAGGTTTACATTAATAGTCATAAAGAAAGTTTTAAAATTGTAATGAGACCTCGTCACATATGGTGGAATGCTTTGTATAACAACAGAAAGAAAAATCTTCTGGTTCCACCCACAGTGAGACTGGTGATTTTTTTCTACCTGTAACTATTTTTGTTCCACTCTGTCATAGTTATCTGTATTCTTATCTGACTCCTCTATCATATGACGGGCATTTCGGAGCAGAAAGTGTCCTAAAATATATTTCTTCCTACATTTATAGTGTCCTATGGGAGATTTCCAATATGTATTTACAGAAAGCTTTATGCTGAATTGAATTTATAGGTGCTTAATCAAAACTTCTTTGATGAGAGACTTATTTCTAGACTCATAAAAAATACAAGTAACAGGGCCGGCCAAGTGGCGCGGCAGTTAAGCTCTGGCTTGGGAAGCCAGCGGCCCTGGTTCGGGTCCCACTTATGAGGGCCAGTGACACTGTCCTCAAAAAAAATAAGAAATCTCCCTCACATTTATTTGGGCCAGCCGAGTGGCGCGGTGGTTAAGTGCTGGCTTGGGAAGCCAGCGGCCCTGGTTCGGGTCCCACTTATGAGGGTCAGTGACACTGTCCTCAAAAAAAATAAGAAATCTCCCTCACATTTATTTGGGCCGGCCGAGTGGCGCGGTGGTTAAGTGCTGGCTTGGGAAGCCAGCGGCCCTGGTTCGGGTCCCACATATGAGGGCCAGTAACACTGCCCTCAAAAAAAAAAAAAATACAAGTAACAGAAAAAAACAAAAACAAAAAACCTTGTGAGGCAAATTTATAAAGCCAGGAGATAGACAGAAGATAACCAACCTGATTTAAGGTGCAAATGGATAGTGAATTATTTATATCATATTGTTGTACAGAATTGTTCATCTAAAATTTGTTTACTAAGAGGATTGGATGAATGTAAGTACTTAGTAGAGATAAGCATTAGGATTAAGCTACTCAAAAATCACATCAAGTGCTGGAAGAAATGAAAGAAAATAGCCTATTGTACTTTAGTCAAATGGGAAAGTTTTCATGGACCAGTAGAATCTTTAATTAGTGAAGGACTGTCCAGTGCATTGAACAGAGAAAGACATTCTAAGAATATGGCACTCTTGTGGATAAGACTCAAGGAGAAGAGAGGACAAATGAGTGCAGATAGCTGTGTGACGATATGACCGAGTTCAGGAGAGTCTGGGTGTTACGTAATAATAATATCATACCATAATAAACAGCAGAGTGATAGAATTAAAATATGTCAGAAAGAGAGGGACCAGTGCCTTCTTTTGCATATGAGACCTTGAGTCTCCCAATATAGGGATACTTAAGAAAATCCCCAGATGTGACCTAAAGTCTCTATCGCTGGTCCAGTGACATGGTGTTTTTTTGTTTTGTTTTTTGCTTTTGTTTTTTATTTTTATTTTCTATGGGAAGAGTACTCATAATGATTGAGAACCCTCACATTCATTTCATTCAGGATTTTATAAGCTTAGCTACAAAATAATTTATTGGCTTAGTTACATTGTAAAAAAATACTATATTAAAATAGAACTGCATATTTATTGATAATGTTACTTATGTTTATTTATTTAGTAATCCAGTGCAGCATTTCTATATTTTTAATATAGTGATTTATAGGATATACTATGCCACTTGGAAATAGCTACTTATCAATACTTAGCTCTATAATTTTCTTTGTGTACATGAATTTTCCACATATGGTATGATGCCGATCAAGATGTTTATTGTACTGCATTTCTACAGAGTAGAAAAATGTATCATTAACTTCATAAATGACAATGATTCTTAAGCAAGCTGGACTCTGAGCCTTGCACCCTTTCTTTTATGATACTTCAGAGCTGTGCTGAGGAAAATTACTAACATCCAGCCATTCCTTAGCATTCATTAACTTAGTTACTCCTCACAATGAAATCATGAGTTATGAACCATTCATTATTAGTCCTATTTTTTCAGATGAGGAAACTGAGGCAGCGAAAAGTTGGACAATAGGTCTCAACAGTGCAGGATTTGAACCTAAGTAGTCTAGAACAAAAGCCTCTGCTTTTTCATTTTGTTATACAAACAATAATAAAGGCAAACTTTATTATCCTGTTCATGGCAAAAGAGAGTTACAACTAGGTTTTCTAATTGGTTTGTAATTTCTAAACTCAGAATAATAGTTCACTCCCACCGTTTTTCTGATATAGTAGAAAGAATGAACATGTAGGCTAGTCCTAGGAAACTCCATCATTGTCTAGTGGCCCAATCCCTGAGGGATGAAGGCCAGCCATGGGTCTGCAATTTTTCAAATGATTGGAGATCTCTTCTTTCTAACAGAATTCTGAAAGCAGTGGGTAACATTAAATATATATTGGTTATTATATTAAATAGAGAATTAAAAATTCAAAATCCATCAACTTATCTCTGTTGCCAGGTGTTCTAAAATTTCTGTCTCAGTGCAATTAAAATAATTAAAATGAGGTCCAAGTAGGCATCCTCAAGTTTGGTAGAACCTAAAGCATTAACAAAACGATAAAGTGTTTCAAAATTTCATTTCCAAATCCTGAAACCTTGTGCAGTTCAGTAGAAAGAGCAATGCTCAGGTGACCCTTCCAGATTTGCCATCTACCAGCTGGGTGATCTTGGGAAACTCAACTAGCATTTAAAAATTAAAAATAAAAATACCGCAGTGCTGTTGGTCTACGTCATTCTCCCTTTCTCCTACTCTTTTGACAAAAATCCATCGTGACAGAGCTTTTTTGGCATAATCCCCAAAGACTGCTTGATTTGGTTAATTCGACCTTCAACACAAATAAAAATTGTTGCTCTTTGTCAGAATAAGATTAAACTTAAAGAAACAGGGTGAAGGCCATACAATGAATACCCACTCAGCTAGAGATAAGACCTTGAGTTAGATGGCAGGCAAGACCTGGGTAAAGCCTGTTTTTTTCACATGACTAGAGGGTGAGAAACATGGGTTTAAATGGGATGCAGGGAGCCATGAAGGGCCAAGAGAATGACAGGCAGAGGAAGGTTAGGGCAGCTGTGTTTGTAAAAGATTAAGCTCTTTTATTCTTTTGAGAATTTCAGAGGACTTCAAGAAAATATGACATAGTTTCTGAAGCATGGCTGCCTGTGTTTTCCATTTTGGGGGTACAGAGAAGGGTCCTTTGGCCTTAGAAACAACTAATCTAACATGTGAGGTTTTTTGTTTTGTTTTGTTTTTATTTTTTTCTCATATGTGGGACCCGAACCCGGGCCGCTGGCCTCCCAAGCCAACTCCCAACCTCCCAACCACCGAGCCACTCGGCCTGCCCTAATGTGTGAGGTTTTTTAACGATAGGCTTGGATCTTCAATTGATAGTTTATACCTAATTTATAGCTGGTCAAATGGATGCCTATTAAGGCTGAATTGACAGTTGTCCAGCAACTGCTTAGTGTGGTTTTGGAACCCCGGCTGTGTCTGACACCAGTGTCCATATTCGTAACCACACTACCAGCTTTGAGATACAGGAAGGCTTGAACTTAATTACTCCATGGTATTTCTGCCTCTGCAAAACATGATCACACAGCTCACAAATAAAGATCACCTAAAGGGAAAGCGTTGGGGTATGAAACAGGAAAGAGGTCACAATCTTTAAGACAAATGAGTCCAACCAGACCACTGGCATGCCACCATGGATTAGAATGCAGCATTTTTATTGTAAAAGTCCACATATTAGGCAAATCCCTTTGCGAAAAGGTTTTCAAATACATAGACAGGGAGCAGCTGATAATTAAGAATTAGATTATACATAATATATATTCATATTGCCAACACTATGCACACACTGGAAAGCTAGCTTTTTTGAGTATCCCCATGGTGGAATATATTTCAAGTTGACAATAATAACATGTTTCTTACCATTGAAAATTTGCCTACAACTCTCCCAAAGAGTCAACATTCAGTATGTTAACAATTCAAAACAAGAAAATAATTAATTCTATTTACATGTGTTTGAGGTTATGTACTAAAGCACTGACATATTAAAGGTTTGTAAAATTGGCAGCTAAAATGTGTTTCAAGATTCATCCAGATGACTTGATGATACCTTTAAATAGATTTATATTAACAAAGCCACTCTCTCTTTTACTCTTTTTAGGTTATCTATAAAGTTTCACCAGCTGTGACTGAATTGTGACTGAGAGCAATGACTTCCATAACGAAGAACTGACAAAGGGGGCTATTTTAGAAGAATAAGGATTCAGAATAAGTGCATAAAGATGAAGCCCAACTCATGTTTCGAAGTCTAAGACACCTACTTCATGTGATTAGAATATGGTTGAGGCCACAATCAGAGGTTCAGCCTCCTTGTAAGTCATTAATTTGTTATTTCATCTTTAAAGTTTAACCTTCAGTGTATTTTTGCTTTTCACAGAGCATAGAATACTATATTCTGAACACTAGACAAGTGTGAATCTTGCTTACGCTGTCGTATGTCCTCAACCGCGTTTGTGGAGGGTCAAGGCTAACTTATTCCCAAACCTGGAAAAACAATGCACAAACTCTAATTATTCCCTAGTAGATCAATTTTTGTGTATAAATATAGGACATAAATATTGTTTTTAAAAGAGTATGATCTTTGGCTAAAATCAATTTTTGATAATGCATATATAATTGCCAGAGTTCTTTGGATCCTTCTGTTCATTTCTACAAGATCAAATATCACTTGACAATGCCTATGTGAAAAGATGAATCGTTGGGTCCAGGCCAGCACAGAGAGAGTCACCAGAAACAGGTGGGCTAGTTCACTTCCAACCATATTTATTGAGCATCACGTATGTGCCAGGCACTGTACAAGATGCTGAGAACCCTAAAAGGAAATGACAAAGATACTATCCCCAAGGCACTCACAGTCACTAGAAGCAGATCTTGAGATGGGGAGTAAGTCCTGTTAAGATCTATCATCCTAAAAAGAAGAAAAAACAGTGGCAAGCACATACAGTTACTCTATACTTCATGAAATTGGGCATATTTAGAGGTGGTGGATGTCAAATAGTCTGTATTTTACTTAAAATGTTTTAATGTGTCATACAAGGAAAAAACATAAGCTGTTTCAATCTTCATGCATAAGGGAGATGGTAGTGAAAATGCTTCCCTTCAATTCCAAACCCAAACCCTTATAATTACATTCATGATTCTTTTATAGCCCAAAGACATTCGTGATTCTTTTATAATCCAGAGACACAGAATAAAAGATGGTACTTTATGATAACTCCAATCCATTGATTTTTTTGGCTCTAAAGAGATGCATGCATTAAACTTGAAGCATTCTACGTTATTGAAATATTTACAGCATTGTACATGTGATATGGAGGAAATGTTCTTCCTGTCTTGGGATAGAAGTGTAATAGATTTCTTATCTAGGTTCTTCTATTGAAAGTGAGGTGTCAGATGGTCACATGTTTTGTTAGGGAGACCACTTCATGGATGGAGTAGAGGCTTGATCATGGCACTGTATACCTGAAATTGATGTTGTATAATATTGTATGCCAACTGTAATTGAATATATAGACAGTCACGGGATGTGGATTATATGGTGGAAGGGAGTCAAAGGAATTGTAATAGATAGTATGATATGGGGGGGGAGGAGTGGGAGGGGAGAATTGGGGGAGGGGGATTGTCACTTTGAGGGGTAAAAAGTATAACTATTGCACTTTGTTGTACACCTGAAACTAATTAAAAGTATATATAAATAAAAAATAAAATAAAAAAATAAAAAAAGAAAGTGAGGTATGATTTGTGTCAAATGAGGGAGATATTCTGTTGGGATCAAATTTGTCACAACTTGACCCCAAATGAACATAGGGTATCATTTTGAACCTTTTGCATCTAATTGTATTTTGAATTGAGTAAAGATGCCACTACTGTAAATAGCCATAGCTTTTACTATTGCAGTTACTGTAGCTGGAAAATATCTTATTTGGTTTCAAAGTTCTTGCTGTAATTTCACTTTGCCTTGTAGGTTTGCAACACAGAAACATTATAGTTCAAATCACACTCACCAAAGGAGAGTTGGGCGCAAACAATGACATTAACCGAATTTACCAGGTTAGAACAGAGAAACCAATTCAGATCGTTATAAACCACACACAAGATTACTTAAGTGGACTTAGAAAGGACATATTCTTTCTATGAGATTTAGTGAATAAGACCCATATCAACAAAACCCGTATCTCTTTACAGGTAAAGGTACGAGACCCAGTAAACTAGGTTGAACAAGCAGAAGGCAGTGGGAAAAAAGATGCGCGCATAGGAGTCCATTTTGGCGATACGGATATGTATCCGCCCATGTCTCCAAGCTCCTGTTCGGCAATCTTCAAAACAGCAGAAAAAGCTGGCACAGTCCTTGCCGTCCAGACACTCATAGCCGTATTCTTCATCCCTCTCTTGAAGGTGCGTGGCATTGTTCATTTGAATGGTTGCTGATCTTGGGCGGATGTCAATAGTAGGGGCCTGAGACAAGGGCAGGGAAAAGGAGGGACCAGAGTTCATTATACTTGACAAATCCCACACTATTTCTCCGCAATGCTACCAATGTGAATGATGAATCTGAAAATGAGTACTCTGGAAATTGCTATGACATTGTGATCTACAATGGTAAAATTGAACTCAGAAGGATAGCACATTTGCAGATTTCAAATTTTGAGCGTAAGCAGTGCAGCTGAAAATAATACCACGAAGCTAATAGCTAGAGCAAGAAGATTAAACACCGCAACAACTCAAAGTTTAAAGATTTAAATCAAACAACTACATGGAATCTTGTTCTAGTAAAGGTTAGATGTGAGGTTGGTTACATGAAGGTATTTAATGGTGTTGCATGTGAGTAGAACAAAGAAATAAAAATGCATCAATTTTGAAATTAAATTTTGTGTCATGCTTACCTATAGGCACATAGTAAACTCCATTATACTATGCAAATGCATTAAATGCTTTTGATATAAAATGTTAAAGTATAAATAAACATGGACATTTCCTTAGTTTGTATACCACAGTGGTATGGCTTATGGTTTAAAGGAATATGTGCTTTGTCTAACATCATTCATCATCTAGAAGCTTTAGAATGTCAGCAGCGTTTACCCTACATGTGAGTGAAAATTCAGAAAAAAATGTTACTCCCTTTCAAACTTTTTTTTGCATTTAAGAAGAAACTCATAACAATTTACAAAGTGCTAACATAATTTTCACCTTTAGACCTATTATAAAATTGCTGTAAGACTCAATGCTAATGTATGTAAGTTATTAATAGTTTTGGGATAATATAAATACAAATCCTAGTGTCTCTGAATCAGCTCTCACAATTCAACTGGGAGTAGAAATCTTGTCACATTGTATGACAGAGCCAAAAGCCTTCTGGATCACCCGAGAAGGAAGAGATGTGTGTTTTAACTTAAAGCATTTCAGAGACAGTATTATTTTTATAGAACTGACAGGTAGAGCTTAGATAAATGGAGGTTATTGGATTTACTTATCTAAAAGCAATCATGTTTTGAATTAGGATTTGCAGAGTTAAATTTTAAGTGCATGTATGGTATATGTGGTATATGGAAGATTTGGGTAGTGAAATTGGATTCTGTATTTATCTCAGAAGAGAGGATAAATTTTGGCTTTGTTGTTTAAAGAGATTATCTCTTTACTAATGGCATCTCATTGAACTTGTAGCTTTATAGCCTCATGTCAGGTCAAAACCTCTGAATTAGTGTAGGGTTGCTGAATCCACTCTAGAAATATATCAGAACTTTCTTCATCTTAACTGTGTCATCTCTAGTGGAATGCTTAAATATCTATTCATAAACAAAACAAACAAATAAATAAAACACCATGTAAGCATTAATACTTAAGTTCAGCAGTTGCATGCAGTGAATTTCCATTCCAAAAACTTTATACCTTGAAGGAAAACATCCGAAGAAGCTTTGGGTTTGTAGACAGAAAAGAGAATTGCATTTTTTTAATTAAAATAAGGAAAAATAATAATAAAAAAGAGACAAAATAAGATAAATTAAAAATACATTTTGAAAACATATTAAGTGAAAGGAACTGAAATTAGAAACACAAATGGACGTTTCTGAACTTGGAACAAAGTAGATGCCTGAAGTTGGAAAAGGGCATTTGGTGATTGCTAGTGAAAACTCCAATAAATTAATTCACAATTATCTAACTGCAAAGGCCAGTGTTGTTCATTTGTGAGGAACCTTTCCATATTTCCTGATTTCTCTGTATAGAAATACTGTGACTTCATTTTCTAATTATCATCAAGAAGGCCTTAATAGGTAAATCCAGACATAATGAACCAAAGGGCATGTTCAATGGGAAAATGAAAATTCAGCCTCTCATTTACACCCTAAGGTTCTGCTTGTTCTGATAAATCATCTCATTGCCTTAAAAGGGGGAAATGCATGAAATTCTCAGGTTTTTCTGTTTTCTCAGTTTCTTTAGCCCTCTTTCTCCTTCCTGTCTTCTGCCATCATCATGACCCTAGATTAAGGGATTCAAGTGTTTCTATTTCTGCCACCAAATCCACTCTGCACTGACCTAGCCAGCTGTTAGAGAGGGACAGAGGTCTTTCCCCAGAGAGCTCTTTAGGCTTGTTTGAAAGCCAGTTTTCATCCCCCTGTTACCGCTGGCAGGCGAGAATGCTGAGTATCAATAGAACCATCTTCTTGGAGGAAAATGAAATGGAAAGTGAAGGAGGGGGAGATTAAAAAATACACACAACAAGGAAACGAAAGGACAGAGAAAATGCAAAGGCAGAGAGAGGCAGAACAGACAGGGAAGGAAAGGACTGCACAAAGCATAGTGAATATTTGGGAAATTAAAGATCAGCAGTTATTTTGTATTACTCATCAAGACTAATGATGCTTCTTTCTTTACCTGTTATAAATTCTTATATTCAAATAAACATATGCCATTTATAGAATTCCACTGGGGTTCCTGGAGATTCATCAGGTTATAAGCTAGAATCAGCAAGATCCCCTCATTATAATTCAGCCCTCCCCAGAGTCTGTGGGTCAGATAGTTAGCCACTATCATATCATAGCATTCATGGCCCTTAAGCAGGAGACCAGGAACTGCTATAGGTGGGGTGGATCTCTTCGGCCCGGTCTTGGAAGGGAATGGACCTTGATATTCCAAGAGCTTTCTATGAGCCAGGCACTATGTTTAGGAGGGTAAATGGGTAGCTACATGCTCTCTTCAACATTAATAATAAATGATAATTGCTTTAAGCATTCAAATTTGTACTTTGTCATCTCTATTTAAAGTTCGGTGGCCAAGCAAAGTCATCCTCCCGGTTTCAAATCACTGAAATCAATTCCGGTTGGTAACTGTATAAACCCTCAACACGTACCATCCTCATCAGAGTTTAGGGGTAAAGACTCGTCCTGTAAGGTACTATGTAACACTTTTTACCTCTGTTGCCACATTTATTTCCCACAACAGCCCCATAAGCTATGTGTTTTTTACAGTACTCATTGTATGTATGAGAAAATGACAATACGGGGAGGCTAAAGAAGTTGCCCAAGCAGCAGATGAACCATTTCTTTTAAAACAAAAAGATGCATATGAAACCAGTAAAAGTCCTCTGGTAGCAAGACACACACACACACACACACACACACACACACACTAAATTATTTGCAACACTGGTGATTCTTGAAATTTTAACAATCTTGTGGCATTCTAGTGTAAAGCTTTGGATGAAAAATTTAACTTAAAACATCAATAATTTAAAAAATATTATAATAAAGGGGCAGAAAGTTGAAAATCACTGAAACCTAGAATAATGGCAGCTAGAAAATAGATACATTTCTCAGCAGTGGTTATACTTCTGATAAAATGAAGAGAGTAAGAGGCTGGTTTAGTGATTCAGACCTCTCCCAAGTAACTAATGACCATACCGAATCCTTATAACCTGGTCAAAGTCACACGTTCCTTTTTCATCTTGGAGCCCCAAAGTGTTGAGGCTTAACCTGCAGATAGGCTAAGCAAGACCAAACCAAAACAAAAGCAGGTGGTCTTCCTGCAAAAAAAAAATGTAAACAGTCCCAGTGGGAAATGATACATACAGGGTTTTTCTTCTTTTTGTCTTTGTCCTTGCTTGGTTTCCGGTTGCTGACAAAATAATGCAAGGTGCCATACTCCACCAAAGCAGAGAAAACAAATATGAAGCAGACAGACACAAAGAGATCCATTGCTGTGACATAGGAGACCTTGGGGAGTGACTTGCGGGCGATGGTGCTGAGGGTAGTCATTGTCAGGACAGTGGTGATACCTGAGGAGAAGCAAGGTAAAAGGGATCATGTGATCAAATCAGGGAGTCACTGAGTTACTGCTGGAACTTGATACGCAACCTCAGTAATGGGAAGGGAAGCATGATTGGAATTCATTTACTATACCCACAAATAGTTATTGCCTCACAAGTGTCATTTAGCCTTGCAGCACCTCTGCTCCCCTAACTCTAAAATATGTGATAATTTTTATAATCATTACAACCACTACTACATGCCATTGCTGTGAAGAGTAGAAAAGCCACGGGGACTGTACTGAACATGCCTGGCGTGGAGTCAGTGATCAGCAAACAACAGCATGTTCCTGCTAATTGCTCAGGGATCTCTTGCTCACTCCTTGTTCTCCAGCTCACCCAGCTCGATCCCTCCTCCCACCATGGCCATTTGCCAGAGAGCACTCATTTAATCAGTGGTCGAGATGAGCTATCAGAGTGGCCATAAGAGGGATTTTGACCATCAGGAGTTTGGACTTTCAGAAATTGATTTGAAATCTTTTCCTTAAAATATTTGTGGGACAGGCAAATTGGAATGCACCAATCCATTTGTTCTATTCATTCCTAAGTGCATATATTATTTGGATAGCCATTGAGTTACCAGCTATGTGCCAGGCACCATACTGGGAATGAAAAAGACATTTGCATGCTGATGTGAGAGGCAGTCACAGCATCTAATGCAACATCTTCTACTCACAGTGACAATCCTCCTAAAGTAATATGCTTAACATAGTTTTGGTTTGTTTCAGCATATAGTGTTAGACAAATTATTATAATTGTTGAGTAGGATTTGTAACATGAAGTACTGCATATAACAGAAAAAAAATCAAAATAACTATTTTGAAACAGATGGGGGACTAAATTAGGTTTGGAAGAGGACAGATATATAAATGATGCCCCGTCCCCACCCCCTCAAACTCCCCACCCCCTCCTCCCCAGTAATCATTTCTGCCTTCAGTTTTAGGAGCCTGGTACAGGTCATCTTGTCAGAGGTCTTATTATGTGAAACTATGAGATAAGTATCACCATATACAGTAGATTCAGCAAACTATAAATAATCTTAAAAGTGTGGGGATGGGTTCCCCAAATTTCACAGGTAATTATGTTTTCCCCAAAGTAATCTTTTTAGCGACATTTCTATAAAAAGGCAATTCATATGTATGTATGGCTTCAAATGCCATCGTGATAATTGTGTATGTTGCAATTAATTAATAGAAAGTTGTGTGCTGATAAATGTGCAACAGTTGACTGTAGAAAAAAATGAAGGCTGTGATGTTTAGCATTTGCCAGTTCCCATGGTGTTATTCCTTTCATTTTGGCTGGTGTCAGGCTGCCAACATGACATTTCCAGTCAAATGGTTGGAAAAGAATAAACGATCAGCTCTCATGAGCTGGCGAGAGCAGCTCCATCATGTAACTTTGGTCCAGAGACCAAAACAAACAAACAAAAATTGTTGAGATTAGAGGCTTTTTTGTTGTTGTTGCTCTTGTTAACTTATATTTATGAAGACAGTTTACCAAAAAACAACCTATTAAGGTAATTAAGGAAAACAGAATTAGGAAACTTTAAGCACTGTTTTTAGTTTTCTGGTTTTTTGTTGTTGTTGTTTTGTTTTGTTTTTTAATACGCTAGTTTTCTTTGAAATGAAACAAATGACATTTTAATGTAATTTTTCACTGAACTACAGGCAAATCAATTTAGAAAACAGCATAAAGATTACTTGTGTTGGGTACTTACCAGAGGACATTACAACACAAAGAAATGAGTCTCACCTAAAGAAGTTCTGGCTGGAACAGCGTCCTTATTGATCCAGAAAGACACCCAGGATAGGACAACAATGAGTGTGCAGGGGATGTATGTTTGGATGGTGAAGTAACCCATTCTCCTGCTCAGGTCAAAGTAGACGGACATTACCACGTAATCTCCTGGGATAGAACAAAGACAGCATCGTGTGACCCTTCTCAGATGCTGGGAAGCATTTAGGGGGACAAAAAGAACTTATATTCAATATTTATATTCACACATTTAAATTGAGAGTTCTAGATGGTTGTGGTAAAAACTATCTTCTACCCACTTGGGTTAAAAACAAAAGGCAAAATCCAAACTAAACTGAAATCTGATCCTTTTAAAGGCAACCCGACTACTAGATAGAAGGAAACATTTTTTAGCAGATTGATCATATTTTCTTCTTTTAGGTGATTTTTGATGGTGCCTTTTCTGCCTACTTAATATTCACAATATGAATGTCTTTGTTTGGTGAGGAGAGAGACGGACAGTGTTTGTACACTGTGTTTCTGTTCCTTAAAATGAATCCTAAGATTTGAAACAATTTCCTCTTGTTCTCAGGTCCTGTCTCCACACAAACCAGAGAGAATATCCTGGGTCTTGACACCACTAAATGACTAGTTTACTCAGTTTATAATGAAATTCCTATGCTGACATTTTTTCCTCTTGTTTTTATTGAGTCATATGGTTTTCTTTCATAGCAGCTACTTTAATGTGTAATTTCTCATTTGTGTGGTTAATTTGTAATATGTCTCCCCTATTAGACTTCATCTGCATGAGTCTACAAATGCTGCCTCTTTTAGCCCATAATTGCACTACCAGTAATCAACACCCGCTTGATTCTAAATAGGTGTTCGGTAGCATTAGTTGCATAAATGATCGAATGAATGAATACATTTATAAATTTACACATAAAGGAAAAAAGACCAAAAAAGCAAGAAGCTGTGTTCTGAAATATGTGTTAAAAAAAGAATTTATGTAAGTAATTCAGAGTAGAGTAACAAAAGAATCAAAGGATAATCATATAGTTATGCATAAGAACAGTGTAATGTGACACAATTTGAAGTGTCTGATTCTTTACAATCAGGATGCATGTGTTGCTTTTCAAATTTCATGTCCTTCATTTTGTATGATTCCAAGGGAAATTTTAAGGAATTTTAATTTGGAATTTGGAAAATATGCTATGGAGACACATCCCACTTACTCTATATTTATGTGTTCTTTACACTCTTAGAAAATATCAGTTTCAAAGACTTGATCTGCTCTTGCAACATGAGGTGAATCCATGAGAAACCAGTTTTCAAATATTGCTTCTTTTTTGTTTTCTAAATGATAATTTGTCCTAAAAGGCGTAGAGAATGAAATCCAAATCATGTTTTTCATTTTAATTATTTGGCTTCATGCCCATGTTTCTCTGCTTGCTTGGCTGATTCAGATCTGATTTGAAAATAAGGTACTTAGGAGCCTCATGCAGAGAAGATTGACTTGGCAGGATGAGTCATTCCTGCTCAGGCCAGTCCTTCCTCCCACTCTCAAGCTTCACCCCACACCTTGCCAAGCTGCTGAACCAGAAAACCCTCATTGGGTCCTCTTTGAAGGAGTAAAGGCTCTCCTTGGCAGTATTTCCTAAATGGGGTTAGGGGTATCTTCTAACACTGCCCGTTGGTGGGTTCATGTACTATTGTTTGTCTGAGTCAGACATGGTTACACAGTGATAATGAGATGGAGAATTTAGCTTTCATTGGAACATCCATTCCCTCTCGGAGATCAATACGCAGAAATTATTTAGTGATCATCCCTTAAAAGTTGAAGGTATGAATTTCTTACTGATGATAGCTAGATTTTGATTAGTTCCCTGACATTATGTTTCCTTCTGTTGATTTATCTAGACTTAAGCTATTTAAAGTCAAAGCATTTTATACATTAGTTTGGTTCCTGCTTTTATTCTAATTTAGAATATAATATACACAGGCTATGATTGTGGAGTACAGACATTTGATTGGAAATGACCCATATTAATGTTTTCTTGTTTCCCCCCATTTCTTTGATCTGAATACCAGAAGTGAATGCAAGCTAGGAAAAAACAAAGAAAGACGTTTATTTATTTATTTATTTATTTATTTATTTATTTATTTATTTATTAGCTGAGCCACACTGCCACCTGTTGGCATTTTAGCGGCAGCTCAGCTCAGGCTGGGAATGGAACTGGTGACCCTGTTGCTCAGAGCTTGCACTCTTGAGCGAGCTCTTAACCAACTGAGCCACTCAGCTGGCCTGAAAGAGGTTTTTTTTTAAAAAAATTAATAATTTTTATGTTCCAAGTCCTTGAAAGTTTTGTGCATATTTTAAAGGTGTTAAATGAAACTTTACAAATTATAATATTTTAAATCTACACAATTTTAGTGTCTTCTTTTTACTCTTCATCATGTAAATGAATGAGGATCTACACTTTGGCATCAATGATCTGATTCTCTTAAAGATGACCTCTAATTTTGCCTCCAGTTAACAAGATACTTATCTTGATTGCATTCTCCTCTTCCCTTTAAATGAGAATCTAAACTCCCATTGCCTATTTTTATGGCTTTCTATGTTAAGGTAATAGCTTCTCAGCATCCTCCATCTTTGCTAGGAACCCCAAAACTTTTCTACCAGTAGATTACAAATTCAAACTTGAGAACAGGCCTTTTAAAAGCAAGGCAGCTTCACGGGGACAGCCTGATGCCTGTCTTATCTCTAAGGCCACATCACTTTTTAAAATTTTAAAACTCTTGGGCGGAGGAGCCTATAAAATCAAATCCCCTGAAGGAGCCGCATCAGTGATTCTCCAAGCCCAGAAGTTTAAATGTCAACCTAGTCAAAGAGGGTTGTTTCAGCCACTTCAGATTTATTTCACTGACTTATTCTAACATAAATATCTAAAGTCACAACATTTTATAAATGAGTCTGGTGCCTACTTCTGTCGTAATTTAGAATATAATAGACCCAGGCTGTGATTGAGGAGAGAAGACATGTAATTTGAATAATATTTATAAATGTCCATTCTTTCTTTATTTTTTGTAAGCTTCTTATATCTAGTTTCAGGAAGAGACCATCAATATCTGTGAACAATGAACTCCAATTATTCTTTCATTAGTGTAATTAAATCATATAAAACTTTAAAATTCAGATTTATTAGAAGGTTTAAACTCAGTTCATAGGTGAAACTTTCTCCCCTTAATAACTTGAGTATTCCAAGATAGAGAAGTCTTCCCCTCTAGTCAACATCTAAAATAAAAAAATAAAAAATATTTTCTAGTTACCAGTAATGTGGCCCTACTATGGGCAGGCACTGGGCTGAATGGTTTGCACATGTTTTCTCTAAACATCCTAATCACTTTGTCACGAGAGTGAGGAGCTAAGACTTCATTATGTTCCTCTCTCATGATTCTTACTCCACTTAAATATAATGAATCGAGCATATGTTATTTTCCTGGTTAACTCTGAAGGCATAATTAGAGTGCTGTATTAGGCAACGTAGAGAGTAAGACCTATGGAATCTCACAATTGATTCTAAATTAAATGGATTAAATGGGAGTGAGATTACTTTCTGTCTGACTACAACTTAGACAGACAGAGTGATGTGCTGAGACGATACACCAGATCTGCCTTGATCACTGGTGATTCAACTATTGATTCTGAAGTGGAACCCATGAGGCAGAGTAGTTGATTGGCTGCATTTTCATTTGTGGAAATTGTTTTCTGAATTAGGTCTGTACCTTACCTAACACACAAAAATAAAGGTAAGATCAACCAATGATCCAAATTTAAGTGTGAATATAAATACCACACAAGGAAAATACTTTTACAATATATAGTGTTGAGCAGGCTTTGTCAAACTCACATAAAACATAGAAGGTATATAGGAAAAAAAAATTGCAGGTTTATCATTTAAAACATAGAACATCTGTATTATAAATATTTTGCTGTAAATAATATTTTTTTTAACTGAGCCATACTGCCACTTGTTGGCAGCTCAGCCGCAGCTCAGCTCAGGCTGGGCATCGAACTGCCATTGCTCAGAGCTCAGCTCACACTCTTGAGTGAGCTTTTAACCAACTGAGCCACTAGGCTGGCCCATGCAGTAAATAATTTTAAGAGGCAAAATATCATGCTTGAATAAAGTATTTCCAAAGTACATAAGGAATCAAAGGCTAATATGACTGATACATAAAGAATTCTCATTAATTATTGAGAAAAGAAACCCACTTTTTAAACTAGGATAAAACATATGGACCATTCATGAATACTGAATATATAAAAAGAATCTCAACTTCAGTAGTCATCAGAGAAATCCAAAGTACAATAATAATATTTCATTTTTTGCCTGTCAAATTGGGGGCAAACATAGACGTGATTTTCAGTCCTGACAAGGTGTGGGCAAAGAGCAGAGCTCTACACTCTACACTCTTGTTAGGGGTGCACAGTGATGTAAAGTTTTCAGAAAATAATATGGAAGTATATAAAAAACATATTTTGCTCCTAGATATCTGGAATAAGCACTGCAGAGGGGAAAAAGGTTTTTTTTGTGTTTGTTTTTTTTTTTTTTTTTTTAAATATTGCCTTTCAATTGGCATCAAGCTTTCCTCAAGGTTTGTTGTGTACCCAAAAGAAGGACTAGAATACCAAGTTGTTGGGCAAAATCCCAGTCCCTGGACTTAAGGAGTCTAGAACCTTATAGGGGAATAGAGACTTTCATATTTAGTTAGTTGCTAACTTTTATGCATGCTATCCCCATATCACTCTAGGATTCCTGGTGGTGGTTTCGGTTGTCATTAACTCTTCTAGAAATACGTCAACATTCTTCCAGCAACTAGGCCCTGAAAGGTCAAGTGGAGAAGACATAGCTAAAACTAATCCTTGTCCTCAAGGAGCCCTCAGGCTAAGGAAGACATCAATATAGCATCACTACTCGATGGTACAAGACTCTCATAAAACGTACACATGCTCATGTATCCTACACCATGATTAGATGAAGTTCCTGGCAAGCACATTTCTGGAAGTTCTCATTCAATGATGCTAGTCTTCACAAAACCTTGAGATCTGTGCTCCTCTACAGAGAAAGTTCAAACTCCTGAGTCTGGCGGGCAGAGCTGTCTATAATTTGAATTTTACCTAGATCTTTCTCTCTCATTACTCCATGTTCTCTAAGCCTTAGACAAAGTAAATTAAATACTGTTTTCATTTCATGCTTCTATAGTGTTTCTGTCTTTATTCTTCCTGGCATCATATCTCTCTCAGGTCCGTAACTCATCTCCTTCCTCCTTTTTTTTTTTTAAGGTCAGTGTCACTGGCCCTCATATGAGGGATCTGAACCCCGGCCGCTGACATCCCAAGCCAGCTCCCAACCACCGCACCACTTGGCCGGCCCTCCTTCCTCCTTTTTTAACAGCCTTCCCCCATAACCACACTACCACACACACCTATTCTATAGTATGACTAGACTGTGCTAACATGGTAGCCATCTTAAATAAAAATTAAAAGTAAATAATACTTAAAAATTTATTTCCTCAGTAGTTCAAGCTGCATTTCAAGTGTTCAGTAAATACATGTTGCCTAGTGACTACTGTATTGCGTCGATTCAGATTATAGACGAGTTACTTCATCATGGAAAGCTCAGCTGGGCAATGCTGGTCTAAATTAATCTTTCTAGAATGCCTTTCTACTTATTACCTTCAAGTTCTTCAGTGTAAAAATCCCTACTGCTTACCACATGATTCTAGTCCATTTGCCCTGATCCATACTGTACCATCTCAGCTGTGTCTCATAACACAAATAATCTCCCCATTTTGTGCTTATCCCACTGGATTTACTTTCTTTTCTCCCAAGGGGTCTTGATCATTATTTTATCTTCATTTGCCATATATTGCCTCAGGTTTCTGAAATACTCTCTGTTCCTTGATTATGTCATGCACATATACACACCTCAGACCCTTCCATAATTGCCCATTGACATCAGGGCACACTAAAATTCTTTAACTTGTCCTATCAGACTTTATATGTTCTTTCCCCTGACTGCATCTCCAGCCACTTCTTAAATGTTAAGAATATTGCTTCACACTCCAGCCAGGGTTCTTGGAGTTCCTTCTCTGCCCTGGCCACCTCCTGACGTAGGGTCTTTTATGTGCTGATTTCCTTAGCTCAAATTCTAATATCCTCATTTTTACTTAATTAACTATTATTTCTTAGATGTCTATTAGTTGATCCCCTCATCAGAGAAGCCCTTATTAGATCGAATGTCCTCAGTAAGGTATCACAGCACTTGAGACTGTCATAGATCTGGCCATAATGGAAGGTATATGATTGTGTGAATATTGGATTACACTGCAGATTATAATTCCCTGTGACTTTGCTTGCTGAGTTTACTCTCGGCACCTAGTACAGTGCCTGACACATAGAAGGAGTTCAACAATGACTTGTTAAATGAATAAATACCTTCACTCAGAAAGCCATGAAGAAAATCCTAGGTGAACTACACACCAAAAGCATTTAAGACCAAGGTAGAGATCAATATGGGCTTTTAAACTAGTAAACTATTACTTTAGAAATTATTGCTTCTGGAAATGTTTTTACTGGATACCTTGCTGAACTCGGACAATGTGGATGTAAGGTCACAGTGAGCTTTTCGAAATCTTAACTGTTTGCCAAGAAGGAAAAAGGGAAGGGTGGCAGTGTTATGCTTATTAAAGAATTGATTGGTGATTTCAGCTTCTCAGCCAGATCCAATTAGTGAGAGAAGAGAACAAAGGGCTTGGCTGCTTAAACAGAACAGTCTTCCAGGTCAAGTCTAATACGTGTGTTTTCATCTCAAAACTGCAGCATTTGTATTTCATCTGTTGATTGTTTAAGCTCATATGTCGAAAAAAGAATAAAACAGCAATTGGGAAAATACAGTGAAAAATAAAAAGTGTCGTTTATAATTTTTTCCAGGCTGAGTATATCTTTTATGGACTCCCTCTGACACCCCCACTGAGGAAAGAGAGCATAGAATTGTGGTGAAACACAGTGGCTGCTCCAAGTTAAATTCCTTAGAAACAGAGCTGGAGTCCAATATTCTTGCAAGGATTGCTGGGTCATAAGGTAGTTCTATTTACAATTTTTTTAGGAGCCTCCCCATAATGTTTTCCATAGTGACTGCACCAATCTGCAATCCCACCAACAATGCACAAGGGTTCTCTTTTCTCCACATCCTCTCCAACACTCCTTTGTTGATTTATTGATGATGGCCATTCTGACCGGGGTGAGGTGCTATCTCATTGTGGTTTTTATTTTCATTTCTCTGATGATTAATCATGTTGAGCAGAAGTTTCTGGGTGTTGAGTTATAATCATTAGATAGCATTTCTCTCTTCCTGATTTTGGAACCATTTGTGAGATGCATTCATAAATTCAATAGTTAGACCAAATGCCATCTTTCTTGCTAGTAGTATTGGTTTGGGTGATAAGTGTGTAATCACAGATGGGATTCTTACACTTTCTCATCCAAACCTAGCCTTTGGTATTAACAACTGGAAGGACAGCTAAGTGTGCAAGACCAACATACTTGCTTAGAATAGCTGGCTGGCGCCTGCTGAGTACCTAAAGTACAGACTGAATGAGACAAACTTTTGGATTAACTTTTAAAAATTAATCCATGCCTTGACTCAAGAGAGTTAACCAAATGCATAACAGATGCAAGAAATTATTAGATCCATCCAATAAGGAAACACCTAAGGGGTCAATTATCCCAACTTTGCCAGCCAAATAACAGAATGAATAAAGGAGGAGGAAGTCAGAGTGGAATCTTGTCTTTGCAATACGTCTAAAGGCTAGAAATTCCTGTGTAATGCATCAGCAAAATATAAGGCAAGAGAGAGAGAACTGTGGCTGCCCATGGAGAAAGATTCCATTTTCCAGGAGTCTTTGCAGACCTGCTTTCCCTGTTGGGAAATCTTGCTTCTTTCTGCAGGTCACAAAGAGGATTTCTACTCATTTCTTCTGTGAACTGCAGTCTCATCATTTCTATGCCAGAATGGCAAAATACAACATATTGACTCCTTCTCTGTGGCTTTGGGATTACAATTGTGACAACACAGTTATAATCTCTAATGCCAAGGAGCATAAAATCCTTCCTCAACTAGCACTTACTTAAGGTTGACTGGAAGTAAATGACTGCTATCTTTCTTAGGATTTTTCAGACTTCCACTGATATTTTTATTACGCCAGTCAAATTTTCTTATCACAGTTGACAGAAACACATGTAACTATACTTTTGTTTGTGCTCCTTATTGGTAGTTCTCTTCTGAGCTGTTGAAAATATTTCCAGTAAGTAACTTAGAGCCATGAGAGCTAAGAGTGGAATATGAATTCATGTTTTAAAATACCTCCTGAAATGAGATTTCTGAAAGAGGTAAATTAGGAGATCTGCTGGTATCACAGTAATATTCGAAGCCCAGAGTAACCACACATAAAAGCGTATTTTGTTGCCTTGACTACCAAGCCACATTGATATGTAGTCTGGACTTCAGAGTCCAAGTTGAACAGAAAAGAACAGATAATTTTTGTGACACAAATCTGTGAACTATATGAAAATGATATTAATGGTTTTCATGGATACACTGATGTTCATATAAACAAGAAGACTGCTTTACTGTCATTCCTGTTACAGGTAGCCCTTTAACAAAGGCACATATATATATATATATATATATATATATATATATAATCAATCAATATATATATATAAATCAATTATATATATATAATCTATATATATAATCAATATATATATAATCTATATATATATAATCAATATATATATATAATCTATATATATATATATATATAATCAATGGGAAGCTTATCTACCAATGTCATGAAGCTGTTTTGCAAAACAACTGTCCTTAGAAAGCTCCAAGTCCCACTTCTTGTATATATTATCTCTGAAAGATTACAAAACACTCTCCCTACCATTATTAGCAAATGTGGTTTTCACAACAGACTTAGTAATAGGTATGATATTCCTATTTTACTGGGAGAATTTAAATAACTTACCCAAGTCTTTCTACCTTGTTAATGTCACTGGTACTTGAATCCTAGGACTGGATCCTGTATAATTTCTACATCCATGAACTACTCTGCACTTACATAAAAACATGTTTTAGTATCTAGTCAGATGTTTGTGAGAGTTAGATTTAATTATGCTGGGAAACTGCATTCCCTTTGGATGGATCAAAGTGGAAAATACATTCATCTGTATCTTCAACTGTAGATTTCTGAGCCAGAGCTGTTTTATTTATATAAATCCCAGGTGAATTTATTTGCTGCATTGTTGGAATTGATGATGAGCTCAAAATAGTGAATTGTATTACAAAAGGCCATATTGAGCTAAGAATCTGTGGTGGGGTTTTTTCAGAAGGCAAGGAAGGAAGAGAAACTAGTAACTAATAGATTTTTTGTTGTTGTTGTTTTGTTTTTTTTTTGGTAAAGGAAGGCAGAGAACAGATATATTAGCAAATACCTAGGTTCACTATGTGAACCTAGAGAAACCACTAGCATCTGGAGGCAAATGTTAAACTTCTTCTGGTCTAAAGCTATTCTCCAAGAGAAAAACTCTAGTATAGTTTGTTGAGTCAGACAGGCTGGTATTCCAGACAAATCAGTTTCCAACCTCCTAAAAGTAAGATGTGTATTATATAAGGTTCAAGAAGAAATTAAAGGAATTTTTTTCTTTGTATTCAGTGTTCCCAGTTACCCAAACCAGCTCTCTATATTAACTACATTCAATAATTACTTACCTTTCCACTTTTTCGCTTTCTATCTGTGATCCGAACTAGTGATTCAAAATGAACAGGCTGTTGACTCCAGAAGGAGTGCTGGTTTCAGAGGCAGGGGTCTTGGGTCGGCTACTAGATAGCTTTGTCTCCTAAGATAAAATGCCCATCTTTTTTGATGAGCCTCAACTGCTTAATCGTTAAGAGGATAGAATTGGTTGATGTGGATACATTCTAAGACCTTTTTTAACTTCAGCTCCATTTTGAATGTTTAGTAATAGTTCTGTGTTTGTATGCAACAGAATGGTGTTAATTACATTACAAAGACTACTCAATTTTGTAATAACTGATATTAATGGACCTTTCACGATGAGTCAGGAATTATACCAAGTGTATTATATGTACAAGTATTAACTCTTTTTATGTTCACATTAATCCTATGAGGTGAGTTCTAGTAAGGAAGTTGAGACTCAGAGAGTTAAGAAACGTGCCCCAAATCACACAACCAGTTAATAACAGGAATAGGATGTTTGTACCCAGTCCATCTGATACCACAGTCCTAGCAGTGGACGTTATTCATATCCACTCCTTGCCATGACCTTCTCTGAGCTGAAGCACCCATTCCCCAGGTGGCACAAGGATTGGCTGCTAACAGCTCACCACTGACCCCTTTTCTGGAAAGTTGCCTTTGCCCTAAATGGAATCATCTTCACTAGGAGATTAAGACCACCCCACCTCAGTCTACAGAGTATAAACGATGGCTGCTCTTGCCTCAAGATGGTGGGTGCAGTTTGTTCCAGAAGCCCTCCTCCTTTGGTTGAAGTAAATCATGCTTCGCTTTTTCCGCTGCCCTTTCCTGCTCCCCTCATCCCCCATTTTTAACAGTCAATTGAAACAAACCTTGAGGAATGCTTGATACCAATTGAAAGGCAGTATTTAAAAAATAAACTTTTCCCCTTGCAGTGCTTATTCCAGATATCTAGGGGTAAAATATGTTTTTTCTACACTTCTAGGTTATTTACTGAAAAGTCTACACCAGTGTAGACACCTACCAAGAGTGTGTAGTTCTGTTCTTTGTCCACATCTTGTCAGGGCTGAAAATTACCTTATGACTCAGCAATCTCACTTCTGGGTATTTAAACAAAGAAATACAAAACACTAATTCGACAAGACATATGTACCCCTATGTTCACTGCAGAACTATTTATAATAGCCAAGACATGGAAGCAACCTAAATGCCCATCAAGAGATGAAGGGATGAAGAGTATGTGGGATATTTATACAATGGAGTATTACTCAGCCATAAAAAGAATGAAACCTTACTATTTGCAAGAATAAGGATGGACCCAGAGGGTATTATGTTAAGTGAAATACGTCAGACTGCGAGAGACAAATATCTTATGATCACTTATATGTTGGAATCTAAAGAACAAAATAAATGAATAAATAAAACAGATATAGACTTATAGATACAGAGAAAAACCTGTTGGTTGCAGATGGGAGGCGGGCCAGGGGATGGGTGAAAAGGTGAAGGGATTAGGAAGTACAAATTGGTAGCTCCAAAATAGTTACAAGGATGTGAAATACAGTGTGGGGAATATAGTAAATGCTATTGTAAAACAATGTGTAGTGTCAGATGGGTACTAGACTTATCAAGGGATCACCTCATAAATTATATAAATGCCTGACCACTATGCTGTACACATGAAATTAATATAAAATAACATTGAGTGTCAATTGTAATTAAATATATTAGGTTGTCGCCAAAGTCATGACATATTTTTTGTATGTTTTTTGTTACAAAAATGCGTCATGACTTTTCTGACAACCCAATATATATATATATAGTCACTGGATGTAAAGTACAGCATAGGGAATACAGTCAATGGTATTGTAATAGCTATGTAGTGTCAGATAGATAGTAGACTTTGTTGGGGTTATTACTTTGTCAGGGGTGTAAATGTCTGATTACTATGTTGTTTTGTACACCTGAAACTAATACTAAAAAAAAAAAAAAGATTACAAAAAAATAAAAGACAGAAAACTTTTCTGGAGACATAAGCATGTTAATCGAAAGGAACACTTTGTTTTCTTATTGTTTTACACTCTTTCAATGGGTCTGGCATAACTTTGTGTTCCAAGCCAGATCTGGTTAATCTAACTCAGGCATTGACATTTTATTGAAGAAAAGACTCTACCAAGCTTGAGAAACTAATGTTACCAGAACACCAAGCTTTCTAAAATGGATTTGAGAGCAGCTGGGAAAAGAACGTTTAAATTCAGTCAACTGAAGGCAATGGTTGCAAAAGGTCAAATCGCAAAGTGTTCTCTGAGATGTGAAATCACTCCTGGGGATACTCTGCAAAATTATAGGCTTAAAAACTTAACCTCACTTGCTCTTTGCACTATGGCCAAACACTCAATTTTAAATATGTTTGTTGTTGTCTTTCCCTGCTGGAATTCTCTCACCTAGGAAGTTTTGTGTTTTGTGATAGTCAAGGTAATTTTTGAGATGCCTGTCAAAAATCATTACCATTATAAAAAATACTTGTAAATTACATCATACTATGTAGAATTAGTTCTAAAAAAGGCTCAGCTTCTCTGAATAAAGAAACTTTCTTTGTTGATGGGGAAAGCTCTTTACTAAAGTCAGCTGACCTGGGCTCTGATTTCTGCCAGGCTGTGACCTTGTCTGATCTCAGGTAAATTCCTTTTCCTTTCTGGTTCCCTCTCTTTTATTTTTTTTATTTTTTATAAAATAGAATTAATTCAATTAGATAACAGATTTTGGAAAAGCAGCAACCGCATCCATTTTCTGGTTACATTTGGCATTCGAATCTCAAGGCTCTGTTGGTTTCAATTTATATGTCAAAGCATGAATTCCAGTATCAGCCTGTTTGCCCCCTGGAGTGTTGCATTCCTGTCACTTTATAAAGGACAGTTTAGATCCAGGGGTTGATGTCCAGCATACTCTGTCTACAGGGAAGATGAGGATTGTGTTTTTGAGAAAATGGGCTCTGGGAGCAACTGCTTTGGGAAAAGGATCATGTGAGCCAATGTCTGTGGTCTGTGCCTCCTATCTGGCTTCTGTTGTTGTTGCATTGATAGAGGAGATTATCAAAAGCCCTCTAAATCCTTTTTTTTTTTTTTTTTTTTTGAGTTGGCACTTGCTTTATTTTCACAGATGGTGTTCCATGTCTAATCAGCATCAATAACAATGGTGTGACTCTCTGCTCATCAAAACTGAAACTGTCTTTGGGTAAATTATATAGGGAGTTTACAGTGCTTTTATTGCTGCATTAGAGTTTGGATTTTGATCCTAGGTGTCCGAGATGAAAGGGAATTTTGAGATCAGTCCTGTTTCTTTGTTGTACAGATGAGAAAATAGAGCTCTGAGGAGTCCAGGAGCTTACCAAAGGTCATGGTACACTGTAGAGCCTAGGAGCTAGGTCTCTCCGTTTACCTCTGAGTGCTTTATTATTTTCATTAAAACTGTCATTTAAATGACTAAGCTATGAGTTGTAAATTGACTTATGATTTTATGCATTAAAGGTTTAGATTTTCTCTCTCCTTTCCCATGCTTGAGTTCCTGAATAAACTTCAAAGTTAACTGACCCTTGCTATGGAGTTACTGCTCTTATGATCTGCAATGAATAAGACAGAAAATCATGATAATCCTTCATTTTAAAGAGCTATGTTATTTGCTAGAGTAGTATTGTTCTCTCAGATTTGAGGCAACAACTTCTTAGCCAGTTGCTCTAGGGAGATTTCTCAAGGAGCATTTCACATTGGCGTCAGTGAAATTATATCCTACTTGGAATCTGCTGTTTAAATAATGAACAAATTGAAGTTCCTTTCGGGGGTGGGATGGGGGGGGAGGCGGGAAATCTCTTTTCAAGCAATTTCAATAGGATGTACATTTTGTAGAATTTATTAACATTAATATATAGCTCCTTCAACAATTCCTGAGCAACATATTGGATGTGGTGGCATGAAAGTACGAATGGGAAAAATGTGTAAAAACTGGCTTGCAAGTTATTGGACGTTATAGAATTGAATACAGCTGAACACAATGCAATATATAGATGATGTATTAGAGATCGTATGCTTGAAACCTATATAATTTTACTAACCAATGCCACCCCAACAAATTTAATATATATTTTTTAAATATGGTTGCTTTAAGTTAAATATTAGTATCTTTACTTTTTTTCAGTGATAGGGAAAATACTCTTGGTAATGTTTTTCAACTTGTGTTCCAAAAAAGGGGAGTATCTTTTTTTTTTGTTACCCATGTGGCAGCTTTGGTCTACCCCAATGTCAAATTCACCAAGCTTACGGGTAGCTCATCTTTTGGAAAGTAGCAAAGACAATTCTAGCAACAGAAACATTCCCCACAAACTTTCATTGCTCTTGGTATAAGTTAGCCATTGTTTTTACTAAGAAAAAAACACTGATACATAAAGAATAGAATATAAACAGACTCTTTTTTGTTCTTAGTTCTAAAATCATTCCTATAACCACTATCATTTCAGAGTAAATAAAATATATATTAATAGAAAAAGAGAAAGCATCCAGTTTAGACTATTTAGAATTATAAGGAATCTCAAAAATCACCTAATCTCACTGTAATTGAAACTCAGAGTTAAAATTATATACCCAAGATCACACAATTAATATTACATATAAAATATAGCATTCTAATATAGATTGATTCTTAATTTGAAATGTTTCTTATAGTAACTTTCCATTAAAAGCATAGCACAGATTTTTTCTTTTTGGTTCATGTTATTGAAATAATAACAGAATTATAGAAATATGCAATTTATTTATTTATTTTTTAAGGGCAGTGTAACTGGTCCTCATATGTGGGATCCGAACCAGGGTCGCTGGCGTCCCAAGCCAGTTCTTAACCACCATGCCACTCAGCCGGCCCAAAATATGCTTTTGTTATCAAGTTGTTCAATTCTTTCATCTTAGAACTGAGGAAACTGAGTCCTAGGAGAGGTTTCTCACCCCCAAGCCTCTGTCCTAGATACCTGGAAGCCATCAGTGTCTCGTGTCATAGGTCACCGTGTTTAATGTGGCTGAAGATGGAGAGGAGAAGGGAAGGAGGAGCTGGGCGCTGGGGGAAATTGATTATCTGCCTGCTGAGAACCAAGCTGAGGGCATTGTTTGCAAGTGTGGGATGTTTCCTTCTCACACATCCTGAGGAGGGGAGCCGGGGCAGTTCCCAGCATCGTTCCTTGAAGAGCTGTGACACAGTATTATGTAAAACAAACCCAGACAAGGAAAGGGATGCCAACAAACAGCCTCACCACACTTAGTCAGTGTCCTCCAGGGAGGGACTGACAGTGTCTCTCCGCCTCCAGGAGTAAGAGAATGCCACTTGATGAATGTAGGTTGAACGACCCAGATGAAAATCTGAGCTGAAATCAATACACCTCTTCCCTGTATCACAGCCAAGGAGGAGAGCTTGGGACAGCTAAACAGCAGAGACACTAGGCTTGGCATGTAGCCACGTTCCTTAATCGCCAGGAAAGGAGGAGCATTCAGGAAACCAGGCGGGCAGTTAGAAGAACACAAGGTTTTCCCTGTTTCTGGTTCATTCTCAGGCTCCAAGCAAACGTATGATAAAGGCTGAAGTTATTCTCACGTTTCCCATTCTCTTTCCCTTTGGATGCTCTCCGTCCTGTGTGGTCCACAGTCTCCTTTCCAGCCCTGCCTAACTTCCCACAAGGCCTCAGCCTGTCGTGCTTGCTCAGAGCAACATTGAGCTCTGATTATGTTTATGCGATGCAAGCAGTGTGGGCTTTGAGGTCAGATCTGGATCTGTACCCTAACTCTAGTTCTTACGGGATGTTTAACTTCAGGTAAGTTACTTAACTCCATGGGACATCAGTTACTTCACATCTACACTCAGCACTCTTCTGTGTCACAGTCCCTCCCTTCTGGTTTAATCCCAGGCTTCCTTGTGCTTGACCCCAACTCCCAGCCAAAATGACCTTCTTGCTGTTCCTTAGACAACCCAGGCATCCTCTCACCTTAGTAACTTTGAGGCAATTAATGGGTAGTGTCTAGAAATCTGGGAATCTCAATTTTCCAGAATGGTGTGCAGGTTCCCAACAAACCTTGGGCGTCAGGCCGTAAAGTGTAGCTGCTATGTACGCGGTCTGACAATTAAGTTTGCGAACCAAATTGTCCAACCTCATGTGTTTGCACTGAGGCCTCTCCAGTGCCCATGTTACTACCCACAATCTTGGTGGGAAATGGCTTGGTCATCAGAACCCAGGCATCCATCGATCATTTTAGACCTTCATAACAAAATTTGAAATGATTTGTAAAAGCAGACACTAACGACAGAAAAGATGTGAGGGAACAGCAAGATAACATTGAACACCCAGAGTGTTTAAAAGGACTCCAGCACCAAATATAGTTGGCCCAGAGATTCAACTGGAAGCAAATAGATATAAATTCTAGGAATTAAGAGAGAAAAAGAAAAAAAATACAGGCAATAGATTTCTCTAGTTGTTTTTCTGCCAGAAAGTGCATGTCTTTGACATCTCAGGATAGAGCACTTTTATCCCAAGGTCTTATCTTTCCAGATTTAATTATTTGAACTGTTGAGCACAGATGTGGTATAGTCAAAACAATCACATGATCCAGCTGAGAAACCTTGTCTTGCATGCAATTTTTTCATATGCTTAGGTGCAAATTTAAACATATGTCCCTCCATCTCAAAAGTAATAGAGAACAATGTATCTTATCTGTATCAAGACTGTCCTTATGTATAAGAAATGCTCTTTCTAGGTGACTTATAAGATCTCTTGAGACATTTGACAGAGGAGTATTTCAGTGTTATTTAACTGCTGTTGGAGATATTTCAGAGGCACTAGGAATGAAAAACTGGGCCTCTCACAGCAAATCAAGATTAGAGCTCACCAGAGTGAAGCAATACCCAGTACAGGCACAGAGGTACATACAAACCAGAGAAGTTAGTGCCAAGCTTATTGAAGCAATGGCAAATGTCGAATTTGGGTGTCCAACAGAATTTATAAATAGCCAGTTGGATAAACAATTTCATACCTCTAAGTTCATATTTATCTCAGCTTTACCATTTATGTTGTCACTGACAGCCACAGAAGTTATCCGTTGATAGTTCAGCAAACAGTTTAGTTTTTGGGGAGCTAGTAACTCAGGGCTAGTATGAGGCTGGTCTGAGGATGCTGCCAAGTGTGTGTTGATTTTCTCATCCACAGATATTTTCCTAAGAACATTGTCCAATTCTAGAATGGGTTGAAATAGTCTTCTGTTAAATAAAATTCAAAATGGCAAGCACTGTGTTTTGCCCTCTACATTATTCATTTAATCCAAGTGAACTTTGATATACATATTATTTATCCATTTTATAGATGAAGAAATGTCTGTTTAAAACAGATAACATGAATAACTCACTACATTGGTTAATTGTGGGTTTGTGATTTAAACTTCAATTTTTCCAACTTCTGAGCCATGTTTTGCCCATGTTTGAAGATGCATGGCCAATTGAAAGTTAATGACTCTAAGGCAACAAAACACCGTCTCCTTAGATGTTTACCTTTGAAACATTAGAAGCTCTAGGGTATTATTTGACCATAGAAACCACTATGTCACCACATGCCTCTTAATAACTTTGGTCAGATGTTGTAGCAAGAAAAAACCACATTTTTTGTTACATTCCTGCCACTTCTAAAACGAGAACAAGTTTCCTTATACTCCTTGTTCTCTCTGGATTAATTTTCTGAAGCAGGTTAATGCACTTTCATTTCCCAGGAGCTGTTCCAAGGCTGCTGCTTAGAAAGCCCGGGGTGGGGAGAGACCATCAACGATAAGAAAGGTACAGCTAATTCTACCAGGGGACTGAAAAGCATATCCGATAAAATAGAAGGGACTTCAAGTGATACCCTTGAAAGTAGGAATACAAAATGCATTACATAATGTCATACGGGAAGAAATTTGATGAGGTGAGACTTAATCACTAATGCAAGAGGAAATAAAAAGTCCAACTTATCCTTAACATCTGAGGCAGCCCTTCTCAAACTATTAAGCCTAAGAATCACCTTGGGATTCCATTTAGATGCTGACTGTAAGGCCATACTTCTGGAGATTCTAATCCAACAGATTGGGGTGTGGTCTGGAAATCTACATTTGGAATAAGGAACAGAAGTCATGCTGAAGTACTCATAACATATTTTGAGAAATCATGCTCTAAAAAAAAAAAAATCAAAGGGATAGGAGAGCATTAACAAAGGTTTGGAATAACCAACAGCTGAGTGATTCCAGCACTTCCTCTTTTTATTTCATAGCCCTTTTCATTGCTATAAAGGGGGGAAAAAATCAATTGTCTTTATAAGTCGTTTTAATGACTGACATGCATGAATAACACAATCATCTGGATCAATTGCAGAGATTTAAGTAAAGACATAAAATCCTTTATCCTACACCTCGTGGGGATAGATTTGTTTCTGAAGCCATTAAAAAAAAAGGTTTAAAAATAGTAACACTATGCATATGACATGAGTTATGGAACAATTCCGGAGTCTGGGACAGTAGCCATAATCAGACATATTAATGTTTCTACAGAAAAAATATACATGAATATTCAGACTAAATAGAATAAAGTCTATAATGAGCTCCATGCCTTTTTCAGGTCAGTTTTCTCTGCCAAATGAGTTGAGATCAAGTCATGTTATTTTTACTACAATGAAATAAAGACTCTAATTTTTAAATTAATGCCATGGCTTGAGATTGAATAATGTGGATACGACATTAGGGACTCTTAATAGCTATAGCTTAGGGAATACTTAATATTTGCCTGGCATTGTATTCAGTTTTATACATGGTTTGTTGCTGTTATTTTCATGATAGTCCTCTGGAAAAAAATGACGTATTGCACTCAATTTAAAGGTAAGGAAACTGAGGCCCAGAGGGTTAAAGTGATTTGCTCAAGGACAGCTAGTGTATAGCAGAGCCAGGCTAAGAACATGGCTGACCTGACACAGTGACTGTATCTGCTCAGTATTGCCTTCCTGAAAAATCCTCTCGTTCACAACTGAACTAAGAAAGAAAAATGTGCTTCAATGGCAACATGAGTCCAACTTTAAAATCTCTTGTCATTAATTCCTAAACATTTTACCAGTTGTTATACATTCCTATAGTCCTTAGTGCAGTTCACACATACTTACATTCCCCTTTCTTTCAGGATGGAGGTAGAAAACCACTCATTCATCCCTTTGAAGTTAAGCCTGGCCAAGTGGGCCAAGTGATTGCTACTCTAGCATAACCCAGATTGTGATAACACTCAGTCATCTGCTGTTACCCAGTTTTACTGCTTTGCATCTATATTATTGGCTTCAATTTCCATTCCTAATCTATGAAACTACTAAAGTCAACATCAATTAATAGTGTTGTGTAATAATTTTGCATTTGACATCACCGCTGTTTCCCACCCTGGGTGGGGCATGTCCACCAACAATACATTGTTAAAAGAATACAGGAAAATATATTCTGATATATTTTTGGTCTGATACCAAAGAGTGCTCTGAACCTCTGAGTTTAACATTAAATGAGAAGAAGTAAATTTGATGTTGACCTATTTTTAAACTGATTTTTCTTCTTATTTATTTTCCTTCTTACTCCTGGGTTTTCATTTCAAAATCCTCTAGGTTAAAGAAAAGAACACCATTGTAATGGATGTTTACTGGTCATTTATCCTTTCCTTCTTCTTTGACCAAAAGACCTTAATTTGCTTGTGGAATTTACTTTCTCCTTTCTTAACCATTGAATTTGGGTAACCTTCTCACTCTAGATTCCCAGGTCGGAATTAATATGAGGATCCTATTCCCATGGTTGGAGTGGTTGATTCAGGTATGTGAGCCTGATCACATTTAGAGCCAGTAAAGAGAAATACCAGGAACTCCAATGGGAAGTTCTCTTTAACACAGACCTGAGAAGGTGTGAGGTCTGGTCTCACTGCAGCCATTTTACAACTACAAAGTGACACATTGCGTCTCCATGGTGTCACTGTGTAGAGTCTGAGGATGAAGCCAAAACCATGGAGAGAAAACGAAAGACAGACAGAAGCTAGATCTTTGGTACACATTTTTTCAATCACTGAACCTAATACTCGTGACTTAAGTAACCCTGTCTGCCACATATTTTGATTCTAAAAATAAGTTTTGCTTAGACTGCATAGAGACAAAGGAAACATAAGCATTGTTAAATAACTTGGAAAATGTGGACCCTTCTTTCTTGAGTAGAACCAGTGACTAAATAGGCTTTGGAACCTCCCCCAAATATGCACTGAGCTTCTACCAGATATCCTCTCAAAAGCATGTGACATGGGGGGTTCATTTAATACATTTATGTTTTCAGTAATTTTACAACCTATTTGGAGAGGCCAGAAATGTGCATTAATTACAGAAACACTAAGTGCTTAGTTGCATGGCAGTGACTGTAAGTACAATAAAAATGTTGAAGATAGAAATATGCAAACAAGAGTCAGGGACAATGTCTTACACACAGTGTCACTAGATCTTGGGTGTGAAGGTCATATGTGATTTGACCATAGAGAAAGGGGCTGAATATTTCAAAGAGGGGGACTAGAACTGCAGTGGGGTGATGGTGGGGATACTAACACGACCCCACCATTCACTCTGTCAGCTCCAGGGCATGACCCATTCCCTACCGTGTAACCCTTTACATCTCATCATAATCCCATGATGTAGACAGTGTTAACTCTATTTTATAGAAGAGTTGTCCAGTTGGTTTAGTTTTGGTTTGGTTTGATTTGGTTCTTACAGGCATAGCATTGCAGTAGAGATGTAACTATTACAGTTATCAGGATATAGGATGTATGAATTACACTTAAATATTCAATTTCTGCTTAATTTTAATCAACGCCAGTTTCTTTTAATTCTAAATTAGTCAAAATTACTTCAAAGTATGTAAGTACATATTTGGTCAGGTTTTCAAATAAACACATATATCAGTGTGTGTGTGGGGGGGGCGGGGGGGTGTACCTTATATAAAGTCAGCCAAATATTTCAAGCTCTAGGCCAGTGGAATAAGGAAAGATCTATTTTAAACTCATCTTATTCAATTCCACAAACTCTATTATGCTTCTTTGTATAATTAAAAGTTAAGAACTTTTTAAGACTTTTGCCTTCAGTAACACTAAGATATGGCAAAGCTAGTGAAAGCATCAATTTATTTCAATGCATGCTTTCTATGTGATCCTTTTATTTCAGCTCTTCCACATTTTACAGGCATAGACATTCAACTGCCAAACGAAGATCTTTCAGCAAAAACAGAAATTACTTTTCCTGATGTCATACTCTCTCTTTGTTGAAGGCTAACCATTGTGAGAAGTACACGCCCGGAATTCTGAAACATTTTCTGAGATTTGCCTACAAATCTTACATTAAACAATCCCTTGCTCTGAAGGGGACCAACGTTGGTCTTCTTTCTGCTCTGTCTGCATCTGTGGCAAACCTAACATCTCCTGTTTTCGAGGCTCAATCAAATGCTTTGAATCCATGATTCTTTCTTTTAGCTACCTTCCTTCAATTCTACAACAGATATTTATGGAGCACCTACTAGGTACCAGGTCCTATGCAAGTTGCTAGGGAGATTAACAGTGAAGTTAAGCCATTTCGTGGCATTTTATCTGTATTCAGTCTTATAAAGGAGAAGCCCTCTCATCAAATACAGAGAGCCTGTGGGTACGTGATCCTTTATCAAGTGTTAATAAATATAATTTATACAATGTTTTCAAATTCGTCTTAACCTAAACACCTTGAAAATATATACTTTAAAATGGAAAAAACAAAAAACGAAAATATACGTTATCCATTATTATAAGAAACAGATTCAAGGCTCGTTTTCTTTGAATAGACTCTGCCCACTTGTTATCACAGTGTCACCTTTCATACTTAAATTACATCTAACTTCATCCATTTTAAAAATACCAAGTGTGGGCTGGCCAAGTGGCGCAGTGGTTAAGCGCTGGCTTGGGAAGCCAGCAGCCCTGGTTCGGGTCCCACATATGAGGGCCAGTGACACTGCCCTCAAAAAAAAAAAAAAAAAATCAGATTATCAAAAATATCAAGTGTAAAATTTGTTTTAATATTTAACATTTTATAATCATTTACAATTGGCCCCCACCTAAATATATAATTTTGTATAATATTTAATACATCATTAAAATAATTCAACATTTATAAACAGATCTGGGCAGAAATTCAACTGACTCTGGGTAAATGTTAAATTCAACAGAATTATATGAACATGTAATACAGTAACCCATGAGTCTCAAGCATTCAAAACTCCATGGACATCAGTCAGTACTTTCCACAGAGGTAATGGAAAGGGTAGCTGTGTACACGAGTTTGAAATAAAGTAAATAAGAAGAGTAAAAAGTGCTTCTAAAGTTTTATAATTATTTGAATAAATAACTAAAATAATTAGTCTTTAAGCTTCTTTGAAAATGAGATTCATGCCTCATATAACTTTTAACATAATATCCCTTGTTACAATGTTTTATTTATCATATATGCTTAGAGAATACTGAATGAATAATGAACCAAGTAACTAACCGAAGAATACCTTGGTTAATGAAAGCAATGTTGAATTTCATACCATGTTTTATATAAACTGGCAAATTTCCTTGTATAATGGTGTATAAATGATCCTACAGAGTTATGCAGTGCTTTGCAATTACAAAGCCATTTCCACACACTTTAATCCGATTTCATTATTTTAAAGATTATATATGGTTGGCTAAATAGAATATTTTAATCCTTATTTATAAGCATGGAAAGTAGCTCAGAAACTTGCCCAAGTCCATGCATCTTGCAGACATAGCACCAGAGTTCAGGTGCCTCAGCCCTCACCCAGAATTCTCCCATGTCTGCGTCTTAGGCTAGGGAGACACACCATTCAAGGAAAAGCCACAGTGTGGGAATACTGACTGCAGCTTCCTAACCTCATCATGGTACAGAGAGTTCTCATAGGTATCGAGAATTTTCAATCCTGGAGTGGTGGGTTCAAGGAGAGCTCACGTCCCTCCTTGACCGTGATCTGTTGTAATCTCTTAGGTCACAGAGAGGACCCCTGAGGGACTCCAGGTGGATTGAAAGGTAGACTATAACATCAAATGGTTACCCTATCTAGAGCTACAGATAGATCAGATATGTCTGGATGCAAAGTTCACACCTGGTACTTTCTTGGGCCGCAAATTGAATGTGAAGAACAGGAGAAGGGAAGCAGAAACCACACAACCTCTCACTCAGCATTAAACCGGCACAGCCCTGGCAACATCATGGTGGCTGACGTTTTAGTGAAGGCTCCCCAGGAAACTACACAGCTCAGAGTGCTGGGCTGGCAGTTAGTCTCTGCAGACATCTCTCTCCCACCAACTTTTGTCTGGGAGGCACTAGGCATTGCAGGCATGGGGCAGCATCCCTACTGCCAGAAAGACGGGTGGGTGGAGGTAGGCAACTCACTAAAATAAGCCTCTGGAGCAGTCCCAATTAAGAACTCCAATAGCTCTTAAACTGGATAATGACTGTACCCAAGACTTTCGAATTATATTCCAAACATATACTAAGGTATTTTAAGAATTTGAGATCTTTTTAGGAGAATGGTTTCTTCGTTCAGGAAAAAAAAAAAAGAGTGAGGATGACATGCTATGGAAGCATATATGCATTAATGTGCTCGGTTGTAGTGAAATGTATGGATTTTTGTGTGTGTTGCTTCATTAGGCTTGTCACATAGAGATTCATGGGAAAATTATTTAAAGTTCAGTTAGATTCAGCTCATTGTCATTCCACTGGACTGTGGGCAAGACCCAGGTCCCATTTGTCGTCTTGAGACCTATTAATGGTGCTTGAAATATAGGAGGCCTTGAATAAATCAAAGATGAAGTGAACTTAGTTGAGCCCAAAGAGAGGAGCTAATGAGAGCTGTTGGCCACTGTTGGTAGAGGTTAGTAGCATTGCACAAATGTATACAGGCAGACTTTGCAGTCTGAACTAGGCCTGCATCTGGGCTCTCCCACTCACTGGTCATGAGGTCTTGGGTGAGATACTTATCCTTTCTGAGCCTCCATTGTTTCGTTTGTAAAATGGCTGTGTTGATACCCACTGCATGGCGTAATTGAGAGAATTAAATAATATTGGTACTCTTATATCAATAGCAAAAAATGGGTGCTTTTTAGATTTTTTTGTTGTTGTTAACAAAATGAGGTGCATTTTTTAAAATAACAATGAGAATCCTACGCCAGTTAAAAGAAAACAATGAAGAAACCATCTTTCTATCCAGTATGTTTTAAGTGGGTTTACACACTAATTTGCATGAATCCCTAATCTGACACATTCAGGTGTCTGTCAGATGACCTTTAAAATTTTTTTTTTATTAGTTAACACATGGTAAGGGAACAAGGTTGAGACATGAAAGCACCTGTCTTGGCAAATGCTGGTAGTATTTTCGCACGTGCCTCCTGGGCATGTTAGTCTCAGTTTACATTGGTCTCTAAAGTAAAATTGAACTGGAGAAATATTTTCCCCCTTTCTTTTTATTCCCTATCTCTCACCAAAGCCATCCGCATAAGGAATCCTGCAGAGCAGAATGTTTAAGAACCTGAGATTTGTGGCCAGATCCATCTGACTTCAAATGCCCTATTTCTCTTACTAGATGTCAGGGCTTGCGCTAGGTACCTAATTTTCTTGAGTTAAGTTTTCTTATCTCTGAAAGGAAGGTAGTCATCTATCTACTTGGAGGTTTATGGGGATTAAAAGAGAAACTTTGTAGAAATTGCCATGGACAGTTTGTTACACATAGTATGCTCTCAATAAATAAATCATGTCATTAGCTATTACAACATCGGATAACTGGGATGTCTTAAAATAAACAGCAATTATCGTGAGAGAAATGTTCAACAAGCCTATCAGTTTTCATGAAGAAATAAGCATTTGCTTCATCTCAGCCCCAGCCAGAGCAGAGACCAGCACTAATGCAGGGTTTTATAAATTTCCTTGTATCCTGACTTAGAGGCAGGAGGCTGTGCTGACTGTATTAAAACAGGAGGATGATTCACTTCAAATTTGTCTCTCAAATGCTACATGAAATTCTAATTTCAAAATGTTTTCTCTCCTACATTCCTCATCTAAACGTTGAATTTGTGATTCTCAGAAAAGTTCAAGGATTGAGTTGAGCCTGCTTAGCTCTCACAAACACTTAATAATTTTAGGTGAAAATATATCAATCCTAGGGACATCGAGATTCAATCCCTCTGCCTTCCTCTGACTATAACTTTCTCCATCTTTTCGTTTCCACATTTAGCTTTGAGCTTTTAATAGCAGTTTTCCCCCCAAGAGTATAAAAGAAAAAAGAAAAAAAAAGAATTTTGACTTTTATCTTGCTTTAATAACACCTTGGATTGTTACCAGCCTGTTATCCTCATTAAGTGCTGATGACAACATCTGATCACAGAAATCCAAGAGTGAGAAGCAGGTAACTGAGTCACACCCCCAGACTTCCTCTTTCTGGAGCTGCGATGAATGATTCTTTTTTTTTTTTTTTTTTTCCCCACGTCTCAGTTTCCTTATTGGCACAAAGATGTTTCCTAAGTCTTAACTCCAAGGCATGACTTTAGAACTTCAGATCTGCAGAGGGCCTTATAGATGATTATTAAAACAATAACGAAGGTGCTTTGCATACGTGGTACACTTCCAATGTGTTAGAAAGCATTTTCATAGATGTTATCTCATTTGGCTCCCTCCAAATGAGACCCCTGCTGCTGTCATATAGCCCTTCTCATGAGACACTGAACCACAAAGGGATACAATACATTGGTCAGGGTAGCCCAGCAAGTGAGAGGAAGGCCTGGGAGTGGCACTGGAGTTTTAAGACTCTTACTAAAATGTTTCTTACAGCACTCCATGACATTCTAACTAATACATTTACAAACACTGTTAAAAATGCTAAGCTACATGCAATTTATTCCCCAGAAAGCATTGAATGCTGAGATCTTCTAAAAAACACAGAAGTAGACAAAGTTTATCTTAACTCACTCATCCTTTCCCTCTTGTCTTTATTCTATTTTACCTCAATACCTGATGTAAGAGAGAGGACCTGCCGAAGTACGTTTCTGAATTACAGAAGTTAATAGGAAGGCTTGGGGAAAGTCTGCTGGAATGAGATCTAAAAAAATAATTACTATTTTAGATGCTTCATTTCCTGGGAAACCTTAAGCAAGCCATTTCACTTTTTCAGACTTCATTTTTTTAATCTAGGACAGAAGGGAACTTGACTCGGCAAGTTCAAGGTGTCTTTGACTTGCATGGTTTTGTCTTCATTATATAACTATGGCATACAGCATGGTTAGTAGTGTGGTATGGAGCACAATGAACTGCTATGATGCACCTAGCAAGTGTGTGTGTCTGTGTGTCAGTGAGTGTGTGTGTGAGAGAGAAAGAGACCAAGTTAGTCATGGTCAATCAACAAGCCAACTTAATATTTCTTTCCCAAATCCCCCAGCACTTTTCTTCCAAAGCCACTTTATTGGACAGCTATGAAAAGAGCATTCGCACACACACCACTGCCTTTTTTTTACACAATTCAGTTTTTCCCTCTTTCATTAATTTAAATGAAAGCTTACAGAGCAAGCAGGAGTGGATCACTGCATCAATCACTACTTTCTATAAACCTATTATAAAATATAATTGTAAAGAAGAAACAGGACATAGTGGGTTACAGTCAGTAACCAGCTCTTTGAATATTGCCATCAACTTGGATAACAAAACATATTAGGGTGTTACAGTGTGCAAGCAGCATGAGGAACCTTGAAAACATTTGTTCTTTATTATGTATTACACACACACACACACACACACACACACATACACACACACAAGCACACACACACCCTGTTCAGGTGAATAGCCTTTTTTCTTAATAAAAAGAAAATCACTATTTTCTACAAATATACTATGGCTCACTCTAATACTACAGGTTCAAATCTTGGCTCTGCCACTTACGAGCTATATGGTCATGGAAATAAAAATAAGATCTACCTTCTAAAGTTGTTGTAGTTGTACATGAATCTTGTAAAGTGCTTAGTGCAGTTCCAGATATATACGGGCAATGCCCAATGAAAGCTGGCTTTCACACCACCACCACCATCATCATCATCATCAATCTGTGTATAGATAAATAGTGGCAGATTCTTAGGACAAAATACCTGTTAGTACTATCTTATTCAGTGTCAGCCAAAATGGACATTCCTTTTTTATCAGATTAGTCTTAGGTAGTGGCCAAGGGATAGTGGCTTGGGGACATAGATGCCTGCTAATTATTTCTAGTTCTGCTGATAACTGGTGAAAAGAAAATGTGTTAAACTATTGGTAACACTATACTCTATGTACTTCATCTATAAAACAGAGAAACAGAATTAATTTTAAGAATATTTTATAGAGGAAAGGGTTAAAATTACAGCTCATTGTTAAAATTAAATGAAACATTTAAGTTTTGCTTGAAACTACTCTATTTGTACTCTTTTCTTACACAGCATAGTAGAGATATTAAGGATTTCTTCTTTTTTTTTTTTTTTTCCAGGCAAAAAGTAACAGCAATTAAGTCAGCCTGACCTTTCCATTATTTTGTGGCTGATCTTTATTAAATCATGTTCAATTACTTCCTCCTACTGACAAGAGGGTGATTCTGGTTATTGTTTCTTAGAAGTTAGCACTGCCTAATATCTGTAAAATTGCATTTAGTGCGGGACCAATACTTATGGACTTGGTTTTTGTTGTAATTAATGAAGTTGTCCCAGCAGGGGAAACCTTGCATGTTTATAAAATGTGACAGTTCCCATCATCCTACAATCATTTTCATGTTAATATCGTGTCTTCTCACCTGCTCCGTCTGAAGCCAATTTCACATAAATAGGAACTCAGGGCTCTGGGTCATTGGCAAAGCAAAGCAGTCTTGACCTCAGGCTGTTTTCAAGAAGATAATTCTAGAGTGAGAGAAATGTTTATGCCGAGGTTCTATTTTCTTGGATAGTAAGTCATTCCTTTTTTTTTTTTTGGCTGAGAGTGACTTATCCTGACACTTCCATGGCCAGCTGGGCAGGCCATGTAGAGCACAAAAGGTTATACTAATGGTAAATTTTGGTTATGATTTGGAGTTCAGAATATTTTCTATCTCTTCCTTACCTCTGGAGTCCTTCCATGGGCGTTGGTTGGGCTTACCCATCTGACTGCTTTGGCAAATCGGATGTGAGTCACATAACTCATGCCTATCAAGGCAGAAACCTTTAAGAATCATTTTATTCTTTTGTTCTTTCCCCTTTTGGCCATGAGAATGGCAAGCCATAGAATAAAAGAGTACAGAGGGAAGAATAATACATGCAATAAAATGTTTGTAAGTTCTTCTACTTTTAAACTGCTGAGATTTGAGAGCTATTTGCTACCATAGCATAGTCTACCTTAAACTGACCAATACAGTCTATTTCTGCCATCCTTGTATGCAGCTGGTTTATATAGAGGATGGATAGGTAAGTAGGTAGGTAGATAGGTGCCCTAACAATAAAGAGAAAACGAAGTACACTAGATAAAGAAAAATGGCTGAGGACAAGTCTTTCTACAAACATGAATTCAGAAACAGCCCTGGTACTCGTTATCAGTGGATTAGAAAATCAGTCTGTTAGTCATGAAACACGGCGTCTGTTTAGTAATGTCCTCCATGATTTTGATCAAGGTCCTTACTGTCAGTGGACATATTTCTACAAAATTGGTTGTGCATGATAATCTCACCTAACAACATCTCATTTAGAATTATTGTGAAAAGTGAGATGATATGGAGATTATATATATATATATATATATATGTATGCATGTATGTATATGTGTGTACATGTGTATTATATATGTATGTAGATTACAAATGTTAGCACATCAGATTCTTCTTATTATAGAGGTGGTAGTTTCAGTCCTTTTTTAATGGACTGCCAATTCACAGCCCTGTATACATCAACTGAATTTATGTAACTAAGGTGTTAAAAGTGAAATACTGAATTAAGGTCATACTAAGTACCCTTGATTGCAGGTAACTATTTGAGGGTATTGAGTTCTTTCTCCTCTAAGAAAGCCATGCCATAACCCTCTCTCAATTTCTCATCCTCAGGAAATTCAGTTAACACCCACCCAAGTTTCTCACACCCAAAGTGGACCTAGTTTTCCTGTGCCAAGTTCACTTTTTCAGACCTTATCTAACTTACCAACCATCTCTATGGCAAGGCCCTGCGCATCTTCCACCACAGTTGCCACCAAAGTTTTCTATACATGACAGATAAAATAGATATGTTAAGTTTTGAGTTTTACAGAATAAGAAAAAATTTGTTAGGAACTCATGGGGATGGGGAAAACCGAAATATCCACCACAAGTGTGCTTTATGACATAGCTGCTAAGTGTCAGGAAGCACAGCACAGCACTTTGGGAGTAAAAACTACCTTTAATTTCAATCTAGTCTGATTTTTTATTTTGACACGAAGAAATTGAGGGCTGAAAGAGAAAATGGCTTGCTCAAGGTGGCACAACCACAAAGGAACTCTTAAACAGGAATTCTAGTTTTTTGCTCTGCATCCAGCTGTCTCATTTCATTAAAAAAAAAAAAAAAGGAAAAAAACAAACCAGGGCTTTATTTCAGAACATAAATTGTATTCATCTTCAGAAAAGTACAACAGGAAAAAGTATTAATTAGCTATGCAAGACTGCTAATCAGTAATGGGCAGGAAGATTGTAACTAAGCTTTTAGCTGCTTAGATGTAACCTGAAAAGAAAGAAAAAGACAAAGAAGACGAGGTGACCAGATGTGTATATACGAAACTTCAGAACTTTATGCTTAAAGTCCTTCTTCCCTGAATGTGGATCATAGAGATAAACTGAATGAACTTAAACTTGATTTAAATTGTATTTACTAGTAATTATGATAAATAAACCCAATTGTAGAATTTAAAAAGCAAGTGAGACCTAGGCTGCCCAGCACCTGCCACTTCTCCGTAACTGACTATCCTCAGGAAAACCTTGGCTGAGTCATAGTTTTCACATTCACTACTTAGATAGAGTATTGCTGCGTGATAGAAATCCCTTTTGCCTATGAAAGGTAAAAGAACATTTATTTCCACAGACACATATGTGTTCTCATTTCATCTCCTTGTTTTTCATCTTCTCCAATTTTAAATAAAGAGAGAGAGGCATATGATTTTTTTCAAAATAAGGAAACAGTAGTTGAAGAAAAAAGACAGATAGCCCTAAAAATACAACAGGACATGGTAGAGACTTCAGGAAACCAGAGACTGTGCCTCATCTAAGGGTACAGATGAGAATTCAGCTCTACCCAATAATTTTTCAGTGTAAAGGGAGACATAGGTGTTGAAGATAGAAAGATATTTAAGACTTTCAAATGAAATTTCTCAGTTATTCAACATTGACTACTAGAAATAAAACTGAATTACGTCCTCTTCTAATGACCCATGTCCTACGCTGGAGTTAGACAACTGGCTACCAATTTATAACCACTGACTTTACCTCTCTGGAGTAATTTTTCTGTAAGTAAAATGACAGACAATTCAGCTTGATCTTCAAGATAGAGCCCTAACATTTTATTTGTCTATCAGTCTAACTTTACTCTCAGCTACTGATCCTGATAACAAGAAATCACCAACTAAGAAAATGGAATCATTAGTTGGTTACAATTGGTACCTATGATCACAGTATCTCTTTAACAAGCAGCTTTTACACAGCTCATGAATTGCACACACTGTCTTTCCTATTCCATAGCTCTTCACCACTTACCAGCGAACAATACATTTAATGATGAAAATCAAGGTGCATGGTGCTATACATTGTATGAGTACAGGCAATTAGATATTATGTTTGGAAACTATTCCAGTAAACACAGTTGTTTAAATTGGAGCTTTCATATTATCAGCAATGTCACTTATTGTACTTCAGTATTCATAAATAGAGATACATTGCTAATAGAGAAACATTTGTGAGCAAAGCATTTAGGTTTGTGGTGGGGATGGGAGAAAAACTAATTAAAAAAAAACATTGTTAGTATTTCTTTTTGTTATTTTTCTGAAAGATGATTTATATATTGCAAAGAACAGTTAATGTGGGGGTGGATATATTGGAAGACAAGTATGAAAAATTAGACATTTATGATGTAGTTTATATGTTAAATGTGAAACACTGTCAATTTCTTGAACAGCAGAGACACCCTATATAAAGGCAAACAAATAATCCACTAAGTTAGGTTTAACATATTTATAAATTCTCTTTCCCTTAGGCTTTTCTGCCCTTCTTGAATGGACTAGTTGACTTGCTAAACGAAATAGATTTTAGGAGTGGCAGGCGAGAATGATAGATAAATTCTGGTCAGCGCTAGCTTGTATCCCCAGAAAATTCTTTTCTGGGCTATTATGCACTGTAGTGTGCTCTGATCCTCATAATATCCTTCTTTTAAAGAAAAGAAAGGTAAATTAAGAAAAACAAAGCAAAACAGTATTTCCCTCATTGCTATTTGTTGACTAGTTCAGTCTCTGACATGCTTAAATTTGCACATCAGCAATGGCGAACAGCGGTATTTTCTGAACATGCAAAAATAAAATGAAGATATTATTCAATTGCATCAAATAAAGTAAAAGGAACCTTCAATGAGCTTGAGCATATAGACTGTGGTCTCAGCTCCATCATCTCACTAACATTTCTATGTTTTTAAAAATTAACGTTTTACATTTATTTGGGGCAGCAGCTGGACAGGAGAGCTCTGTTAGTTGTAGCAGTCACAAAGAAGAATGTGCATTAAATGTAGCAAAAGAGGATTTTTCAATTGACTTAGGAAAACACCAAGAACTTGGATAAAAATTAATATTGTTTTGACCTGGTTGGTTTTGATAGACTGCCAAAATAACATATTAATCCTCAGAATTACTGTAAATAGTATTTATGCAAACCTTTTATTATGTTTTCTTTCTGATGAGATTTTTTTCTGCAAGAAGCAAATTTATACAAATAGACTGGATCCAAGGATTTCTTAATCAAGGCCAGCTTTGGATTGTAACACATAGTTCCACTTAGCAAATGAATAATAATACCTCAGAAGCAACAAATATGTTTCTAAAAATGTAAGGATATCATTGCTAAATTGTTTCTCACTTTATATTATTTATTGCTATGTGTAAATATAATTGCTATTCCTACAGGTTAACATTTTGTTAATGTGCGGATATGGTTATCATATTAAGTGCTATTACTTCATTTCATTGTCTCTGTAAAATGACCTATTATCAAGCTTAGGGATAACTTTTAATTAATTCATCTCTTTAATATATTTAGGAGAGGCAGTGGGATAATAATTTGGGATCTATATAAATAACTCTGCTTTATTGAACATCCTTGAACAAATTACTTCACCCCTCTAAACTTAAATTGCTTCATCTGTCAAATGGGAAAACAGTATCTTCCTCAGAGGCTTGTTGTGAGAAATAAAATGATATGCGCATTTCAGAGATGTTGGAAAGTCATAAAACCCATTGCCACTTCCTAGCACGGAAATGAGCTAAACCTCCCAGCCCATTTCATCTTCCTGGAATCATGCAACTAGCTCTTGCCAGTTGAATGTAAGCAGAAATGAAATGTGTCACCTTGACACCAAACAATTTTCCTTCGATTTCATATGGCTTCTCTATGTCACCTCTTTGAGGACCTTCTATCTCTCAAGCTCTATCTGCCCATTATGTAATATCAGAGCAATCTTGAAATTTAAAATTCCAGTGTGAGATTTTTAAATGTAATATATGAATATTCCAATATTGCAACTGAAAGAAAATAACTAAAGATTTTGGTTAACATGTATATGTAATGGCATATCACTAACAACAAAATAGATAAATAGATGGAGTATGAGTGCCATTACCCCTAAATTAAAAAAAACTAAAGGGCTTTTTGCATTTGACTTGCTTTAAAAACATGTCAAAGGACCAGCCTAGTGGCGCAGTGGTTAAGCATTGGCTTGGGAAGCCAGCAGCCCTGGTTTGGTCCCACACATGAGGGCCAGTGACACTGCCTTAAAAAAAAAAAAAAAAAAAAAAAAAAAAAAAAAAAACAAAAACAAAATAAAAACATGTCAAAAACTTAATGAAGGAAAACATTCTAGGAAAACATTAATGTATAAACAAAGTTGTTCCTACATTATGACACCTGTTGTATAACCTTGGTTACATCAGAGGTTATGGATATCTCTAAGGACAAGAACTTGAAAGAAGCATCTAGTCAAATGAATTTGTTTTATAAATAAGAAACTTTCATCCCTAATGGCTTCCCCATGGCTGTTCCTGACCCAGCTCTCTTACATTAATTTATATTTTTTTAATATAGTTATATATTTGATTTCTCTTCTGAAACCAAAGTTAAATGTTATGAATTGAAGCTTAAAAAAATAAAAATCTATTACTGTGCAGTCTTCCACTGGTTTATTTTAAGATCTGATGTTTCTTCAAGTAGTTTGAAAAGTTTATTATTGACTAACATGGGCTCACAACTTACTGGGACTCAAAAGTGATGAGAGACCGTATGATTGATGCTGGAGGTGTTTATTTCTCTCCCATCATTTAGGTTTCTAAAATGTTATTGTTGTTTCAAACTCATCAGTGAAAAAAAATAGTTAACTTGTATCTTTTATTAAATTTTTCTTTCCTCCCAAATAGTTCATCTCAGTATGAGTAAAATCATCTATCCTTATTAAAACACAACCTGGAAGGTGGAACCTTCTTCTTCTTTTTTTTTTTTTTTTTTCCTATTTGGAGAATTATTTGACTAGTCCGTATACACTGATATAGGCAAATAAGATTGGGTTTGAGCTTGGTATTAAATGAGGAAAATAGGGCACACAGACTGGAAATAGGCATAACCTACCCAGAAAACCTCAGAAAAAATAAAGGGCAGGGGGGAGAATGGTGGGGAAGGTTTAAAGGTATAGGGTGGATTATACATATTTTAGAAATCAAGTAATGAACAGGACTTCACCCATGGAGCTGGCTTTTCTAAAACCATGGTCTACATGTCACTGTTAGAAATTAGAATGAATTTAGTGGTTCGTGGACTTTTTTTTTTTTGAGGGCAGTGTCACTGGCCCTCCTATGTGGGACCTGAACTGGAGCAGCTGGCTTCCCAAGCCAGTGCTTAACCACCGAGTCACTTGGCCGGCCCCCTCGTGGACTTTTTAATATGTATGCATTTCTTGTAATGGGAATCAAGAACATGGAATCTAAGCCAAAAAGATGTTAAAGACAAAAAGAAAGTAAATAATAGTTAATGTACATGTGTTTGCCAAAAAAAAAAAAAAAAAAGAAGATATTTCATGAAACACTAACATGTTTGCATTGCTAAATGGAAACTTTAATGGTATTCTAATATAGGAAGAATGGGATATATTCTTTTTAATTCAAAATGATGGCATTTGGATCTCAAGAATGTAGGTTCCCCTCATTTGCCCACTTTTCTAGCCACATTTCAGGATAAGAACATCCTGAACAAGTAACAACGTTCTTCTTGATACTGAAAGTTGTGTAGCTAATTTAATGACCTGGCAGTGGGAACATGACCAGAAAGAACAGAGACTTCTACTTTAGAAAACAATGAGTAATGGGGAATATATTTAATAGAATTATGCATGCTTATTAAACTGAGGGAAAATGCGCAGTTCTATCAATATAATTGTCAAAAGCAATCAATTCTAAAATTACCTACCAATTAACAATTCTAAGCAAGCCACCATGCTAATAGCATCACAGATACAGAGATGATTATAAGAAGTCTTCTGTTGTGAAGTTTGTGATTTATTGGTGTGAAGAGGCAGAAGAGGTGGAATAAAACCAGTGCAACATAAGTCAGAAATTATATTTTCATAAAGTGGTTGGAAATGCTGTGAGGGGAATTAATGGAATAATAATGATGATTAATAATAATACCTTCCATTTACTGGTTCCTTTCTATGTGCAAGGCAGTTTTAAGTGATTTTAATGGAGTATCTTACATAATACTCAAAGCAACCCTGCAATATAGGTGATATTGAGCTTAGATGTATTAAATAATTTATATAAGCCAGTATTCAAATGTGAGTTGCCTGGTGTCAAGAGTGCACATTCTTAAAAACAGTTTGAAGTTATTTTGGTGGTAAGGTCAGTAGAGGTGTCCTTGAGGAGGTATTGCTTATTTAAGCCTAAAAGTTATAAAAAAACAAAAAAAAGTGGGCATGAGGGCATAAACCATTCAAAAAAGAAAGGAGACTGAGATTCAATGTGCATATGGGATTGGCTGGTTATATTCAGGTATTCAGGAATATGTAACAGATTAGTTCCATCACAACCTGAGAATTACAGAAAACAATGCTGGAAGGTTCCTGGGACCAGGTGCTTACATACTAGGAACAATAGCTTGTGCTCAATTGAACCTACTGAATTTGTGAGATATGATGGCAGTTGTGCTTTTTCAGGAAGATAGATCTGGTCACTAGTGTAGTGATTAAGGACCTGAGTTTCTGAGCAAGCCCCCTGAATTTATATCCAACTCTCTTAACTGATCCCTGAAAGTACATAAATGAACCCCTAGATGTCTCAGTTTCCTCATCCACGTAATACCCTCAGTGTACATGATAGTAAGTGTGACTATGGTTATAAGCCTTAAAGTAGGTTGTTTATATAATATGTTTACTATGGTGCATATAATTGGTGCTTACGAAGTGCTAGCTTTCATGATTCATGGGTAAAGGATAGATTGCGTAAGAGGGAAACTGACAGCAGGACATGACTTAGGAGGCTACCAACATGATCCAGAAGACAACAGACAAAATCTTGAACTAGGACAGTGATGATGGCAACTTAAAAGAGGACAGTTACACAAGCTATTTCAGAGGCATAAGTGCCTTCATGATTCATTAAATGTGGGAGGCAGAGACGTGACTTTTGAATGTTCATGCCTGGCTCACTGGGACAATGATGGTGCTATTACCAGATATAGAACAATCAGGAAGACATGATAGTTTGGGGGAGAAATCATGGATCCAAAAATCTGTTTTGATGAATTGACTATGGCTTAAAAATATTCAAGTTTTGTCAATCTGCCACCAAGGCCATATTTTTCTCCAGCGTGACACTGATCCAGCTGGTGGTAAGGAGTTGACTCCAGTGGTGGATGCGAGGATTATCAAACAGCATTAAATTCTTTCCTGTGGAATGCTCCCTCTATCCTTCTGTTTGCATCAAGAGAATGCTTTACTTGGGGGCCAGCTGTACTTTCCTCTTTCTCTAATACCTTCTTTCTCTCTTTTCCAGTATACTCAGAGTCTGGAGAACACAAATATATGCACTTAAAATTTAAGAACTTTTGTTTTTCATAATATAGTTTTTATATCAACTTATATTTATGTTGAATGCTTCTGATATTTCAATTATGATCCTAACATGATATTTTCTTTAAAAAATCATTTAACTGAATGCAATTTAAAGAAATTTAAATTCACTTACTGTAAGTCTAAGAGAAAATCACATTGTAACAATGGCAAAGATTCAAAAAAACTATGAATTTTATCTTCTTATAATGTCCCAAGAAAGTTGTTAATATAGCTTCTTTGTAGATATTAACTAGTTATGGAGCTATGCTTCAAGATAAGAATGGCATCAGAAATCAAACCAAAGACCAAGCAGAAACTTTCAGTCACTGCAAAATCAACTATCACAAGAATTGTGCAGCCTCTTAGTATTGGTGTTAAGTTTCACTTCAGCCCTTCTCTTTACAGAGGAAGTTGAAACAGTGCTGCACACAAAACACAAACCATGAAGAGCAGGGAGTGCACAAGAAGACCAATGTGAGGGTTAGCTACCATATTAAAATTCACAAGGAGTTGATGCCATCAATTAAATGATGCTGCTCAATATCAAATCTGATATCAATGCACATTTACTTTGATTTCCCTAGGAAGATTAATAGCTTTGTGACGCCTTGGTAATTTTTCTTGCCATGCTTTCTGTAAGTAGCACATTTTCTTCTGTAAGTATCTCTTAATAGACAGTTAATACTCTAGATCATTCTCCATATGAGGCATTGGGAAGGGGATGATATTAGGCCTCATGATATAAAGCCAACCCTTCCCTCACCACAGTTTTCTTTCAATGCTATTCTGGGCCCAAATGACTAAACAAAAGATCTGCTAGTCATGATTTATGGGTTCTGTTTCTGGATGCTAGAATAATTATAGAAATGTGAACAACAAATGAATGTCTAATTTCTCATTGTGAAAGCATGCAGACATGGAGATGGATTTCACACATGTTCAACCTTTCACAGATGGAAAACTTCAATCCTAAGGCAACCCCGAATCTTTTTTGGCACCAAATGAAAGACAGTTCTCATACTTAATAGTCAGGATTTCCAGTGAATAAGGAAACAGAAGGCTACTTTTCAAAAATATATGTTACCAGTTCTTTGACATTCTTTTAGATTATTTTTGCAAAATAAAGTTTTTAGGAGAAAGGTGCAAATGCCAAAAATAATGTTAGGGCCAGACAGCACTTTGATTTAGAGGATGGTGTTTATGAAGGTAGACTCTTAGATTTCCATCTTCATGTAAGTCTTAAATTTTCTTCTCTCTGTGCAAAAGGCTAAGACCTTATTCCAAATTAGTCAATACAAAAATATGTCTTATAAATTCCAGGGGGAAAAAAATCAGTTATGTGTGATTAGATCAATAGCTTAACTCATGGAAAAACATGTCTTAATAGATGTTAAGCTGAGAACACAATGTTTGTATTTGAAATTGGGACATATTTAAATTCAGGTAATTTGAAAAGGAGTAACTGGAGTAATATATTCATCATTGCAAAAGGTTCGTACTGTCCATTAATGAGACAGATCTGGTATGAAATATGTTTAACTTACCCTAGATGTTGTTGTGTTTGTTTTTTTCATTTTTTCCCAATAAATTAATACCATTAAAATCATGATTTTTAATATAAAATGTAGATTTTTAACTTCTCTTGAAAAATCTGAATCCTGACCACAGTAGACAACATGCACACTTGATGATTATAATTAATGTTAATAAGAGTTACTATTTATTGAATGCTTACTAAGTGACAGATACTATTCTAAGCATTTTATTTTATTATTTTTTTTTCCTACACATTGTCTTTCTGTCCACATTGGTTATCTGAGAAAGCTGATTCCTTGAGAGATTCAGTAATTTTCTCAGTATCTACAGCAAGTAACTGATGGAGTTGGGAGTTGAACCCAGGCCTGTTTGATACCAAAGTGCAGTCCCTTATCTCGTGATGGCATCAGTTCAAATGTTAACTTACTGGACAGACAGTCTGTATCCACTACAGTCGTTTTCTGCATTTGTGGAAAGTATATTTTTTCTGTGTGATTATTTTAAATGCTTCTATTTCAATAGATTATGAAGCATACTTCCTAAAAGAAACATTATACCTCTACCTAATAAATATTTTCTTCTTTTTAAATAATTGCTACTCATTTATGCTTAAAGAAATTAAGCAAATAATTTACTAATCCAATTAGAATCCAATTTGCTTCAAATCGATAGAATCCATTTATGTTTATTTATTATACTGGAACACCAATTATAATTTTCTCTAGTTCGTTGAAGTACTTTATTTAATTTTCTGAATATCATTTGTAGACAGGTATTGAAAAACCTTCTGAATCATGTATACCAGAATTTTAATTCTGGAAGGGTCACTCAAACTTCTTTCCAAGGGCGTCTTACCAGACGTTGTCTTCACTACTTCAGTGGTATTTCTCAGGCCAACAAATGAAAATTGATAAAGCCTCCAAGATCTGGTGTCACCCACTTCCACAGAACTACGCTTCCATTGATAGACAATTTCTTCACGTGGATAGCCATCTGCCATGAGATGGGAAAGCAATTGTTTAAACTTATTATAAATGAACATATATAGCTACCACCTTCTAGGAACAAAACACTGAGAGAGAGTTTATGACTTAGTGAGGATCCTGGACTAAAGAGCATCAAAATAGAGAAAATATATACAATGATATCATATTCTAACGGGAAGTTAGATTTCAAAATCATGAGGTCAGAATTACCATTGAAAGCCACGGAGTTTCATAGAAGGTATACTATATACATGGTTTCATATATAACACATGCACACTTTATAGTCTGGGGCAAGATGTAAGAAGTGGCCAGTGTATAATAAATATTAGGTTACAAGACACTGTTTCATGGTGCAGGGGAGTCAACCAGGTCAAGACTTTGAGTCATGCAGAAACAGAAACTATTTGGGAGAAGAGCAAACTCAAATTCCTCTCCAGGGCTTGCACTTGGAATGGAAGATGACTGGGAAAAATAACCTCAACTATTTACATTATTCTCTCTCTCTATGTCTCCCAATTTGTTGGGACTTCATCTTAATATACATAGAAGTCTATGATTAAAAGCAGTAAGTAGAAATGCCAAGGGGGAGATACCAGTGACACTATGTAGATACTGAAGGGTCAATCTTGTCAGCCAAGAGGACAAAGAGAAGTGGTACGCTGATGAAGCAGTGATTCGCAAGGCCATTTCTAGCCCTTATGCTAAAGTGTCTTAATTTTTTTTTTTCTAAATTATTTGTTACCTTGTAAGGATGATGATAGTACTTACTACATGAAATTGAGGGTCAATGTATATTTGTTTAATGAATAAGTGTTATTATTAAGTAAACTGTAGAACAAACTCAAATTTAGATGACAGATAGATGATAGATAGATAGATAGATAGATAGATAGATAGATAGATAGACAGACATACTTAAAAAAATGAGAAATTCTCTCAAACGTATGTCTGTTAATAATGTGATATAAAGATAAGTCTTGATTATGAAGGCTGATTGATTACTTGGAATAAAATCCCTATGTTTCCTCCTTTTATTTTGATCCAACTCTTTGTCTACTATGTGTTTATTAATCAAGAAGAAAGAAAGAGAAAGCTGGCTCCCCAGATTGCTATGGAGAAGGGGGTGGGATGTGGTAGAAATTGAGGAAAAGAATAATGATATTAGGGAACTTCCTATGGAGAGGGCATTGGGGGATTTAATTTCTTTTTTTTATAGAAATAAGTAATATTAAGCTGTGTTTGGGTTCAGAAGACAGTTGTCAGTCAGATGGCACAGAAATCACCCATTCTTAAGCTTCAGTGACTCAGAAGACGAGTAGACCCAGCTGGAAAATTAAAAGAAAATAAGTCTAGGGCCGGCCGAGTGGTGTGGTGGTTAAGAGCTGGCTTGGGAAGCCAGTGGCCCTGGTTCGGGTCCCACATATGAGGGCCGTGACACTGCCCTCAATAAAAGAAAATAAGTCTAGTTTCCTAAAGCTTGAGGAAGGTTTCACTTTAAAATATTCCATTCTTAGTAAATTCTGGGTTTTTCAGAATGTTGCATTTTTTTAAAAAAATATTTTATAATAAAATTATGTATATTAAAAAATATTCCATTCTTGGATGAAGTAAAACATGTGGAATGATCTTTATAACAGAAAGTTTTCTAAGTATATATGATATATAGTAATAGTGTTCTTCTAGTTCCCTCTGGAATTGATACAGTGATGAAGAAATGATTGCTTCTCTCATCATTGTTTGTTTTTTGCTTTTAAATATGGTTATTATGATTTAGTTGGCCCTTAGTAGTCACCCTGAGCCCCTGACAGGGAAATTGTATTTATAAAAATAAAAACTTAAAATTCACAATCAGTTTGTGATATTTTGCCTGATATGCACAGTTGGCAGACCAAAACTAAGGAGGAGTTGAGCAACCTAACATGTATGCTGAACAATTAATGAGGCAAACATTTGGGGGAAATCAGGCTTGTTTTTGATTCAGACAGAAAATATTTGTGAAGGTTACTAAATCTTAATCTTATTGTCATTTTTGTTAGAGTCATCATAGATCTTTTTACTTTATTACCTGATAATAAAAATACAAATAATAGAGTTCTTTATTGAATCTTGTGTGTGAAGTAGCATACCAAGTACTTTGTTTATATTATATTATATTATATTATATTATATTATATTATATTATATTTATATTTATTATATTATATTATATTTATTATATTATATCAACAAAACAATATTGTAGTAGGACAGGTCTCACAATCTCTGTTGGATACCTGGGAATGAGGACTCACTCACAAAGAAATTTAGTAATTGGCTCAAATCAATATGATGGAGTTGGAATTAGACCCCATACAACACCCCACATCAGTCTTTTACTCAGTGGTGGATAACTCTTGGGTTGTTGGAACCAAGTCATGACACATTTTTGCAAGGAAAAACATAGAAAAAAATGTCATGACTTTTCTGACAACCCAGTAGTATGGGTATTGCTAGAACTCCAGGAAGAAGAGGAAATAATTTTCAATTTCGGTATCTTTAACAGTGATACCCAAACTGGAATGAGCAAACGGCACTGTGGGATCTCTGTGCATCCTGAAAGGTAAGGGAGAAAATAAGGAGCAAATACGCTCCTTCTCTCTTCTCCTGAGTCCATTAGGGGAGGCGGGGGAATGCATAATCAATCCACTATTATGCTTTTCTGCTGAGTCCTGGCCTGGCTCCACAATCCTTCTCAACAAAGGGCTCCAAAAGGCAACCACTGCCAATTTATTAAGAGTTTACACCTCAGTGAAACTTATTTATAATCCCCGATAAATTAGGTCCCTTTTTGCAAGAATCACTCTACTAGGGACAAGCTGGTGTTATGATCAAAGAAACTGTCAACATCTTTAGAACCAGCAACACTGCTTAATGCCATTTTGTGTTCTCTGTGAATCCCCCAATTAATTGACATTGCAATCAGGTGATTGGTGAGAGGGGATACAAAACGTAGAATGAGAATTACTTACAACTGGAAAACTCCAAGGGGCAGGAGTGTTCATCCATGGGGAAGTTGTGCAATTGTAATTGGCACTCAGCATCGATAGTCAGCCTAAATAAAAAGGTGTGAAATGAAAGTAGAAGGACATTAGACCGTTTTAAAACTTTACTTTAGCACAATTTCTAATGACCATTCTTCATCTTTATTTCTGGATAGTATATCTCACATTCTTATTGATAACACAAGGTGATTCTCACTGAAGAAATCCACCTAGTCCAGAAGAAAATTGTTTTAAGACTTAATGCATTCCATTCATTTGAACAGACCAAACAGTAAGTGCTCATTGACCTCAACTCTCTTTATTCAAAATTTATGATCATGTAATTTTTTTGGCAAATCGTACACATGAGATTGCTCAGTGAATATATTTAACTTTCTTAACAGAACAAATTGTTTTAAGAACGTAAACTCATTTACTGTTTGCATGTAAATGAATGTTGATAATTCTTAGATCTTATCTGCTAATTAAAATAGAACTTCTGTTTGTAAGTACTTGTTAGCTATTAGCTTTAAATTACTGTATGTAAATTGAAAAATATCTTTCACAATGGAGCATTTTGCATTCTTACAATGCAACACTACAAAGCCATTAAATAGGATGTTATAGAATAGAAAAATATCTAATGGCAAACAAGAAATGTTAAATGCACAGATGCAGACATAGTAGAAAAATGTTTGCCAATGAGTCTCAAATAGGTTACAACTGAGATGCTTATTAAACATACAGGTTTTCTGGATCTCAGTATGAGCTGAGAAATGGGATCAATATGGGTTGATCAATATGGGATCTCAATAAGGGAGAAAACTTAAAGGCGTGCCAGATGTTCTGACTACCCCTGGAGAAGTACGAACATGTGCTAATGTTGTGCTGGAGATGAGTTCATGATTTTTAAAATTTCATATTTGTTAGCTATGTCTCTTGCAATGATATCAATCTTGAAGTTATAAAGTGTCATTTTTATGAACATTTGCTTATTTTAAAAGATTTTAGAGCTTAGCATACTTTTTAATTGCGTAGATTTTACTTTTTTATGGCATAATAGAGCAATCACTGATCTTAAAAAATAACTAATAATCATTCAGCTGTTAATTGTTTCCATGACACTGGTAAGGTCAATTATTCTCTCATGTAGCAAGTGTTATATTATGGCTTGATTGTCCTTGAACTTGCACAAAGTCACAAAGCTAGTGGCACAGTTGAGATCTGAACCCACGATTCACTGTCTCCAAAGCTGGAGGTTTTAATCATTGTTACTAAATAATTATTTGCTCTTCCAAAGAAAAGAGAGGTTTATTCATAAGTGATATTATAGTTAAATTTGATATTTTTGGTATTATTTCTCCAAATTAATCTGTAATTATGAAAATTGGAAATAATATAGATGGATTGCAAATACAAAGATACATACATACATACATATCTAAGCACATACACATTTATAACTCATTACAGATAAAAACAAGAATAAAATAATCTCACAATATAGACTGCGACTCATCTAAACCTTGACTGAATCTTATAAGTGACATTTTTGAGGTGGTTTTCATAATTATTGTATAGTGATTCTTCAAATTAATTGAAGTGAAAATATGACTATGATATTATGAGGATGATAAAGGAACCTGAGATAGTGTGACTGACTTAATATTTCAGAAGCTGGACTGAGCTCTGATTTATCAGACAAACTTTGATTTCTATTAGATTCTCATTCCAGTCATTACCTTATCTCTGATTTAATAAAACCCATGATGAATTCAAAATATATGCAGTGAATTTCTTTTATAATTGTAGCCATTTTTCTTAGCAATTTACATAACTGTTTAACTGATAAAAAGTTTTGTAGCTATTTTCAAGCATTTTATTTTATATATTTGATATGATACAAAACCTAAAATATGTCACAAGGGCATTTAACATGAATCACTTTGAAGCTGAAAATTCCAGGATACTAAGATGTAGAAGAATCACATTCATATCTTTTACTAAAAATATATACAAATAAATTTAGCATCTGCTGTGCTTCCTCTATATTAGCCTCTATGGTAAGCACTTATATATCACCCAATGTAGTCCATATAACAGCTCTGTAAGATAAGAATCATTGTCTCTATTTTATAGAACTTAAACGAAAGATAAGTTTGCTCAGTTGTGGGGGAGGGCATGTCGTGAGTATGTTGGTGACTTCTTTCTCAGTAATCTCCATCAGCCCCCTCCCAATTTCTGTAAATAAAAATGTAACCAAGGAAAACATCAAACTCACTATACAAATAAAGTTTTGAGCTATTTCGTCTGGCACCAAGACCCCTACTACCAGATAGCTGCCCAAAGTCATGTATGTAGAAATCCTGGAGACTTACCCTCATATATACACATGGTAAGATATAGAGCTAAGAATCAAAGCCAGATTTGTCTTATTCTTAAGTCTATGGACTTATCTGTTATGTTGTTTAATAATGTACTCTCACCAACAAGAAACTTCAGCATAGAAAATATTTATGTAAATGCATGTAAGCATGAAGTGCTAAGATAATGACATCAAATAGTTTAAGTAGAAAACCTTCCAAATGCTACTTAATAAGTTACTTTAAGATCAGGAAAAAAAGTAGTCCAAAGTTTTCCCAAATGATGTCTATTTCCAAAATAGCCAATAAATTAAGTCAAGTAGCCTATCATTGTAGTTGCGGGGAGGTACTGGGAGATGGAGTTGATCCTAGTTACTTGCCCTTGTGCAGTACAAAGAGAAAGACCTACAGGAGACTCCCACATCCAGCATTCTCCTTGTGCAATGGTTTCTTTAGAAACAGAGGCATTTCCAAGCTCACAAATGGTGGTCCAAAGATGACTAACTATGTTTTAGCTTAAAAGTAGCTAAAGTACATTTAAAGTAGCAGGATACCATACAAAAGCCAAGATTGATGCAAAGATCAGGCAATCCTACAAAGGCAAGGGGAATTTCATGTCCTTGTGAGAAAATAGAGCTCTCACAATAGTCATAGAAAATAAATTCTACCTGAGTAGTCCTTTGAAAAAGCTCATTGATAACAGCAAGAAAAGCTAATTTTGTAGTGTCACATACTATTTTGATTAAGCATGCCAACCCTGATGTAGGCTTGACCTTTCTTTCTTTTGTCTTAAGAGAGTGTGGTTGGTGTTTGTTTTATTCCCAGCAGTTACTCTTTTTTTTTTCCCTCCAAAAGAATACCTTAGGGTGTAGAGCACTCGACCATCATTCCAAATTCTCAGCATCCTGTTGGGGGTGGTTATCCAGTGTGCATCAGCTTTTTTTGAATTTCTGAAGAAAGTGTCTGGAATCCAGATTTTCCCCACCATGTTGCTATTTAGTCGGAGAACTTTAATTGTACTGTTGAATTTCAGACGTCTGTCATACCATGTTTGGGCAAAAAATATATCAATCGTATATTCCTGTTTTAGAGAAAATGATGAAATAGAACATTTTTAATACGTAGGATTATATTGTAGAACATTTGATTGTATTTATCGTTTTTGTTCTCATTGCCAATCTGAAGCAAAGCTCCTTTGGCTTTAAATAGTCAAAAAGAAAGCAAAAGCTTTGCTAAGAAGACTCACTCATCTTTTGTAGACCAGTTGATATTTTTATGACAAAACAGACCAGCCTAAATGAATTCTGGCAGAAGATCATAGCCCTGATACAATTGTTTGCATTCGGTTTATATAGAGCAGAGCTTCTCATGTCCTTCTAAGCTAGCTAATTCTTTGTTGTGGGGGCTGTCTTATATATTTTAGGATACTTAGTAACATTCCTAGCCTCTACACACTGCATGCCAATAGCACAAACGCCAACCCCATCCTCCAAGGCATGACAACTAAAAACTACCTCTAGACATTGCTCAATATCTTAAGGAAAGCAATCACCCAAGTTCAGAATCACTGCTGTAGAGTGAAAATGCACAATATTCAAAGCAGTCCTAAACTGGACCTCTGGAGACTCCGTTACCTCATAATAAAATGGAGAGCCTAAAGAACCTATCTTGTTAGGTAGTATGAGGATAGAAAAAAGGAATACACATAAAGTGCTTTGCACTGTGTATGTCAGATACAGTGTATAAGGTAACCTTAAAAAAAAAAAGAAAAAAAAAAGCTATCATAGCTGTCTTTTTCTCTAAACAAGATGAAATGAATCAATTAAAAGTAATTTTTAATATTGTGCTAACTCTATCGCAAAATATATTCTCATAGTGCTAGGATGACAAATCACTCTGTAGGATCACCCTCAAGTACATATATATCACTAAGTGGCAGGTGATTGATGTTAATCAAAGAGAAGTAATTGTGATGTGAATTCAGACCATTAAGTCAGGAGTCAGGACAACACCGGAGTTCTAGTTTGACGATCATATTTAGATATTACTTAGCATTATTTTGTAACTTGATTTTAATTATGCCTATAAATGAGGAAATTAAAGGAAACAAACAAACAAACAAACAAAAAACCTCAAGTGTTCTTAGACTATGAGAGCTGGGAGATGGGAGTCCTCCACATTTCCTAGTCCAGTCTCCTTAACCAGCTGCCATTTTATGATGACATACACAAAAAGACAGGAAGATTGTTCATTTGCCCAATAATACACAGCCTGTCAGGATCAGACTGTAATATGATTCCTTTGCCTAATTTGTGCTTTTCTGTGTTATTTCCTTGCACCTCCGGCTGTCATGTCTCATTGCCATTGACTGTTTTTCCACTGGGGTAAGCCAGGCCATTTTGTTCATCATTTAGTTCTACATTTACAGTCTCCAATTTTTATGAGTAGGGAACCTATCTTATGAAATTATTTGTCATGTGATGTGCCACTAAATAGAATAATTAATTTCTGATGCACATTTTGACAAAACACTCCTCCCCCCACACAACACACACACAAATAAATAAATAAAGATAAAAGCTTAAAGATTCTTTAAACAAGCATTTCATAGACTGTGATCCTTGGACAGTATTTCTGGGGACTAATATTCCTGAAATTAAAAGTTATATGCTTAAACAAACTTAAATAAATACATATAGCTTCTTCATCTCAGAAATTTACAATGTGTATCAGAATGCTAAATATTCTGAGAATTTTAGTTGCAAAGAAAAAACATACTGGCATTTGTTTAATATTTAAACACACAAACCTATTTGCATGGACTATGCAGGTGGCTTTATACTTTTTTATCACCCCCAAGTGAGAGCAATTAAAGCTTCTCATTTCTCTGATTTAATAGAGTGTTCTTATTGCTTGCTTATAAATACTATTTTAAAGTTGCAATATTATTTATGTTATTTTATGTTATATGTTCTACTCTGTTGTACCCTGTTATAGCCTCCAATCTAACTTCTTATTTGAGATTTGGACAGAAAGTGTTATACAAGAAAAAGTTACATTTATTATTATACCTAACCACTATTTCCTCTGAGAAAAAATTATGGCTTGAGGCAAACTATGCCCTCTTCATGCCATCAATATTCTAAAATGTAGTGAAGCACTATATTTTGTTCTGTAGTAAGCAGCACTTACCAAGTAAGCAATTATCATTGAATTTTAAGAGTATAACATTTTACACCAATTAATTTTATACAGATGATCACATTTAATCTCATATCAAATCATTAAAAATGAACTTCATATTGCAAGAGACAATAAAAGGATCTGAAAGATTCTCTCTCCCTTCTAAATTTTTATTGGAATATTTCTTGCTATTTTCATCATACCACATACCCCCTCTAATATGTTAAAAAATAGACTATTAGAAAATTATTATACTTACCATATTGATGGCATTCACTGGACCAATGCTATTCACATACATGTCTGTGTGAATTAATGTTGGTTTCACTGTAAAGAGAACCATAGAGACATGCAATGGAGAAGCGTGATATTTTAATATTTGTTATGCTAGATATAGATTTATTTTGCTACATTAGAAGTAGTTCATTTACAACGAATTTGGGTCCAGTGACCAATGTGCTACATTTAAATAACTGTTTTCAAAGAAATATCTCCATTGAAGCATGGAAACACAATAACTGAGCATAATAGAGTTTTGAAACTGATTATCCTTTCAAGACTACATAAAAATGAACAAATAAAAAGAAAAACTCAGATTTTTCTTCATCCTTCTCTCAAATATCCAGAACTTTACCCCTTTTCCTTCAAGCTTTTAAACCTGCTTGGGTATTATAACTAGACTTGACCCATCCAGAAAAAAAAACAAAAAAACTACTTAGTGACCTAGAAAAAAATACGCATTAGAAACATGAAGTGGATATAAAGGGCAACAAGTGTTATGAATTGTTTTTGAACCACTGCACCTGTTGATTCCTCCTCTGATCACTCTATCCTCATACACCCCCAGCCAACACAGAATCCATCTTCCTTAGTGACTTAATGGATTCTGTGACTCATCAAATAATATGAGGTAGCCATATGGAAACCCAGTACATACCTATTTGTCAAAGAGAACTGATAATAAAAATCATTTATTACACCCATGACCAAATGCATGTACTCCATTTTCATTTACCATTTAATGAACAAGGATTCATAATATCATTCTGGGCTTCGATTCAACAAGAACATCTGTCTCATCTTTATCCACTGTCCTTGAATGTGCCTTGCCCGAGATCTCTGTGGTAGATTGAATTCTTCACTCTCCCTGCCTCTACACCCTTGCCATCACCTCAGTGAGGCTACTTCTCTGCCTGTGAACTTTGGGCTTGACCACTTGAATGGCTTCAGCCAATAATATATGGACAAAAGTGAGTGTGTGAGTTCCAATTCCAAGCCTGAAGCCTTGTGAGCATTTGCTTTCTCTCTTGCTCTCTGCTGTTATCATGAGAGGACTTCCTCTTAGCTAGTCTGCTGGTTCTGGGAGAAGAATGAGAGTGCAGCTTGTCTAAACGAACAACCCCAGCTTGGCTCAGATTAAATAAGACCACCCCTAGCCAAATGCTTAGTAGATGCCTATTTTATTATTTGCCACCGAGATACTGTGATTCTCTGTTACACAGCAATAGGTAACTGGTATATGCTTTCTTTACCATTATTTGCTGTTTTTTTTTTTTTCTTTTCTTTTTAAGGGCGTTGTCACTGGCCCTCATATGTGGGACTTGAACCCAAGCCACTGGCTTCCTAAGCTAGCGCTTAACCACCGCGCCACTCGACCGGTCCTGCTGGTTTGTTTTTGATGCTACTTCATAAAGACATTGTCACTCTTCTTCTACAGCCTTGGGGGATATCTAGGAAAATTTGAGTTTCTAGCTCTCAAGCCTCACTTGAAAAATCATCTTCATTTCTTTATCTTTCTTCACTTATCAATGCCCCTGCCTCCCCCAGGATGGAGTGTTATTTATACGTTCTTTATTTTTACAATATATAATGAAAATATTTAAATAGTTCTGGTTATTAAAATATGTTGGTCTTTTCTTCGAATGTGGCAGTCATGTTTATGATGTTGTCTCTACACTGACTACACGGGACTTTAACATACCTCCTATGTCAGGTCGGAGTTTATTGTCATAGCCTTCCAGGAGGTTGTTTAAGATAACAGTGACATCGCCCTCAGGAACTTTGGGTGTCAAGACCCATGTTTTGTTAGAAGCATAGTCTTCATAATCATCATCAGATTTTTGGCTCGTGAGGCTAAGAAAACAAAAATATTGATCAAGAAACATGTAGACTGCACACAAGTTAACACTTACCCCCAGACCACTGGTGGAAAAGGAGAAATTAAACCAGATTACAGGAATGGATTAAAATGGATTACAGCGAAAATTCCCCCCTAGCTACTTAAACTGCACAGAATAGACTAGAATTTATAAAAGTGTAGCCTCCAATTGGCCAGAATGCCTTGCGCTCCCCTCTAGAAGTATACCATGTTTTGCCAGTTATTTTGCCTTTTTCATAGTTGATATTCTTCTTGCTCACCTGCCCAGCTTTATGAAGGACCTATAAAATAACTACTTTTTGTGAAAATGATACTTAAATGATCATGATGTAGTCCATGAATTCAGGCATAATGTCTACTTCTTTTTCCTTTGAGAAGTTAACTGGCTCCAACCTATTAATGAAAGTAAGAGACTGATAATTAGATTCACTCCCACAGCCTGCCGGATGAGCCTCTCCCCCGTCACTAGCACTTCTCAGGAGAGCTCCTTCGTGCTGCCCTGCCTTGCCCTGGGCTCTGTGCATGTGCCTTTTCCCCCTCACTCACACTGAAGGCAAGGGCAGTTTCATTTATCTTTGATTGTTCAGAGCCTGGTACTAGGAGATAAAGTGTAGTTGCAGGCTCTAAACTGCTCTTTGCTGCAGCAAAAGTTCCTAAGCTGGGAACACATTCTATTGGCTGATGTACTACAATGGTTGAAATGAAATTACCTACTTTGAGAGATCCAAAAGCCACATGCTCTCCTGTGATTCAGTTTTCTATGCCCAAACCTGTCAAAAACCCCCCACTTTCGGACTGGAAGCTAAGGCTGACTTGGGAAGGATGTCAGGGTACCTGTAGCATGTTTCTCCCCTGACCCAATTCCATGCCTCCCCCCGAGACACACAATAATTACACTTTTCAGACCTAGAGGTAATGCACAACGTTGCAAAAGCTGCCATTTTCATTTTTATCAGCATTTAGTAAATATTGGTTACTTCTGTGATTTACAGTAAAAACAAATTACCAATGTAAAATATAAAATTTCCCATCCCTATCCTCATCTTCAGTTTATTTTCCTGAATATAAGTATATGGTATAGAATGGATCTTGTGAGAGTCAAATCACTGCTACCTTACCCTGATGAGTTTACATATATCTCATATTTCTTATGAAATATATATATATATATATATATATTATATATATATATTTCTCAAACCATATTTATCACCTTTCTTCAGTCATAGTCATATATATGGCTATGTTTTTTTATATATGTAGCTTAAAGATAGATGATAGATAGATAGATAGATAGATAGATAGATAGATAGATAGACTGATAGATGATAAAGTACATAAAGAGCTGAGTAACTGCTGTAGAAGAAAGCTGATTAAGTGATTAATCTGGTTTGAGAACGAGTAAGGGAGATCAAGTTTTAAGGGTAACCACTGACATGAATCAACTTAGTAAGCAAGTAATCCCTTTTTATATTCCTTTAAAGTTTTATGAAAAGGAAACATTATATAAACTGAACTACACATCTGCATAAAACCTAACACAGCCAGTGTCTTACATGTCGCACTTTAGTTAGCATGGGAACCTTAAACAAAATGTGAATTTCATAGCTCTCCCATAGAGGATATGATGGCTGCACAAAGCTTCAACTAGCTCTCACAGAGGAAGGCATAGTGCAGCCAGGCCGTCTCTGCCAGGGAAATCCCTCCTGCTCCTCAATCCCACCAGAGCACCATGAACTCTGCCTAATAGAACTCCAGTCCTATGACCTAAACCTTACTAGTTTAAGAAGAAAAAATAATAATAATAAAAACTCTCAAACTAAGAGATCTTCAAGTCCTTCTAATAAACCATTGAGAAGAGAATGTGTGTGGCCCATTGAATGTCATTGTAATGGAATTTTACTACTGTTAACTTTGTTCATACAAAAGGGTCTTTCCAAAAAAAAAAAACTAACTCTCTCTCTCTCTCTCTCTCTCTCTCTCTCTCTCTCTCTCTCTCTCTCTCTCTCTCTCTCTCTCCCCCTATCAAAATTACTTCAAGGGATGTTCATCTATATTGTTTGGTTTGCTTGTTTATAGCACTTCCTCCTACTAACACAGAAATGATCTGAATCTGATGGTGCTGTATTATTGTCATGACTGTTATCTGGTGAATAAGGAAAAATACATTAAATGAAAAGATAAGGGACTTGCTTAGAAGGATTGCTACCTCCCAGAATTGCACCAATAATTCTCTTAGCATCATCACCTATTGGATGCCAGAATGATAATCAAATTCATTGTTTGATATAGGAGTGTCAAGGACTAAATTTTTCATACTTCAAGATGAGGACTTAGCCACAGAGAGGTAAAAAGGCATAGAGACATTAAGAGCATAAACTTAGGAGTTAGAAATTACCAGTTCTGATTTCTGCATTTGTCTTGCCCCCGAAACTGTTTTATAACCTTGGCAAGTTATTTAAACTTGCTAAATTTCAAAGTCCTCATTTTAAAATAAAGTTAATACTAGCCATTAGTATTCATATTGCATTATTGTGTAAGGTTAAGGTATTTCTTATTAAATGCTTAGCATAGTGCCTTACAAATAGTATTGAAAATAGGTTTATTATATTGGGTTGTCAGAAAAGTCATGACGTGTTTTTCCTATGTTTTTCATTGCAAAAATGCATCATGACTTTTCGGAGAACCCAATAATTACTGATATAAAGCAATTTTCCAGCCATGTTAAATAAAACTGATTCTACAGATGGTTTCCAGTTTTTTACCTAATATGAGTTGAGAATAACTAAAACGGATGTTTTCCAGGAAGAAAAATAATGAGCCCACACATGATAAAGAACTGAAGTTTTTATTCTCTAGCGTTTTCCCCTGAGGTTTAAATTAATAGGGATGATACCTAAGCTGGGATTGTTTTCCAGCTTGTCTTTTTAAAAGAACCTCTCTCACTCAACATTGGCTGCTTCCTTCTCTAGAAATCTGTGGAGTCAAGAACATGCACAATTATAAGTGAACAATCTAGAGATAATGAAGTCTGACCATTAAATAAGACATTCTGTACCATTGTGAACTGCATGGGAATGCCAGGGTAGAAACTGATTCAAGAAAATCGACTTTAACAGTTGAGTGAGCTCAGAGCAAGGGCACTCGAACTTCTGGCTAAAGACACAGATCTGAATAAACAGCTTTAAAAGTAATTACTGCTTCTTGGGCCCTTTAGTTTAAAAGATAATCTTATAAGGGAAAGCTGAAATTGAAATAACTCTTAAATTTACTTCTAATGGACACATTTTTTTTTGTAGTTTAAGTGCTAATTTCTGAAAGACAGTGCCAGAAAATGTAATGTTTTCATCTTTGAAAGCTTTCAGAAAATAATTGAGAACTCACCTGACTGAGAGTCTTGAACTAGCAAAATGATCATTTCCTGGGAAATCACTAGAAATGCAGAACCCTGGGCCCCACCTGGATTCCTGAATCAGAATCTTTATTTTAATAAAATCAGGTAATTCATATGCATATTAAAATTTCAGAATCTGTCATAGAATGTTTAAATCAATGATGCTTACGTGTGTGTGTGTGTGTGTGTGTGTGTGTTGGGGTGAGCTCTTTGAAATACACAGATTCCCACGTTCCTATTTTAGATCTTCTGATCCTGATTCTCCATGTTGTCAGTTAGATTATTAATTTTTATTCTCATCTTTACAGGTTTATGCATGATTTAAATTTATGCATGAATACAAACATGTAATGAATTCATGTTTATAACCCAAAACAAAAATTGATTCTATTTAGTAAAAAAGCAATTTACAAAAACAAAACAAATACTGAATAGATATAATTTAATGAGAGGTAGTCGTCACTAATATAGAAGATTCTAGATATTTGAATTTTGGTACATATTCTGGATATTTGCCACTGAAGATTAATCATGCATCTTATGGAATTTTAAATTTTAGTCCAGGCATTTTCGATTCGATTCCCATAAATTCAGGAAAGCTCTAAGTTTTGTGGGGAGCGATCTAGTCATTTTACTCTCCCAGGGTCATACAACAGCAAACATTTGAATGAGATATAAAAACATTTCACTCAGGTTATCTTCAAATCCATTGGTGTTTGGCATCATAAAGACAGACTCTTGCTTATCTTTTTCTGGCATAGATAGGTAAACAGTTGAATAAACAAAAACTCATTGATTTTTATACTTGAAATAATTTTAATGATTAGTGTTTCATTCCTTCAAAACACTAGTTTCATTAATATTTTGTTGGTACAAGTTTTGGTCTACTTTGGTTTTATAGGTGCAATGAGTCAAATGCAGTGTGTTTTATAGGTCAAAATAAACCTCCAAGGAATGTATGTCAGCAAAATGAAACTTTGTGAAACTTTTCTATTGAATATTCCTGTGCATTGGGTCTTCTGCTGTTCGTATTGCCAGAATGGTAAATCTCTACGATATAGCATGAAATCTCTTCCATCCTTTTACTACATTCATAGGGGTCCCCTGTTATCCTAAGTTCTCATCAGGCTGTATAATCCAGCGGGAATCTCGAACTCCTAAAGCATATGTAACAGAAGAATACATTGTTCCTTACGTTATCACATTACCTGAGAGTTTGCTGAGTTCCAGAAACCTGGCCAAACTCCAGTGCCTTTGCATATGGTGTATTATCCTTGCTGCATTCAGTCTTTCTTCTCTCCATCTCCCCAAACAGTATTTGTCATGGCTTTTAGTCCTTCTTACCTTTCAATTTTCAACACAAATATCACCTTTTCATAGAGGCCATCTCTTATTGTTTATCTATGCTTGTCACCCACCTACCTTTATAGGTTCTAACCAGTTCCTTAATTGTTCCTTAGCATTGTCATAATGTGTATTTATTAATTTTCTTATTACCCGTCTCCATTGCTAGACTAAATTTCATGAGGACATGGTTAAGTAAGATTTGGGGAAAGAGTTTTTTTTTTTTTTTTTTTTTTTTTTTTTTTGCTAACTACTTTTCCTAAGATAGATGATAAAACCAACAATGACTGCTGGTAAATATTCACTACATTCTAGTGAAGTCCACTAAGGACTTCAAGTGCATTTTCCTGCTTATTCCTTAAAACACTGATATTCCTATAACTATCCCCATTTTACAGATGGAGTGTAAACAATGGCATTTACCAATAGTCACTTCAGTTTGCCAAAACCAAATGTTTAACCATTTGCTGCAACGCTTTGAAACAGGAATTGGAGCCAAAGCATCTGCCACCGTACATTCCTCAAAAAATACGACCATCCAAAATAAATGGTTGCTCAAGTTCATTTTCCCTTAGGACAATAAATTAGTTTATGCCTGAGCTCAATAAAAGGATGGCACCTTCAGCACAAAGTTAATAACATTCAAATTTCATAAACTTCCCATTGCAGATACGGATGATTTGATCTCCCCATGCTGTGGAATAGAAGCAAAGCTCACAATTTAACTTAATGGATGTGATAAACTGCCTAACTTAAACAATTTCTTGGCTTGGAAAGCAATGCACACTGCAGGAGCAAGGCATGCATATAAGCTAGTTCATTTCATAGAATGCCCTCCAACCACTGTGAAAGGTGGACTTGGGTGGAAAGTGTAGGAGGAGCCATGGTATAAGGGTAGATATCGTCACAGGACACAGTAGACTTGGAATCTGATCATGGGGCAGAGGACTCGCTCTGTACCATCCAAAGAGGGTAGAGTGAAGGCAGAGAAATAAATCCCTCAGCATCGATTCTAATAGTGAATTGTCCTGCTTATAATGATTTCCTTAGCTCACACTTAGTTCAATATTTTGATATTAGGTTAACAGCTGTTGGGAAGTGTTTTTGACTGAGTTAGTTATCAGAACTATATATAGCTATCAGAACTATATATCAGAACTATAAACACAAGCTGTTTATTTTACTAGCAATCACCAATGACTCATATCAAATAAATGTGTGAGGTTTTATTAGGTAAGATGAATTTTATTGCAAGTATCAGAGCATTCAAACTAAATTGGGAGGTACTGGAATATATTATGATAAAACCAAATGTAGAATAACCTTCATGGTACTTTGATTCAGCTTCCCAATTATATATTTGAAAACTCACATTTTTTTTATTTTTGTTTTTCAATTATAGTTGACATCCAATAATAATTTATATTAGTTTCAGATGTGCAGCATAGTTGTTGGATATCATATAATTTACAAAGTGATTCCCCCTCCCCCGCCTTCCCAGTAAGTCTAGTACCCATCTGGCACCATACATAGTTATTACAGTATTATTAACTGTATTCCCTCTGCTGTACTTTACATCCCCATGACTATGTTGTAACTACCCATTTGTACTTCTTAATCCCTTCCCTCTTTTTTACACAGCCCCTCAACTCCCCTCCTATCTGACAACCATCAGTGTATTCTCTGTATCTATGAGTCTGTTTCTGATTTCTTTGTTCATTTATTTTGTTCTTTAGATTCCACATATAAGTTAAATCACATAATATTCGTCTTTCACTGTCTCACTGAATTGTTACAACACTGATATTCCTACCATGATCCCCATTTTACAGATGAAGGAAAACAGCGATATTTACCAGCAGTCACTTCAGTTTGCCAAAACCAAATGTTAAACCCTTGTGCTACAAGGCTATGTGACGCAGGAACTGGGGCGAAAGATTCTGCTGCTATACATTCATGAAAAAATAAAATCATCCAATATAAATGGGTGCTCAAATTTGTTTCCCTTTAGGACAATAAATTAGTTTATGCCTGAAGTCATTAAGATGTGGTACATATATACAATGGAATATTACTTAGCCACAGAAAAGAATGAAATCTTACCATTTGTGAGAACATGGCTGGACCTAGAGGGTCATACGATAATTGAAAAAAACTCAGATTTTTTCTGTCCCTCCATTCTATCATCCATGCTCAGCCCTAACCCCAAGAGGGCCTAATTGTGTGGTCACAAGATGCTGGTAACAACATCTTACCTCTGTACTTCCTTATTTATATCCATGAAAACAGAGGTACACTCTTCCAGAAGTTCTCTCATAAAAAGTGAGGTGTCTACTGTTCTAAAAGTCCCCAGAAAGTCTCATTTTGTCTGTCATTAGCCCAAATGCATATGAATTCATACATATGAAACCTATATCTATGGCTATGGAATGGGACTCCATTCATTATTTTAGCCTAGTTATGTCCCACCATTAGTATCAAAGATGGAATTAGCTTTGCAAAAAGCATCATGTGGGCTTCACAGATGCCGAATGAAAATTGGGATAATTGAGAAAGTGAGGAGACATGGAGAAGGCAATCACAACATGCACTGGGGTCTGGGGTTTAAACAAGATAAAACCATAAACATCAGGTCAATACTAGGATTACTGCTGAAGTCCATTTTCTCCGGGTTAACTCCCTTATCGTAGTTTTGTGTTGTTTGTTTTAACTCTTCTTAAATAAAAGTGGGAGAATGTGGAGGCAGCTAAGACTCATACACTACTCGGGGGACACTTTGGCATTCTCTGCTAATGATGAGAAACTCTGTATCCTAAGGCCAGAAAGGACACCCCCAGATTTTTATTCCAAAGAGATATGCATGCATATGTCTACTCAAAATCATGTACAGCAGTGTTCATAGTTGCATTGTTGGTAATAGACATGAATAGAATCCAAATCAACAGGAGAATGGATAGATAAAATATGGGGTATTCATATAATGAGATATTAAGTAATAAAAATTAGTGAGCTACTGCTGTGTGCAGCTACAACAATCCCAAAACTAAAAATTGGAACAAAAGATGCCACACACACACACACACACACACACACACACACACACACACACACTGTTTATGTTTATATAAAATTTAATAACAGACAAAATGTAACTGTAGACCTCAAAGTCAGAATAGTGATTACCTTGAGAGAAGAGAAAGGGGCTAGAAGTCGGGAGGAAGATGAGGATGTTTTCTGGGGTGTTGTCAATATTTTATTTCCACCAGACACTGTTGGTAGTTATATAGGTTTTTATTTCAATTTGTGGTAATTCATTGAGCCATGTCTTATGCATTTTTTGTACATTTTACCACACAGTAACAACAACAAAAGCATTGAGAAGATTAGGCTTAGGTATGATAGTTCAAAGCAGAACAATAAGTCACTAAGTGCGTGAATGTTTCTGTCTTCAACAGTGTCATTTTCCAAAACTTTACAAGTGTCTGGCACTTGCCAAGACATCACATGAATGTTTTTCAAAATACTGAGTGAATTAATGACAGTATGGGTTATTTTTAAAGGTTCAATGTTTGTGAAAATTAACCTGGTAAAGCTCACTTTCTTTACAAATGTGTGTATATAACAGTTGCAGCTAATTAAAATGAACTACCTCTATTATATACATACTGTCACATGGTTGCCGTCAACATTCATGTCCCATGAAGATCACCCCATGTTAGTGTTGCTTGGGACACTGGCCCCTGGTATCTAAGACAATTTTAAGTGTCACATAGGGAGAGCATTAACACACATGGAAACATATAGTTAGACAATTTTTCCCTTTTTAATATTTTTCAGCGCATCCAATTATATTAAGGACAAAGTCCTATTTTTAATTTGTCTTTAACCGTATTTCCAATTTGCTGACCTGCTTTCTAGGGAGAGCAACATGAAACTCAACAATTCTGATAGATATAATATATAACTAAAACCTGATACAATTGTTCTTGTTTCATTGTATGTATGTTGTAGTTGTGTTCTGTTATGAAAAGTGAAACTGATTTTCCAGGTTTTATTATGTTTATTAAGTGGATAAAATAAAATAATTACGTTAAAAAATACTGACTTCATGAAAATTATTATGTTAAAAAATAACCAGGTGTCACTTAGATGTGGCAAAAACTGTAAAGGTGGAAGAATTTGGGAAACAATGCCTTGCGGATTTCGATTTCTTGATCCTTCAGTTAATCAGCATGTATTTGATTGTGCAAGGCACAGTAGCAGGTGGAAAGAGGTGCAAAGGAGAATGCTGATATCAAAACACCTCTCATCTATTTGAGGAGACAAATACCTGAACAGCTAGAAAAATGCAACACTTAAATAACAATGCAAGGCAGTAATAAAAACACTGTCCAACTTGATATTAGGGTTATGTCTATCAGTGCTCCTCTGTGTTTACTTCCAAATCTCAATTTCTGTGGTAAGAAGAATATTTTTCTCTAGAACATAACACATTTTGGGGAACTGATAAAACTTTTGGTTCCCCCTCCTAGAAAAATATAAGGTAATACCTATAAACATGCAAAATTGTTCACTTATTTACAAGGAGGCCACAGGTGGAGGCAGCGAGAATTATGTTTGCTTTCTCATGGTCTATGAAAGAAAGGTTAAACGATCCCCAATTTAGAATAGTTTAAAGGTCACTGAAAGCAAGTGTATGAAAATGAAGGCTGATTCTATTGCAGGCAGCATTTACATATATGCAGATGTATATTCAAGTGTATCAAAATCAAATATATTCAAAATGTATTGAAAATGAGTATCTTAGGTATATGTCTAATCTGACATGAAATTGCCAAATTTTTCTTCATTTTTTAATTGCCATTAGCAATGTCTGTAAGTTTCAGTTGCTCCACATCCTTACCAACACTTGGTCTCGCCAGTGCTGTTTTTATTTTACTCATTCTGTTAGGTACATAGTGGTATCATAATGTGGTTTTAATTTGCATTTTCCTAATGGCTAGTAATGCTGAACCTCTTTTAATCTGCTTAACACCTCTGTAACTTAGATGAATCTCAAAGGCACTGTGAGGAGTTTACTTCAGAGGGTGCACCAAAAATGTATACACATTTTAAGAAAGGGAAAAACTGTATTAAAATTGTAATAACATATATCGATAACAAAAGGTCAATACAAGTCATGTGTATACTTCTTTTTGGCACCTCCAGTATATGGTTCTACTTACATGACATTATTGGAAAACAAAAAACAAAAAACTACAGTGATAAATAACACACCAGTTGTTGCCAGGAGTTAGTGGCCAGGGAGCGTGTGACTACAAATGGGTGGCAGAAGGGAGCTATTAATATTTGGAGGAAGAGATAGCACTGTTCAGTCTTAATTTGGGACACTGCATTACAAGAATTTACATGTGTGTTTAAATTCACACAGTGGTACACCAAGTAAGGTCAGTCTTGCTCTATGCAAAAACTTTAAAATAAAACAAAAACAAAGCTATTATCCTGAAAAGTAAACCACAGATTTTTTCAAAACATTCATTGACATGAGATTTTTGTGAAATTTATTGATGACTAAAGTATGAGGCAATTGAGTCTAAACATTTAAAAATATCCTGGTGAGAAAGAAAATGTTATTAATGAAATTGTACTCCAGTTTCTTTTTCGTTTGATACATTGATTTTTGTTCCTCTTTCAGGCTTTAGATGAGATATTATCCTCCCTGGTTCTGCTATACACGTACACTGATACACAAATATGTTCAACAGTGTGTTTTATGGATAGGAAATAAGTGTACTTTTGTTAATGCTCTCTGTGAGAATCCTTTAACATTTTTAAATGAGTCATTTAAATAATTGCTCCAAAATAATATTTATTAATTTGGAATTTAGAGACTTTCTTTGCCATTTCTTAGATGCAAAATATTTATCTTTATAAAAAACAAACCTGTATCTGTTTAGACACATTAGTTAAATATAGTGCAACAATTTCATAATGATGCCATAAAATAATTAGTATTCTTCAAATAATTGACCTAATAGATAAATCAATAACTAATCATTGAACCTGCTGAGATTTTGTAACAAAATATAGAGCAACACTATGCCACTTTTTTTTTTATGTAACTCTTAAGAAAGCTAAAAGTCAACAATTTAGTTAATTAGCAAGCAATCGAAAATAGGTAAATTGCAACCCTCACCGTTTCGCCAACACAGAGGCACTCTTCTTCCTTAAGAGTAAAACCAATGGCATTATTATATGAAGCATTTTCATAATTCACACAGATTCATACTCCTTTCAGGGTTTCCGCACCTAGTGTTCTTGATGGTGAGATAGGTCTTCCATTCAGTTTTTTCATGGCTGAATTTTTTTTCATCCCTTTGTTGTCTCAACTTCTTATCCATTACTCAAGAGTGGCTTTTCCTGACCATCGTACCTAAAGTAAATGTTTTCTTGATTTTTCTTCATAGCATCATACTTTTTAGTTATTTCTTTAACTTTCATCATATTTTGAAATTTGCTTATTTGTGTTTTTTTGTTTGTTTTTTTGAGGGCAGTGTCACTGACCCTCATATGTGGGACCCGAACCGGGGCCGCTGGCTTCACAAGCTAGCTCTTAACCACCACGTCACTCGGCCAGTCCTGAAATTTGCTTATTTGTTTACTCTCTGCCTGGCCCCAGACCACAGGCTCTCAGAGGATTAAGAAGATGCCAGTTTTTCTCACTGTTTTATGTCCAACCCCTAGTACAGTGCAAAACAATATTAGAAATTCAATAAATATTTATTTATGATAGGAAGACAGGAAGCAAGAAGGAAGAAATTTGTCCACTTTCCAATTTTTATTCTACATTTAACATCACAATTTAGAGCTCAAAAAGAGAAAAATTATATTCATGTTAGTTTATTTCAAGGGGAAAAGGGACAGAATTGTGAGGATTCATGGGTTTAAAAAATGGTTGAGTGTAAAATGTCTATCTGGTTACACTATTTCCTTAAATATGAGGCAATAAGTGAAATGCATCAGTATAAAGGTGCAACATTGTCAGTAAGTAAATATATAAAGGTATGGTTATAATATATAATGTGTTATTATATTATGCTATTATAATATACTATTATATTATTATAACACTATATATAACATAGTATTATGTTTTTAAAACACATGTTTTTTTCTAGACTATAAGTTCCACAAGAGCAAGGACTATGTTTGTTTTGTTCAAGGTTATAGCTTCAGCATCTGGCACAGTGCCAAGAACATGGTAGGTAGGAATTAAACAAAATGTGATTCACAAAATCAGTAGGAATTAAGACACTATTCAGATCATTTAAATCAGAGTGTTCAACCCCTATCTCCAATATTCTGCTTTATGTGCATGTGCATTTTTTTTTTAATCCATTCCACTGATACTTAAGCATCTCTTAAGAATATGCTTGGCGGATTACTTAGAATCTAAAGTCAAGGAGAATAAAATTGAATGAGAAAATTTCTCCCTCCCCACGTGATTTTCTACAAAGTTCAATTTGATATTCATTCATCAGAGAAATTGATCTGCAAAATATAAATTGCAGCAGATCTACAAAAATGACCTTGGAAACTCTGTTTATAGCCTGTGGACCACAAGGGTACCTCAAAAATCATAGTTAACTGTGATGGATGTTTCAAGAAGTTTTTAAGTGCCAACATATCCTTGGTTTTATCGCACTGAGTTGACTTTATTTGCTGTTTATTTTATTATGTAAAAGATTTTGGGTGAGGTCACATGTGATATGACTGGAAAAAATGTTTTTTAAATATAGGTAGAGTCACTTTTCTTCTTGAATATTTTTTCATGCTTTCAAAAATAATTAGCTTTCTTAAACATCAGTTCTCATGACCTCTACTCTTAACCATGAAATAGAAAAGATTTATAATAAAACTATCTCTTAGATCCTAAAACATCTCTCAGATGAAAATTCTAGATTAAAGACTAAAAATTTCAAAAGAAAATGGGAGAGGGGCAATAGGCTCTGAAAATGGTGCATGGAAAGGAGGTAGGAAAATAAGACTGGTGTTTAAAGAGATCTAATGAAATATACTATGGAGGTTCACTTATGTCTGATGGAGGGGCCGGAGCTGATGCTGGAGAGGTTGTCAGGGATCAGATCATGAAGGACCATATTGAGTGATCACATGCCCAGTTTGCCTGGGAAAGTTCCAGTTGGCACCTGTGGCCCTGACCTAATTATTAATAATTGTGCCCTCTTTCACTATAAAAATGTCTCCATTTTTCACAATAAATATATGGCCGTATTGCCTATGACTCTAATTAAGATAGCTGGATCTTATCTTATGGGTGAAAGGGAGTTATTGTAAAGCTTTAATATAACAATATAATATAATCATATTTATGTGTTAAGAAGTCATTCTGAAGTGAAACTGTATTTGCACATGACAATATTGTATATAAACAAAATCTACAAAAATTGTTAGAATAATTACTACAACTAATATCACAGGATATAAAATTAATATACAAAATAAATTACTTTTTTCTATATAATAGTGATAAACATTTGGAAAATAAATTTTAAAATATAGACTTAGAATAAGATACACAAAGTACTTAAGAATCAACTTAAGTTATCTGCACTGGAATATATGGTAAGGTGGTGAGATGCATTAAAGGAAACCAGAACAGATGGAAAGACAAACCGTGTTTATGGATTGAAAGACTTAAGACTTTCAAAACATCAGTACTTTCTAAATTGATCTATATATTCAGCATCATTTCAACAAAGATGCAACAGGACATTTTTATTTTGACTTAGTGTGATTTGGCAAGTTTTATAAAATGTTTTATAAATTTGTCTCACAAAAGAACATATATGAATTTATTTCATATTTATAACCTAATTTCAAGATTTCTGATAAAGCTACAGTGATCCCAGTCATATAGTGCTTACATAAGCATAGACAAGTAGACCAATGGAATGGAATACACATTTCAGAAATAGACCGTGACCTATATGCCAGTAACATTTTGACAAAATGACTGAGGAATGTCAATGGAAAATGGAAAATCTTTTCAAAAAATGGGTCTAAAGCAATTGGATAAATGCATGAGGAAATGAATATCAGTTTAAAACGTATTAATTTAAAGAATAATAATGTGTGATAGATCATAGAACTGAATGAAAAAGCTTCTTAAAAATACATGAAAATGTTAATGTCATTGCAAACTTATGGGACGTAAAAATTTCTTAGAGAGGATAGAAATAACAACAACCATGATGGAAAAAAATGACATATTTTGCTTTATAGTCAAATATTTTGCATCTATCTATCTATCTATCTATCTATCTATCTATCTATCTATCATCTATCTATCATCTATCCATCTACCTATCTATCCAAACCAAGAAACTGGAAAAAAACATATTTTCACTACATATATATGACAAAGGACTTTTAGTTAAAACTCATAAAATACTTCTATAAGTTAATAATAAAAATAAAATATAATAAAGCAAAAGCAAAAATCCCAAACACCTGAAACTTTTTAATTAAATATCTAAAAGTTGTAGATTTGTGTGTATGTACATAAGGATATTATGTACACCTTGCTTTTAGAATGATGGTTATTTGAAAGGAAATAGATGAAAGGGGATACTGGAAGAAAGTAGGTAAAATAGATTTTAAAAAGCAGTTGGTAATTTATTAACACATAATTACTAGCATCCATACTCTTACCAAAGATTGTAATGTATCAATAATGAAGATCTGATGCACTAAAATCTCATTCTGTATTTTTTAATGGGCCATACACAAGTTATTTTGCACTTAATTAAAAAAGGCTACAAAATATTCACTGTATTTCTTTATCTTATTTTATCCAATCTTTCATGCCTCAATATTGCTGAAATTAATTGAAGCTCACAACTGGTATGTATTTTTAAGGTGGTCTTTTTTTTCACTATTTGACTGTATTTGACTACTTATATTGGATTGACAAAGACTCAGAGAAGATGAAGATGAATCAGGTTCAGGTGATGGTAGGGAAATAGACTATTTTTATGCATATAACTTGAAAACCTATAGGACAGTACATAAGCAGAGCAAAAATCCATTAATTGTCCAATGATTTGTGAATTTAGTCTGTGTTAAAATAACATCATATATGAGTGCAACCACGTTGCTTTATTTAATTTGGTCATTGTTTATTACGTAGCTAATTCTTACAAATATTAAACAAAAAATAGTTTTCAGGGCATTAAAAAAAGTTAACACCACTTTCCTTCTTCAAAAAAATACCATTCATTTTCAAATGAAAACTTCCCCAACTGAAGGCAACTGCAAAAATTATTATGACCAAGAAAGAAAGTTGGAATAGTAAAACCAACCAAATAGATAACCATAGATCAGTTTTAGCTGATTTGTTGATCTCAGTTTTTCTGTCCTATGTTTTCATCATGTTAGAGAGCTGTTATAATCTCTCATAATACCATGTGTCTTTCTTGTGTAACATTTATCTGAGTTAAAACTTAATAATTATTTACACATCTCTTTGATAATAGCCACCCCATGAGATTTCAGACGCCATAGTGGCAGACATCATAGCTTCTGCAGCCTCATAATTGTACAGCCAGTTCCTAGCACTGACCTAGCTGAAATACTGTAATATACCTAGATAGCTTTTGTATCTAGAGTTGTTTTCCTCAATATGTGTTTCAAATGTGTTTTCTAAAGAAATTTATAAAAAGAGACTGATAACCTGCTAAAAAGAACATAAATAAGAGCCAGTCATTTATCTTCCTTCTAAGATTATATTGATAAGTTATATTCAGTTTTTATTTTTTGGCCATTTAAAAAACATATATGTCCAAATAAAGTACAGAAGTCAGTATATATTTCTCTCATTACATAAACTTTGGTTCTACAACTAAATTTGAATTCATGGCAGGGTTTCAATGATTACAAAGCCTCTTTGCTAAAAAATCATTCCTTTTTCTCCCCACTATAATGTTATTTGGTATTCATATGGTTTTCTTTATGAATGGGTGGAGAGTGTAATATCAGTGCTACTTATTTAGCATTTACATGGCATTTTATCTACAGAGTTATACAATGAGTTTTATAATGATATAGAATTAGTACCATATTTTGCACTCATAATACTAGAGGGATTGATATTATTTGAAGTTAAATTTTATTTTTACCCTAATGTGTAGCTTAAAAGAAGCTTTTTTATTTCCTTTCAAAGGATATTTATTCCCTAGAGTAAGAAAGCAATGAATAGCAAATAACCCTCCCAGTAAAGCAAACTGAAGAGGCCTTTTATATCTCAAAACAGTCCAATTATTTTCTCACTTTTAGAAAAAAAAAGGGTGACCATAATTGTCATTTTGCACTAAGGGTGTCTAGGATAGATATCCTTAGACAGATTAACAGGAGAAAAACAAACATAAGTTTAGTACCATGTATACCTCCTGCATACATGAAGAGACTCAGGGAAACTCAATAACTGCCTGGCAGGGCCCCAGCCACCACTTTAAATACCAGCAACAGATCTATAGCAACAGAGAAAAGAAGGGGTTAGGGGTAAGGGGACCCGAACATGGGAAGTTATCAGGCAAAGCACAATAAACTGAAGATATGCTTACTATGCAGGTTTAAATACCTGTCTTCTCCACTGATATGTTTCTAGATTTAGTCACCCTTCTCTTCCTAAAACTTGGAGGGAGACACCTTTACAAATGGAGAGCTCCCTTATAAATGTAAATGTCTCCCACAAAAGGGTAACCTCAACTGTTTTCCAGAGCTTCTCCTGTGTCTGCTGTTTCTCAAAAATCACCAGCCATAATCCTTATGCCAAAGAGGCATATTTTGTGAGGGCAAATTCTGCTCCCCTTCAAAAGTAGGTGTCAATCCAGTGAAGCCTGATTGTACTTAAATTGTGGCAAGACTGTCTTGGAATGCCAAGGAAATTGTGAGAGTGAAAAATAGCCACAACCTTCTTGATATAATATTTACAACAAAGATAAAGTCACTAATATCAATCTTAACTCCATTTAAATTTGAGCAGAAGTTGTTGCATGAAGCACATTTTAAAATGTGTAGAACAGAGACCTCTATGATTAATTATTCTGTAGTTTAATTATTTTGAGATTAGTTATTATAAACTGACTCTAAGAGATCAGAGACATTTATATAAGTAGTTATTTAAATTAAAAGCCAATTTTTTAAATTCCTGCCTACAATCCAGATGTTCTGTCTAGGTGGTGGGCAACTGAATTCTGGGAAATAATTGGTGATAGTATTTCTTTTTTCTGGTAGGTGTTTGTCTCAGGGTAGGCTTTGCAATGTTATGTGTACAATTAAACAATTAAATATACTGAGGAAATATTTATTTATAGATTTTACCAGGTGAAACATTAGGGGAGAAAGGAAATAACCAGCTTGTCTGTAGAGATTAATTTTGTAAACAAATAGGTTTATTGTTAAGAATCAAAATATTCCTATATATGCATGGTCATAGCCTGTTAAACACTAAAAAAGTTAGTTTTGGGATTAAAAAATTAGCAGCTCATAAGAAATATTTTTGAAATATTTTTGTTTGGGCAACAGTTAAAAAAAAAGATTATATTTGCAAATCTTGAACTCAATTTTGTCTTTAAAAATCAAGTGCTAGCATTTCAGAGTAAGGGTTAGATTATCAAGTTTAATAAAATTTACTTCTACTCAATCTATCCTTGAAAAATAATTCTTTATGACTCTACATATACTATAAAATCTTAGTTTTATTCTAAGAACAAAATAAAACATATTTATCTCTAGCATTTATTTCTATTTACTCTAAATAATTTTCTGTTGCTTCCCAATTTCTTTCTTTTTCTTAAGATATTTTTACTCTGAGATGAAATGTACATCAAAAGAGTTCATAAAATTAGGAAATTTATTTTAAAACCTATATGTATGAAGACTTGTACATGGATTGTCCATAGTTTATAGATATAATTACTCATGCATAGAGACCTTTAATGATAGAGGCCTCTGTTTGCTTTTCAATCAATGTTTTCTCCTGAGGTGGGTTTATTAAAATTGTTGATAGCTACACCTTACCCTTTATGGTTTGTGTAGCACACGCAATGATTTATGTACAAAATAAAAATTCTGTAGGTGACTCATTCTGCTTCGTTGAACAGAAATATCATTAATCAAAGCCTTTATAAACATTAAATATAATGATGAATAAACTTTTGGAAATTAGCAAGGCATATATCACTGCTCTTTAACATGCAGTCCAGCGTATTTGTTGAAAATGTATATTCCTGGGCGCTACCCCAGACATAATGGTTGAGAATCTTTCAGTGCCTGGTTCAGGAATCTCCATTTTAACAACTTCTCCAGGTGATGCTTATGACAGCACTGTATACAACATATGTGACAGTTCACGTAATTTTGAGTTTCAGAAATTAACTATTTCACATATAACAAGGGATATTAACTATTAATATCTTCATATTCCTCCCTGTTTTACTTTCATGTGAACACAACCTAATAAATTTAGTCAATTTAATGAGGGGGAAAACTTATTATTTGGAGTTATATAAATGAAACAGTCAGTTATATTTCTTTTAAATTTCCCCTCATCTTTCTAGGTAGTTCTACTGACACCATTTACCCAAGAATCCTCTTTCAAATTGTCTCCCAGCATCCCACATTTTTCCAGTCGCTTGTGGCCCCTCTTTAGGATCACCTTCAGATCAAAGCTTCTAGCTACATCCAGCCTTACTTATTCAGTCATTCAAATGCCTTTTTTTATGGGTTTGCAACAAACTGAAACGCTGATCACATTCTCTGCACCAACCTGCAATGACTCGATTCTCTGTCATCACTGAAAAAATGTGAAAAATCTCTCAGTGGAGAGTTTAAGTGACACATCACTCCCCTTCCTTAGAGCTATTTAAAATGCTCATCTAGGCTACTATGCTAAGATTTGAAAATTAAAATATACCTCTCGTTTTCATTTCTATACAATATTGGAAAAGAAAAGGTGGGACTGTTACCAAAAATAAGACATCTTCAATATGATACTATTATGAATAATAAAAAAGTACACATTTTTGGTTAAAATAAGACCATTATAGATAAAATACATAAGAATGTCCTCATGCATTTAGTTATAACATTGTTTACTGAGATGGATATAAGTAGGAAGGAAAAATATAATTCCATACATCTTGTCTAGATTTTAATCCACAGGTTTCATAAATGATAGGAACATGAGCATAATAGTCTCTCCATGAGCAACTATCAATTCTCTAATTTCTGAAACAAATTAAGAATGGCACACATTAGGGAGAAAAATATGTGTGCAGACTTTGAATAGAAAATTGTATTTGCAGGATTCCACTAAAATGTATTTGCACATATACCATCTCTAGTAAAGGGCCCTCTCCTCTTCTGAGAAAGCTACTTAATCTTATACTCTTAATGAAAACGCACTGTATTTTTATAGTAAAGGAGGAAAGTATGAAAAGTGCTGGAGGAATTAAGCAGACCCCTTCTCTGCTTAGAAACTCCTAAAAGAAGCTTTCACTTATTTTTTTGCCTTCGTCTCTTGATCAGAGATCTGGCATCCCCAATTACCTCCCCTGGAGAAGGAAGGATCACAGAAGCTAACTAGATAATTTAATAAAATACAGTAACACTTTATCCCCCATCACTTTTATCTCCCTTTGTTACAACTACTACATAAGAGTGTCAATTCCACATAAACCTTAGAGCAGTGGCTTAGTATATTCTATAGTTAATTTTTCCTTCCTTTTTGGGAGGAGGGAAGAGGAATTTAAAATTACCCTAAATATAGGGCCTTATTTCAAAATGACAGTATAGAAGAGTGCAAGTAAGGTAAATAGTGGACCTCTGACCTGCCTTGGTCCTTGCTGGAAATCTTAGGTGTGTGGGAGGTGGGAAGGCTATTTAAGTAGGTAGATAAATGGTGAACTACATGTCATTTCGTTGATATTCCCTTGATACTTTTGATGCAAGAAAGTTCAAGAAAATTTAGGTGCAAAGCACTTCAGAGTACACACCTGCTCAGGGTTTGGGGGACCCCATCCCCCCTTCCCATCCTTTCTATTCAGTGCTGCAAGGCTCTGGGGCATCAATGCATACTCCACAATGTTGGCATCACATTCCCTTGGTTCAGCATATTTTTCAACCCTGCAGCAAGGCCAGCTCTAGTCCAGACATATATTCCTCCATGCATTTATAAAACTAGCTTCTCTAGCTCATGCCCCCGATTCCCTCTCCAGTCTCGAGAAGGGGGTAGGGACAATCAGAACAGGGTCCCCTGATGTCATTAGTGCTCCATGGCTCCGTCGGCCTTCTGTCTGAACTATATGGGTGTCCTGTGTAAATTTAGAGACGTCCTCTGGTGAGACAAGCCTTTTTCCATTTGGTCCTAAGCAGGATTGCTGTCCCTGGTGCTGAACTATGTTTGCCCAGCCCAAGCCTGCGGCTAGTCTATGGGGCTGGATAGAAAACCTGGCTGACTGATGATCTTAAGAATGCCTAAGAGCAGGAGCAAGGAATACTCTGATACAGAAAGAGAACCCCTCCTCTTCCCCTCAAAGAAACACACACACACACACACACACACACACACACACACACACCTCCCAGGTTTGTGCCACTACCTCACTTGCAGTGTTCTCCTCTAGACCCCCACCCAAAACGCCTCCAACATGGCCTCAAACGCCGGCATTTATCAGCACAGCCCCCCTAGACATCATTCTGCGGTCATATCAAAATGCTACTCCCCAGAAACAAAGTCTTCATGACGTTAGCTTTTCCACTTTTAAACAAAACAAATAAATCCAATAAATTAATAAATAAACGAAAGTGACCTTCCTCTTTCCTCCCTCCTTTTGCCTCCCCACATATTCACATTTCCCCCACCCCACCCCACCCCCGCTAACTTATAAAGCCCCAAATCCTAGAAGAGCGTTTTAAATCTGGGTGGTCTCCCTAGTGCCACATCGCCACCCTTTCCCCCACCTCCCCGGAACAAAACGAAGCCGAAAACAGCCCATCTTACCCTGGGTAGAGCGATAGCAAGAGCAGGATCCACGCCGTCATTTTCTGGGAAAATACAGGAGTCGAGTAGACTGAGCTTCCTGTGCTCCATATATTTGGCGAACTCATCGCTTTTTTTTTTTTTTTCCCTCCTCTCGCCTTTCGGTTGCAGAAAAACCCCTCCCCTTTGTATTATTATTATGCTTATGATCTGATGGTGGCTCCCCCCGTCTGCCTCTAGTAGGTCCCCTCACTGGGGAGATATATTGCTGCCCGCTTCGGGAATTAATATTCAGGGGGCAGAAATAAGATCAGCACCAATGCTTGCAGATACCATCAAAGCGTCAGCTCAAGGAGCGGCTTCCAAGTCTGGGGGAATAATGTAACTGAGGCAGGGGGAGGGTACAGGGAGAGACATAGGGAGGCACACGAGGGAGAGAGGAAGGCGCGCACCCTCATACACATACCCGTGCCCCTCACACTCTCACACACTCAGGTCCATCGTTGTGGGATTGTTTGCTTGCTTTGTTATGATTTTTCTTTGAGAGGGGGCAGGTGTGAGTGTGTGTGTGTGTGTGAGTGTGTGTGTGTGTGTGTGTGTGTGTGTTTAAAAGAAGTAGAAAAATCGTGAGAATCTCTGCGTGATCAACTACCACGCAGATTAACTATGAGGTCAAAGTGGAAGTGCTGCACGCTGCTGCAGCATGAATTAACACATGCGTGGTGTGTTTCCAGCGCGCTTTAACCCTTCACTGCACACACCAGTGTGCAAGGACTGGCTTTCGTGGGGACACGAGATGCTTTAGCCAGCCCATAAACTAGATTACCAATGACAGAAGGTATGTCTCCTTAGATCTGCCAAGAATCCTAATTTAAAACTATGCAGTCTGGGAAATCATGATTACGTCGTGGGGGAGGGGAAGTAGAGAGTGGGGGAGGCATGGATGTTTCTCTGTAAACCATCCTGTTTGAAAGCAGATTTGATGGATTTTCAATTTGACTGTAGGGAAAAGAAAAATGATAGAATTAAAGGACATGGAGAAATTCTGTGCTCCCCAGGATTCACCCTTTTCTGCTTTCCCTCCCAGTGAAGATGTAGACACAAACTACTTCAAGGCTGAGGAACAGAATTGCATGGGGATAGCTGCATGAGTATAGAATACAGACCACAAAATAGAAGGATGCTTTTTGAAGGGAAGTTGGACAAAAGGAGAGGGTCAAGGGGACATTTCACAATATAAAGAGATTTCTGTTTGCTGTGTGCGATTGATATTTTGTTGTTGTTGTTCTCCTTCGTGACAATCCTGAAAATTTCTGGGGCGAATGAGTGGTGTTCGTATGTTCCCTTCTTGCCTAGATGTTACCATGGATACTGATACATGGAAGATATCCCTCTATGCCAACCTGGTTCATCCACCATAGAGGAAACCCCATTCACTGATCAGGGAGAAGAACGTGGAGGAATGTTTCAAGGTCTAGTTGAGACCACAGCAAAGATAGTCAGGTAGAGGTACAGGTGAAGAGAACCAGCTGGACCCCTTCTATCACATAGCAATAGGTCATACCAACCAGTGTCTTTTCTATAAGAACTGGTCCGCAGGTAGGAAACATGAATAAGGAGTCCAGGAGACATAGGGATAAAACATGAGATGGGTGGGGTCCACATTCTATCTCCCATCCAAAAATATACCCAAAGGAAGCAGAGAGAATTACGTGTGGCTTCCGGTCATGACATAGGCTGAGGAGACACATTCTGACTGGGAAGGAAATGGGCCTGACACACCTGGAAACTTGCACACTTTTAGAACTCTGCCTTCGTTATTTTATGGCCTTAGGAAACAATCCAGTTAAAACAACATTCACTGCTTCAGTCAATCGACTTCTTTCTGTTGTGACTGAATTAGAGGCAGACCAAAAGTAAGCCCCCTTTTTTGTAATTCTCTTGTTTCTTGCTGCACTGTGGGGAACTTCGGCCCCTCTTATATTTACATATTTTTTACAAAAACAACCCATAAGTTGTTTTTAGCTGTATAATTGTTTTTAGTGAAGATAGATATTCGGTCATGTTTTTATAGTTATATAATTGGTTTTAGTGAAGATACTCGGTCATATTTTTGTAGGCTAAAGTTTACATACTCAGATGCCTACAAAAACCAAGTAAGTGAGAAAATGAAAGCAATGGGCTGGTTGTCAATCAGTAAAGCGGTGGAAACCACGTACACTGGACTGACCATATGTACCCTATTTGAATGGGATTGCCCTGTTCTGTTTTCATCAGAGTTTCTGGAGAAAATGGAAAAAAAAATTATGAGGAATGTCCTAATTTTTAAAACACAAAGGAGGGCCAAACCAGACAGATATGCAGGTTATAACATTGCAAATATTGTTTCATAGCATGTAAAATATCTACATGACAATGCTATTTTCTACCATCTAGAGCATTTACAGTTCTCCAAAGTAAGGCTTTTTTCCTGGAGTTTGGTGACAAACATATTGAAATGGTTAGAATAAATGCTATCACATTCACAAAGTAATAATTCATATATTATCCCTTATCAGTATCATAATGATCCCTATGGGTTATAATTTATTTCCATAATGGAATACTTACTTCCCAGCATATTAAGGGAATCCATAAAGGAAATTTTACTATTTAGAGTATCTGCGTACAATTTCAACAGCTACTCCTGGCTGGTGAGCTTTGATTTGCCCTTTGTGGATCTTTCCCATCTGGTGGCTGGTCTCTGAAAAAAGTATTTTAATGTATTTTCTAAGATTTAGCAACACATATTATATTCACTGTTATTTGTAAGAGACCTCATCTAGTAATTTCTTATATAATCAGCTTTAATTTATTCCCACCCATTTTTAAACAGATATGTTTAAACACATTTAAATAACCAGTATTTGATAAGTATGATGCTTATTCCCACCCATTTTTAAACAGATATGTTTAAACACTTTTAAATAACCAGTATTCGATAAAGATGATGCTTATATTTTCATTGTAAATAATATATATTTATATTAACATTTCCAAAATATGAAAAAGTTGAAAGAAAAAAACAAAACAAAAAACTACCACTTGTATTCTTTGATCCAAACAAGCTATTGTCAATTTATTGGAGAATTGTTTAGCAAGCTATTTTTCTGAGGACAAAAAGCTTTATTTTTAATTTGACACTGTATTACTTTTATTACTGTTGTTATTGCAATACCTAGAAGTGAATTAATGAGGTCAAAACTTTCACTAGTTTGGTTGTTGATACCAGATCTCTTATCATTTGGGAAATTAAAATATATCACTTAGGTTCTGGTTTGGCAATTATGAACTAAGCTAACCATTTTGCAGATAATAATTATAACTGATAAACAGAATATTAAATAACTATGTGAAGTACTACAAAGCTACAAAAAGCATGCACAAAGGGGTAAAGAGTAGATCATAGAAAGAGAATTGAATAGATTGGGATCTAGGATTTTGCGACTTTTCCCATGAGGACACTTAAAGGATGACTAACATTTTCCCTGTTTGCCTGGAACTTACCTGATTTTAACATGAAAAGTCCCACATCCCAGGAAAAGCCTGAATCCTATAAATGCAGGATGCCTAGTATCAGCAGAAGAGAGCATCTTATTGGTTTGAGGTTTTACAGGAGAGTGTGGGGGCTGCCAGAGCAGCTGAAATTGAGGGTGCAATCCTAGAAACAAAGGAACAACAAAGAGGTAAAACACCGCATTCACAGGCAAATTTCCCTCAGCTGTTTGTTTTTGAGTAGAAAGGGAGAAAAAGACACCAAGAAGCCTCAGAAGAAAACAAAAACTGAAAGGCTGAAAAGCTGAACCAATATTTCATTTGCCCCTCACTGAAGGAGATACTGAATTTGGAATTTGAATCCCATCAAGTTCAAGTCTTGATAAGTAAGCACTTCAGACTTTCCTTTAAAACTTGAGGAGGACCATAACCTTTCTGTTTTAGTACTAAAGATTTGCTGTCAGCCTAAGGGCAAGACTGAAACTAACTGGAAAGCAGTAGAAAGGAATCCTGCACAAGATTTAGGTGATTTGTCAATAATTTAACTCCTTTTAAAACAAAATTCAAGATTCAGAGGAGTGTTAAAATCAGAATGTTGACATTATATAAAATATCTGATATATGGTAAAAAAAAATCATGAAATATACAAAGTGCAGCATACAGGACACATTAAAAAATAACGGTCAATATAAACCAATAAAACCTGAGATGCAATTAGCAAATAAAGACATTCAATGAATTATTATGAATAATTCAAGGACTTAAAGGAAACAATGGTCATGATGTTTATATGGTCAATAAGTGTATAGTAGGGAATCTCCAAAGAGAGATTAAAACTATTTTTAAGAAAGCAAAACAGAAAAATTCCAGAACTGAAAATGTTAAGACCTAAAAGGCAAAATTTGTGCATGGGCTTTAATAGCAGATTGGCAATGAGAGAATAGCCCTAGCAAAAGATCAATAAACCTGAAGACAAATCAACAAAACTTATCCAATGTAAAAATCATGTGGGAAAATATTCAAAAAAATTAAAAGAGCTACTGGAAACAGTGAGACAATATTAAGACTCCTGATAATGTAGTTTATAAAGAAGAAACATATTTAAAGTAATTGTAGCCAAAATTTTTCCCAAAGTTGGTAAAAATATTATATATAGATCCAAGAAACTCAGTGGATTCCACACATAATAAACACAATGAGAATTTTATAGTCACACATCTGAAAACTAATGATTGAATGAAAATTTTGAAAGTATGCAGAGAAAAATGAGACATTATAATTGCTAGAAGCTAATATTACAATGATGGTTTACTTATTAAAACAATTGTTGCCAGGAAACAGTGGATGACATCTTCAAAGTGCTGGAAAAAAAATGTACACATAGAATTCTATATCCAGTACAGTCTTCAAAAATGAAAGCAAAGACATTTTTAAATAAACGAAGGCTGAGAAAATTTGTCACCAGCAGAGCTGAGATAAAAATAATGCTAAACAAAATTCTTCAGGCTGAAGGAAAGTGATACCAGATGGAAACCCAGATCTATGATGAGTGAAGAGTACTGAAAATGGTTAATATGTGAGAAAACAATATATATATATATATATATATATATATATATATATATATAAAATTATATATATACATACAATTTTTATTCCTTTAAAAGACACCCAACTTTTAAATGCAAAAATTATAACAGTGTACTTTTGAATTTAGAACACATATGTGTATTAAATATACGTCAGTAATAGCCAAAAGTGTCCCAGAGTTGGGGTTAAATAAAATTATAATGTTGCAACTTCTTGTCTATTTTATGAAATGATATAATAGCAACTGTAAATACAGTTTGATAAGTTAAAGTTGATATGGCAATTCTTAAAGCACCACTAAAAATCATATAAAATATATAGCCAAAAATCATTAGAGAAGTTAAAATCAAATTGTAAAAAATATTTCATAAATGCAAAAGAAAGCAGAAAATACAGAACCAAAGAGGAAAATAATGGGAAAAACAGAACACAGGTAGCAAAGTGGTGGATAAAAGAACACACAAATGGCAGAGTAATAATAGAACTAACAATGGAACTTCAAGAAAAATAGAAGCAAAATCTGACAGAACAGAAGAAATAGACAAATTCCACAATCATCGTTGAAGATATTAAAAGTTCCCTGACTTAACATTTATAGAATATAAATGCAAAATGTATATTCCTATTAATTGTTCTTCAAATAAACCTCAAGAAATTTCATACTTTTGAAAATTTACAGTGTATATTCTCTGACCACAGTAAAATTTAATCAGAAATCAATAATATAAAATAGGTAGAAAGTCTCCAAAGTTTTGAAAATTAAACAACATACTTCTAAATAATACATGGATCAAAGATAAAAAATAAAAAAAACAGAAGGAAATTTGTAGATGTTTCAGAACAAAAGGAAATGGATATACAACATATTAAAATTTGTTTTTGGAGCTAAAGTGGAACTTAAAGGCAAACTTATAACTAAGTACATAGAAAAGAAGAAAGGTTAAAATCAATGAACTAGGCTTCTGGCTTTAGAAGATAGAAAAAAGGAATAAGAGTCCTACTTCTGTATGTTCATTTAAATTTCAATAAAGGTGAGTCATTTCAAAGGGGAAATATTACTGTTTTAAACCACTGACGTTGGAACAAATGGGTAAATTATTTTATTTATTTATTTATTTATTTATTTATTTATTTATTTATTTATTTTGAGGGCAGTGTCACTGGCCCTTACGTGTGGGACCCGAACCGGGGCCCCTGGCTTCCCAAGCCAGTGTTCAACCACCATGCCACTCAGCCGGTCAGGTAAATTATTTTTTAAAACTAACCTTTGCTTCTTATATCACATGCAAATGCTAAAATTATGAATTTTAAGGAGACATAATACCTGCATGACTTTGTGGTAGGCAAAACTTTCTTAGAAAAAAAAATATAAAAAGTATTAAGGATAAAATATAACATTAATAAATTGGACTTTATAAAAATCAAAAACTTCTATTAATCAAAAAATTCTAGTAAAGAAATGAAAAGGCAAGTCAAATGGAGAAAAAATATATTCACAGTGAAAATATCAAACAAATGTCTTGTATCCAGTGTACATAAAGGAATCCTACATCTTAATCATGAAAATTCAAACAACACAATAAAAACGGTCAAAATATTTGAACAGACTATGAAAAAAGTGGTACATGTATCTAATAAGTACAAGGTTCTCATCATTACCACTTATTAAAGGAATTCAAATTAAAACCATGATGATATCTTTTCATATGCACTATAACGACTAAAATGAACAAAACTGACAATACCAATTTTTTTGAGGGTATAGAATAGCCAAAACTCATATATTTCTGGTGAGAATGTAGAATGGTACATCTATTTGCAAAAGATTTTAGCAGTTTCTTACAATATTAAGCACTCACTTACCATATGACCAACTGATTCTACTTCAAGATAGTTATCAAATAAAAATAAAAATATATGCCCCCAAGAAAGCTCTGTACAGAATTCTGTAAAAGATTTATTCAAATTTGAAACAATCTAAATATCATCAATGGGAAAGTGGATAATCAAATTCCAGAGTATATTTAGAAAATGGAAAAACATTTTATTCAATAATAATCTTATAAATAACTTATTCATATAAATATATACATACATACAAATATATCACATGCAAATACATAAATGCACACTTTCAACAACGTGGTTGAGTCTCAAAAAATATTATGTGAAGCAAAAGAAGCTAGGCAAAACCCAGTACATACTGCATGGTGATACCATTTATATGATTTTCAAGGGCAGCAAAATAAATCTATGTGATTAAAATCAGAACAGAGTTCCCCTGTGATGGTTAAGGCACAAGAGAAATTTCTTGGGTGAATTAGATATTCTATGTTGATTAGGAAAGTTATTCCACAGTCTTATACACTGATAAAACTCTTGACATTATACACTTATGAAATGAACATTTCACTATATGTTAATTTTACCTTAATGAAAATTCTATTGATAAAATAAATATTATCCTCATCAATAAGCATAATCTGTTACAGGCACAGTGCTATGTGACAGGTCTTACTGGTTCCTCATTAAAAATCTACAGAACAGGTGCTATTAATATCAAGGTTTATACATGGAAAGATTAAAGTTTAGGGAAGCTAAATTACTTGGTTAAGATAATCCATAGAGTTCATTATATAGTTCATGGCAGGGCAGATTTTGAACCCAGGCAATCTGATATAAAAATCTGAACTTTTAACCATGGTTGTAAATAGTTTCTCAATAACATGACTTTGGTGATAAATAGCATAGTTATTAACTTACTCCCTTAATCATCAGCTATACTAAAAGTTTAGAGGCAACATGATGTAATACAAAGAGCATATGGTCCTGAATCAGACATCTTGGCTTTGTCATTAGCTCTGTGACTTTGGAGAAATTACTTCATTTCTTTAGGTCTTATTGTCTCCTCAGTAAAATGATGGATGAGACAGGTGATCATGGATCTTTTCAGTTCTAGCATTCAGGGACCTATAATTCAAATAGCATTTCCTTCAGACTGAGCTGGGAGAAGTTATCTGTAGCTCTTTCAAAGAAGTTAGCTCCTTTCATTAGAACATGACATGAAAGAGGCTATGTCCATGTTATTACACATTAAACTGAAAAGAAGTTTGGCTTAGTTTTCTCAATCTCTCCTATACTTCAAGGGTGAGTGACTCCAAGTACCCACTGCTCAGGATACTAGATGAGCCAGTTAGATGGATAGTCTCTCCATGCTTGAATTGGGGCTGGCTTCATGGCCTGTGTTGTCCAATAGAATTACAGATGTGCGAGTTCTGAAGTGTGGATCTCCAAGGGAGTCTCCACCTCCATCTTCATCCTCTTGTCATGCTCTTGCCATCACAGAAGAGCATCAGCTCTCCATGACAACAGGGCATTTACTTGCTTATCCTGTGCACTTTCCCCAGCACCTAGAAGGGGGCCTGGCACCTACTATAGATTTGTTGAATATTTGAATCTTAAAAAATGTCTTCCAGAAACATTGGGTCATTTTACACTTGCAATAACAGTGTATGAATCTCATGTTGGCCGTTCTTACGAAATCACTGGGTGTAGTGTTTTTTAATGTCAAAACTAAGGTCTGAAAATCACGAGCATTCCCAACATTTATTCAGTATAGCACGTGATGTAAGAACTTGATCAATTGTGTGAACTATCTTGTAATGATTCTCTGTTGTTCTAGGCAGTGGTGACATGATAAAGCAGACTTTTCCTGGGCTAATGTGTGTCATTGCTAATGACGTGCCTCTCAGGGACTTTCTTTTAGACTTTGGAGTCACAGGAGTGTCATTTCATGTGATAATGTTAGTGGATGGGACTGATGGAACAGACAGGCCTGGAACTATTATGAATTCCACCCCCTTCCCCCCTCCCCCACCCTACTGACTTCAGGATCCCTTCAAGTGCCCATAAAAGAGGATTCTTAAACTGCAGAGTAAAATAAAGACAAGTGAAAATGACAGCAAATGCTTATAGTTATAATTTATGATATTCCTGGAGTACGATTAAATTAATTTTTTTGTATGTGGTTCAATTGAAAGGTGAACCAATTCTTAAATGATTAATTTCATTTTTTTAAAATTAACTGTTATAAAACTTTAATATATATATATATATAAAGTCATTATTGTAACCATCACAATTTATTTGATGCAGTTTTCATCAGCAGAAAACAAATGTGAAAACTTAGAAAATGTAATATAGATGTACCAAACTGTAGACTTTCAGTTTAAAATCATCAAACCATTTTATTGAGGAAAGCAATGTCTGCAATCTCAAATTAATACTTAAAAGAAAACATGGCTTCTGTATACTTATGGAAAATACATAAAAACAATTTTACTGCCTTTGTTAAAAAGTGAAATGTTTCAGCAACAAAACTGATCTATTTTGTAAGTCTTATTAGAAATTTTGCTATCATATCTGGGTCACAGCTGATGAAGACTTTTACATTTGTCTTATCAGTGTATGGCCTGATAATAATAGTGAACTCAGAGAGCTGTATAGATTAAATGAATTAATATATGTAAACAATTTAAATTTCAGGCCCATAGTAAATATTTAAAAAAATATGTCTATTATGATGCTGATGAATTCTTCTGTTATTTAAAAAGCAGCCATCAAAATGTGTTAGTACCTTACAGTTACCAGGCCTCAATATAGACATCATTTAAACAAAGTTGCATGAAACATATTTCTTGTCTTGGAAGAAATTGTAGTCTCATGACTTTTACTGGAACCAGCCTTACTTTTACTGGAACACAAAGTAAGCCCGTTCCCAACACACTTATATGTTTCATATAATGAATGACCTAGGAGACGCCTTCATGTAAGAGTCTCCCAGAGGGACCAACTCAGCTGGTCTAAGACCGAGCTTCTTATAAGACCTTTCTCGCAAAAATTCATTTCACGTCTGTCTGTGGACTTGATTTTCTTTCTCCCACATGAAACCGCAGGCACACCTCACAGCTTCTCTGGCACTGTCAGCTAATAAATGAATAGGTATTTACCAAGTGTTAACATGTGCAATTTCACTTAGCATAAAACTCTAAGCACTTTGCAATGTAAAACATTCCTGTGGCACAGAAAAAAACTGACTTCAGGATAAGAAACCTGAAAAAGGAAGGGGAGACTAACTGACATTACTGCTTTTTCTGGGCATCCCTTCCTTCATTCTGTTGCTAGCACAGAAATTCCCCCTCCCCCAACACACACACACACACACACACACACACACACACACACACACATCCTATAGCTGCTTTCTAATAAGCATTGGGAGGAAAAATGATACCACTTGACTGGTACATTGTAATCCGCTGTCAGGGCCTTAGACACATAGGTGCTATCTCTCTCTTGTGAGGCCTTTTTGAGAGTTCCTAAGAGATCTCGCTAAAGGCGACCAGAGAAAGTTCTCTGGTGCAGACAATGTGCCTGAGATGTGGTGATGATCTCCCTCGGTTTCTTGCATCACTACGAATGTTTGTGCTAATTAGAAGCCATTTATATGGATTCTTTCAAGATGGCCCACAGCCAGCTCCTTTTCCTGGGGGCTACATCTGACTCATGGTGAGCACACAGCTTTGTTGCCCAGCTCCGAAAGCACAGGATGTTTCCAGTGCACCCAGTCTCTTCCTGTTACCAGGAAGCTCTAGTCATAGCCTCTTGCCTCTAGTCTGTTACATTTCTGAGTCACGTGTAGATAGATCCCTTTGTCTGCCACCTTCTCCCAGGAACTCATGTCATTCTCTTTGAGTGGTTCTCTTGAACTCCAAATCTGAGTCTTAAAATGAAAGAAAGAATTCACAATAATTAAAAAGTGGAAGTAATCCAAGCATTCATTAATGGATAAATAGATAAGCAAAATGTAGTATATACGATGCGATGTAGTATTATTCAATTTTAAAAGAAATGGAATTCTGACATATTCAACAATATGAATGAGCGTTGAGGAATTATGCTAACTGAAATAAGCCAGACACAAAAAGACAAGCACTACATGATTCCAATTACGTGAGATATTTAGAGTAGTCAAAGCTATAGAGACAGAAGTGGGGAGATTGCCTTAGGGGCAGTGATGAGGGAGGTATGAAAAGTTTTCCTTTAATGTGTATAGAGTTTCAGTTTTACAAGATGAAGCGAGTTCTGGAGATGGATGGTGGTGATGGTTATACAACATTATGACAATAAACTTGACAGAGAATTCCTTTGTCATTAACTCCTCAAGTCACATTAGTAAGGCAGCTATTTACTTCACTTATTAATAGTTTATTCATACTTGCTTGAATTCTGTTTCTAATAGAAAAATTTTTGGAAGTTAATCTCCAAAAACCTAGGCATACCAGTATATTTTCAAGTCAGTTTATCAATTCATTCATTGAAGAAATACTGCTAATTATTGACTAAGATGTCAGACACTGTGCCTGGTGCTGAGGATATAAGAATGAGTATGCCATGATTTTCGTCCTCAAACCCCACACAGATTCATGAAGAAGGCAGCCTGGCGTTTTCTTTCAAGGTTCTATGTATACATTTTGTAATAGTGATTTGAAATGGTGAAATATTTGTTGACATTCTAAGATATTACACATGGATAGTTGTGTGGATTTGGTATTCCCTGTAGTTCATTGATGTTATACTTGTGAAATTAGATACTTGAATATTTTTGTTATTTCCCCCACATTTACATTAATGAATATCAAATTAATTAGTGAAAAAGTTATAGTGTTAGACCTGATATTGACTTTAGAGAATATTTGACCAGAGGTTCTCTTCATACAAAAAAGAGAATTTAGGCCCAGAGATGTTTAGTTGTTTCAATCTAGTTGTGGAGGGCGCATCTCAGCATCGAACCAGCAACTTTGGTGTTATGATCACTGTACTCTAACCAATTGAGCTAACCAGCCGCCCTAAGCCCAGATAGGTTTAATGACTGGTCCAGTTACCCAGCTGATTAATAACAGAGCCAGGATGGGAAATGCAGGTTTTCTGACTGCTAAGCCTCATCTTCTCCAACCCCATTCCCAGGAAACAGCTTCCGTTTGTAGTTTAAGACAAAGATAAAGATTATCACTGTAAAGGATTAGTTTCAGTTCTTCTTATTGAATACTCTGCAATATATGAGGTTGTTTCCTGTTTGTTTAATCCAGTCTTTAAAGGATGATTTACTTTTTGTTGAGTCCTGATATTTACTTCTTCAGTAGAGCAGCATGGCAGTTATCAGTTATGATACTGGGAATGCAGAGAAAAAGGAGTGCTTGTTATTGCAAGGTATGGGATTCAGGATCCAATAGGGAGTTTGTTTGGCTAAGAGTTGAGTTTAATGATAGAACTTGGTCTGAACAATTGAGTCGGTGACATTCTCAAACTCCTACTCTTCTCTTCAGGGACTATTCTTTTATTTCCCCCTTGGAATCTTGATTCTACCCAGGTAATTACTGAACTGACAGCCATCTCTTTTATTTTGGTTACTTTTTAAAAAGTACTTTGTATACCTTAAGTATACAGAAATGTAAGTAGTGATTATAAGTTTTATTTCTCTTTGAGTCATTTCAGCTAGGCTAGCATAAAGCTTTTAGCATGAGCAGAGAAAAATGAAAAACAACATGTTTTTTTTCTAGCATAAAAATCCGTTCTTTCAAACATTTTTTATTTCCCTTCAGATGATATTAACCTTGTCATCTCCAGCTGCCTGGGGAGGACCCATTTAGTCATTTATCATTTTGTTTTAGACTTTAGGACTCAGCCTTTAAATGAATGAAAAACTCCTGGAAAAGTCAAACTCCTATATGATATGTAGCTACTTAAAGGGATCTTTTTTTAAGAATTATGTATTCATAATTTTATACTTAATGTATGAATACATAATTAAATGCAGGGCCAACTCTGACTTATTTTATGAATAATTCTTGAGTAAAATGCCATGCTTTTTTTTGAGAAGCTAAAATATTAATTTTTGTTGAGACACAGGTTAAGTAACAAGAAAATAAAAATAACTACAATCTACTTTTGATGAAAGAGGTAAGATAATCTTTAGAAACAGGGAAATATATATATGTTTCATTAAGACTATATTAAAATATTAAATGACTTGGAAAATTTTGGTGATATTTTGCTACATAAGTAAACAGGATTAGGAAGTTGTGTATTATATGATTTTACATAGATGTGTAAATAAATAAACTTGGTGCATTATGGAATACTATGGAGTTCTATGGAGTACAAGGTTTAAAATTAATAAGATAGATCTATAATATTTAGGTTGAAAAGTCTTAATGTCTGTTATTATAGTTTGATCCCATTTTTAAAAGAATCACATATTAGAAGAGTTTTAAAATCATAGACTTAATGAGAAAATTGTGATGGAATTTTGAACAGGGTTTAATCTGAAAGGGATCTTAGAGATCATTTGCTCCAACCTTCCTATTACATGTGGGGAAATGGAGTTCTGGATGCTTATGTGACTTGCCTCAGATCTTACAGGTAGAAAAGAATCCCAGCATCCTGAATTTCACAGCTGCATGTGGATAACCTCATCCCTCATGGTGTGATACATGTGGGAGTGATGCCAAACTGGCTTTCCACATAAGGGGCATCACAACAATACTATTTCAGGGTTCCAGAAAATACCTCTTCTACATTAAGTGATGCTTCTAATTTCCTAAGGGACAGCGTGCCTTAGTGCTTAAGATATTGGGTGCTGGAGTCAGAAACATTTGAATTGGAATTCTGGATTTGTCCTTTCCAGTTTTTAAATCTCAGTTTATTTAACCTGCCTGAGGCATGGTTTCCTGTCGTATATAATGTGAATCATCATCAGAGTAATCCATAAGAAATGTTTTAAAGGCTTAAGTAACACACAAACACATGGAAACACTGGAATTTATCTTCCTATGGTTTTGTAGTGCCAATGGCCACCTAATCTTTTGGAGAGGTGTACACCACAACTCAAGATTTGCTTCAGGTTGTCAGGCTGCAATGTAGTCTCAGCACAAAATGAGGAATGGGGATGTATCCTTCCCCTGTATGTTTCTACGCTCCGGCTGACACTTTACTCTCCACACCTGATTATTCTTTGCTCATTTGCGCACCTAAACAGTGTGGAAATGACAAGAGCCATTATCAAATATACTTGCCGTTGTTCACCCAATAGCTGACATTGCCACCAAACTTCATCTTCTGGAGACTTTACAGACTTCAAACTTGGACTGATGGTGGACAAAATACAGAGGGACCACTTTGATAGTTTTCCAGGTCTGCAACACTGTAAATCTTATCCAATCAATGGACCGTGAATTCTGGAATCAGGTATTCTATTACTTGCCTTATTTTTATTTAATTTATTTGATCTATCCAGCACCTGAATGTCATTTTATTTTGTTGTATACAGTAGTAACAGGCAGGATTCCATCTATAGTAGACCAAGGCGTTATGATATCCATCTACCCATGCCCAGGCAAGTAGGGTCCAAATGAACTCCAGGTCAGTCAGCACATGCTGTCCCATTTGATCCAAAGATGAATGGCTGACTTAGAAATAAATCAAGGTGGCGCATGTGCTTAGTATCAAGTAGCAGGACTCTTCCTGAGATACTGCCTTGCTTGTAGTCACTGGTGCCATAGCTCCTTGATTTTACTGGAATATAGTGTAACTGACCAGAAAGAACAGTACAGCAGCATAGACTCCATTGGCTTTTAAAATCTAGAATCAGTTCTTAATGTTCATTTCATCTCACCCTCTCATTTTATGAGTGTCACACTATCTCCTGTGACTTTATGCAGGTTATCTAAATGTGCAGCCTTGCACATTTCCAATCATTACATAGAAACAACAATAATAATCCTATACATGCATGACCTTCATAAAGTTGTGTAGGAAATTACTAGTGCAAAATAAATTTGAAAATTCTGAAAACTCATAAGGTAATAATAAAAGCATGATAGGTTTTTTTTTTAAAAAATCTCAATTTCACACTTAAATAAAGCATAGTTTTATACAGAGTGTAAAATAATGTTTTGTTACATTCCAGTCAGAACATTCACCTGACTTTCTCTCACCTCTTGTTCTTATCCTTTTATGAGGATTAAGAATCTAAAAACAACCAAACAGGATGTGGATCGTATGATATTTGCAGAGAAGCTAGAGTGAGACATATTTCTATATTTAAAGTGAAAAACCATTGGCCTGATTAAAGAGAAGGTGAATCTATCCAAAGATTTCTGTTTTTATTTTATTTGTTTTTTTAAGTCTAGAGACCAGATTGATTTTAATTAATTAATTTGGAATCTAGATTAGGGGGAAAAAACTTAGGACAGGATGAAACACTTAAGGCAAAGGGAGCCCTAATTGCACCTTAAGATATTAAAAAATTAAAAACTATGATTTTATACAATATTTTTGTAATATTTTTAGAGTATGTGTATACTCAGTTACCCTTCAGTCTGCCTCTCTGCCCGTGCTGCCAACCCCACAATAGAGTCTAATGGAATACATTTTAGCAGCATTTGTCAAAGTCTGAGACACATCACTAATCCCATAAGACGATCCTCCAGGGAGGAAAAAACAACACAATCAAATGAATCTGAGGAATAATTTCTGCAATGTTTCCTACTTAGAGGAGAATCACAATGCAGGTTATTGGTTTACCTCGTCTAAAATGTTCTGTAGTAAAGAAACTCATTATCTTTTGATAATGCGTTTGACAGTATATTTCCCAAACTTATTTGCCCATGAAAACATATTTTGCAGAACTTGGATTAGTTGGAATCTACTTTATGGTTTTTAAAGAAGTGAGCATTGTGTAAACGTCCAGCTTAGGCTAGCCATGAGGTGTGCAAGAAGTGAGGTGGACCTCAGGCAAATATGTGACCTATAGTCTAGGAAGAGAAACCTGTGTGAGTCAACTTTGTACTTCCGACTTTGTACTGACTACATTGTACTTCCCACAACGCTTTTTGGTGATCTAATAGCTTTGACTTCCCTCGTGATGGACAATTCACAGTGTAGTAATAGTGATATGTCATCAGTCAGATTACATTCAATTCATCAAACATATTTCACAGCTCCTAAAAGGAAAGATTGCTTCTCAGATGAATGGGAATGTTGATCTGCTTTCAGTTTTCACGCCTTGCGTACCTGGGGTGTGTGTGTGTGTGTGTGTGTGTGTGTGTGTGTGTGTGTGTGTGTATACGCACACACACACATAACATCTATCCCAAAGAAAATACATATTTAAACTTGGCTAAGAACCTGGCTTCTGTGAAAGTCAAAATTACAGCAATTCTAGTACTTATCCATTACTTTTTTAAATGTAGTATATGCCAGAAATAAGATCCAGAGATAGGCAAAGTTTGAGTCTCCACCTCAATAAGTCAGGGGTGAAAAGTAGGTAATGATAGTAGCTAATGCCAGGAATCACAAGTAATACTATTTGCTTTATTCTGTCTCTTTTTAATTTTTTTCTTGTTTGTTTGTTTTGTTTTGTTTTTTTGTTTTAGCTGAGCCATCCTGCCACCTGTTGACAACTCAGCGCCTGCTCAGCTCAGGCCGGGAATCCAACTGGCACCCCTGTTGCTCAGAGCTCGCACTCTTGAGTGAGCTCTTAACCAACTGAGCCACTCAGCTGGCCCTGTCTCCTTTTAAATTTGAATTGGAGTTTGAATTTTTTTTAATGGAAATAAGTTCCTATTTTAAAGACAAATATTATACAATTTTCAATCATTCTTCATTATACGGTTTTTAAATAAAATATTTAGTAGATACAAAAGAATATTGATAAAATATATGTAAAAGATATAGTAATCTGCTGTGGGCACATTCTTCAGTGTAATTTAAAGATTATTATCGTTAGCCTGAAGTTCTCTGTGTACCCAGTTCCTTTTCTCATCTCCTTCTCTATGTCCTCAGAATAGCCACTATATTGAATTTCTTGTTTCTTTGTTTTTCTTTTGCTGTATATGTCTATATCCCAAAAATTTATCCATTTCATTTCAAATATATCTTAATGGGAAAATTCTGTATATTCATATTAAATCTGCACTTAATGGACATCTTATGATTCATCCATGTTGCTTTATGTAACTATAATACAATTGTTTTCTCTGCTATAGTCTACTATTGAATTAATATAGCACAAATTATTTACCTCTTCTAGTGTTGATGGTTATTTTCATAATTCACATATTATTATTATTACTACAAGCTACTCTTTTATAAACGTTCTTTAAGATTTCTTCTGGTGCACATATACAAGGCATCAGAGTACATAAGGCATATACTGAGGAATGTGATTTTGGGGCCTGGAGGTGTATACAAATTCAACTTTGCCAGGTATTTACTAAATTATTTTTTCAAAGTCACTCTCCTACCAGCAATATATTCTAGTACCACAACACAGTTGCTGACATTTGATATTATCTACTTATGATTCTTTTAAAAGAGTATTAAGATTACCCTTTTATAGTCTCTAATCCATGACTAAGTGCATAATCTTTATGGTTTCTAATCAGTGATTAAGTACATAATCCTTAGCCCCTCATTTAAAACAACATTTACATTCACTAACACACATTCCTCACAAAATATTCGTACGTAAATAATTGTGAGTGCAAGGTATAACCTTTGTTCATTTAATTAATGAATATGTTGTATATGAAGACTGAGATATATTCCAGTATTGCTCTCTAAGCATGTCATAAAACTCAAAAGACACAAAACGAGAAATGAAAATGCAAGACAAACCAGCACATATACTGAACATAGGAAAATCACAATCGATCAGTATTTCTTTATTTTTGCTTTAAAAACCTCTGCTTTTAAATATATTTAAAATGACCTTTAAAGATGATACTTGCAAAGTTTACTTAAGTCTTTATAGCTATAGATATATTCTTAAATGAATTGATGATTCATTTATGTCGGTATGCTGTATAATTAATGTATGTTAAGAGTAATCCTTCCTTCCTTCCTTCCTTCCTTCCTTCCTTCCTTCCTTCCTTCCTTCCTTCCTTCCTTCCTCCCATTCATGTATTGAGTGATTTACTAAATGATAGGTGTTATTCTCAGCCCTAATCTAAATAAATTCTTATTTTAAAATAGTTTTATATTCTAGATCTACTTAAACGATGTGTCAATATATACATACTTGACATATGTTTTTAAATTTTCTCTATATACACAGTTAGTGGTTGAGGAAAGAGTCCAAAATGTGCTGCCCCTCAGGTCATAATTTCTTAGTTGTGTAACCAAAGACCTGCTGGTCTATGTGAGTCATTTTCTTTCTTACCATCTCTACTTTCCTCATTCACATAAAGAGGATTTACTCTATGAGGTTCATAGAACAGAGTAAAATACAACGTAATCTTTTCTTGTTGAAAGAATTATAGGGCCGTCCATAATATAATGCTGTATATGCAATACATTCTGCCTAATGGTAGTTGGTACAGTGAAAGGCCTCATTTGAGTGGTGGAAAATGGCCAATTGAGTATTTACATGGCCATTCATGGGCAATTCAGACAAAAGCAATAAAAAACTGCAACTTACAAGTAAAATTACAATGAATATTTATACATATATACACATATATGACATGTACGTGTGTGTGTGTATATATATATGTATATATATCTATCTATATATATATATACATATATATATATTTCGATATTTCCATAGGATTGATATCTGGTGTTTGTAGTTAGGTCAAAAAAGGTATATATTTTAAAGTGTTTAAAGTTACATGCTGACAATTATCCAAAAACACATTGCAATAATTTACGTTATCATTGACAGTGTTTGAACTATAGTATCAGGCTATTTTTATTATTATTATTATTATTTATTTTTTATTGGGGAACAGCCATAGTCATTGCTAACTGGCAACCTTGGTGTCATCAGCACCATGCTCCAACCAACTGAGCTAACCAGTCACCCCAGTATCAGGCTATTTTGGGGCAGCAAGTTTACAGAAAGTGTTGATTTCAGTGTGTTTAAATAATATGAAAATTCATAATTTTCCATATCTGGAAGTCACAGAAAAATAAAAAGTTGTTCCCCCACACTAAGAAACTATTTGAATAAATACCTTAATTCCTCCTATATTTCCAGAGTTGAGATTCATAGTGTCTTTCCTTCAACACCATCTTTGAATGTGTGTATGTATATTTTTTTCTTTTCTTGTGAGGTGAAGGGATACAAGTTCAGGACTATATATAGGTAATCCTGAGTAAATTGTTAGATTACATACATCAAGCTGTCTGGCTGGCCTGTGCCCCACTGGAGACTCTCCAGTGTTTACGTATGATTGTGGAAAGAGGAAGGCGTGGGAAACGAAGGTGAGTTTCCCTCCAAATGCTGATGGGACATCAAAATATTCTGGGGATCTCAGGTAATTGAATAAATGAACTGAAATTACTTGGTAGGCAAATTAAATCACACTCAAGTCTTAGGTGGCTCTTAAAGAAGATAGTATCACTAACACCATTACAAAGAGACAGCAAATGGGGGAAAACAGAGAAAATTTATCCTTCAAATAACCATCTCTAATGGACCTTACAAAGAAGGTGCTAGAGAAATAAAGGACTGAACATCTGTGGAATGAAAATTCAGGGTGATGTAATGATTATTCAGACATGATAAAGGAGTGAACAAAAAAGTAGTTCTGGTTACCAAATCTTGCCTTCAGCAACCACGCATTGTGTGTGGCACCTGTCATTTCTTACCTCTGCAGACTTTGACCTTTATTTTGGACATATAGTTATTTTTAAATCATACACACAAGCCACAGAGAATTCACTTTTGGCTATGCTTACACAATACAGTCTAACCTCCAGTGAAGTGAAATTCTTTTCTTTAAATCTCCAATAACACCTTGTTGAAGCTCACACAAAATAATTAAAGGAAGCAAAGAGAGCAGATGGCTCCACTCTCGCCTTTCGAGATTATTGTCACTTCAATTAATGGGAAGCACAAGAAAAAATGTGCTATAGCTTTTTGGTAATAAGAATATAAATATTCTTTTAATCATAGTCTGGCATTAGCAAAATAATATGTAATTACCATTTGCAGTACTATTTCAGAGTTTTAATGGGCGCTGGATAGCTTGTCTTCCAAACAAACAATATTTTTAAAGCCCTTTTCGTCAGTAGTCCATTTTGCCCAGTATAAGGCACATTTGAAACTGCTTTTCCATACAGTTTTTACTGGATGCTAGCAGATGCTATCGGGAAACATTAGAAATAAAAATTTAACTCAGAGGTTACCTTAGTAAAGTGAGCATGCAACAAATATAACAGTGTGTTATTTTAGTGAAAGGGATTCTATGGTGCTCTTAATTTTTTTTTTTTTTTAATTTTAGCTTGGGTTTCTTTTTGTCATATTGTAAGGTAAATATTAGGGAAATGTTTGGCTCATACAAGCTGTGGATAGTTGTACAATTCAGGAAAACCAACTAAATGATAGTGCCCCGATGGTGATTGAGTGTTCTGAGTACATTTCTGCTGTTCGCCTGGATGGTTCATGTCCATTGTAACATCTGAGGGGAGAAAGGCACCCATGACCATGCCAGGCCTGCACATGTCCCCTTCCACTAAGCAGATCGTTTCCTCTCACTATTAGAACCATGTTCAACAACACTAATGGGGCAAAGGGGCCCTTTGAAATGGTAAGGAACAAGAAATGGAAGAAATGGAAAAAATGATCATTTTCTTTGAAATTACGGTCCCAGGAGCCAATTATTCTTTTCAGAAAGAAAAAAAAAATGTTCTTGCTATAAAGCAATAACCGATTAAAAAGAAGATTAATGATAGACCGATGCAGCCCCATCTGAGGAGCTCAGAAACTCTTCCTCTGAAGCAATAGTAAAGAAAACGGAGAGCAAATATGAATTTGAATTAACCAAACTCAAGCCTTGACAGGTATGAAATTCAGGCTTCAAAATGTCCAGGGTGAGGTGTTGCATTTTATCAACTCCTATGCTAATTCTGCAAAAACGTGTCTGCCTTGACCACCCACGCTAAATTTAATTCCATGTCTGTTATATTTGATAATTCTCATAGAAGTTACAGCTATTGGACATTAATTGTTTTTCTTCTTTATTATGCTTAATGTCAGTTGTCCTCATTAGCATGTGAGCTCCACAAGGCAATGCATTTCTCCATTTTGTTTTAAATTTCTAATGTCCGAGGAATATGCATTCAATAAATATTTGTTAAATGAGTTAACAGATGAGTGAATAAAATAATGAAAATGAACACCACTTTGAGATAGATTAGGTCTCATGCTCTTTGAGCTTATAATGTGATTGGCTAGTGAAAAAAAACTATTGAACCTACTGAAGTTTGCAGAACTGTCATATTAGCTCGGAGGCAAAATGGCAAACGCATGGAGATTCTTCCCTTTGGATCTAGAGAGACCTGGTTAAACATTGCCTTCACAATGACTAGTTCTCAGAGTGGTGACAGAGCAGTTAACCATCTTGGCTCTCAGTTTCATTTGCTACAAAATGGGGATAATACTTTATAAGCTTTAGGGAAACTTAAGGCAGTAACATACATAGTAAGTGTCTGACACTATATTAAGTACTCAGTTAAGTGGTAACTCTTAGAATTTGTAATAGGAATCTGTGGGGGTCTCCTCCAGAATTAAATGAATCCATCTATCCATAGGTCATCAATTGCAACCAATGCCAAATAGAATTGTCCTTGATGCCCTTTAATCTTTAATTCTACATGTCAGAGTTTATATTTAGAATTGAACCATCAGTTATATGACAAACAAGGAGTCGACATTATATTTAGAGAGATTTTAAATACGTTCTTCTCAGAGGCAATTTAACCACCCATATTTTGGAAATATTTCAGAGCATTCCTGTGTATGAATATACCTCAGACAGTTACAGCAGGGAATCTCTCTGTGCTCATTTAGTGTTCTTTATTTCATATTAGATTGAGTTCACTGGAAGTAAATGATAGATCAAGGACATTTACTTACAATAGGTTTGTGATTTTACGATGCAATTCTGGTAAATACAAATGACTTGGCTTTATTTTAACATCCACAAACATCACTTGAGAGTCAAGAGATGGATGTGAGCTGAATTAAGTCAGAATTTGAAATGCCGGCATGACCTTGAGACATAAGTATTATCTCTTCAATTTTGTGAGTTTTATTCCCAATACTTTCTATCTAGTTAGGAAAAAGTATCACAGCATCCCTTCTCTTTGGGTTTGGAAATTGTCCTCCTAAAGGAAAATGATTTTCATCCTAAGATACTTGAGCTTTACTTTGAGAACTCAATTAAGTATCTTTTCTTTTCAAGTCCTTTTTTTAAGTCCTAGAACACAACACTCTCAGAAGGCATCTTTTTTATGTGTTCTTAAATACAGAATCTTTTACAGAAAAAGATCAGGAAAATGTAACAGCCTCTAAGAATTGAGTACCTCTTAATTATATATGTTAATGGAGTGGGAAATACTTCTGAGAATTTCATACTTCAAGCAAGCTTCAAATTATTTATGTATTGCTCTGAGATATTTATATATTTCTCTGATCAGAATATATCTAAGGTTTGTTTTAATCAAATGAGAAATGATTCTAACCAAATTAAAAAGCCTAAAGCCAAAACACTTCCTATTCACATTCACTTTTGGGACAGAAATACAATGTAACTTCTTTGGTAGAAGCCAAACAACTATATATATATAAAGATTTTCTCCACCTTTTTTTTTTTCTTTTTCATTTGCCTTCATTCCAACTGCCCAAGCTTTATGCTTCACATCCCCCTTTGAAGTCATGGAGGAAATTTACAACATAAATGATACTTGCTTTTTTAAATAACTGAATGATAAACCTTGTGTGGAAACAAAAAGAGAAGATGACTGGTTCTGACAAAGATGGAGTAGCTGCCATCAGACCATCTCACTGTTAAAACAAAAGACTACTAGAGCTGAATAGGACATTTTAAAATATCACTTGTTTGCTTTCTGTGTATTCTGGATGACAGGTAAAATTATTGCGAGAAGGGATGCAAAGAAGTTGAACTCCACTTTTGTTTTGGCTATTACCCTGAGAGAATGTTGTAAAACAGGGATCAGCAACCTACAGCCACCCCCATTATTATTATTATTATTATTATTATTATTATTATTATTCAATCTCTGTTCTAAAATGTGGTTGAGGAAATTAGGTTTCAAGTAGTAAGTAGTGGTCGCATAAGGCAGAGAACATGGAGTTGGAGTTGAGGACTGGCCACAGAAAGAAGGAAATAGGGAAGGGGCTTCTGTACCAACTCCTAAACTATAAATACATAGACGGTAAGGAGGCCTGAAAGTGAGAACCACTGAGAGGCTGGAGAGCTGGGCAGGTATTTCAGAGTTTGGGGAGATCGAGCTTAAGTTCTGAGCCCCACTGCAGAGACATCTAGGAGAGGTGCAGCCTAGGAAGAAGGATCCTGCTGTAGTTTTAAGGGGAAAAAAAATGAAAGGGACTCACCAAAAACAGCCTAAAACAAAAGTTCGAGTAGGTTAAGGTGATGCCTGTAACTTACCTGCCTGACAGATAATAATACTCTTTAGAGAAAGGTACCATAACATATGTCAGCCACATGTATTTCATAATGCCCAATGTATGGGAAAAAAAAATGTATGTGAGAAAGAAAGAAAAGAAAATGACAGGTAATGAAGAGAGAAAACGATTCAGTGGTAGCATGACCAGAGATGATCAAGATACTGATTGACAAAGTTGTCAGTGTAATTATAATCATATACTACAGGAAATGATGAAAAAAATGGAGAAAATAAGAGACTACCTATTAAAGAAGCTTAGAGTATTCAAAGCAGGATAAATACCAAAATATCTGCACCTAGCGTCTGGCCGAGTGGCTCAGTTGGTTAAGAGCTCACTCAAGAGTATGAGCCCTGAGCAACAGCGGTTCGATTCCTGGCCTGAGCTGAGCTGCCGTCCAACAGGTGGCAGGATGGCTCAGCTAAAAAAAAAAAAAAATCTACACCTAGGTATATTATATCCAAAATACAGTAAATTAAAGACAAAGAAACTAAAGGAAAAAACACTTTACCTATAGACAATCAAGGACAAGAATTACATCAGCCTTCAGAAAAAATACAAGTAAGATGAGTGTGAAGTGAAATATTTAAAGTATCGAAATTAAAAAAAAATTAAAATCCTATAAATCTATATCCGATGAAATTATTCTTAAAAAGTGATGGAGACATAAAGATATTTCTGAAACAAAATTAAGGGAATGTGTTGTCAGTAGACTTGCCTTGCAAGAAGTTTTAAAATAAGTTCTTTAGAGAGAAGGAAAATGATATAGGTCAGCTCAGATCTCCATACAGAGAGGAAGAAGCTTAGAAGAGGAATCAGTTAACATGAAATTAAACATTTTTTTTTTAATTTATTTATTTTTAGTTTCAGGTGTACAACACAGTGCAATAGTTATACATTTTACCCCTCAAAGTGACAACCCCCCACCCCCAATTCGCCACCAACTCCCCCCCTTGTTTTTTATTCTTAATTGATCTGAAAAATAACTGTTAAAAGTAATAGTAGTAACAATGTAATGGTAACAATATTAACAGTGTAATCTGATGTCATTACAGCACAGGAATAATTGAAACAAGGGACAGGGCCATCACAACAGAAAGGAGGGTGAAATTGGGAATATTCTGATAGAAGATACCTGTTGTACATATGAAAGAACAACAGGAAAGAACAACAAAGAATAATTATGAAGAATAGAGAGTAATTTCAAGCATAGATATTAATCTAACAATAGCAATAATAATTTTTAAATATGAATGGTCTAAAAACAGAGATTGTCAGAGTGAATAAAAAAACAAGATCTAATTTTATCTGGTCTAATAGAAACCCATTTTTAACATAAAGATTTAGCTGAGTTAAAAGTACGAAGATGGAGGAAGATATATCATGCTGACATAATCAAAAGAGAGTTGAGTAGCTATGTTAATTGAAAGCAAAGCAGACTTTAGAACAAGCAAAATTATCAGGGATCAAGAGGGGCATTGCATATGATAAAGAAGTACCTTCTCTGAGAACACATAACAATCCTGAATGTGCATGTACCTATCAACAGATATCAAATTATATGAGGTAAACATGACAGAAATAAAAAGAGAAATAGACAAATCCATGACTATAGTTCAAAATTTGAACATCCACTCTGTCAGTAATTGATAGGTGAAGCAGGCAGAATATCAGGAAGGATACAGATGGAGTGAACAATACCGTCAACAGATCCGATATAATTGACACATAGGGAACACTCCATTTCATAAGAGCAGGATATACATTCCTGCCTACCTCACATGGAATATTCTCCAAGATACCAGATGCATTTCCCATACCACAAATGAAAGGGGAGTTCTCATTACAGATCCCATGGGCATTAAAAGTATAATAAAGGAAACTGACTAACAACTTCACAGCCACAAATTTACTAAAGAAATTGAATCAATACTTAAAATGTTCCAATAAAAAAAGCATAAGACTAAGATGGTTTCCCTGGTGAATTTTGCCAAAATTTAAGGAATAAAAATAGTACCAATTCTCTACAATCTCTTCCAGAAAATAGAAACAGAAGAAATCTACACCTAGCACATTCAATGGTAAGAGACAGGATTGATGCATTTAACTTAATCAGGAACCATGCAAAGATGCCCCCTTTCACTACTCAAATTGAACATTATTTTGGAAGTCCTAACTAATGCAGTAAGATATCTAAATATAAGAGGTATACATATTTGAAATAAATAAATAAAACTATAGATGACGTAAGTGTCTATATAGATAACCTCAAAGAATCTAGAAAAACAAAACAAAATAAATAAAAACAAAACTTCTGTAAGTAATAAGCATGTATAATAAGATTGCAGGGTACAAGGTTAATATACAAAAGTTCCTGCATGCCAGTAATGAACAATGGAATTATAAAATTTTAAAAAGTGAATGCTGTTTATAATAGCAACAACAAAAATGCAATAATAAGATATAAATCAATGTATGTAGTCTATAGGTGGAAAATTACAAAACACTTAGAAAAATCAAAGATCTAAATAAATGGAGTTATTCCAGTTCATGGATTGGAATCAGTGTTAGTAAGATGTCAATTTATCTTAATCTGTAGATAAACACAATCCCAATCAAAATTCCAATAATTAGAAACTAATTCTATATTTTATATTGATCCTGATATGATATTGAAGGAAAAATAACATTGAAAGACTCACTATTTTATTTCAAAACTCACTGCAAAGGTATTGTAATCAAGACATTGAGGCATTAGTAAAACAATAGATAATTTGATCAATGGAACTGAACACAGAACCTACATACTTACAAATATAGTCAACTGATCTTTGACAAAGGCAAAAAGCAACTCAATGGAGAAAGGATAGACTTTTCCACAAATGGTGCCAGAACAAATGTACATCCATATGTAAAAAAATTAATCTAGGCACAGACCTTGTGCCTTTCACATTTAACTCAAAATGGACCATGTAACTAAATTTAAAACACAAAACTAGAAAACTTCTGATTGAAACATAGAGGAAAATTTACATGAACTTGGGTGTGGTGATAAGATTTTAAAGAATATAAAGCTAAGAGCACAATCCATGAAAGAAAATAAAAACATAAGTTAAATCTTATTAAAATGAAACTTCAGCTCTATTAAGAGATTATTAAAAAATGGAAAGTCACATATTGTGACAAATTTGCAAAATATATCTGATAAATAACTTGTATACAAAATGTACAAATAAATTTTAAAACTCAAAAATAATAAAATAAGTGGATATTTGAAATGGATATCTGAATAGACATTTCATCAAAGAGGACATCAAGACAGCAAATAAGCATATGAAAAGATGTTCAACATCATTTGTCATTAGAGAAATGCAAATTCAGAGTCACTACAATGCACATATGTATGGCTAAAATCCCCAAAACTGACAATATCAATTGTTGATAAACATACTGAGTTATAGGATCTCTCCTTCATTAGGGATGTGAATGCAAAATGGAACAACTTTGGATGACAGGTTGCAGGTGTCTTACAACTACACATAGTTTCACCGTATGTTCCAACAGTCATACTCATAGATACCTAACTGATTTGAAAACTTATGTGCACACAAAAACTGCATGTGAATGTTTACACATTATATTCATAATTTTCAGAAGCTGGATGCCATCTATTATATAGATGCACCAGTTTGTCTTTCCATTCACCCATGAAAAGACTGTAAGGGAAAGGATAGTCAAACTGGTGCATCCATACAATGAAATACTACTCACCAGTAAAAAGGAATAGAGAATTAAAACAAAACAAAACAAAAATCACAGTAAAACAAATAAACAATAAAATAGTAAGTGAGCCAACTAGCAAACCACAATTAGCCAAGAGAAATAAAAACAAAAACAAAATTTACTAATTATTATTATCCTTTTTCCATTGGTCGAAGTGTCAGACAAGCACTACTCAAGGCTACCAACTGATCAATGACAAAAAGTGAGCAATATCATTAATCATCAGAAAAATACAAATACTAGCACAGTGTTATACAATTATGTACCCAACAGAAATGACTAATATTAAAAAGATTTGACCATACCAGGTGTTGCCAATGTACTGTCTGTTACATTGCTAGTAAATTAGTATTGCCACTTGAAAACCAGTTGGCCGAGTCTAAGAAAGTTAAACATATGTGTATTCTATGACCTGACATGTTCAATTCAAGCATTTTTGTTTTGTTTTGTTTTTTAATTTTCTACACAGTCTAAATTAAAAATAGCTCAAATGTCTGTCCACAGTAGAATGGATATAATCTGAAAAATCACAGATTCATAAAGCTTTTGAAACAGCTTCAAGCCCACTGAACTCTGAGTCATTAATGTTAGGGTGTAGTTACCCTAAGTTAGTTAGACCCACACTGATAGGTGGCTACTAAAATTAGAATCTTGTCGTTGGGGATGACAGAAATGACAGCATAAGTGAAAAATTGGCCCCTCTTGAGAAGATGCTAGAAGCAAGGTACTGTCTGTTGGGTGTATGCATACATGTCAGTGCATAAGAATCTAGCATGTACTTCGGAGAACAATAAAGTGGTTGAAAATCAGAAGTTCACATTTTGAACAGTGGATTTCACAGGTCTGTTGACTTTACATCAAATGTTCTTCCTAATATTTTTGGGAATAAAGAACAGTAGGTTACAGAATATATTGTATGACATTCTAATTATGATAATACATTTGAGTAAAAGTGAAACACACCTTGAAGTATTAAATGCAGTCTCAATATGAGTGGACACACATATTCCCAAATACATTTTTACAGCAAAGTGATGAAGGGCAGTCAAAATATTTCACAATATAAATAAAATACAAAATTAAGGTTACAATAAAATCAGAAATATAATCAATCTCAGGTCACTTATACAACAACTTTAGATTACTGATAGGAAGGGCCGACCGAGTGGCTCAGTTGGTTAAGATCTCGCTCAATAGTGTGAGCTGAGCTCTGAGCGACCGCAATTCAATGCCCAGCCCGAGCTGAGCTGCCAACAGGTGGAAGGATGGCTCAGCTAAAAAAAAATAATATATAAATAATAAAGAAATAAATAGATTACTGATAGGTAACAAAATGATGTTTGGAATTCATGAGAATTCTTGCAATTTTACAAATATAAATCCAAAATTTTCACTTGGTTTGTAGTTTTGCACCATTTTGTTTTGCATTTTTTTTAATCAAAATGATTTCTGAAGAAAAAGATAAACTAAGAACAGTACTGTACTATCACTTAATCATAACAAAATAAATGTAAAACAGTCATTTGTAAGAACAGTTTCTCATGATTATCATCCTGACTGTTCTTTTAATCAGTAGCCTAAGGTTACTTGGTGAATGTCTTAGTCTGCTTGGGCTGCCATAACAAAATACCACAGAGTGGGTGCCTTACACAACAGAGGTGTGTTTTTTCACAGCCCTAGAGGCTGGAAGTCCCAGATCAAGGTCTGACAGGATCAGTTCCTGGTGAGAACACTCTCCCTGGCTAGCAGATGGCCATTTTATCCTCACATGTCCCTTCCTCTAAGCAAACTGGAAGAGAGAGTGAGCCTGCCGGTGTCTTTTCTTAAAAAGGACTCTAATCCTAGAGTGCAGGGCAGCACCCTTAGACCTTATTTAACCTTCATGTAACCTTCCTTAAGGGCCCCAATCCAGCCACACTGCGGGGTTAGACCCTTAACATGTGGATTTGGGGAGGTTCATCAACATTCAATCTATCTATAACAGCAAAATTTTTGTTTCCTTTTTACAAAAAATGAGTATACTACTCAAGAAGGAATAAAATCCTTACGCTCAAGTATGAGTTTACATTTTATGAACGATTAGTTCCATGTATGTCCTCAGGAAAGATGAGTGATACTCATATTTTTCTTGTTTAAAATTCACTTTTGGATCAGAGTGTACCTCGTTGGTTTGATAACTATATCTCCATACATATAATAGCAAAAAACTCTATTTCATAGTATTTAAAATACTATACAAAAGAAGTTGCCATTGGACCTTGTTGTGGTCCCAGAGTTTAAAGAACAGAACTGCAGTGTAGTAGGGCATGCAGAGTCCTGGATGTGAGCATTCGGCTGTCATTATTCTCTTCCCTCAAGCAAAGGCAATGCCACCTGTGAGGTCCTTGAACTTCCAGAAAATTAAAGATGTCCACCTTCAAGTAGAGATTTAAAAGCTATAAAAGTCATATGTGGAAAGGAAATGGGCAATTATAATTGATAAGGCATGGGGTCATGTGAAACCTTTCGTCCATTTTGTCCTATGGAGTCCTAAAATTTATGTCTCACTGTAATTACAAGGAATCAAAGCACGGTCTAACTCAGAACGGAAGATCTTCTCACAATCAAAATGCCCTAAGGTAAAGGTGGATTCTGAACAATGTTTTTCTGGAGTTTTAGTGTTAGTCTTCTCCTTTTTTAAATTGTCATACTTTTGTTGTTGTTGTTGTTTTTGTTGGTGTTATTGTTAAGATGAATGTAAAGGAAGCTTATCAATTTCAAGTCCTAGTAATGTGCTTTTATTTCATATCTTGTGGATTTGCTCAAAGTGAAGGAAAAGAAAGAGGCAGAGGAGATTGTGACTTCACCAGATGCATGAAAAGTTGACTCTCTTTTTTTTTTTCAATTCTTTTATTGTGAAATATACATTTTTTAAAATATTAGTTTCAGGTATACAACGCTGTGCAATAGTTATACTTCTTACCCCTCAAAGTGACAACCCCCCTCCCCCAATTTGCCACCGCACTCCTCCCCCCAATATCATACATATCTATTACAATTCCTTTGACTCCCTTCCACAGTATATTCCACATCCCGTGACTATCTATATATTCAATTACAGTTAGCATACAATATTATACAACATCAGCTTCAGGTATACAGTGCAGTGATCAAGCCTCTACTCCATCCATGAAATAAATGGTCGCCAACAAGAAATGTGACCATCTGACACCCCACAAAATACTTACAACATTATTATATTCCCTGAACGGTCTTTCATATCCCTGTGGCAATATTGTAGTTACCTATTTATGCTGTCTAATTCCTTCCCCTTCTCCCTCATCCCCACCCCCCTCCCAACTAGCAACCATCAGTTTAAAAATCTTTTTTGCCCCCCTTAAATTTTCAACCATTATGGAACTTCCAGTTCATTCTATAAACTATGAAAAATGCATTAGATAATTTGGATAGTCAACCAAAAGACTGACGTTTTCAAATTATGTTGAAAAGGCATTATAACTTGAAATTTAAAAACGAACCATCGATTTTAGTCTCTCTGTTGTTTTAGAACTGCAGTTAAATGTGCCATATGTTAGCTAATCTGCAAATAATACGTGTGTGATCATTTGTGGAATTTCCCTCCTCCAGACTTCTATTCCGAGTTCCACTTAAATAAACAAGCATCTTGTGTTACAGTTACCACACTTTCCTTCTATGGGCTCCAGATTTTGAAGGCCTCCACATAGCCACACATAACCTGAATTTAACATAAAATGATTAGGTTTATGAGGAGGATAAAAACAGAAGGATGATAGAATTTTATTACCTTTTCATCAATAGTCAAATAACTAGCCTTTACTAGTTATTCTATAATTCATTAAACAGCACTGTTAAAATTAATAAGTAAGTAATAGTAAGTAATACATGGTTCTACCTTCAAGAAACATATCGTATGATTGAAGAGACACTGTACAGACACCACACACAACCATAATTTGTAATACACGCATGGGAGCAAAGTATGACTTAAAAGAGTTAAAAAAGGGGAAAAATCACTTAAAATCGTACCTTTGAAGCTCATCTTTTCTCCTGGTAAACTCTTCATTTTTCAAGGCCCCATTTAATGTCACTTCCTCCATATATACTTCCCTGGCCCATCTTTGGCAGCCCCCCCACAGACACATGTGTTCTCACAGCATTAGCTCGCATTGCTAGGACTTTCATGGTCTGAGCCTTCCCTCCTTCAGCCTGTACTTAAAGAGGATTACAACTTCACCACAAAAGCTGTCTTTTGTTTTGTTTTGTTTTGTTTTGTTTTCCTTCCACAACATGAAGGAAATTGAGAATTAGGATTAGAGAAGGATAAGAGGTCTTTGGACCAAGTTTAGTAGGGGATGTGTAGCTCGATGCTTGGAGATGAAAAGGATATATTAGAATATTTGCTAGGCACTTATGAATCAGATAATCTGTAATGGTCTTCAGAACATGTGAAGAAAAATAAGAATCCCTCATTAAGTAATATTTGGTTGAAAATCCTGTTGCTTAATAGCAAAATTTTTAGATGTTAAATCATATGGGTCTTGGTTTCATAACCATATAGCCATGTCTTCATGGACACGTAACAACTGAATATTATATTTTTCACAATACATTGAAATAATCTATTTAAATTTGTAACGAGGCAATATTTTGCTATAGTAACTGCTGGAAATAGCTTTTCCTATCAACTGTCCTCTCCTACCCTGAAGATAAATCTACCCTTACTCATAAAGCCTAGGAATTGCACTCAATGTCTGAACCCAGGATTCTCAGGACTATGTAATTAGCTCTTTCTCCTTACAAACAATTTATTGAAATTATTGTAGTGCTATTTATGAGGTCATGCATTTTATTACTATAAATTATTAACAACATTATTGTGATGTATTTTATATCTCCCTTCTTTCTTTAAGTTTAGGATTCTGTGCATATAAAAATAGCAAAAACAACTACAGCAACAGCCATGTAAATATGATGCAGGTTTTTCTCATGCTCCCATGAAGGAAACCTGGAAGTAGATAAGCCAGGGTGGGTAAGAACGTTTCACACCATGACTCAGGGCCCCAGGCTTCTGCTGTTTGGCTCCAACACTCTAACATGTGGCTTCCGTTTGTAAGGTCACCGCACAGTCCAAGTTGCGCACAGTCCAGGCTGCTGGAGGCTTGGAAAGTCATTGCATGGCAAAAGAAGATGTAAGATAAAAAGAATTTAGCTGGATTTCGCTCTTCATGAGCCAACTTTCTGGAAATGTCACACAATACTTCCCCTTACATTTCATTGGCAATAACTAAGTCCATGACCCTACATAAATGTAAGACAGAGAAATACAGCCTTTTGTTCTGTGCAGCAATATGCTCATATACATACATATTATATATAATACATTATATATATTTCACATATATATTATATATAGTATGTATTATACACGTATACTATCTATATACCAGGGTTGAACCAAAAATGTATACAAGTGGACACTTTGGTCAGCATTGCTCAAGCAGTAGTTTGCTGTAATCAGAAATGTCTGGATGCTGATGGTAACCACTTTGAGCACTGCTTGTAATTGCAGAAGTCAAATGTGACTTGTATTCATCTTTTGTTATTGGTATATATTGAGTATTATCATTTTAATACAGGTTTCCTTTCATAAAATATGTATACATTTTTTTGCTATATATATATATATATATATAAAATGGAAGAAGAGAGTGGATACTGAAATAAGAAAATGACTGTCTTTGTTTCCCTAAATTATAAGAGTGATGCTTTCTGATTAAAGATTGTGTGGATAGTAGAGAAATGTAGAAAAAAAATGGATTAAATGTCATTCATAATCTTATTTCCTCAAGATGAGTACTTCACATCACTGTGTATTTCTTCCCTTGCTTTCCTCAATAAATAGTTTGTGAATTGCTTTAAAAAAAAATTGATGGCATGAGGATTTTCAAAGTGGGGATAAAGGTAGTGTTTTAGGATTGGAGACAGGAAAGCTAGACTAGTTTTGAGACTTTATATAGGAGAACAAAGATGGTTAATAATGACTGAGAATAAAGGGCCTTGAAGTAAATGGGATTTTTTTTCTGTGTTCAGCAGGAAGCTTTATGAATTTTTCACAATATGCATCTGAATATATATTTTAGGAATTTCAACTAGATGTTTGGAATATTCTAAAAAAAGAAAAGACTAGAAATAAAAAGCTTTACAGTGACTATCTATCATGAGATAATAAAATCCTGAAGAATGGTACATAATGTGAAAGGAAAGTAACATTGCAAAAATAAGAAATGATGGGATATGGAGTAAGCTGGATAAATAGTTGATTATAAGGTATCCTATTCTTATTTGAAAGAATGGATTAATAAAATAATAGGTAGTAAGGTAGGGCCATGAGAAGGAGAAGCATAATCCATCAATATTTAAGGTGATTTGGAATCACAAGGTTTATAAACATCAGAAGCAGCATTCCCATTGTACGTATGTTTGTCAAAGGCGGAATTCAGAGAGGTTCACTTGTTAGAGGCTAGGGAAGGCTGTAATCATACTCCAGCAGTATTCAGAAGGTTACAGCGAGGGTTAGGCAATGATCAGCCACCATGCTCATGGACAGCCTAGGTGTCCAAAGAGAAATAGAACAAGGCTTAGAGGCCCTGCAGGTCAATGTGATTTAGAAAAGGCGCAGACTCCTAGAGGTCAAGAAAGGTCAGTCATGGCACTGGGGCCATGTTTGGTTGCCTTGGAAGATTTTGTTTTGTTTTGCTTACTTTTTCTGTGAAAGAACTAGTGTCTTGTTGGAGACCACTTGGAAAATGATTACAACATTTTGGGTAGGAAGATACTTGGTGTCAGATGCTGGTAGGAGCAAGGTTGAGAACTGAGTTGGCGAGTATATTATTTTATTTATGCAGAATATCAGCTTCATCTTTTGAAATGTTCTTCAAGCCTCTAGCATTTCCCAAGAGTAAAATGAATGAATTTTCCACTTGCCAAATGCCAGATGTCTTATTTGTGGAATTAAAAATAATTGAGCAAATCACTCTCATTGTTTTGCCCCATCTTCTAACCCACAGGTCTTTCTATGTCTTTCTTCCAGACAATGGATACATAAACAAAGGCCGTCGATTTGTGTGTCCTTATTTAAAGTCCAGATCTCAATGTATCCTGAAATCAGAATTTGAGACTAAGTTTACCAAAAAGTTACTAAGCAGCTATCATAGATCTGGCCTTCTCCACTACTGCTGGGGAAGTCATGGGCTGAAAATACAATTATTTCACTGTGAGAAATGTATATTCTAATTTGTATATTCTGGAAATAAAATTTAAAAAAAAAGAATTTAATCCAAATTCTGCAAAATAAAAAAAAAATTATATTGGTATCTGCCTCATAGAGTTTTGTGGAGCATTTAATGAAATATATAAAGTTTGTAGCATAGATCATCAGACTGGCATGTTAGATAGGCCTGATCAATAATACCTGGTAGCTATTATGGACTAAATTAGCCATCTTATATTTATTATATGTGAATTACATTTTTCATAGTCCTGAAATATAAGCTATGCAAACTCCTCTATATAAATTAGAAATGAATGCATAGTGTGGTAAATTCCCATGGTAACATAGCTAATGGGGGAGAATTGAGGTTCATACTCAGATCTGTCCAACTTCAAAGTAATATTGAATTGCTCATTTCAATATGAAACTACATCTCATATTAGACCTGGCTTCCAAACTTCCCCATCATCAGCACTAACTCCTAATTTTGTTATAATTGTAAGCTTTTAACTTTAAGTGATGGCTTAATGTGAGAAGAAAAAATACTAATTACATAATACCGTATTATTTTTATGTCTATTATAAGCAGAATAACAGATCTGTCCAGGTTAATAAATACTTATTAAGCACCTAATATGTGTTAGAGTCTTCACCAGTTTAGAAATAAAATGGAAAATTAACACAAAACAGAAAATTTATACATTTCCCAAATTTAAAAATAGGATGAATTCAAATATTGATAGAGGAATAGCAAAATGGGTAATCTAATTCCAGATTGCTGGGATTATAAATTGGCAAAGTAACTGTGGTAATTAAGTGTTATCTACTGTGATGGGAAATATTAAATGTCTGATTCTACTTCAGGCCCATAATCCAAATATTCATTTGCACTCATGGAAGGAGACATATGGAAGGATATTTATTGTGATTTTATTTGCAGCAAAAAATAAAAATAAAAGAGAGAGAGAGAGAGAGAAAGAAGGAAGGAAGGAAGGAAGGAAGGAAGGAAGGAAGGAAGGAAGGAAGGAAGGAAGAAAGGAAGGAAGGAAGGAAGGAAAAAAGGAAAGAAGGAAAGAAGGAAGGAAACACCCTAAAGTTCAATAAAAAGGTGAATGATCATTATGGTATATCAATGCTCTGGAAAAGTATGAAGTGGTTACAGAGATAAGGGAGATTTGTATCTGCTTTTCCAGAAAGATTGTTAAGACGTAGTAGACACTATTCCAGAAAAAGCAGCTAGTATTTAAAAATTCAGAGGAATTTATTTTTAGTATCTCCATTTTGCAAAAGAGGAAACTGTTTGCCTAGAGAGATTAAATAACTTTCCAAGACTCACTCAGGTCCCTGAATACAAACTTAGATCTCTCTGTACCTACAGACTGCATTCCTGCACTGGGGAGAATGGAAGTGACTCGGTAAGGGAGAACCTCGGAGATTGCCTAGTCAGTGGCTTGCTCTGCATATACCTAAAGGCCTGAGCAGGACTGGGGGTTAGTAGGAGGGAGTACCTGGCTTTTGCTCCACCCCACTCCTACTGCCCTTTTCTGTTTCAACTAGAGCAGCCATAAATTTGGGGGAGTGGGGGTGGTATTTAAGAGTTGAATGGGGATATTTTTTTCTTAAAGTGTTCTATTCTAATACCTATGTGAATCATTACCACAAATTTAAAATAAGGCAACTGTAGCCCAGAGAGGGAAACTAGTTGCCCAGAGTCACAGTGCAAAGAGCCAGAAATCCCAGAGGGTCCTCTGAATCGAGGGTGCCTTCTAGTGCATGTACCATGTTGCGTCTATGTATTCTAAGCTCTTACCTCGGTATCTCTGAACTGTGAGAGCAAGTCCCTCCTGGGAAAGGGTACATGCAGGGAATCATCTTAGGGAGGCACCAAAGACCAAACAAATGGAAGTGGAACCTGAAGAGGCAGAGCTGATTCTGCAGACGGATAAGAAAGGGTGAGGAAACTTTTCTTCCAATCATTTTGCTTTCAACATACATTTTCCGAGGTTCGGCTTTTCTCCTGGAGCTGGAATACATTTTCAAAGGGGCCTAATTGCACTCTTTGAGGGGAAAAAAAGTAATTGCTTCACAGTTTAATTGAATGTGGATAAATTAGTTTCCACCAATGGTTTATTTGTCTCCTTTTAGTAATAGGGACTTACTGAAAATGAGCAGCGATGAGCAGAGGAAAACAGCTCTCAGGGCCCAAGCTGATGGGTGTCTGGAATATAAACACTGGTCTCGTTTTCTCTGTTGAAATGTCATGTCATATTTGTCCTCTTTTGTTCACCCTTCATCACTAGTTCTTTGACCTTCACAAGTTACTCAGAAGCTTCAAACTTGGAACTACTTTTTTTACAATGTTGTAGGGACATATTGGACTAGAGAACAGGAGGCCTTCTTTAAATGAACTTGGGAAAATCCCCTTCACCCACAGCATCACCTTTTTGCCATGTGTAATTAGAGCTAAAGAAAATAGATTCATTCCAAGAGCGTCTATTGATTAATGTTTAGGGAGTAATGCCTCTTCTCACTCTAGCTGTTTTCTTTTCATGTGAAAGGAGATCACTTAATGTACCTATTGGTTTCTCTTTGTCTCTTTGAGTACTGATTCTTTGGGATGGCAGTGACCTTACCTGATTAGATTGAGAAGAATAATCTGGCCAGGCTCAGTTTAGCTTCTTGATTTTTCACTGTAAGCCAACAATCTCATCTGATTCTCCAGAAGGATATTATTTTTGCAACTGGCCGGATCCAGTCTGGAGTAGCCTGAGTTGGGGAGGGAGAGTCCGCTGATTCCCATTTGGTTCTCATGCTAATGTACAGCCTGGAATGTATAATAAATAGTGCTTTGACCTTCATCTGCCACTCTTGTTCTCTCTCTCTCTCTTTCTCTCTTTTTTTTTTTACCTGGAACGCATGTGGAAAAGATGTGGCCCCTCAGATACCTTGACACTGTCAATGCGTCAGCCACTGTTCTAGATCTGGGATGCAGTGGTGACATTGACAGATAAGGACTTTTCAATAGAACTTGCACTCTAGGGAAAGAGATGAACAATAAAAAGCAGCAAACAAATATATAATTGTTTTAAGATAATGTTACAAGACACAGTAATTAACTGAGGGGCTTACTTTGTATTGAGTATTAAAGGACATTTGAAGTGGACATTTGAATCAAGAGAAATAGACAGGCATGTAACAATTTGTGGGGAGAACATTCCAGGCAGTAGGAAGAGCAAGTGAAAAAGATGTTGGCATTTTCAAGGAACAGGAAAAAAGGTTAATATGACTGGGGCAAGTGATAGGTGAGAGAAAATGTAGGGAAATTAGAACAAAGATTGCCAGAAACTTATCTGTTCAAATGAAAGAAATGAAAGATAAATTATTTGATAAGATATCATATGCACACTACTATTTTTCTGGCAATCATAGGGAAACGATAGATAGATAGATAGATAGATAGATAGATAGATAGATAGATGATAGATAGATAGATATTCAGATATTTCTTTAAAGTGAATTTTGAAAGTTTAGAACGAAGAGTTTTATTACTGTAAGAAGATTTAAATGGATGTTTTACTGATTTTTTTCATGCCCAACATCCACTCACCATTTTCATTTTCAGATAGACCTATAATCATACACAAAAATGAGTCCCTGTGACATTTTGTCACCTCACTGTGTAATGTGCGTGCATGTGTGCACACTTACACACACACACACACACACACACACACACACACACACACACACACACACACACACACCCAAGAGAGTCAGAAAAGAGAGAGAGATCTTACTGGAAGTTTTAAGGTGATAAGCAACTGACAGCTGGTCTATTTTTGCCATCAGTTGTGGATTTAAGTCAGCCCTCTGGATCTCAGTTCCCTATTTTAGTAAAAATCAGGACAACCCCAACTCTGCCTTTCTCTCAGCTTCCCAATGGGAGTAAATCCATTCAATTCTACCTCTGAACCATTTCCTAAACTCTTGCTCTGTTTTCATCCCCACATTAACCAGACAAAACCTTTCTGATCATCCTCCTACTTTTCTCTTCCTTGACATTCTTTCACAATGTATAATAACAATGCAACAAAGCAAAAGTACAAAGAGAAATGATGAAGAGCGAGATAAAGTATGGAGTTCATTTATCTGGTGAATAGCACAATGCTCCCTGTGAAATTATTCATCCTCGTAACAAAGGGGTTAAGCAAGGTGAAGTAAACATACTTCGTTCTGCAGTGCTGACATGGAGTGCAGGACTCTGAGCTATTTACAATAGCAGACCCCACATGGATAGCATAAGAAATATTTTGTATAGCCCACAATTTTTTTAAAAATAAGAAATGGAATGCTAAATTTAAATTAGAGGAAACTTCACATAACATTCCAATGTCCAGCCCCTCTTTACTATTTGGAAGATCAGTAATTACACAGCCTATATTTTTGAATGGCAATGGTTATCTGACACAGAGCAGTTGTGCCCTCTGGAGTTGACACGCATGCGTGGGCCTTTGTTCTTCTGTACCCTACTCACTCCATACATTTATAGTACATGCCTCACTCCTACAGGTAGTGAAATTTATTTCATGACTTCAGCCATGAGAACACAGGCCGATATCCCTAAAATAGAAAATAATTAAATTAGGCAAACACGGCTTTGTGTACTTGCTCAGTATCTCGCTTGCCCTTGGGACATGCACCAATCCCAGGGATTTTTTTTAGTTTCCTCATCTGCAATATGAAGATGATAATATTTACCTCACAATGCTAATGTGTAAATGAAGCATTTGAAAGTATTTGAAAGCACAGTGAAAAACAGGAGGTTAGTTATTAAGTAGTTGTTGCTGAAGAAGAATTGACAGGAATCACAGGAACAGTGCTGGGATTTCTCCACTGAGAACTGTTTGTCAGGAGCCAGCCCTGCCTTTAACCTTATAATGGTCATCTGTTTGGGAATGTTCCAGAAACCCACACAGTCTTGTTTTGATAACATCTTGATTTTTATTTTCCCCATTGGGGAACAAACCCTTCCATAATGACAAATCATTTCTTTTGGTTCTGGTGGAATGGAATTCACCTCTCAGAGTTTCTGAGTAATTGTGCAATTCAGACTTGACCAATTTAAAGCATCGCAACCCTTTCACTCTGCCCTCACTCATACATAGAGAGTGATTAATTCAGGGATGCGCTTGTAGCCAAACCAGAGCAAGAGAGGTACATCATATGGTCATGAGATGTTGTTGAGATGGTTAAAAGAATCTTTATCTCAGTCCTTGTCCATGAGGTGGTGAGCATATAACGTTGGCCACCTAGTGGACAGGGCTTGAAAGAAAGTGTATCTAACACAAGTCAAGCTAAGCTGACTGAAAAATGGATAGGTAAGAAAGAAGATAGAAACTCCCTCAGGGTATTATTTGAATATGGATTAAGCTGTTTCTGAAGCTAGCCCTTCACCTACACATTATTATCAATTCTTTCCCCCAACTCCCTGCCTGGTTTCATGAATATATTTAAAATTTGCTTCTGCTAATTATAAGCAACAGACTGCTGATTAATCTTTATCTATCTATCTATCTATCTTTCTATCTATCTATCTATCTATCTATCTATCTATCTATCTATCTATCTATCATCACCTCCAGAATTAGCCATTTCAACACCATTGTCTATTAAACTGGGTCACTTGGAAAGAACTCACATTTCACTTATTTCTTAGTAAGTTTTGTTATCATTTTTCTCTAAGTTAAGAGGCAGGAATTTTAATTTTAGTATTCAATTTAATTTTAGTATTCACCTGAAGTACTGGAGGAGGGAGAAAGCAATAGATATTAAACAATCTACTCGTAGGTCCTTCTAGGAAATTTCAGTGCCTTTGATTCAGAGAACACTGTCAAATGCCAAAAATCGTTGAGCACACCTCAGTCTTTGCCACCGCAACCTCAGTAAATTGTATCACCCATCAGCCCATTTTAAATATTTGGGAACATTTCAATATGAGCTCTGTATTTGATGATACAAAGTTATTATTAACATTGTCAGACATAGTAACAGTATGTTCATTAAATAGATCATGATCTTGATTGTTAGGTGGTGCTTTTTTAAAAATAGAGGGAAAATGCCATGACATGTGCCAATCATTTTCAATATTTACGTACATATATATGCACTGATATATGCACAGCAACTTTTGTTGTGGGCAATTACTGCTCCACTACGATCAATTCTTATGTTTCAACTTCCAGCCCCAGAAAAGCTGGAGACAGGTCTGACTGTGCACCATTACCTCCTTGTTCACAGTGCTGGTTTCAAGATGGCCATGAGATGCAAGTTCAATGAGACATATTATCAGGACTGTGACTTACTACATTTTAAGTCTATGAGTCAGGGGATGCCAACAATTTCACCAGTTTCCAGTGAGGACGTATGTTAAAATGAAGCCAAAGCAGAAGAAAATATAATAGAGAAATAGAAACTAATAACTAATGAAATTGTTTGATTCTCTATATGCAGCCATGCCCAGCACCCTCCCTGAGTCTTTCATTTCTACAAACCAACAAATGTATATTTTTATTTAATCTGATTTGAGTTGGATATTTTCACTTGCATCTGGAGGACTTATCAGTAGACTACAACATCAATACTTTATGCCTTGATATTTAGCCTTTAATTTTAAAGTCTATTATATTGGGTTGTTGGAAAAGTCATGACGCATTTTTTCAACGAAAAACAGAAAAAATGCGTCATGACTTTTCCAGCAACCCAATATTATTCATGAATCACTTATTTTTTTTTTTTTTAAGATTTTATTGGGTAATTGGGGGAGGGGAACAGACAAGTTGCTGTCCTTTGGTTCTTCACTCTAGTTGTGGAGGACGTTGTTTCACTGGCCCATGTTGGTATCATTATTGCACTCTTCCCGGATGAGGCAGATCGGTCTCCGGCCTCTGGATGGTCGCTCACAGTGGCTTTTGGCAGCTCTCTCCAGCTGCCGGCCGCTCACGCTGGCTGCCGCCACTCACTGTAGCCTATGGCAGCCCACTGCAGCAGGGGCTGCAGCCCACACCGTTGCTGGGACTTGCACAGCCCAGCTCCAAGTGGAGCTGTTGTTACTGTAGAGGGCAGTGTCACTGGCCCTCATACGTGGGATCTGAACCAGGGGCCGCTGTCATCCCAAAACCAGCTCTCAGCAATGCTTCTCTCGGCCGGCCCTCATGAATCACTTATGTGCATTAAGTCTTCTCTAATTCAGTCAAAAATGCCAGTTCTTTAACCGCGTAGCCCATCCATGCCTTACACACCTAAATTATCTCTCATTAGACCTTTATGCATTATTATGTAGTAGATACTAAATAGATAATGGTTGCTAATAAATATTTGTTGATTAATGGGGAATAATTGTGGATGGTTGCTCTTTGTTAAAATACATTTGATGAATAAACTAGTGACCCAAAAGAAGGAAATTGCCCTCCTGGGGGTGTTAAATACCTTCCATCTACACCAGTATTATTCAAAAGTCCAAATGGGTTCATATCATATTTTTGTACTCAAAAAGCACTAACATTTATAACAACTGCCTAAGAATAACAATAATACTGATAATAGCTAAATAATATTAGTTGAATACTTTCTGTATGCCAGATACTCTGCTGGCTACTTCAAGTGCATCATCTGATTTTGTCATTTAACAAACCTACGAGGTATGTAACTAGTGATTGTTCTCATTTTACAGATGAGGAACTTGGAGCTGATCATGATTAAAGGCTTGTCCTAAAACCTCATAGCGGGGTTACTTCAAACTCAGGGAGATGCCTGAGGCTGCGCTTGGAAAAAGTCCATGAATATTTTTACAAAACAACGGGATTTTGACCACCAAAGACTTATAATCAGGTACAGAAGGTGTGTTTCTAAGTCGAATCATTCCAAATATTCTTCCACGTTTGGTAAAAATTTATGAAGCACTGTTTGCATACTCTAGTAAAAGAGAAATACTGAAACCTAATTTTTATGTACATAGAGATTTACTAGGGAAAAAAAAGCCTGAATCAAACAACACAATCTTTTTGGTGGCTCTGTAACCTGTGTTTGGCAATAAATAAATAAATAAATAAATGGCAACACATAGTGTTTCAGAAAACAATGTCATAGGTTTATTATTAAAAGAATACCCATTCTAGGGCCAGCCAAGTGACTCAGTGGGTTAAGAGCTCGCTCAAGAGTGCGAGCTGAGCTCTACTCTAAGCAACAGCAGTTGGATGCCCAGCCCAAGCTGAGCTGCTGTTGAGGCGCCAACAGGTGGCAGGATGGCTCAGCTAAAAAAATAAAAAAAGTAAAAAATAACTAAAAAAGAAAGAGTAACCATTCTTCATGTCTTCAGAGCACCACATTGGCCTTATGTCCTTTACAGGGCATGGATTACAGAGTGAGATCCATTAGTTTTCTGATGAATTAGAAATGTATGTGAGGGGCCGGCCAAGTGGCGCAGTGGTTAAGCGCTGGCCTGGGAAGTCAGCGGCCCCGGTTCGGTCCCACATATGAGGGCCAGTGATACTGCCCTCAAAAAAAAACAAAAAACAGAAATGTATGTGAGGCTGATAGAGCACTTATCTAGAAAGGACAAAGTAAAATACTATTAATTCTTTATTAAGGAAAAAGAAGTATCAACATTGCCAGAAAAACACTGATATGTTTATCCAGCTAACCAAAGGTTTGTATTCATTGAATGTGTTGAGTGTTACTTCTTATGTCTGATTTAATTTATGCCTGTGTGATTGGCTTTTTAGGAATAAGTAAATATTTTGTTTCATTTATTAACATGTATACCATCTTTTTAAAGGAATTTAGTTCATTTTTTTATTATAATATGTATCAGTTACTTGACTTTGAAGAATAACCTTGATATAATGATTATACAGAAATCTAAATTATTTTGAAATAATAACTCAACTGGAAAAAGAAAAACCATCAGACTTCTAAACCCAGGAAAGTTTATTCTAAAATATTTTAAGAGTTACATCTTATTTCCCTTCAACTTCTTTAAAGAACAGTTGGTTCTTAAAGCAGAAATGTAAAACGATGGCCTAAAACCTTTTTCAATCTTAAAAGGTCAAATTTGATTGTATGAAGTTATTTTCAGCTGTGCACTGTAATTTCTTTAGCAATCAAGAAGATAGGATTTTTATGCTTCTACTTTTATCTCAGATGATACAAAGACCAAAACCTAGTATTAAATTATTATTAATTTCAGTGTGATATGTATTTATAAAAACACTTCTCTAGCACATATTCATAATGAAAATGATTTCCAGAGCCCAAACAAAAGAGTCAAAAATGAAAAATATTTTAAGAAAATCATCTATAACCTATTTAGCTTGTTATCATAAATGGACTTTTCCATTGTAATACCAAAGTGAAGAATTTCTTAACAAAGCTCAGACAAATTATGGGTTCTTTAACTATGTGGTTAAACCTACTTCTTAGTCTAAGATCTGAATGACAAAGCCAGACTCTGGTACAATGTAAGACAGTCAACATTTTAGTAAGTATAAAAGCCATAGAAAAATCTGATTAAAGGATGTTTTTAAAGCATCGATTTTAAAACTTCATAGGGCGTAAAGCAAATGCCAAAAGAAAATGAATCCTGTGAGTATAAGCCTTGGATAAAAGGATTATGGGCCATCTGTATTTCTGATTTGGTGGGTATTTATGAATATGAAGAAAAGCATTTCTTTATAAGGAATAGACATTAAAAAGAGATCTGCAATCCTTATCCAAAAAGCCTGTGAATATCTTCATGAGATGACTAGGTTCTAGATCAATATCTCCACTGTGAATGCAAGAAAACATAATTCATAGAACTAATGGGCAGGGCTGCAGGTCAGATATCCATGAGAAGAATACATACATGAGAGCAGGTCTGGGATTTGTCTAGAAGCAAACCGGACAAATCCATCCAGTGGAAAGTGGTTCTATTTGAATTCTGCAGGGATTAAATTCTTTAATCTCTCAGGACCCATTTTCTTTCAGTTAAAATGAAACCTAATAGAGTTGAAGCCAAATAGATTAAAAAAATAGATAAAAAGTATTTGTTTTATGGAACTGTTTATTATTTCATTTTAATAACTAAATTTTCTATTAGACTCATAGACTCGATTCACACAAAAAGCATACAAATTATAGAATGAAGTCTATTACCTAATGAATAACTGCTAATAGTGAGAAATGCATATGCAAAAGGCTCTGTTTTATGCACATAAGGTTACATGCATTAAGTTATGTAATCATTATCCTCTGAAGTGGCTACTATTATTTCTCCATCCTATCACTGTAGGCACAGTGAGACTGAGCAACTTGACCACATATTCAGCTGATAAGTGGCAGAAATGAAACTTAAACCTAGACAGGTTCCACACCCTGCTTTTTTTTTTTTTTATTAAATTTATCGAGGTGACATTGGTTAATAAAATCATATAAGATTCAAGTGTACACCATCTGTTTCTTCTTAACCATGATACTATACTGCCTCTCTCAAAAATGGAGACACTCTTATTTTTTTAAAAGCCTTTGTTATTAGGAGAGTTGCTTCTACCTAGCTGGTGTTTGCTAGGAACAAAAAGGTGTCATAATGACCCTTGTAAAATATAAATAAATGTAGCATCTTCTCAAAATGACAGTGAAAGTATCTGGCTTTAAAAGATTTATTACTAAAACCAAACCAAGTTAGGAAATTCCAGATAGGATACAGGCATATACCCAAACTTTTGGGGGAAGCTATGATAGATTTCATCTATTTCATTTTATTGTAAAATCTTTATTTAGAAACAATATAACATAAATTACCTACAAGAATGTCTGGCTCATTGTGCTGTCTCAGTGACTATTGCACATATTGTAACACTATATGTAGATTTTGGAAAATGATGGGGACTTGGGAAGATGACAGGTTTTGAGTATATTTAAATATGTTACATCTCACATTTAGAAATAAAGCACCTCTGAAAAATTCATTTGAAAAATTGTTTTATGAACTAGTGAAATTGTATGCTGTACAAATTATAGAATACTCAAATAAAAAGGAATGAACTACTGATATATTTAATAACATGGATGACTTTCAAAAGCACAACCCTAGGTGAAAGGACACAAACACTGCATATAATGTAACTCTATTTATATGAAAGGATGGAAAAGTCTAGTCTGTAGTAACAGATGTAGATCAGTGGTCACCAGGAGCCTCAGGTAAGGGGAGAGGATTGACTGAGGTAATGGGCAGGAGGAAAACAGAATTCTGAGATTTTGTTGTGTATGGAAATGGTTATTATGACTATCTGCCCACCTATCTATTCATCTATCTATCTGTACATACACATATGTATAACATACACACATACAGATGAATAAAGAAAATGTGAGGGCTAGGAAGAGTAGGAAATGCGGAGATGATAATCAATGGACATAGATTTTTAATTATGCAAAATGAAAAGCTCTAGAGGTTTGCGATACAACGTTTTGCCTATTGTTAACAATATTTTATTGTACACTTAAAATTTTCTTTAGAGGGGACATCTTGTGCTAGTGTTCTTATCACAATAAATAAGTTATAAATAAATAGATCAGTACATAGTCATAATTGAAGATAACTCACTTCTTAGTAACAAGGGATAAAGAGCAAACATAAAAAATATCAGTAAGAATAAATGAAGAAATCTGATCTATATGAGAAATATAGAGTGCTGCACTAACCCAATGCTGAATAAATAATGTATTTTAGTGCATCTAGAACATTTACTAAAGTATACCATATACTGGGCAATAAAGAATTCTCAAAATAATTTAGAGATTAGTAATTACACAGAGCACAGAATCCCTCCTTGATTTATTATCAGGAAAGTTCTGAAGTTTTAGACAGTATATGATATTCAGGCAACATATTTTTCTCTTAAAATTGTATTATCAGTCAGGATTATAGAAGTTCTTGTCTGGTTGATAGCTATGTATCCTGGGAGGAAGGGGTCATGACTCATCAATACCAGCCAAAGGAGGTTTGCCTTGCAGGAATCTTGGATAGAAATTTCCAACTGTACTGTTTAGACCAATATTGTGTAGAGTAGACAATACACATAAGTGGCCTATCAGACTGTGATCGCTAATAAAAGCACTTATTTACCATCAACATAAAATCTTCACAAAATGCATCAATACTAAACCCAGTAAGTGGATTCAAAACATTTTTGGAAAGATACCTTTTACTTTTATTTTTATTATTGGAAAATAACAAGAGTGCCTTATAGGCTGAAGACATTTCTCACTGAAGTTAAAGTGTGTTTATTTTCAGGGTTACTCATTTTCTCCCCCTTCAATTAAATCAATGGATTTTGCTCTCCCTTATCTGCTTTGTTCACCTGGGCAGGATTTTTTGATATTTCAAGGCTCAGTAAAAATACCGCCTTTTTGACAAGACTTTCCTACCTCAGCACAGGTAGAATTGATGTCTATTTCTCATATGTCCAATAAATGCTTTCCACTCTATTTCACTAGATACAAAACACCAGGCTCTGTTACAGACACTTTAGTTGTATTCTCATTTAATCCCCCAACAATCCACATGATAGGTTGTAGCTTTAGCACTCTAAATTTCCCAAGGAGGAAATGAAGTATATCTCCTAAATTCCAATGAGCAGTAAGTACCATTGATAAGATTTCAAACCAGAGGAACTGAGCCCAGAATGGATGCTCTTGTCCACAATGCACGCACCATATACTCATCTATATGTTAGAAAAACCAAACAAAAAAACAAATATTTATAGCAATTATATTACATAGAAAATAAATCAAAACATAAGTGTATATATCCCCATTCTTCCGGCTATCACACACATCCATCCAAAGTATCTCCAAATTCTATAAATAGTATTTACCACCTGATTCTCTAAATCTCTAATCCTTTATGTCCAATACATCACCAGTCTCACCTGGAGAACCCCTTGCACTATCCCTTTAACTGATATCTTTGTTTTCAGTCCTGTTTTCAGATACTCTAAGATCCACATAGTGGGGTCTTTTCAAATGTAAATTATATTACATCAGACCCAGTTTAAAGTTGTCAATGGCTGTCCGCTGCACCTGTGTAAGATCTGACTCACTTTCCCTTCCCATCATCACCTGATGTCACATTACCCCTCATTCAAAATTGTCCTGGAATACTGGCTTTCCTTGTTCTCAAAGATCCCAAGATCCGCCCTCTTCCCATCCTTCAACGTACTGCTTTGCTTTCTGCCTAAAACACTATTTAATTCTAACTGACCTACTCTTCCAACTCACCATCATATTCACACCCACAGATGACTATTTGCTTTTAAATCTTTCAGATCTAAACTGAGATACTGTCTGCAATGAGACCTTTGTTTTTCCTTATCACAGAGCTATGCTCTGTTCGTCAAACAAGCTCATTAAACCAGTAGGTGTTTTGGGCGAGTCCCAGTACTCAGGTACTCTAGGGGTGGGCCACAACCAACTAACGTATGGGTCACCCCCGCATCAGCTGCCACCACTCACACACACACACACACACAAACACACACCTGAGACCCATCTCAACCAACGTGAGATATCCCCGAGCTTGGGTCTTTCCCGAGATGCATTGCTCAGGTCTCAGCCCTTGCTCTCTTTTAATTGTTGGTTTGGAACCTCAGAAGCTTCCAGGGTGAAATCTGAAACTGGTTCTGTACACTGAGGGGAAGGAGAAGCCAAAGACGGAAGCAGAGCACTCTGGGTTGGTAGGTGGCAATTTTAATATGCAAGGTGGCCTACATGTGAGGCTTGTCTTGGTGGCGGTGAGATGAGTAGATCCAGGCACCCACCTACCAGAAACTTAAAAGTTTTATTTGGAGGCCTTTACAGGGTTCAGCCACATACTCAGTCCACATCGTCTTAAAAACACACATTGGTGTGTCAGGGCTGCATCCTGGAGATTCCAGCTTGTGGGCACGGTGAACGTAAGACATTCCATGGACAGGGGAGAAGGGGTGAGGAGCCTCACTTGCCTGGGTCTAAGTCTCACATCAGTTGGTGGTCCTCTCTCCTGGAAGTGCTCCGCCAACACAGTAGCACTCATGGGCATTTATCCCAGAAAAAGAAAAACTTGGCCACTCAAACACCTGTACAGGGTTGTCATAGCAGCTTTATGTAATAGTAAAAACCTGGAGATAGCCAAAATGCCTTCAATAAGTGGATATTTAAACAAATTGTGGTATAGCCATTACTTGGAGTACTACTCAGCAAGAAAGAGAACAAATTATTTCATTCATGCTGAGTGAAAAAAAGACAATCTTAAAAGGTCAAATATTCTGATTTTATTTATATAATATTTTCAAAAACTGAAAATTAAATAAAGAAAAACATTAGTGGTTACCATAATTCTGGGAGATTGAAGTGGAGGCGTGTGACTGTAGTCAAATTTCTGGTTTAATGTCATACTTTAATATATCCATGAGGAAAAACTGAGTGATAGGAACACAGGACCTCTCTGTGCTATTTTTCAACTTTCTTTGAATCTATACCTATTGGAGAATGAAAAGTTAAAAAATAATTACAGTACATATAGTAGATGAAAAATGCTGAATAGTTTAAAATGCATATTGACCACATTTGGGGATAGAGGGACATGCTGCTATGACTCATGTAATTCTTATAACTAAGCAGTCCTATAATGTTTCCTTGCAAAAACTTTCTGGCAAAAGCAACAGAGGATTGCTTTTTCCAAAATTGTGGTTGTCGTGGTATATTTGCATGTAGGAGTAGAGGTGTTAGGGTTTGAATGCAGTCAAGGAGATCATAACCTGTTGCAAAAAGACAGACATGAAAAGGCAATTACAATGCATTGCGGTAAGAACTATGATGAGGAAATGCAAGGTGCCACAGGAACACATAGGAGGTAACGGCAAGACTTAACAGTAGGGAAGGAGAGAAAGTGATAATTGGGCTGATGTTGAAATATAAGTACAGTTTTCTCTATGGAGATATTTGGAGAGCATGTTTCAGGCTGAGTAAAGAGCATGCATGCTGACCCACAGCCCAACCCTGGCCATCAATGGAGATCTATTGGAGCATTCTAAAGAAAGGAGTGAGATCTGACTGGTTTTGAGTTTTTAAAGAACATGTTTATGGAGTTTTGACTAGAGAAGACAAGATGGCTGTCACAGTAACGCAGGCTAGAAATGGTAGCAATGAGAATGAAAAGAATTAACATGGTTTTGTGAGTTGCTTAGGAAAAGATCAACAGGACATGACAGCTGTTTAGCTTTGATTGAAGAGGCTTAAAAGGTTTCAAGGATGATATCCAGGGTTTTTTGTTATGCCATCTGTTAAGCCCGCTGTTTCAATGGACAGACTAAAAGTATTCATGGAAAGAGAAGTAACAATCACATGTGGAAACAAACAAGTAAACTATTGTGTGTATGTGTGTGCGGGGGGAGGGGCAGGGGGAGAGAGAAAGAATGAATTTTGTTATTAACCTGATAGCAAATAGCTGGAAAATATGCTGTGCTAATAAGCGTTGTGGGAAGATCTATAGAAGAACAGCTTTGCTCATTGCTATACTCTTCTTAAATGCACTTGTCTCCTCAATCAAAAAAAGGCATTAGGCCAAGTTTTCTTTCTGATCAGTGCCCCCATCATTGACTGTGGGAGTGTGCCGAGCCTACACACAGAGCAGCAGGCTGGAATTGCTAGAAGGCAATGCCCCAGGAATACCCTCAACCAGAGTAGATGGAAAACTAAACCAGCTGCCCACATTCCTCAGTGGGGTAATTCTAAAGTAAGAAATGCAGAATCTTCCAGAAGGCGCCCAGGAGAACTGAGTCCCCATTGCTCACAGCAGTAACCCACTCTTTAACATTAAACTCTTTATTGAGTTTTCTCTCGTCTTTGCCTCATTTTTCCTCTTTGTCATGAGCCCTTGGATCATATCGCCAATAGATCACTTGTAACTAAATCCTTGCATTAGGTTCTGTTTCCTTGTTACTGTAACTTTCTACATATATTGTCTAATATTTTCTGTTAATTGTAAAACAACAGATTTTCTTGACTTAGAAAAAAAAATTCTAGCATATGTAGGTGGGAAGAAGAGGCTAGGGTAATTGACTAGGTTTCTTATTTCAGAAGTGCCCTGATGTGCTGTATTGTGAAGTGCAGTATCTTTAACAAGCAGCATTTCTTTTTGTAGAGAATGTTAGGTATGTCGTTTGATTGTGTGATTCACATAGGAACTTTAATTCTACTACTGTTTTTTTCACTCCCTTGACCCCTGAGCTTCTAAGATGTGTCTGGTCCCTCTTCAGATATACTATTTCCAGACAGCCATTTCTTGTTCTGACAGATTTCAAGTCCTTTACTGTTGATTTCGCTGTAGCCAGTGTTCTGATGCCCTAGAGTCTTGGTTCTGTTCTTATTACACCCTTGCTCAAGTGAGACTTACTTTCTCTTTCAGGGAGTGCTTTCACCTGTTTGGTTTTTCACGGTGTTTGCACCAGAGCAGGCTACACAAAGCCTGGGCATTCATCTTCCTAACATGTAACTTGAGAGCAGTGATGCAGGACCCTGTGTGCCTTACATTGCATGGATTTATGTTTTCCATTTTTATTTGGAACGTCTTCCTATGAATGTTATCTGTATGGTTATTGAAAAACAGATTTGCATTTAATTAGCTGCCATTGTCCTATAAACCTGAAAACCCACTTTTATGAATTTGAAACTTAGCTTATGGAATTTAAATTTGTTTTTTTTTTTTTTCTCATGGCCAATATGGGATATCAAAGAAAGAAACAATGTTGCTGGAAAAAATAGAATCAGATACATCCTTATATCAAAAATGAAGGTAGTGGTAACAAGCTAGTTGTTGCAATCTATCATTATGTTTCTTCATTTGATTATTAGAGAGGGAAAAATGACATGGTGTGAGAGGTCTGGGAAAAAAAATATAACTAATAAATATATGCTGTTCGATGGAAACCCTATTTCTCCATTTACTACTAACTGTGATTTGGGCAAGCAACTCAACTTTCTGAGTTTTACTTATATCACAGATTATTTAGAAATACAATATACAAGTTATAGCAAGTTTTTAGAACAGTTCCAGTCCTGGGAAGGAGTGCAAACTATAGTAGTTAGTTTCCTATAATATGAAAATCAGAAAGAAATCATGAAAATATATTTGAGTAAGTTGTTCCCTGCCTGATTGTCTTTGCAGGTTTCTGCCATTTCTTTTGTCTAGCTGTGAATCTTTTAGCACCACCTCTATGTGCTCCAGAAAAACACGTAGTTGTTAATCGAGCCCATATACTTGAAGAGGCCCTCTTTTGCATGTATCAACAGAACTGAAGGAGTGTATAAACACTGGGTTGCACACACAAAAAATTCACTTTGCTGTTACATGGAAAGAGCAAGGACAGAACATGTGTGTGTGCTCTGGTTTTTTAATGTTCAGTGTACGTTGTAGTAGAGTGAAAATGACCAGCGAGCTCCTGACGCTGCCAACGCAAACCCAGCTGAGCCAAATATTGCCAGAGCACCTCCAGCTGGAGGTGACTGATGAAGGCGGGACATGTTTGTTAGTATTTTCTCCTAATGTCTAAGTGAGTAACTTACTTAGTAAAAACTTACCACTCTTCCTGCTTGCAGTTGGAAGAATGGTTCAGAGTAAGACAAACATTTCTTTTGTGATTTTAGTGATTACAATTCCAGTTCTAATGATGAGGAAAACTGTTCAGTTATTTCTCTGGATTTATAAACAATTGCTTTTGATAGAAAGAGAGCTGATGTAATTGTTTGGATCTTAAGATAATCAGAAATATTTTTCTCAACTAAGTCATCTTATAGCAATTCGTGCATAAGGTATTTTTTTGGAAGGTAAAAAAAAATTTTTTCTGCATTCAGGAAGCAAACACATTCAATTTAAATCATAAAAGAATGTAGTGTGAAGTTTGATGTGAGGCTCAGAATAAAACTTCAGAATTTCCTGTTCTACTTCAGGTCAAACACAGCATGCATATTGCCTCGGTAGAGAGGCAAACACAATCTTCATTTAAGTTGATGAACTATTTCTTTTCCAGGCAAGCATCAGAGATGTTATTTGCAATTAGTGAAATGGCATATCTAGACTTCCATCTTTGTAGATAATGATTATTTATCCCCCTAGTTCATTCAGATGCCTTTGTGTTTCTTCTTTTGAAGAGGAAAGAGAGTAATCTTGAAATACTTTCTAAAAAATATTGCTTTAGGGAAATAAAAAGAAGGGTGAATTACAATCCTATGAAATATTCTTAAATCGCTATTCCGGTAAACTGATTGCAAAAGGACATCGAAGAAAAAATTGACAATCATTTACATTACATATGACGGGGGGGGAAAACAAAAACATTTTACACAAAATATCATACTAATTAGTATTTTATTTTTATATACAAGGAAAAAAATGTTAGACCAAGTGCAGACATCAGAAGGAGCACTGTGCTTTAAGGAACAAGGACTTTATCTAAGAAAGCCTGTTGAGCAGTGTGCAGTGCTAATGCATGCATTTAGCTATATACTTCACCTTGGAAAGGACTTATCTGACTGATTCTAACTGAGAATAAGATTTTCTGCTGAAGGATAAAACACCTACCCATACAAAAGTTGAGACATTCGATCCATTTCCTCTTTAACCAAGAATTATATCAATAATGTGTAATAGTTTTGGTTCTGGTCTAAGAAAGGCCAAATGACTGATAGCAAGTTTTTAAATGTCTACTTGCTAACTTAAAAGAAAGATACCCTCCATAAACAAAGTGTCAGTAGATATATCTTAATATGTTCCTCTTTCCTTTTAGGGGAGAGCAGATATTAATTAAAAATGACTGATAGCAACCAGTAAATATTTTGACTATTATTGATTGAAGAAATATCAAAGGTAAATATGAGGTTAAGTGATCATTTGAATTCTAGAATTATAAAATAACAGAAATATAACTGTTCCTTCAGGGCAGGGACCATTTCTTATTATTCTGTATGTAGCTGGTATTTAACATGTACCTGATACATAATGTTACACGTAATGTGATATGATGAGGTATACTTAACTTTTTTTTAACAGATGTTTAAAAGGCCCTGTAACATACAGCAGACACTCAAGAAATAGTTTTGAAATAGTTTTGGCAAATATGCCAAAGACAAGTTTCCGAGGTTACAGGTTAGCTTAGAGAAAAAAATTACACTATTATAAGATTATATTATAATGTTATAACTCTATAATGGTGATGTAAAATTCAGCCAAGTTTAAAATTTCATTTTTATTGTAATTCATCTCATTTTCCCCCATTAAATTTCAGCCAACTTTTATGCTGTATTTAATTTTTTAAGGATCCTTAAAAAAAAAAAAAGGCAGACATTGTTGAAATTGGCAAATGGTTTATTCATCTTACAGATCATACCATTCTGATTGGGTATACTTGCTTCTTTCTGAAAGGAAAGCCAATTCACTAAAAGGCTCAGCAACAGAGACAAGAAATTTTAATTTTCCCACTAGCTCAAACTAATGTCTGAACCTTGTAACTCTCAACTTCCGCTAACAAGAAAAACAAAACCTATTTAAATTAATGATTACCTTAATATGAAAACTAATATTCCAGTTGTGCTCTAGAAAGTCACGTGATCAGTTTGCTCATTTCACCGCATCAGTTGTGATTTTATAAAACAAAGTATGTTCCTATGAACATATATGTATGGAATACTGTTTGATCATGACAAATGATATACAGCCTGCAGTTACCAGGAAACAGTGCAAAACAGTGTAGTAATAGATGAATCTTATTGGGTGTTATCAATTATGCTCTCTTTTAAAGTATTTTTGACATAGCAACTCCTTTATTTCTAGCAACAACCATATATTTTACTTATTTTTTTATAGCTGAAGAAATTAATTGCCCCATTCTTATTATGGTGATAGTTATATACATACCTCATAGTCATTTTGAGGATTAAATTAGTTTGCCTCCCCTCCCTTGCTCCTTTTTCACTTGTGCTTAGAAGAGTCTGGTAAATGTAAGTGCATGTTAAATGTAATAAAAATATAAGGATCTCAGGGCCGGCCGAGTAGCGCAGTGGTTAAGCGCTGGCTTGGGAAGCCAGCGGCCCTGGTTCAGTCCCACATATGAGGGCCAGTGGCACTGTCCTCAAAAAAAACAAAAAACAAAACAAAACAAACAAACAAACAAAATATATATATATATATATATATATATGGATCTCATTAATTTAAATAAATCATGGCTGTAATGCACTAAGTAGAAACTAAATAGTAAGTAGGCATTGTTATTTCTAATAATCTAATAATATCTCTATTCTCATCAACCTTATCCTTGGATTAATGTGCTTTATATGAAACTACTTGTAGTTACTGTAAAATTCCGATTTTCTTTTCATTACTTGTTCCGAATATCTGGACAACTTTTCCTCTCTGTGTCCTTTTTCCTACTCCCTCATAGCTCTGTATTATCATCATAATTATAGTCATTATCATTACCATCATCACTGAGCTTTTAACTTTGCCCTCACTTTTCTCTGGAAAGCCTGCTCTAGCTCGTTCAAGATCAGTGCGGCAGTCCTCACTGTCTGTCCCCATGATCCCCTATGCGGACCCTGTCATAATACTCACCACCAGTCTGTTAGTACAATTGATTTCCTGTGTGCCTGTCATTTCTTTTAAACGTATCTTATGAAATAGTCCATCCCTGTAGCACCTATCACAGCACCTAACGCAGCATTTTTTTCTGTATGTGTATTGAGTACATTGAACGCCTCTTTTTCAGCTGACTAGTAACAAGGTCTAGATCAGTGGTTCCCAAAAGATGGTGTGTGGAAATATTTTTCTCAGCCAGTGAGAAATAAGTAAGACAATGTGATCACTTTTCATAAAGGTAAATTTAATTAACTTTTTTAAAGTTCTGAAATTATGCAGTTCCTATTGTTAATGATAAAAAAAAATAGTTTTCATTGACTGAAAACAATGATAAATGAATTGTTATCTGTATTCTCTTTACTTGGAAAATTAAAAAGCTGGCAACTTATTATTACTGTACTTATTTTTTAAATTTAAGTGATCCATGAGTTTTAAAATTTTAGTGTAAAGGAAATGAGGCATAGGAATAAGAACATAAGTGGATGATGCAGAAAAGTTCAATGGTGAAGAGGCTCAAAGAAAGATAAAGATATGTGGTATCATTTTTTCTTTCCATAATATTGCTTAGAGTTAGTGAAAATTTTGCTGTTGACAGCCATGCATGTTAAGCTATTCATTGTAGTTTCAGTGAATATTCTATTTGCTGTACCTTTCTGAAGACCTAGGTTTCACAGACTGGAAGCCATAGCGCTCTGCATTTCAGTGAGGCATTTGACAGTGTTCCAAGAAATGTTATTAGCCAGGTATAGACCCACTTCATAGCTAATGATGGGGTGTGTGTGTGATATCATAGCCTTCATGTGACGGATATATCAACATCAACTTGGAATGTTATGGCATTTTCTTTGGCTCTGGAGCATTCAAAGTTGTATTAATGAGTTGCATCAGGACTGATACCTTGCCTAATTTTGAGGTGATAGGTATTGTAAAGAAATTAAAATGATCAATTACAGTCTCAGATACAAAAAAAGTCCTTGAAAGTTTGCAATACTCCATTTAAGAATAAAAAATTAAGTGACAATATAAATGTATGCATGCTTGCCAAAAGGAAATTCATAAGAACAATAAGTTAGTTATCCATTTAAATCAAGGTAAAAGATGTAGGAGTTTTACTTCAAAATGAACTAACAGCAGAAAATACTAAAAGATAGTTGTGATCTCCTTTTGTATTAATCATAAATGAAAGGATAGGTTCAGAACGAGGGAGAAAGTGATTCTTTGCTAAATAGTGGATAGATACCACATTCCAAGATGGTTTGATAAAGGCATCACATTTATGATGAGCTACCAAATGTTGAAGAGAATTAACCTGAAAAAAAGAAGATTCAGAAAAATGTTGCCTGTATCTTCTAATTTTAATTTCATTTAAGTTTTTCATTCTGGGAGCGTGTGTGTGTGTGTGTGTGTGTGTGTGTGTGTGTGTGTGTGTGTGTGTGTTTTGTCCAGGCATAGATATTACAAAAAAGTATCAAGGAAAGAAAATGTTTTTCACTTATTTATAAAAATATTTCACATTATTTAATGTCAAAGTAAATAATTGTAGAGATGGTCTATCATGGAAGAAAATAGTAATTTTCTTGCAATGGAAGGTCAGAAAAAGAATCGTATTTTATTTCTTCTCAAGAGACTATTAAGAAATGTGATTACTGTTCAAACTTATTTAAACATTGTGAGCTGTGAAATATATATCCATTGTAATAAATTTGTGTTTAATTTTTGCAATTCACGTTGTAAGAGAAGGTGTGAGCCCTACTCAGTAAGTCAGATTTGAATACCTCTGCCTCTGAAAATGTATTTTATTCACAATAACTAAAGGGAGCAAATAATAGGGAGCTGAGAAAATGGCTTTATAAAATATGTTTGCATTTGGTTAGTGTTGCCTGTAATTCTGTGTAGGGGAAGGAATGGAGTCTAAAAATCCAGAGGTCACTGTAGAAGCTTTCTTCATCCCAAATATTTTTCTTCCATCTTGTTCCCTGTAATTGTAATAGGCCCATGGGATAAAGTAGGCATATTGGTAAATTTGCAGTTATTGTAGAAAAGGAATATTCTTTAACTTGAATAAATGAACTTTCTTACTCTTTTCTATTAATATGAAAGTCATACCTCATTGGCCTAGCCTACAGGTAATGTGTCACCATGATGAATGTCACCGACTTCTATCAGACAATGCAATCTAGTGATATGAGGACTCCATTACGAGCCATAGTTCATTTCTGATTTTAACACAGATTGGTTGAGTGACTTTGTGTAAATTGGGTCATGTCTGCATATTAGAGGTTTTTTGGCTGCATCCTTGTCTGTCTTGTATGTAATGAATGTGTTGCATATGGTAGCCTTTCAATATGAATAATCAGAGTTATCAATAAGACAGTAACAATATTGTACTAGTTTATAATTAACATTGCAAATTCCCTAACTTCACCTCAATAGCTAGTTTCTTTATCAAGATTATAGGAATGCCTTTCTATCTGTATGTTATTTATTTCTTTATATTTTTTAAATTTACTTTTCTTTGTGGAGGTATAGTTGAAAAATCAAATTGTAAGATATTTAAAGTACACAATGTGATGATTTGAAATATGTATACTTGTGAAAGGATTCTCCCTATTGAGTTAACACATCTATCATATCACATATTTATTTTTTGTGTGTGTATGTGAGATCATTTAGTTTTGCTCTCTTAGTAAATTTCAATTGTATAATACTGTGTTATGTATGCTATATATGTTTTATTGATTTTGGTAGACATTATTTTGGAAGTTTAGCTTAAAAAGTGGTTCTGAACATGATCACAGCAGCAACTTTTGCTGTTTAGATATCATAGTTTCCTGAAGGACTTAGGCAGAAATATGTTTTTATCCATATATTCTTTCTCTTAAAACAATAGCCTATTTACTTTTTGTAAAGATAAAAAATGTAAAAGTACAAAAGTGTATAAAGTAAAAAATGTTGCCCACCAACAACCACTAATTATTTTTAAAGAAGTGTTTTTAGCAATATGCAATATCTCTACAGGTATTGTGGTTTTTTTTCTTAATTTCAATGGTATTCAGCTCTTATACAACTTGTTTATTATCACATAATAGCATGACTTTGAGATTGTCTCACATCAACATCATGTAGATATATGCTTTATTCTTTTAACCACTACATATTCTTTAATTGTAATAATGCATCATAATTTACTCAACTCCATATTGGTGGATATTCAAATTTTTAGAATATTGGTGACTAGAAACTGTGCTGCAAATACTATATATGCATATATATTTAGAAATTTTAGAAAATTTCATATATATCTAAGTTTAGAAAAAAATTGTTAGAAATGGGATTGCCAGGTCAATATGTATGTGCTAAATTGTGAATGATATTGCAAATTATACTCCTGAGAGTTAGGTAAATTTATCATCTATCTGTAGTGTTTATAAATACCTGTTCCTCTTTTGCTCATCAGTAGATACTGAAGATACCAGTAAAGACATGATTTTTTAAAAATTCTAATTTACCATCTCTTAGTTTTACTATAAAAATAAATTTTATATGAAAAATAAATAATGCACACATCAGAAAAGATAAACATAGTTTACCACTTTGTTTCAATTATGTATGTTTTCCAATTTTGTGTCATAATATTAAAGTAGTGATAAGAAAATGAAGAAACAAAAATCACATTGAGGTCTTTGGTTTTTTAATCTGACTACATTGTATTAATTGAAAATTTAAGGACAATAGTCATTATTTCAAAATTTTTGAAAAACAAGGGAACCAGGCTTCTGATATTACAACTCTAAATGTGGCTAAAAAGTTGTTGTTAACTCAAATAATTTATTTTAGATTATTGACATCCTCATTGCATGTAAGAAAAAGTTTCAGGAGGAAGGAATATTACCTGAGTCTACCATCTTATAGTATTCCATTTAAATAAACTTCTTGGGTATTGTATATATTCATGTGAGAATCTCTGATCTTTGAACAACTGGTAGAACTGGTATTGTGGCTTCATGAGTATCAAAAGAGAGGAAAGATATTGCCTAATTTATTTTGTTTTTCTCAGTTAGTTTCAGTCTTGTTTCAATAGCCAGGCCTAAAGTCACCAACTACAATTCTGAAATCTCCTGTTAATAGGTTTTAGAGATGTTGAATTAAAGAATTATGATTCCATGTGCAGAGAATATTTTTTTTATTTTACTCTTTTTAAAAAATATTTTATTAAAATATAGCTAACATACAATATTAGTTTCAGGTGTGAGCCATAGTTATTAAACAAAATATGTTTAAAATTAAGTTTTAGTCCCAAAAGAATCTTATCTGTTGATTTTTATTTTATGGTATTTATTTAATTGGGTAAAATAAATTTATATTCAGATCTATCTCCTGTTCCCATGTGCTTGGTCAATATATAATATGTCATGACTTTTCTGACAACCCAATACTTTCTTGTATATAATCAGGAAAATGTACTTAAAATTTTGGAGTGGTGGAAAGAGAAAATATTTGATAAAACAACTGCCATTCTTCTTCAGTAATTCTAAAATAGGTTGTAAAAGAAAAAAAATGGCAATTTCCAAAGAATAAAAAGAATGTGAGATGTTCAAAACCAATAGAAAGCCTAAAACTTAGAGTTGGATTTGGTTGCAAGGTATTGATGAACAATATTGTATGATATCACTTATATGTGCAATCTCAAGGCCAAATTTGTAGAAACAGTGGAAAATTGGTTTCCAGGGTCTGGAAGTGGGAGAAAGGGAGAGAAGTCATCAAAGAATACAAACTTCCAGTTAGAAGATGAGTAAATTGTAGGGATGTAATGTACAGAATTGTGGTTATAATTTGCAGTACTGTATGAAATATGTTTGGAGGCAGAGAAAAAACTTTGGGGCTGAAACCTTCCTTGGACTAATGCTACAATTGTAAATACAAAAACAACTGTGTTACTTTCATAACTGTATTTAATAATTTGAAAATTAAGTGATTTTTAGACTGAGACTCTTGGAATCAATGAACCTGAAACAGGAAGAGGCTGAGAGTGCTATCTAAACATTTGTGTCAGCCAGTAAATGGGTTGTCATTCTATGAAAATTAAGAATAAAAATACTGCAATATTAAATATACTCAAGCTTAAATATACTATATTTACTAGCTATTGTGAAGACATTAGCTGGAAAAAAGCATTCTACTTCCTGTTGCTTTTATTTTTGCATATCTTTGACCTTCCAATAAGTAAGAGGTGAGCATTGATAAGTAGCACTGTGCCTTTATGTTAAATATTATTTGATGAGATCTGGGCATATTTGATGAGATCTGCGCATGTCATTGATATCGTCTAAAACTACGCAATTTTAGAGGTTGTATTGTAGATAACCCTGAAAACTGAATATTGTTTTTAAATATGCTGTGCTACTTTTTTCTTTGAACAATTCTAAAGACAAATCAGTTGGAACACAAATTTCTACTCCATCAAATTTTCATGAAAACTACTGTGATTTAACAAAATTGCTGATAAAATGTTTTAACATTATGCCTTTGTGTGGGCAGTCCAAATACTGCAGATATATTTTTTGTGTCATATTTATTTAATGGTTTGTATTTTGCCACTCTTTTTTTCATTTGATTTTAAACATAGTTTATTTTAGATTATGTAATAATTTCCAAATAATTTATGTATTCTGCTTTTGGATATCTTGAAAGTGTTATTTTCCAATGTTCCCAATGTCCCCAGGCTTAAAAATATGAGTGATCCTTTTTTGATTAAGGTTATTCTCCAGTGTAAATTTGAGTAAACATAGGCATGGTTAAATGTAGTTAGATTTATTAATAGTTCAAATGAAGAATGTATAAAAACAAACAAATATCTTTAGCACTTCAAATATAGGATGCGTATTATCCTGCACACACATCTTGGTGTATACCATCTATTCTTCATGATTACAGGTTATAGTACTAACATGTATAAATAATTTTTCATCTTGTATTATAGTGTTATAGAGACTATAGTGTTATAGAGACCATGATGATATTAGAAGCTCTATTGTATTCCATTTTCACCATTGTGTTTAGAATATATTTTTCTCTACTGCCTTAACTGGAGTTAATTAGCTATTATACAATTCAAAAAAGTTGCATCGATTGTATCTATACAAATAATTCAATATTTGCCTGGCAATTGTTTGTCTTTTGTAAAATGCGACTTTTATTTTAAGTTTTGTATTTCTTTCTAAGCCTTAGCTGCTTTACTCTTAAGTTCTTAGTTAAAAGGCACTCCAAAGGGATAGCATGGTGTGGATTTAGAAATTAATCTTAATTGTATTAATGATAATGACTAAAATAATAATTCAATATTTATTGCACATCTATTACTCATGTACTGAGCACAGTGCTAAGTAGCTTTATGAATGATCTTCTTGGTCCATACAACAGCATAAAATATATGGTCCAATTATCCCCCAATTTTACATTGAGGAAACTTTGAGCTATAAGGATTAAGTAATTAAAAAATACCCTGTCAAGGGCCGGCCGAGTGGCTCAGTTGGTTAAGAGCTCGCTCAATAGTGAGAGCTGAGCTCTGAGCAATTTGATGCCCAGCCCGAGCTGAGCTGCCAAAAGGTGGCAGGATGGCTCAGCTAAAAAAGAAAATACCCTGACACAAATAAATGGCAGAGCTAGGCTTGAGGTCAGGTCTGTCTTGAGACTTGAATAGTTGCAAATGGAAGAAATGTTATCAGGAATGTGATGGGGATTCTGTTTATGAGAAGTTATGAGAATGTGAGCAGAGAAAAAAAACACATAAGGTTCAATCACATCAGTCATGCTTTCTTTCCTAAGTTAAAAAGAAGGGTTCTTATTTTTAAGGTGAAAAATTGTCAGTATTTTATTTATTTTTAATTTATTTTAGGGACGGCCAAGTGGTGCAGTGATTAAGCGCTGGCTTGGGAAGCCAGCAGCGCCGGTTCGGTCCCACATATGAGGGCCAGTGACACTGCCCTCAAAAAAAAAAAAAAAAAAAAACGAACAATAATTTATTTTATTTATACAATCTTATATTGGTTATAATAGTTTTACGTATACAGTATAGTGATTCAACATTTTTATACTTCACCATGTGATCACCCCACCACTTCTAGTAATCATCTGTCACCATGCAAACTTATGATATTATTGTCTGGATTCCCCTTCTCCTTTCCACCCATCCCTCCACCCCTTCTCTTCTGGTGACCATGTCTTTGGTCTGTTTCTATGAGTCTGGTTTTTGTTTGTTTTGGTTTGGTTTTAGACTCCACATATAAGTGAAACCATGTAGTATTTGTCTTTCTCTGCCTGACTTATTTCACCTTAGCATAATACCCTCTAGAGCCATCCACAGTGTCACAAAATTTCATCCTTTTTATTGCTGTATAATATTCCATTGTGTGTGTGTGTGTCTGTGTGTGTGTGTGTGTGTGTGTGTGTGTCAGTGTCACATCATCTTTATTCATAATTCTCTCAGTCTAAAATAAGTAAGGTTAGAGGTAAAATATATTAGCTGTGTAATTCTATTTAATGATTTTTAATTATCTATAATTTTAATTAAAGAAAAGCAGAGACCAAATGAAATGTACAGCATGATACTTTCAATTCAGTGTGAGTGGGGAACAAGTGGTATAAGAAATTTAGATCTCACCATTTTCTCCTGCTTTTCTGACCCAGAATATTCTAATTCTTAATTTATCTGGGAACATTTTAACCAAATTATACCGATGTTGATGAAATTTTATCAAAAAAATGGTATTTTATGATAATAGTAACCCAGTTCAGCAAATGTAATTCTTTGATCAGTATTTCAAATAGTACAGTTTAAGCATGCTTGTCAACAGGAACATTTATCTTCTGATACATTTTATAATGATTTGTTTAACTTACTGATTTTTCTTTATTGTAAATTATGCTTATTGTAGCTTCTGTGGTTTTGGTTCTCTTCAGTCTTTTGTGTTATATATTCCAAAATGAAATTGATAGGAGAATAATATCAGAAGGAAACAAATGAAGAAGGTTTGTTAGCCTCTCTTGATTATTTATACAACGTTAATTTTTCCTGTGTCAGTTAGTATAATTTTAAAATGGTATTAACATTTTCTCATATCAAATTTTACACTCTGCAATCCCACCTACTCTCTCTCTCTCTCTTTTTTTTTTTTTTAGGTTGATGGTCTTATATAGTTATATAGCCTGTGAGCTGAACAAAAGATAAAAGATTTATGATTTGTTTTATTTCCTAGCTAATTTATAAAAAAATAAATAAAAAAAAATTGTGGGCCGGCCAAGTGGCACAGTGGTTAAGAGCTGGCTTGGGAAGCCAGTGGCCCCAATTCGGATCCCACATATGAGGGCCAGTGACACTGCACTCTTAAAAAAAAATTAAAAAATAAAATTGAGCAAATTATCTCATGTATTTCAGTATTGAACTATGATTCAAAATGGATGGGTCTTATCACTATAATAGTTTTTCTGTACACTTTTGACCACTGAATTCTATACTTGAAACATCCATGTTATTTTCTAAACAAAAAACAAATGAGTGGTGAGATCAAAATGCCTTCAGAGTGAACATGTTCTTATGACCAAGTTGGTGGAGGCAGAAAGACAATGTCAAAACAGCCTCACTGGGACCATTCACTCTGAAGTGTTCGAAGTGATTCACCTCCACCTGAGTGGTGCTAATAGGGGTGATTTTATTTTCTCCCTTTTGATAATGTGGCTTTCCATATTTTCTGCCACAAATATGTACTACTTTTGAAAATAAGGACAAGAAATGATGCAAGAAAGCAAGCAAACAGGGACAAATGATGTATGGACTTAGAGAGGCCTTCTGGGTGTTTTGTAAATGGCAGTCAATACATCACCGTTGTAGAGGCAGATTCAGGCTTTGAAAGACTCAGTAGCTAGTGTGTGTAATGTCCCCAGAAAGGGACCATTCCAGAGCTGGGTGGTAGTTAAGGAGGCTGTCATGACATTGCGGGTGAGGAATAACAACTCCCTGAACTGAGGAGGGCATGGCTATGGTGAGTAGTTAGCCGACTAACAAACATCTGCGATAGGAGAAAAACTTAAGCCAGCAGAAATAAGAAACAATAAATGTCTAAATGGAATGGATTTCAGCCTAAGGCTCTCAGTTGGCTCCCCATGTCAAAAAATAAACAAAAACAAAACACTGAAAACAAACAAAACATAAAAAGCAATAAATGGCCATACAAAACGATAAAATGCTGCCATTTGTGACAACAGAGATGGATCTTGAGATTATCATAGTAAGTGAAATAAGTCAGACAGAAAAGTTGAGAACCGTATGACTTCCGTCCCCAAGTCTCATCACCAAGTGATTAGCCAGAACCGAAGAAACTGAAATTCTTCTACAAATTATAATTGATGATAAATCTTAGCAATTATTTGAAGTATTTTGTAGCTATAGAAATTGTGCCCATGTGAATTATAACTCTCAACTTTAATTTATCACTAAAAAGATATCTAAATATAAATAAGCGAAGTTTGGTGGAAAGAGTGACGAGTCTGGAATAAGAAACCCCAGATCTCACCCTGGTCCTATTCACTGACTACCTGTGTAGCTGTGAAATGCTGGACCAAAGCTGTGCTATAAGTTATAAACTGGAGATGGGAGGTAGTTACAGTAGATTGGTTTCGGACTGACTTTTAATTTTAAATTTCTGTGTTTCCTTCTCCTTTATCATTTTAGTAAACATGCTTATATCAAAAATGTGAGTGCAAACTACATACTCATCAATAAACAAAAGACTAAATAATATAAACTAGCATTTATTTAGCAACTGCTTTTTATCCACTAGCTTTCTATTTGTCTTTGGGTGCTTGAACTTCTATTAAAAAATGCCATAGACTGGATGGTTTAAATCATAGACTTTTATTTTTCAAAGTTCTGGAGGCTGGGAAGTCTAAGATCAGGGGACTGACATGGAAGGGGTCGTGGTGAAAACCTTCCTGGCTCTCGGATGACGGAGTTCTCCTTGTGTCCTCACATGGTAGGTAGAGAGCTCTAGTCTCTTCCCCTTTACAGAAACACTCATCTCATTCAGAAGGCCCTGCTCCCATGACATCATGTAACCCTAATGACTTCCCAGAGGCCCCACGTCCAAATTGCCATCACATTGGGAGTTAGGGCTTCAAAATATAAATTTTGGGGGGAGGCAAACTTTTGGTTCATAACCCTATGTACTTTACATGTATTAATATATCAATTCTCATACCAAACCTATGGGGCTAAGAATTTTTTTTTTTTGAGGGTGGTGTCACTGGCCCTCATATGTGGGACCCAAACCAGGACTGCTGGCATCCCAAGCCAGTTCTTAACCACTGCGCCACTTGGCCAGGCCGGGGCTAAGAATTTTTAATACCTTTCTTTAGGATATAAGGAAATTGAAGCACAAAGAGGAATAGTAATTCACTGTAGATCTACAGCTAGGAAAGCTTGATACCCAGAAATGCAAATTACAAAATCCACATTCCTAACTACTGTGCTGTGCAATTGTGATTGATTATATGTTGTACCTACTCAGTAAAATAAGTTAAATCTGTATTTTTCACATTGGGATTATTGATAATGTATTGTTTTGTTCACTTTAACAATTGGCTGATTTTAGTGACTGGGATGACCCTAGATGTTGAGTATGCCATGACAATAAAATCTCACTTTTATTCTAAGCTTTGTGCTTTTCTGAGATGTTCAGATAAATTTTAACACTAAAAATTTCCAAAAGTAATATATGTTATGTTAGAACATAAAGCTCAAAAATGGTAAAAATCCCCTCTAATGTCACCTCTCGGAAAAAAGATTACTGTAATTGTGAAAGAAAAAATAACTTTAAAGAAAATAATTTTCTTTAATAATAGCTAAAAAGCATGTAATCTGAGTTCTTATTTTAAGAAATATCAAGAAACATTTTTATTTTAAGTGTATTCAACAAGTATTTGTTCTTCTGTATTGCTGCCTCCATTGCCCATTTGAGTGATGGATTTTTGTGCTGTACACCTTAGCTTCCTGCAGGAGTCTACTAGAGGAGTCTGTGCTAAGAAACCCTTTTATTCCTGAACAAATACTTTATTAGTTTTATTTTATTCTTCTCTCTGTCTCACTCTTTCTCAAAATTGTTCTCGCAGAACAATTTTCAATTTTGTTCTATTAATTCCCAGATCATTCAGTCTGACAATTCAATTTACCTTTAAGGAAAATGTTGAAATTACATGATTTTGGTCATTGATTTCTGGAAAATGCGTCAGAAATGATTTATGATATAATGATAAAATGTTTTAAAAAAGCACTATAACAATAGTGGAATCTGGGGCACTAGAATTAGAATGAAAATGTATGGCAACTTAATGATACTATAAATAATGTGTAAAATTAACATTTACAGTCATATAAAAGAAGCAATTTATCTCCAGGTGCTTGAGCCTAGGCTCTCCATTTTTAAATCTGGCTACAGTATAGAGGAATCAAGCAAAACAAGGAAGCCTACAAAAAGTAATAAAGGTGTAATCCTAGTAAAAGACATTCATGTTAAATATGATTAAAGAACTAAACATTTTTTTGTTAGTATTTAGAAATATAAATTCGGTGTTCATATTCAAATCGGATAAAACTACAAGGACATATATACCTATATGTAAAGAATGTCTGTAAATGTGAAATATGCTTGAAACCTATGTTGAAAATAAGTCCCATCATTTTAGCAATAGGACTTTACTGGGGCCAGCAAATAAGATGAGTAAATGAATTAGCTCCAGTGTAAGTAAAGCTATAAAGTTTATATACCTACCCTCTGTTTTCTTTTTGTACCAACATGATATAAAGAACAATGATTTCTAAGATAAAACTTTAACATATTAGACCATTCAAATGAATAATATAAATGCCTGTGATTCAATACACTGTGCACAAAATTTAACATCATTCAATTTGCTTCAAATGTTTTTCAGAGAGAAGAAGTAAAAATAGATATTAAAAGAAGTGAAATTCCCTGTGTCACCTTCGCAGATCAACCAGGTATCCTTCTAAGACTTTACATATATTACGTATATTAACGGATCCAATGCTCATAACTTTTTTATGATACAACATTAATCATTATCCTCAATTTGTAAATATGAAAATCAAGTCAAGATTTTATGATAATTAGATGAGAAGGATTTAAACCCAGGCTATGTGAATGCATGTGACATTATGTACGTAGCTCACTGGAATGAGCACACCCAAAATCTACCAGATATTCCCCACAGCTGCTGTGTCAGTTAACAAGTTGGGTATGAGGGTGCATGATTTTCCACAGCCTTGGCCACAGTCGATATGCTCAGATATTTTAATTTTTGCAAATTTGATGATAGTATCTTACTGAATTTCCCTAAATCCAGGTAAAGTGAATACCCAGAAGTAGAATTGCTGGACTGTGTGTTGTGTTCCTAATTTTTTAATTTATTTAATTTTTAAAAATTTTATATTTTAACTTTTAATTGAAGTTCATTGGGATGACAATTGTTAGCAAAGAAGTGCCATTTGCAACAACATGGATGGATCTTGAGATTATAATGCTAAGAGAAATAAGTCAGATAGAAAAGGCAGAGAACCGTATGATTTCACTGATATGTGGTATATAAAACTGAAAACAACAAAAGAACAAGAAAAACAAAGGATGAAACTAAACTCAGAGACACAGACAGTAGTTTAGTGGTTACCAGAGGGTTTAGTGGTAGGTGAGGATAAAGGGGGTCAAATATGTGGTGATGGAAGGAGAACTGACTCTGGGTGGTGAACACACAATGTGATATATAGATGATGTATTACAGAATTGTAAACCTTAAATCTATGTTGCTATTATTTTGAGGAATCTCCGTACTCTTTTCCATAGTGGGTACACCGTTTTATATCCCCACCTACAGTGTGAAGTTTCCATGTTCTCCACGTCCTCGCCAACACTTGTTATTTTTTGTCTATTTGATAATAGCTCTTCTGACAGGTGTGAGGTGATACCTCATTGTGGTTTTGGTTTGTGTTTCCCTGATGACTTGTGATGTTGAGCATCTTTTCATGTGGTATCTGTATATTTTTTTCATCATTTTGAAGATAATAGTTTCATGTATTTTTGTATTTCTTTATGCTGACATCTGTCTTTCCTTTTTCTTAGGATTAAGATGATTTTGTTAACCTCAATATTCGGTAGATTGACTGAGAGCAGAGAGTAAAATGGTGGTTCCCAGAGGCCAAAGGATGGAGAACTTGGGGAGGTGGAAGGGTAAAATCTTGCACCAAAAAGATGAGTAAGTTCTAGAGACCTAGCATGCAGCATAATGATTACAGTTAACAATACTTAATTATATCCTTCAAAGTTGCTGAGAGACTAGACCTTAAATGTTCTCACCACAAAAAAAAATGATAACGATGTGACATGATAGAGGCGTTAACTATGATGGTAATCACATTACAATATGTAAATGTATCAAATCAACCACTGTACACCTTAAACTTGCACAACCTTGTGTCAGTGATGTCTCAGTAACTAAAAAAAAAGATAGAGCAGGAGAGGAGAGGAGAGTAGGTGAGAGGCAACAAAGAAGAGGACATGTTTCCTGGAAGATTGATCGATTGTATTCTTTCAAGTTTGATGCTTTCACTTGAACTGCAGCAACGTGCCAAACTGTCCTTATAATCATGTTTCCTTAGTCAAGAGTAAGATTCAGTTGTGCAAATAGATCGTCTTTTTTTTTTTTTTTCCCCTTTGAGGTCAACTTGTACAGACAGAACAGCACGGTACTGTGTTTATACTGAAATGGGTTTTTGAGCAGTGCAGGAACAGAGGTGGTACTACATGGCATGATTACATTTAATTTCTATTTCAGTTCTAACTCTCGGGAGCCCTGGGCCTGCTTTCTCATTTTCCTTTTTGTGTGACAGTGGTGCCTAGGGTGATGACTATAGATTTTCATCAGTAACTTCCAAATCCCTACTTGCATCAATATGCACAACAACCTTATCGGAGAACATTTTCTTTTTGTTTTGCTTGGGAAATTTGGTGACTTTTCTCACTCATCTTTCTCTTTTCCAGAAACATAAAATAGTCTGAAATTTGGGCTGCCATAATACTAACTTAACAAGTAAAATTAGTTAATTAATTTAAATCAGAGCATATTACAACTTGTGGACATCCATATCTTCCAATTAATTGCTGTCAGATTCCATGTGCAGGGGAAATTATTTTTATTTTCTCAAAAATGGGTAAAGAATATTCCACTTGTTGCAGTTGTGGAAAAGAGAGAAGCTGAATTCTGAGATTTGCCAAAGCCTCCATCGTTAACAAACCTCCATTTTTAGGTCATTTATCCCTCTTATATGTCCACCTGCTGTTTTTCTGCCTTTTTGCATTTTAACCAACACCTGCAAGTTTGAAACATTGTATTTTTCTACATCTTCCCTTTTTCTTCTCAGATGAAGATTCCCTTTCATATGAAATGATGCATTCTCCCTATGAACAAATGTCGACTTACTTATAAGACACCAAAACTATAAAATTGGGAGATTAAAAGTAATTATTATAAATGATGTGAAAAATGAAAAACAAGTTGAAATTTTTGAGAGACTGTGATATATACAATGTATACAAATATCAACATTTACTAAGCACCTTATAAACCAGAGCATTCTGTATTTAACTCATATAGATATTCTATTTGGTGAAATCCTGCTTTGTTTCTGGAAATATACTGGCTTCAATGATATAGTATAAGTCTCCCCTATAAAGATACAGTATCACCTTACTTTTTTTCATTCTATAGGATTAATATCACTTGAACCAATTTTCTTCTCTCTGTCCCTCCTAACACTTCCTTTGTTCAAATCTCTATCCATCATCTCACACCTGTATCTGCAGGCCTCCAGGATAGTCCACCCTTACTCCATTCTTTGTTGTGCTTTTCCTTGAATGTCGACCTCCCCTTGTCGTTCTCCTGTATTGCCTATTCAGTGTGACTCCATTGCCCTCAGATTGGCATTCAAAGTTCACATCACAATATAGTAGTCATTTCTTGAACCTGTTGCTCTTTATCCCTTATAGCTCCTTTTACCAATATAGCACACACACACACACACACACACCCCCGCTCAGGAATATTTGTTTTGGGTGAAGCCAGCGCTCTCATTTCATGTGTTCTATTAGAGCCATCAACCAGAGTCTCTTCAAGAAGTGATTACATGACACAAGTTAGACCAATCGAACTCTTCCAAGAATTGAATCCAGAGCAGAGGGACAAAAAAGGTCTAAGGTGGTTGGAGCTGGGTCAGTGCAATGACTGTGCCCTCAAGCATCCCTGATGCTGAGTTTCCTGGGAATCTCTTAGTTCCTGTGTTTCTTGTGATCTGGTTACATAGCCTCTCTATCAGTTAAGTGGTTTATTCAGTTCAGTACATCTGTTTATTTGCTAAAAAGTTACCCATACTTGGTTTTGATTGCTTTTAAGGACATATTTTAATGGACCCCTTCGTAGATCTTCAAATTGATCTCCACTTAGCCTCTTAGACTTAATTCTCTTTCCTTCATTAATTCACCAGTCCATTTTTCTCATTGTTCTCACAGTATGTTTCTTAGCCGGCTCTAGATATTTGCTCCTCATGCCCCCTTTCCATGAAAACCCAACTCTTATTTGTGCTTCTCTAACACCTACATCGTCTCTAGAATGTAACCTACATTTTCTTTAGGAGAACTTCCTTTATATCCCAGGTGCCCCTGTTATGTGCTCCTTTTATCACAGTTTCAGTGTTGCTTATCTGCTGTGAAAGAAGTTCTATAAGTGTAGAGTCTATGTGTATCATATTAATATTTTACTCATAGTACCTAGCTCAGTGACTAGTACATGAAAACAAATTAGCAGATATTTGTTGAATAATGAGTGAATTAATGAACAGAAGAAAAAGTCACTTTCTACAAGGTATTTTATAATCTTGCTCCAAATTGAATATAATCATGGTCTAGGCAATGGGTCTTCTGGTGACTTAAACAAAAAGTAGGGAAGGATGCAGTGAGGACATGGGGCCCCATTTGCTCCATGAAGACAGATTGGACCTAGGGAGTTGCTGAAAATGAGCATGACATTTTGGCTCCAGCATTGCAAACTTCATTGTGTAATCTGCAGCTCTTTTGGGGGGCAGCATTTCATCACTGTGTAGAAGTGTTGACTAATAAGTTTTTTCTCACATGTCAATTATGATATTTGGTGGAATAATGATGCCTCATATAGTCTTGACATAACTACGTATGGTGATTAGTTACCAACATGTACCTTGGAGGAGGAATGAGGGAGTGTGGACTGAGTGATAAGTATTTTCCATTCATAGGCTGATATAATCCCTTACCTTCTAGTTGACTTTTTGAATTCAGTGAATCCAAGGATTTCCCAGGGAGATGTAGAAAATGCCCATTGACTGAGAAATCTATTAAGGGCTCAAATAAAATTATAGAAATCTAAAATTGTTAAGATGTTTCAGACATATCTATTCCCTTTACAGATTCGCAAGTCAAGGGCTGGAGAGGATAAGAGGGCTTACCCAGAATGCCCACCAATTGATCAGCAAGAATATTATTTTTTCCATTTCCTGGTCTGGAGTTTTCAGGTTACATAATCAAATTTAAGTTCTCTTTTTAAATCAAAGACTCTGAATTAATACAAGTCACTTTTTAGTTGTGAAGACTTGCATAATTTATTTTAGTCCCTCCATTTTTAAATACGTAAAACATACGTAATAATTAGATCACAGCACAGTATATATACAGTTATTAGCCAATCTTGGCACATAGTAATAAATTAATAAGTGCTAGCTAATATTTCCATTGTGACATTTTTGTTTAAGCGTAACATTAAGAAACTTAACTTCCAAATTCCTTGAAAAATCTTTGTGTCGGTTTTCAAGTCTTGGGAAAATCAGTTATGTTCAAGGGAATAAGACCATTTGTTATAAAGAGTTACCCATTCCATTCTGACTTCATTGCCAAACCTTCTCCTCCACTTTAAACACTCTTCCACTTTAAACACTACGGGGATGAAGACAGTCTGGAAAATCATGAGTAGTACTTGGATCATGGAAGAAAGTGGAGAGGAAAACTGGGAGGCAGAAGGGAGTCTGAAGAAGGATGAAACATGGACTAGAGACCAAATTATCATGCATGATATTTTAAATAAGATTTTTTCTAATTCTATCTCTTTTGTAATCATGTTCCATTTTCAAGGTTAGGTTGCACAGGTGGTAACACCCATTGGCATGACTTTGGAACTCTGCCCACACTCTGAAGCCAAAGTTACTATCATTAATAAAATGATTAGTGATAAGTGAAGCTACCAAATACAGTCCTTTTCATAGGCTAGGCACAGAGCTAATTGCTTATTGACATTATCTTAATCACCAGATTAATTAATTCTATAAGAAAAATGGTCCCCATTTTATGGATAAGGAAAATGAGGTTTGCAACAGTTAACTTGTCCAGAGTCACATCGGTAACAACCAAGTATAAAAATACAAAACCTCCATCTCAAGTTCAGGCCTCAGATGCTTGAAGTGGCCACCTCCCTCCTCTGCTTTCTTCTTGTGATTTTCACACATCAGGTAACATCCTCCACCATCCCCACTCAGATCAGTGTGGAACAAAAGCAGATCCCTGGAACACCCTCCATCCCTACCGCCTGTCCTGACTGCATGGGAGTGTCTCCAAGGACACCACTTGGCTGGATTATCCATTATCCTTTGTCCCTGCTGTTCCTTCTGCCTGGGGGATCCTTCCTCAGTCTCATCAGCTCATTCCTTCTGTGTCTTGGAAACATGACCTGAACTCCCAGTCATGGATCAAACAACCACTCTGCCCCTGGGGCTGCTCACTCCACTGTAGACTTACCTTAATCACATTATGTATAATATAGTATTGAAACTGCTAGTTCACTTTCCACTTTCCTCAACAGATAATTAAATGAGAATAGGGACTCAGCTTTATTCTGCTTCTATTCCCAGTGCCCAGCACAGCAAATAGAGCCTAATAAATACTTGAAAAAAGTATTGCATAATTGAATAATTGTGGCAATAATAGTAATATAATTCCTGAATCATTCTATGTGTTATGCATTATGCTTAATTCTCCCATGCCTTACATCTTTCAGTTTTTTCAGCCAGTCTGGAAGCTAAATAATATTATTTACACTCTAAATCTTCCAGGAAAGTAAGACCTAAAGAGGATATGGGATTTACCCTTATTTACATGGATAGTATGAGAGGAAATTTGAATTTTGGTCTCCCTAAAGTAGAATCCATATTCACAAACACTGCACTTTATTAGATCCTTTCATGAATGGAAATAATGCAAACATCAGGACACATGATTTAAGAATATGATCTCACAATATAAACTTCCACTATTGCTCTCCCATTGAAAAATAAAATGGCTTAAAGAGCCCATGTTCTTGTCATTCTCACAATATGCCCCAGTTGTTGTTTCTAAATTGGCCCCTTTGTCCCACTTTCTGCCTCTCATGATGCACCTCACTTCCTGATTGCATATTGATATCTCACCTGTCCACTCCAGGAGCTGCAGTAATTCTTCCCTAATTTCCTGAGCTCAGACCTACACTTACCTCTGAACTCACTGCATTTTTGTCCCTTCTGTTCCCCCTTTTTCTTGTGTTTTTAGTGAAATTCTGTTGAGGTTAAGAGCAGTTTTTAGAGTCAATCAGAGCTGAGTTTGTAGGTGACTCTACAACAGACTAGCTTTGACTTTAGGTCAGTGCTGATTTTACATCTTGGATGCCTGCATGGTGAGTTACTTGACCAGTAGGAATCTCAGGATCCAGGGCCGGATGTGGGGGTGGGCAGATGGGGCCTGAGGCTGTGGGTCCTGGGCAGGGCCTAGGAAAGCTGGGTGGCTGCTGAAGAGAATAGGAGAATAAGAAAGACAAACCTGCCATTCAATGGGAGGAAGTAAGAAAATGGATCTAAAGCACAAAAGATCAGCTATAGAGGCACGGGGAGACTTTGGGCCCATAGGCAAATATTCACAAAGGGTTAAGCTTTGGTCCTGGGGCCTGACCCAGCACATACAGCAGACAGTTCTCTCTGGGGCAGCGAGAGTTGAAACACAGTGTGTCTATAAAAACTGGAAGGCTTTGGCCTTGTGGCTATCTCTGCCCTACTCTGCTTCTGACAAACAGGTTCTGTTGTTGCTGTTGTTCTGCTTTTTTCTTTCCTTAGGTTTGTATTTATTTTTTATTCTTTGGGCTAAAAAGGATGTTTGACCTGTCCTTAAAAGCAGGTCCTCTTTGATCCTGAGGACATTTGTACTGAATGAAGATGAGCCAGATGGAACAGGTGGATGAGGAATATTGACGTATTTCTCCTGTGTTATTCCAGCGTGCCCTGATCCGCACACCACCTGTACCATTTAGCAGCTTTGATGCAGGAGCTCAGGGCCTGGCAGTGTGTGCCAGGCTGCTCCCTGGGGCTGCCTGGACTGCCCTGGGCTGCTGGCAGCCCTGTGGTCTCCAGACAATCTGTCATTTCTGCTTTGTCCCAATAACCTTTGCCAATAACACAAGCAAACAGGTACCTGAAAGCCAGGGATGCCAATATAGAGAATTTGCCCTTTCTTTATTTTAAAAAATACAGGTGTCTTTGGCACTGCAAGCAGTCATTAGCTTTTGAAAAGGTTCATTTAGAACCAAGATCACCTATGGGCATGTTAGCATTTTAGACCATGGAAAATGTGGTCACCATCTTTGTTATGCTTTTTACCCTTTCTTTACCAGATTCTGCAAATAGGGGGAAATATTTGGAGAGGTAATAACTGTGTGTGTGTGTGTCTGTGTCTTACTCTGTTTATGTATCAAAAGAGGGAGAGGTATAGAACTCCTATATAACACATACATACGTAACTGGTATTTCCCCAAATATGAGAGAAAGAGCTAAGTACCCAGATTTATGAAGCAGACACTGCACCAAAAGTCTAATATCTCAGTTTCCATTGAGATGTGTGCAGTGCTTTAGGATCCCCCAAATGCCTACCCAGTTGGCATTTGAATATCAAATATGTTGAGGGCAGGCCAGTGTTCTGGGTTTTGGGGACAGCACAGTGGAGGATGGTAGGATTATGAAGAACTGGAAGGTTCATGCCCAAACTGGGGGGCTCAGCAGCCACTTATCTTCTGTTCCCTGTTGCGTTTTAGGATGCCAGTCCATTGTTGCCAGATTTTCATATCTCAATAAGACTGGAAAAATATATAAGCAAAAAGACCTTAAAATTAAACACAGAAATGTGGATGTCTAATTCTTGCATTCCAACCTCAGCTTCATCTATTCTATAAAACTTTGACTTTCTTGTCATTGTCAGTAAAATGTATACACTGTCGCTAGCCCAGCCATATTTGATTGTTTAAATCCTCAGTCTTCCCTCCTTCCTCACCCCCATGCATCGTTATTTTAGTTTCTGAAAGAAAACCAATGAATCAATACATATAAGCTGTGCGTAACGTTGATACCACATGTAAACGATAAAATAACATCTCAAATCTGCTGTTGAACTCCAATCATAATTTTATCACTGCAGCCATTCTTATTTCCAAGTCCAGATTTTCCTTTCAGTTTTGTTTTTTAAATGATTTTTATTTAATGCTTTATTATCATAGTATTTTCATTATTATTTGAACATAGCTTATTTCATTCTTGAAGTTATTATATAGTAATTCCTCCTTATCCTATAGGATGTTCCGACTCCCAGTAGATGTCTGAATCTGCAGATAGTACTGAGCCCTGTATATACTGTTTTTTCCTGTACAAACATACCAATGATAAAATTTAATTTATAAATTAGGCACAGCAACAGATTAGCAATAAGAATAAATAGAACAATTATAACAATTTTCTATAATAAAAATTATGGGAACACGGTCTCTTTCAGCATTCTAGCATAAATTTATTTTTCCTTCTTCACTATTTTACAAATAAGAGTCATTTCTTACCATAGATCTTGGCAACTTCAGTGTGTGTGTGTGTGTGTGTGTGTGTGTGTGTGTACATATATATATTATGTGTGTGTATATATATATATATATAATGTATATATATTGTGTGTGTATATATGTGTATATATGTATATAGTGTGTATATATATTTCTTTTTTTCCTTATTGAGTTGAGAACTTCCACTTAAAGGATGCACTTCAAAGCTTCTCCTTGGAGTATCCAAACTGCCAGCACCACTACTCCTGTGCTTTGGGGCCATTTTGAAGTAAAATAAAGATTACTTGAATGCAAGCACTGAGTTACCTTGACAACCAATCTGAAAACCAAGAGGGTTCCTACGTGACTAACAGGTGGGGGATGCAGCATGGAAACTCTGGGCAAAGGGATGGCACATCCCAGGAGGGTCGGAGAGGAGCCTGAATGTAGCTTCTGAATGGCACACAATTTAAAACTTATGAATTGTTTATTTCTGGAATTTTCCCTTTACTATGTTCAGACCACAGTTGATTGACTGACTGCAAGTAACTGGAACTGTGGAACAGGAAACCGTGGATGAGGGGAGACTAGTGCACTGCTTTAAAGTAAACCCACTGTGGGCTGGCCGAGTGGTGCTGTGGTTGAGCACTGACTTGGGAGGCCAGAGGCCCCAGTTCGGGTCCCACATATGAGGGCCAGTGACACTGCCTTCAAAAAATAAAATAAAATAAATAAAGTTAGCTCACTCTGGATTTTGCTCATCTTCCTGTTAAATTTCCACAGCTGGTTCTTCTACCAATCTTTTGTTTGCTATCATCAGGATTACATAACTCCTGATTCCCTTCAGCATTGGCTTATATTATCATTTGCCTACAAGATTGCTACTGGTGGTATAGGTTACATATAGAACTTTTGCATGCTGTGCCCCAAAGGAAGCAAGAAGTCCCCAGTGGTGATGGCGTCTGTTTACACAGCTTGTCCTTCACTGAAGGTATTATTGCAGACATGGAGTTGAGAGGTCATGAGTGCAGTTCCAGGTTAAAACATTACATTTAAGCATTCTTATAAAAGTTTCAGATGTATTTTTTGAATAAGTGCTCTTGACTTTATTGTATAGCTTTGGTTGATTTCTATTATCCTGAAATTATTGCTTTAGAAAACCTGTCCATTTTATTGCTTTTGGGGAGTCGATGAGTTTTAAAAATATCAGCTTTGAAATGTATACAGTCTTTTTGTTTTGTTTTGTTTTGTTTTAAATCTGGCAACATTACTAACTTTGTGGTCTAGGCAAATCAACAGGCCTATAGGAATTTCTTCTTTTATAACTATACCGCTTATGTGAAGAATCAAAGAAGGTAATACTCCTATGCATGATAATACTTGGATGGATTATGAATGAGGAGACCATCCTTTCTATAATAAGAAGTGCCAAGTATTATAGTTAGAGAAAGGCAGGTAAATTATCAACCAAAACCAAAAAGAACCTTAATATTTTACAACCCCATTGAAACATTGACATCTCTTTAGATCCTAAATGTTTTATTGAAAAATAATGTGACTTTTGAAAATGTGAATAATCAGCATTCTTTCAAATAAAGTTTTGACGTTTGCTAACTAACAATGAGGAGGACCACCTCCCCTTTCTCTGTGAAATAATCCTAATGCCAAACATAGAGGTATAGCTGCTCAATTAATGATATCAAATGAATGTACGAATCTGGATTCTGAAAACAGGTCACTAATCAGTTGAATTAGCCAAATTCAGCTGGTTCATACATTATGTTTGACAAACAGTGTAGTTTTAAAATTTGGTAATGTTGGAATATATAGGAATGCACAGTTCTTTCCCCACATGACGCCAAATAGCTGAGACTAAGGAGACTGTGCATGTAGTTTTCCAATGTCCCCATTGCTTCCTTTAGCATCATATTGGGTCTAGTGGACACATATATGTTATTTCCCAGCAATAGACCTTGTGACTCTGAGTTAACTTTTACTGTGCTATTATCTTTGACCGAATGGTCTGTCCCTTATCACCAGCAGCCGTCCTCGGCACTAACATGCCTGGTAAATGTTGAATCATCCTTCAAAACCCAGCTCAGCCAACACTTTCATGTGAACACATCCCTCACACCACTTCCCGAGTATAAGCCCCTATATTTCAGACATTTATTGGTAGTTGTACCTCTTGTATAAAGTGTTGTAACTTTAGATTCACTTGGATTCTCTATAAAATTAGGAACTTTCCAGGAGCATACTGTCATCTTTATCTCTGTAATCTCAGAAGCTACCACAGTAGCTCCAGGATTCTGAGTCTCAAATGTTAGTGTTTAAATGGCTAACAACTCATAGGGCTGGGATTATACCCCAAGTACACTGACCTGTGGTCTAGGACCACCTTATTTCCTCTTATATTTCAAGTTCCATCTTCGCTATTATTAGTTCCTACAAGTTCACTTATCTAACCTTATGAAGAGTGGCAAGGTACCCCTATTATGTGTCTCTTAGCATCTTATACTTTTATCACAATAGTTATTATCTTTCCCTGATTCTCTATCTGCTATCCCTATCAGAACTGTGATTTCCTTATGGAAAAGGACCCCAAAATATTTGTCTTTACATCACTATCATCTAGTGCAATACTTAACAGAGATTCAGCAAATGTTAGTAGAATTTAGCTTAATTAAACGAAGTTAACATTTGGAGTTAATTTATTTGACTGAATTTTGACAATAATGTAATCAAGTCAGATAATTGCTCTTGTCGGTCATAGAGCTGGATAGATTTTTAGAAAATTCCAACAGACTGTCTTAATAACCAGGTATTGTGAAATTCCAACAGATGGTCAACAGTCATGCCAAGTCCACCCTTTTTTGATTCCTTAGATGATTATTGAGGTGAGCCTTGACATGAATGTAGTTTGATAGTCAAAATAATCATTTGCTATGTTCATTTTTATGAGAGCCAAGAAATCAGTGGATGTGATGGTTTAGCTAGTTTACGTGGATGGTTTTATTTGGATTGAATAAGTCAAGTTAGTTGGAGGATTTTAAAATTAATGATTTTGCCAAGTCCCGAATAACTAATTAGGAAGATTAATGTTTTATTTGTAGAAGGACAATTTATTTTCACCTGGCTGCCATTGACACAGAAAGATTTTGTCTCATGGGGTCTTATCTGTAGAAAACAGGTACAGTTGTATGCTTATTGTTGAAATCATTTTTCTGTTGTCTTTCAAGTAATTATAAGGATTCTATTGCTTTCATCTGACTTTATGGTTACAGAGACATACATAATAGCCGCAGGGGAGCTTTTAAATAAAACTACAGTGTGCAGACCCCACCCCAAAAACAATTAAACCAGAGTCTCTGCAGAGTAGATCAGAAAACACTTTTGCTGCTTTAGCTATAGATATGACTAAAGTTTACTGTCATTTCAGCATTTTGACTTTGTTCTGTTAATGTTTTATGCATCCTGAGTTGAAGTGCTACTAGTAACACCAGATACCAGGTATTACTAATTCTTCGTTTTTTAAAGTTATTGTTTAGGACAATTTAAAATGATGGCTCAGGATCATACCATTGATACATGTTCAAGAATTTTCTGAGTAGCTGAGATTTGTGCTAGCACTTGGCTCTTTTAGGTGCGCCTGCCTGGAAATGTTTTAAAACAGGGCAATGGCAGGTCCTATTGACAGTATAAAAAGAGAGTCAAGCATCCCACCTTGTTATTGAATAATGTTAGCTTTATTATTATAATCGAATACAGTATGACATAAAATTAAGAGCTTTTGCTAAACTCTGTAAAGCAATACATGCATCTGCCATAAACAACCTCAATTCATGTTAGATTTTATTGCCACTTCACTGCACTAAGGTGCAATAAACATTCAGTGTCATCTTTTTAAAAATATTCCCAGGAGTAAACAGGAACTGTCCTCTATAAGAGTGTGTTTCAAGGAAGACTTAACTAGTATTACATGGTTTAGCAAAGCACTGTAGAAAAGATACATAGAATAATTTGTCTTTGATAAATTGTGCAATCAATTTATACAATAGAATACTACCCACATATACTAACAAACTAGGAAATGAGAGAAATGCAGTCATTGCATAGCAGAAAGCAGACTAGTATATATTCACATCTAATGAGCAAAATACAGACCAAAAATTAGCCATGAAGAGTCTGGAAGACAAAATGCTCTTAAACACATTAGGTTAACGCCGAAAAAGAACAAGATAAACAGCAACACAGAAGTTAGAGCCATATTTTATTTTATTTTCTATACATGATGTCTACACAAGGTACTAGAGAATGAAAGATCCTTGGTTCAGCTTTTGTTGGCCTAGCTCATTGAATTTAGGCAGGACCAAATCAAACAATAAAGCACATTTAAAAAGAAAACCAGAGTTTGTTTAGGAAAACACAGTGCATTTTCCTACATCATTGGATAGCAGCTTTTTGAGAAAAAACATTGCTCCAAGCTTGGGTATGGATCCCAACTGTCATATTTGGCAATTATGCTGATAGGCTTATGTTGTAGTATTTTAAATGTATTTAGACCATGACCTATGGATTCTGGATGCTAATTTTAAATATCTCTGCAACTCTATCAGACAAAAGGAGGCTTCAAAAATACCTTCTGCATAAATATTTATCTCTAAAACATCTGGGAAATAGCGAAACAGACTAGAATTTTCATAGGGAGTATTAATGGACCTCTTGCAGTTACAGCCCTTACATAGTATACCTACAAATATATTGCTACAGTATAAATGAAATCTAATATTACTCAATAAAAGCTATTCTGTACATTCTTTCATATATATTTTTTAATTTAATGCTACATATGGTACAACACTTATTGAAATAGTTGGTATTAGCAAAGATAGCAATTATATACAGTTGATTTTCTACCTCCCACTAATGCTTTCCATTATCTCTCTCTATTATAAGAGCCTCAAATAGGGAAAGGTGGCATAATGTGAGCACATAGAAACCGATTTCCTGCTGTCTACCAGACAACACTTTGAAACTGTGAACTTTCCCTTTGTCAGTGGACTTCATACCCATATATCTTTAGTCCCAACGGATCCTTGCAAGCTGTCCTCGTCTTACGCGTGGGCTCTAAAGGTATTTCCATAGCACTTAACAACATTCTAACAGCTAAGAGCGGTGAGTCTTACACAATATTTTAAGAACACAACTTAAAAAAAAAGTAAAAAATGTACAGTCTCATGCTGTATATTTACATGTATAATTTATATATTCTATTTTTACTAGTCATAAATTTCAATCTAAAGCTTTTAATGTATTGTTATATAAAATAATACATTCAAGAATTCTTCAGCTTGCAAAGTATTTTTGCCCCTCTAAAAACGTCTTCATAATGAGAATCAAGTGATTATTGGACCCATGTGCTGTCTGCAAATAGACAGGGTGGGAAGGGGAATCATTTTAAAATTATTTAATTAATTATTTTTTTTTATTTTTATTTTTTTAAGTTTTTATTGAGTGTATATCTCTGTTAAAATGACTCCTCAGCAGGTCTAGTGATTAAAAGCTCAGATGATTGCAAAATAGTCTATTTAAAGCATTTCTCTCCATTGGATTAAATGTGTTGTACAGTAAGGAACGGCTCCTTTGCCTATGCAATGTCCATGAAATTTAAAATAGCATTTAGCAACAAAATAACATATTCAGCATTTGTAAAAGGAGACAGGATAGGGAATTTTAGCTTTGGAAACAAAATGTGAAAGTTACACCTCAGTTTAAAAAACAATGTATGCACACCATAGTTTGTGTAATAAACACATCGATTCTTTAAAATTTTTCTGCATTAAACATTTATAATTTATTCTTTTAAACACCTTCACATAAAAATATTTTTGACATATACAGTATCTTTTTTTTTTTTTTTTTTTTTTTAGGCTATTTGGAAATATATATCTACAGATGACCTGGAGTTATAGTTGGTTTTTTCTTCTACTTTTCCTCACATCTTTGGACCTACTTCCTCCTCCTTCCCTCTCTTTCTCATTCTGTCTCCTTCTGTTGTGATTTTGCACTCTCTCTCTCTCTCTCTCTCTCTCTCTCTCTCTCTCTCTCTCTCTCTCTCTCTCTCTCCCCCCCCCTCTCTCTCCATCTCTCTCTCTCTTTCCCATTTCCTCTCTCCCTCTCTCAGAATCCCATCTCTCAGCTGGATGCTCTGCTCCGGACTGCCAGTCAGGGGTCTGTTGTTCTTGTATGAATTATGGAAATAAGGAAACCTTCACATTCTTTAAGACAGAGGCAATAAAGCAGATGGGAATCACTGCGTTGAGAACAGAAAGCAATTCCCAGTGCAGAGGACGGAACAACAGAATGTGAACGGAAGGACCTATTGATGCGGGGTGGGGGCTTTTAGCTGAGGCTCTCTGTTTAAATATGTGGCCCAGTAGACCAAGTTAAAGATTCCGAATAGCAGTGGGAAGGCTATTCTTGACAGCCGGTCAATTTTGCTGACACTGTTAAATGTTTTCTTGGGTTCTGGTGGTTTTGTTTCTGGCTTGACTTCTTTCGGTTCTATGGTTGCACTTTTAGCAATGGTGGCTAAGCCAGGGTCACCCCTGGCCAAATTAGGGGTGTAGCTGGTTGCTGTGGGAGCATAAGTGTTGTTTTTCTTAATAAGAGGATCCTTCACTTTCTTCGGCTGTAGGAGAAAAAGTAAAAGCATTTAGTTTAGGAAACAGTGAGAAATAAAGTTTATAAGTTGCTGGGTAAAGAGACCTTTACTTTGCAACCCAAATCTGTGCATTTTGGGGGATCTAATATGCCACATGATGATAACAGCTAATAAAACTATATCATACATGTGAAGGTTACTAAGAACAGATTTTTTACATTTTTTTCTTATTTTTAATTTACAGTTGGCATTCAATATTATTTTATATTAGTTCCAGGTGTACAACATAGTAGTTAGACATTTATATAATTTACAAAGTAATCCTTCTGATGAGTCTAGTACCCACCTGGCACCATACACAGTTAATTACAATATTATTTGCTACATTCCCTATGCTGTACTTTACATCCCTGTTACTGTTTGAGAATAGATCTTAGATGCTCTCACCAGAAAAAGAAATGGTAACTAGATGATGGAATGGAGATGGCAGACAATGGTGGTGATCAATTCACAATATATAAATGTATCAAATCAACCACACTGTACACTTTAAACTTACCCAATGATATGTGTCAGTTATATCTTGATAAAGCTGGGAATATACGGATAGCGTATTTCTTAGGCTTTCCTATCAAAAGGCGGAGTCTATGTCCCCACCCATTGGATGTAGTAATGGACATGTGACTTGAGCAGAGTGATTCTGTTCCAGTTTAGGAGCCTCACCTCCAGAGGCTTTGCAGCCTCCGCCTTGACCCTCTGGAAACATGGCACTGCCAAGTGAAGAATGCTGATCTAGGCTACAGAGTGAAGAGACCATGAGCAGTGAGAGGCCGAGGCAGCCTCAGGCCCCACATAGGAGAGAGGCCACTGTGGACCTTCCCACCCTGGTGGAGCCTCCGTTTACCAGGCCAGATGAGTGAGCCCAGGGTAAACTAATGGAAGCATTAATACTACCAGGTTGTTTTGCAGGCCAAATGTTTGGTTGTTGTTTAAGGTCACTAACTTTTGGAGTGTTTTTTTTTTTGTGTGTGTGTGTGTGTGTGTGTGTGTGTGTGTGTGTGTTTTGCGGCAATAAATTGCTGAGCCAGGTATTATTTGCTCCTTCCCCTGCATTGTCAGGTGGGCAAATGATAGAGCAAGGCCATTCAGGGTACCCCAAATCCAGTTCTTGCCCATTGTTAGCTGTTTATCAATGTTATCTATGCCATAATTGATGACTGTGGCATTTCTTGGGGTTTCTGTCACATAGAAATTTCCAAAGCTGCGCGGGCCTGGTTCTGGTACCTGTGAGTTGTGGTAGTGCAGCCCACACAGAACCTCCCTTGCCTTTACTTGTGTAGGTCATTGGGGTGTTGAACTGATTCTTCCATGGCTGAGGGGCAAAATCTAAAAGAGCCTTCACTTGGCGGCACATTTTCTTTCAGATGTGTAAGCGGTACATCTTACAATCAGTAACACTTTCGATTCTATTAAGCATGGTCGATATTTCCACCACAGAGACTTCTCTCTCCTAGTCCATTTATGGAGTTGTGAGAAAACACCGTTAATCTGATTTCTTTACTATAGAACCTCTCAGAGTGTTGATCGTACTGTTGCTCTTTGATACAATTTCCAGCATCATTGAAGTGCATTTGACCACGTTAACTGTATTTTCAGGGCCTATCACAAGAGAATATCATTCTGTGGGACAGAATTTGGGAAAAGCTGCTGTAGATCATTCCTCCTGGATTACTTCTTTATGTTTTACAACCTCTGTGTCTCTGACTTTGCCCTTCTTCCCATCATCCATCCCATGGCTTTGGCCATTTTGCCACATTTTGCCACTTGCATTTTGCCGTATTTTTCCTTCAAATCTCAGAAGTAGAAATACTCTCCCCAACTGGGCTTTAAAATATACTCTAAGTTCTAATTGAGAAGAACAGTGGAACACTGACTTGATAATTTCCTACAGTGAAGATTTTTCTGTGATTTCTATGTGTTACCATCCTTAAAGCAAACTTGTATTTTGGAAAGAGAAACTGTTTCCTGCCCTTGGATTCACTGATAATAGGAGGTAATGCCTTTTGCAAACTCAATTCAATGGCAGCATTATAGTAATAATGTGCCTGACCAAAGTTATTAGGCTCAAAAAGTAACAAAAGTCTATGATTTGCAAGTTCTCAAAATTATAATGGCGTGTGTAAGCTTATTTCCTCCTATCTCAGTTTTGTTAAAACTCTTTTCATTTCAATAGAGAAATAGGAAAGCGTATATGAGTAGAAATGTTTACCTGTATGTCTCTCCTTTATCTCCTTCACTCTATTCAGTACATCTGCCCACTCAACCAACCTCTCCTTAGCAGTAAAAAATTATCATAGCACTTAATCATTTACAACACAGGAAAAAAGTCATTACCCTCTTTCTTCAGTCTTCATCCATTTCCCCAAGTCCAAACACTGCATCTAATATGTTTAAAAAGGCCTATCAGCGCTATATCACAGGGGACATTAAAGCACTTACCTTTTCTGGAACCACACTTTTTCCATCCCATGCATAACCTCTCTTGGTGAAATAGTTCACGGTGGCAAACTCAATCAGAGCTGAGAACACAAAGGCATAGCACACGGCGATGAACCAATCCATGGCAGTCGCGTAAGCCACCTTAGGGAGGGAATTTCTCGCACTGATACTCAGAGTTGTCATGGTGAGCACAGTTGTCACTCCTGGAAGGAAAGAAATTAAGTGAATTTGTAGATGCATACTACAAAATCCCATAACTGAAGGTCAGCCCACTTGCACAAAGGGAAATCGGCAGTACCATGGACAGAGTATGTGTCTGTGTTCATCCCATTTTGGTTTGGCATGGATGAGTTTTAATTTAACCCCAGGGTAGTTTGCATTTCATGGTATGGCAGTATTTAGGGGAATCTCTTAGAGGGACAAACTGCTTTGCTATTGAGGAGCTATTAATAAAATAGTAACTCTAAATGGGCACCTTGGACATGGTGCCTTGGGTTAACATGAAATAATATTCCCTCACTGCCCCCAACTCTTTGAAATAGAAAGTGTAGACCTCCACTTTCTCGAACCATAAGAACTCTGGATCCTCAGCTCTGTTTAATATTCTATTTGTGCGCCCCACATGTATAAACTGGGAAACTAGTAGCTTCTTGATAATTGATAATGGATAGATCATTGAATTATCTAAGGATAATATTGTGTTATGCTATTAACAGTTCTGCTTTTATACTATTTCCCCTGATTCTGAAATAACTACTCTTTTGAAGAAATTCCTGAAATAAGTTGAATGTAAGTTGCATGAGGTTACACATCTCAGAAGTGGCAAAACCAAAATTTGAGCACAAGTCTGTCCAATTTAAATGTCCCCAGTCTCTCCCTTTCTGTTAATGTTGTCTCATCTTCCCTGTCCTGTGAATTCATCCTAGTGATTAGAATTACCTATATTCACAGCACTTTTCAGTCCGTTGTTTTTAGTTTGTTTAGATAATTATATGAATCGGTATGTAAGTGACAGTAGTCATTAATGCTCATTTAACAAATTAATATTAGCAACCTACTATATGTAATGCATGGTACTAGTTAGACTATTATTATAAGGTTCCTTTAAGCCATTTGAAAATGTATAGAACACAATTCACAGTGACCCATTGAGGGTGGTTCAGGACACATAGTGTGGGAAAAATCCTGACCTCTTTCAGTGACTAGTCCCACCCTGGCCACTCAGTGGCTCGATGGCCTGAGTAGCTGAATTAAATTTTGGGGACCTCGGTTTTCATATCTGTAAAAGGTATGATTTAGACTTTATTCTCTTGACTGTCTGTTTCATTGCTAGAACTTTAAAAGAAAAAATTTCTGCATAGTCATTCATAAGATTATTTGAGAATTAAATGTAATATGTAAAAGTATTTTAAAAACATAAATAAATTATTGGTATAGAAGATATTGTCATTTCATCTGTCTAAAGTTAATATGTATGATTCCTTCTTCTGATTAATTTTTACACAGTAGGGTTACACAGATGGTAGGTGGCTAATTTTTCTAAGTTGCTTTAAACCATCCAGTATTTCTGAGTTTTCCATGAATTTCAAGTCAGATGATCTTTATAACTATATTAAAAAGTGATAGGATTAAGAAGAAGCATTGAGACTTATTTGATCAGTTTTGATACATGATCAAAATATGTAGAAAATAGATTTGCTTTGAACTTCGGTAGTGTTACAGAAAATTCTGGGGCATTACTCATATTACATAACCAACAAGCAGTGTAAAGAGTATTGGTTGGGAAACAGCCCCCCAATTTTTTAAATCAGTATTAACTTGAGCAAAGATCAAGGTAATTAAATGTCAGTATTTGGGGAACACAGCAACCCAGTTTCAAATCCCAGCTCTATAACTGCTGAGTGACTTTGGGAAAATTACTTCACATTTCAGAGCTTCTGTTTTGTTTTTTATATTATTTACTTGTAAATTAATTTCAATAAGTCTAACTCAGAGGGCTATTGTGAGTACTAAGTAATATAAGGTAATAAAAAATTTAGCACTTAGTCTGGTGTTTACTAAGGGCAAAGTGAATGATTACTGTTATTGACAATTTCAGTCCTTTTGGATGAAATACAGCTACAGTGAATTCTATTTTTTTCAAATTTTAGTTTATGTAAGCAGCTGTCAGAAGGAATACATGTTTTTAAACCAAATGTGTGCATAAATTAAAAGCAGTTAAGAATAGCATAAAGAGGGGTGTGTGTGTGTGTGTGTGTGTGTGTGTGTGTGTGTGTGTGTGGTCTTATACTCCTGGCTATAGGGAAAAGGAAAGAAACAAAATTGTGCTGAGGATCTATTTAGTTCCAAGCACTGATCCTCGCAATTTACACAGTTTATTTTTCTCTTTTATTTTAAAAATGTAAGGTTTTTTAAACAGCAATATTTTTCTTTAATTATACTCTTATTTTGTATGAAACTGAAGCTTATAAAATGAAAATTGAACCTAAAACTTGGATCTGTCTGGCAGCAAATGTTCACAACCACATTGCCTCCAAATGAGAGCACTGAAGGTCAAGAACATGATGTTTTAGGACAGAAAACAGCCTTCAGCTTTGTTGCATTCTGGATGCCTTGTAGTAAACTGTTCAAAGAACCACCTTTTTTTATTTTTGTATTTCTTTACATAGCCACCACTCTCTCAGGAGTCTCACACAGCTCAGAAGAATGTGATGAGTTAAGACTAAAAAGAATAGAAACATATGCACTAAATAAATGTTAAAAAGCTAAAAGTTCTTATAAAATTGTATTTGTGATTTTATGCACTTAAAACATTAGAAATATGTAACTTGATAGACAGACTTGCCACAGCTGGGTCTACAGATTTGCAGTTATGTTCACCAAAAGGGCAGAACTTGCCTGAGACATCGTGTTGCTGAAAATGTTAAAAGCAATGTTTTTTTTTTAATTTCTAAAACATTCCAAAATGCTTTCAAGAATTTCCAGAAAAGAAAGGTGAGATTTATTGAGGTGGGAGTGGGAGAAGACAGCATTAAAACAACAACAACAAAAACTCTTTTTCATTATAGCGCGAGGCTCGTTCTACATAAAACAAACATCTTATGTGTTCCAATTGTTAAAACATTTCTAGTAAATAAAGGTTTCAAACTACCTATACACACAGAAGTGAGCATCTTGACAAGAGTTCAACCTTCAGTTCTAATTAAGTGGTGTCAATGCTAGTTAATGTTAACACATGGTAATAAGGAAAATAAAAGAGTTTGAAGTGAACTACTCTTTGACTCTATAGTTGGACTCTTTCTGGATTTTGGTTATTGTCAGAGCAAAGATTTGATGGTGTCCGACCTGGAAGCAACTTGCTATGTTCAGGAGAAAATGATCTTTCTGGGTACTTGTAGCAGAGCCTTGCTTTGTTTTCTGGGATAACTGATTTTTCATACCTTGCATATTATCAAAGGATGATTCCTTAGGGATCTTTGTACATCCATAACCCTCAGTTTAGAGTATAAGCTTCTTTAGGCTTTTATTCTGTAGTAAAGGTCTTAAATGTAGCATGTGACTAGTTGATATTTATAGAATGAACCTTGATAATTGCACCTTTCACCAATGAATACATGGGTGTTATTTCCAAGTGAATGATGTTGCCCACAACAACCCCATGGCATGCTTTGGCATTGCAGCTGGAGGGCACTTTGAAGGGGTTGCAGCATGGTCATGAAGGGTACAGACTCTAGAGCCAGGGGCATGGATGCTACTCCAGACTCCTTCACCTACGGCCTTCAGACCTTGGGCGGGTTACTGAATCTCTTATACCGTAGCTTTCTCGCCTATAACACAGGGATTATAATAGTAGTATAGAGGCTTTTTCTAGTGTTAAGTACAATAGAGTAGATTTACTTCATAGAACAGAGCCTGCTGTAAGAGCCCTGAATAAATAATATTCACAATTTTGTTGTTATTCAAATTTTTAGCTGCAGAATAATAACCTTCAGGAGGCGAGTGGTTTATGTTAAAGTCACTGCTGCATTCTGTGCCTAGCTCCTAGCAGGCTTCAAATAAAAATTCATGGCATGAATGAATGGATCAATAAGTTTAAGGTAATGGAATCTTTTGTTTATGTCAGTCTTGGAAAGTACAGTTAGGATAATGTACTATGATACAAGTAGGGCATACCTCTTTATATGAAATACAGATTTCTAAAATAGTAAATTAGGAGGTGACTTTTCCTATTAGGAAAGGTTATTACTCTTTAAGCTATTTTACAGTAGATTGCCTTAACTGGAAGCATCTGGGCCATTTAAACCATTTTAATAGAAAAAATGTATATATGTGTAACTCCTTAGAAGTGTACATATCAGGTAAGTAATGTCTCCCTGTTCTGGGTATTGCTGAGCTCTCCCTGCATAGGAAACCCTGCTTTCATATATGTAAGTAGTTTTGCTGATATTTGCTGATATTTTCTCAGATTCTCCAAAAATGCACGATTGTGGATTCTAAAAGTATGATTTAAATATTAATGTCTTTATATGTGTGTATTTTTTAAAATAGGATGATGCATCTCATGCCTGTTTCATTCCATTTGTCTCCCAAAATACGAAGTCAAATGTTCATTAATCCCGCTGTTTTACTTACACTAAAGCAGCTTGCAGTTTAAGAAAAACAGTTTTTAAAAATCATACCATGATGAGAATGGTAAATGCTCGAATCCGTCTGTTGCACTAACTTCATATTTTAATGTGTAATTAATTTTTCATCCTGTTTGCAGCGTTACCTGTATGGTACCTCTTGCCCTCCACACCCTGGCATGCATGTGTTGACTGGCACTTACCAAAGACCGTCCTGGCTGGTACAGACTCTCTGTTGAGCCAAAAGGAGACTTGGGACAGAATCACCGTCATTATGCACGGCAGGTATGTTTGAATCACAAAATAGCCAATCTTTCTTTTCAGGTGGAAATGCGTGGTCATAACAACATATTCTCCTAGAGGGGGAAACAGACAGTAAGGTTGAACAATTTGACCTTGAGACAAAGTTAATCTCTGAGGTTTTCTATGAGCAGCAGAGACCTAGAGGTTAGACATATCCTTTCTCCATGTGATTTCTGGCTCCTGGGGAGGAAAACTTTTTTCTAGGGAAGAAATAAAGACATTTTAAAAACCCACCAAAATGCCTCTGAGGATGAGACTGATGTGACAAAGGTCCCATGGATAGTGTTATTGTTACATCCTACTCTTGGCCCACCATACATTTCAGACACATATTTACAGACTGTCTTTGGTGGCCATGGAGGCCGTGTGCTAGTTTTTGATGACATGCTAGTACACCCATGGGTTAGACAGCAAGCACTCCCAGTGTGACCACTGGGAGGAAGAGTCAGGCTCTCCAGCAAAGGAGCTCTGGTGTCCAGGTCAGGAGGGCTGAATTTGAACTCCAGTACTTCCTTTCAGGAGCTCTCTGACTTCAGGTAAATCATTTAGCTTAGCCTGGTCTTCAAAATGAAGAGAGTGAGCTAGAGTCCAGTGTTTCCAAAATGCATTTTGAATTTACCTGGGAAGATTTTGAGACTTGCAGTTATTCAGATCCCACCTAGATACACAAACTATTCTTTGAGGTAGGGCCAGCTTTTGAGCTTGTCCCAATTCTTAGCCTGGTCTGGGAAACAGTGGACTAACTAGGCATTGTCTATTGCCCTTACATATACCCAAGTCTGGTTTTATGTGGAGGTCCTATGCAGTAGACAGACAACCTGAATTGCAGGAGGGTTTTTTTGTGTTTTTTTTCTTAATTGATGTTCCAGTTTTTTCAATCAAGTCTTAGAGGTTTTTAACTTCATTTACTCTGAATGTATGCTTAGCTACCTGTGAGTGACTAAGAGAGAAATAGGAATCGTCTTGCTCAGAAAACTCTCCTTGGTATGCACATTTCTCTACCATTGTCCTTCAACTCCAACCTTTTTCCTACTCAGCCTGAGATTTGTGTCCCTGACCATGGTCATCCAGCTTCAGGTCCTGTAATGTGGCTGAAACTGCTCTTGACTTCTTAGTACCTTTAAGTGAAGATGTCAGTCTCAAAGGAGATCTGTCTTCAGGATGGCTGCTCACCTTCTTTGCAGCTTTGAGAATTAAATAAAGCTGACTGCCCCTACTGTCTTGATAGCACAGTCTTGATTCATAGTTTCCCTTTGTCTTTCATTTTTAATTTCTTTTGATAACTCACATATTGAGTTTTTCTGTCAGACACCAATCTTCATCTTTCTGCAAAGTATTAATAAATGTAGAAGTTCCTGGTATAGTTCTATCTTCAGGCTTCTTTCCAATTTTTTCTTTAATAAGGAACTTTCCTTCTCACCTCTGCTCTTAGTGTTATTTTTATCCAGATAGCTGCCAAATCTACATCTCTCAGTGACATTGCTCTCGAAGTCACAGCTCATTTTTTCCCCCCCAATATTTACAAGACATCTCATAGGTATTGATTTTTCCCTAATATCACCAGTAAATATGTTAACTGTCATTAATTAACCTTTCCCATAAAAAATAATGACCAGTATATAACAGTGCTGCTTTTCCACTTTATGTCCCTCTCTTAATTAACGGCACTGTCATGTATCTATTCACTCAGGCTAAAACCCTGGAATTAATCCTTAAATGTTAAGTAGGGCTTTGGAAAGAAAGAACAAGGAATCAGTTGATCATCACAATTTTAACGTCACCTGGGCAGTATCTCTCAGTCTATCTATTATCTTGTGGTCACCGCTCTTATCTCCTTTGTAGACTCCTTACAGCAATCCATTAACTGTCTTGTTTGTCTCCAGTCACATCCTAACTCTGATTTTTGTTCTAAATTTTGATGTCAGAGTGATCTTTTCAAAGCATACGTAAATACCTTAAAATACCTTAATGGATTCCCATTATCTACACCAGAGCTTCTCAGCCTCAGCACTATTGATATTTCATACCAGATAATAATTTGTTGTGCGGGCTGTCCTGTGTATTGTAGGATATTTAGCCACATACCTGGCTGGTCTCTATTGACCAGATGCCACCAGCAAACACTCCCCCTGAGGTGACAATCAACAGTGTCTCCGGTGTTACATACTAACAGGCAAACTCCCTAACCTGTATTCAAGATTCCCCGCATCATAACTCTAGTATGCATTTCAGTATCATGTCTCATGTCTCGCCCCACATTTTTCACATCTCAGTAGCTCGACCTACAAAATTCTTTACTTCACATCCCTGTTGTTGAATATGTTGTTCATTTATGGGTTCTCAGTCCACAGTGGAATTGGAAGAAATGTACTGTAGAAGTCAGTTTATTACCTTTGGAAGCAAATAAATTTGTGTTGAAAAGCAAGATATGATATTTTCTTACTTAAATTTTCTTATCCTCAGTTTCCTCATCTATAAAACACTGAGAATTACATTGTAGGGAGAATAAAGAATAAAGGTTCTACTTAAGATCATGCTACAAAGGGTTTTAAAATAAAGTTTAGTTCATTTCTCCTTTTTCTTTTATCTCCAGTTAGAATTGGTAGAAGTATTGGTAGAAAAAATGCATTAACTCTACAGTAAGAAATCATCCATACATTCATGTATACCTTCATTATTAATTGTTATTAGTGATAACATCTGCCATTAACTGATCAATACTCAGTATTCAAATTTATTTATAGCTTATATTTATAATATCTCATACTTTTAATTGTATCTATTTATATGCTTATATCCTTCCCACTAAACTGAAAACTAATTCAGAAAAGAGACTATTCTTTGAATATAGCGTGGCCTTCAGTGTCCTAAGTATTTAATACCTGCCTATGGTGAAAAGGGATGCACTGAGGCTTAAAATCCATAGACATCTCCCTTTTGAAGGGTAAATATAATGTTAACTACTCTAAACAAAACAGGTTTGAACCAATTTTCTCAGGACTCTGCTAAAATGCAGCCTTGTGTGGACATAGCCATGTTACATTTCACCCTCCCAGGAATATGCATTATAATTCCTAACCATTCATTCAGCTGGGGCCTGCAAAATGTCATCAGCTCAAAGAAAAAAAAATGCATCTTTCAGATAATGTCAGAAAGATGAGTGTCTACATATATTCTATTATCATCTTTTGTTGTTCACAATAACATTTGGAAAGATTCTTCAAAGAGTATGATTTTGGAGATCTGAAGAGCAATTATTTGACATTATATTTGTTTTATAAACCACTTTCTCACTAACAAATTAGAGGAAGAATACAATTTCAAATCTTTTAAAACCATCTTCCTAAATTAAACCAAATCTAGCAAGTTTAGACACAAGATGTTTAAATAAGAAAAGGGCAGCAAAATCATATTGTCATAATTTAAAAATGAAAGAAAAGCACAACAAAAAAATTAGCCTCCTAAATTGGATTGAAAGAATATGTCTAGACATCAAGTGCTTATGCACTAAGCATGTCAAATTCTTTTCCTCTAATTCAACAGTTTCAAAGAACTGTAATTCAAATATTCTTGCACATCATGTAACCCTGAGGGAAGCTTGTAAATTAGATGTGACAATATTTCTGATCCATTACACAACATTAAGGAGAGAGGGGGAAAATCAGCAGGAATTGAATTTTGCAAAGCAGAATTGAGGGTTTGTTTAGACCTGGCTTCCATTCTTTGCGGTTTCAAATGTTACTTACTCAAAGGGTAAATACCTTGCTTTGCCTTTTTGACTTTAGTTTTCTCATTTGTTCAATTAAAATGAGAGTTAGTGATTTTCTTAATTATTCCTGGGATGTTGTGAGGATAAAATGAAATGATGGATATAGAAAGACTTTTCAAGCATTGTGAGTCACATGCAGATTTACAGTGTAAAGACAGAAAGATTAGAAATGTATTCTCTCCAGCTCAAGATATCAACAATTCACTTGTTCAGAAAAAAATTGTAGTGAGCATTAATTTCATGTAAAGCTATTATTTTCTTTTCATGTATTCTAAACTTAGTGTTTTCTTTAGATGCTACCTTTTTAAAAGGAAGAGGATATCAAAAATATCACTGAGGGAGGGGTTGGTATTTTAATACCTGCTTCTCAGAGTACTGAAATAGAAATAAGGAAACCATGGTTATAGTTTTAGACCAGTTAGTCTCTCTCGGCCTGTCTCCTTCTCTGAAATATGAAGAGGTTGACCAGATAACTATAGATGCCTCCTCCATCTGCCCCTGGCTTTCCCGTTTGATGGTGATAATGATTTCTCTGGAGATCAAGTTCTAGGCCATATGAGTGGGAGCCCTGAGGTGCCTTTGATGAATGTGCATCACCACTGTTGCTCCCTGTCAGAGAAGACAGCTGAGTGCCTCACATATTTGACCATGCAGGGTCATCCTTAAATCAACTCATCCAGAGACTATCTCTAGGAAGGAGGATCCCACAGTTTCTCTTGGTCATCTGTCCTAAGCACAAATGATAGGCATTCATAAAGAGAGGACATTCTCATTCAGCAAGACTAACCTACATTTCTTTCGATCAAGTCTGTCTATGGACTGAGGTAAATATGAGGACTTTGCAGTCATCACTGTGTGTTTAAGAAAAATAAACGACATTGCATACTGTTACATTCTTACTGCTTCCTGGCCATGGTGTTATTATGCCTAATGACAATTTAATATTTTTACTTCTCAATGTAAGTCATATTTTCATGTCCTTTAATCATTGTTATAGTTTGTATATGAGTTTGCTTTAAAGAATCACTTAGGAAACGTAATGTAGTCTAGTAGAATGAGATAGGGCCCATGCTTAGGGACTATTCCAAACTGCCTTCCCTGATAACTTCAAGCATAAATGACTTCTTCTTTATGTCATCATGTAGCTATCATGTACTAACTCCATGATTAGTAGTGATATCTATTATCTATTACATAATTTTCACATGTGAGATACTCTGTTAAGCAGTTTACTTGCATTTTTCTCATTTCATTCTCACAGTAACTCATGAAGCAGATCCTCTTCTTATCTCCAAATAGTATAAGAGAAAAGATGAACAGAGGAATGTCTTGCCAGAGGTCACCTAGCTAATAAGCGACAAAGCCAGCATTAGTGTAATTTCAGAGGCCACACTGTGAAATGCTGCTGCATCACATTGTTATATTTTCATACTTGTCTATCCTACCTGTTACTAGTGTGACACATGGTTGACAGCATATACTCTGTAGCTGGACCACCCAGGTTCAAATCTCACCTCTGCCACTTGCTATGTGACCTTGAAAACATAGCTAAACTCCTCTGGGACTCAATTATGTCCCATCTGTAAAACGGGGATAATAAAAATGCCTACATCCTAGGATCGTTGTAAGAATTAGATGTGAGGGTTAGAGCAGCGCCAATACATCTGAGCTACTTATGTCACTCAACTCTGAGCTTCTTGAGAGCAGGGAATATGTGCCCTTCTCCAGGCCCAGGCACAGTATGAAATGAAGTAAATGACAAATGGCTGAAGGAATACTGAATAAATTAATAACAGAGAATTGTATTGGATCTGAAAGCTGATGGGACTCATCCTTTTTTGTGCCTCTAAAGGTTTGGCTCTTCTGGGACAGTAACTACATTTCACACTAAGTCTCATTTTCTTCCCCAAAATCTGATGGCAGACTCCAGGCAGATGGGGCAACACCTTCTAACCTTCTCAGAGTTGATCTGAATTGATTTTCTCCCTGCAGAGAATTTTAAGGTGGAAGAAGATGGTCTTTATTCAATCATTCTCAATGTGTGTGCACTTTCCTGCCATCATTCCTAGTCTTATGGCAGAAACGGGGACATAATAGCCCAGAATGTCATTTATTTTGATGTTTTCAGGGCTCCACAGAGAGATGTGAATTATGGGACTGAAGACCTTACAAAAGATGTTTGTTTGCTCCCACAGAAATCTATCAAGGTGGATTTCTGATGAGCTAAAGTAGACCTAAGGGAAGTATAGTTCAGTGTCTTATTCTGGAGTCAAACATGTATATCAGACTGAACTTCCACATTTGAGAATTTTCTCCTTATTCTCCTCACTCTCCTCCCCACCCCCACCAATATTCATTATGGGAATGACAAGAAACAGCTTTAATTATGGATAGATAAATTTGCTGCTTTAGCACAGAATGGTGACTTTAATGGGCCCAATCTATGAGGTCCAGCCAGCTTGGTGGTGATGAGTTGGGCCACTGTCTCAACTCATGTCAATGACATATCAAGGTCACTAGTGCTAGAACCAGAATGAAGGTACTTCCTCCTCTGATAACTCTGTGGCTTATATATACGTCTATTGCATGCCTGCTACTATACTGTTTCCCTGTCATCCTCCAACCTCTGTTCTAATGATAACAGATGGAGAATTTCTTGAGGAAAAGTTCTATGTCTTATTCTGAATTCCCTGGGACTAGAACAGTGATCATTTGACTCCCAACAAATACAGATTAACAAAATGAAAGTCAAATGCTGCAGCAATCCTTCCTTGATTATCCTAGGATGGACTTCTTTTTTTATTTATTCATTTAAAATATTTACTTAGTGTCTCCTCTGTTTCAGCTACTATAATAAACAATAGGGATACAAAACACAGCTGTGGTCCCTACCCTCCCAAAAATGTTCATCACACCACTTCCCCCAGACTTCATGAGAGCAAAAGCTCTGCCTTGTCTACCACTGACTTTCTAGTGCCTGACACAATATCCAGCTTATGGTAGTATTCGATTTTAAAAAATAGTGAACACTGCTCATTTTAATGTCCTTTTCAACATAACCTATGAGGAAGAAAACTTTTCAGTATTTTCCTCCTTCTGTGATATTTCCAGGACTATCAGGGCTATGACAACAATTGCTGCATACCATTTTGAGCATCCATTACATAACATTCTGCTTGGTGTTTTATATTATCCCACCTTTAATGGACAACGATAGAGCCCCCATTCTTAGAAGAGACCAAGTTCCTAGCTGGATAGATGGGTTTCCCAGTAACAGGGCTTCTAGGGGAAGGACCGGGACTCGAGTCTGTATCGTTTTTACTGCAAAACCTAAGACCTTTCCACACTGCCACGCGCATCTCTAATGTTTGCAGAGCTGAGGAACAGTTTTCTCCATTTTTTTGAAACAAGAAACATAAATATCTGAGCTTCTATGGTAGCCATGGATACTTTAAAGCATGCAAAAGATAGATCCTATTAAGCAGGGATTATCCAATAATCACAGTAAAATATATTGACCTATTCCTTAAACACATTAAAATGATCAGGCCCCAATATAAAGTCTGAAATCTAAGACATTTTTGTGTGTGTAAAAAATCACTCCTGCCCTTATTAATTACTAAATTGTCTTTCTTTAGAAATTACAAATCAAAGTGAATGAACTAATATAAAATAAAATAAAATAGCCATAAAAGTTATTGCTGACTTGCTAAGCTTTCAGTAACGGAACACAGTTAAAAATATTGGGACTGAGGGGGGTGAGATTTCCTAATAGTTGGAACCCAAATTTTATTTATAATTACTGGGTCCCATGATCACATTTCAGTTAGTCACAAAATGGATACTTGTGTAACTAAACTCTTATTTGTTGAAACACTTCAAAAGTTTAAAACTTTATCCAGCTATTTAATAATATTTGATCCAATGCTGAGTATTTCATTGGTAAAATGTTACAACTCTAAGAAGGCTGGCAGTCTGCCTACTTAAAACTCCAAAATAGAATGATCGGAAATATTTATGTTTCTGTAGAGTTTAGCTGAGAAAGACCATTGGCTAGGGATGTGAATGGATTTGTAGAAGAAATTGGCTTCTTGGTGTCCCATGTGTAATGACCACTGCTACAAATTCACCAACAAACATTGAATCATGGCAATAAATGGGGCCTAGATGACATGAATAGCTAACATTTATTAAGAGCTTTTTATGTGGCAAGAGCTGTGATAGGTAGTTTTCATGAATTTAATGTATTGCTTTCCAACAGCCCTGTGAGGTACCACAAAGAACTAACAAGGTAGAGGAGTAAGGATTTAACCCAGACATCCTTCCTTAAGCGTTCACGTACCTAAATATTGTGCTATACTGATCACATAGAACCAGCTATTTATTTTGCACACAAAGGAACTGGGGACAAAGGGCAGAGACAGCAAGTCTAAGGTCACAGGCCCATAAAGATCACACTGGTTCTCAACTCAACTGTTCCCCAGTATCCTACATTTTTTTTTCTCTTTCTACTTGTGCTATTTAAGGACTTACTGAATTATCATATTCTCACAAAAATTCTTTATGTTCCCTCCTCCATATACGTAGTAACCAAAAGGCATTTACCTGTACTAGACTGAACAATTCCAGAGTCTACTGTTTGTCCCAGAAGATCATACTGGTTGAGGCGTGACCCGTCTTCTGCCACCACCACTGAGCGTGCTGGCTCCCTGGTCCACTCATAGACAACTTCTGCTCTTGTATAAGCATCTGAAAGGAAAAAAAGGAAAAGGGTCCATGCATTATGCCACTTTGCTTCTCCTAAATAGTTGGTATGTTTTTTCAGTTTGGTATTTTCTATCGCATGGTTCCGGGAGGCAGGCTAGGAAGGAAAACTAAAACATTTTTCTCATTCATTCAGTTATCTGTTTACTCTTAGAAAAAAAATGGTTATTGAGCATCTGTAAAGGATAAGGTACCATGACCTGTTCAGGGTACCTGAACATATAGGTACCTGAGCATATAGTAGTCATCATAAACAAGGTTTCCTGGCCTTATAGAATGTGCATTATAATAGTGGGGATAATTTATTAGCTTGTCTGGTACAAGTCCTGTTAAATGCAGTAAGCCACACACGACAGGTAAGGGGATAGAGAATGGAGGGGCTGCCCGGGGCCTGCGTTAGCTAAGGGACTCAGAGAGGGTCACCAAAGAAGTGACATTTATATAACTGCATGACAGAAATGAGAGAGTGAGCCATCTAAGTCTGGGGGAACAGTTCCCTGGATAGGTGAACTAACGAGTTTCTTCCTCTAGGGCAGTAAATAGCTTGACAAATTTCAGGAAGAACAGGAAGGCCGATGTGTCTGCAGGGAAGTGTACGGGAGGTGAAATGAGGTTAGAGGTGGCTGCCTGGGCCCAGACTAGGTCAGGCTGGGTGAAAGTCATGACAAACAGGAAAGTAACACTAGAGATTTGACTGAGCATCCCATTTTAAAGACAGTCTGATATGACTTTTTTTAAAAAAAATAATTTTCCTTTGAATAGATATTTACTATCATGACGATGATAAGTTATACCATATAGCTCTTTACACTTCCCAATCATAGTCCTGCACCATGCCCATTGCTAACCTAGCCATCCTCCGATGGAGAGGAGAGGTCATAATCCTGACCCTCCATCCAGGAAGACTGGGGGAGGAGGTGTGTAGAGTGAGAACGAAGGAGAAGAACGACTGCCATAGCTTTCCTGATTTCTTGTCACAAACACCCACTTCACATAGGCTGAAGTGATGGCACATAGTCTCCTCTGTTTAGATGTAGAGTGATATTAAAATTTAAAAGGATATCTCCTTAGCGAAAGCAAAATCTTTCCAGGGTTTTGAGAGGAAGGTATGACAGCAGAAGTTGGCCTTACGGTGAAAGCTTTATTCCCTCCGTGGCCACTTTCCGCATTGAACTCAGTAGACATGGCACCCAGGCCCACAAAACTGTTAGGTGGTCACAGAAACCCTTCAAATTCTTTTAAAATCAGAAGGAAAATCAATAAAAATATAAATATTTCAATATAAATGTTTAAAATGTACATAAAATGTAAAATAATATTTTAATACATACTTTTGGCAGAATGGCCCTCAAAGGCAAAAGTGCCCAGGGGCCGTAAAGGTCAGTGTAATCCCGCCTGACCCAACCTCCACCCCGAGGTAACCAGGCCTGAGTGTTTTGTCCAAATTTTTATTTGTCCAAAGTAAAATATGAGATCTAAAATAATGGTTGCCTTTTTACACAAACATGAGGCTACTTAAAAAATGTTGTGAGGCATGTGCCTCATTCTCTAAACCAAACATCACTCCTTAAAGGGGCCACTTGTGTCTGGGGTGAGTGAGGCAGAAAAATGCAGTCAGTGTTGCCTAGATTTTCTGTGGGTATCTGTCTGCCCCAACATCATTTCTGCATCAATTTTCAATCACTTATCTTTTACAAGAAAATTTTCCAGACGTTTAACAGAATTTAGTGGTTGTTGTTTCTGTCATGGAACATATAAAAGGGACAAATGGATAATTCTGGAGTTTATCATCATTGTCTTTTTTTTTTTAATTGTGGTTGTCCTCATTAATATTTTTACTCCACTAGTCTTTTATTAATTTGTTTATCTATTTTCAGGTTTATTGAGGCATAATTGACAAATAAAATTATAAGATATTTAAAGTGAACAACATGAGGATTTGATATTTGTACACATTATGAAAGGATTTCTCCCATTGAGTTAATACATCTCACTGACTTAAAAATGTTTCTGAAGCATTCATCATTGCATATAGTAGGATTGCATTTGTTAGGAGGGTCTAAAACTATTTATTTAGAAGAAAATCCCTTTGAAGAAAAGAGCACACTAGTTTGAAAAGAACTGTATTGTTTACAATTTGTAGGTACCTATGTTCAGTAATACGTTTTTCTAATAATGATAAATTCTTGTTTTTTAAATAAAAGGGTCTTACCTAAGAGGACATATCAAGTTTATGGTACCATAGAATCATTAAATGTTAATATGGAAGGAGTTTACAGGTCACTTATTTTATTTTATGGTAAACTGAGGCACAGAAACATTAAATGGCTTATTTAAGGGGAAATAACTACTTAGTAGGGAAACCAAATGTTATTCATTCTATTCCACTGTTGTCAGTAAGGAATTTCTAGACAAAAATTCTCAAAAAGTAATGAAAGGATACTTAGTGGTAATGTAATTAGTGATGAAGCAATTCTAGACCCTGTGACATTTCAGAACAAATTAAAGCTCTTGATACTGTGTATAGCTGTCATTAGCCACGGTTCCTGACTGTCTTTTTATACCTTGTCATGTGATGCCAATGGGAGGCTAATCTATTTGTAGATGAAAAACAATAGTTTTCCTGTCAACTTCTTATTCCATGCAATCATTTCTTGCAATTTCTTAGGAACTCTGTTGTATATGAAATCTATAAACATGACACAGTTTTGAAAGTGGAAACTACTTTTTGCATATGTCACTCAATAGAAATCTCCCAAAATATAAATTCACATGATGAAACTTGGTGTTTTAAGATGTAGAAGGCAGGTATACTTAAGGCCTTGCAATAGACAATGTATCTTATTGTTTCTTCATTTCAGTATCTGGAAAATAGGTCCAATGAAGACTTCCTTGATTTGAAATTATTTAGCATAAAGAGAAGAAGGTTAAAAAGAGTCTTTAACTACTTAGTCAAAAATGTTGTTAAGCTCCGTTGTCTGAAGTATTTGAAAGGTCCCTCTGGTAGCAGATGGCCCAGGACAGATGGGAGATGGCAATATTACCACAGCCTTCTTGCCTTCCTTCTCTTGTATTCTGTACTGTCCCCCAGAACCCCTGAGGGGTGTACTCCAGTCTCCCATAGTGGTAGCTGGTTGGATAGCACATTCTTTGTTGGTTCCCTTCTCTGCTTCCCTGCTACTGGTATTTTGGTGGGGGTTTTTTTGTTTGTTTTTTTCCCTCAAATTCCTAACAAACCACCTCCACTTAAAAAGAAAAAAATGTGAAGCCTAAATCTCAAATAAATTAGCAGATTACATAAGGAAAAAAAATTTAAAATGTTTTGGATGGGATTTTGGAACATAGTTAGCATTATAAGAGTGTGTGCTAATAGACGCTTCTCTTCTCTGAACCTTTGTTTTTCCCTTTGTGTAAGGCAGGTGCACTAAATAATTTGTCAAGTTATTTATTCAGAATTCATTTAAATTTCTACTATTCTTTTCTTCTTGTTTACAAGAAACTGTGCTTGATAATCAGTCAGGAAACAATCATTTATCAAACCCTTACGAGGTCTAGCACTTGCATAGATCTCATTGTCAGAATATAATCTGAATCTCTTCTTGTAGCATCAAAGCCTTATTTTGCATTTTCCTCAAAATAAAGCAGTTAAAAGATGTCAGCAGCATCATGTACATTGACTTCGGTTGTCTGGCCTTGTGAAGAGGGCTTTGTCCCTAACAAGCAGAAAGTTTAATTTAGCCTGACAGTCAGAGTCTAATGAAGAGTGGCAAGGAAAACATCTGCGTTCCCATGTTTGGTTCTTGTCAACATATGGACAGCGTTACTTCAGATGCTTCATAAACATTTATTATGGAGTGTTCTACTAACTTACTGCAAAATCCTCTTACACTCTTCTCTGATATGTTGGCAAGACATTTGCCTCAAAAACTGGGCCATAGCATTTTAGCCACTTTTGTCTCAGTCTCTTCATCTCTGAAAAGTGCTAGAAATGACCAAAGTGAATGGACCACTGCTGTTCCTCTCATGCTGATGGCGGACAGTGCTAATTGGTCATGTGCCGTCTCCCACTGAGCATGTGCCAGTGGAACCTACTTTTTAGTAACAAGTCTTATTTGTTCAGTTCCCTCCAGGTCTTAAACCCTCTTTTCTGAGAATTAAAACACAGAAGGGGCATTTAAAATGTGATTATTTTAATCTTTGTTCATTCAAGAAACATTTATTGAGTGCCTACATTGCCTTAGGCTCTAAGCTAGGAAATGCTGGACAAAATAGATCCTGCTGTCATAGAGTTTCCAGGTCTCCAACAATAGAAATCTTAGCCAATGACTAAAACTAATATTTATTTCTGTGATAAATAGTATAAAATAAATGTATACTGTGATCAAGAAGACTGATGCAGATTTTGATACGGTCATTAGGGAATTCCTAAGAGGTGACATTTATGTGAGATGTGGTGAGAGAAAATAAAAAAAGAAAGACAGAAAAGCCAACCATACTAAGAACCAAGGGCAGAGTCACCCAGGCCAAGAAAAGAGCATGTGCAAAAGCTCTGAGGTTTAAAACAGCTTACTTATGTTTTGTTAGCTTCAGTTTTCTTATATGAGACACTGTTTCTTTCCTACTCACTATTCATTTCCTCCTTCCTAAAATATCTCCAGTTTTCTTCAGGATGATGATGTGCCTAGTTAAAAATATTTGTCCCCAACCTTCTTTGCAGTTAGCATTGGTGCTGCAACACAGCCTCGATCATTGAGATGTGAGATCTCTGTTAGAAGTTTAGGGAAAGCTTTTATATTTTTGATATAGGTACTGCTGCTTTCTTCTTTGTTCAGTGTCCTTCATCTTGAAAGCAGATGCAATGCCTGGAGTTGTAGCATCCATTTTGTAATCAAAATACCCAAGGACATTTAAGATATCATTATTGTTAAGATGCCAAACGACTCAGCAATCAACCAACGATCACTTATATGAAAATATAAACCTGTCTTTTTGTCAGTTATACTTACTGCTTGACAGCATATATATTGCACATATAATTCAATATCCAAAAAAAGATATTTTTTAAGGCAAAAGATGGCACTATTAGTAGTTACACCAAGATATTAGGCATAAATCAGTATTGTCCCAGGCAAACTATGACGCATGACCTCACTTCCTATAAGGTTATTTTGTGGCTTAGGTTAGCTGATGCATACACAGGCACTTATGATACTGCCTGGCACACAAGTGATACATAACACATAGTATTGTTAAAAATGGAACTGGTAATCAGGAGAAAACATAATAGTCCATGACATAGAACACCTGTTAAATTGGGAAAAGAATGGAGAGGAGGGAGTTATCACAGATCTGTTTAGCTGACAGTTTTAAAGTAGTTTATCCTTGAGTCTCGGTATAGAATGAGATTTATAAATAGAGAAATTTGTTTCTCCATGACTAGTGCTGCTGGGACCCTGAAGGTCTTTTGCTATTTTCTTTGCTTGTTGTCTTCCTACACTACAATTCTTTTTCTCTATGAATCATATTGTCACCGAAATAGTTGCTCAGACAGCCTATCTAAAGAGAACAGAAAGCTGGTTAGGTAGTCCAGGAGTTGACTCAGTAATTGTCTGTAACTCCACTGCAGGAAACTGGGAATACATTAGTCCCACTCACTTTATGCATGCGTACTAGCCCAAAGCAGAAAGGGAGAGGATGACCAGAGAACTTGACTTTGCTGCCCACTGTTCTCTTGACCCTTCGAATGTGTGTCTGTTTTCAAGTAGCAGGAACCAGAAAGTTATTATAAAGGGGATTTATCTAAGATACCTTCAAAAGTATCAATATATACATGAATTTCTAAATGCATACATGAATTTCTATTTAAAGTGATCTATAACATTATGATTACGGTAAATTCTTTCCTGGCTACATCTTTTAGGTGTAAGTTTCATTGTTAAGAAACACCTAATTGTTGCTCTTTGCCAGCTACATCTATTTCCATCTGATAAAAATGTTGAATTATTCCTAAGGTTGAACAAATGTCAGTAATGATATAAAATAAGCACAATCATCTCCATTTATTGGAAAGAAGGTATTATCTATGAGGTACAAGCATCCGTACTCCACTTGTTTTTCTATGAATAAAGCTTCAACAAAAATAGAATTTTTTCTCTAACTAGTTAAATCCATTCTTTCTAGTCTAGGATATAGGGAATAACCCCTTCCTGAAATAACATTAAAAAGTAAAGTCAAAGATTATTATATAGAAAGCACTTGCAGCAAATGACCATTTAAACTGTCTAGATGCTCTTTATCTGTCTTTCAAACAGATTTGGAGATCTCTTGCTAAAGACTTAGGCCTCTCATAAAAATTAAATAAATAAATAATAAATTTACTCACAGCTTCCAAACTTGAGGGGACAGGCATGGGCATCCATGGGGAAGTCCTCTAAGTGCATCGGACATTCAGCTCTCACTGTCAGCCTTATTTAAGGAACATACAGGATACAAACAAGAGCCCTATAGATTAGATACTTCCTGATAAATACAATTGGGATATTATTAACTGTAGCAAATATATTTGCAAACCAGGAGAGAAAGGCACAAACTGTAGCACTATATAGAGCTGATGAAATGCTCTAAAAAGAATTATTTATAACAACGACGGGATTCCATCCATTTTTGTTTGTTTTGAGAAAAATAGGTGACACCTGATTCAGTATGATGGGCAAATGTTGCCAGTGTTTTCTAAAACATGTCATCAGCCAACCCACCCAGCTACAGCAAATCATTTGAGGATGAAACTGGACATAGGCAAATAAATACTTGCAAAACCATGAATTCATCCTTGGTTTAGTAGAAGACATGGATAGCAAGGAAAAGAAGAGAATTTCTCCTTTCTTAAGTGAGCTCCCCCTTCTCCCTTCCCAAAAATAGCTCCAAATACGTAAACATGGAAGAAATAGGTGAAGAAGGAACTGTCCTCAGGATTCTTGTCATCGAGATTAACGTCAAGCCTCCTTGAGAGTGTGTATGTGATCTCACTAGATCCCAGCCATTTAGTTTTATTTACAAATCCATGGCCTAATTGAAGCAAGGACTCTGTTTTCCTTCTCTTCAGTCCCTAGCTTCTGGGAATGTCAACTCTATTTACCTTTTTAAAAGGTTATGTATTTAAGAAAAGAATTTACTGAAACATATTTGAACCCCTTTGTTGGAATTATGAGGGAAATTATACCCAAACTCCTCATGTGATCTTTTATATATATCCATGTTATTAAGTAGCTCAAGAAATGCAGTAGGATGGCTTTATAGGCAGTAAAATTATTTAGTGACTACAATACTGATTCAAGCAAATATGAAATTTGTAAATGGGTGATTAAACTCACACTCTTAAGTCAAACCATTAAGGGAAGTGTTAATGCATTAGCAAAAGTGGTGAGAAATTTAGGAGATGGGAGATATAGACTAGTTTTGGATGAAGAGCATTGCATATTGAGAAACCATTAATTGGTAAATTTTTCAATATATGTGAACCACTCCCCAGAAATTGGCAACTGGGAGGAATGAATACTGAGTTTAGGCTCAAAAATAAGTGTATGGTATTTTACAAGGGGAGGGTGTTTCAAATTTCAAATATCAATAGATCCTGCTTGGATGACTTGGAAAGGTCTCAACACATCTGTCTACGGATCCTCTATTTTCTCTCTCTGTTTTGGATTTTTCATTCTTAAGTCCTATTGCACTTTTGCGAGTTGAGTCCAACATCAAAAGTGGTTTTTGAAGCATCTTTTCATTCTTTTACATTTAAATATTGGTGTATAAAAAACTAGGAGTTCTGGTAGCTTTCTCCAAAGGCAAACTATCACTCTATTTCCATACTAAACAAAACCCACCAACTTGAGGATTTTGCCTTCATTACGTTTTCAAACCAAAAGAATAATTGGATGGTCTGAATTACCAAATGCAGGCCAGATCTATAAAAACATTTTAACAAGTCACCTGGGTATGAAATAACTGCTCCTCCCCTTAAGAATGAGTCCTGGACAATTCTTAATTTATCTTAAATTATGAATATTTTTAAACATCTCTTTTTCATTCTTTAAAAATATTAAAAATTTGAGTTGTGTTTCCTACATTCAACTATATACAAATGATTTGTACCTATGTGCTGTGCTTTCCAGTAATAGAAAAATGGAGACAATGTTTATAAAGCATAAGTATACAGTTTTCTTCAATTTAAGCAAAATTAAAAATATCTGCAGTCTGACTCTAACAATATCATTGTGAATTTATAGCCCTCTTCAAAATGTATATTTCCACATGACTATCAATTTTAAGAATTTTGAACGTTCCTTACATTCTGTTTTTTTCCCCTTCCTTTTAATTAGAAACATTTTCAGATATACATCCTGAGATAGCTTCTAGAAATTTAATCTAGACTTTACTGGAATGAAGGAACATACAAGGTTCATTGTAGGGAGAGGAAGTTCCTACAATTTTGCATTAGAACATATGGAAAAGATACATTTTATTACTTAATATGCACTGTAAACACTATTTTTATTTTATCTTACATAATACAGAATACTTGCAGAATATTTCTGCCAGTTTATTTTTCATAGTAATTATTAAAGTTGAAAGATGGGAACAGGAAACTAGATGCCCTACTATATAGTCCATCAGCTTGATGATCACCTACACGTGGAAGAGAAAGAAGGGCAGAAAGAGTCACAAACGAAAAAAAGTCACCCTTACCTCATGGTATACAACAAGGTGCCATCCTCTGTGATCCTCAGGAGTTTGTTGGGCATAGTCATGTTGTGTGCCACTGACTTCTTTCCATTGTGAAAAAAGGTATCTGGAGTCCAGATCTTACTTGCCATTAGGTTATTTAACCGAAGAACTGTCATGGGTCCTTTAAATTTTAACCTTTCGTCCTTCCAGCTTTGACGGAAAAATACATCGATTGTATATTCCTAGATAATTTGGGGAAATGGCAAAGAGTTCATTGTGCTGTATTTTGAAATGCAATATAACACACAAAGGCAATGCATAATTTTTGCAACTTTATCCGAAAAATAATGAGCTAGGTGATGTTGCTAGAAGTAAACTTGTGGTAGCCTGTACATGTTGGTGTCAGGTAAGTCACTGGTTGGCATAATCATCTCTTAAAAATATCTTAAATGCTTGAAGTATTTCTTGGTCAAAAAAATTCTGCTGATTGTCTCCTCAGATATGTGAAAGGGAAATAACACCCTACCCCACCCCCTCCACTTCACCAGCACTTGAAGAGATAGAATAAATTACAAATAAAACTAAAACTCACGTGAGAGGTTATGACATATACGAAACATTTTTATTTTTATATTTTTGGAGATACAACATAGTCTTTTGAGGGGCATTCTCATGGCCTCTGAAAACGTCACACCCAATCCCTAATCATCCAAGGCTCTAATATGGGTGTGACGATTCCATCTCCTTTTCAGCTAAGTTAACATTTTTTATCACAAATAATGTATATACATAGACTTTCAGCTCTACACAATTGAGATGATTATAAAATAAAGAATCTATTTTACTAGTAATTTGGATGATTTCTGAAAAAAAAAAAAGGTAGATTATATGGGTGTGTGTGAGTGTGTGCATGTGTATAAGACACATGAGAAATGTGTGAAGCTCATCGTCATTCATAGCCAGCAACTCTATTTATTTGAATAAACACAGCATCCCTTATGGCAATACCCAGAGACAAACATCTGCTAATCTGAAAACAAGCAATGTGATTTACCAGCTCCTAAAATTGAAAAGGGTAATATCCATCTTCCTTGCAGGATTTGCTACACTGACACTAAATTTGGAACTCAATGGTTTAAAATAAAGACTACCACATTCTCCATTAATCTTAGCAAGCTCCACACTGGGAGGAAGACTAACTTGAAAACATCATGCTACATTTTCCTAATCCCCTAAACCCTGATGCATCAGAAAGCTGTTGTGTTTTTAATCTTATACATACTAACTTTAGGATATTCAAAATAAATAATTCCTGTGTGTGGCACTGTGTGCATGAATTTCACTGCCTGTCTCCCCCCACCCAGAGTTTAAGCAAGACTGGGTAAAGATTGAAGGAAGGTTCATCGTTCTGGCACAAGTTTGGCATTACTGAGCCCTTACTGATCAATGAACTAACAGTTATTTTTGGATAGTTTATAATGCACCAGCCATAGTACTAAATTCTGATTGAAACAAATAGTGTAATATGATGCCAGTCTATCTTTGTAGGCAATGAAGTTACCTTGTTGGTTGGCTAGGTTTTTCTATGTCTGGAAATGTCAGATGTAAGGTGCTATGATATATGATAAAGGTATTTACTCACCAAGAAACATTTGTTAAGCATCTGTTAAATTCAGCAGAGGGAGAAACTGTTTAATTTGGATGTTGTGAGAAGACTACTGAAGAAGTAGGATGGGCATAGAGTGGTGTTTTCCATAAGGAGAGAAATGGGGATGGAGCCTGTGGATTCCATCAGGAAGTGATACAGAGTAGCCGTACATGCAGGGCAGCTGAGTGGATGGATTGACTGTGGGCTGGGCATGTTCTCTTCTCTAAATGACAGACATGCTTATGAGGGAGGGATGTGATGATGGTATTTCTGTTACTCAGGAATCAGACACAGAAGTTTTATTCTCCGTCCAACAGGACTACTTTAGTGTGGTCAACAGTAGAGAGTGGTCACGTGTAAATGAAAGTTCCAAGGATGTCTAAACTGACCACATACCAACAGACACAAACATTTTATTCATTTGTTTGCTTGAGACATTTTTGAAAATAAAATAAATGCTACATACAATAAACTTAAAATACGTGTATTGTCAAATCTTTGACAAGATATATCCCAAAGTCAATGATTCCAAAACGTTTATGTCAAAACTTGGCAAAGTTCTGATGTACACCATGTTTACAGCAGACAGTGTAATCCCCAGATTCATGTAAGATATTCTCCCGTCAACTATTATACTGGTGACACATGTATGTGTACACATGCACATGCAAACTCACAGCAAAACTAACTGGATAAGTTTTCATTTCCATCTTCCCCTCTGTTAGAAGTGGAAATTAAAACTCAAATAAAAGGAGTTGATAATGAGCTCCTGCTTACTCAAGAGTGTAAACGTTTGGTCCCCTGTATTCTCAGATCTGCCCTATTGCCATGGGGTAGCAGTGGCTCCCAGCATCTACAGTAGAGCATGACCTTGACCTCACAGCCAGCCACAGCCCATTAGAGCAAGATAGGTCGGACCCCTTCTTCAAGGAATTGGGAACAAGAGGGAGGAGAGAACAGAGCCATAGCATAGTGGTTTGGATGGAAATTCCAGACATGCTAACTAGAACTGAGTTGTCTGCCTGCCAGCTAAATGGCCTTAGGTCATTTTCTTACCTTCTCTAAACCTCAGTTTCCCAATCTACAAAGTGGGGATGTAGGAGTATTATTTCACTTGCCTATTTTGAGAAGCGAGGTAATATAAGTAAACAGCTCACAGGAATGTCTGGAACGTAGGAAACTCAGTAAATGTTAGAAGTTACCATATGCCTAATGTAATCAATCAATGCATTTAGAATGGACTTCTGTGTAGCTGCGAATGAAAAGAAGGGTGGTAGGACAGAAAACCTGGGGAATGCGAGAAGTTGATCATACCCAAGTAAAATAAAAATAGAAGGCAAAACAGAGAACTCCAGAGAAGATGTCTGAACAAATAGAATGCTGTGGTGAAGAATTCGTTCAAGGTTCAGAGACCCGGACCCACTGCTAAAGTGCAAAGTCTCTCCAAGTTACCTTGTTCAATAGAGCAGTCCCCGGAGAACACGAGGCTTACTTTGAAGACTGGGACAAAGCATATGCAATATTCCTAGATAAATATTGTATTGAAACGTTCCCGCTCACACCATTATTGCCATCTGCGTGTGCTTTGCCTTCCTACATTCTCAGCACTATGGAAAACAGGGCTCAGATTGTGCCGCCTGGATATTTCTGTCAGAACTCAGTGCCCTGGGAATATGCTGTTTGATTGCTAATTAATGGTTTTTAAAATAAAGTTAAGGAGTTGTCCTAATTTTGTTTTCTATTCCAGATGAAGTCAGATGCTTAGGGAGCTGTGGTGTCTCTAGGGACAGAAAACCTGAGTTCAAGTTGCTAACCCAGCTGGGTCACTTTCCTTCTCTGGAAAGTGTGGCTAATAAGAACACTTACCTCAAACATTTGACGGGAAGATTAGATGAAACGCGATCTATAAAACCCTTAGTATGGTACCTCACACACTGTAAGCATTCAATAATGTTGGATGTTGTTATGGTTATTATTATAAATTAGATATTGTGTTAGCTCTCACTTAAAAAAAACTACAAAGCTTTTCCTGTCTTGAAAAATCACTTTGTCATTCTGCCTTCTACTGTGGATAGGCTGTACATCATACTACTTACACATAACTCTACTGTAATGTGATGTAAATGATTAATCTTCTCAAAGTGATCAGGAACAGTTTCCACTGGCCACTTAGCAAATCATTTGCACACCTACGGTTAATTTGATGGAACAATTCAAATATTGTGTGGTTCAGAAGTTTTAGGGAATAGGGGCACTTAGACACTCTGCTTTTTCTTCCTACCAAAGGCCATATAAGAAAAGTAATTCGTGATAATAGGATTGATATGTCAGACATCCTGGTGTGCATCTTTAGTCTAAGATAAAAAAGGACACCATCGGTTCCTTAAATCACAATTAATCTAAAGTAGTAACTCAAAGGTATGCTGAATATCTTTCAAGAGAAGGAAGTTTTTGATTGCCTATTGCTTTATTTGGGCACTGTCCCTTTACAACTCCTATTGAGCACCTATTCTTTGTGAGGCATCATGCTAGGTGATACAGAGAGAGAATAGCCATTAGTAGTAGTAGTAGTAATATAATTATCAGTGTTTGATGTCTAAAGTGCTCCATCCCCTCTCTTGATGTTCCCATTGATTAGACAAGAGCTTCATCGTATAAAACTTCTGAATGTTCTCCATCCCCTTATACTCTTCTATTTGGGAAGGGGAGGAAGAAGAAGCCATTTAATTTGATAGTTGAATTTGGAAGGAACAATCAGTCTTGCCTATCTCAGCCTCTTCCTCTGTCTTTTTAATTTTGAATGCTGGCTGTCCATAAGACTCACACATTTTGCAGTGTTTCTCCATGCTAGAAGTTTCACATGGACAGCCTGCACCCGGGCCAAGGGTAGCCAGAACCACCTATGAATGGGTGGGTTAGCTAGCCAGCCCTGACCCTACTCTCCGAAGACCCACTTGGCTGCAGAGATAAGCCACCTGCAGTATCATCATTATTAGTGTAAAGCTGATACCGTCACAGTCCATATCCCTTTCTCTATTGTCTTATTTCTCAAAAGGTTCAGAACTCAGGAAAAAAGCGTGTTATTTATTGATTCCTGACCTTAATTTTGAAAGATAACAGAGATTTTAAACCTACCATCAATTAAGCAGTAATTCAATACTTGCTGTAAGCCAGCACTGCACTGATACTCCGAGGGATGTGAAACGAGTGTGTCTTTAATGTTTTTTGGCATCAATTTAGGAAAATAAGACATTTATATAAGAGAAATAACATTACAAAGAAGTGTTATATGTGAGGCCAAAAACTAAATTGTATTTTAGAGTCAATAAATGTGATTAGAATGCTGAAATGGTAAGTTGATTTGTTATTGGCTTAATTTAAAAAAATGTTTTCATCAAGCCATTGGGTCTTGATTTGGGCCTCTGTGGAAATACAGGATTTAGATGGGTAGAGAATAGAAGAAATTTTCATGAAGGGTACATGGCATGATGAGGGGTTCAGAGGTAAAAATAATAACTTATGTATTGAGCTCTATTGATATACTTTATTTACATATTTACCTGTGATTATAATAATATACCCCTTACAAACTTAAGTGTTTTGCCCAAGGTTATGTTGCTGATAGGGAGATTTGCTTTCAGCCAGCCTGAATAGCAGAGCCTCACAGAAAATACTACTTACACAAATGACTAAAGAGTCCAATTGGGAACTAGTGAGCACAAATGGTAAAATCATTCATGGATTGTATGGAACATAGGCAGAGGCATTTAAATTTGACCTTAAACCTGACTGGTGTCTATGAGATGTTCTTAATTAAAAAAGAAGCATGAGAGAATGGTATTGTAGGAAGACTGAGTTCCAACCTGGGAGAATCACAATAGGTCCTCAGAGAGTGATCGATACAGCAACAGATATTATATCACACAGTATTTCAATAAAGTAGTCTACAGACTGACCACACCAACAAAATGAATTGCCAATGTGGAATAAATCCACAATTACAGCTAACTTTTATACTTTTATTTCTTGCAGTGTAATAATAGCTGTTGAAAATAACATTCGTTGAATGCTTACTATATGCCAAGAGTTTTTAGGGTCTCTTCGTGTATTAATTAATTTAATACTTGTGATAGCTCCATGAGATATTATTATTACTTCCGTCTTACACATAAAGAAACTGAAGCAGAAAAATATTAAGTAACTTCCCCAAGGATACACCCTCATAAGTGGAGGAGCTGGGATTATAAACTCAAACATTCTGGTTCAAAAATCTGTATTGTTACTCCACTGAGCTGTCTCTCCTATTCTTTGCTGACCCTAATTTGCATAGTTGCCATACTTTATAACCTGTCTTAAGATCTGAAATATCTAATGATCCCAAGCCAGCATTTCCTAATGTTTGACTCACAGACTACTAGTTCTACATAATGTCAACAGGTATGGCATGAAGAAAAAGGATTTTGGACATATAGGATTGGAAAACCCTAGGTTACTTGTAGTTAGGTTCCCTTACTGCAGGACTTATCAGAACCTTTATACCCTTCCAAGGTGGGTACACTGTGAATTTCCATACTTTGGGAAATGCTCATCTAAGTTGATACTTTCTATAACTTTTATTCTGAATCCTCTGAGCTACTATGAAATCACAGGATTTCTATGTTAAGATGGTGTCAACAAATTGGCACTTCAAAAATAATATTCAGTTAATATGTCTTTGAAACATTCATAGTAATGGGTCTTCCTGTCCTCATTATGCCTTTTTTGTTTGTTTATATAGGAGCTTGGCTGCTATGACTTCAGAAATATATATAATATCTGCAGGGCTCTACTGATGTACCAATTCCATCAGATAGAAGATAGATCAATTCATGTTAATTTATTTGGATTGGGAAAAGAAAGAACAGGTATGCATTCGATTTATCCACACTTTTGGTAATAATTTAATGAATGACTTTTGCAGTGAAGCTTAACATTTCCCATTGGTGTATTTTAACTATTTGTCTAATTCTGGTCAAGTATTCCCTCAGATTTTATATTCATTTCCCCTTTTGAGCCAAAAATAATTCAGAAACACATGATGTTTATGACTATTCTATAACAGTGCTGACAACGCAGAAACCTAGCATCCTTGAGTCAACATCTCCTCCTACCTAAAATGGAAGACATCTCACACTATTTGGTTTGCAGAACCATAGCCAAGGCAAAGCAATCATTTCAGGGATGGAAAAAGGAAGACCGCAGTGGTTGATGGCCATAAATAGACTGGCCTGGGAAGTAAATGGGCATTTTCTATTCTATAAATAGTATGTAAATATTACATATTATATTGGGTTGTCAGAAAAGTCATGACGTATTTTTTTCTATGTTTTTCTTTGCAAAAATCCGTCATGACTTTTCCGACAACTGAATGTATTATGTACACAGAGAGACACAAAGATATAGCCAAGCAACTTCAAGTTGCTCCCTAAATAGTCTATATTTTTCTTTAAAAAATAAATTTAGACCTGAAGAATAGCAAAAATGCAGCGTCACTTACCATATCATGGTCTGAAACGGGTCCGAAACTGGTGACGAAGATGTCAGTCTTCACCTCAGTGACACGCTCTGATGAAGCAGGAAATTGGGACAGTGAATGTCTATCACCAGCCCTTATTAGATATCACTACCACATACTCACACCCAAATGAGAAATTTATTGGCTTTGATTAGCTATTTCTAAAATTGGTCTACTGTGTAGTCCTGATAATGTACTGCTTACACATGGAATTTCACAGTTAATATTTTTTTTTTCAATGGAGAACGCAACCTAAATATGCTACTTTGGGAGACAGAGACTTTAATGGAGAAGTCAGCTGCTGCTTAATGGATTCTCCAAGAATGGATGCACTTTCCTAAGTGATAGCAAGACATTTCACAGTGTAATAAAAATGCTTTAGCATGTGGGTGTGGTTTAAGCGTCAGTGTTCTCACACAGCTTGCCAGATCCTCCAGGTATTTAGGCCTCTCATGGGAAGTTTATACTGTGCTACAGCAAGTTTTATTAACTCTTTAAGGACTCAGGGGTGTATTTTTAAATGATTGCTTTCTGACACTAAATCATAACCAAATTATCCAAATTACTCCCTGGGAAAATCTGACAACATATGTAAGTATCTTCAATTTTAGGATAAGAAGAACATATTATGGCACAGAAAAGTTAATTTAATAGATTCCATTTCAAGTTCAATGTGATTTTATTTTATTGATCTCTGAGGCATATATATCAACCAATAAAACGTATTTATTATAGTTTGGTGATATTGAAACACAGACATTTTCAAGGAAATAGATTCACTCAACAAAAAAATAGAAAAATGTTTCTTACATAAAAGGAAACAATTTGTTGAGAGGTGAGAATGAAAAAAATGACTGTAATTTTCAATTTTAGCTCTGACAAATAATAGTCCAGTGTATTAAGCAATTAAGCAATTCATTTTCTTTGTCGAACATTGTATCTCTGTCATAGGACATTAAAAAGGTGATTCAATACATGCAATAATGAATTCTTTGAAAATCAGTTTTATCCGTCAACAATTCATTTGTAAACAGCTAATACTTTTAATAAATTTCTCTCAAGGCGGTCACGTTATACAGTACACACAATGTGTATCTCAAAATGTAAAATAATTTGGAGGTGAGGTGGTCCCTCTAGCAACCAATCCAACATATTTTTTGGCTTATTTTTGTTTGCTTTTGCAAATAATTTTCTTGGCTCCAAAGTGCTAACATGAGCTCCTTGAGAGAATTATCTGGTATTTACCCTTTAAAAACTTAAAAATGGAGGATATACTGTTGGAGACAAAGAAACTACAGTTGTATTTCTGGAATTCACTCCCAACCTCAGTTTTAACATTCTGTAGCAACTGTGTAGTCTGAGAGAAACAGCTGTCAGCAATAAATCTCAGCTGTATTTAACCATCCACTTGTTACTTGGGTCCCTATGAGCACCCCTTCCAGCAGTCATTTCATTTATATATTGCACACTCTGTTTCCAAATACACACACAGTGTGTGTGTGTGTGTGTGTGTGTGTGTGTGTGTGTGTGTGTGTGTGTGTGTGTATTTTACTTGACTGAGTCTTTTTCTTAGTTTAAACATCTGTTATTTCTTAAGACTCCATCAAGGGCTCACACTTTATTAGAATGTCAGGACTGACAATTCAATTAAAATCAATAATAAAAAGAAAATATACACTATTCACAAAAGCTAGAATTTATCTTATTAACTGAGCTCATTTTTGTCCTTTCTCAGCATTTTCCTTTCTCGATCAAGTAAAGGAGACATCACTTAAATTTTCTTTGCTATAGCAAAACATGCACTTATTGTCATGAAAAAAAAGTACAAAAAGAAAGGCAAAAGATAATAGAGAATTAGTCATATTTTCATCCCAAATTCCTTGTGTGCCAGGTATGACCCTTATTGGAAATAATTTCATTTCTTATTATTTACAGATTAATTTCTTGCAATTAAAAGCACTTTAAATTGTGTGATGAAGGAAAGTTCATATCTACATTTTCTTTCTATGTAAGTCTTGAAATGGAAACTTTTTTTTCCCCCCAGTTGGTTGACTCAACATCATTTTGTTTCCAAGGCTGATTTTCAGTTCTTATAAACCATTAGATTTCAGATGAATATCTTAAGGATCTGAGAGACATCTACGGAATTAAAATTATATCCACTCTTTCATTTTTATTTTTGTAGCAGGGACCTACCATTAAATCATGCTCCTTTGGGAAATATACAAATCCCTGTCTGCACTTGAAAGCGGTTGACAGCATGGGGAACTCTCCTGGACTCCTTTGTTACTATTACCGATTTCTTGAGTGTAGGGAAGGTATAATTTCTTTGCTTTAAGGCAATTCCCCCAGGGAGCTAGCTTTACAAATATCGGTTTACCAGATGTTTTAGGAGCAACGGATCTGTTTTATCTAGCCTGACAAAGTGCTCTGAAGAAGTGAGATATCCACTTGCCAAATACATGTGCTATTTTCCACTGCTGTTTTTAGATTTCTAGTAGATTACTATGCTACATAAGGAGCAAACTATAAGGGACAAAAGTCTGTTTATAAAGATTACCATGCCATTCAAGTAGAACATAAAACATGTTTAAATTTGCATACACTTATTGCCAGACATAATTGTTACTATCCCATGTAGGAATTAGGCATAAATGGAAAGCAGACCACATCAATGATTATAACCACATTTTAAAAGTCTATTTCTTTCATCTTTATCCTTGTTCCTAAGTAGATTCATCATAGTAGTTCATCATCTTCTATTGCTTCATTATTTTCTACTAGCCACCTCCCTCTGAGATTTTCTAAAACTCACCATCATAATATTCCAAGGCATGTACCATGACCAAGAGTATTCACCTCATGAGCCTCTCAAATGACCTTCTCACCAGACACTGTAATCGTACAGATATCCTTAAAGAGATTCTGATTTTTGCTCTCCATTTATCCTCTTTCTTCTCCAACATATTCACAAACCCTAAGCTTAAGGTAGCAAAATTTCCAAGTCCCCAACCGAAGGTCGCCTGTGGGTGATTGTAGTGACCCCTCAGCTACTAAATGGAGGAGGCAGATGATAGCATCAGAAGAGGAAGCAGCACAGTGCAGTGAAATTGGGAATACCACTTAGAACTGGGGATAAGATAATCAGAGAATAGCCACTTTCTATACTTCCCCTTCTAATATAGTTTCCTTGCCACATACCCAGTTTCCTTTGATTTGTCGTTAGCTGTTAGTGTCCAGTGGAACAAAAGGTTTCCATTGCTGGAAAACTCTGCTTATTGTATACGCCTCTGGAAGATTCCTCATGAACATTAGCAAATGTCTCTAAGAAATTATGTTTTAAATACATGGGGTCACCCTGTTTACCTCAGTGTTTTCCAAACTTATTTGGTAATGCTACTGTAAAAACATTGCAAACACTTTAGGATAAGAATGAGACCAATATAGTACATTATGTTGTTTCTTTAAAATAAATAAATAAATAAAATAAGTGTGTCTTCCTAGAATTAGTTTGGAAAATTCAGAAAAATATGAAAAAAACATTAAACATTCCATGAATACCACTATTCACATAAATCTGCTATTATTATCTTGATGTATTCCATGATATCTTTTTTTTTCCTATTCAAGTATATACTTAATGATTATCCTCAAACCACATTCTCACTCAGTGAAGTACAATGTCAGTGACAAGAAATAGACTCCATTGACCAAAAGTATGTCTTTCACTACAGCTCACCAGGAATTGAGTGGCATGTAATGTTATTCTTTAAGAGATATGGCTAATATCTGGAGTGCAAAGTTCAAGATAGAGGATTGCTGTGAATGAACTTAGGCAAATTGTAAATAGTGGTTAACTTGCTTTTTGGCAAAGAAATGGTAGTTTAAAATCAAGATCTTTTCAGGTCCAGGATCAGGCCTAAATGTGCTCAGGAAGACATGCTCATATGCATGGGGGTTTTATTGGCTGTGATCTAAGGAAATTGTTGAAGAACATTCTTTTCCCCAATTCTGGGAAAATTTATCCATTTTTTCCCTTTCCCCCTCAATTTGAAATACCCGTGGAGATTTCATGCATGTAAATTATTTATTATTTAAGGAACAATAGAACATTGGAATATAATCGTGTGCTTTAACACCAGATTTTACCTACCTAGCATTGGATTCTAAACTATTATTAGGAATACCTTGAAAGGACTCAGTGCCTTTCTATGGATCACATGAGAAAAAGTCAAGATATTTTTATGCTTCAGAATATTCTGTTTAAGAGCAAACAACATGAGTCAGGAACTTCTGATGAAATTCAGCTAGATTTTACACATAGCCAGAGTTAAACATGAATGAACCCTTAATATAGCTAGGAAGTTGTCTGAAAATCATGTAAGAAAACTTGACGGACGATGTACAAAGAACAGATTAATCAGCAAATTTTTTCAATCAAATATTTTCTTCACAATATGTTTCCTGTCCAGTGTAAAAAGAAAAAAATCAATAGATTCTTTAACATCAGTGTAAATATATACACATGTTCAAGTTTTGAAGGGATAAACATGGAGTAGAGTTATGTCAAACGGTATCATGATGATGATGACTGGTGAATATCTTAAAATAGTACATCAATGTAAATGAAGTTTTTGATGACAATTAAAATCAGTCTTTAAACAAGCACAGCCTTCAAAAATATGATATATATATATATATATATATATATATATATATATATATATATCTCCAAATACACATATATGTGTACATATATGCATATTATATTATATATTGTATAACTGCTAGGCAGCAGTATATCTGTTCTTATTGGGGATTTCTTACAGTGTTGATAACCTGCTAATAAGTATTGAAATAACAGATGTTTTGAAGTGATCATTTTAAAAAGATGATTTGTGCTTGAGGCAAAAATGAGAAAAGCAGTGTTGTATAGTCAGTAGTAAGCACATTGGATTAAGAGTCAAACACTCAAATTTTAACTGTGTTTTTCCTGAAGAACAAGTTGTGGAATTTTAGATACCATCCTTTTATCTCTCTGAATCTGTTTTCTCACTTTTTCAACAAAGAAATAATATGTGCACAGTAAACTACACCAGATTGGAGTGAGGGTCGAATAAGATTGTGATGTCAAAAACACTTTGAGACATATTTGTTGAGTGCATTGATTTAGTCAACAGATGTTTATTGAGCATTTTCTATCTGCAGGACAGGCACTGTACTAGGAAGTACATTGGCAAGTGAAAGTACAAATGTTCCCGCTTTTCTATAGCATATCTCATAGTCTTCAGGAAAATATGTTTTAGATAGGTTAGAAACACTAAATAGATATACAGACAGACAGACAGACAAATAGGTAGATAGATAGATAGGTATCAGGTATATAGTTATATATATAACACATACAAATTATACTAATGAATTTCAGGTCACTGTGAATGCTCTGAAAGACTGTCCTTTGAAGAGAGGACTTGGAACTGAGACCTGAAAGGTGAGAAAACTTCAGGGATGAGGAGATCCAGGGAAGGACATTTCAACGAGAGGAAAGAACAAGATCAAAGGTAAGTGTGTTATGTTTAAGAAACAAAATTTAATATGTCTGGAGCCTGGTGTTGCTGATGATCATGGTGCAAGGTGACACTCTAGAGGCAAGTAGGGCCACCCTTGAAGAGCTTTGTGCAGTTCACTAAACAGCTGACCTTTATTCTAGTGCAAAAAGCACCCTTTGTGTAATGAAGTGAAAGTATGTCACTTGCAGCTTAAGAAGATAGTTGATACTGTATGAACAATGAATTGTAAACGTGTAAAGGAAAAAGTGAAGAGGGAATCAACAGTGAAGAATTATAAGTGGTGTTTTGTTAGAAACAAATTATTTTGTTAGAAATAAATCACGATGATTTATTTAATATTGCATTGGTCATATTTTCGCTGGAAATGCTCACTGAGTAACTCAGGGGAATATTCACTGCACCCTATTCCATGGACTTATACTTTATGAAGGGGGTTACTCACTCACTGCCTTCTTTAAGGTACTTTGTGTCTGTTAGTTCACAGAGACAGCTGCTGTATGGAGACTAAATGGACTCACATTAGTCATCATACTAACGTATATCTTTAAATTCCACTTTGAAATGGCTCAGCTTGGAAATTGAAACTATCCTGTGCTCCCTACATCAGTATCAATGTAGGCTCCCTGCCAGTGGGCCTGGAACAATGTTTTTGCTCTGTCCTTCATTGCCATCCCTTAATTCTTTAGAAAAGTTGGCAACTTTCCCGAGTTGGTATGTCAAGCTACTTAATTTTGTATGTGTTCAGCTGCTAAAGATGGATAGATGGTACAGACTCATATGTCAAGTTGCCTAAGTAGTCCCCGAACCTTTGTTTCTTTGGATTCTGAGAAATCAGATGATAAAAACATCTCCCAGAAAAAACAGGTAAATTTTATTGTGGCCGACATTTATCTCATTTCTACTGAGAATTCCCTTCCTTTGCTCGTTACATTAGGGGCAGTTTCTATCGAGAGAGGGCTAACCTTTAGAGAGAGTATGATTGCTGTGTTGGAGGAATCGGTTTCTTTTGATCTATGTAAGTCTGGATTAAAATTCTATATCTGCAGTAGCTTTGAGGCAACATATTTCTTGTTCCGAGTGCAGCATTTTCGTTATACGAGAATAATGATACTCGTATGACAGTCTTAGAGGGATGTGGCATACACTGTGTTTCCTCTTAAGTTTTCCAAAATGGCAGAGTCCATGACTATTAACAATGAGAGTCTCATCTCAAAAACACTACCTTATTTTTCAAATAAGGAATTCAGATTTCACCTGAACAAAGGAATCTCTAGAAAACACTTTTTAAAAGTACTCAACATTGGTTCTAGAATCAAGATGGGAAATGGAAACTAAGTAAGGCTAAAAGTAACTGCACCAAAAAATCATCTGTAGCTGATTACTAAACACTTGGCCCTTATAACATGTGCATCATCTCAGTGGCTCTGCTTTATCTTAGGCAACGCTTGTCATTGAACAGGTAGATGATTTATATACACCAGGAGCAGATAAGAGTAGAAAGTTTCTAAACATGCTGGAACATTCCTTTGGGCTTTTGGTTGGATTCATTAGACGAGCTGGCTTCACGAGCTGACTGGCGTTCTCAGCCAGTAAAGGTTAAAAGGTGCTGTCTGTTCATTTTAACAATTCCTCCTGGGTTTTTAGTAACTGCTTTTTCACTGAAATTCAACTGAATTATAGAATGTCTAGATATAATATTTTCTGTGGAAATGGATTGCATTATGCCAAAGTCTCAGCATCTGCTACACACCTTATATTAAAAGCACCAGATAGAAACTACAGCAAATTTAAAAAAAAAAAGTGTTCCGCAGTAGAATTTCAAAAGATGATAATAAAAGCCATTATCTGGAAAAGTAAATATATTAACAACGGCTGCAAATATTGGATGACTCTAACCTTTTTTTAATATTTTTTGTATTGTCAATAATTTAGAATCATTTATTTTGTTGAAAGCTATTGCATCGTGACAGAAATACCTTATCCTCTAAATTTTTGAAATTCTAGCTTTTTAGTATAAACTGTGTGTTCTAACTTCAGTTGAACATGCATAAAACGGTTGCCTCTAATCTCAATGTCACACAAGATACAAAAAAAATAATAAAAGATCACATGAGTACCAGATGTCTTAGAATTTTGATCTAGAACAAAACTGAATTTTTAAGACAGTAAACTATACTGCTTTCCTTATCCCCTAGTTACTTAAACTTGAAAAGTTGCACAAAATTTCACAACATTTAGTTCACTCCCCCTGCTCTGCACAGTACTTAATTTTCGACCTTCACATATTGATGTTAAGAAACAAAACTAAGATCCTAGGTTAATTCCCAGAGAGTCCACATCACCTTGCCAGATGCATACAGATCCAACTCAGTCACCTTAGTTGGAGATGTTTACATCTTAAAGCTGAGATCTCTTGCCATAATTGGGCTAAAGGAAATCTAAAAGATCTTATACAGGCATGAAAAATGCAAAATTTGGAAAATTATGAAAATAAGGAGAAAATCAGCCTTGAGGCATAGATTGTTAAATAATATGTTGCTGCTAAAACGCTTTGAGAGAAAACCTGTTACATTCCAGTTACAAATACTTATCTGATTCCTTCAATTAAGTAAAATTGAAACACAAAGCAAAAATCCCCAAATCTATAATACTTACAGGAAAAGAAGAAAATATTAACTAAGTATCTGTTAAGGGTCTAGTAGGGATAAATAAAGTCTAACCTTCTACCTATATTCCTACCTGCCTGTTTGCTTATCTACTTTTCCTCCTATCCATCTGGGATTGTCACGTGATGAATACACATTCATCTCTTTTCCTTTGCCGCCTTAGTCTATATGGTTTGATGATAAAATCTTTTGAGAGGTATTCATCATCCTACACATTATTTTTGACATTAAACTTAAGGCAGGATTTAGAAATTTTAACAATAATTTCAGGAAATACCATGAGCAGGGAGGGAGAGAGTGAAAAGTTCTGTATTATTTTTTTCTCTCTCTTTTTTTTTTTCCTTTTTACTGTGGCTTAACCAAGATCTGATTCCTTTGGCACTATCCTGGTTAAGTTCCATTTAAAAGTGGTTTTGCCCTAATGTGTTTTCCAAGGAATGAAATAAAAATTTTTATAGAAGAAAAGGCCTTTTGTAAGCTAGATGTATGAGAAGGAACCTGTGAACGGGAGGATGGTAAACTGTCTGACATCCCCCTGGGATTTTTGTCATCTCATCAATAAAATGTAGCCTGTGTGTGTGATGGGGTAAAAGGGAAGGGAAAGGTGTCACTGGAAAGGCATCACTTGTTATGAAAAACCCGAAATCTCCCTTCAGAATGAAGTGTTGGTTCTGTTTGAGTTGTGTTCCTCCCTCTCCCAGAGTGCCAGGCAAGCCCCTGTGATGGTGGCTGGACTGGAACCAAGTGGGAGCAGTTCGAGGGGAGCGTCATTTCATTTTTTCAGGAAGCTGGAGAAAATTCAGGTTTCTTTAGCTTATTATAATCACAGTCAATAAGGAGAAACCGTGGGAAAATGAATGGTCTCAGAAAGTGTTTGGTTTGGTCCTGGTTTAAAATGAAAAGAGGGATGTTGATTCATCGAGGAACACATGAGCCCACCACCTTCCTCACACAGGTCCCTCTCCTTGGCCATTCTCTTTTTTCTCTGACATGTTATTTCCTGTCATTCTTTCTTTTACCTTCTTCCTTTCCCCAACCATTTTATTATTCTATACTGACCGTGCTTTAGGTAAGAGCCTTTCAAAAACATTCTTCATCCCATGGCACCAAGAAAGAAGCACCCTCTACACCTTGCCCTCAAAGAAAGAGATTTTAAATGAAAATGGATTCCACAATGACTAACAATTTTGATTTTGATTTTTCTGGCTACTGATTATTTCAGTTCAAGTCTATTTAAAGCTTTCTTCATTAACTTTGTACTTGAAATATGAATATAGCCGACTTATTTTTTCCTCTTTGTATTCCTGACTAGAGTATATTAAATCACTATTATTCCACACATTCTATTCCTTTTTATCTTTTGTATCTCAAAAAAAAAAAAAAATCCAGGATATCTTTTTTTTTTTATTTTTATGTTATCCTTTTATTTTCGTTTTCTCAGGATTGCTCTTGGGTTTGAAAAGATAGCCTTTTAAATAGTGTTATAATACCTGCAAACTGATTCCTGTCATCTGGATGAACCAAGTTATATATTTTATTTCCTAGTTATTGGACCCAGGGTGTATGTCTCCAAAGATTAATTCTAAGCCTTCTGATGCAGTGTGTGTTTCAGAAAAAGAGGTCATGATGAATTTGTACATACAAGACTTTCTTACATTAGTCTCAAGTCTCAGCTTATCACATTTTTGTATTTTCTGAGGACATTTGGAATAATATATCCCTGCCTTCTGCACAATGTTGTTATTTTTATAAAAGCAGATTTTTGTCATAATAAAGAAGAGAGTGGGTCCCTTTCTCTTGCGAGAGTAGGTTATCCCAGCTGCGATCATAAACCAAGAGGAAACTTTTACCTGCTTATAAGTTAATGATAATCTTTCAAGTATTTTCTCTACATGGTCTTTTCATCTGAAAGCAAATGGAACATATTAAAAAGAACAAAAAAAGGGTACATTTTGCAGTGGAGATCTACTGGAATACATGTCATACTGAACTCACCAGAAATCTGTGGTAAAAAAATAAAATTAAATAATTCTACAGAAAAATACATATTAGGCCATTTCAATTTATAGTACCCAGAAATAATGGTGTTAACATTTTTCTCTAATTCTGTAGCTCATTATATTTTTTTAAAAAATCTAAAAACTATATTTAATACTTTAAGGTATAGTTTTCAAAAGATAAATATTTCAAAATGTACTTTACAATGTTAATGACTGGAGATATATGTAATAAATGAATATATTATACCCCTTAAGGCTAAAAAATGCTTCCCCCCCAAAAAAAAAAAGCAAAAATTAAGTTAGTACTGCAGTTTTTTTGTGAATCTCATATCCATCATATTGAATTGCAGTACTTTACAGTATGATACATAGAATGGAAAGACAGGAAAATGTTTGAGCTACTTTTTAAGTTGTTTTAACATGTCTTATATCCTCAAAATCCCTGTTTCCACGAGTCATAAATATCAGAAAAATCATCTTTAGCAAAGATTAAAGCCCATTCATTATTTTCAGTTTTCCCCAATTCCTTGAATTTCCATTACTATAGCATATTTTACCAATTTCAATTAAAAAAAGTATACCTTAACTGTATTTAGCCAACTATTTCTGTTCTTTAAATACATGTCTATTATGGTTATTTGGGAGATTCAATAGATAATAAAAGTAAAGTCTACCAAAATAGTAATGTTATATTATGAATTAATATAGGTATTTCTGTCACTAAATCTACCATTATCTTGAGTCTTGAAAAATCAGCCTTTCAATCCATTCTTAGCCTATATATATTAATACATCCTCAATGTCCGTGACTCTCTCAGCACCTAGGAGGAGTAGGTAAAAAATGCTTCCTTCTTACACTATATTTGATTAAAATACATGCATTTATTAAAGAGTCATTATATATAATTAGATTTAAGTGACCAGTCATGATCTTGTTACTTGCACTCCAAAGAACAATATAGCCACACTGCTGATCATTAAAGGTGTGTGTATGTGTAAAATTCTCTACCAAACTGAAAACCATGCACAGAGCTTTCTGAGGGTACTCATATTCACATGTTAAAGTATTAAATGGGAATTCTTAAACTAGAATAAAGGCAAGTTTTTCTAGGTGTGTTTTAAAATTCTGGGGATTTTATAAGGATTGATATCATAGAAAATAAGTTCAGAAATCAGATGCATGCCCCTTAGCACTTTAGAAAGTCTTGCTTTTTAAAAGTTATATCACTGCCCTGACTGTGTCTTCTTTTTCTACATTTCTCCCATACCTGCAGTCTTTCTAATTTATTTCAGATTTTATGAATCAAGAACAGTTTTTCTGAAGCCAATCAGATGTTTAGATACACAGAGACATCATATTAATACATCACATATACAATTATGCACTCCATTTTGTGACCAACACATTTTGTTCCTTAAGTCTTTTCCTAAGAACATAATAAAGGAAACATGAGATGGAATAGAAACCTAAGGAATTTATATAGCATGTCCTAGAATGAATGTTTATAACTGATAAGAAAGGACACCTGGTAAGATCTTGGCCAGGTATTCGAGTCGTGTCTTTGACAGAGCAGTTCCCCTTAAAGCCCCTGAGACACTAATGGCATTCGGTATCCCCAGAAGAGATCTATGGTCCACATCATGTGATTATACTACCCAAAGTATTAAAAAAAATTAACTCTAAGCCTATGCTACCATTCAATTTTAAAAGCCAAATTTGAATTCTTAAACTTCGTATTGTTTGCATATCTTTATTGTGTAAATGAAGAAAAGATGACTTTTCTAATGCTGCCATTTAATTATAATTTAAATATTGCTATTAAATAGTTTCTACAACTGCTTTGGAGAAGGTGCAGCATAAGCTATAGTTGGGAATCCTAGATCCTGACCTTGGTTTCCTGTGTGACTTTGAACGATAATTTATTTCCTTGCTTCATTTGTTTTACTCTGAGAATAATATTTTGTTTTGGCCTCATTAGTCATTGTTTAACTAAATAAGATAGGTTGATTATCTTATTCAATAGTGATTAAAGTTAGTATGTAATGTCGAACACTGTTTACTCTTATTGCTATAAATATTAAGTGCTATCTTTATCCTAAGTAAAAGTTTATTAGTATAAGCACTTAATTTTAATTGGTTATTAAAATTTATTAGTATAACCAATTAACTATACCAATACAAAGAATAATACATTTCTACTACAAATGCATGGTTCAAAAAAAAAAGACTATTATCTATCTCATTTGCCGTTTATTTCAGAGGTAGTGGTAATTTCATGCACTATAGTAGATCAATAAGTAATATTTGGAAATAAATGTTTAGAGCAATAGATTCAGGGGTATTCTACTTGAATTTAATGCAGAGATAATGTTGCACTCTTTGAAGTAGATGCACTCTTTGGTCTGGAAGGAAGGATATCACACCCATTTTTCCCTGTCAAGTGAAAGTAACATATCTTTCATGTTATTATGAGAAGGTTGTGTCTACCTTTTATTACATATGGTATGTTCATGTAACTACCATGGTAAATTGAATTACATTGAGGAATCTATTAAAAATAGGATTAGTCATTAAAATAAATGCTGCTATTCTTATTACTTTACCATTTATTTAGAAGGAAAGCCAGGCTTTCATAATAAGGGTTTAATATTGTTCTCTAAAATAAAAATGATAATGCGACTGACCTCCCAGTCCTGGTCTAAGGCGATTGTCGTAACCATCCAGGAGTCGGTCCAAAATCCTGGTGAAGACGGTGGTGTTGTCTTTAAGTTCATCTTGTAGTGAGGGCTGTCCATAGCTGCAAAAAGCATCAGGGAGGAGAGATTTCAATTACACATTTCTATGCAAACCTTTTCCTTTTGCCTTCCCCACACTGCCCTTCCTTTCTTTCGATTGACTCTTAATTTGAAAATTCCTTCTGGTAAAGTAAAAACATTTTATATATATATATATATATATATATATATATATATATATATATATATGTATGTATCATATTTGAATTCTGGACATTTTCTCATATTTTTTCTCACAGGTGATAAACTCTTTATCCTAATATTCTAACTATAGAAGGAAAATGACAGGAAATGAGATCTATCTTTTTATATTTATAATTCTCAGCATGGACACAATGCTATAATGCATGTTTTTGTTTTGCATTATTTTTCTTTTTTTCCTGGGCAAGCAGGAATGGTAATGCATACTGTAAAATAAAGTCCAGAAAACATCTTCATATAGCTATATCTATATCTAGATACAGATGAATGTAGATATTTATGAGCTACCAAAATAATTCATAGTTTTATTTTCATTTAATTTAACATGTAGCATAAGCCTAAGATTTCCATCTACCAGCATCCCTTCCTCCATCCACTTCATATACATATAAATCTGTGTTTTGCGTTTTTGATGTTCTTTCAAGATAGTAAGATGAGAAAAATAGATAAAACTTCATTCTTAGGATAATTATATTTTTATATCAGTGTAATTTCCATTCACCTTAAGGTTTTTAAACCTATTTTTATAATTTGTCTATTCAAACGTCTAATTAATTGAATTTTTGTCATTTCTGGTCTTAGAAGTAAAAAGTACCTTGAAAAAGATATGATCCAACATCCTTAATTTATGGTTGATTAAAACGTAGTGCAGGATTATTGTTTTCTTTAAGAAAACACAGCTATTTGTGAGCAGAACTTTAACTAGAACCCAGTTTTCTTCAGATTTTAGTCTGAAACTTTATTTCCATTATTCTATATTGGAGTAATTGTTTCTACTTATCTTTCTAGTTGAAGGCACAGTTTTTACCCCTTACAATTACTAGTCTTTGAGTTTCAACCACACAGTGACTACACTTCAAATAGTGTGTATTTCCTACATCAATCACATTATTATCTATGCTCCTTGAATCATATTTTATATAATGATTAGGATGACACCTCCAAAATCCTGTGAGAGAAGAGTTTTCTATTTTAGGATGGATCACACTCACTGATATATTTCAATGATAGCTCTGACCTTGAGTAAAAATAATGAACGTAGAGTATAAACTAAGAAACTGCTACAAAATACCAGTTTCATACTTTCTATTTTATACGCTTTGGCTCCACTCTTGTGTGTGTATATTACTGATCGATCTAGAAAAATAGTAACATTTGAAACCAAGGTTCACTTTTTTACAGGAGCAAGAAATATAACCCAAATATCATTTAAAAAACAAACCCTGTTGTTCAGGTAATTTATTTTATTTCAGCAAAATGTAATGGTCTTTTTTTTCTGATAAATTTTAATTTAGTAAAATTATTAAAACTACAAGCTATTCATGATATTAAATACATGAACTGTACCTCTATGAAACAATTTTTAGTCTCCTAAATTAAACATCAATGTCATGCAGATTGAGGGTTTACACTCCTTTGGCAAAATTAGACATCTTAGTAGTTTTTGAAATCAAATTTTCAATGAGCTTTGTGTCTTCCAGGATGTCTCATTAGCAGTTGACAGCAGTAAAGCAAAGCAGTTTTATGAATGCAGTTATTTATAAAAACTCTGTCACAAAACCAACTGCCATACATGCATCTTTCAAGGATATTGGAAGGTCATCTTGATAAAGATGGAAAAAGAAATGTTAGCACACCTTAAGTTGTGAGGAAGGCCTGGTGGAGTAGTTTAAGGAAGAAAGCAATAAAATAAGAAGGGGAAGAGGATGAGATGGGGTGACATGACAGAGTACAATTAAATTGTTAATATGATTCTTACAATATAGAGTTACCTGTTATACTTGCCTGCATTCCCTTTGTTTTTACAGCTAATGTCAAATTCAGGAAATGCTGTTTTCCCCCCTGGTTTTGTCTTATACATATTGTTTTCATCAATTGTTTGCATTAGGATATAAATTCTGAAAGACATATTTCCCCCTCCCAGAAAACCAGTCTGCTATCCCAATTGTAATGATAATTTTTAAATGTGATTTTTCTAATTAGGTTATTCTTCTTCTTTACTTCTAATTTACTATGCCCAATTATAATTGTCAGAGAATAGCCCTGGGATAAAGATTTTTTATTTGCTATTAAACACCCATGCCAGTGTAATGTTTCCTAAATTAAATATATCATTTGACAAGAAATGTCAGTTACAGTACCTGATTTTGGTTCCATATGAACCAGTATATAATAAAACACTGTGCACCAACTCCATCTACAGGTCATTACAATAGTAACACTTCATATAATTTTTCAAAAACTGAAAAACATTTAACTCCTCAGATTAAGAGTATCTGGCAATAAAGCATATCCTGTTCATCTGACAATCATTATTTGTCACACAAAATAGCAAAAAATAAACACAGGCAACTTTTCAATTAAAAAAAAATCCTCTTAAATTTGTATCTTCCCAGACTGTCCCATCTCTCTGCCTTAACTCATAAGGGGTCGCTTTCCATTATATTTGGACCAAAGCTTAGGTTTTTATATTATGTCTAGGACTTCCTTATGGGCCACAGGAGAAACTACACAAGAAATATACAGACGGATAAAGAAGAATCTGAAATATTTGGTCATTTATATTGTTGCCACTCTAATATGTTTATATGCTTGATTGGATCATTAGCAAATATTTTGAATACAGTTAAGCATATTATTAAATTTTTCTTATAACTTGTCTCCTTAGTAGTTATGCTTAAATACAGAAGTTCAAGTTTATATAATATTCTTAAACATTTCTCTGGCATATTTTTTACCTCTACTGGTTACATAAATAATGTTTTCAAAAAATAATGTGTGCATGCATTTTAGAGACTTAATGACTTTCCGATTACAAATATTATTTTAAACTTTTCACTTCCATATAGTCACAAGTTACTCTATGATTTTTACAATTTGCTAAAATTTTTCTTGTTGAAGAAGCAACTCAAATACTATGCAGACATTAATTGGGGTAACTTTTCTATGAATTAGGAAACCGCAGGTTTTGTTCAGTTACAACTGAACAGTGAAAAGTTCAATTTAAGACTTAAATGTTGGTACATTATACGTTAACATATCCCTCAACAAAAGCGTGTTAAAAGTGTATTCTGACTAACATACAAATAAGATGATTATTTTTCCATACTGTTCTTCTTTATTCTTAGCTGGAATTTTATTGCAGTTAAGTTTTTTGAATTCCCTTAGTCATGAATTCATCCAAGGGCAATTTTCTTCCCCCTGAAAGAATAAGTGAAAAGTTACAGAAATTTTCATGCAGATTTAAAATAAAGTGTCCCCACCTTGTTCCAGTCAGTGAGCTCAGAAGCAGGGTCCAGGCCCAAAGATAGTCAGAGAGACCCAGGCTTCTCTTCATCGCGGGCTGGTGCAGCTGAAAAGTAGAACAAGTAGAGATCAATGCCTGGTGTAAGAAACATCAGGTTATAACCACTAGGGCTGACTGAGGCAGTTCAGATGAATGCTTTGAAGTCAGGAAATGACCTCACTGGGATGGATATGACACCTCATTGGAAGCAATGGAAACCTGGACCATCGATTCTCCACTTTCCCTTCCATTTTTCCATTCAGAAATATACCCGTATCTTAATTTCTCGTGTAAAAGAATACAAGTTGCAATGCTTTCAAGTGACAGTATTACTCAACATAAAAACTGTGAGTTGTTGTTTTTCTCTAGGCTTTATCCTTCCAATATAGTTTGCATTACTCTCTTGTTTTCTTTATTATCTGAAAAATTTGACCTTTCTGATTCGAGTTCCCGCAACTGAACTGTGCATTGAAATTTCGAAGCTGGCGTCTGTAACAGAGAGAGCATGTTTAGGGGCTGGGATGGGGTAGGTTAATAGGCTTGATGACTGAATTCATCTTTGCATTCTACATGTACCTTGATTTCAGAAGCAAGTGTACTTATTTATTTAAAAAAAAATAGGAAACACACTGTTGAATGTCGAAGTCGTGCTTGTATTTTCTGCCTGTGATTGCCTTGTTAAATATGCTCACTAATGCTTCTGTGAGGCTAAAGGACACACTTTATAGTCAAGCCATGTGCTCCTCTCTCCCTCACACACATACCGCACTCACATCAGTGCACACAGACATGCCCACACATATCTTTTAAGCCCTCTCGAATTCTGCCAGGTTGCTGCTAGAAAATGTTTCATCCCAAACAGATGGAAGCTGGAGTGTTTTGCTTTGCATGAATAAGGGACTCTTTTTTTTCCCTTCTTCGGTAAAGAGTAGTCAATCACCATCTGATTCTTGAATTTAGCCTGGGTAGTGGGATGCTAGGGAAATGGAGGAGTGTGGAAAGCTGAGTGAATTTTTCAAAATTATCTTATTTGTGAAGTCAGTTTTTTTAAAAAACCAGTGCACTCACTACCTGGTTACAGAGCAGGAATGGTAACACTTTATTTAATGTGATACAATTCATTCCAGTTATGAGAAATGTTCAAGGTATTTGTTAGCACTTTCCTGAATCTATACTTCTCATAGGCTCAGTGATTAATGGATAGCAAGTCTTTTATGGCATATTTGTCATTAAGCACTGTATAGTTTAATGTGGTATGCCTTTAAATGCCTCTACACAAATGCTTTCCACACACTCTGGGATCATTTCTATCAGTAAAAAACCATTACAAACAGGCATGTAAAGCAATGAAACATAATTAATGTGTTTAGAATGAAATGGTCTCGATCTAGAGATAAGAACCGTGAGCTTCATAGTTTTTACTTAATTTAGTGTCTGGTCCTGACAGATGAGTTGTATATGACAAGAAATATTGGATAAATATTATATTAAAATATTGCATCTAAACTACAATTATAATTCAACCTTTTATTAATCTTTGACGTCTGCTATGAAAGAAAAACAACTTCTCTTACCATATATATATATACATATATATACATATATATATGTGTATATATATATATATATATATATATATATATATATATACACACACACACACATATATTTAATTTATTTTAAAAAGCTAGTTCCTGAAGGGGTAAAAGAAACAAAACAAAACCCCATGGTGTGGTACCATAGCTTTTTGTCTTCTGACATTTTGAAAAGAGAAAAACAAACCTCTCATGGCACTTGAGTTGTTGAGTAAGAAAGTTTCTTGCAAATACAAACATAATAGTTTAAAAGAAATGCTAAGCCGCCTCCTTACCCCTTTCCACCTTCCACCTCCCCCAACCACACGCACACTCCAAAGACCCATATCCCATGTCACCCATATCAAATGATAAGTGGAGTTTTTTCATGTTCAGAATAGGACAGACCCCTACACCAGAGGGCATTTCAGCAGCGTCCACTGGAAAAGGAGAAAAGAGGCATTTTTGCAGCCAGATGGAGAGCGTGCCTTCCCTAGGACGGAACACGGACACAGGTTCTCTGTCCCAGCGTTGTTAACTTTAGACGATGCCCACCAACGCCCCTCCCAACCTCATCCCAGCTCCCTCCTGGGTGGGGGGGGGGTGGGGAGGGAAAGACCAAAACAACAGGTCACCACCCACCCCGCGGAATGAATTCAAATCTGCCTAAGAAAGGGGGAAAGGATAGAGAAGCAGGGGTGGGGGGGAAATAATACTAATGCTCCTAGATCGCTGCTGCGGTTTTCAGCCTGGAGGAAAAGCATTCGTTGTTTGCTACCTGCTGTGGGATTCAGGCTTTTGCCCTGTTCCCTCTTTACCGTCTCTATAGCATGCCTGTCTCTCCGGCTAGGGAAAAAGCCACGTTCAAAGCTCTGTGTTGCGGTCCGAAGCCACGCTTACCTTGGGCCCCCTCTGGGCACAGGATCGCTCAAGACCCGGGAAAAGTCTGCGAGAGGAAATCGGAGAGAGCCTGGCGCCAGCGCGAGTCCGCGAGTCCAGGCGCGCCGGAGCGCAGGGGCGTCCTCGCTCTGCCTCGCACTCACTGGGTCTGAGCCATCATGGACTCTGCGTGCTCCTTTGCCGAAGGTTTCACACCCGAATTTGCTTCCCCATATCCAATCGGCAGCTATACAACAAAAGATTTCTCTTTACCAAGACAGTAGTAATACGTCCCAGGGCAAACCGGATGTGAAATAGGCGGTGACTTCATGCCAGAGAGATTTTATTTTAGAAAGGAAGGTGGTACCAGCCTCTGGAGCTGGAGACCAATCCGCCCATTTTTTATATGCAGCACAATTTAACTTGCACCGCTCTGGCCCTTAATCCCCTTTCTCGCTAGCTGCAGACTCAAATCCTTGCACAATCTGCTGCAAGCTTTCCTTTCTGGAGGAGAGTACCAGCCGGGAAAGGAAGGGTAGAAAGGGTTAGGGAACCCAGGACCTGCACCCAGAATTTTTTCACACTTTCCGTTTATGAGCACGCCGTTGTAAGGTGCGCCCATTAAAACAAAACAAAAAAAAAAACAAGACTGACCAGAAGAACTGTTCCACCTTGGATCAAATATGTAGCCCCTGCACGCATATGAATACATGAACGCTGTGAATCTGGGAGACGCAGGCGGCACATGTGGAGAGCGTGCTCTCCGCCCGCCTGTCTCTCTCACACGCACTCCCACACACATGTCTGAGTCCCCGCGGCTTGCAGAGTCACGAATGATGAGGAATGACAGGGGCGAGTTCTGGCCAGTAAGGAAGTGGCCACCGGGTTTGAGAGTGTTTCGCACGTTCCCAGGTTGGGAGCGCTTTCCACCCTACCTTAGCCTGTAGCTTAGAGGGCAGTGAGAACGTACTCCGGATGGAGTTTTTAACCTTTGGAGGCAAGTATTTGTCTGTTTATGTCACAATGGAGAAAACCACAGGCTTTTCAAATATGAATTCTGCTGGGTTCCTAAGACCACGAGTACTGAACTTGAAATGAATCACCCAGATCATTTCTAGGTTTGAGAGTCATATCTCCATTTCCAGAATCATTCCCTTGCCTCGAACTCCATCATTCTCAGGATTAGGAAAATGGGAGAGAGGGAGGAGAAAAAAAAATGAACAAAAAGATTTTTAGAAGGCAGGATCAAATCGTCTTCTGCTTTTTTTTTTTTTTTTCCTCTCTTTCCTCTTCTGTTACCCTCCCTGGTAGCTCTCCACCCACGAATAATTATACACTTAGGGAAGGAGGGTGTGTTTTAATATCAGTCTAACTAAATTTCCAAGGAATCAGGGACGGCTGTGGTTGCTTCCTCAGATTTTGTGAATGGGTATTTGTAGGAGAGAGAAGATAGATGGGTACTGTCTTCCTGGGATAGCTCACTAAAATGACCTCAAGCCCTGGGAGCTGTCCCTTCAGCACTTTCCCTCTGGCTAGGTAGGAGTTGCTGCAAAGATGAGCTGCCTCCAAGTCATGCTTCTGGTAACTAAGGTCTGAACTTCGGTGAGCTCCTTGACCATTTTCTCCCAGAGGACCTTTAGTAGAGAAGACATGTCTCATAGGGGCGGGGCTTGGCTAAGGGAAGGAAAAACTTAGATGGCCATTGCATACCGCTCATGAGTCTTTGATTCTACAACTGTTCCTTGACCTTGTGGTGCAGTGCAGTCAGTTTACAGGATTAAAACTTAAGACAAGTGAGTGAAATGACAGGAATATAAAATGAAAGACCACATTTAGAGCTGGGCTTGGTGATCGTCTGAGTTTTGAAAGGGAAGTGCTATTAGAAAATTATTTTAGAAATAAATCTTAAAAGGAAGAGAGATTTGAAGACCATCTTGGAATACCCCTGTTTCTGGGCAGTAGTTGCCTACTCTGTTCAAACTCAACAAATGTTAATGCATTCCTAAAGATATTTATTGAAGGAACATCATAGCTTCCTTATGTTACATTACTCAATGTTTATTTATTTGTGTATCCATTAATTCCCTTATTTATTGATCAGTTCTGAGAATAAAACTCACTTTAGTATGGTTTGGAAACCCTCAATTGACAATTAGAAAACACATTTTCTTACCTCACAGTATATAATGCAGTTCTATTGTTTAGTTTTGATTCAACAAAGACTGATAGTCCTAAAAATGTGGTATTTTTTCTAGGTTAAATTGCGACAGCTCTTTTTATTCAATTCTACAAATCGAGAATAATGTAACACTAGGGAATAAAAATGCAAGAAATTAATTGCAAGGAAATAATTAATATTATCTTGTTACATTATTGACTTTTTCCCCCCAGGGGACTAAATCTCTTCAAACTGTGTATGCATCAGACTGAAGTCAGTTTTCAAAAAATCATAACCATGATGTTTAATATTCTTGAAGTGTTTACTTGGTGCCAAATAATGGGCTAACCAATTTGCATAAATCATACAATTTAATTCTCGAAACATGTCTGTGAGAGATAGTCTTAATATCCCTGTTTTACAAATCATTCAATAAATTAATGGTTTACAGGGAGCAAGAGACTTACCCAAGGTCACATAGCTAAGACAGTTTCATGACGCAATGCAAACCCAAGTCTTCGGACTTCAAGGCTCATTCTCTTACCTGCATTTCTATATTACTTTATTTCCTTACTATCTGCATGCCAGTCACATAAAACCTGCCTCTGAATGTTTGAAAAACAAAAATTTATTCACAATGGGATTATTTTCATGGCTTAGTACATTCAGCTGCAGTGTAGTGCTGGGCTTAGTATTTCAGAGGCTTCTGCTGTTTCCCTTCTGTCTTATGAGGCCAGCCTCGAAGGCCCTCCAGTCACTATTTCTGGGCAGAAGGGATTTGAGGTCAAAACTAGGACCAGGGATCCTGGGGAGGCCTAATGGCTCTATTTCTAGTGTTGCAGTCTGGTACATTTTGCCTTTTCTGTCAATTTTAAATGGCAGGAAGCCCTGACCTAATTGAAGAAGTGGTACTGATTCTTTTCAACAGAAATCTTTTTACTTTCTCCAGCTAAATGTGAACCAAATGAGAAAAAATAGTGAGTGCTCTCATTAATTCAGCATGGCTTTCTATCATTTACAAAAGAAATTTGGGTGAGGGAAAAGAAGAGACAAGTAAAAATTATAAAACAGCAAATAGGCTTCAGCTGAAATCTAAAATAAAGTGGTCTTTCTGTGTTTGCATGGCTAAGAAAAATACACTGAAAGTATATTTTAATGTTAACATACTGTGAAACATCGTTATCAATTTGCAGCAGTAAATGTCCAAGTTACAGTTAAACATGATTTCACCTACATTTATATATATATATATATATATATATATATATATATATATATATATATATAGAGAGAGAGAGAGAGAGAGAGAGAGAGAGTGTGAGAGTATTTACACTCATTAAACTTGCCCCCTTTTCTCATTTCCTCATATAAAATACAGACCATTTTGTTAATAAGCTATAAGAGCATATCCAGAGGACTGCCCTTCTTTTATAACTGCTATTGAAATAATAATGTATCTGGGGCAGTTAAAGAACTGAGATGTATGTAATGGTGTAATTTTGTACCTTAACCTCATCAAGTTTGTCATCTGCGTTACCCAGAGAAATGATTTTGCCCTGGCTGGAAGGCTAGTTTGACTAACATCTCACCATAGTGAGAGACGTGGCCAGTATAATAAAACAAAAATAAAACTTTTCTGAAAATATTTGAGTCAAACAGTTGGCACTCAAAAGAAACTGAGAGGTTGTTTGCTCCAACCACTTGAACAGAACACAAAAATGGTGTAATTTTTCCTGTGATCTTTGCAGACGTGAAACCCAGGTCGGCACGGTACAGTGAATGCTGTTATGTGGATGTATATGTCTGAGGCCACTGACACCTAACAGCTCTGTGACCATTGGTGCATTACTAAACTTTTCTGAACCTCTTTCTCTGAAGTTTTACAATGAGGGAATGTTACCCTGTTAGTTGGTTGTGGCATAATGTGGGAAAACATGTGAATCACATGGTCCTCTTGCCTAACTTCTCATAGGTACCCACTGATTGCCAGTTTCCTTTCCCTTTTATCTCAACACAAATTCCTTATCTTTCAAGAATTTTAGTATCCTCTGTAACATGTTCATGTAACTTATATACTGATTATATTATCCACATTTTGCATAAGATTTAACGGTAACCTAACAGCCTTAGTTATCGGACAAGATACTATGACAAGCTAGTTCCCTCACCACTTTAAATCCTAGGCCCTTGTTTTTATTTCTAAGGGGTTCTGAGAACAGTAATGCTTTTCACTACACCCGCCTTAGGCACAGAATATTTTATATAGACTTCAAACCAGGAAGATTTGGAGAGCGTATGCTCTAAGATGCACCCAGCCACAGCACATGTTCAAACTATAGCTACTAGAGTCAGCCATAGACTTCCCCAGAGGTACATTCTGCAGCATTATTTTCTATGCAGTTTAAGAAGAAGCCAACCAGTATCCATCAGGAATAATAAAAATATATATGTGAGAGACAGATCTACTTAATAGCCATATAAGTAGGACAATATCCAATTTTCTTCTGTGTCAATTTTTTAGTTATCAGCAACTCATATGTAACCCAGATTCACCCATTTTCTTTCAAAGTCTTTTCGTTTCTCATTTGTTAAACCCATCAACCCAAGCAGGAAAATGCATATTTATTCAGACTTAAGAGGGATGATAATATGTAGGTAGTCAAAAGAAATTATTTTCCAATATCAAATAAAATATCAATAATTTCCAAAACTTTGAAGATGGGTTTTGGACTATGTAGACACCATTGGCAAATTGAAGATTGTAATGTAAGTCAACAGGGAGGTAAGAAAACAAACATTGTTTATTAAAATCTCAGCTATTTTAAAACTTTATCTCCTATATGAATGGACTGAGGAAGCATGCAGTCTCCATGTCATGGCTAAATTAAGGCATTCAGAATGTATATGTTTCCTTCAGCAAACTTTGTGTGTGTATATATACATAGTCTCTGTGTAAACTCATTTAAACCATTAGAATTCTTATTTACCTCTCTTTTTTGTTGGTTTGTTAAGGTGAACATAATGAATATATATTCAATCAGTATCATTTGTTAAGTGTTCTGCTTGCAGAATGAAAAAAAAAATAAAGATCTGAGTCATGGAATCAATTTAGAGAGATTACTTTTCAGAAATAATTAAAAATAATAATAAGCATGTTGGTACCATGAAACTGCATTTAGTGTACACAAAGCCTCCTGGCATGGTTAGGATATGCCTCTTTTAGAGTATTTGAAGGTTTTTATGTAGCCTCCTTATCCTGTTGACCAGCTGTATTTTACGTATGTGTTTGAAATTGTAAACCACAAAAAGCAACAAACGTTAAAGCAGCATTAAAAAATCATTCATCCTACCCTGAATGGCTATAGTATTTGTGGAATAGATATAAAATGGCACGATTTACTAGAACAAAGATCAAGAATTAAGACACTAATGCCCCATCTGTTTAGTAGCTCCCAATTCTTGATGTTTACAATAATTGTGTTCTGTGGAATGAAAGGAAAACGAGTTTGTGGATGTGAATGGGTTTTTTATTGTAGTTGTTGATAAATATATTCAAATGTAACTAATGTCCTTATGTAAAATGTAGAAAATAGAACTAATTAGATTTTTTTTTACTATAATTTACAACTAAAGAATCTCTCTCAACCTAACCTGTTTCCAATTTTGTTTATAACAACATTCACTTAGATTTTTATTAAAGAAAATTTTATAAATATGACCTTGGGCATGGAGAGGAAGAGCTAAATAGATTTAAAGATGAGTGATAATCACTTTTGAGTAATTTTATTTATGAAAATGTAAGCCAATGCAAATCTTTGAAATGTGAACTTTCCCCCCATGAGAACTCAAGATTTGGCCCAGAAATCTTTGCTCTAGATGAGTAAAAAGATACCACATCAGGAGCCATATAGTGCAGTACCAACTTAACATAAAGAATTAAGATGACAAGCGATGATATCTTTATTTGTCCCACACTTCAACTGCTTATGAAGATTACAGCTCATAATTGCCTTTGAAAGATGTAAAGTGTGATTATCAAAACAATTGAAAAGGCTTACAGTTTTTCACTACTCACATTCAATGTTAGAATTTCAACATAAAGTAGACCCTTTTTAAATTGCTTGTAAGAAGATGAGAGCATGAACTCCAAAATACCACTTCCTCCCCATGAAAGAGATTGTCGTCTATACTATACTATACCAGACACTGATAATTTTCTCACAAAACCTTTGCAATCGCGTTGTCACACTCACACTAATGCTGTTTACAGATAGAAAAACTAGGTTCAAAAAGAATAAGACAGTTTCTCAAAGACAGATGGTGTATAAATCAGTCTGGATTTCAACCCAGGTATAAATTTTATTTCTGGGTATTCGTTTTGTTTTTGTTTTTGATTTTTTTTTTTGAGGACAGCGTCACTGACCCTCATATGTGGGACCAAACTGGGGCCATTGGCTTCCCAAGCCAGCGCTTAACCACCACGCCACTTGGCCAGCCCCCCAGGTATAAATTTTGAGGCTTCAAAACACTTGTGATTATAAGGCAGTGAGGGTAAATCACTTCCAGGTAGCCTGGGAAAACCACTATCATGAGAGCCTGATGAAAATATTTCTCATTATAAATACTTGCACAGTAAAATTTGGTTCTTCTGAATGAAAACAATTTAAATGTTTAGTATAGGGGGCAAGGTAACATATCGAAGAGAGTATACTTTGGTGTCAGACATTTTCTTTTTCTGGCAAGTGTTTATTGTTTGGCCACCTAACTTCTCTGAACTTCAGTTTAATTATTTGTAGTAGAGAATTATTTCATTTTATGTAGAATATTAATGAGAATGCCTGCAAAGTAGTGAATACATTAAAACATTTTTTATCAATTGACAACTGTGGTTATTATACATACAATCTTTCCAAAGTAACAGTCTGTGAAAATATATAACTTTTCCTAGAACATCTCTTAGCCTTTCAAATTTTGAAATGAAGTTTTTGTACATGGCACCCAATTAAGGTGAGGCTTGGTGAGGCTTTGCAGGTGAACCAACTCACTCTGCCAAAATTTATCAAATACCGGGTTGACCATTTGGCTTTTTTCATCATATAGTTATAACCTGAAGCAAGAAAGCAATGGCCTTTGCAAGAAAAGTGAATCCATTATTTCAGAGAAATTCAACTCAGCAGGTGGTAGGACATGAGATGTAAAATGCTTAAGGCTGATGCAAGGGCAAGACTCAACCTTTACCCCAAGAGGAGGCGAAAAATTCCTTCTCCATCCAACTTATTCTCAACTCTTTTGCTAATAAGAAAATGTATGTTTAGTAAAAATCTAGGATGGCATAATATTACAACCAAATAAAATGGAATACAAAATAAATGGGATGAAAGTGAAGGAATAAATAAGAGTTTAGGGAAACTGCCTGCTTCTGCTGTATCTCACTCCTTTCTGACAATTCGAGTAGCGAGTGCTGAAGAAGGAAGCAGTCCAGAAATGCTGGAAGGGTACATTGAAAGACGGCATTTATTATGGTTTCAGCAAATTCTGAAATTGAAAAGCAACTTTACTGGACAAAGAAAGGATCAGGGAAAAGTTTTGTGGAGATCCACTTTTATACCATGCCTTATCTTTTATTTATTTGTGTGGAAACATTTTAGCAGGGAAGTTCATCCCATGATGAACCCAGTGAATCATATTGATGCTCTGAAATTCAAATTAAACACAAAAGTCAATTATTATTATTATATTGAAAACCATACAAAACATTTTGTTTTACAATCCTTTAGTAGACCTATTTGAGTTTAGCAGTGTGTTTGTATTTCTTTCAAAGTATCAAAGTGGAATAAACCAGCCGAAACACTGTCTGAAAAGCAGGTTAATCATTCCCATCCTTCATCATTAGCTGTGTGAGCCATGTGAAAACCCTATAGTTACTCTTTGGGTGACCTTGAGAGACTCCATACCTCTAGGAAAACTAGCTATTTCTGGAATTGAACTGTCCTAAGTTGCTCTGACAGCCATATGTTTAAGTCATGATTTCAGTGCCTAGAGAAATTTTTGTCAGGCTCCCAAACAAGTCAGTGAATTCAGGAGAACTGCCCTGTGGCTTTGTAAGAACATGGTTGGGGAAGGTCAGTCAAGGTTCAGGAAGCCTTTGTCACATGCTTAAGAAGGCCCAAACACAAGTCCTGTTCTCAGACTGAGCAACTTCTATCTCCCCGTATATGCCTGCGGAAGGCCCCATAAATTATGAAAAAAAAAATCCATTACAAAATGTGGCTTCCTCTCATCACAGTTCCTAAAATCAATGCACAATTTGACTCTGAACAATATGTAAGAACAAAAAATAAAAATATCGAACGGGCTAATACTTTTCTTGATAAGAACTTGAGAGGCACTGGGAAAATGTTAAGAAGAAGAAAAAAGAAAAACATTTTAAAACTAAATTTATTTAAACCTTATAATAGTTTCTCTGCTATAATACATGAGTACAGGTAAGAGAAAGGGTAAAATTTGAAATTGTAGTCCCAGATTTTCTTATTCTTTCTTTTGAAATATAATTCTTACTCTAAAGTTGCTAACATTTCTTATCTTTCAAACACATTGATTAAGCTATAAAAGTATAGCCTTCAGAGCTCAGCCTATCAAATATGGAAAAATCAGTACTTTTATAAAAGCTTTAAAAAAATGGCTTTTGAACAATATTAAGTAGTTTTGTGTTCATGCCATTTTTATTTGAAGAGGGCTCAGTAACCATCCTTTGTTCAGATCATTATTTCTGTCTAGTTTCCAAATCCAAATTTGAGATTTCCTCATTTAACAGCATCCTCTGTTTGATGACACACCTGCTCAAGCCTCTGTTTTTACTTTATTATACTCATTTGCAGAATTCATATATGTATATATTACTGCTTTGGAGTTTCCAGAATATATTTCATACCAAATCTTTACAAATGTAATAAATAACCTACTCAAATTATTTTTAGAACTGATTAGCTCAATTCAAATGTTCCTCTGAAAGAATAATTGTGAACAAAAACATCAAAAAAAATATTGAGAAAAAAAATCTATGCATAGTGACTGTTCTACCAGATGTAAAAATATACATGAAGAAACTATAATAATTAAACTCAATAGTTCTGGCCCAGAAAGTCTTGTACAGATATAAAAACAATGAAGACCCCCAAACAGATATAAGAACAATTGAAGAACCCCCAAACAGACCCAGGCATATGTAAGAAATTTTGTATGAAAAGAAAGTATTCCAAATCAGTGTGAAGTAATTATTTCATACACAGAACAGGGTTATGAATCATACATTAAAAGAACAAACAAACAAAAAGAACTTAAAGTTACATTTGAACCTCCAACTGTAAATAAGAATGGGTTCCTGGTATAGAAAGAAATCTAAAAAAGTCTTATAAATCAACTAAATCAATATAAAAGACAATGCACAGCAAGATGTGTACAGAGGATGAAATGGTACATTTACAAGGAGATTCTGCTAACAGAAATTCGAGAGCACGTATTCAACTGCAGTTGTGATCAAGGAAATGCAGACTTAAACAACGTGATGTCATGGCTATCAGATTTAAAAAAAAACACTTTTTAAAGAATTTACTGTTAATATTTAATGTTTATATGAGTTGCTGGTAATAAAATTGGCAGCAATCTGTTAGTATGTGTCAAATGATAAATATGTACACAATTTAAATCTGTAATTCTGTTTCTAAGAATCCATTTTTTTTATTACTTTCAGGTATATAAAACAACGTACTAGTTAGACATTTATTACACCCCTCACAAAGTGATAACTCCCCCCCAATCTACTACCCCTCTGACATCATATATAGCTGTTACAATCCATTGACTCTATTCCCTATTCTGTACTCCACATCCTGTGACTATATATCAAAAAAAAAATGTATACACATTTTAAGAAAGGAAGAAACTATTGAAATTTTAATACTCAACATACACCAATAACAAAAGATGAATACAAGGCATATTTGACTTCTGCAATTATAAGAGGTGCTCAGAGTGGTTACCATCAATGTGATTTTAGTATAGTTTTTTCCTTTCTTAAAATGTGTATACATTTTTCATACACCCGTATTTAATGATCGCATTAAATACTATTTAGTTCACTTTAAATACTATTCTACTTCAGCTTCAGGTGTATAGCACAGTAGTCAGGCATCTACACAGTCTGTGAAGTGATCTCCTGATAAGTCCAGTACTCATCTGCTATCATACATACTCTTTACATTATTGATTATATTCCCCATACTGTATTTCATATCTCCATGACTATATTGTGACTACTAATTTGTTTTCTAATCCCTTCCTCTTCTCTCCCATCCCCAATCTCCTCCCATCTAGCAAACATCAGTTTTCCTCTTCTATATATCTGAGTCTATTTCTGTAGGAATCCATTCTGTAGATATTTTAGTGCAAGTGGGGAAGGTTATACATAATGGAGTTTTAACATAGGATTATCTGTAAATGCCTCTACAATTAAACATATCTTAAATGTTCAAACATCAGAGAATAGTTGAATACATTTTGAAATATTCACATTATGGAACTATATGTAGTGTTTTTTGTTTGTTTGTTTTTTAAAGATTTTATTGGTGGAGGGGAACAGTGTTGGAGAATTGGGGGAGGGGAACAGACAAGTTGCTGTCTTTTTGTTCTTCAGTCTAGTTGTGGAGGACGTTGCTTCACTGGCCCATGTTGGTATCATCATTGTGCTCTTTCCGAGTGAGGTAATCAGTCACCAGCCATTGGACAGACGCTCACAACGGCTCACAGCAGCTCACACCAGCTGCCGGCCACTTACTGTAGACTATGGCAGCCCACTGCAGCAGGGGCTGCAGCCTACGCTGTCGCCTGCAATTCACAGCAGCGCAGCTCCAGATGGAGCTTTTATCACCATCTTATCCGTAAAGGGCACAGCATCACTAGCCCTCATGTGGGATCCAAACCCGGGCCTTGCTGCTCAGAGCTGGCATCCCAAGTCACTCGGCCAGCCCTATATGTAGTGTTTTAAAAAGATGAAGTAACTCTTCACCCATTGCCACAAAAAGGTACTTAGAATGTATCGCTGAATCAAAACATAAACATCTAGGGCCGGCCGAGTGGCGCGGTGGTTAAGCGTTGGCCTCGGAAGCCAGCGGCCCTGGTTCGGTCCCACATGTGAGGGCCAGTGACACTGCCCTCAAAAAAAAAACAAAAAAACACATAAACATTTAAATAGGACGATCTCTATTTTGCATTATATGTATATCAAATAAAATATAGATCTGAAACATCTTTTTATTTTATCCTTTCCATATTGTTCTTTTATTAGTGGACATGTACATCTTTTTTTTTTTTTTTTTTTTTTGTGTGTGTGTGTGTGTGTGTATCAGTAACAAAAAGGAAAAAAAAAAGGAAAGAATTTAATTTAGAATCCTGGATACAGAAGAAATGAATCAGTGACACTAGACTTCACTTAAAACCCCAGAAGCCTGGCTCTAGGTTTCCAGAGACAGCTTTGTTATTACAATTATCACCCAGGAAGAATTGCTGAGATTTCATTCACTTCTCTTGGAAGTTGAGGAGGACATGGTAGCAGTGCTAGAGTTCATACTCATTTACTTTGTTGTCCTAAGTACATAATCATCCAGGAGTAACACTTCTTTTCAGAAATAAGACACCTGGTTGAGAATGTTAGGCATTGCTCCAAGGAATGTGCTTATAGGTTTACTGTAAACTCAATAACAAGTGATTGAAAAGCAGAGGCTGTCAGTCAACTGAGCAGACATGGTTGAGTCTGAAAGACTCGCTGGTGCCTGCTGTAAACACCACATCATTTTTTTGTATTATCAATGTGGAGACTTACAGCCATGTTTTTTTGTTTGTTGGTTTCAGGCAGACTTCATTTTAAATACTCTAGGGAGCATATGTTTAACTATGTTAGTGTCATAATGATGGGATCCACAGTTCTTTGCCTAACTCGGTCTATAGACGCTGGAACTCAAATAACGTAATTCTTATAGCCCTGTTGTTAAGTGAATCCCCTCTTATCCCTCATGTTGAAGGACATTTAAGTTTTGCTCTGTGGTTTCCCATGACCATTATGTAAGTAAACAGTCCCAGCCCCCTAACAGGCATGGTCTTTTCTCTCGTTTGGAAGCCTACGTTTTCTGTTGTGTTTTTCCCCCCACATAGCCTCAGCTAGGAGATTAAGTTTTAAAACAGAAAGTATGTTTCAATGTTTCAAGTTTCTTTGTTTTCACCCCTAAGAAATATGCCATCATGAACATTCAATATTTATGGAGGCATTAACAAAAGAAAACAAAAAATAAGTTAACCTTCTGGTCAAGAGAAAAGTATAATTTGCATCCTTATACAAAGAAAGACAGCAATTTTTCCATCAATGAATATGCATTACATTTTGGGCGTCTATTTTCTATGGGTTCAAAGCACTGGTTTCTGTCCAAAGGATGAAAAGATGAGGCTCAATCTCTGATAAATATATGTGCAGGATTTTACTGAAACACTCCTAAGTTTAAACTCTGATGATTACATTTTAGCATTGAGTCCTGGTGGATGAGGTTAGCATTTTATTTCTCTCCTACCTTAAATAGGCCTGCATTTCAGAAGAGCAGGAAAGTGAAGGATAAGTGTGGCTCAGTAAAGCATGGCATGTGCCAGCCTCCAGACTCTGGTTTAAAAGAGGGGGATCTCCCTTCTGCTCTGGAGATCAAATGAGAGTAGAGGTTGGGAGTAGGGGCCAAATGACCTGTCTTGGATGGGCATGAAGACAACAGCGAGGCTTCATTCAAAACAAGCTCAACACAATAAATGTCCAAATCAGGGTATAGCAGAGCAGTTTCAGGGGAACCTGGGTCATCTCCTAAGCTCTGCTAATCACTGAGCTGAGACAAGTTACTTGACCTTTCTATATCTCTAATTATTCACCTGAAAATTAGGAATAAGAGCCACTTCACTTTTTTTTCCCTATGGAGCCTAAATTAGATAAGTGCTCAACACAGTGCCTGGTACATGATAAATGCATAATTAACATTTTTAAAAATGTTATTGATATTATTTCTATCCTTATTAATATTATCACTATTATAATAAATAATATGTTTTCCTCCCAGTGAGGTTAGAAATCAGCAAGTCCAAAGAAATTTCACTGTAGGTACCATTACTGAAGAAGACACTGATATTAAAATCTTTTTATTTAACGAATAGTCCTATGTTACTATAACTTGTTACAAAAATGCCACACATCAAGGAACACATGTCTCTCTGTACAATTTAGGATTTAGTGGATGCATTAAAGATTCTAGAAGAGATGTCACGCATGAGCAGTCATTATAGGCTTCAGATAATCCTGTCTCGGAGATGACACTCTATAGTCCTCTGAGTCATGGGACCACCTATGTTAGGTCAGTGAGAACGCACAATGACTTCTCCTTGGCACCAGGACTCATGCATAGACAAAAATATGTAAATGTTGCAGTTTGCAAATTGAGTATGTCCCCATCCCTTCCTCTATTTCTTTTTGAATACTAAAGGCTGTGTCTCTTTTTGAAATTAAGCAAGAAAATGATCTCTTTATAGATCTTCCCATATATCCATATGCCTAAGGCCCCAGACCATACTGAACATTTTCAGAAACTTGACAGCAGCTCAGGTATCAGTGCCTAAGCTTCCACTGGACTGAAAACTGCCCTCCCTGATCCTGCCCCTACAAAGGTACACGTGGCATTCCAAATGGTGACAGGCACACGTCCAACTCCAAAGTACTGGAGTCATGCTGATTAGGGATATTCTGATTGTTACCAATACCAATAAAAATGATTCACAGAGGGAATTCTTCTCAGTGCAATTATGCTTTAACTTCTCCTGCTGGGTTTAATGTTTCTAAGTGCTTCCCAGGTTAGCTAGTCCTCCAATTGCTTTGGAGAGCAGTTACTTGACTACCTCCTTCTGCGGTCCTGAGGGAGATAGCCCCAAGCAATAATGGCAGCCCTGCAGCTCTTCAGGAGGCTGTGCTCCGGGGAGTGGGTGGAGCAGGGGATACTGGTGTGAGAGCTGGGAAACCGGGTTTCCTTCCTCACTAATATTAGACTGTAAGCTCCCCGAGAGCCAGGAACACTCAGACAAAGAAGTGGATTAAACAAGCCTTATCTAAGGTAGAATCTAGAAGAGCAAAACAGACATTGGGGTGAAGTGTGAGTAAAAGAAGGACTTACTGGGAGATAATTTGCTATTATATTCAAGCATTTCTGCCCATTTTCTGAGCAGAGACAATGGTTGTTTTATTCCAGATTCTTTTTTTTTTCAAGGATGTTTCTGTAGAAAGCAATCTTAGCAGATGGAGATAGTGCCTCTCTTCAGAGTCAGGGTAGGTTTTCTTACAGCCTTGGAAGACGCAGATAGCATTTCTCTCTGGGGCAAAGGGTGCTGCACATGCTTCTCCTAATAAGAGATGTGGGGTCCCCAAGTTCAGGCTTCCTGTCCTGTGATACACCTCGCTCCATATGGAGATATCATCTGGACATTGCCCTGTGGAAATCGGGGTATGGAGCACTGATGCAAACACGATACTCATGCCGATTGTTATGCCTTGAATAATAAAGTCCTCTGTCTTTGACCCAGTAGTCTTATGTTTGCCAGCACCCATGAAACTGCAGCAGAATAAAGCATTAGCTTGCAAGTAGGGTTTTAAAGTATTAGACGCTTCCTAGATTTTGACAGAACATAGAGAAATAAAGATACAGCATATAAAAGAACTCTAGAGGGATCACAGGGTAAACACCAGCCTGCAATTCCCTTTCCTAACGTTTAATAAAGGTTTACTTAGTGTTCATTCATTTGTTCATGTATTGAGCAGCTTCCATATGGCAGGCATCACTCTAGGTATCAGGAACACAGTACTATGACTGACAGCCCCCCTCCTTCTTGTCGCATGCCTACTCATGAGCAGACACAAATATAAATAGGTGAATACATTTTTAAATCATAGATGGTTATGAATATTATAAAACAAAATGAAAAAGGATAATGTAATTAGGGACAGCTTCTTTAATTAAAGTGGTCAGGGAAGACATTCCTAAGTGATAACGTAGGTTGAGGTCTGCCATGTTGATATTTGGGGAAAGAACATTTCAGGAGGAGAGAGAAAAATAGAGGGAGAGAAACAGAGGGAGAGAGTGAATACGAAGGAGCGACAAAGAGAGAATGAGAAAGGGAGGAAGGGAGGGGAAAGAGAGAGAAAGAGGGAGAGAGAATATGAGTATAAACACGAGGCTTGAACAAGAGGAATAAAAGCAGGGTTGCTGGAACATAATGAGTGAGAGGAAAAGTGATACTGGATAAATTTAGCAATTTGTGCAGGAGCCAGATCATGTTGGAAATTATAGACTACAGTAGGCAATCACATGGGACAGAAGTTAAATTGGCTTACTTTCTTCGTTTTAAAAAAGACACAAAGTTTATTGATGCCATGAATATTCTGAAAATAAGGAATACATTTGTGCTGTGGAATGGCTTTCTAGAAAAAAAATGAGAAAAAACTGCCTTTACCTAGAAACTTTTGGAGAATAGCACTAAGCATATGTGCAATGTGCAGTTAAGTACTACCCTTACTATTAAAATACTAATACTACTACTGAAAATAATATAAGGTTGAAGAAAAGGATGAAGACAGAGAAGAGAAAAAAGAAGACAAGAAGGAAAACAACATATTATGGAGAGATTCATGTGCAAGAACTATGCTCAGTGCTTTACATACCTTTTCTAAACTTCAATATTACTCTGAAAAATGCGTTGATGCCCCTTTCAGAGATTGAAATTCAGGCTCAGAGAGGTCAAGTTTTCCGTCTGAGATCTTCCGTCTAGCCTGTGCCTCAGCTGGGATTTGATCCCCGCAACCACCTGGATCCAAAGTCAGGGTCTTTGCAGAGTATGTGGGCTTTATTCTAGTGTAGCATCTTCACCCTGAAGACACCTCTTTCCTCACAAAGCAGGCCGCTTTGTCTTCAACTGATAGAGAATTGTAGTGTCCTAACACAGATTGTTAGGTTCCGCTGTAGGACAAAATGATTGGTGGTTTTTATTTGCATTGTTTGCAAAGCCTGGCTCTCTACAGCCACTGAAATACAACATGTAACATAATTTTTTCCTCCAGTGGTTGCCATTTCAGACAACAGATGTACAATGTCTATACAATAAGATGGGCAGAAGTGCCTGAATCGATCATCTAGCCTGAAGAACATAGCTGACCCATGCTTTATTCCAGGTGCTTCTTGGAGTTGGTCCTTTGGAAGAGAACTTAGGAGTTTCTGGAAAATATCTGTAAAGAGAAATGCTTGTTATCATACTGGAGAAAATACTTCATAAATGCACAAAGTCAAAGGGAACATAAAAGATTATCTGAACTAAAAAGGTAGGTTTTGATCTAATAACAGAAAATCAAAAATGCAGGGATCTGAAATTCAGCCTTTGGCTAGTTAGTAAGTAATAACATGTTACACTGGGAAAAAAATGCCTAATAGAGATTGTCTAGATGGGTGTTTCCCCAACTGTGTTACAGATAATGCATGTTTCTAGAAATTCTAATATTTTTTGAAATTAATATTTCATAGTTTGAAAACTTTCAGCAGAATTTATTTATCCATATCATGTGTTTCTTAGTAATAGATCTCTGTATAGTTTTATTTGGGGAAGGAGTATAACCATGTTAATATGTGTGTTAAAACCAGGAATATATAATTAAATGTATATTTTTCCAGCCTACATTTCATTGTGGAAGTCAATGACATATAAGTCAAATTTTGGATTGTTCTATGAAAAGATATCTTTAGTGAGGACTCTAAGTAAGTTGGAAGGTCCCATTTTGTCACTTCCCTGTTTGACTTTTCTGCATGGTAGTTAAGTGTGGATGGCTGGTGTTCCAGTAGTTCACAATTGTTTTTTTTTTATGTTTGTTTTTTTAGGATAAAATCCACAAAGTTAGCAAAACCAGGCTGCTTTGTTTCAGTCTCAGCCTATCCTAGACACTTGTAGCTGGACCAGCCCTTACGGTTTTTATTATGATTGCAAGATGGGCTCAGCAGTAATTTGCAGGAAACTTAAACAAAACAAACAAACAACAAGGTTTATTCCTTACAAGTTCTGGAGACCACATGCCACCCCTGGGGCCACACAGGGAGGCTGAGGAGAGAAAGAGTGTGCACATGGGCCTGAGGCCCTGCCTTTGTTGGGCTGGAGGGTGGGGAATGATGGTTTCAAATACTCATTCTTTATGGGTGAATTTAAAAGCTAGGAGTGGGAATCTATAAAAAAGGAAAACAAAAATAATTTGATGTTTCCCAAGAACTTCAGTAGCTTTGATATAGCTGGAGAATAAAAATGAGTTGCTTTCTTCGGGAAATATGTGATCCTGGTATGGAATTACACAATTGAAGAGGTAGACAAAGGCCAAATTATGAAAGGTGTTTTATGCCAATCTAAGGAATTTAGGCATTATACTCTAGGCAGTGTGGCACTAGTAAACAATTTTAGGCGAGGAGAAACAAGATCCAATTTGTGTGCTTGAATGTCCTCCCTGGCATCAACGTGGAGAATGGATAAAGGAGGCTGACTGTGGAAGTGGGCGAGGTGGGGCATGAAACCAGATAGAAGAAAGCCAAATTGGAGCCTGCTGGGATGGTCCAGAGCAGGTAGCAAGAGGGTGCAAAGCGCAGCAGTAGAAACTTCTTTGACTGACTAGTTAAAGACCACTACACTTATTCATGGAACAATGCCAGTGACCACCAGTCATAGGAGATAAAAAAATGCTGACTCTTATACAAGAGAAAGCCCATGTTTGAGGCAACTGATTCCATGAATTAAAATTTAAACAAACAACAACAACAACAAAATAAAACCCAAACTTCCCATTTTCCTTTTTTTTTTTTTAAACACAAAAGTCACAGCCATCTTCAGCTTGCTCCATGCTAAAGATGGTTATGATTTCTCTGCCACTTTGCAGACCTCTCCCTTGCCTAGAATGAGGGCACAGAGCCTACTCATCTCTTCATGTCTGTAGTCAAGGAGGCTTCCATTTTCCTAGGGGCCACCCTTCCTGGGACTGAGAAGATGCTGTGGCATTTAGAGCTGTGCACACTTGAAACATTGTAACTGATGCCAGGGTCATTTTCACTGAGGTAGTACCGTTGATGCTATAGAACCAATGACCACAGCATCAATGAAAACCTGTGTAGCCTCTGATTCAGAAGAAATCATCATTTCTTTAGGAACATAAAAATAATGACACCATTAGAATTTCTTATCATCTCTAAAATTAAAACAGAAGTATATGTCCAGCCTCACGAGTCCTTATACCAACCTCCTACCCACCGAATTCTGAGGATGTTCTGAGCTTTTGAACAATCCCACCTCTGAAATATAGTGTTTACTTGGCAACCTTTTTGGAAGAGCTGCAAAAATTTCTGAATGAGAATTCTAGCTGAGGAGTTACATTTTTATCAGGGTCTTCCTCTAGAGGCTGTAAGTTATCTTCTTTATTATAATGATGGCTTTTGATATCATTTATATTCCATCCACCACTCTCATCAACGCTACCTTACCAACCATATTTCTGGGAGAAATGCATCATTGTATGAAGAATTAGAACTCAAGTCCTCCATGATGTTTTTGCCCACCATCTATATTATTTTATAAAGACTCCTACCTTTGACTTTATTCCTTTAGGGATCTTTTTTCTTTCAAACACATGAAATGCATCACCTTGTATAAGAGAATGTATCCAAGAACCACTACTCATGAGGGATTTTGGCAGAAAGTACCATTTTATGCTTTGTGGCAGAGGCTGAGTATACATATTGAGGGAGACATTGTTAGTATTGCATACACAGTGTGCTTAATAAATATTCTAATTAGAATATAATTATTAAGTAGCTTAGGAATTAATACATGAAAGTAGCTTTACCTATAGAAAAGTATATTTTGTTTATTTATATTTGGACTCCACCTAGTTCCCCAAGAGAATTTGGAGTGGCTGGCACTGTACACTACCTCTGCTTTATTGTCATTATTCTGCCAAAAGTTTTACTTCTGTCCTAGAGCACAAAATCAAAAGTAAAGGACTTTATTGCATAGGATAAAACTTTTTTTTTGTTCCAATTTTTCTTTGTTTCTTTCTTTCTTTCTTTCTTTCTTTCTTTCTTTCTTTCTTTCTTTCTTTCTTTCTTTCTTTCCTTTCTTTTCTTTTCTTTCTTTTCTTTCCTTTCTTTCTCTTTCCATAAGAGCAATGTGTTCACTGAGACAAAAAGGCAGTAATAGGTAGTTTGGGAATTAGGAAGAAAAGAACCATGATGCCTAGTGTTTGTTTTTCACAAATGGAAGTGAAACCACTGAGATACGAATGGTGGAACTGCAACTTTGGAGCATTTATTAAACAAAGCTTTTCAAAGAGTATAGGTATTTCCTCATGTCCAGAAAACATCCTGGCTACAACCCTATAAAATTAGTAAGAATCAGGAAAATCACAGATATTGAGATGAATGAGTTTATGGAATGATGATTTCTAGAGAGCACTTAATCCATTGCCTGTACTTCACAACAAGGAAACTAAATCTCAGAGAGGTTAAGCAACTTTTTCGATATCACAGAGTAACAGAGGCTAACAGGCTTTCTGAACCCTACTTCAAAATGATGATTATGTGATATGCTCCCAGGCAGCTTATTCTCGGGGGAAAGCCCTGGGTAAGCCTCTCCCTTCCACAAAATACACAGGTGTATTTGGGAACTAAGGCAAATTTATTTTATGAATTTTTGATAGAAGATACATTCCTGATTGAAAAAAAAAGAAAGAAAGAGAAAAGAAACAACATTTGAACCAATTTCGGAGATCAAAGACTGAAATTAAATGTGATGTAATTCAAATCAGATTTTAAAAACTAGAGAGAACACTTTATGTAATTCTCTTAAGGAAGGCAGACATGAGAATACATTATTTCCAAATGCTTAAAAAGGCCTTTATTGCATTTAGTTGAGACTCCACCAGTTAAAAGATTAAAGAATCCTCCTTGGGTTTCTAGAAATACTTAGTAACCCAGTTTCAGAAGATCCCATTATATTACAGAAGGGTCATGTTTGAGAGCTCTTGGATATGAATGGTTAGATTTAGGGGAAAAGAAGAGTCAGCATAATGAAGGGGAAGTATTCTCCTTTTTGGAGTTTCACCTTTAGTAATTAAATTAATCAAATAGATATTTTTCATTTTCCTTCCATAAGATATGTATTTAGAGACCACTCAGATATAAATTGCTCTGAGAATCATGCTAATTGGTTCTCTGATAATTCAAGAGATAACTTCTTGATGAAGATAATGATAAGCTCTCAAGGGTATATAAGGAAATTCAATTTTTATGAGCAGTTTTACTCAATTTTTTTTTCAAGTTATAAATAAGAAGAAACACTCTAGAATGGAAGCATGAGAAGGGTCCCTCAAAGGGATAGTAATGCTGATATTCACTGACTCTAATCTTCAAGGGAAAAGGAGGGAAATTTCCAAATCGCAATTTTAAAGAATCAGTCTCTCAGGTAACAGTTACAGTTTTCCCAAAATGTAAAGACTGCTCAGTTGCTCATATTCCAGTAGTCCATGCAGGAGAGAAAGATCTTTTTCCACCTCTGTGCTTCACAAGAAATGTTTAAAATATTGAGAGCAGAGAAGTAGAAATGACCTGAGAATCCAGGAGCCTGGTCTCAATTGGTTGACCGATCTGCTTCATTCTTTGCTGCAGAACTTTCATTTGTTTTGATGTACACCTTCACATGACTCGTAAAAGCAAATAGAGGGGTAACTTAGGATAGGCCTCATACCCCTTGGCAGTCACTGATCAGGCATAAATGTGTGACCCAGTCCTGCCTGAGCCAAAGAGCAGGCAGGTAGATCTATCATTGTGCCTTCAAGAGGAGAAGCATCCCTCTTTTTCACTACGTATGACCATATGAGACCAAGAAACTGCTACAGACATTATGTCCATTTACATTTAAGTTGGGCATTCAATAGATCATTCATTAGTCAACAAATATTGAGGTTCTACAATGTTTATCCCACTGTTTTAGGTGCAGGATTTATAGGAGGGACAAGAAAAACAGAGACCCTGCCCACCAATATCTAGACTCTAATAGAGTCACATAATCGTGTCAGATCTGTGGTTGTTTCTCTGAAGTAATTAGTTCATTTCAACATTAGTTTAATTTGTTATTTTTAGACATTCCAGTGGCCTTGTTAAAGAGAGGAGGCAATATGCAGAGGAAATGATAACATTCAACAGAATAATAAATATTTCCACTGAAGCCTCTTCTTCACGGCAAATGTACTGTTTCCTCATTTCTAGGATCTTGAGTCTAGAAGATAGGTCGTATTCCGTTGTTATTACCAAGTGTATGAGTAGAGTTGTTTTTTGTGAGCCTTTCCCACTATGTTCACAAGCACGATCTCGTTTGTCAGAGCTGATGGCGGTCCGGAGGCGCACAGCTTCCTCAGGTTATAAATACTGGATTCTTCCCCTCCAGCACCCAGTTGCTTGAATTTCAAAGGTCAGCACCATTCTTAATAAAAAAATAAAGACCGAAAATCCCTTATAAATTGTTGTGGAGGGCCTCAGTTGGAACACTATTTTTAAAGTGCTTAAACTGAAACAATAAAGAAGGCGGTAAACCATGGTATATTGAGACATTTCTTCCAAGTTCAATTTTTTAAACAATAATGCTTTTTATTGGCTTTAATGTATCCTTTATTCTATATCATGTTTGTCATAAATATAGACTTCCAAAACCACAAAGAAAAAAATATTAACATTCTTAAGAATGTTTGCAGTCTCACCAAGGATTGATGGTTTGCTTCCTTTGTTTGGTCAAGTTGTGATACTTTTTGCAAGTGGTATTTGACAAATTCATAATACTAATAATTGCCCTGATATTGCTCTTACTGCGTAACCCAAATGTATTTTATTTCCACATGTATAGTAGTTACTCAGAATATCTGTATATTTGAAAAGTAAAATTCAACTTAGAACATATTCATGAAAAGGCTAACTGTCTCAAGTGCAATATTACCACACACAGGAAACATAAAACAAATGAAAAAGTAAACCCTCAACAGAAGACTCACTTTGGTAATAAATTAATAGCAATTCAACACAAAATTCATTAATATATTCATAAGTAAGTGGTAGAGAAAATTTAGAGAAAATATGACTGCCTCCAATTAAGGAAGTACCAGACATGACTTTTAGGAGAAGATGACACTGAGGTTTTTAAGGTTGAGTAGGAGTTTGTCAGATCAAAAAATAAAAGTTCCAAAAGGTATAAAAACAGAGAAAAAAGATCATAGAATGTGATAAATATATTCATTACTGCCTCAGCACAAAGTGTGTGTGTGTGTGTGTGTGTGTGTGTGTGTGTGTGTGTGTGATGGAAGAGGGTTGCTTATAAAGAAGAGAATGGAGGACCAGCCTAGTGGCGCGGTGGTTAAGAGCTGGTTTGGGATGCCAGCAGCCCTGGTTCGGATCACACGTATGGAAGCCAGTGACACTGCCCTCAAAAAAAAAAAAAAAAAGAGAGAGAATGGAGAGGGATATAGGGGACAGATCATGAAGAACTTTAATACTTGAATTTTTATCCTACAAAATAAAAGAAAAGGGGGACCTAGTAAAAATGAAAGAAAACATTAGATGGAGAATCACATGGTCATGGAAAAATATTAAATAAAACCATAGTTAGCAATTGAATAGTATTCTGAAATAAAATGCATCTTAACAATTAAAATATATAAATTATTGTCACACACTGAGTATTTTGCTTATGAAATTATGTCTAGTTGCATGTTCCATTCAGATCAGCTTATATCATCTGGCATTCAGAGACTCAGAATGCTATCTGTCATCAACTTCACCGTCACCATGTTCCTACTGCCACACAAAGCGCTGTCTTCCCCCATCCTGTACATCCCTCCAAAGGTAGCAGCATTTGGACGTACACAGTTGTATTGCACACATGAGCACTTTGCCCATTCCTGGCTCATTCTCCACTCCGTCAAAAATTCAGATCAGATCATGTCACTCCTTTAAGTTAAAACCTTCAGTGGCTCCCTACTGCACTTAGAATAAAACCTGAATTCCTTTACATAACCAACAAGACCATGTAGGATCTAGGGTTTGTCTCACTTTTCCAGTCAAACACTCTCATTGTCACTCACTAATTTCCAACCATGTTGGCTTTGTTCAGTTTCTAGAATAATTTATGCTTTTTCCTGACATATGGACCTTTAAACTCACTGATTCTTTTGTACAAGATGTCCTTTCTATTAGCAGAGCTACTCCTTTATATACTTCATATTATAGATTAAATGCCACGAGGCTCAGAAAGGCAGTTCCATATGGTTCAAAGTAACATTATATCATGCTGCTCTCCATGACCATGGTGACATTCCCTGTGGGAAGCAAGATAGAAACAGTTGGCACAATGGGATGCCCACAGGGTTTGGACTCAAATCTGTAGTTAAAATTTCAGTTGTAAAATTCACAAGCTGTGAGTGTTTGGATAAGTTCCTTAAAAATCTCTTAGCTTCCTCCATTCTATTTTGCATTCACAGATTCATTCATTCAGGCACTGTTCTAGGCACTGAGGATTAAGTGGTGACCAAGGCAATACCTCTGTACCTGTGAAACTTTGATTGATAGTAAGAGATACAAATTATAAATATATGTTAATGTCAGGGAGTGATGAGTGATGTGACATGAGTGAAGCCTCTTTTCCACAGTTTCATTAAAAAATCTTTCTTAGGAAATGTCATTTTTTCACTTTACATTTTTGGGTAAAGTGAAATTAATGACAGAAAATAGATACTGAGAACATTTTACAGAGTTACTCATGTTTGGAAATTAAGTGAAGTGTAAGGTATGCAGCATAGTGCGTGAGACCTAGCCATTATTCCACAAATGACAGTTTCCTTTCCTGCTGCTCCCATCTCCCATCATACTCTCTGGGAAAGAGAACATCATACTGATGTTGGCGAGCACTGTTATTTCTCACAAACTCTCACTCTCATATGCTCTGTGTGCATCTAAATGAGGCAAGTTGTAAGTCTCACTGAAACATATTAAGGACAAAAGGTATTTCTTTTCAAATGTTTGACCACATTTCTAATAGCGTCTTGGTTGGTAGTTCTACTGTTAGAATTCCCCAGTAAATGTAATGTAAAAAGAGGAAGGGGATTTAATTCAAACCAATTTTACTGTGAGTCTGTGATCCATCATTTTCTAACTATGTGACCTTAGTTTAAATCACATCTTTTGGAGACTGAAGTTTCTCATCTATAAGATGACAATAGAATTTTAATCATAAAGTTACATTTAGGTGCTGACATGTCATCATTACTGTATTGTGCATGTTCCACGTGCTAATACATATTCTTCACAACCATCTCCTGGTACATGTGTATTTTTATTATTCCCATTTTACAGATGAGGAAGCAGATGTACAAACAAGTTACCTGACCAAAGTCATGTCACCGGTGAGTATAAGAAACGATATTTGCAACTTGTCTACATTTAATGTGAGTGAAAAAATAACATTTGTTGTTATAAGTTATCGATGTTTTGGTGCTGTTTATTGGCACACGGCTGCTGTGTTGTTGAAGCTTTGAATACACTAATGAGGGAGCTATGGTATAAGCATTTCTCAAATTTATTTTGTTCAACATATTTACTGTAACAATTACTATATCAAGGCAATGTTCTGAGAACCTCATCACTATTAAGTTCTGTAATTTTCATGTCAGCACAATAAGATAATTCCCATTTACTATGGTACTTATGGACTAGGGTACTAAAAGGTAATAGTACCTCATACTTACCAGCTAATAGTACTGAGGCACAGGTAGGAAAGTCAATTTTCCCAAAGTCACACAGCTATTATGTGGAATAACCAGGCTTGTAAACTAAGGAACTTGAATATATGCTCCCCTGCTCTGATGCCTTCCATACATCTGACGCTGTGCTCCATAAATCTCAGACTAATTCCTCGCAGAATCCATGTGGCTAATTCCTGAACGTTGGACAGACACATGCTACTGATCTTCAGCAGAGAAGGATCTCAGACGGAGTGTCCATCTTTCCAGAGGACTCCTGTGAGCTATGTAGGTACCCGTTCGGTGCTCCATTAATTCTTTCCCTGAGTAAAGAGAGTGTAATATAGTATTTCTCTTTTTAGTCAACCAAGATCTTTGCTATGTCTTCCCATCTATCCAGTTTATTAGGTGTTGCGTATTTAAAACATTTGGATGACTAAAATTTTGACTGGTGCTGCTGTATGTTTTTTCATAACGTAAACACAGTTCTCAACTCTAGTTCCTGAAAAATACAAACCTGATCATCCCTTTCAGCAGTCCATACTCTCTGTTTCTGAGATCAGAAAGGAGAAGAGTCTTGCCTGGAGACAGCGATAATCTCCAAAGGAGAATCATTGTATTCACGTGATTTCCATTCTTGTGGCTCTGATCTCCACACTGTATCGCTGTGTGAATAAAAAATGAGAGACAACAAAAATACCTTTGCAATATGGATACCAGTAACCATCAAGAAGCAGGCTGGAGCTGGATTTAGAGGCAAGTGGGTGGCAGTGAAGAGAGAGCGCAGGTGCATGTGGTGAAGAAAGCACTGTGTGTGCCGTGGCACACGGGGCCTCATCTGCAGTGTTGGTTCAACAACACTGTTGGATGAGCAATGAGGCATGTTTGTAATTGACATGGTAACTGGAAAGAAAAACTGGCAATCGGAATGGGCAGTGCTTGTACTGGGCTGGTGGAATTTCCCCCTAAAATCCCTGTGCCTGTAGAACACGAGCGTTCAACTCCTCCACTGCCGGCAGATGTAAATTCAGGATTCAACGGCCATTTATCTGGACGCTTCAGAACGTGTACCGTTTTTTCTTCATTTTAATTGAAAAGGTGATTTAAGTGACTTAATTTAAAATTTAAGAAAAGGATTTAATTTTATGAGTTTTTTTCTTAAGTAAATGGTATTTATATAAAATGATTCCCCGCCCCCCCCATAGAGCCACCATGTGGAGGGAAAGTGGGAGTGAAATCAGAAATGGAACTCACATTGAGGCCATGCACTTTCTAATCTATACTCACCGAGAAAAATATTTCTAACTCTCTTTTTGTCACAATAGACTTAATGGATTTAAAGAAATTCCTAGTTTTTGTCTTCCTCTTTCCTGTTTTAGGTGTTTTCAGTTAATGACTGAAACGGAGTAAACTCTATTATAATTTATTTTGTACACTTTTAAAATGTAAGGAAAAATTCATCTTTTGTGAATAGGAAAATATTTTGAGAACAATGTCCTCTAAGTTAAAATATACCTTTAAAAGATGAAATTTTGAAAGATTTCAGGAACTGAAGTCAAATCAATGATCAATTGTTCAGTTTAAAGTTAATGCAGCCTGCTAAATGTGGAATTATAATATTGTACAAATTTAAACAAGTATCCTTGGTTATTATTTATATTGAGTCCGTGCTATTTGTAGTTTACTAAAATAAATCTAAGTCATATGTAGGTATACTTATCTATTGTTAAAAATTTATTGTATTAATAGCATTCACTCAACATATTTGTATAGAACCCTATTATGTGTAAATCAGTGCTTTAGATGCTGGTTATTATCAGTAAAATAAAGCAGCTAAAAATCTCTGCCAATGGGGAGCCTTCATTCTAGTGAAAGGAGAGCAAGTAACCAATATGAAAATTACATAGTTTGTTAGAAGGTGTTAAGTGCTAGAGATAAAAATAAAGCAAGGAAGGGGGGTAGGAGGTGTGGATATGGAGGTGCCATTTTAAATAGAGTGATCATGGAAGCCTCACTGCGCAGGTGATATGTGAGCAACATCATGAAGGAAGTGAGGGAAAAAGTCCGGTGGTGGTTGGAGGCTCTGCTCACAGAAGGAGCAGTGGGACAAAGTTCTGACACACAGCGCCTCGTGTGTTAAAGATGCCAGGCTGGCTGGTGAGGAATAAGTGACTTTAAAAATAATTTTAAAGAGTATTTACAAAAAAGAAAAAGGTCTTCTCTGAAAATTCTCACACATTGCATAAATATAAAATGAATAGGGCATATGTCTTTCCCAACTTTTAAATCGGAATACCGCAGTTACAGAGATGACTTTTTAATTATAACCACTAATTAAGAAGCAGAACTGGGATTAAGCCCACAGAACCTACGTTCAATACAAAGACTTTAAATGAGATCAATGACCAACGAGTTTTTTGGGGTTTTTTTGTTTTTGTTTTTTTACTTCAACTTTTCTCTCCCTCCCCTTATACTGCATAAAATAATGTGTCTCTGTATTAACCTACATAGACACTAGCCACAGAAATCCTATTTGATTCCATATTTTTTCTTGACACTGCTCCAAAGATAGTATCCCCACTTGAAAAATAAAGCAGACCATTATGATGCTATCCCTAGAACATAAGCAAGCAGAAAACCCATTAGTCTGAGTTGCCCAGATAACTTCGCCAGCTCATTGCCTCAGCGTTTTTCTTTGCTCACTATAAAACTGAACAAAGCTAGACCGCCGAGCCTTCCCTCTGCCTCTTCTCCTTATAACAATGTTATAATGATGAACCACTTATGTGTAATCCAAGTTAGCAGACACACCTGAAGAGACCATCAGATCAATTAAGACCAGAGCTCTAGCCTCCCGGCGATGCCCTTTCTGGTTAACTCTGGCCTGCTCATCCCTCTCACATTCCCCTATTTCCTTCCAGCTGTGATCTCTCAGGCAGGTTATCTACACCTAGTGTCTGAAAAATTTATTCACAATGAAATGATGAAGAAGAGCTTCAAATAGCTTCTTTCCTAAGAATATACAATTTAACAAAATGTCAAATGCCCAAGGCAAGATCCAAAATTCTTTGGTTACTAGAGAACAGTTTGGGAAGAGGTTTGCAGGGCAGAAACTATTTTCTAGTCAGCTGTGCAGTAGGCTGATTTCCCCACCTGTCTGTTAGTTTCTGTCACCTGGGCATATTCTAAAATTAGCCAGGGTCCCTGGATTAAGAAGCAACAAGTATTAACCCAATCCCATGCTCTTTCATATGCCTTATATCACAGACACTTAAACAAGGGAACAGAGGATGTCAGCATCTCCTATGAAAGACATATATGCATAGATAGATAGATAGATAGATAGATAGATAGATAGATAGATATTTGAATCTACCATGTGATAAAATAGTATGAAAACATTTAAAATTAGATATTTCAAAATGGTATATCTGATAAGGGGTTATTATGCAAAATATATAAATAACTCAGAAAGCTAAACATTAAAATAACAATCTAATTAAAAAGTGAACAGAGGTCCTGAATAGAAGTTTCTCCAAAGAAGACATACAGATGGCCAAAGACATATGAAAAAAATGTTCAGCATCACTAACCATCAGGGGAATGCAAATCTGTACACATATTAGGATGGTGATTATCAAAGAAAAACACCAAAACAATGACAAGTGTTGGTGACCATGTGGAGGAATGTAAATTGGTACAACCATTATGAAAGCAATATGGAGGTTTCTCAAAAATTAATAGTGCACCTTTTGATCCTTCAGTCCCACTTCTGATATTTATCCAAAGAAATTGAAATTAGGATCGTGAAGAGATACCTGAACCCCCATGTCCATTGCAGCAGTATTCACAATAGTGAGAGATAGAAAGAACCTAAACGCCCAACAGTGGAGGAATGGATAAGGAAAATGTGGTATATACATACAACTGGCCGTTATTCTGCCTTAAACAAGAAGGAAATCCTGGCATTTGGCATAACATAGATGGGCCTGGAAGACATTACACTAAATAAAATAAGCCAGAAAAAGAAGGGGAAATTCAGCATAATATCACTTATACATGGAGCCTAAAATAGTCTACCATGTAAAAGAAGAGAATAGAATTGTGGGTGCCAGGCAGGCAGAGAGGAAGAGAGAAAAGTGGGGGGGGGGCGGGGTTTGGTCAAAAGGAACAAACTTTAAGTCACACAAAAGAAATAAGTTCTTGATAGACGAATTCAGTAAAGTAGCAGGATATAAAATCAATGTTCAGAAATCGGTGGCATTTGCATATACCAATAATAAACTAATGGAAAGAGAAATTAAGAAAACTGTCCCATTTACAATTGCGTCAAGAACTATAAAATACCTAGGAATAAATTTAACCAAAGAAGTGAAAGATCTGTACTCAGAAAATTATAAGACACTGAAGAAAGAAATCATAGAAGATACAAATAAATGGAAACACCTACCATGCTCATGGATAGGAAGAATTAATATAGTTAAAATGTCCATACTGCCTAAAGCAATATATAGATTCAATGCAATTCCTATCAAACTACCAAGGGCATTTTTCACAGAAATAGAAAATATAATCCTAAAGTTTATATGGAATCATAAAAGACCCAGAATAGCCTCGGCAATTCTGAGGAATAAAAACAAAGTTGGGGGGATCACGCTACCAGACATCAAAACCTACTACAAGGCCACAGTAATCAAGACAGTTTGGTATTGGCATAAAAACAGGCACATCGATCAGTGGAACAGAACAGAGAGCCCAGAAATAAATCCAGGCATTTACGGACAGTTAATCTATGACAAGGGAAGCAAGAATTTACACTGGAGTAAAGATAGTCTATTCAATAAATGGTGATGGGAAAATTGGACTGACACATGCAAAAAAATGAAACTGGATCATCTCCTTACGCCTTATACAAGAACAAATTCAAAATGGATTAAAGACTTAAATGTAAGACCTGAAACCATAAAAATCCTAATTGAAAATATAGGGAGTACATTTGCAGACATTACTCGGAGCAATATTTTTACTGATACATCCCTACGGGCAAGGGAAGTAAAAGAAAAAATGAACATATGGGATTATATCAGACTTAAAAGTTTTTTCACAACAAAGGAAACCATTAATAAAACAAAAAGGAAGCCTACTGAATGGGAGAATATATTTGCCAACGATATATCTGATAAGGGGTTAATATCCAAAATTTATAAAACACTCATGAAACTCAACACCAAAAAAACAAACAACCCAATTAAAAAATGGGCAGAAGATATGAAGAGACATTTCTCTAAAGAGGACATACAGATGGCCAACAGGCATATGAAAAAAAGTTCAACCTCACTGGTCATTAGGGAAATGCAAATAAAAACCACCATGAGATACCACCTCACTCCAGTCAGAATGGCTATCATCAACAAATCAACAAACAACAAGTGCTGGCGGGGCTGTGGGGAAAAGGGGACCCTGCTGCACTGTTGGTGGGATTGCAGATTGGTGCAGCCACTATGGAAGTCAGTATGGAGGTATCTCAAAGAACTGGAAATAGAGTTACCGTTTGACCCAGCAATTCCACTCCTAGGTATTTATCCTGAAAAAACCAAGACACTTATTCAAAAAAAGTTATGCACCCCTATGTTCATAGCAGCACAATTTACAATAGCTAAGACTTGGAAACAACCAAAATGCCCATCAGTAGATGACTGGATTAAGAAACTGTGGTATATTTATACAATGGAGTATTACTCCGCTATAAAGAAGAATGAAATCGTGCCATTTGCAATGATATGGATGGACCTAGAGACTATAATGTTGAGTGAAATAAGTCAGTCAGAGAAGGACAAATACCATATGATCTCACTTATATGTGGAATATGAAAAACTGTATGAATGAGCAAAGTAAACAGAAACTGTCTCATAGTTATAGAGGAAAAATCAGGGTTGCTAATTTGGAGAGGAATGGGGATGAGGGAGAAGGGGAAGGGATTAGACAGCAAGAATAGGCAACTACAATATTGCTACTGGGATAGGAAAAACAGTTTGGGGAATATAATTAATAATGTTGTAAATATTCTGTGGAATGTCAGATGATCATAGGTCTTGTTAGGGAGACCATTTCATGGATGGAGTAGAGGTTTGATCACTGCACTGTATTACTAAAGTGGAGGTGGTATACCTACTGTAATTGAATATATATAGATAGTCACGGGATGTGGATTATACTGTGGAAGAGAGTCAGAGGAAGAGTAATAGATATATATGATATGGGGGGGGTGTGGGGTGGTGTATTGGGGGTGGGGGGTTGTCACTTTGAGGGGTAAAATGTATAACTATTGCACTGTGTTGTACACCTGAAACTAATTAAAAAAAAAAAATTAAAAAAAAAAAAAAAAAAAAAAAAGAAATAAGTTCTGAACACCATAGGGCCTGTGACTAACAATCTTGTATAATGAAATTTTCCTAAGAGGGTAAATCTTATATTGTGTTTTTACCACCAAAGGAAACCAAGAAAAACCAACGCAGGCAAGAGGAAACTTTTGGAAGTTATGGATAAGTTTATGACACTGAAAGTGAAGGTGGTTTCTTGGATGTATTCTTATCTCCAAACTGATCAAGTTGTATAAACGAAATATTTACAGCTCTTTGTATGTTAATCATATCTGAAGGAAGCAGTTAAAATTGCATTGTTTACTATTTAAAATTCACAACTAGGGAACATGATCCTTTTCATTGATACATTATGTCACCCATGTGATTGTTTTGCTTTGCCTTCAACAGAAAGCAAAATGCATGTGCTAAATAGGAACACTTTTTTGAAGGCATGAATCCCTCAAAGGGGAAAAACAACCGTACCATCAGATAGTTTCTCTCCAGCTTCTGCGGCACAAACTAGAGAGGTGCACAGTTGCTAGGTTCAAGAAGCAAGTCTGTGAACTCATCTCCAGGGGGGTAATTTAGAGAACTCTCTGCCTGGTGAACATGGCACACAGATGTCCTGTTCCCTTTGCCTGTTGCCATATGTCAATGCACTTGGCAGTCTAAGCACACAGGTCCTTCCTGAAGGAAGTTTTCTGCTGAAGGGTATGCAGTGCTTTCCACTAAAACATAAATCCATTGGCTCTTTGTTAAACCTCATGTACAATGAAATCAAAGCAATCATCAATGGATATGGTTCAACTGGAAAATTTTAACCGGCTTCTTCACTGCAAGGAAAATGGATTAAGTGACGCAGGAGGTTTTGCACACACTCTCTACACACAGCATCTCTCTACGTCGGGACAATTTTTACTGCGACACTTCTTGTTGCGCCTGCCAAATCCCTCTCGTCTCCTGCAAACACAGATTCCCATTCCACATCGAAGAATGAGTAATGCCTCTAAATGCCCAGAATATGTTTGTAATAATTGATATTTCATCCTCTGGTGCCAGGGCTGCACAAATGGAGTGCTTTTTGTTGAAGACTCAGGAATGTGCTTTTGTCCCTTTGGTATCCTGCCCGGATTAGTACGCCTGCCATCAACACAGGACAAATGCAATCCAAGCACATCCGAGACAGCATCTCCAAAACATAGGGCATCAGAGGCTCACACAATGTATCAGAGATATCAGGGCTTTCTTGGCAAAGGTAAAAATACGATTCAGAAAGTTTTGGGGGGAAGATAAAAACCTGGGGCAAAAGCACCTTGTTTTTTTCTGAGTCAGATCTGTATTAATAGGGATGGCATGGCATTTAAACTCCAAAGTTATCACACTTCTAAACTTCCTTTATTTAAATCAGTTATTCTTATTCACTGTCATGAATTGTATCTGCTCTGTACCAAAGTTATCGCCACCAATATATTTTACATCAGAATTAGATTTGATCACTTTTTTTGGTATAGTTATTTATCCATTTGTTCTCATGTTTGTTTTTTAATTAAAATTTGTTGGGGTGACAATGGTTAGTAAAATTACATAGATTTCAAGTGTACAATTCTGTAGTACATCTATATATCACATTTATCACTAATGTTTTAATAAAATGTTTCACCTACCCTTTCCAAATATCTTTGAAATATTGTTTAATTATAAATACAGGTAACTCTTGATTTAAGTAGTTTTACCATTATTAAAACTATCTACCTCAATGAGAAAGAAGAATAAAGGGGATATGAGAAAGTAAAAATGACCTTAAAAATAATGTTAAGGCTGCTATATGAAAAATCAAGTCTCTTTCAAGTATTGAGAGTTAAGGGGAGGAGAGACATTTATGGTCACGTGAATTTCATCTATTATTTTATGAATGTAGCTTTACTAATTTGAATAATTTTAATCCAATTATTTAAACTCTTGGATATCCTTGACTACCAAATATAAATTATAAGCATTTTAAAACAAAAACTAATATCTACTTCTGGGTAACTCTAAAAAATGCACAGTTGATGCTCAATTAATTATTGTGCATTACTGATTAATTGATTGATTAATTATTAGTGTTCTTCTATTTCCTATGCATTTTTACCTTACCTATCTCTTCCCATTCTCACACCTTCACACAGTAACATTTTTTTTTTTTACCTAATCAAAGAAAGAATAACCTATAGAAGTCTTACCCCAAAATGCCATCAATTGAAAATTGAAGTCACTTATCTCCAGTTTTCATTCCTGGAAGGTTAAAAAGCGCTCATTCACAAAGGTAGTGGACAGAAACAAGAGCAACACAGACATGACTTGTTAGATTTTTGTTTGTTTAGTTGCTTTTGTTTTGTTTTCTTTAATGTCTGCTTATCTGATAATGGAATACACATATATTTTTATTTGACTGCCACTGAATTCTTCCAAGCTACACAGTCAAGGGCTTGCCTCTATACCAGGCCCAAGGTTTTCCAATAGAGCCTCTCATAAATAAAACCATTTGGGCTCATGGATGATTTAACTTAAACACCTCTGAGTAATGACAATGAAATATCTGAAAAAGAAATAATGAGAAGAATCCCATTTACAATAGCGTCAAAAATAAAATAAAATACTTAGGAATAAATTTAACCAAACAGGAAAGATATGTTTACTGAAAACTATCAGATTTTGATGAAAGAAATTGGAGATACAAATAAATGGAAACATATCTAATGATGATGGATTAGAAATATTAATATTGTAAAAATGTCCAGAATACCCAAAGCCATCTATAGATTCAATACAACCATTTCAAAATTCCAATGGCAGTTTTCACAGAAATATAAAAACACAATTTTAAAATTTATATGGATCCACATAAATCCCCTAATAACCAAAGCAATCCTAAGAAAGAAGAACAAAGCTAGAGGCATCACACTCTCTGATTTCAAACTTTATTACAAAGCTATAGTAATCAAAAAAACATGGAATATTTGTTTAATTGGAATATTTGTTTTTGCTTTTATTCTTGTTTGTTTATATTGCGTAGTTGTATGAGTTCTTTATATATTTTCACTCATAGACCAATGAAGCAAAATAGCCCAGAAACAAACTTTGCATATACAGTCAACTAACATTTGACAAGGGGGCCAAAACTACTTAATGGGGAAAGGATAGTCTCTTTTATAAATGCTGCTGGGAAAACTGGATGATCACATGCAAAAGAATGAAATTAGATCCTATGATACACCACTCAGAAATGATTAACTTGAAATGCGTTAAAGTCTTATAAACAAAAGACCTGAAATTGTACTAGAAGAAAACAAGAAAAATGCTGTGACTTTCTGGATATGACACAAAAAGCATAAGGAACAATAAAAAAAGTCAATAATGGGACTACCTCAAACTTCTGCACAGCAAAAGGAACAAATCAATACAAGGAAATAGCAACCTACAGCACAGGAGAAAATATTTGAAAACTGTCTATCTGTTAATTGGTTAACAATGAAAATATATAAAGAACTCATACAACTACGCAATATAAACAAACAAGAATAAAAGCAAAAACAAATATTCCAATTAAAAATGGGCAGAGGACCTGAACAGACATTTTATAAAGATGACTACAGATGGCTAATAGATATATAAAAAGATGTTCAACATCACTAATTATCAGGGAAATGGAAATCAGCCATAATGCAATATCACCTCATACCTGGTAGAATGACTATTATAAAAAAATTAAAAAATAACAAGTGCTGGTGAGGGTGTGGAGAAAGGGCATACACTCTGGTAGGAATGGAAATTGGTACATCCACTGTTGAAAACAGTATGGATATTCCTTATTAATTAAAAATGAAATTGCTATGTGATCCAGCAATCTTACTTCTGGATATATATCTAAAGGAAATGAAATCAGTACCCCAAGGAGACATCTGCCCTCCCATGTTCATTGCAGAATTATTCACACACACCCAGATATGAAACAGACTAAGTGACCATCTATAGATGAATGGATAACGAATAGAGTCAGTTGCTTCCCCCATTTCTCTCGCTTTCTCTATCATCTTCATGGTTCAAGTTCTCCCCAGTCACAGAAATCCTTCTGTAATTCCCCTCTCATCTTCCTGATGAGCTGAAAAGGGAGCCAGCAGTGACATGGCAAGGCCATGCTGAGGCCTTTTGCCCTTTATCGTAAGTAGTGGGCTCAGCAGGGAATTGTAGCAATGTAGAATAGGGAATCTGAAAATTCCTTCTATGTAGAGCATTCAGTTTAGAAAAGGTGCAGCACATGCTTCAAACATTTTCAGCAGAAATAAATGCCATTGTCATGGCAACTATCATGACATTCTGGAATGAATTCGGATCTGCCTCAGGCATTCCATAGAGATTTGTGCCATCCCCAAAAGGGTGTGCAACTCATCTTAGCCTGTCTTCCTGCTACTGGTAATTTAGGGACATTTTATTTGTCTTTTCATCTCCTATCAGCTTCCAAATGCTGGTCAATTAAGATGAAGACAAATAAAAGAAAAAGCACCCATCATATATGTTTCATGAGTTCGATACCTGCGAAAGCTATCAGTCAATATTTTTATCTGCTATGGAGAGCACATTGTACTTGTTGGGGTTATGCCAGGTTCTCTAATTGGGAAGCAACAACATGCCCAATTTCACTCCACATTAAGTGGTCTTAAGTGCTCCACTATGTCAGGTCACCTTCCAAGTTATCTTTCAGAACTCCAGCATATTTCCACCTTGTGAATCTACTACCCTCTATGGCCGTTAAGTCTCTCACTCAACCATTAGATGAGGAAAAAGTATGGAGGACCTCTTGATGGAAGTATTTTATGGAGCAGTGTGGCAGAGGAGTATATTATTTTCTACTCACACCCCACATTCGACGAGTTACAATCCAGCCATATGGCCACACAGAGCTAGTGGAACACCTGGGAAATAAAGTATAACTGTAAGTACAGGAACTACAAGAAACAGATTTGGAGAACAGTTTAGTAGTCTCTACTATGTACATTACTTCCTTACTTAATCTTTGAATTCATGGGTAAAATGGTAAATTTTATGTTACGAATATTTTAACCACTCCCACAACAAAATATTGTGGAGTAGGATCTTCAGAAACAGTGAATTTCTGATTTATTGAAATTCACTAAAACATACCCTTTGATGGTCCCGCTTTTATTGTTGAAAGTGCCATTCAGTTCATTTTCCTGTCTTATGTAGCATAACATGGTTTGCAACTTCTGGCATCCAGATTGTGGGTCCAGAGGCTGATTAAAACTTTTAGTTATCATGCAAGAAATAATCATTATCCAATATTAAAATGGTGAAGTTGTAAAATATTTAACCCTGGGAACTATATAATAATGCTATATAATAATGCTACATAAACAAAGCCTGTAATTGTGTTACATTTAGTAAAGATAGATGCCACTCATTTTTTTGTTAAAATTAGTTCCCTCATTAACATTGAACATTAAAAGATCATTAACTTGGGGGCCGGCCGAGTGGCGCGGTGTTAAGCGGTGGCTTGGGACGCCAGCGGCCCCGTTTCGGATCGCACATATGAGGGCCAGTGACACTGCCCTCAAAAAAAAAAATAATCATTAACTTGGAACATTGAAAACTTTAGGTAGTTAGGATTCAGTTCATGGAGATCTCACTTTCCTACCTTTCATAAAACAGTAGTGACCATCAGACTTACATGTGTAGGAAAGTAAGAAAGAACTGGATTTTCCTTTCTTCACTGAGATACCAGATACTTTTCCTTGAAAACCACTCATTATGAGTGGCTCTTGTATGTTTTTTGTCAACATCCATCATTTATTTATTTTTCCAACAAATATTTATTGAATGCCTATTACATGTAGGCACTATATCAGACAGCAGGAACACAGAGATAAACAAACAGATAAATCCCTGACCTTGTGGGGTTTGTATTCAATGGAGGCAGAAGAATATTATACAAGGGAAAATAGTTTATTAACAACTACGTAATATTTATTACAAAGAACATTGCCTGTCATGAACAGGTAGCCTTGGTAGCCAGCAACAGCTAGTTGTACGGAGAGAGAAAAATGGGTTGGGAAGAGCATTTCAGGCACTGTTGGTAGAAAAACTCTAGTTGGGAAGAGGTGTAGCAACAATAGGAAAACATGGTGAGGGAGAAGGAAAGGCCATGAGATAATATGGGGGGTTAGGTAAGTCCAGGTAAAACACGGTCTCAAAACTGTAAGGATTTTGGGCTTGCTCCTGAGAGCAGTGAGGAGCCGTTAAAATTTTGGAGTGAGACATCAGTTATAATTTGGAAAGAAGACACCGGTTGTTCTTTAGATACTACAATAGAAGGGTACCAGCTAGGAGGCTGCTACTTTTCGTCAGGTAAAAATAGCCAATAAATAAATAAATAAATAAATAAATAAATAAATAAATAAATGCTAAAAGTTCACCAGCAAGGAAACAAGGGAAGAAAAGCAAAGAGAGAAAATGAGCGGGTAATAGGTGTGATTAGAGAAAATGTGGGAAGCGCATATAGAAAAGCAGAGGAAACAGGTGACTGAAGACAAATATAAAGGGGTTGTTAGCTTTCTCCAGGATCAGTTTGCTTTTAGAAACCAACTGTGTGGTCAAGACCTTCAAATTTATTTTCCTGCTCTCTGCTCAATGACACAAATGGAGGACAGAATAAACCAGTTTCCATGGTTCTATAATAACCTCCCCAGTCGGGTGCTCCCCAAATCCACCCACTCAGATGCATTTTATTCTATTCAGCGTCTACCAGAAATGGCTCCAGGTCCTGGAGATGGAGGGATGAAGAAGGTAGACTGGGTTTCCCCACTCAAATTTTGCAGTCTGGTGGGTCTCAGAGAGTTTCATCCAACTAAATATTATGCCTTTTTACATTTTGTTTTATTTTATTTTATTTTATTTTATTTTATTTTATTTTATTTTATTTTATTTTATTTTATTTTATTTTATTTTATTGAAATACCTTTCTACATGTTATTCTGAGGCACAACCATGGCATTTGAGATTTGGAAAGTACACATGATGGGATCCATCAAATTGGATTGGGGACATTGACTATGGTGCAAGTTGAAATCCAGGATTTGTATGCTTGAATTAGGAACACTCATTATATAAACTAAATATACTCTAAAAGTGTACTTGATTTCAGCTATATGGAATTTTAAAAATGTGTAGCTGCATTCTTGAATCAAAATGTACTTTCACTTTTGTCACTTTAGATTAAATCATTCAGCCTCCAGATTCTGGGCTGTTTCTCATCACTAGATCCCTACTTACTGCCTTTATCTTTAAACTCGCCATCCTCAGAGACTTTGCTAATCTATAACTTCATTTCACTATGAAATCTCCTATAACTACCTACTTTATAGTCTTCATGTCACCATCAAATCCTTGAGCCCATAGTCTATATTTCCAATGTCTAATTCTCACCTACCATTCTGGAATTAGTCCACCTCAAACTGACGTTTACTTTTACAGAAGCACTTGAAATGGTTCAGGTCACCAGAGATCAAAATTACAAAGTGCCCTAGGCCATTTTAACCCTTACTTTACTTCATCTCTCTGTTGTGTTTGCCCAAGTTGACCACTGCCTCTCTTTTGAGCTTCTGAAACATTTATTCTCTTTTTTAATGGCACTGAGTCCTTAGCAGACTGATTTTCAGTCTGCTTTGGAAGCTCCTTTCTCTTGTACAATTCTTACAACATACATTGTTCTTAGGGTACCATTTTAGACCTTACGTTTTTCTTACCCTTTATACTCTTTCCAGCTTATATTTTCAAATATGATTTATGACCTATTTATGTGCTTTTGACTCAACTTTTTATCATCAGTTCCTATTCTCGACAGAATTCCACATTTATACACTTCATATTCTTCAATCACTTCAAACTGAAGCCCAAACTGACCCTAACTGGTTCTGCATTATATCCGCATATCCACCATCTATTAATAAACCCACAAAACAAAAGAAAACAAAAACAACAACAAACAAACAAACCCAACTCAACTCCCATTTCTCAAAATCCACATCTACTGGGCCGATAAGTATCACTGATTTTATCTCCTAAATATCACCAAGTCTCTTTACTGCTCTTCAGATCCTCAGCATTATCAGCATATCTTCATCTTTCCTGGATCGTTCCAACAACCTTTAATTTGCCCTAGCTTTCAGTGGCTTGTTCTTGCTTTCAAGACAAATCCCAAATTATTTGAAATAGCAGGGACACTTCACCATCTGGCCAAATCTATCTCTTCTTTTTCTTCTCCAGCAATAAGCTGAACCAGTCTGTGTTTGCTTTGTAATAAGAGTATTAGTATTAATATCAGAATTATGTAATTGTCCCTGTGAAGGCCTCCTTGCTTCACTCTTCTGGCTGAGTTAGCTGTCCTTCCTCTTGGAACCCATAGCTCTTTGTCCGTTCTTCTTTCATATCACTTATAACATTGCATTATAATAGGTCGTTTCCATGTCTGTCTACCACCTTGAGATTTGGGGGTGTGCAAGAAACATTTTATTCATATTTGTGTCCTTAGTACCTAGCACAACCTAGGCTTACAATAGATGTCTAATACTTGTTGAGAATGAAAAATATAGATGAACAAATAAGTGAATTAATTTAAAAATGTGGGGAGTTACATTGATGGTCTGTGGTCTAATATTCTATCCTATTAAAATTTTAAGAGAATTCTGATTCTGTAGTTGGCCTAGACTATTACAAATGTGAAAACAACTTCAAAATAAGGAATATATTCTCAATTAATTCTAGATTTCAGTACTTCAAGCATTAGCAAACCACTCTTCCATTATTTAGAAATCCTGTCTTAGAACTTCATAGGAACAGTCTACTAGAAAAGGTCATTGGCCCTAGGCTAGGGATAATTGATGAGAATGAAATGATAGTTTGTTTGTTTTTCCAGTTGCTGAGAGTAAAAGTAAACACAGACCTTTGTAAAAGCAATTTGGCAGTATATTTCAACAGTCTTTAAAAAGTTCATGCCAACCAATCCAGTAATATCTAGCCACCTTTCCTAAGGACCCAATCAGAGTGCATAGAGATATTTAGATAAAAAGGTATTTGCCACAATGTTATCCTACAAGTCTGAGGGCAGGGATTCGGGACTAAGTAAATAAAGATGGTGAATTTCTAAGAGAGAATATTGTATAGTCATTTAAATTAATGTCTTTAACGGGGGAGGGGAGTAAGTAATATAAATAAGCAAATAGAAATGTAAGATCTTTAAAAGTACACAGAGGGCTGGCCGAGTGGCGCGGTGGATAAGCGCTGGCTTTGGAAGCTGGTGGCCCCCAGTTTGGGTCCTACATGTGAGGGCCAGTGACACTGCCCTCAAAAAAAACAAAATATACAGAGTGAGATCCCACATCTGTTTTTTTAAGAAATGTATATAGTTTATAGTATTGGAAATATATGCATGAAAATAGATAGGAAGAAGACATACCAGAATATGCATATATATAATGATTCCATGTTATAAAGATAATCATGAGTTATCTCCAATCATATATTGGTGCGAAATCTGAACAAATAGCCACTAGATAAATGTTTGCACTAGATGTATTTTACGCCTGCTCACTTTACTATAATTTCTTTGTAGAAGTCTGTAATCCCCTTGTGAAAGTTAAGCTTACTACATAACACTGAGCTACCCTTTGCCTTAGATTTCGCCTATGCATTGGATGGCTAGTTACTTATTTCCTGAACAGAAAACAGGAGCTTGGCAAATGAGACATTTCACTCAGCATTTTAAAAATAGGTGAACAAAGGTATTAATCAGCATTTGGAAGCAAAGTACAAGAGTTATGATAAAGAAAGAGGCAGTAGAACCCAAGGGAGTGGAAGGAAACTAAAGCTCTGATAATACTCGTATTAAGAGCACAAAGAAGCAGGGGCCATGGTTTGGCATTGAAAGAGAATGGACTGCAAGACTAACACGACTGAATGAGCCATCATTCATCTCCTGAGAAAAACAGACAGTTTTTCTGATGTTTTTTTGTTTCTCTAATTCCCAGCTGTATAGTGATCTCTGGTCCCTCAACCTTCATGAAACATATGTCTCATTATAATGCATTCTTTCTCCTGTCTTCCTTGAGATAACTTGTGTTCACTGTTCCTTGCAACCAAAATAATCCTTAATAAAATGAGGCTTTGCCAGTTCATATAGGCAGGGTACAGGACTACTGGTTGTTAAAAAATGAATGATTCCTTGCTCGCGTGGACTTGACTGATTATTGTTAACTTCACTGGTCACATAGAACGTCAGCACTTCCTTCTTGCAATCAGGATATTTGACTCTGCAATACAACAATTCCATATGGTCATCCCCAACAGAGGGCAAGATCTATGCCATTCTTTACTGCTTTTTATTTTATTTATTTATTTATCCAGTCATCATATACGTACCCAGTGCCTACTTTTCCAGCACTGTGCTGGGCTATGGAGACGCATTAATCAATAAGACAAATATTGTTTTTGATCTGTGGACCTGCAGTCCAGGACGGGGAAGCACAGTCCAGGGTCAGATTGCATGAAGACTTAATATCACTCCTTTAGTTAATTAGAAAAGTTAGATATTCTTTAAATGTCTCAAGACCAATTCATTTTTTTAAATCTAATATGAATTATAGCAAATAAGTTTCGGTCTCAGTTGTGTCTGTATAACTTTTGAATACAATATTTTGCCACTCTCATTTTCATTTTTGTCACTGCTCAAGAATTTCCAGTTAGCTGTTCATAAGAATGAGAGAAACATGGTGCATGAAAGTTGATTTAGCAGTTTTGATGCTAAACGCAAAGCTCACAGGACCAGGCATACAAGTATAATGCTACTCCCTACAGGAGCTTCACATGAATGTTTTAAAATGTAAACAGTCTAGGGCAGGCCAAGTGGCTCAATTGGTTGGGAGTTAACTTAAGAGCACAAGCTCTAGCAATGGGGCAGCTGGTTCGATTCCCACATGGGCCAGTGACACTGTGCCTGAGCTAAGAAAAAAAAATAATAATAAAATAAAATAAAATATAGACAGTCTAGGATTGTGGTTTTTGTTTATGTGGTTTTAGATTTATTTTAAAACTTTGCATTCAGGTCTCATCCAAATTTAGGAGGCACAGTGCATTTAAAAAGTGATTCATACCACTAAGGCACTGGTTATGTATATGGAACATTTATACTATGACCTATTATGAAGCAACCAAAAAGAATAGGAGAGCTGTATGACAGCTTGAAAGATGTTCTAGATATATTTATCTGTATCTAGGTCTAGATTTAGATTGATCGAGATCTACAGAGAGAACTATTTGTTTTGTATGTCTGTCGTGAACGCTGTAAATTGTCTACTTAGCACCTGTGTCGTCCTTCCCTCTTCTTACCAGAACCCATAGGAATCTTTAGGAATTCACATTTCTTCCATGAATCCCATGTGTCTTCATGGATGATGCCCACATTTACAACTCTCCAAACTCTTCTTCCTTGTCAGTGATTGGTTCAGCAATGTAATCCAGTAGAGCCCTATTTGCTGTGAGAAGTTTGCTGGGACCTTCTTAGAAAGTTCTTATTTCCCTTCTGTTATAGTTTCTGGAAGCAGTTCAGTCTTAGGATGTTTGTGTATGTGGATGTAAGACCCAGAACTCAGTGCACAGAGGGGGCAGAATTCAACAGGGAATCACAGGAAACGTAGCCAGAGGCTCTGAATTAGATCAGCCTGGAAGCCTCCGTTTATCAGGGCTTTTCAGCAAGGTAGGCTGATAAATGCTCTTACTGCTCAAGCTACCTTGCTTTGAATACAGTAGTCCCCTCTTATCTGTGCTTAATTTTCTGTGCTTTCAGTTACCTGCAGTCAACAGTGAGCTTAAAATATTAAATGGAAAACTCCAGAAATAAACAATTCAGAAGTTTTAAATTGTGTGCTGTTCTGAGTAGAGTGATGAAATCTTGTGCCATCCTGGTCTGCCCTGCCTGGAACGTGAATCATCCCTTTGTCCAGTGTATTCATGCTGTTTATTCTTCCCGTGTTTTAGTCACTTGGTGGCAGCTTGGTTATCAGAATGGCTGTCATGGTATCACAGTGCTTATATTCACGTCACCCTTATTTTACTTAATAATGTCCCAAAGCACAGGAGCAGTGATGCTGGCAATTCAGACACGCCAAAGACAAGATATGAAGTGCTTCTCTTAAGTGAAAAATGTATTTATAGGAAAAAAGTGTTTTTTGTAGGGCTTGGTATATCCAGAGGGGGTCATGGAACATATCCCCCACAGATAAGGGAGGGCTATATTTAGCTTGTTGAATCCAAAATCACTCTAAGATTGTGCACGCATGGTAGTGTATGTGTGTGAGCACATCAGTACATTGAAAAAAGACTGGAAGAATACATCAGTATGAAATAAAGAGATTGGATTTGGGAGAACAGAAAGGAGTCCCCCACCTTTTCTTCTATATACTTCTTTATGGATGCATAATAGTTATTTAATGATAGTGTGCTTAAAATATAAAATAAAACAGAAATATTAAGAAAAACTTATTTTCAGTCATATACTCATTCATTGGTCCAAAAGAAAACCACAGGACCATCTTCTAATTTCTAGTAAAATCACTGATGAATACACCAGAGAGATCATTGACAAATATTTCAAGTTTGAAATGTTGCAAGCACAGTTTGTTGTTCAGAGGACAAGCGTCAGGAGATGGGTTTCTGTCCTGTTTCTGACACTCATTGAGTTAGCAGGCTTCCGGTATAGCATAGAACCATTCTGGGCCTGGTTTCCTCCGCTGTATAGTAATAAGAAACCCAGGCATCTATTTTAAAGATTTTTCCACCCTTCTCTGATTTTTTTGTTTCTTATATCCAGAATGAAATAGTTTAGATTGAATACTAGCTAAAGGCAAGGAACAGGACCAGATGAATTGGCAATGTTTATTTTCAGTGATTCCAGAATTGCTATATCTTGTGGTAGCTGAGGGATGATGAGAAAAAGCACATAGAAACATAATTCATTTCATTAATTCATTTGTTCTCAGATTAATGTTTTGCAGTGGTCATTAAAATAAAGACTGCAAAAGGAACTGGGACGTTTTATCTATTAGTTAATTCTTCTCTTGTTTTGTAGTTTTGTAATTTCATCTCAATAATGGTGTTTTCTTTCATCAGGTCAATATATATTCACTTTATTCTTAAGCATTAACCCATTTTTTCTTTTTCCTTTTGCCTTTTTTTCACCTCTTTTAGTTCAGGTGTTGACTAAAAGACAATAGGTCTTAGGAATGACAAAATTCAAAATTAACTTTTTGGCAGTCAGCAAAGTTGTTCAGTTACTTCCTTATCATGCTCTTGCTTAGGACAAGTTTAGTTTTTTCTTATGCAAATAAATTTGTATTTTATTAATCATCCAAATAATTTCTTATTATACTGTAATTAACTTCTTTGTTGGCTATGTATTCTGACTTTAAATAGTGGTGCTAGTGATTGCTTATAAGATATTTTATAATCATCGAATGTGGTTTAATATACATTTTCTTAGGAAAAATATTTTGAGAAATAATTCTAAGGAAATAAAGTCTCCTATGAACAGATGATGAAGTGAAAGTCTTAGCTGCTAATTAGTTTTTCCTAATTAGTTAGCTAATTATATGGCCAGTCAGCCCAGATTTGATAATGAGACTCACTCTGTACTCGGGTTCTTCCTACCTCCTTTTGGCCTTATGTTTCCTAAACCATCATTCAGAGTATTTTCTGGCAGAAAAATTATGAAGTTAAAATATGTCCAGATATTTGCAAGTAGTATTAAAATGTGCTTCATGTGAGAAAATATGACTGTTTCAGTTTACAATATTTCTTTGTTCACAATTAACACTTGTCTTATCTAGTAGCGAAGCCACCAGGCCAGTGAGGTGATAGGAGTATAATATAATGTCTAGACTTCAACAAAGTTCTCAGATAATGCACAGCTGTCATATGCAGTAGTGAGAGTGACTTAGAAGACAATGCCATAGACTTAGGGAAATAACCCGATGTCCTTTCGTGTGGGTGCGATTATAACCTGGGGCACAGGACAGCTGAACCCCATGTGAAGGGCACAGCTGCCAGTGGTACCGCAAGATTAGTGTAAATATTCTGCCAGTAAGCTTGGTGGTGTCATTATCAAGTTGACTGGCCTGGGTTGAAGAAGGATCACTCTCTTCTTGGTATTCCCAGTTGATGGTTGAGATACTTATATGAATGCTCATCGGGACCAATAAGAGAGAGCCGCTAACATCAGTGTGAATCAAGCATATGTAAAGCATTTCATGCTCAGCAAACTGAGACTCAGTCTACCTGAGGTTTTCCTTATGCAGATTACCCAGATTGATGGACCTTGGCTGTCACCACTACTATTATAGATGCAAACAGCAGTGCAGTCAGGACTAACGATGTAGGTATGACATTTAAGGACCACTGTGTACTCCTGTATTTTCTAAGCCAGTATATAAATAGCCATCTGGCCTTTGTAACAGCTCACTTAGGTTTGTGCTAGACTCCCTGTTAAATGGAAATTTCATTTAACCACATGCCCATTCTTAGCATGGTTTAAGCATTCCTGTTTTTGTCTGTACCGATCTGTGTTCATCTAGCAACATTCCTCAAAATACAAATCCTCATCTTTGCTGGCTTTCTTAGTTTTGATGAGTGTCAGTAGGGGTAGACTTTTAGATACCGTGTTCTGTGTGGAGGAAATTCTTCAATAGTAATCCTATGTGCAATGCTGATTCTATTGAAAGGTTAAAAAAAACAACAAAAACAATGTGCCTTATATAACATGATCTATTTATACTCTGTCACTAAGGAGAGTCGGCTGCATTTATGCTCAGGGAGAACAGAACAGTTTACTCGTAGCTTCTCCCACAGTTGGTCACTACCAGTTTACCCAACTCACTGAGAACACTGAGTTAGCTCATGGGAATTGTTCAGATGCATTCAAATGTCTGAATTATTTAACCTAAAAATCTCTTTAACATAAGAATTCCATAAACAGAGAAATTTAAGCAACAGAGTGGCTGTATTTTCCTCTAGAATCAGTTAAAATATGAAGTTCCATTGGCAGCTATTATGCATGACAACAGTTACTAAGGAATTCGTGCAGCCGCAGCCTCCAGTCAGATGCTCTCAAGCCTTCTCGAGTACCTCCAGCACCTGGTAGTGACTAGTGACATCCTGTGAATTTTTAACCAATAAGAAGCTCTTTAGCTGAGTACAAAGCAAGTCCTTCAATTGTGACCATAATGTAAAATTCAGGAGGGTGTTGGGGAGGTAGATTCTGGATTCCATGGCTTCTGAAAAATCTGGCTGTAATTTCATAGAATTATTATGTCTCCTTCATTTATGTATAGACAACCCTATGATGCAATGAATGCTACTATATTTGTACTTCTTCCTTCTCTAGACTTCTCTTAATTCTTGGATCTGTGTTTATTATTTATTTGATGTTCAGCATACACTTTCTTCTGTTTTAAGTGTCCTCATAACAGAGACCTTGTATGTTGCCCTGAATGGAGCACATTACATGCTATATTTTAATCAATCTTCATAACAACCTTATGCAGTAGGGGATATTGTTATACCCATTCATGGATATGGAAGTTGAGTGACTTGCCAAAAGTGATGCAGCATGTAGATGATAGAGAGATGATTTGAATCCTGACTACCTGACTTCAGTTTCCCTGTTCTTATCCTTTCTCCTTTCCTTATGTTCCTGCCTCCCCATCCCACATAGGACAGCAGAATCCTGGTTTGGGGATTTGGAGAATAAACAGTAGCCAGTGTCTAAATAATGGAATCCATTGACAGGATTGAAAATAAATTATTTTAGAATGAGATTTTATTTCAATAGTTCCCAATTTTTATCTCTTTTCCAAGTTCAGATAGACATATGTGGAAAACAAGTTTCCTCCTCCATCGAGCTGCAAAGACAGTAGGGAATCTGGTATGCTGGGGCTCGCTGAGGAGGCTGCCTGCCTTAGTCCGACATTTATTACACAAAGGAACACTCTTTGAAGATGTATTGTTAAATCCTTCGTATTGTTTCATATCTCACTAATGGGATTCAGTTTAATTCAGTTTTATTTCTTCTTTGCTTATTTTATTCCAGTAAAGAGATGCCATTTATAACCTCACAAATTACATTCTTCTTTATATTTGTGTTGTGTGGGAGTTTTTTTTTATAAACCTTACAAAGCAAGGTGTAATAGAAAACAGCCTGCAATTCAAGAAACTAATACAAAGAAAAAAGTGCTTTGAAAAATGGAAACATAAACAAACACTGAATAAATCAGTAAAATGTACTCTCATAATTGCACATTTCAAAGATATTAAATTTTACATTATTTTAAATCTTCAAATTAGTATCTTAGGAGTGGGAGATGATTTTAAATTTACTCTATTTTCCAAAATGAAATGACACTCAGGTTTATGCTTTTTTCTTATTGTTTCCGGTATTTTTTTCCTCCAGACATGGTAATATATGTTTTTTGTAATACATACTTCATCTCTGTCAGTCAAACTAAAAAATTAAATAAATTAGATACCAACTAAATACTGAGAAATTATTTAAATCAGACAACTTGAGTATAACCAACAATTCTATCAGACTAAAATAATGGATTTACTGAAATAAGCAAATCTACCTTTCTAAAACAATCTGAAAAATAAATGCCAGATTTATAAAGTTGCAAAGGCAAAAAACCTGGCTCTGAACTTTCTCTTCATTTCAAAGTTCATGCAGTCTTAAGACTTTCTTTATAGTACAAATTTTAACTGCAATAAGCCCAATAAGGAGATTATACAAAAAGGGGTGTGAAGACTCAGGATATAAAGTATCTGCATAAATTTGCATCACTTACACATCCAGAAAATGTTCTCTCTCCAGCCAAATTTAGTTTAACAGAAGAGAGCATTTTGATTCAGCCTCCAATTCCTGACTGCAACATTTGCTTAGGAGAAAGCCCTGTATCATCTACTCCTATAAGTGCTTTTGCTGCTGCTTCTGCGCACATATCACAATCCGTCACACAAATTCTGGGGAAATTATTTTCTTAGTGCCTATTTTCTACTACTTTCATAAATTTTACAAGGGCAAAAACCATTGTCAAGTTTCCCCTGTACCTCCCAGTGCCCTGTGCAGTGCTGAGCACATAAAAGGTCTCCACTCAATATTTTTTTTAAATGAACAAGTGAATACATTATATATCTCATTAAACTTCTTAGGAGAAACAAAAGGCAGATCATCCACTGGTGTCACTTAAATCCTCCCATCCCACTGCTGTGTGTGGCTCAGTCTCATGACTGGAAATAACATGGTTCAGAGGGATTTGAGCTCAGCAAGGGACTTGGAGATACTGGCTTCCAGTGGATAGTTTGGGCTCAGACTAGATTTTGAAACTGTTCTCACAGTGTTTAGGTTTGGCAGATGAATATTGGATTAGCATTTATAATGGCCTATAGCAAACGTTTTGAACTGTGAGATGGTTATGGGTTCTGTTTTGAGGATGGTTTAGTTCAGTTTTTAATTAATTCAGAATAAGTTCCCTAGTAATAACCTACATTTCAGCATGCTTCTTAGAGCAAGCTTATATGTGCATATATAAGAACAGATATAGATAAAAAATAAATATATCCTGTGTCTTATATAAGGATATATGTTCAAATATACCATTCTGGGGCTTCATGCCTATCACTTTCAGAGTGTGATATTGCCAAACTAATGTAGGAGGCAGAATTAGGGGGCCTCATGAGTTTATTGCTGCCTAATGCCCTTATATGTTACACAACGATGGAGGTATTTAACTCAGTGAGATATAGTTTTCATTAAGCTTCACAATTCTGAAAATAATCTGTGTAGCCCATACTCATATTTGTGGAAAGTACAGATCTACATAAAAGTATGTCAAACAACATCTACATATACAAGATTATAAATATATATCAATTTCCAGATAGAAACAACATAGCAAATCCTGCATTGTTTAGAAAATAACTTTAAAGATCTTGGACATTCAATGTATTCTACTAGCTATATAGTTTATTTCTCTTGAAGCTATTTTGTTAGCTAAATTACTTTCTGACTTATAGAATTAGAGAAATATTTCTGTATTAGTTTCTTTTTTAATTAAATTTCTTGGGGTAAGAGTGGTTAGTAAACTTACATAGGTGTCAAGAGTACAATTCTGTAATACATCATCATCTATCGATAAGTGTCACATTGTGTGCTCACCACCCAGAGTCACTTCCCCTACCATCACCATATATTTGACCCCCTTTACCCTCCAATGTCTAATAGCACTGGAATTCCTGAGCCAAAATTTAGAATTGCTTCCTGGGTACTTTCTACTCCTTATTCCAACCTCCACCCCCATCTACATGGAAACCATCTACATGTGTCTCTTTCTTTAGAAGTGAGCAAAGATGAACAGTGATTAAGTGTTGTGGTCAGTTAATTCATACATATATTTTAGTCCCTCATTTCATTTGTTTTATTGTTTTCCTCCAAAGTTTCCTTCTTAAATCTCTTCAAAGTGGCCAATATTCTAACTTTTTTTCTTCATTTCTTGCCAGCTAGAGTTTTTTTTCTAATTCAAAAATGCAAATTGTGTTATTGTGCTTGCTTGCTTTTAAACATATTGCCATTTTTCAAACTGCTTGGACTCAGCCATAAATATACTCTTCAGCATATGTGAATCTCAGGACCCCACCACCACCACCTGAATTCCCCACCACCAACTGTGACCTCATTGCTTTCGAATGCACAGCATGCGAATTACCTGTGGCTTCACTCAGTAATTAATCCTGCCTGCCTTGTGACATTTTGATGATGTATATTTAACATCACACAGTTACATAATTTATCAGTATACCTGTGCCCAGCCACCTCAATTAAATCACAAGCTCCTCAAGGCAGATTTAATGATTGTCCTACAGAATGCTTTGTAAACAAGGAAAATGTGTGCTGATTGATCATTTAATTGATTGACTGTATCCATTTAGCTATGAAGTAGGTCAAGCAGCATGAATAATGGAAAGTTAAAAATGTCTTCCCTAATCAGATTTCCTTGAAAATATTAGCGCCTGGGAACCGGTTGTGAGAGCTCTCAATAGAGTGTCTACAGATGTCTTTGCCTTTGTCTGGCAATGCCAGAAAAGAATACGGTATGAAATGACCTAAGATGAGCATTATGCTTTATATTTTTAACCGACTCGCTACACTTCCAGTCCTAATCTTTCTGCATTTAAGAAAATGTCATTTCCTAAAATCGTGCGTTAATAGTGTGACTTCAATAGTGTCATCAAGGGTCAAATATATGTGAGAATAACTAGCATAAACAACATTAACCAAGTTTCTTCTTTGTAAGAATTCACACAGCTTTTAATATCCCCCTACTTCCAAAGCGGCGGGACAGAGGATATAGTATACCATTTGACCCAAATTTGTGTGAGCACACTTTTTTTTTTTCTTTCTTTTTTTTTTTTTTGAGAGCAGTGTCACTGGCCCTCATATGTGGGACCGAACCGGGGCCGCTGGCTTCCCAGGCCAGCGCTTAACCACCGCGCCACTCGGCCGGTCCTATCTTTTTTTTTTTTTTAAGCATCTTAGATTTGTGTGCTATAGTGGTGTCTTTTGGAAACCCTGAAGTAGAAATTTCAGGCACACCTTACATAATTTATGATGTTTGGAAATGGATTATCAATTTCAGACCATTTCTTGTTTTATGGACAGAAGTTCAATGTTAAGTTTGGATGTTCATGTGTTTAGTACTTTGTTTAACATCCCTTCAACCCTTCTCTTTCAGGTATAGTCATTTCCTCTCATTGTGTTAAAGAGGTTTATGTATTATGATTCTGGGTTATTGCTGATCTAAAATCCATCTCATTTGACCAGCTGGCTTTTATGACTCTGTGTCATTTGTTGTCTTCTTCTTCCACTGTGTTGCGATGTCTGCAGATAGTATAAGCATGTCTACCTGTGTGGGATAGTAAATAGTCTTAAAGACAGAAGATCTATGTTAAAGTCCTACCCCAGTCATTAGCTGTGTGATCTAATTTGTCATTTTCCTTTATGAGCCTCAGTTTCATTCCCTGTAGAGGTTTCATGAAGATCACAAAATATGTGAGAGTCATTTGTACATGCAAGGTATCATTTTTATGCTATCATATAATAAATTTCTTGTATTTCTTCATGTTTTGGTGAAGGGATAACTGTTACTAGTTAAGTCTGGGAAGTAAAACAGGAGGTAGTAAAAAACATGGGGGAATCTTCTATGTTATACTTATCTGTAATTTTAGAAATTTTGTTATTTTATTTTTAAAAGCATTTTCTAAAAATATATAAAGAAGTAATATCAAACCAAGCACCATCATCATATCTGTGTATTTCAAATGACACAACTCTAAAACTATAATTTAAACAAATGTGGGATTTGCCAAGGCAGGACAAAATATTGATAAAAAAAATGTCAATGGCCTGTTCAGTTGTTTACAACTCAATACTAAAAAGAGCAAGTTAGTGCCATATCCAGAGGGAGTGCCCAGATGTCTGCCAAGGCATAATTCTCATCCTTGAGCATCTCTGATGGGCAAAGGCAGGGTCCCCTCCATTTTCTCTTATGGATTTGACAAAAACATTAATCATGGCTTTTGTTTGTACTATGAGAGCATCATTTTTTAAAGGAACCTCTCTCGTGTTTCTCACATTCAGATGCTAATCAATTATGTCCTCCTTTGCCTTTGGATAAAAATCAAACAAAACACCCATTAGCAAATTATCTTCATTAGACTCTGGAGAGACTTTTAATAACACTTTCAGAGACATGGAGAACCTCTAGGGGAGAAAGCTGCTAAAGGAGCGGATCATAGAGTTAGTATTAGTAAAAATTTACTCTGACTGCTGAAGGGTTTTATGACAAGTGAGGTTTTCATTTACTAACAGACATAGTTTTCTATTCTCAGATTAAAAATAGATTTCTTTCTGCACGTTTTTAAAAATACTGTTAGAGAACTGTAGAAATAAGTCTGACTTATTACTTATGTCAAAAAAACTGGGTTTCATTTTGTCAATGTTAATAGGGAGAATATGACCAAATATTTTTTTTCCCCGAAGTAAGAGCATGCGCGCTTGTGTGTGTGTGTGTGTGTGTGTGTGTATGTGTGCGCGCGCGCGCGCGCGTGTGTGGAGTTGATGGAAATACCTGCAGCTCTGGGTTGGACGTCTGTGCATGTTCTTTTGTTGCACTAGAATCAGTCTATCACTAAGTCTATAACTCTTATACTTACTGTATTTTAATAATACTTTGCTTCTTCAACTCTCTTTGACCTTGAATTACCCTCACCTTTTTCATTTCTGAGTTTCAGAAGATGTTTGGTATTAAAGTGATGCAAGCTTTATTAGAATTTGAGAAGTTGTGTTTTCTTTCTTTTTTTTTAAATGTAAATAAAGTTATACTAGGTCCTTCAGAGACTTTGACCTTTTGAAGTAGCGTTATAGAGTTCTTACCATTTAAAGAAAGTCATCTCAAAGCCCTCCTCATCGTAGTTCAGTCTCACGACTAGACAATCACAGTATCATTTTAACAACTCTTTTATTTTTGACTTTTCTCTCATTTACCCTCTCTTATTCCCCGTTTTCTCCACCCCAAACCCATTCTTTATCCAATGCAAAAGCTTTTTTGCTTATGTCATGAGTATTGCCCCTGAATTTTTCATGCTCCACCACCCCCACCCTATTGCAAGATTAACTGACATTTCAAATATTTAATCTCTTCCATAGTTTTACCTTTCTGACCTCATTAGCATTTCCTCCTGTTCCTGCACTTCTCAAGAACTGTCAGATAAACTTGTACTTCTATAATTTCATCCTCCTGCTCCTATTTGCCCTTTATCCTTCCCCTTCAGTCTCTACCTCTCCACATGCCCCCATTATTTGAGCCAGGCCCATCACTCCTCCTTTGTGAAGGCATATCCTGACAGACCCTTTACCTTCTTCACTTCCTTAACCAGATCAGACCATTCTATTTCCTGTTTTCATAAAACATGGAGACTTCTTCATAACATTTGCTCATATTAAGATCATTTATTATAAACTCAACGGATTAAAGAATGAAATGTAAGACCCGAAACCATAAAACTCCTAGGAGGAAACTTGGGCAGTAAATTGTCTGATGTTGCTCTTCGTAATATTTTTTCTGATATGTCTCCTTGGGCAAGGGAAACAAAAGACAAAAATAAACAAATGGGACCACATCAAACTAAACAGTTTTTGCACAGCAAAGGAAACAATCAACCAAACCGAAAGACACACTGTTGAATGGGAAAACATATATGCTAATGGTATATCTGCTAAGGGGTTAATATCCAAAATTTATAAAGAACTCATAGAACTCAATGTAAGAAAAACAAAAAATCCAAATAAAAAATGGGCAGAGGACCTGAATAGACACTTTTCCATGGGAGATATACAGATGGTCAATAGACATATGAAAAGATGCTCAACATCACTAATCATCAGAGAAATGCAAATTAAAACCACAATAAGATATCATCTCACCCCTGTCAGAATGGCCATCATTAATAAATCAACAATCAACAAGTGTAGGCAAGGATGTTGAGAAAAGGGAACCCTTAAGAACTGTTGGTGGGATTGCAAATTGGCGCAGCCACCATTGAAAGCAGTTTGGAGGTTCCTCAGAAAATTAAAAATAGAACTACCTTATGACCCAGCAATTTCACTGCTGGGTATTTATTTGAAGAATCACAGAACACTATTTTGAAAAGATATATGAACCCCTGTGTTCACTGCAGTGCTCTTTACAATAGCCAAGATATGGAAGCAACCCTAGTTGAAAAATAAAAATAAAGGAACAAAAAGTAAATTGATAATTGTAATGAGAGTTTTCTTTCATTGCCTTCCCTATAGAATGACTTACTTTTGAGGCTGAAAGGGGATACTAAAACTAATTATATATTATTTTTAAAGATGTATTTACCTCCAAAGCTTTATTATATCAATGGATACATAAAATACTAACTTTTTTTTTTTTTACCAAAAATAATGTTTTACAAGTATAAAATGGTTTGTGTCAATGAACATTAAAGCAAAATAAAAACCTTTATAATTAAGATTAACATAGGCAGAATAATAGTTATTACAGACATTTTTGTATATGAATGAGTATTTTTGCTCCATTTCTAATATTGTGATTCACAAGCCATTCTATGATATGGCATTGGAAGAAAAGATTTGAATTCATGACTGAATTCCCCTCAAACAACAGAAAAACTCAGTTCCTTCTGAAATGCAGAGAAGTACTTACAGACCTCTTTTTTTTTTTTTTTTTTTAGCTGAGCCATCCTGCTACCTGTTGGCAGCTCAGCGGCTGCTCAGCTTGGGTTGGGCATTGAACTGCTGTTGCTCAGAGCTCAGCTCGCACTCTTGAGTGAGCTCTTAACCAACTGAGCCACCTCTTTTTATTTTTAATAAGGTAAAATCCTCTTATTTTAAGATATTTCTTTGAACAAGAGAGCTTCTCTAAAATGTGAATTCAAAAGGCATGTACAGTATCTCCCACTTGATAACAAAACAGATGATGATTTTAGCTAGCTACCACAGAAAATTTCCAGGCTTCCTTTTTGTAACTGTAACAACAACAACAAGAAAAGCCTATATTGCGAAATACAGAGAAATGTATCAAATAGATATAAGTTTAGATCCAATAAATCTGTTTGATAACTTGTATTTTATTGTTGTTTTACTATACAAATGGCATGAAAAATCTGTGTCATATATGGTATTGTAAAATCCTAAGCTTTTTGTCTGACTGCATTAATTATTACTTATGTAAACTCAAGGTAGAAAGTCTGACCTCAAAATTTGATAGACCACCCTAAAGTATTATACCAATAAACTCTGTTTTAAACTCACTACCAGTATAGCCTCATCTCTTCCTTTTCCTTTCTAAGTAAAAGGAGAAAATTTCCAAGAGATGATGGTGGAGGATAAGTAGGCACCAGATCATACAAGACATTGTAAGCAATAGTACAGAGACTAAACTTCATATTTAAAACAACAGAAAGCCATTAAAGGGATTTAAGTAAGTTGACATGGACCAAACTTGTGCTTTACACAGATTAGTCTAGCTGCAGCTTGGGGAATGAATTATAGAAGGGCAAGACTGAGTCAGGTAGACCAGTTGGAGACGTTTGTAGCAGGAGGAGAATTAACAAAATGGGTAGGGAATTGTGGGTTGCAGGGTGCAGGAATGAAAGCACCAAGTCAAAAATGCTTCCTGTGCTTGGGTAACTGACCATGTGGAAAGAAGTGCCATTCACCCTTAGGTTGTTAGAAGAAGGAACAATTATTATTAATGCCTCCTCTATCATCTTGAATGATCTATGAATTGCAAATGTAGTGTATTACATAGTACCTCTTATATTATCATCCTTTATATCACAATGTAAGTATTTATGTCACATAAATTATAAGCAAAAGGATATTTAAGATACTGAAAATATGTTAAAATGCCATTCATAGGTCTTACATAATGGAACAAGACTACATTTTATATTGTCATGAAATTCATACAATTTTTAGACATCAGTTTATAGATTGAATATAGACTGTTCAAGCTCTCTATGTTTTTTTCTGAAGTGTCCAAACTGCCTTTAATCCTATTCAGTGAATTTTATACTTTCCATATTGAATGTTTTCATTTCAGAAATTCTATTAGGTTCTACATAATTTATGACTTCCACCCATTCCCTCATTTTGTTCATTTTTTATATCCTTAGGTATTAAAAATTCTGTGTTTGCTAATTCCACCATCTCTTTTGCTTCTGGATCTTTTCTACTGACTACATTTTTCCTCCTGGCTGCAGCCCATATTCCTCCCACTTTCTCACATAACAATTTTACAAGAGATTTTGAATATCGCATTGTTAAGAGTTGTTTTATTTTCTTTATAGATTAATACACTTTATTCTGTTGGGCAGTAAGTTCCGTGCAGAACATCTGAATCCTTTTAAACTCGTTTTGATGCTTTTTTAGAGCAGATCTGTTGTCTCCTTAACACCACTCTATTCACTTTACACTTCAGCAAATTTGGCCCTCCTACAACCCATGGTCTTCCGTGCTCTCTACTTAATGGCCTGAGTGTTCAACAAAGAATTCCTTTCCTAGCTGCTTGGAACTTAAATTCTCTCAGATCTGAGTGGACTAAGAAAACATTTTAGTTCATGGCACCCCAGTTACATTTTGCCCAGCCTTGCAGAGTTTCATTCAAGGTGTGCATGGTTTAGTAATCAACAACAAACACACCAGACCCCTTTGTAGGTTTATGAGGTTTTACCTCTGCATGGCTTTCTTTTCTCTGGTGCTTTGACCAGAAATATCAGCTGCCTCAGGCTCTTCAAACTCCAGTCTCTCTACTCAACTGAGGAATTTGCTGTATTCTACTTGGTTTTCTTATTCCTGAGCTGTGATCCATAAAGTGCCTCTAGAAAGCCAAGGTAATTGTAGGGCTCACCTCAGTTTTTTCTCTCTCTCTTCTGAGGGCTCACAGTCCTTCCTAGTGTATCAATCAATGTCTTCAAGCAGTTAATTCATACATTTCTCTACTTTTTTTATTTTCCATTATGGGACATCAAGTCTGGCTCCACTTCATCATGACTTTCAATGCCACAATTATATTTAAATAACCATAAAGTCTCAATTACTTGTTTGGTTTGGGAAGGTGATATAATTCTTATTTTATTCATTGATAAATATGAATCTGGCAGAGACTCTTATGTGTTCACACACACACAAAAAAATGTTGCTTTCCTCCTGCTGTACTTGCAGTAAGAAGTGGTCACGTGACTGTCTTCTGTCCAGTAGTCTGAATGAAAGTGACGGTAGCTTATCCACTTTCTGGCTAATGCATTGAATACCACTCAATGGTCCTCCGCCCATTCCTGGCCTTGTTTGTTGGGTGAACGCACAATGATCCAAGGACTTGCAAGATGAGTTCACAAAACAGAAGGCTGACTGTGGAGCACATTCACATTGCATGAGCACAAGTAAACATTTACTGTGGAGGCCTCTGAACTCTTAGGGCTGTCAGTTTCAGCAGTCAGCATATCTTGACTGAATGAGTGAATAATAATACCTAGACAGCATGTCATTATATCATGCTAATTCCGTTAAATAAAATTAGGAACATATTTAAATCGATATACTAGTTAAGTGCCATTAATGACAATTCTTTTTGTTACTGTTATGCTTATTAATCCTATTACATAACTTTATATTTTTAGTAAAAATAATAATTGATATTTTAAATAAATATTAACATGATAGATAATATTTTATATAGGAACTGCAGAAACATTTCACTCAATTTTCTTTTTTTTAGCTGAGCCATCCTGCCACCTGTTGGCAGCTCAATGGCAACTCAGCTCGGGCTGGCATCGAACCGCCATTGCTCAGAGCTCAGCTCGCACTCTTAAGGGAGCTCTTAACCAACTGAGCCACTCAGCCGGCCCTACACTCAATTTTATATACACACATGCGGAACAAATATATGTAAATTTTAAAATCTTGAGTTATCTTGTAACATTTTAAATTGCTTTTCAATGGAAAATTTACTAAATGGGAATTTATCAAAAACAGGAGCTTTTCAGGATGGCACTGATAGGTTCATCAAAACCATCCTATCCTTTGCTGTGTTAATCTAAGACATATTCTACCTTTAGATACTTGGCTCTCAGTGGCCTCTCAGAATATTGCATACACAATATGGCCAGAACAGTCATCTAGAAACCAAGGTTGAGACTTCCACGCTGATGTAGAAACTATTGAAAGTAACTATGAATCAACTCACATGGTCTGTGAGCAGAGAGGAATAATTATCCCTTCTTATAACTCCAGGCTTTCTCCTTGAAGTGTATTTTCTATTATTAGCAATTAAGTAGACTTTAGAATGTCACTTGAATTCCCCATCTCAGCACCATACTTCAATGATTAAGCAGCCACAAGAAGTAGTAATGATCTGAAGTTGCTTTTAATAACAGCTATTTTAAGTCAAATCAGAGTGAGGTGGGTGTTTAAGAAAGTGGCAGTTACCTTAACCTGCAGATTAAACAGGTTGCAAAATATGGTCTGTGCCAGAGGGTGCCATTGCATATTATAGTATGTTTCCGAGTCCTCTCTGAGTCCTGCCAGTTACCCCAACAAGCGAACATCTCATTGTGAAAAGCCCAGCTGGTAAATCACCTGCTGCTGATAATATAGTAAAAATTGAGCATTTACCAGCCTAATTATCAAAGTAATTGGTTGTTAGTGATGTTTCCAATCTTGACACTTTATTTACTAGAGGGTTCATGTATTTAATTTAAAGAAAAGTTTTTAAAAATTGTCAGAAAAATATTTGTTTGTCTTAGGAAAATCTGTTCACATTAATCAGCTTGGATAAGTTTTTTATTCTTCATATCTTAGGGAAAAAAAATAAGCATTTTACTGTTGACTAAAAGGATAGTTTTCCAACTTTGGTGCCCTCTGCAAAATGGTTGGAAAACTGTCATGTCTCTTAGGAGTCACTGAGATGGAAATGCGGGAAGAGCAGGTCACAGCATAATCACTTTGAGATAACTGTATAGCGCTTTGTTTCATAGGATGCTTAGAATGTACATGTACAAATAGTGATGCACTTGAGATAATGTGTCTTTCCATTTACATAGAACAATGAAATATGTCATATGTAATATGTGTATATTTTGTATATGTGAGTAATACATGCATATGTATATTGTGTGTGTATGCATAGTAATAAAATATATGACTGTTACAATGGATCTCTTTTTAAGGGTTCAACACATTACCTAGTCTAAAATGTCCTGGAGTTGTCCTGAGTTTGCCTGTCTGTCCATCTCTCAAACATTCTAAAAACTGAGCAAATTAATGGCATAGCAGCTGGAAGGCCGTTGTTGCCCAGAGTGTTAAGTGCTAGTTTTCTCCACCACAGAACTATGCCTGTTTCTTTTTTCTCATATTCAAGAAGCTTTCAATTTGGTAAGATTTCATTATTCTTTAATAAAGATTTAGCAACTTCCTACCGTGTGCAGTCATTCTTCTAGGTGCTAGGAAAAGAGTGGTGAAGAGAAACAGAGCCTCTGCTCTCATGGAAGATGCAGCCCACTGGAGAAACTTAGCAGTTTAAAAAGCTCACACAACTACATAAAACTGCACCTATAGTAAGTGTTATGAAGAGTGGTACTTGGTCACGTGAGAATATATAATAAACACTTGCCTGAATAAGGGCAGTCAGGAAACACTGTTCTAAGAAATCAATGACTGATTTGAAATCTATGTAAAGTAATGAATTAGGCAAAGAGTGGACAAAAAGTCTTCAAGTCCAAGGAACATACATGTGCAGGTTATTTTAATGAGTTGGAAATTGATGTCCTTCACATGGATTGAAAGCTATCGCTACAAAGAGCTACATCACTGTTACTCTCATTTTTATAGAGCTTAAATAAATCTAATGAGGGAAAGCAAAATGAAAACTAAACCTCAGGTTAGCTCCTAAATACTTTTTTTTTTTTTTTTTTTTTTTCAAAATCAGTGTCATTTGTTTTAAAGATGAGGTTAGATTTTGCGGTGATTTTTTTTTCTGATAATATGCATTTCATTTTTATATCCATTTGATTTTAATTGCTCTTTTTGATGACAGTGATAAAATGCTAGTTCACAAAGGTAGGAGATAAAATAAAAAGTGGAAAAGCCTGCATTGTTGGACACGGATTCTCATGCATTAATGATCATTAGGATTCTGCTGGACTCATTGATGGAGTTGGACTTGAAGCATTTTCTTTACTCACAAGATTGTTTTGGGCAAATTTCAGATCATCCATAATCTGAGAGGGAGTAAAGGAAGAGAAGTCCACATATCAACTTTAATATCATTTAAGAACAATTAACCTTCAGAGAAGTTCTACACTGCTCCCGTGTGCCACTTTTACCTGAAGAGAAGCCAACAGGGTTTGCCATTAAGAAGCACCCCCTCCCGCACAGGTAAGTCTGGTTACTCATGGCTGTTGATAATTCATGGTATTGGTTTAGTAGCCACCTTAGGCAGTACTCTGATGCAGCTGAATGGATATTATTGAATAATAACATTTGTTTTATTCATGTGGGTCAAGTAATTTACTAATTAATCCAAGCAATTTATAGTCCTTTTTGTCAAACTATTCAAGTTGAACATTTTTCTTCTCAAAGAAGTGAAATGTATGCCTGAATTTCATTCAAATATAGCTTAAGATTTTTTTGCTACTAAACCATAGATTGCCTGTGTAGCAGAAAATTCTCTTGACAAAACTTTAATCGGTGACTTTTAAGCCAGTGGGCAAGACTTATTTGAGGATTGCTGACAGCACCTTTTATACCAGTCAATGCTCATGGGTTATGACAGAAGGCTTTCTTATTCCAAGAGTAGCAATCCAGGTTCATTGCCACGGTCCCAGATGGCCCATCCTTTTCTTACAGGCAAAACTTTGCTTGGCAAAGAAACTCGATCATTTCAAAGATCTCCATTGCTTTGCAGTTTCTGAAAGGAGTTTTTTTTTAAAAAAAGGATTTTTTGATGTTGTTAGCATCCATACAAAAAAGAAAAATCAAAAGTTGGTTGCACTGAGTGAAATCAGTAGTTTATTTGTTGAACGATGGAAGAAAATGGTGTTCATTGCAGATATGTTGTGCCCTGTGTCAAAGTCGTAGAATGTCAGCGGACACATGATGAATATCATCCTTTATTTTTGCTTTATTTTCTTCCTCTGCTCTACATCACAATTGAGATTAATTCATACACTTTTAATCCACGAACGCTCCACTTGTCAGAGGTCCTACTGTAAGGAAACAATAAGCAATGAAGTGTAATTAAAGTCAGAGTTTTTTTATTGGGACAAACCCAGACTTTAGTACATTTTTAGCAATTACAGAGACTTTATCTCTTCAGAAATGATTCACATTATCTAAAGTACTTCTCAGTATGGGAAAAGATAAAGTGGTTCTTCAGTTTTTATTACTTCAAGCTCTTATAGTCAGCAGACTTGCAATGAAGTAAGCTCCATATTGTATGTGTTGTATTCGTTCGAGTTCTCCAGAGAAACAGACCCCAACAAGAGATATGTACATATAGATGAGATTTATTATAAGGAACCAGCTCAGGGAACTATGGAGGCTGAGAAGGTCCAAGATCTGCCCTCTTTCCCACAGGAAAGCTGGTGGTGCACTTCGAAGGCCCAAGAGCCAGAGCCTCGGATATAGATTCCAGTCCATGTCTGAAGCCCTGAGAACCAGCTTCTGAGGGAAGAAGGTCAGTGTCTCAGCTCAGCTGTCAGGTGGTCAGCAAATTCAGCCATTTTTGTTCTATTCGGGCTTTCAACAGATTGGATAATGACCACCCACATTCCAGAGATCCCCTCACTTTACTCAGTCTACCAATTCCAATGCTACTCTCTTTCAAAAACATCCTCACAGACAAACCCCAAATCATATTTAACCAGACATCTGGGCATCCTGTGATCCTGTCAGGCTGACATATACAATTAACTATCACAATATACCTTTCTATTCAGAAAGCAAAGGAAAAACCAAGCACATGCAATTTATCAAACTTTGTTTCCTGTCAGTTTCTACTTTAAGAAGGCCCAAAGCAAATAATAATAATAATAATAACAACAACAAATCATAGTCATAATACCAAAATGTCTTTTTTTGAATATTCCCATCAAAATGTAATTGTGCAGGTGCTTATATCATGCAAATAATAACAAGTGTGTGTTATGTAAGTCTGCCTTCATTCTGCCTGTCACAGGTTTGGCAAGAGGCAAGAAAGAAATCATTATGATGTAAGTTTATATAATTATTAGTTTCTCACAAAGAAAATTGTCTAACATAAAGGGAAAGGAAGCAGGAGACAATTGTTCCTGCATCGGTACTCCATAAAATCCATTTATATTGACATAATTGAGGAGATGCTAAGATCTAACTACCACCCTGGCAGAGAGACAGATATCATCAGCTTGAAATTAAGATAAGTCCCTGAAGATGAATTAATGAGATAAATGATATTTTCTGAAGGTAGTCATCATTTCCCTATGGTATTTATAACTGTGTCTCCTCCGGACACTCTGCTGACTTTTTAGCCTTAATTGGCTAAACACGTTTGTGAAGTATCTTATTATCAAACTCATTATTATTGTTGTCAAGGATGTGCCAAGCATTGTACTAATTGCTTTGTCAATGTCTCTATATAGTTTATGGTTACACATTTATTCACCAAGAGAGAGGGAATAAATGTTACTATCTTCACTTAGAAGTGTGGAAACTAAGGCTCTACCACTCCATGTCCTCAGGGACTCTTACCCTGAAATAATGTGTATGTTATCAGAAAAATGTCCATATTATGATTCATAAATTAATTTATATTCTCCCAGTGACATCATGATTTCAGAGATTATAATTTTTGTTTCCAAATAATCATTAATTTGCTATGGCATCTAATATTTCAAACCTAATTTCCTTTTCATATTGGACTCCTTTACATCAGTTAATCAATGCTTTGTGAATAAACTAGAAAAATATTTATTAAGTAACCTAGATAATTTAGTTCACCAGAAAATTCACTGACTTTTTTTTTATTAACTGAGAATTTTAAAACTCTATTTTCCAGAACAAAAAAGCAACTTTAATTTTTAAATTTTGGATAAAATTTTCAATAAACCTATTGGTAAATTGAAATTTTTATCACATTAATCATTTATTGTTTATCATGTTTTAATTACTGTACATGTATTTTACATACATATGATTTCATTTTGTCTTCCACTTATACTATGAGGTGAGATATTCATTTCTATGTTACATATGAGAGGATGAGAGAATTGAGGCTTACAGTGGTTTTATACATACATATATATGTAACTGACCCAAGAGTACAGAAGTAGTGACTAAGTGGGTATTTGAACCAGGTGAGACTGATTCAAAATAGAGGATTTTAATTATAATGCTACACTATATCTTTTGTCTGTGAAAAATATCTCTACTGATTTAAACTTGTATTCCCATCATAAAAAGTATAGCCTAATGATCCTGTAATAAACACTACTTCAGAATTTAAGGATTTGATGGTGTCTCATTCTCAACAGACTTAAAGATTAGAGCCACCTAAGTGATCATTATAGCAACTCAATGGATCAAAAGCAATTTTAAAATGAAATAGAATAAAAATGAGAGAGAAATTTGTAGGTGCAGTAAACATAGTAAAGGTAAATATATACATTCATGTATATGTATATAAAATACTCAGTTTTATAGTGCATCACCATGGTGAATGTTTGAAATCCACTGACTGAGCTAATTTCTTTGGGATGCCGTACTAATTCTGTATGTCTCTCTTACTTCTAAGTTTGTATAGTCCTGATAGGAACCTAGATTATCCTCTGTAGTTTAAAAGTTAGACAACTTGGAAAATAAAAGAGCCAGATGCTAAGGTGATCAGCAAATGTCTGGGGATGTTCTCTCTCTCTCTTGAATATTCTGAAGTATATGTGACTCCGGAAAATATAAATTCCATAACCCTCCCTTCCTCTTGTTTCCTGAGGTAAAGCCTTTCCTGCAAAGTCTTATAAATCTGTTTTAAAATGTAGCCCTATGAGATCAGTATAAGACAACACGTTGCTCACTTCTGTACAGACTTGAGTTCATGAGAATAATACATTCATCCAAATTCCCAGCAAACTGGTTTCTTCAAGTTCACTCTGGGGTCTACCAGAGAGCACTAGTCTAGGAAGGAAGGCCCTGTGAACATAATGGTTTCACTTAAGAATGAGAATGTTGACTTCGTTGGAAACAAAACTTCCTAGTTATGGTTGTAGGCTGCTTTTCTGGTTAGGGTTAGGCTTAGGGTTAGCACTTTGAATTTGCCCTTTTCTGGAATTGACTTTTAAGTAGAATCTGTCTGTAAATTTAGCACAAGTGCTTTGTTATAACTTGATAAACAAATGACATCACCCCACACCAAGTAGGCTGAGAGCATAGTTGTTCCTAGTCTACAGGCCATTATACTTCATGTAGCATCACATTTCGGAATGTTAACAGTTTAATACAACACCCCACATAGAGCAGTTTCTTCAGAAAGTGGCAAGTGAGGGACAAAGGACCAAACCATGACCCTTTCTTACTAAAAGCCTAAGTACTAGATTTTCAAATGAAAATAGATAGTAGTGCTTGCCTATTCACATTAGGGTGTATGATTAATTTCCCTAGGTAGTGGAATTTGACATAAAATGGACTTTTGTATTTGTTAGTCATTTCTCTTGTAAATCTGAGGTCCTAGAGAGACACAGCATTTGGAAATTGGGATCGAGCAGTAGAAGTCTCTGCTTTTCAGAGTATCACACATTGTATTTTTAGTAAGAGAGGCTAATCTGTGTGATGATGCCCTCCTTCCGTTTTTCCCTCCCTCCTCCCTCATCCTCCTCCCCAACCTTGGAATCTCTTACCACTTTCCAGTGTGTTAGGATGCCTCTCACACTTGAAGAGCTGTTATGAGCTACGGAAAGGAAAGAAATAGCAGGTGTAGACTGGGGAGTGCAGTGTGAAGATTCTGTGGAAAACATGATGCTTACAGGAAACTTAGAAATAGTGAAACTGATAAACCCTAGCCCAGACATGGTAAGTCCATACTGGGAAAAGTCCAGTGCAGAAAAATCTCATACACCGCCCCCCCCCATCTTCATACCATGAGCTCCCAGTGGTTAGCAGGCTAGAAATTAGTACCTCTCTGAGTGTCTGTGAACTCGGAGAGGTCTGGAGCCGATGCTGACTTGTCCTCAGAATCAGGCCATTCTCTGGGACCTCCTGGATCTGTCTCCATGTTGCTGCTGTAAGACACTCACAAATGTGTGGTTCTGGGCATTTAGTGACAGCCCCATCATGCCCCTCCATGAGCTCAGTGGAAGGAGAACTCTGTTTCCACTTTCTCTTCCAGTCCAAGTATGGAGAAAGGTCTTCCTTTCCATTCACCACACTGCCGAAAAACCCAGATTCTCCTTCCTCAGATAATTTACAGAAAGCTTGAGACAATAGCAGGGAAATGTAACACATAGACTAAGCTACAGCTTCTCCCCCAGAGCTCTGCCTGACAGAACTGCCTCTCTGATGCTCAGAGCTGTCTCCACACACCCAGGGGAAGCTCAACTCCCTCCCCCGTAGGCAGCAACACTCTAAGACCCGCCATACTCTGGAACTTACATCTGACTCAGAAAGGAGAACGTTTTCTTCACTATGATCTGAGGCTTGCCTCCTGGATTGTCATTTTTCTGCCACAAACCTGACCTCTTCTCAAGATATTTGACAGTGAAACATTCCATTCCTTTTAGGAGAAACTCATTTCCATCCATACTCATTCACATAATTTTCTGACATCAATACTTCTATTTAATCAGGCTTAAATAAAATTACATATGGAGTGCCATGAGTGCAATTTAAGTGGACCAAAACAAGCTAATGCCAGTTCCTTTCCATGTCACTTTATCAACCTTGTAAATATTTAGGGGATCTTGACTTACTGCAGTTCACCCAACAAGAATCCACTAATATAAAATGTATAGGCTTTATAGGGTTTAGTTAGCCTGGTGTTTTCCTTTTATGAAACCACTGAAAAAGGATTTTTGAATCCAAATATTAGAAATGTGTTGCAGGAAAAGTGTAGTCTGATAATTAAAAACGCTTTTCTTAGCCCTTGTTCAAAGAAACAACTCATACCCTCATTATATAACATTTTTATCTGGTTTGTCAGGCAGATTTTTAAGGACTGGCCTCTTGACAATATTTTAAAATAAGTCTGTGTTAAGTTATTGAAAAGTATCAAGCTTTTAATATTAGTTTTTAATTGAAATAATGTCCAGGCAATATTTCTAAAAGGAAATATTCTGGACTCCCATTTTGATTTTTCTCAATGAAGTAAATCAATGAAATAACTCACAGGATATACAAAGAACTTTTAGATTCTAATTAACTATGAATTACCTCTGTTGTGAAGAATCAAAGAAATAGCATCGATTAATGGAGCCCCCAGGAAATCTAACAGCTACATTTTATCCAATAAATTCATATGAACTGCTAAGATGTAGCTAGAATGATTGATTACATATTGATTTTTTCCTTACTCTAAAAAAAAGTATAGAAAATGCTTGAGAATATTTAAAAGAAAAAGGATTTTCACTGACTCCATTCACATATATGCCCACAAACACACACACAACTCACAAGATATGCACATTATGGGAGAAGGTTTTGTCCTTTAAATTGGCTATCATATATATAAATTAGTACAAACTAATGAAAATTTGGCAACACTATGTGAGCACGTTTTACACTTTTTTCAACCAGGAACTCTATGTCTAGAATATATCTTAAGGAAATCATTATGGTCATGGACAATGATCTAGCAACAAGAATTACAGCATCTTTAATTTCCATGAGAACAGAGCATGTATCAGTTTTGTTTGCTTTTAAATCTGCAGTGCCTCACATGGTACCTAACAAATACTGAGCTGACAGTCAACATATATTTAATATAATGTATAAATGGGTAAATAAATGCATGCCCTCAGAGAAATAAGATGTATCCAGAATCAACAGTATCAAATGCTAAGGATATTAGTGAATAAAAGAGCCCAAGTAAAGAAAATAATGGGCTAAATATAATATGATTTTTCAAATACAAGTGGGATATTGCTACGCATGTCTAACAGAATTTCTAAGAAGAAGGAACAGACATAATGAGCTAAATCCAATAATCAAGGAGATAGTAGTTATAATTATTAAAAATTGATGAAAACCAAAAAAGAATTAATAAAAATACATCTACACAAAGACACAATGTCATGAAACTTTAGGAGAACAAATAGCAAATGTAAAAGTATCAGAAAGAGAAAAAATGCATAATTTCATTAGTGTTAAAAAAGAAACAATGGAAAGAAAAGAGAAACAATGGAAAGAAAAGAGATGTATACAAAAATAATATGGAATTTTTCATATGATACATTTAAAAACTTTAATAGACGACAAATACTAAAACTCACTAAAAAAGGGAAAAATCTGAATAAGCTTCTAACCATTAAACAATATGAATCCATAGCTGAAATACAATCTATGATGTTAACAATACCAGATCTAGATAGATTTATAGAAAATTCTTCCAAACTCCAAAATATGAGATAATTTGTATCTCAAAGAAAATATGAAGGACAGTAGAACACTGGGAAATATTTCCAAATTTTCTTATGAGGCAAGTATAAAATTGATGCCAAAGTAAGACAAGAATGGTATGAAAAATAAAGTTAGAGTCCAATCATAGTTGCAAACATAGACCCCCAAATTCCTAAAATTAAAAAAAAAAAAAAAGAAAACCCTGATTATCTCATGGATGCAGAAAAAAATCATTTTATAAAATTTAAACTAATCTTCATAAGAATTCTTATTAACTAGAAATTGATGATATATTTAATCCGATAGAGTATATCAGGTATTTCTTATGTACTGCCCAATAATATCCCAGTATCCTTACATTTTGTCAATTGCTGTGACACCTATGTTTCTGAAGATGTAACGTCATAACAACTCTTCTCATCTTCAATAAATATTTCTCATATTGTGCCCCAAAGTCTCTCTGATGTCCTGGGTTAAACATTTACAGGAACCTACCTAGTACTAACGTCTGTGCATCTGGGATTGCTGAATCATATGGCAGTTCAATTTTTAAGGTTTTGAAAAGCCATCCTAACTGTTTCCCATGTTAGCTGTATACCAGTTTACATTGCCTACAGTCACTGAGATAAAAAGACTCATATTTTCGACATCCAGTCACCAGCGGTCATCTTGTGCTAAAAGAGGACTCCTTCAAAGTAAAGATATTATCTTTAAATTCTATCAGCCCAAGCACAGGGCCTGGTGTTTAGTAGATTCTCAATTAGAATATGTTATCCAAATGAAAGAAAACAAACAAAATACCCTGTAACCCTAAGAGAAACTTTCACAAGCTCAAATGGCTTAATTGGCTAGAAGAGAGATTTCTGCATCTCATGCAAAAAAAAAAAAAATGTGTTGGATTTGGATTGGATTTAGCTAATATTCCCCGAACAGAGAAGGCTTAAAGTATTTAAAAACATCTTAATTAGAAATCCCTGAACATATCTAAAATGAGATTTTTATTTTTTTTTATTATTTTTGTTTTTTGTAATGAACAGTCCTTGTGTAACCTCAGTGACCATACCATCTGTTAAGCATTTTCGTAACATCAGTTAGGGTGAATTGCATTTTCTATGTTTGGCCCGTCATTCATCTGTTCTGTGTGGTAAAAGGCATGGCATTTTTAGCATGTTCAAATTGCAAGTAATTTAGCATTTCTGAAAGTCCCTTGGTGATTTGAGTCATATTCAGATGGTAATTATGATTTGTTTGAAAATGGACCATAATGCGTGATTATTGTGTCATATACATTGAAATGCATGTATTGACTTTCTAAGTTTTGAATACAGTAATTACACTGAAATGAAGGAAAGCCAATTCTGCTTGTTTTTATCAACTTCAAAATGTGCAAGTTAATGAGATTTATATACTGACAGTGTGTATTGTTTTATTTGCTCTGACTGTTGTGAGCATTAGCAGCCCAAATCAATACATTATCCCATTGATCTTTTGAGCATCGGAGGAATAGGTTAGGTTTTGTCTCCTTTTTGGCACATAGGTGATACTTAAAATCTTGAGAACAAGTTAGGATGGAAAGGGTTTACCTCTGTCATCATATATTTTATGATTGCTCTGGAGCAATGGTCTCCCCATGCCCACCTCCCATCAGCCCACGTGGATTAATGTCAGACTTAGAACCATTGGTGAAATGAAACTAGAACATTTACATTCCTAACGTCTCACTAAAAGTACAACTGGTAGTCTTTAATTCGTTCACTTGTTCTTTCATTTGTATGTACTTAGTAATAACATTATACAGTAGACGCTATTGTAGGCATGGAAAAATTCTCAATAGAAATGAAAGACATGCCCTGTCCTCACAGAGCTTATCATGTGTATAGAGGAAATACAAGTAAGTAGATAAAGCAGAGCAGTAGCTCCCCTTACCTGTTTCAGTTACCTGTAGTCAACATCAGTCTGAAAATATCAAATGGAAAATTCCAGAAGTAAGCAAGCCATGAGTTTTAGATCACATACTGTTCTGAGTGTCATGATGAAATCTCATGAGTCCCACTTCATTCTGCCCAGTATGTAAACCATTCCTTTGTCCAACATCTTCATGCTGTGTATACTCCTTATCTGTTAGCCATGTTAGTGGCCACCTTGTTTATCAGATAGACTGTTGTGGTATCACAGTGTTTGTGTTTAAGTAGCACCTATGGTAACCTAACATTACATTATAGTGCCTGTCATTCACCTCACATTATCACAAGAAGGGTGAGTACAGTACAATGAGATGCTTTGAGAGAGAGAGAGATCACAGTCACATAATTTTTATTACAGTGTATTATAATTATTCTATTTTATTGTTAGTCTTTAATTGTGCCTAATTTATAAACTTTGCGTAGATATGTTTGTATAGGAAAACCACAGTATATATGGGATTTCGTACTACCCATGGTTTTAGGAGTCTATCGGGGGTCTTGGAACAATATCCCCTACAGATAAGGGAGACTTCTGTATATCACTGAGGGCTGTTATCCAAGAAATAAAAACAAACAAACAAACAAACAAACAAAAACCTAAGAGAATGTTTAGGAAAGACACAAGACCCAGTTTGGAGAATAGGACAAACTTCCTGATCGAAGTGACAATTTAGCTGAGAGCTGAAGGATACATAGGAGGCGTCTTTTCACTTGAGTGATGCAAGCAGAGATTGGTGCTTACAGACTATGTACTCATATAAGATCACCCTTGAATCCAAGAGGAGAAGCAGCCTGGACCATGTGGTCCACAGAGACCCAAATGGTACTAACTGTTCCTAAACATCACCACTTTCCGTCTTCATTGGAAATTGCTGCATTCATTGTTAAATGATTTAGTAGAGGGTCTTATTCTAGAAGGGATAACCTTGTTGTACTTCTGGTCTCCTTTGAGACAAATGCAGAGTTCTGCCAGCTTCCCCTTGTTTAATCATGTGTTGAATATCAAGAGCTCTTTTTAGGACACTTTTTCTTTAAATGAGTCCCTTAGCAAATCTAGATGTTAAGAATCACACGTCCTCACCTGAATATACTTCAGAAGGCTTGGTGCTGTCCACGAGTCTTCATTAGGAAAGTGACAGAATCTTGATTGTTATTTAATTTAGAGAAAATGATATCTCATGTCTGGGCATGCTAGCTTGTGGATTTAAAAATAAATGTGAGCTCTCAGATCAGGTGGACTTAGTTAGCTTAGGCTGTGGAATTCTGAATAGGGAAAATGATTCCGTGATTAGGACAACTTAGGGGGACTATTTTTACTCATTTTTAAATTTTGCATTTTTAAAGGAACTTCATATTATTTGCAAATTCACCACAAGGCATGTTCAGTACATGAGCGAGGCTTTTCAAGATGTACATCTTTTTATATACTGAATTAGAAGTGAATATAAATGACCTGTAATTAGAACTGTGTATGATCTTTGGCAGTAAATCTCTTCCTTTCAGAGGGCTTCGATTTTGTCATCCGTAAAATAAGGGAGCTGATTTAGAGAACAAATGGCAAACACCTGACACACACCATCATTTCCACATTCTGCACTCACGGCAGGCATCACTAATCCATCACAATACTCTTCCCTACTAAAGTCAAGTGCAGCTTCAGAATCATTCTTAACACAGTGCTCTAGGCAACTGTCAATCAGTTAAAGCTAGAACAGAAGATAAAATATATTTATCATCCTTCAGCCATATTTCTTAGGCTTCTTATGCCAGTCATTAAATAGAATAACTCTATAAAGTACTATATTTGTTTTAGTTGTTAATCTTACTTTTATGCAAAGCGTATATATCCATTAGAAAAAAAACCATCAGATATGAGTGAAGTCATATGGTTCTTGACTCCTGACTCACTTATTGTGCTTAGCGTGATAATCTCAAGATCCATCTGTGTTGTCACAAATGGCAGTATTCTACCTTTTGTTCTGGCCAAGTAATATTCTATTGTGTACAAGCATATGTACCATATCTCTTCTATCCAATCATCTATTGAAGGACACTTTGGTTGTTTCTATATCTTAGCATTGTAAATGCTGCTGTGACCATCGGGGTACATATATCTTTATGGATAACTGTTTTCAGATTTTTTGGATAGGTACCCAAGAGAGGGTATTCCTGGGTCATATGGTTAGGCCAAGCCAGAAGAGACTTACTGTCCTGGGAATCTGTTTTTCTCCCAATGGCAGCCTCTGAGTCAGATCAATAATATCAGTTCCCTCACCCCGTGGAGTGGGTGGGGGGTAACCCTGAGGTGTGACCTTGTGATGTGTACCATTCCCCCAAGTTTCCCTGACAGACTTAGTTCACAGTGGTAGCTAGGTGGCAATGTAAGTGCTGTAGGGTCACGTCCTGTGTAAACTATTTACTCTCAGATCCTTGTCTTAGAATCTGCTCTGGAGAGCCCAAACCCAGACAAAGACCAGCAAGACAGCAGTTCCTAGCACTGTCGTTTTATGAGCACCACTTTACCTCAGGTACTCTATTACACAGTTTATATGCGTTATCTCACTTGATCCCAGCAACTACATTGAGAGACTATTCTCTCACAACAGATAGAAACTGATATTCCTTTATAGTTTGGATCTTATTTCATCTTATTTTATGATATTTATTTACTGTCTTTCTACAAGACTGTGCAACTTAAAGGCAGGAGTCATATCAGTAAATGTCAGCTAAACATGCATGTATTTTGAAAGAATTTTCTGATTTCTTTAGAAAGTACTTGAAAGCCAAGGATATTTTATTTTTTTAATTTCTGTCTCAGAATAGAAATGTCAGAATAATTAGGCTGATACATGAAAATGGATTATTTAAATTATAATTTTGGCAAGGAGAAGACATTGTTCTTAATTAAAAACTTTTACAGGAAACCTTAATGCATTTTTCAAAGATGGTAATAACTTTGAACAATTTCACAAAGCCAAAATATCTAGGAATGCTCAACTCTTTGTTTTTATAACTAAAACCTAGTGTTATAAAGGACATGAAAATAGTCTGAAAGACTAAAAAAGACATAAAAATAGAAGAATGCTAAAGAGTAGAAAAATCAAAAGAACTGAAAGAAAAGACAAAGAAAAAACAACTGCATCCAAATAAGCTCATTTAGCCCATTTATAACAATAGTGGGGTATAGTGAAATAATTTAATCCAGTAATTTAGTCCAATATATAAATAATTATAATTTATAAATTTCAAACGATAAACCCAATTCCTTTCCACTACATTCTCTCATAAGAAATACAGGCCTATACGAGTGTTACATGCCTCTGTGTTAAGTCAGAGGGAATGTAGCAAAGAAATAGAGGGGAAAGACAATCTCTCACTAATTTATTTTGAAAATGAAGATACTCATTGCTTTTGCAGTTTTAAACACAGATAGTACTTTACATTGTACAAATTTTAGGGACATGAAGTAATCTGTTACTATATTTCTCATTCCAAGAACCTTGTGGTTTACCTTTCAGTTAAGTTTCTAGGTTGCTCATAATGTATTTGAGAATATATACATATATTTGTTTGTTTTAGATAAAAAATATGTTATTTTTATATTATATAATGGTTTGTTTCTTATTTTTGAGTTTTAAGAGGTCTTTGTGTATTTTGAATAACGTTCTTTAATCAGATGTGTCTTTTGTAAATATTTCTCTAGTCTGTGACTTGTCTTTTGATTCCCTTGACAGTATGTTCACAGAGCAGAAATTGTCAGTTTTAACGAAGTCGAACTTATCATTTCTTTCTTTTGTTATTGTATCTTTGATGTTGTATCTAAAGAATCATTGCCAAACCCTAGGCCATCTTGATTTTCTTCTGTGTTAGCTTCTAGTAGTTGTATAGTCCTGATACCTTTTAAGACAGTTCTTTTGGGTTTTACATTCATAAAATCATATTATATATTATAATATTTTTATCCTCTATGGCTTATACTTAATATATTTTTCTTATATTTGATTGCATTAGCTGATGCTTTCAAAACAACTGTGTGCTCTGATGTTGACATTGGGTCCTTTATTTTCTTCCTGTCTTTAACAGGAATTCCTCTGGTGTTTTGACAGTGGTGATGCTGTAGTGTTTTCATTATATATATTTTATAGATAATCTAAAGCTATTTTAAATTTTTAATTTTGTTTTTGTTTTAAATTTGCTCTTTGGTCTAAGAGTAGTTAAGCAGGGAGAAGTCTTATTTCTCTCCTCAGATATACTTATTTCTATTTTTCAATTAATTTCTGACTAGACTGCACATTGAATAATGAATGCTTTCCATAAAATGTGTACTTTCTAGCATCTACAAAAGTTATTTTGAAGCCTAATATGTAGTCAACTTTTGTAAATGGCCCATAGTTCCTTGAAAATAATGTATAGTCACTATTCTCATAGCTATTAATATTTACCTTAATTGGCATATTATCTATTTTCTTACTTATTTTTTTGTCAGGTTGAAATATTATGGATTGAAAGAAATGTTAGTTGTACTACTATTTTATTTCTATGAATGAGTCCTTGCTTTTCCTATTGATTTTGATCTCTGAATTTTGTTCCTATAACTTTTTCTCTGTAAAGATTCATGACACAGAGATTGTAAATCCCTTAAAGTAGGATTCTGGAAAATTGGTAGTTATTCTGATTCCTTGAATAGAGTGTAAGAAAATCCTTATTTTTATATCAAATTTCAGTGTGTGTGTGTGTGTGTGTGTGTGTGTGTGTGTGTGTGTGTGTGTATTTATTTATTTATTTTCAGAATAAAGATCATACTTCATCTTATGCTGGATATGTTAATATGTTTTTGAGGAATTAGGAAGAAGATACCCTTGTTTATAGGTAAAAAACTGATATTTTTTCTACAAAAAATGTTATTTGTATAACTTACCCCTAATGGTGTTGACCTCAGAATGTGAATTGCCATTGTATTTATAGTAGTAGGAATAATTTTACCTTGACAAAACCTCAGTCTTTCAACCAAGTTCTTCCGTATGAGCATGAATTAAAAAAATATTAGATAGCATCATTGGTTAGGGGTTTAATCTGAATTCCTCGGAAGAGGATGATTTAACACATTAAGGACTGATCTGTACCCTCACTTTTCAGAAATATAGATGGCAATTTTCAGTAATTCGTGTTTTGTCCCATAAATATTTGAATGCTTGATTAATAGTTTATGTTAAATATTTCAAAGAAATGAAAACCAAATTTTGGTAAACACTTGATAACTCTTGCCCCTAATTCCTTAAGTCTCTTATAGTATATCAAAAAATTCTCTTCTCTAATCTTTGTACAAAACAACCAAATGAGAGTTAAAACGTGGCCCTACTTATCCCACTGAGATGAGCAAATAAGGTCCTTTATAGATGATGGTATAGAGGTTCTGTACTAGTGCAGAAGTTTATAACTACACTTATGATCAATTTTGAACTCCTGACACACTAAGTAGATTTATAAAATTTATGAATTTTATCTTGCCTGCACATAACCCATGCTAAAGATTTCACAGATAAATCTGGGATAAATAATTCAGCACAGCAAGTGATATTATATATCTTAGGTTTAGGAATAGAACTGCCACTTGTGTTTTATGAAAGTAAAACATAGCTGTATTGCTGGACTGTGTTTTAACTCCAGCACTTGTATCAGTCACACACAACCACAGTTACACTCATTAGACAGGTGAATTTGTTGAGGATAATAACATTTTAGTGAATATAGTTATTGGTGATTTTAGCAGTGACATAGATTCTCCAGAGATCATAATTCAAATTACAAAAGAAATGCTGCTGATGATAATAACAGAAAACACCTTTACATAGTAGACATCCTGTTTTATGTTTAAGGGCAAAGCAACAAATACTATTGACCATTATATCATTGGTCATTATATCTTGGTCAGTACTTTGTATAGTAGATGCTTGATTAATGATTTTTTTGATGGATACATCAGGTTGCTGTATACCCAAGCTATTAAAAAGGCATCTCTTTATTATGGATTTTCCACCCACTACTACTTTAATGTGCTATTCTTGGGGAACTATACACATAAAACTTAATAAAATCCTTTCTCTTTGATAGAAAATTTGTATGTAGAGAAATAATATTTTTCCCTCCTCCCCACACCTCTCCACTGCAGCCAAGTACTCCATCAATTTAGAGTAAATGGATAGTAACTTAATAAAAGTATACACATACACACACTCACACACACAATACATATACACAGAGGGTGCCAGAAAAATGTATATACATTTTAAGAAAGGAAAAAACTGTATTAAAATTGTAATACTCAATATATACTAACAAAACAAGAATACAAGTCACACTTATACATTTTTTTGTATCCCCAGTATGTGTGTGTATGTGTGTGTGTGTGTGTGTTTGCGTGCGTGTGCGTATCATATATTACACCACTCTTTGGTAATAATAAGCAAAGAAAAAGAAGATTCTAGAAATATAATGAAGGTAAAAATCACTATTTCAAGTATAAATGAAATATAGCTATTTCCAGACTAACATCTTGAAGATTATAAAGCTTTCATCTTGATTTGTATATAAATCAATATATTTGCTAATAAAATAGTATGAACATTTTAGTTTTTTTTTTTTTCTTTTCTGTAGTGGCTCAAGAAACACATCAGGAAGAGCTTTGATAAGCAGCTTTAGATCTCATCACTGCACCATAAATTGAGTTTCATATAGAATTATTACCTTTCTTAAGAGTTACTGAAGAAAGAGAAACTCCCTGAATTATAAACTTAGCTTTGAATATTCCAAAAGAGTTTTAAAAATGCAAAGATATGGAGATATAATACATTCCCTTTGCCTTCTTCAAAGAGACTTTGAACATTTTTTTTCAATATTTGGGAGCTGGGAAGAAACTTAGTGTTTAAAGGGGCATTTCTGAAGTCTTTGACTTTCCAGAATGCTTCGTGTTATGGTCAGTGAAATAGAGATACGAGAGTAAAGATTTTGTTCTTACTCAGACAAACCAATTTCTATACCAGATCTTCAATTTGACTTAAAAAACGGTACCTCCCTGCATGTACATCAAAAAGAAAGAGCTGTGAAACACTGTTTTCAGCTACTATAGTTTGTCCGAACCATATTGTTGTATTGTATGTATTTGTTTTTACTTGAGTTTTGCATCAATTATAATATCATGGGTAGAATGCTATAAAATTAATGAGAGCCACTGAGTTCAGTTCTGTGCGAAGCACAGTAACTGACTCATGATGAAAATATCACTTGAACTCCTGGTGCCTTCTCGTCTCTTATTTACAAAATGAGAATAATCGTGCCTGCTCAGGTGGATATCACCATGACTGTAAGAAGGTAAATACAGAAAATAGATTTCAAGGGCTTTGGAATGTATAAAGCAATAAAGGAGAACAATAAAGTATTAATAAAAGGATGCGGATAAGTGAATTTTTATAGAATGAATAAACCCACAAATAGGGAAGAAGTAAAGGGACACTAGGAAACTTTTGGAGGTAATGAGTGTGTCTATACTCTTGATTGTGGTGATGGTATCACTGCTGTATGCGTATGTCCAGACTCATCAAACTGTATACATTAAATATGTGCATATAAAATACCTAGGAATAAATTTAACCAAAGAAGTGAAAGATCTGTACTCAGAAAATTATAAGACACTGAAGAAAGAAATCATAGAAGATACAAATAAATGGAAACACCTACCATGCTCATGGATAGGAAGAATTAATATAGTTAAAATGTCCATACTGCCTAAAGCAATATATAGATTCAATGCAATTCCTATCAAACTACCAAGGGCATTTTTCACAGAAATAGAAAATATAATCCTAAAGTTTATATGGAATCATAAAAGACCCAGAATAGCCTCAGCAATTCTGAGAAATAAAAACAAAGTCGGGGGGATCACGCTACCAGACATCAAAACCTACTACAAAGCCACAGTAATCAAGACAGTTTGATATTGGCATAAAAACAGGCACATCGATCAGTGGAACAGAACAGAGAGCCCAGAAATAAATCCAAGCATTTACGGACAGTTAATCTATGACAAGGGAAGCAAGAATTTACACTGGAGTAAAGATAGTCTATTCAATAAATGGTGCTGGGAAAATTGGACTGACACATGCAAAAAAATGAAACTGGATCATCTCCTTATGCCTTATACAAGAACAAATTCAAAATGGATTAAAGACTTAAATGTAAGACCTGAAACCATAAAACTCCTAAAAGAAAATATAGGGAGTACATTTGCAGACATTACCCGGAGCAATATTTTTACTGATACATCCCTACGGGCAAGGGAAGTAAAAGAAAAAATGAACATATGGGATTATATCAGACTTAAAAGTTTTTTCACAACAAAGGAAACCATTAATAAAACAAAAAGGAAGCCTACTGAATGGGAGAATATATTTGCCAACGATATATCTGATAAGGGGTTAATATCCAAAATTTATAAAACACTCATGAAACTCAACACCAAAAAAACAAACAACCCAATTAAAAAATGGGCAGAAGATATGAAGAGACATTTCTCTAAAGAGGACATACAGATGGCCAACAGGCATATGAAAAAAAGTTCAACCTCACTGGTCATTAGGGAAATGCAAATAAAAACCACCATGAGATACCACCTCACTCCAGTCAGAATGGCTATCATCAACAAATCAACAAACAACAAGTGCTGGCGGGGCTGTGGGGAAAAGGAGACCCTGCTGCACTGTTGGTGGGACTGCAGATTGGTGCAGCCACTATGGAAGTCAGTATGGAGGTATCGCAAAGAACTGGAAATAGAGCTACCGTTTGACCCAGCAATTCCACTCCTAGGTATTTATCCTGAAAAAACCAAGACACTTATTCAAAAAAAGTTATGCACCCCGATGTTCATAGCAGCACAATTTACAATAGCTAAGACTTGGAAACAACCAAAATGCCCATCAGTAGATGACTGGATTAAGAAACTGTGGTATATTTATACAATGGAGTATTACTCCGCTATAAGGAAGAATGAAATCGTGCCATTTGCAATGATATGGATGGACCTAGAGACTATAATGTTGAGTGAAATAAGTCAGTCAGAGAAGGACAAATACCATATGATCTCACTCATATGTGGAATCTGAAAAACTGTATGAATGAGCAAAGTAAACAGAAACTGTCTCATAGATATAGAGGAAAAATCAGGGTTGCTAATTGGGAGAGGAATGGGGATGAGGGAGAAGGGGAAGGGGAAGGGATTAGACAGCAAAAATAGGCAACTACAATATTGCTACTGGGATAGGAAAAAGAGTTTGGGGAATATAATTAATAATGTTGTAAATATTCTGTGGAATGTCAGATGATCATAGGTCTTGTTAGGGAGACCATTTCATGGATGGAGTAGAGGTTTGATCACTGCACTGTATTACTAAAGCGGAGGTGGTATACCTACTGCAATTGAATATATATATAGTCACGGGATGTGGATTATACTGTGGAAGAGAGTCAGAGGAAGAGTAATAGATATATATGATATGGGGGGGAGTGGGGTAGTGTATTGGGGGTGGGGGGTTGTCACTTTGTGGGGTAAAATGTATAACTATTGCACTGTGTTGTACACCTGAAACTAATTAAAAATAAAATAAAATAAAATAATAAAAATAAAAAAAAATATGTGCAGTGTTTTCTATATAAATTATACCTCAATGAAGCTTCAGTCTTTAAAAAAATAAAACTGGAGGACATACACAGATATATAAACATAGATACACACACACAGACTCACACACTTGCACGCATGCAAATACACTAAAGGATAACTGTAATGGATTTCTTGTACCATGCAAAAAATAAGCATACTCTTTTACAAATCACTGATGTTGCATTCCAAAACTCATTTCAAATAATCTCAGAATTGCATAGATTTAAATAAGAGTAAAATAAATGAAAAAAGAAACTTAACAAAACTTGCAGGAAATTTTGTTTTATTGTTTATTCCTTTTCCTATGGAGGCAAATGGGTTAAATTAAGTAAATATGAGCTTATAGATATTATTGCTTAAAAGAAATGTTCTTTACAGCATTATTTAGGTTTCTGTGCTCTGTCCATTAGTTTAAAATGTTAGTCTTTAAAACTAATTCTTTTTAAATTATTTGAACTTTAGGGTTTATCTTCTAGTAATAGACCTTGTACATAAATACTTGAATGAATCAGAAAGGAAATCAGGCAGACACCATTATTGTGTTGCTCAGGAGAATGTATACTAAAAGAAAACAGGAAATGCTTTTGCCACTCAACAAATGGAGGGAAATACTCATCCATCTATTGGTACTCCTAAAAGCTATTTAAACATTTATTTTCTAGTGTAGACATCATGGTAAATATGAAATGTGGGCTGTAGTTTCTTAAATCATTTAAAGGAGAAACGATTTGATATCACTGATTGGTTGAGCTCAAGAAGCCGGTACGCTTCTTGTTATAACCTGATGACTTTGACTTTTACCTAATAAGTATATTCTCTGCTTTCCTACCAGCACCTAGACATTAGGGTGAGTAGACTCATGATTGGCAACCTCTTGTTGTAATTGTAATTGTGGACATAATCTGGTCAGGAGTTAGCCAGTGAGCAGTCTTCATAAGCATTCAAGTTTGGGAGCTGCTACACATATTTCACTGCTAATCTAATGGCACCTGTTTTTGGACATCAGATATATTGTCTGTTCCAAGAGGCATTCCTCTTATATACTGAAATGAAGATACAGTCTGATGCTTCTCTGAGTGCCCAAACCCAAAATGCCCAGTGACTGGAGAGAGAAACATTGAACAACAGACCAGAAAGTGAAAAACTCAAGAGGAGAGTATCAATATCCTAAGCAAGTGTCACATGAGTCAGATCACTTTACTACTGTGGCTTTCAGTTTTTCACATAAAATAGAGATATTGGACTAACATAAACAAGAGATATTGGTGCGATTCTGTTTTTCCATGTCATTCCATAGATTGTGTCTGAAATTTTGCTGAATCCTTTGAGGTGTAGCTGACAAACAGTGGAAATTTATTTGATTGAACATATTGTTCTGAGGAGTAAAGTTGCTCAATGTATCTGCTCAAGTTTGCCTTTTTATCCTTTCCATAACCTCTTAAAAGAGAGTGTGCCTCTAGCATTGAGTGATTTTTCTGTTTTCCTCAAAGCACCAATAAAATGGAAATTTAAGTCAAGAAAGGGTAAAATTAGAGATAATTGTGGTGAAATCATGCTAATACTTTTAGGTACTCAGGATTTTGTTTTGTTTTGTTTTTAATTTGTATATTTTTCACAAAATACTCTCTAGTCCTGATCCAATTAATCATATCCCCTTGAGGAGGGTTAAATAGCCAATAATACTAGATGAATAAAGATCCCCAATTTTACTTTAAGAAGTACCTTCCCCAGCTTTAATTTTAACACTAATTACCTCTCTACCTAGAGTATGAAAAAATGTTTAAATAATACCACATGTGTTCTTTTCATGCCGGCAAAAATAGATTATCTTAAGATTTATTTCATGAATTTGATATTTCAAGAAAAGTAATTATGTACCACAACCTACTGAATTCCAAGTCCTCCCTGATTTTCCAAATAAGAATATAATAGCTAAATTGAATTCAGAGCCTTCATGAATTTATCAACTCTTATTAATTTACTGTGTATTCTGGTCCAAGTTCTTTAATATTTTTGTCCCTCACATAAGAAGCTGATCATTTATTTGCTCTGTCAATATTTAAATTTCTTAAATGCATTGTGCAAATTCAAAATAATATTATTGTCATTGTGTTTGATTTCAGTATTTATCCACTGAAATTGAAAATGCCAGTGGAAGGCTGGCCGAGTGGCTTGGCGGTTAAGAGCTGGCTTGGGAAGCCAGCGGCCCTGGTTCGGGTCCCACATATGTGGGCCAGTGACACTACCCTCAAAAAAAAAAAAAAAAAAGAAAGAAAAGAAAAAAAGAAAAGAAAAGACAATGCCAGTGAAAACAGTCACTAGCACTTTCAGAATCTAACGCTCTAAAACTTTCTCAAATTTGTACAAACATGTGTACAAAGTTACATTTTCATGTATGTACAATGTACATTTTTCTAACTGGGTCTCACTTTCTTATCTTTTTCACTTTTCGTTGAGCAAGTGAATCAACAGGTAAGTTAGAAAATTAGAAACTTTTAAAAACGTGTTTGGTATTTATAGAACTATAGAATTGGGCATGATCCTAGTAATAATGTGTTCCTATTTTTTCCTTTTTTCAGTGTGGAAAGTGATTTAAGAAAAATTATTTAGAGATAAACACCTGAATTTGATACTGACTACCACTAAACAACTTTGTAGACATGACCAAAATCTTGACCTTATTTTTTTGTAGTGTTGTGGCCAGATAATTAATTTCTAATTCATTGAACTGTTAGTGTTAAGTGAGGCAGTGTATTCAAAGCACTTGATATATTGAAAATAAAAGGAGGAGGAATAGAGAGTGACAAAAGAGATTAAAATATGTGTTTGTTTTTTTTTAAGTCTAAAGAGCTACTAGATGAACCAATCTTCCTTCCTTCCTTCCTTCCTTCCTTCCTTCTCTTCCACTCCCTCCTTCCCTCCCTCCCTCCCTCCTTCTTTCCTTCCCTCCCTCCCTTTCTCTCCCTCTTTCTTCCCCAATAGAATTCTCTTTGATTGAATTTTCTAATGCCTTTCCCTTCCTCCTCCTTTGGACGAGGCCATGAATAAAGAATGCATAGACATCAACCTATGGATATTTTTATTTTGCCTCCATATTTCTTACCTTCCACTAGAGCAGTTTCTACTGAGAAAATAAATGAATGAATTTGGGGAGTGAGCCAATTTGGCAAAGATTGCTCTTTTCTTCCCGTGTTACTTACTGCCCCTAGCAGAACATGGCGCTCACTTATCCATGCCTTCTGCATTACTGCCCTATTGTGTTATAAATATCTCTATTAGCACTTCTTCCCTAGATACTAATTATCTGTTGATGTTTCTCTCCTTTCAGTAGACTGAGTTCCTTGAGGGCATAGGGTATATGTTATTTTTTTTCTCTTAATTTCAGTGCAGTTCTGGCACATTATAAGTGCTTAGTATGAATAAGTGAAGTTTATATTTCATATTAATAATGGAAAATAAATTCAGGAAAAGAAAATACAGCAAGTCAATACAATATGTATTGAAATAGAAATCTATGTAGACTAGACTCTGACACATACTTATGGTCACCATAGTTGCTAAATTTGTTCATGTTATTTGTATATATAGTCCTGTGTCTATAGGCCCTCTCTTAAACTTGATGGCCACACTTGATATGAATTAAATATCTGCATAATATGTGACACTGATTATTCTGTGGATATTTCGGTTAAAAAAACTACAACCTTCATCTCAATTGCTATTCACCATATGCTATGATTTATTGATCTCCAAATATACACCAGGAGGAATCTCTCCATTTAAATTTTAATCCTCATGAATATAGTGAAGGAAGCTTGGTACCCTTATTTACAAATGAGTACACTGGAGCATGGAGGTGAAAATTATGATACTAAATTTGTAGATAATTGTGCACATATGTTGGTGTTTCTCTCCTTGTCCAAGTGACTTTCAGACAACCTGCTAATGAATTTCAAAATGGCCTAATCTAAATACGTTTTTGCTAATAACAGTGAGAAAAGAGCCAGCAGTTAGACAATTACTAGAAATTACTATAAGAATAATGTGCATGCTGAAGAATTGACCCCGCTGAATTATCTGTGTTGCAACGGCAAGAGCACTCCACCCTGGTCTACCCTAGACTAAATAGCGCTGCTGTGAGTCCATCTAGAATAGACTTTTACAAACAGGGAGAGAGAATGCCTGATTCACTGAAGAGAACTAATTGTTAAGAGGCCACTGCTACACACTTGTTAGCATAGACAAGTGCCTTATGTTGGCATAATGCATCTCAGCCTCCTCAGCCCGTTCGCATAAACCAGCTGATGATACCTTGGCCAGCAGAGAGGAACAACAGGGTATCCTGGTTCAGATATAGGAAAGCCTGGATGCAAATTGTGACTCTGCTTTTCTCTGCTGACTATGAGCAAGATACATGAGCTCTTTCCTTGTCTATGAAATGTGGAGAAAAGATCTTAATAATACCTTCTTTAAGAGATTTTTGTAAGTTAAATAAATGAACAAATGAATAAATAAAATCAACTCCTTAGTGTATGATATGACCGGGAATAACCCTTACAGGCAGGCAAAGCTGGTATTTTAGGTCCATTAGAGATAAAAAAAAACAAAACAAAAAACACAACTTTGGAGACGTAAATGGCATTCATTCAAAAATTTATGGAGCGTCTATAAGATATCAGGTATTGCAGTAGGCACTGGGGAAATAAAAAGAAATAGCTCCCAAACATAGTCTCCAGGTGTCTCCAATTCTCAGGGGCTCCTGAGAAACAGCTCTCAGGCAGACAACTAACAGTTTTTCAACGCTTACAGTAGGTCAGATGCTGTTTTACATACCTCTATGTATTTATTCATTTGATCTTCACACCAATCTTATAAGCTAATAACTATTCTTGTCGCCAGTTTTAGATGAGAAAACCAAAGTTTGAAGTATCTGGCCTAAGATGCCGTATTTAAAAAGTATTAAACTGTACCAGCCAGCCTTCACAGTGCCTGATTTCTCCTGTGAGAGACACCGCAAGGACAGATTTTAAAAATAAATACATTGATTAATAGCCATATTCCAAAAGAAGAGAAACTCCTCCATGTGTCAGTATGTCCTTAGTGGGAAGCTGGTATTCAAGTCGTATGGCAGCATTGCAGTGGGAATCATACATAATCAATTTGAATATTCCCGTGGAACTTCGGCCACTCCAGCAGCAGAACCTATGGCTGCAGAGCAGAGGCTCTGCTTCTTCTCATCAATGCGCTGTGGTCGGAATGGCACTAGTTGTGTATCCAACTTTGCAAACCAGAAACTCACTGGTTGCCTAGGACCCAGCAATAAAGCAGGAGCACCCATCCAAGGATATGGAGCGTTCTGTGCAATGTGGCGAGGTGGTTTCAAGTTTTGCAGATGACAAAAGTGGATTCTGGATCTTGTCTCACCAAGAGATAATGTGCAGTTAACATTACCTGCATTAGCCTCAGTTTCCTCTTTTGTTCATTGGGCATAAATAGAATCTACTTCACTGCATAGTGGTAAAGATGACATCAAATCATACATGTAAATGCTTATAAAAATGCCTGACTCATGCTAAATAACAAGTGTTTACTAAAACCATTTTTACTTACTTTAACTGCTTTTGGTAGCAATATTTTAAAAGGCGTCTTAAATGGAGGTCATTGAAAACATTATGACATTATTATAAAATAATAGACATTTTGGAAGTTAGATGACTTTCGAAATAATCTCATCAAGCCCCTAAGGAATAAAGTTGTAGAAATGGAGGTCCAGAGAAGTAAGCGACCTGCCCATGGGTCACCTAACGTCGTGCACGGATCTCTTCCAAACCCTGATGACATCAGGGCATTAAGGCTGCACGACTTCATTTTTATAATGGAGGGCTGTGTGCCCATGGTGCACAACAAGCCCGCAATTTTGCGGCTGCTTTTTATATTCTTCTGCCTCTGTCATTTCTACTTTTGGTCTGATTCTAAAACCCCTTTATTATTCCACATTTTATTCCTTTTAATCACTTTGAGCTAAGAAATAAATTAATTAGTGTGAACTAGAGCTAAAATATGAGTGAGTAGGCTTTGAATGAGGGTGGAGTGATTGCTATGAGTAAAATACTTGCCTTTGACTACCTATATTTTGGTTTATTTTGACTATTCTGCAGTTGTGTTTGGTGGTGGGAGTTGAGGGGGATTCTGGGCTAAGCATCAGGTTATTGGTTTTCTGCAATATTAAAAACCCTCGAAAAGTGAACTACAGATAAAAGTGAGACATGTTACATTAACATTCAGATAATGCAAAAATTAGACATTGAAAGTGAGTTAATACATTATCACCACCATCAAAAAAAAATTCCAAGAATAACTAATCTGAGAAGTAACTAAATTGTTTTAATGTGTTCAATTCAAACTAAAATGTACATATTAAAAAAGGCATTCTGTCAATTAATTTTGTACTGTTTGCGAAAAAAGCAAATTAATTTTAGAAATGTAGGCGAAGTCGATTTGCATATTATCTTTCTGATTCTGCACATAAGCATCTCGTCTGGAAGAATTTCCATTCAGAGGAACATTATATTATTCTAGTGCTGATCTCTATTTCCCCCCACTATTTCCCCACATGCTCACTAATATATGCAGTCAGAAAGATGGATGTGGCCCGGCTTCTAGAGAATTTAACAATAATCGCCACTGATTTTCTGGACAGAAAACATGAGACTGCCAGAATCTTGGGTTAAGGATATTATGAAACCATAAGACATAATCAAATAGCCAAACTTTATGGGAAGGTCTTTGAAAATGGACGCTTTGGGTTACTAACCCCATGCATCATTCAAACTTTCAACAGTAATTTGTGGTTTTCTTTTGTTTTTGGTGTGATAGCATCCATTGCATTTTTGTACTAGCTAATGTTTGTTACAAACAAATCAATCATTATATATTTCATAGACCTGACAGGGAATGCTTTTAACCTTAATGTTATCTGTTGTATATTAATGCTTAATACCAGCATATAGTAAGATGATATAATGATGATACTACTATGGCACCTTATAGATGTCTGGCGCTGTTCTAAGCAATTTATACATGCAAACTCATTGGCTGATAACTTATGGAAATGGGATTTTACCAGCAAGTGCTTTCTGACAAGTCTCCTACTCTTGCATGGCTCCTCCTCCAGCTCATTATGGCTCCTGAAATTCAATCATTTAGGAGGCATCTTAAAGAGTTTAAACTGGACACCAGTATAGTTTAGGTCCCATCCTGTGTTCCTGTTTAAGCTATTGTCTCTTAGTTGTAAATCCATCCTTTTATACTTTATAACACAGGTGCTAAACAACAGTTTTCATTTCTCCATTTAAGATGCTTTCTACTCAGTTCTGAGAACAGGGGGCTTTATGGAGGGCATGAGGTAGAAGGAAGATGAAGGGACTTCCTCTTCCTGTCCTAAGGCTGTCCTGACAATGACCCTCCCCTCTGGCAGCAGCACATGGGTCAGCCCCTAGGTTCTCACTGCATTCCCAAAACTAGCTTCATTGTGCATCCATCGTCTGCTCCTTAAAAAAGGCCTGGGCCCCAGCTCCTTGGGAACCTTCCCCAAGCTGATGACCCAGCCCCTTCATTTTCTTCCCCACCCCTAAGGAGGGTAGCTGTTTCTCTATCTAAACTCTACTTGACACCAGGAGATTCTGAGATTCATTTGGTCATGTCCATATCCTTTAATGAAGTGCTGACCTCCTTTCCTGTGGGAAATGAGACGCTAGTAATTTGTAATATGAAGTTGCAGCACAAGGAATTAAAATGATCGCTTCCTGTTTGTTGTAATGAAATGTCTTGATAGCCAAGTGTCTTTAATTTTCCTAGTAGTTATGATGACTCCGAGAACTGCAGGTGGGCTGGCCTCTTCTTACTGCACTGGAGAATCTACAGACAGATAAGAACAAGCTCAGGGCTTTTAGTTCTTATTTCAACTAATAGAGAACAAAATAACTTTTATGGTAGTCTTAAAAGAATGTCTTATTTCTTGTAGCTGCAGGGCTGGCTTCTCTTAAAAAAATAGGTGCATTTTTTTGTGCTAATTGTATAATTACAGTATAAATCAAAATCTTACACTTGACATGGGAAAGTCAGGACAGTATTCGGAAAGGAAAGCGAAGCTAAAACTTGTGTGGTGACAACTGAGTGGACTTGAACAGTGCTGAGATTCTTAGAGCCCCAAGGCTTTCTAAGGCTTTCTTAGTGGATGCAGTCTACCTCTGGATGGAAGGAAACTATCCTACTCTTAGGGTAAGACCCTTCAGTAATTCAGCCAGCTAAAAATCCCCAAATTAACAAGCTGAGATAGTGCTGAAAGAAAAGGATAATGGAAGAAGGAAGATATTTATATCAACAACAGTCATGTAACTAATTACAGAAATTGGGAATATAGAAGAATGCGTATTTTTTTCTTTGCTTGCTATTATTTTCACATAGATATAGCTCTCTCTATCCATAAAGATCACATAAATATTTAGACATATTTATATTTGTTTATATTAAGAACTTTCATTTGATTTCCCTTCTCCTATTACCGTATTATTTTTTATAATGGTATTTTATCATATAAAGACTTATAATTGAGTCTTAGGAAACAGAATATTCAGGTGGGACTGTGGTTGTGTTAGAAGATTAAATATCATTACTCAGAAATATATACTGTGATCGTTGCCGGGAAATGGCTACAGTGGCTGCTTGGATTTCATGTGTCTCATTTTTGGACAAATGATAAAATTGCTATTTGTATGAAGGATAATTACATTTTATTATGAAATAATATAATTATGTATGGAACTGTATATATGGTAGTGAATAACGAAAGGAGTGACTTATGTCAGTTAATAAACTTTTATCAGTCAGCTCCAAATCCAACCTTCTATCCTCTATTTTGTGATACTAGGGCTGGAACTCTTCTCATTTATTCTCTGCCACTAGGATTTCTGTCAGGTTTTTTCAGTAGGAGTCACTGGAGAGAGACTAGAAAGCTGGTGAAAAGGGAAAAGAGGATGACCTTTTGTTGACTCTCTTTGCCTTTTAATGTGACTCTTCTCCTTGAGACAACAGTTGATTCTAGTCTCCAGTTTTTGCACCCCCAAAACTAGCTTCATCGTGCCCTTCCAGAGGTCTCAGTTTCAGGCAAATGGACCTCTCCCCTCGCAGGTCTGACCCCAAAGGTGCAAGTGTTGCCCTACGCCCTCCTTAGATGCTAATATCACATGGGCGGAGCTCAGAGTCCTGAGCCCCAGCTCTGAGGAGCCCCTCCTCTGCTTCCCTCCTCTGCCTGGGGCACCCTGTCCTTGGAGGTCAGATCCCCTGCTCTGGGGTTTCCTTCTCTGAGCGGCTGAGCCACTGTCAGCATCCAGGTGGCGTTCTCCCTTCACATGATTGAGTCAAGCTAATTACCCAAATTTCTATCCTATTGTCTTCCTTTGGGTGTCTGTCTCCTGAAGTTATTATCTCCGTGTTTCTCACTGAACAGTTCCTTCTATGTTAAATTCTTTTAAAACACCTATTCTGGTTTCTATTTTACAACATTGGAATTTGGTCTCTAAAAGCTGTGAGGACTGGGCTAAGTCATAGTTCAGGTCAGCAACTCAATCCCTTATCTGTTTAATTGGAGGGTGGTTATAGAAGGGATAGTATACATAATACTAAAGTCGTGTTTTGGGGGAATGCTAATCCCAGCACTTTGTCAGTGCAAATGATGCTTATGGCTATGTAAATTGAGGAAATATGAAATACTACAGCAATAGCCAAGTCCACATAATCATAAGAAAGGCTCTAAGAAGTCCAACAGTTAAGAAACCTATTCCACTTTGACATCTCTCCTTCCCCAGTTAATTGACTAGCAAAGCTGTTTTGTTTTCAGTTGACCTCTATTACGGCCCCATGACGTGCATTGAGTAATAGTATTTGCTAGCATCCTTAGCTATTCAGGAGTTTTATAATTTTATGAGTTTTTCAAGATGCCTTCAGTGAGGAGAAATCTAATGAGTATAATATCCAATGATTTTAGTTGGTTTTATGATTTGTTTTATATCTAAGCATAAATGTTGACTGAGAATAATGTCCTTTGTGGTGACATGTAGCATGAATGCCCAAGAAGGACAGGAAGGATGTCATAATACCCGGGAAGTTATTATGGGAAATGAAAAACAAAGCGAGAGGATTGTGGATGGGATTACAGAATAGAGTCACGTTGGATTAGAAAGGACATGCATGGTTGTGGGTAAGTGAACACACTGTGGAACCACACTGCCTGGGTAGGACTCTCCACTACAGGGCTTGAGAGACACTTGATTTTGAACAAAATTATTTATCCTCTCTGCACCTTAGTTTCTAATCTTTACATGGAGATAATCATAGTGTATGCTTTATATAGGTTTGTGAGGATGATTGAATATAATATAGCTTATAAGGTAATTAATACCTACCTAGCATTTAATTATTTAGTGTACTTCCTAAAACAAAAGCAGGCCCCATACAATTAGGCTAACGTAATTTAGACAGAAAAGGATACTAATGAGACAAATATAAGTTGTTCAAAATGTAAGGCCCTTCAGACAGCATCTAATCCCGCCCCGTTCCCCCACCCAAGTCTATAGATGGAAATTGAACTAAATCTCCCTAAGACCAAGAGATTTGGTGATGAAGTTAATTAATAGGAAAGTTGAAATGAGATCTCAGCCTCCTCACCCTTCACCGAGTACTATTTCTATTAAACTCTAGTTTGTTTGGCTGTAGAATTTTTGCATATGCCTGGATAACGTCAAGAGTGGTAATTCCAAAATATTTCTTTCTTGGGGAGAGCTGAGGGTGATCTCAATGATGTTTAAGACCCAGCAGCAGCTAATGAGGGTTTTATGGATTGGGACAGATCACACCTCATGCTTTCTCCTACTCCTAGTTCCTATTTTCCCGAGACTCATCTGTGTGCATGGCTGGAGTTAGCATCAGAAACAGCTAGAATAATAGAAAGAGCAAAGAATAGTCTTATTTATTTTTTCCAGGTTTATTGAGGTATAACTGAGAAAATTACAAGATATTTAAAGTATATACGTGATTATATGCATATGCATTGTGAAATGATTTCCCCCATCGAGTTAGTTAACGTATCCATAATCTCACATATTTGCTTTTATTTTCTTTTTCGGTGAAAATTTAAGTTCTATTCTCATATCAAATTTCAAGTATATGATACAGTATTATCAACTATAGTCACCGTGCTATACATCAGATCCTCAGACCTTGTTCATCTTATAAATGAAAGTCTGTTGAGTGAGCAGGAGGGATATGAAGGGCTGACTATCTGAATACAAATTCAAGTCTTTTTTTAGAGCTAGGTGACTGAGCCTGGCCTTACCTTCCACCTCTCAGAATCTCCAGGGAAAGTAACACCGGGGTAGAGGTAACCACTTCATTCCTCTTTACTGAAGGAAACTCTTCTCCCCAGCTTTATGTAACAGATCCAGGCAACCATGTTTATTGTCATTTTATTCAGTGGTTTACTCAGAAAGGCAGAAAATGTGAGCAATAACCACAATCATAATATACAAGGCCTCCTTATAATCACAATGTGTTTCTCCATGGAATTATGATGAGCATATTATTTTAAAAGAAAAGCTTAACAAGATAAAACAACACTAATGCAGTCCCACTAAAGCTCTGTACATATGTATATGTAATTTATGATCTATGTATAATTCATATGTATACAAAACCAGACTTCATTGAGGTAAAATACCACAATGAGGTTAGAAACAAATGGCTAAGCTCCATCCAGGCTTTACGATATGCTGAAAGCCATTTTACTAGCATAAACGCTTCCAACATGCTGGTATGGACCTAGTGATAAATATTGAGACTATTTATATTTTGCTCCCTTGAAAACTAAGCCAAAATTCACATATTTTAAGGCCACCTTTGAAAGTGTCAGCATTTCTTAATTTATCTGCTTTGTGTTAAATGCTATTCACAGTGATGATGAAAATGTTGACTAACGAAGGACAGAGATTGGCAAATTTGCCTTGAATCCATCTTATCTTCTTATAAAATTTTTCCCTAATATACGGAAAAATCCTGTTTTTCAGCAGCCTTCAACATCCAATTTTGAGGAGTAAGATGATTGCTTTTTGGCTTATATATGCTTACTGAAAGCTATGCGTTACAGATTTTCAATTTCAATTTCATGTTTGGAAATGCATCCACACAAGTCTCAATGCTATTTTTTTTTTAAATTTTCAGAAAATGAGAATTTAATACACGGTGTCCTGGCTGCAAGCTATTCAACACTGCTACTCACTTCCATTGTGTCTTTGGAAAGATAAACTATCCAGTATACGAGGTTGAATCCTGCAAATGCAACTGGGAAGAGAATCCGTGAATACTGGTCTATTTTACTGGTGCCTCCAAAAGTGGGAGAGGGTGTTGGGGGTGTGATAGGTGTTGATGGCAAGATGGGAGCTCTAGTAAGGACTTTACTGGCCTCAGGGGATGGAACTATTGGCAAGGTCAGGGCGGTGATTCTTTTCTTCAGTTGATACCTGGAGTCAGGATGCTGTGGGGAAAAAGGCATAAATATTCAGGCAAAAGAATAGAGACCACTTATTTAGTCATTCATTTTTTTTCATTGTTAACAGATATTTATTAGCTATTTACCATATAAGATAAAATATCAGCAAATTCTTACATTATTTGATGGTGCTACTTTTCCAAGAAAGTGTTAAAACATTTTTTTTTAAAATTGATTTGCTTCCCTCCAACATCCTATGGGATAACACCTCAGCAGTTGATGCCAAGCATGCCCCATGCCCCAGAAACTGTGTTGACCGTTATACCGTTAGGAAGAGATGAGACAGGTTGTCTAAGCCTATCCATCCCCTGCTGATGCATAAGCCTGTAGGGCAATGAGTGTGGGCAGTGAGAGGGCATTTCAGTCGGGAGTGTGTGGGCAAATACAAGAAAATAACAGCTTGGTTAATTGATATCATTCTTCTAGACACATTCCCAGCATACATCCTTATCTTGACACATTCATACATTTGAGCCAGCTGAGATTAAAAAAAAGAAAGCAAAAAAGGTGCTCATATCTGTCAAAGCCAGTGACAAAGAATACATGCCCTCAGACTGAGTAGGATGACTGTTCATCCCGTGACATACAACTGCGTCTTGGGGCAGAAGCTCCACATTGAGAGGCTGTTGCTTTCCATTCAGAACTTCCCCACTGGTCTCCTGCCATCTTAAGTCACCAAAAAATAACTCCTTTACTAACTTCAGAATTGTTATATGTTTTTTCCTATCATTAAATTTTCTGTAACATGGAAAGTCATAAGACAACCAATTGTTGTCTTGAAAGGGGATGTTTTAGCATATTAATTTATAGGTGAGAGAGCTAAGGTCTAGATAGGGGAAATTCCTCAGCTACAGTCGCACAGCTAGTGATAAACTACACAGGTCAACTTCAGTGCTTGCTTCCTCTCAAAACCATCTCATCCTTACTCTGAAGTATTGGGCCTCGTTCAAAGACTGTAATCTTGTTTGCTTTAGACCCTTTCATACTGCTGGAGACAGGAAAGCCTTGCTCTCTACTTTTTACCTCTTCTCGTCTACATCCTATAGTAGCTACTCCCCTGTGGCCAGGTTGTCCTTGCTGGGTCCCTGCCTTCAAACACTTGCTGTACATTATCCTTGCTCTTGTAAAACCACCGTTTTCCTCCCTGTCAGCACAGTCACTGCTTTGCTGTCTGGCAGGGTATGTTCCTCACATGAGCAGACTCCCGTGGCTTTAGCCAGCAACCCTGTGGCAACAGGATGAGGCAGCCACCTCCCCTGAGCTGGTTGAGCTGCAGGACCAGACCGACCCACCGAAGTGGTGACATTTGACTGTGGGAGGCAACCCAAAGAACCTCTCCTCTCTCTCCATTCTCCTTCCTGAATTTTGCCGTTTGATTTATCATGGATGTTACTGAATATCTAAACAATAATAGCCCTCAGAGAGAGTTCAAGGCCAGTGTGCTTTTAGGATCCACGGGAACACCTGTTTCTTCACCAAAAGCAAAAATGGATCTGTATAATCAGGTCGAATTTGATATGACCATGGCGGATGTCAAGCAAAGAATATCTGTATTTATTTTCTGTGGGCCCGGTATTGTGGGAGGCACTCTGGACAGATTTGAATAAATTCTAGGTCTTGGAGGTAGAAGGGAATTTAAAATAGAGGATTCAGTCTGCTGACCTTGGACAGGAAATAAGTGACACTTTCTATTAAAAATATATGACACTAGGGCCGGCCGAGTGGCGCGGTGGTTAAGCGCTGGCCTGGGAAGCCAGTGGCCCTGGTTCGGGTCCCACATGTGAGGGCCAGTGACACTGCCCTCAAGAAAAATAAAATATATATATACGACACTAGAGGATCGCTATGCCCAGGGCCACCAGCCACCATGTGGATAGGACCAGCATCGTGGTATTTGGGTTTCAATGCATGCTACCTCTCTTGGAGAAGAAATACAGCACCATCTTACAACAGCTTTTCATCATGTTTCTCAGACTCTAATGTGAATTTTCATCCATCAAATATGTTATTAATACATCCTTCACCCAAAACAGTGAAATGCATCACTGTTTCATTCTTGAAAAAGAGGTATCCTGCTCCTAGATGGAGGGAGCATTAAAATATTTTATTCTAGTAAAATTTCTAAGGATCATGATAAAGTAGAAAGACAGCAAGCCTTTAGAGCAGATTTTTCTTTCTCAATTCATCTTGACTTTTAAGAGCATACATTGCCTGTCTGAAGCCTGTGTTTCTTTCTTTTTTGGGGGACAAAGGAGGCAGACATGAAAAAGTTTACTGAGATGAGAAAGTGTTTGTAAAACATAATCTGCCATAAAAGTATAAGGTATTATTTTACCCACCCCCTCTTTTTTAGACATGTGGGGGGAAAGTTATTTTTCAATCTCTTAGCATTGCACAGTGTCACAAATGACTTAAAGAGGATTGCCAAATAACCCTTGTCCAGAGTTAAGCGACATCATATAGGACCAGACAACACGAACAAATTAAGCACAATGGCATTAGGCTGGAATTAAAGGTTTCCTACAGTAGGGGTCCCCCTTTTCCTCATCTACTTTCCCAACAAAATCTCTGTGGAAGTTTGCCTAAGAGTTAAGAGGGCAGGAAAGTAGGAAAGCCCTAGATTGCATGTCCATGTAAACTGCTTATCTGCTATGACTTGGATATGTTATAGAATTCGTAGACTCTCCTAAACTTCAATTTGCCATCTTTAAAGTCAGGGACAAGTATTGCTTTCTTTGGAAGTTTTTTTTTTTCTTCCTTTCTTTTTTTCTTTAACACTTTGAGAAAGAAAATGTTATATGTAACCACACACTTTGTACACTTGTTTTGCCTACTTAACTGCTGCAACTCTTTTAGCTGTTATACTTCCTTTTCAATATTAATTCTGTCATTCCTTATCTCCTTTCCTGATATGAACTCTCCTTAATGGTAGAAGGTATATTATCCTCATGCATAAATGCTCCTGAGTACCTAGCCAGTGCATAGAATGTAGTATATGCTTAGTAAATATATGCCAAATCAACAGATCATGAACATATAAACATTTTTCAAGTGTTCTGAAAGTAGTCAAGCAAAGAGAAAAGAACAAAAGGTTTTATGATTATGTTACATTTTGTGTAGTACACTGCTTTACATTACATTGTATTATAGGTACATCTAAATACCATTGCTAAGCACTTTACATGCATTTTTGTACTTATTCCTAGAAAGACTATAATATAATAGCATCACTTTCATTTTAGAGATGAGTAAATGAAGGCTTAAGTAGGAAGCTCATACAAGTAATAGTTGGCAGCGCCTAGTATTGGTCCCTCTCAGGTGCCAGAGATCACACTCAACAATTATTATGTTTCTTCCATTCAGCTTTACAATTTAGGGCATGGTTTCCCAACCGCAGAACTATTGACATTTTGAGCAGGATAAATCTGAGCTGTGGGGGACTCCCCTGTACATTATGGGATGTTGAGCAGCATCCCTGTCCTCTACCCACCAGATGCCTGTAGCACTCCTCCCCCCATCCGCCTCCCCAGAATTGTGACAACCAAAAACATCTCCAGACTTTGCCAGATATGCTCTGGGCAAAATTCACCCACCATGGAGAATCCCTGGTTTACAGTTACAGCTGTCCCCCAGCCAAGCAGAGATTGGGAGGATTTCTAGCAGGCAGCGAATACGAGACGCTCAAGGAAAGGCATGAGGCCTGTCTAACCCCCACACTGGATAATCAGCTCCTGGATAACTGGTCATTGGCAGTACAGGAGACTGGCTGCCAATTGAGAAAGAATCAAATTGAAATTCTGAAATGAAAAGAAAGCCAATTTTGCAAGCCATTCAAGCTACAGTTTGCATCAGACCCTGCCTGCTATATTGTAAGCCCAGTGGCTTCAGTTGATGGTAAAATAGGCTTTTATCAGAGTCCAGATGAGGGCTCAGCTTGGGGCTGTCACCGTTTTGAGTGGAGCACCTGTGGTTTTGAATTTTTCCAGGGCTCTCCTGCTGCTGAGTGCCATCCTGCTTTGGGTATTTTTAGAACATGGCTTTGTTTTAAGTAACACCATATTGCAAAGGTACTTTGACTCAAACTGGACTTTATGACAATCCGTTATTTGACATAGGGATAAGGCGTTTGGGAAGTACGTAGAACAATTTTGATACAAATTTTGTGAGCCTTAACATATTACAGAGGAGAGGGCAGTGGGTTACCTCTAAAGATAGAGATTCTATCCAGGGCTGCATTACTCAAGGGACAGACAAAGCATCTGCCTTTAGAACCAGCAGAGGCATCAAAAATAAGAGAAATGTTTTTTGAAACATCGAGGATTTGACATTTCTTTTAAGCTATCATATCACTATGGAGAAAATAAGAAACCCATCAAATTTTCCTGCAAATATGCTGTAGTAGATTCAGTTGCAAACAGCCGATCCCAGAATTTCTAGAGAGAAGTAGCTTATTGGCAGCGATCTGGAGGGTCAGTGGTGCTAGGGGCATGTCTAGAAACCATATTGGAGGGCGAAGAAGGGAAGATTGGATGGGAGTTTGATAGAAGGTATGGGCAAAGAGCTAACCACCTAGACCCCTCATCTGATCCATCCCCACCCCACCCTTTCTATATGTCACATGATGGCACAGCCCTGGGGAAGGGGTTTTTTCTGGTGCTCCCCAAGTCTCTGATGGTCTTATTTCTACTGAGTCATGGTAATACTCAAAGAAATCTCAGCAATATTTAGAACAGTGGAGGTAGGTCTTTCAGTGTTCTATGCTTTATCTCTCTCTGCAAGGCCACATAGTCATGGCCCAGCAGGTAGCCCAGCCTTGAAAAGAAGCACAGGAGGGACATGTCTTATTTTCCTGTTTATGCCCGACGTTCTAACAACTGCCTTAGTGCTTCTAGAGCAGAGCCAGGCTCACTTTTCTGTTCTCAGCTGAGCAGCATTTCCTGCACGACAAGAAGCTTTATGAGGGAAGAGGCCCTGCTGACATCACTCACTGTGTATCCTCATCATTCTGCAAAGGGTCTGTCCCATGAAAGTACTTAACACAAAATTCAGTGAATGCATAGGTGCTAAATATATGGGTGCCAGATGAAAAGAAAAGCAATCAATGAATAAAAAATATAATCAGCATCAGTATAGCCATCTTCCGGACCAATGACATTTTAGTCAATTTTGTTTGTAGATAATTTACCAAGAACCTCACACCTCCTGTGGAGAAGAAAAGCCATCCTGAATGTGTTGATGGGTCCAGGGGATTTGTCTTTAGGAACATAGTGATGAGAGCTTAGACTTTTAAATTACGAGAAAGCCAGCATAACATCCACAAAGAGGTCAAGGAGCAAACGTAGTTTTATATGCAGATAAGTACACCTCAGACCCAAGTGCGAAAACACAAAAACAGGAATAAGTCTCTGACACCAAGAGAGCAGGCCAGATAAAAATCAGGAAAGATGCTATCGAAACAGAAAAAAAACTGTGAACAATTTCTTTTCAAAACCTAAAAAAGAAGTCTCCAGTTGCAAATGCCTTAAAAACAGAAATATTATAAGTTTATGGAGCACTTCTGAGTGCTTAGTTTTAGGTGTTTCTTACAGGTTGAGTACTAGATTTAAATTACCTGAATTTCTTTGTCATGATTATATTAAATTTTAAGATCAAAATCAGTGATAAACTTTTCTCCACATTCATTATAAGTAGTTTCTTGTGAAAAGCAATGAGTACATTAAAATATACAACCCAGAGTTATATGAAATATCCAAGCACTTAATTCATTTCAATTTCACCACATTGCTTTGTATTTCAATGTCCACCTTCCTTAAATAATGTTATTTTGATTACAACGGAACAGGCATTTTTAAATGTCATGGTATTTGAAAGAAAAAATTGACTGTGCAGTCATAATATACTATTGTGTTGCATAAATTTCACAAATTACACAAATGTGTAATTTATGATTGTTTCTCTGCATTATATAAAGCAAATTGCCAAATTTGGATATAAATCAATAAAATTTAAGCGTTCTATATAATCATCTATATTTATTTTTGATATCTACACGATTTGTCTTGTTAGGTTTGGTTATTTTTGTTTTTATTTTTATTTTCACTTTTGAACTAGCCTTTCAGAAACAAAATTCTTCTTTTCATTGCCTTTAAATATTTTAAGTAGAGCCAGGTTTAGAAATGTATATATTTTCTCAGAAAAAAAGTCAGCTGGAAAGGATAAGTACTTTGACATGATTTAAATGCAATTTTTTATCCAGCTTCCCAATGGACTTGCTCATTATATGTTACTATTTTAAAATTGTTAAGATAGTTTATATGAAGACCTGAGAACTTAAATTCCACCTTATTAATAAATTATACCTTTGCAATAATAGACTAAGGGAATGATAACTTTATGCTTTCTCCAAGGATTTGAAATCATATTCCTCTCAGTAATACAAATTTCAAAAGAGTACAGTAAATATGAACTTTGGATAATTTATCAATCAATTATATAGCTATAAATCTAGATTATAGTCGTTTATTTTACAAACATAAAATGATTGTTAAAATTATTCAGAATTTATCTTTTCTGAAAAGAATAATTTTCAAGTGTTTTGGACTGAGTTTTTAGACTAACATTTTTGTTAGAAAATTTATATATATTTTTGTGACCTTTCAAAACATACATATATAAAGAAAATACCATTAACCAAGGGAAGAATTTTAGGAATGACCCCTATGTTCTGAAAATGTTTTATCTGGTAGTATAGTATGCGCTCTTATAATTAAGTATTTGGTGAATTGTTGGCAACAGAAATGTCTCACTCTCTGTAAAACTGTGGGTATTAGGTTCTGGAATCAATTCCTAGGTTTTCTAGTAACTAATATTTTTCCTCTCTGAGACTTTGTTTCCAATTTGTAAAAGGGAGGAATTTCACTGGATCACTAGATGGCATTTTTTTTTCTTATTTCTTTTTCTTTTTGTGAGGGCTAATTAAAAACAAAAACAAAAACAAAAAAAAACACTTTGAATTATATATTTCCCCTTATCATGGAAATAGCCTTATCTTATCTTATTCCTTGGAGAAAATGTATCTGCTCAAATGAGATTCTTAGTTTATCAAAGAGAAAGATTTCAGTAAAAAATTATAATCTTTTTAGCCAATTAATGCCTGAATATCTGAGAAGTAAAACACATGTCACTTTATATTTTATATCATCAGAGTTAACCAAGGATTAACTGGGCTGCATGTGGCTCTGCAATTTGGAGATTTTCCTGAGAACTGATGAATTATAAAGAAATGTACAGATTAAGATACTCGTATTACTCAGTTTTACAGAGCAAATTTTTCCCTTTTCAAGAGTTACTGTTGGAGTTCGTTTCTTCAAAGACTACAGTCAGTATTTCTCATTGACTATAAGTCTTTGAATCAAACCACATTTATATACATGTATTTAATAGATGACTATGAACGTAAGAATGTTTTCATATGAATCAAAAACTTGGCTTATGACTCAGCATTCACAGAACCTAATTCTCACATCATGCCCTCATGAAATAAACCAGCAAACAGATTTCTGACAAAAATTGTCCATTGCATAGGACGTTGCATGTTCGTTTTCTTCAGACTCTGAAGCCTCAAAGCCTAATTAGGAACTTTTGTTTTTTCCTTTTTTATTTTTTATTTTTTTTTACTTCATTCTCCCTAGTTGGTATAAGTGAACCTGTTCAGAGGAGACATAAAAGCTAAGAAGAGTTTTCTTGCCTCTGAGAGCTTGGAATCTGCCAGGACTAGTGAGGGGATGAAAGAGGAATGCCCGAAGTTTAGAGCAAAGAGAAATGAAAGGTTATTGCTTGGCTTTTTCCTGTGAAGCTGGAAAAAGATTTGGCCTTGGACCCAGAGTTATATAACGCCTGCTCACCTAATAGAACTTTTGGACTATTTAGTTGTTTGCAATCGCTCTTTTGGTTACCTTTTCTTATATCGTGGGTAACATTAGAAAAGTAAATAATTACCAAAACAATCTCAGCTTCCAAGGGTTCTGTCGCTTTCGATACTGTCACTGGGGGTGAAGCTACAATGGGTGACTTCCTCTTGGCCTTCTGTGTCTGAAGATTGGTAAAGTAGTTCACAGCTGCAAACTCTATGAGAGCGGAAAAGACGAAAGCAAAGCAGACAGCTATGAACCAATCCATGGCGGTGGCGTAGGACACTTTTGGCAAGGAGTGCCGGGCGCTGATGCTCAGAGTGGTCATGGTCAGAACAGTGGTGATTCCTGAGATGGAAAACAGGGAGAGATGCAGAGTGAGCGTGGGAATCCAGCAACAAGCCCACTCTCCAACGTAATTATTGTCATTATTTTATTGTTTTATAATCGTTCACAATTATTATCATAGGCATTATCAGTTTTGTGTGGTGACATGTACATTGTAGTTGCTCAAAACATATTTTTTGAATTGATTGAGTTTGACTATTGTACAATTTAAGTCATGAGAAATTCTAGTTATTTACATCTTTAGGAAACGTAAAGCAAATTATTATCACTGGAATAATAAAACCTTGAACTTGTCATAAATTTTAATAACTGATAATATCTTTCGTCGTATTTAAGAAGTTATCTGGTATGAATAATAATCATAAAATGAGTTTCCTCTATTTTCTTATTTTTAATTTCTAGCTTGGTTTTAAGGTAAAATATTTACTCGTGAGAAAATAATTTCATCATTCATCTGCCAGCAGTTTTCTATCTTGAATTTATGACTTGGCAAACTTATATAATTTGAATATGGTCAACATAATTTTATAGATATTATTTTATAATTTGCAAAAAACGATCTATTTTAATACAGTAAATTAAAAAGTGAAACTCCATCTGCGATTTCAGTTCAACTCAGGTCTTCTTTATGAACTACTACATTTATAATCATGAAAACTCAGGAAAATTGGATTTTGTTCCTGATGATATTTTCTGTGACAGCTTTTTTCTTATTTTGTTCCATCAAAACTAGTAGTGATTCTGTATATCACAAGTGGAACTAAATATTTAGGTTGAGCCATGGGAAATTGGTAATATTTAAATATTTTTAATCTAGAAAAATAGCAATTTTTTTATGGTTCAACCTAATAAAAGTGTGATGCAATTTACGTGTTACTGTTTAACATCTTAGCCTCTGTTTTTACAAATTTTCATGTCAGTTTTTATGTTTATGCTTTTTATTGTTTATGAAAAAGCAAATTGAGATAAAACAACAACAACAACAACAAAAAAAAAAAACCCTAAATAGGTCATATGAAAGTCCCAGGAAATCAGCCAGAATTGTAGAGAAGGATCATTTCACACAGCACATGTGTCTGGATGAGGTACAAGCCTATTTCCTTTGTGGACTGAAGAAGTGCACTGGGGTGAATATTTTCGGAAATACACAAGTCATGAAAGCTGGAGGATGAATGGATAGAGCCCCGAGACTGAAGCTTACCAAAGACAGTCCTGGCTGGGACCGACTCTTTATTAATCCAGAAAGACACCTGGGAAAGTATGACTGTCATAATGCAAGGTGTATATATCTGTATCATAAAGTAGCCCATCTTCCTTTGCAAGTGGAAATACACTGTCATTATTAAATATTCACCTGTTGGAAGACACATATATCAGTATTATTGTTGTTGACAGTGTGTAAAAAGAATGCAACTGGAAATAAATCTTGCAGATCTTTAAATTAACATGGGCTGGAAGAAAACAAGCAAAGGCATATTTCAATGTATGACCAAGTCACTTAATCAGCAGAAGATAGATACATCAGCTCATTGTTTTCAGTGGGGTTCTTTGCATCATATACATACAAAACTACTCAATCCAGGGATATACAAATCTTTATGTATACATGGCTGCAAAATCAATTTAAAGAAAGCTACTCATCATCACTTTAAAACATCAAGCTTATCTGAGGATGGCTAATGCAGAGGAAAATAAAATAGATATTTTGAAAACCTGCACTGGAGCAACCTTGCAGGATTATATCCATGCATTGGTCAAATCCCTACCTGTGTTAGATTTAATCGTCTCGCTAGATACTGTTTGTCCAATCAGATCATACTGGAGGAGGCTTGAAGATTCTTCTGGGACTTCCACTGAGTAAAGTGGTCCTTTTTTCCATGTATATATGATTTCACTTTTGGGGTAGGCATCTGAAGTTTTAAACAAACATAGCAGTGAATCTAACTCTTTGTGCTTTTCCTTTTTCTTTTTTTTTTTTCAAAGCAAATTTTGTCCATAAAAAATGGAAATACAAACATAATTCTTTTTTACTGTTTTTCTTTAACCTGAGTGACTAAACTCTCTGACTATGACAGACATGATTAAGTACGTATATTCCTGGAATCACACTGAGAGTGTTACAGTAATATGTCCCTTTTGCTTTCCTGTCTCTGACTGAATCCAAATAATTACATATTTTGAATGCCTTATGTGACTCTCAGAAGTTTTTTGTTAACTTACAGCTCCCAAACTTGAGTGGACACGCGTGCCCATCCATTGGAAAGTTAACCAGCCTCATAGGACAGTCAGCATTGATGGTAAGCCTAGGGACATTGAAATGAATGATTCTGAATTAGTACAATGGACAAATCATTTGGGTAGAGGATTTAGAATTGTGGAAACCTTACCTCATGGTGTAAAGAATGGTTCCATTCTGCATTATTCTGAAAAGTTTATTAGGAGTTGTCATATTGTGAGCAATTGATTTTTTGCCATTCCTGAAAAAAGTGTCAGGTGTCCAGATTTTACTGACCATCAAGTTATTCAAACTCAAAATCTCAGTTGGCCCCCTAAACTTCAACCTCTCATCAGTCCAAGTCTGGCGGAAGAAAACATCCATGGTATACTCCTAAGAGAAGAGAAGATATTCATGCAGGCTGAGGAGATGGTCTATTAAGAATAGCTTATTCACTAGCTTATATACCCAATCCTAAAGCCTAAAATAAAGTAACTTTTTATTGAAATAACCTATGAAGAAAGCCATAATTTCAGTGAATTGTTATTTTTCTCAAACTTAAAGTAGTTTGTAATATTATTATAAAAGATAGTGCTATGGTGTGCAAACTTCCCTCCTTAACCTTGATCCTCCATGACATTCTTCCTCTTTTCCTGTCATCCATCTCTCCATTTATCAACCTCTCTATTTCCCCATCCTTAATTTAGAAGAAAAATATTAAAAGAAAATATTTATAGTCTAGGTTTAGCATCAGTTAATCTAACCATTCCCCTTAGCAATTGGTTCACCTTCAAAGATGTCTCTGAGCATCATGGTCCCACTTAGCAAAGTTCTAAGGATAGACAAACTTTACTTGATAAGCTGCATATTCATAATTATTTTGTATTTTTCTCAGAAAACGTAAAAGCAAATGTTACCCTCATTACTCAAACAGAGCATCATTTAAGTGTGCATAATCATAATTATTAGGTTTAATTGGTCACTTTTATGAAATAATATTAAAAATTGTAACAATTATAATAAGGACCATTGTAAAAGTCAACAATAAATAACAACCTGTAATTATATCATAACATTACCAACAATTGCTTTGCCTACTTTATACATTCCTTTATGAGACCCATTACTGCAAGTGGTAATTATATTTTTAAAAGTAAAATTTGACATACAATATATACATATAATAATGACCCATCCTATAACAAGGCTCTGTGGTAGAAATATACTTTAGAAATGAAACAAATGTAAAAATAAAGTTCCAAGTATCCCTAGACAAATAAAACAGTAGAATATGGTAGTGGTTATTTATAGTTGGATGACTCAGTACTCAAATAAAAATATGATCATAAAACAGTAGAGGATTATGGATAATGATGACTCTCCTTTTTCTCAAGACGCAGACAGTTATGTCTTAAAGAAAGTCTCCTTCGCTCTCTCCTCCTTTATTTTCTTTCTTACTCATCTTCCTTCCTTCCTCTCTGTTTTCCGCTTTTATTTCTTTCTTCTTTCTTTCCTTGTCAACTCATAAAGTAGAATGAAAAAGTCTCTAATAACTATTCATCCAGAATTACATTTTCCTATTAAAATGAACTGAGGCACCCCTTAAAGAGTTCTGTTTATTTCAGTTTTTGTATTTCGATTTTACCTGTAGGGGGAAATGCTACCTAAAAACTATGCAAGCATATCATAATACACTTCGTTTTAGCAGACTAGTTTAGGTTTTCATTACCGTTTACTGCAAATACCCTTTTTACAAATCCTACAGCCACCTGTACCTGGAATAGCACCCCCAAAACACCTCCTGGTCTATTCACAACATAAAGGGGAGAATGCATTAGTCTTTCCAAATATACTGAGAATGATGGACTGCAAAAAAAAAAAAGCTATGTTGCAAGTTCCATGTTCTCAATATAATCTTACATAGCATAGCATCTTTGTTGGTTGTTATGTTTCAGACATTCACTAGGATTTCATAAAGATGGGGAAGATTTCTTTATAGGGAAGAATCAGTGAATGACACGTGGACAGAGAAGATATCATTTTTAAAAAATGCCTCTGATTAAAGTGTTCAAGCAGAGCCGTAAGTGAAGGAGGCTCAGCCAGCAACCTGCTCCAATGGCCATGCCCTCCCAGCATGAGTTTACAGATTGCACTAGGGACCTGGAGCCAAGCTTGGTAACAATGCTTATTATCATTAGTTCTGGGACTCAGCCCGGCCGCCCCCTGAGTAAAGTTACCCTCCTTACTCAGAACTCACTCACCATCTCCACATCTGACACAGGCCCAAAACTGGTCACATAAATGTCTGTTTTGACTTCCGTGACAGCACCTGAAATTAGCCCAGGAGGAGAGGGGCAATTATCACCAGTGATGTTAAGGAAACGGAACTAATTCACTCCACCATAGAGCCCCTTCACAAGGCCGTAAACTGCAACCCATCCCAAAGTAACCCCAGTACAGAGAGCATCCTTAGGTTTTTTAGCTCTGAAAACTCACACCAGTTGCCATGTTTTGAATTTATTCTGGCCAATTGGGGAATTTAAGGAAAGGAAGAGAACTAGGTCAGTATTCTAATAAAAATTACAACAAAAACTAACATTGATAACTTTAATGGGATAAATGCTAAGAAAAGTGTTTTACATAGAGAATCTCGTTCAACACTCACACAACTCCAATAGGCAAATACTGTTCATACACTCACACTACAGTTGAGGAAATTGAGGCTCAAAGACTTGAAATCACTTACATATAAAGTCACTAATAGGGGAGGGCCAGCCTGGCTTGGAACACACACGTGGGCTCTCTCCTGACCCTGTACCTTACCCCTCTGCTACCCTTCTGAAGCCCCTGGCCTTGGAATGGCAGGAAGTGAGGAGTACAGATGTTTCATCCAGTCAGGATGTTACCTCTCACCTCCAAATCCCGGTCGCAGCCGGTTGTCATAACCTTCAAGCAAGTTGTCCAGGATCCGACTGATGTTCTCTGAGTAGAAGTTTCCTTTATCTTCAAGTTTCCCTAGGGTGTTCTCTACCCTGTGAGTAGACAGTCAGTGACCCTCACTTCCAGCATCAGAGAAAATATGCCGTTCTAACCATCCCAGTCTTCCCCACCACAATACAGGCCACAGCACCCAGGCTTCTTCCACGATTTAGTGTAGAAGCCTCCCACTGGTTGGGTACTTTCCCTTTCCTCTGAGATAAAAGAAAAAAATCAGAAAAAAAGAAGGAAAAAAAAAAAAACTTACCATAAAATAATGTACAGCCAAGGCAGAGGTGACGCCATCCTGCAGTGCACTGAAATGCCCACTTCACCTTCCTCTTGGCGTATCCTCCCCACCAACCAGCTCCCCTTTGCCAGTCAGCTAGAGCAACCTGCTGGATCCCTCATATCCTGTTTCATTTTTTTGCATTCTGCCAGTAATCCAGTAGATGATGAGGTTGCCAGCAAAGCTTGGAGGGTCCTTGTTCTCTGTGTATCCGTTCCCGTCTTTTCACATCGAACAAGGTGGCTTGTCTTAGACTATGTCCTGGTGGACAGTCAACCGCCTCTGACTGACTCATTTGGGAAATGAGAGTCTGAAGGGACAGTGCATGGTTGGAGAACGGTGACAATAATTGACTAAGGCATTAGGGGAGATTAGAAGGAAGAAATCCACGGCTAGTTTTGGCATGGAATTAGCAGAGCTCTGTGAAAAAATCTGGAAAGCAGTGGCATCTTGCTGATTGAGATTATGTTGCAATGGGCTTAGCATTTATTATTTCTATGGTTCACAGAAGGATTCTGACACAGTTCACACTGCTTAAAAAGTCTAATAATACTGGGATCTTCTTGGGGAAATCAGAAAGAAATCTCTTTCTGATTTCCTCAGCTGTTGCGTCAGACACACCTTTCCTCTGTGTTTAAACATTACCCCCTCATTATTTATTGAAAAACACAAGACACCAGAATGACCCCTAGCCATCTTGCAATTGGATTCGTGTTTTCTTTAAGTACATTGCTGATCCTTCTGTCAAAGGTGTGTCCTTTCAAACTAAGATATAAATGGATCCTGCCACTGTATCTAGAAACCTGACCAGTATCACGAATGTTGCCTAGAAGAAGGAATGTTGAAATAGCTGATTAAGGTTCCCCATGTTGAAATGCTATAAGAATAAAGCATTCATAGACATGGTTAATGGTGATGTTGCTGCTACTGTCTTACTAGGCTGCCACAGGTCAAAACAAAATCGTTAACCCAAGAAATAGCATTCTTTATCCAGTCTGGTAGGAGGAAGGTGGAGTAAAAGAAGTGTCTTTAAATTGTAAACTTGTAATCTTTAAAAAAAAGAAGTGTCTTCAAATTGTAAACTTGTAATCTTTAAATCTGAATATATATAAAATTCAGAACCATAAGAACAAGAAGCAAATGTCTCATTTTACCATCCTCCTGCCAAGTCAAAGCCACTCACTATCTACCCATTTCACTAAAGTCTGTATCTTTGGAACCTAAATTCTACAAAGGCAATGGCAACTATTGCAGACCTAGGGCAGTCTTAAGCGTTGTATCTGAAGATGTGACATAAATCATTTGAGGAGAATTTCAAGAAATTAGCTGTTACCAGAGAAAAACTGGAAACAGGAAGACTGCAAGATTTCCTATTAAATGTATATACATTTTTTGTGATTACTGAATCTAATGGTTTTATGGAATGTTCCGGTGACACATCAAACAACCTGAATTCCCTCCAGCATTTCTGCAAGTGGTATTCAACATCAATTTTCTCACATGGTTTTACTTGTGCTGAGTTGAAACTTCCCCCCTAGTCCTACTTCTCACCTTTGGAGCCATTCACATTCATTTCCAAGGGAAAGACCACATGGCAACCATTGAAACAAAGATGCCTATCATGTGCTCTCTAAGTTTACAACCACTTGTAAAATCCTTTCCTATTCATTACAATAGCTGGTTTCCTATCGCTTCTGATTCTTTTCATTCTATTTGAAACTTATTCCACCTGATGACCACAGCATATTTTTCAACTCCCCTATGTCCCAGAGCTAGCTGGTGTCTCTAATTCCAAAGTATGTACTTTTACACACTGTGTTTTATATATGACAGATCCAATTCCGTTTACTAAAGTTAGAGCTCTTAAACTCTCTCAACCAGCATTATTTTTTTATATTATTGTTAAGGGATGCATGACCTCTCAGTGGACACTGTAGAAAATCCCTGTGCAACCCCTTTTGGGAATCCAGTGCAATAAGGATAAAATTGCTCAGGGAAGCAAAAGACAATAAAGGGACAGTCCTCTGGACAGCAGCTTCCAGCTGTCCTGGCTTGGTTAGGAATAGCATGTAGAACAGATTACAGGGCACTTTGGTGGCCCCCAAAAGTGTAGTAGGCGATATTGATCTCATACCTCAAAACACAAATCTAAAAGGGTCAATAAGTCATATGTAAAAGAACACAGGTATAGGAGTTCATGGTTTATACCTGTTCAACGAGGATCAGTTTAATTTAACCTTTATTAAGTCTTGTCATGTGCTGAGAATATAGGACTTTTTAAAAAATAATGTTCACACACAATGTGATATATAGATGATGTATACAGAATTGCACCCTTGAAACCTATGTAACTTTACTAACCATTACTAACCATTGTCACCCCAATTAACTTTAAAAAAAATAATGTTCACTCTCTGCAAGTTCACATTTTAAATATGCATAAGCAACATAATAGAAATAAGATGTCAAGTGCCAAAAATATAGTTTGTGAACCATGTGCTCAGAGTGAGGAGGCATCTGTGTGGGGCAGGGGCATCAGTGACTATTTTATGAAAAAGAGGACATGTAGACCGAGCTTCAGCAGCTGAATAGACTTTTAATAGATTGGAAAAGGCCATTCCAGGCTGCATGATGAGCTCAGAGGTGTGGCAATTCATGCCCTGCTTATGAACAAGTGCCTGGGAGAAACTGGAATATAAGAAACAAAGAGGAGTGCAATGAATAAAAAGGCTGGAAGCAAAAACAGTCTAATAGGGGAGATTTGAATGCTCCTTTCTGGAGGATTTGCAAGAAAGCATGGGCATGCGTGACAGACCAGTCCGTCAGTTCCTAAGAGCTCCTTTTTCTCTGAGAGTCACCCTGCTACATCATGGGGCAGGGCCTTAACTGTTGCACTCATGCTACTTGATCCTGTGTCAATTCTCTGTTAATTAGACCACTTTGGACTTGGGTAACTCAGGTTCATCAGCAGGCAAGTTGCTGAGGCAAATGGTTTACCATCTCTTGGCTTTATCTCCATCACCTACCAAATGGGATTATAAGGTCTTGGTGAGGATGAAATGAAAAATACATGACATGGTTTATCACAGGGAATTTCCCATAGGAAGCAAGAAATATAAACATCCATCAGCACCACTGCCACCATTATCACCATAACCACTATCATCATCATCATTCTTGGCCAAGTCAAATCTTTCCTCTCCAGCATTTATTATAGATATGGGGTTGAAAAATTAGAGTTTGGCCCGTCATTTACTAAGGCTGCCAGTGCTAGAAAGGGCCTGTTTGGCCAAGTTCATACAACATGAGAAACAGCTGGGGGGAGAGAGAGAGAGAGAGAGAGAGAGAGAGAGAGAGAGAGAGAGAGAGAGAGAGAGAGAGAGAGAGAGAAAGAAATGCAGCAGTTGTACAGAAAAGAGCAGACACACGTCATTGAAACATCCTACTCCCCCTAAACCCTCCCCCAAAAAAAAGAAAAACCGAGTTAAAGCTGCCTAGATTTCTTACAGCCTTCATAATCTAGGTGTCATTTCTACCCATGAGAGTTCCTCCCGAAAGCACTGTATCTTTATTACAAATTCCTCTCTTTTTGCTCCAGGTAAGTGGGTTAGTGTCACTAGCTTCTAAAAGAAGCCTTTTAATTCAGAAAACTGCATCCCAAACTTGAGAGCAAAATTTCACATTATGAAGATGCAGCCTGACACTTGGAGAGCAAACCTAGACCAAGCAGAATCCCCACTATATTTCCTGGGCATTCTGGAAAGAAATGTGCGAATTGGCAGCTACTGGAAGAGAATGAACATTTCAGGAGATTGCAGGAACTCTTTGAGGCCACTAGGGGACTACTGAGCATAGTCTTCTGGCAGGGCTACCCATGCCCCAGAATCTGTGCTTGTTTATCAGGTGCTGGGAGTCCAGGAGAGAGGACAGAATTTTGGGTTCAAGCCCAGTGATGAGCTCTGGGGAAATGTTACAGAAGAGCAAGCAGAATGGAAGTCTATTAACGTCGATTCTGTTGGACTTGGATAAGATGTAAATTCCAAGCCTACTGCCATGTAAAGGGATATTCTCAAAGCAAGTGATAAAAATAAACATTTGAAGCTGCCATGAAAATGTCAGAGGCCTTCATGGGAATAATTGTGTCCTTCGTGTTGTTATATTAAACGACTTAATGTTTCCTCTCAGGATAAAATTTATTTGCCATTTATACAGGAGTGATTTAATCAGAGAGAGAAAAAAATAAATGATGGGGGAGATCTTCAGAGAAGAGGCAAAGAGGTGTTTGACGCACAATTTGGAGCTAATGACTCATCAGTGACTAATGATGTTGCACAAAAAACAGACAAACAAAAAATGTAAAAGCTCTCTAACAAATCCTGACCATCAAAGAAACAAATGAATTATTTTAAAATAGACTTTTAACAGGCTTTGGAGAGAGTGTGCTAAGGGTAGAATATCTGAGATGACAGAATTAAAAGAACTATATAGCTCTGTGGAATTGCTGACAGCTTATTGTTGTCACTGCCTGTTTTGTTATTATGGCACTATGTCAGTAAAGAATGTGTTAGACATAAAAGCAGAAAACCCAACTTGTGCTGGTGTAAACAAACAGATTATTTTTCTTACAGCACAGAAAGGGATGAAGGTAGGCAGCTCCTGGCTTTAGCAGTGAAGCAACAACAGTTGACATGGCTGAAGTTCATGGTGCCTTCCTTTGTGGTTGCAATGTGGCTTCCTCAGTGTCAGCCATCATGTGATTCAACACAGAAAGTAAAGAGCTGAGTTAGATGGTCTTCTCTAGCCACAGTAGAAGTTTAGACAGTTGTAAGACAGTCCATGCTTTTTGAACTGTGAATATATAAAGATAAATGTTCAGATGAATCCTATAAAAAGCTTTTGATGCTTCCAATAGAACTCTAGGATATTGGGCTTATTTTACTAGCATATATATATATATATATATATATATATATATATATATATATAAAATATATATATATGAAATATATATGTTATATATATAATATAAATATATATGTTTTATATATCTTACAGGAAATAATAAAAAGAAATTAATCAGTATCCATTGTATTAAGTCCTACCTGGGAAATTTCATATAAAATTAAGGGATAGGGGAATCTTTTTTTTCATGAGAAGTTGATATATATTTTTTTCTTTCCACAAACTATGTAACTTAGCATGTTTCTCCTTTTGATTTTGCTGCCTGGATACTCAAAGTCAAAACTGAATTATACTTGACTTTTTGTTTGTGTTATTCTCTTATTCCTGTACTTGTTTTTCTTCTATTCTACACTTTGGATTTGTCTTTTTTCTATGAGGCTCCTCAAAACTTTTGGCAAAGAATATAGAATATAAATAAATATTAGTAAAGGCAATAGTTATTGGTGATTTCTGGGGCCACCCACTCATTTGGATCAACTCGATTCATATCATGTACTGATTACTTTATCTGGAGCAGTTTTTAAACTAAAACCCAAATAAAATGTAAGAATGCAGAATGGAGAAGACATTAACCATAAGAGGAGAATTGGATCCTGAAGATTCTAGAAAAATCAGACATTAAACTGGAGATTATGTTTTACAGAAAAGGGGCCATTAGTATGAAGCTCCAGTCAATTTATACTTTGAAACTAAATCAGTAAAATGTCATTTGTCTTCTCATTTTTAAGGTAGAAAGGAAATATTTCTTTATTCATGTGGTTTTAAAAAATTACCCTACTTTATTTTTTTAATAGAATTTCATATTGGCTTCTTTCACTTAGCAATATGCATCTAAGTTACCTCCATGTCTTTTCATGGCTTGGAACTCATTTCTCTGAACATTGAATGCTATTCTATAATTTGGATGTGTCTCAGTATATGTATGTATCACTACTGAAGGACACCTTGGTTGCTCCCAAGTTTTGACAATTATAAATAAAGCTGCTGTAAACACCCATGTGCAAATTTTTGTGTCCAAATAAGTTTCCATCTCCTTGGGGTAATTACCAAGGAGCACGATTGTTGGATCACATGGCAAGAGTATGTTTAGTTTCATAAGAAACTACCAAACTGTTTTCCAAAGTGATTGTACCATTTTGAATTCCCACCAGCAATGAATAAGGGTTCCTGTTGCTCCAAATACTCACCAGCATTTGGTGGTGTCAGTGTTGTGGATTTGAATGGGTGTCTCACTGTCGTTTTAATTTGATTTCCCTGATGACATAGGATATGGAGCATCTTTCCACATGCTTATTTTCCACCTGTATATCTTCTTTTGTGAGGTGCCCTGTTTAGGTCTTTGGCCCACTTTTTAAAAAGGTTATTTGTTTTCATATTTTTGAGTTTTATGCATTTTTGGATAACAGTCTTTTATTAGATGTGTCTTTTGCAAATGTTTCTCCTCATCTCTGGCTTATCTTTTCATTCTCTTGACATTGTCTTTTGCAGAACAGAAGTTTTGAATTTTAATGAAGTCCAGTTTACCAATTATTTCTTTCATGGATTGTGTCTTTAATGTTGTATCTAAAAAGGTATTACCATCCCCAAGGTCATCTGGTTTTCTCCTATATTGACTTTTAGCAGTTTTATAGTTTTGTGTTTTACATGTAAATCTGTGATCTACTTTGAGCTAATTTTTGTGAATGGTACAAGGTCTATTTTGAGGGTTTTTTTTTTGTGAATGATACATGGTCTCTGTTTGGAGATGATGATGATGATGATGATGATGATTGTTGCATGTGGATGCCCACTTGTTTCAGCACCATTTGTTAAAGCGGTTGTCTTTGCTCCATTGTATTATCTTTGCTTCTTTGTCAAGTATCAGTTGATATTTATGGGAGTCTCTTCTGGGCTCTGTATTCTGTGCCTTTGACCTGTTTGAATATTCTTGCACCAATAGCACAGTCTTCATTATTTTAGCTTAATAGCAAGTCATGAAGTCAGATATCATCAGTCCTCCAACTTTGTTCTTCTCCTTCAATATTGCATTGCATATTAGGGATTTTTGACTTATCATATATAAACTTTAGAATCAGCTCATCAATAGCCATAAATAACATGATGGAATTTTTACTGGGATTGCTCTGAATCTATAGATCAAGTTAGGAAGAACTGACATTTTGACAATAGTTATTATATTTTGAAGAGCTTTTTAAATACAGAAATGTATAGAAAGCTGTTCCCATACAATAGGGAATTAGGCTATATATATTTTCTGATTTCAAATATATCTCTAAAGAGCATTTTGAAAGAATTTATTATGAAAACATAAACACTGCATTTTTTTCAAAATTTAACAATTAGAGCTAATACTCGTATGTACTAGACCTTACATGAGATTCCACAGATTAAATAAAAAAGGTTTTATACTGTCATCATGAAGCTTTATTGCCTATCTTTTGATTTCTTTTTTAACTAATATGCTATTGTGTTGTGGAAAAAGTCATGATACATTTTTGCAATAAAAAACATAGGAAAAATACATCATGACTTTTCCAATAACCCAATAGCATTTCTTTTGATCGTCATATATTTGAAATGCTATGGTTTAAAATGTTCCTTTTTCTGTATTCAGTAATTTGAATAGCAAGTAGGCAGTGGCCAAACACAGAAGTGTTTTTTAAGGGGGAAACAACAAGCAAAGCATGACAGTACATCTGCCTCCAGAGAAAACATCTCAAGTATGCAACGCCCATGTTGTAGACAGGTTATTAACTGGGAGATGCAGAGGTGCAGAGGCAGTGGGGATGCAGCTTATGGAGACCTCATTTGATAGATCAGTTTTATTCCAGTTGTCAGTGGGTTATCTGTTTTTGTTTCTTCTATTTTGTAATCATCTATTCTAGACCACTCTTATTCCACTTTTCCTTGGAAAATAATTTGACATCTTAATTTTTGTTTTATTTCTTCCTCTTCATTTTACTTTTACATTTTCTCCTTCAGTCAGGTGGCAAATTCTGTTCTTACTTTTCTCAGGAGAGTTTGTGGCGGGGCAGAAAGCCATGAGTACACTCTAGCTTCTAGATTTTGTTTCCAGAAAGCCCGATAGTGGTAGGCATCAACAAGGTGGTGTGAAAAAAGAAAGATTACACTCAGATTACAAATGGATTCCCCCAGGCTAGAGGAGTAGAGAAACATGGACATATATGTCAGTCTGGAAGGAACAGGGTGGCTCTGCCATTCTTTCCATCTACACCATCTGGGAGGCAAGGCACCAGGATGGAAATGGTGGCATGGTAGGTCAGGCAAATGGGATTTGCTGCAAGCGTATGCCTGTCCCCCAGGAATAGCTCAGAACCACTGGATCTCAAAGGATCAGCCAGGCAGGGACAATGGAATTTCACTGTCAACTCTCTGAATTGATGCCTGAGAACAGATGCCATGTCCTCAATCATGCCTTGGAATGAATAAGGCCCAATTGCTGGAGCATCAGGAAGGAAGAAGTTTCATTTTTTTCAGAATTTGTCAGGAGAGATTTATGTCTGCAACTAATGTCTAATATCCTGGCCTCCTGTTTATTATTTGACTTTTGTTTGAATACTACTTTTTCACTATTTCATATTCCTTTTTCAGGGGCAGGGGGAGTCAAAATGGGAAAAGGATTTGTGGAGAAAATAGGAGCTGTAACATAGAAATAGAAGCAATAAACAGTTTTCTTCTCCAAAACATCTTTTGGCCTCAGTCTTTAGTTGCAGAATAATACTTCATTTTTTATTGGTTATTGGCGGTATTGCTAAGTATGCTCAGACTGGATGCCTAGCTTTTATTCATTATGCAGTCTGTTACACTGTGGCATATCCCTCAAAGAGTTTTAAATGTGTAATCCAAGGAATGGATCTATTATGATGATTTTCACTTGTGAATCCTCTTTACCTTTTAACTCATACTCCAGGCTTCAACTTACATGTCAGTGGCACAGCTAAATCTACCAATTCCCAACATCTTTCCCCATATAACTAGTGTTGATTCTTTGATTATATATTCACACAGCTCATGTTACTTCTACTGTGTTTTTATAATGGCAGTTAAATATTTTTTATATAAATCTTTGTTTAAGGGTCTCCCTCCTCCTACTTAGAATGTAAACTGATGTTTAAAGAGTTATTTCCATAGCACTTAGGAGAATGTTTGAAACATAATAAGTATTTAATAAATATTGCTCAACTGTGTGAGCGAATAAACTTTAGTTTATTGTTTCCTTTCTTCCCAATTATACATGTATACCTGATGTGTGCATGCATATATACACATGCAGATATTCCATTAAATGGTGACATTTTAATAACTGCCATTTTACAATGGATAGAAAAAAATCTCAGGTAGTAACATTTCATATGAGAATATGTAGATTGGAAAACTGCCAGTTAAGTGAAGGCTATTTCTGTTCCCCTCTTTCTGTAGCCTCTGCTATTATCAAGCTTGCAGAATATTCCAATAATGCTTATTCAGGGAATCTCCATGACCAGGTAAGAACCATGGTATGATGTACAATTCAAGGTTGTTATTCAGTTATACTTCTCTCCTGGAGTGTTCTTTATGTATTTGCACATCTGAGGGAGATTTACAGGGCTTCATATTAGCTTTTTATGCAAAAAAAAGTCATTGAGAAAAATTTAATTATGTGCCTCCAACACCCACAGTGTGCTGGGTTGGAGAATCTGAATGTCAAAAAAAAAAAATGAATAAGGCAGAAGAAAAATGTAATTCCCAGAGTGTCCAAACCAACCCATTAAAAACTACTTGTCATTTGTCACATCACATCAATCAGTTACATTTGAAGGTCTTGGAAACACAGTCCCTTAAGATTTGTGGAAGATGAAAGGTGATCTCACTTTAGCCCACAGTTCCTTATTACTCAAGAGTGGTGCCTTCATTTTAGCTGCTAATAAAAAAGAAATATTATAGGCATACCTCAGAGATGTTGCAGGCTCAGTTCTAGACCTCTGGAGCAAGGCAGATATCGCAATAAAGCGGGTCACCCAAAATTTTTGGTTTCCCAGTACATATAAAAATTAGGTTTCCACTATTCTGTAGCCTATTAAGTGTGCAATAGTAATATGTCTAAAAAATCAGTGTATATACCTCAATTAAAAGATACTTTAAGGGCCGGCTGAGTGGCTTAGTTAAGAGTTCACTCAAGAGTGTGAGCTGAGCTCTAAGCAACAGCAGTTTGATGCCCAGCTCGAGCTGATCTGCCACTGAGCTGCCAATAGGTGGAAGGATGGCTCAGCAAAAAATAATAATAATAATAATAATAATACTTTATTGCTAAAAAATGTTAATAATTACCTGAGCCTTCGGCAAATATCATCTATTTGCTGGTGAAGGGTTTTGCCTTGATGTTGATGGGTACTGACTAATTAGGGTAGTGGTTGCTGAAGTTTGGGGTGCCTGTGGCAATTTGCTAAAATAAGACAACAATGAAGTTTGCTACATCACTTGACTCTTCCTCTCACGAGTGATTTCTCTGTACCACGTGATGCTCTGTGGTAGCATTTTACCCACAGTAGAAATATTTTCAAAATTGGAGTCAATTCTCCCAAACCCTGCTGCTACTTTATCAATAAGTTTATGAAATACTCTAAATCTTTTGTTGTCATTTCAACAATCTTCACAGCATCCTCACCAGGAGCATATCCCATCTTAAGAAACCCCTTTCTTTGCTCATTGATAGTAAGCATCTTTTCATCCATTAAAGTTGTATGATGAGATTGCAGCAATTCCATCACGGGCTCTACCTCAAGTTCTCTTGCTGTTTCTACCACATCTGAAGCTCCTTTCTCCACTGAAACCTCAAACCCCTCAAAGTCATCCATGAGGGTTGGAATCAATGTCTTTCAAACTCCTGTTCATATTGATATTTTGATCTCTTCACATGAATCACAGATGTCCTTAATGGTGTTTAGAATGGTGATTCCTTTCCAGAGTTTTCAATTTCCCTTGACCAGCTCCTTCAGAGGAATGCTATGGATGGTAGCTGTAGCCTTATGAAATGTATTTCTCAACCTCTAAGTCTTGAAATTCAAAATCTCCTTGATCCATGGGCTTCAGAATGAATGTTGTGTTATCAGGCATAAAAACCACAGCAATCTCATCGGACTTACATGGGTTTGGTTTGTGGTTCCCCAAAACACTTACAATAGTCACATCAAAGATGGCTGATCAGTAATAATGAAATAGTTTGAATAGTGTAAGTATCACCAAAATGTGACACAGAGATATAAAGTAAACCAATGCTGTTGGAAAAACGGTGCCAATGACTGCTCCACACGGGTTTGCCACAAATCTTTGATTTGTAAAAAAACACACCTGTGAAGTGCAATAAAGTGAAATTCAATTAAATGAGGTACTCCCGTACTCTAGAGGTGAAACCCAGTGATAGGTAGTTTGCTTCTCTGTAATATGACCTGGATCAGAAACACCATAAATATATCCTGAGTATGTTGTCCTCCTAAATGTAAAATAAACGTTAAACAAAATTTTGTCGTTTCTGTTTTACTTCTATTTCTGACGCACAAGACTAGGAAACAACTTTAAAAGGCATGCAACTTGCTTTTATGCGTTGATATATTTTGTTCAAATCCTACTTTTATTTGTTGCTTACATCAGCAAAATATAGTGCATAATAATAGTGCTTAATTTGAGTATTTAATTAAGATTAATGGGCTATAAAAATGTTTACTTGTTGCAAATAATATTATTCAAGCATACCAGTAGATGCCAGTGTGTGAGAGATTAGAATATAAGTGGATATGCATGTTATTAAGGAAACTAGATATTTTATCAGTATTTCATTTTTATTTTATTTTTATATAATAGAAAGGTGGATGTAAATACATACCTATTTCTAATGTTCTTCTCTAGGTGTTATTTATATGGAAATCTCAATGGCTGTTTCAATATCACATTGCCAGAAATGTGCTTATTTTATTTAGTGTAGATTCTTTTTTTAGGTAAGTGTGTAGATTGATCAGCCATATTAGCCCTTTGTGTACTCTGAGAAACTTCCCAGAAACCTACAGGCTAGGTTACATTAAAGCTGGAAAAGAATCAAATCTCAAGCATCCTTATTAAATTATAGTCTTACTTGGTTAGTGCCTACTGAATAACCACTGATAGATCAGAAACTCAATAGAAGAAATGATGGTGTTCTTAGAATTTGTGTGACGGTGGGAAGGGAGGGAGTAGGAGAATAGAAAAGGATTGAGATCTATATACCCGTGGGCAAAAAAATCTTCCCGTTTTCATTACCCCCTTTTGTTAGTCAGGGTTCTCTAGAGAAATAGAACCAATAAGACATAAAGGTATTTATTATAAGGAATTAGCTCACATACTTATGGAGGCTGAGACGGTCCCACAGTCTGCAGTCAGTAAGCTGGAGACTCAGGGAAGCGGGTGGTATAAGTTCCCATCTGTATTTAAAGGCCCGAGAATCAAGAGAACAAATGGTGTAAGTTTAGTCCCAATGCAAGAGAAAACCAATGTCCCAGCTCAAAGATATTCAAGCAGAGAAATAGAGGGAATGAATTCTGCGTTACTGCACCTTTTTGTTCTATTCAGGCCCTTATGTGATCAGATGATGCCCCACCCCCACCATACTGGGAGGGCAGTCTGCTTTACTCAGTCTACTAATTTACTCAACCAACTGTTACAAATGCTAATCTCATACAGAAACACCTTCACAAACACTCCCAGAAATCTTTAACCAAATAGCGAGGCACCCCATACCTAGCTCAGTCATGCTCACACAAATTTAACCATCACACCCTTTGTTGTTAGAATACCTGGGTTCAAAATAGCTCCACTACATACTTTCAAGATATAAACATTCTGTGCTTTTACTTTCTCATCTGTCAGAGATAATAAGAGCTAGTTGTTGTAAGGTTTAAATGAAATAATACATTTAAGTTGCTTGGCAAAATGCAGATGTTATAAGCTATCACCCAATGAATACTATCTGCTATTACCATGATTAAAATTAATACAAAGAATAAAGGTTTGAGTGCATCTAAAATCTACTGTCTTGGTTTTCAAGGGGGCCAGCATGCATAATCCTACTACGTACCTACAGGGCAGAGAGTCAAAGATATTAGACAAACAGCTTGAATGACTGCCCCAGAGAAGGCATATGGAGAAGGTCCAGTCTCAGCTTCAGAGCAAGGAAAGGAAAGATGAAGTCAGCTGCTCTCCTTTCTAACTGTCGGCCTTATTTGCTTAGAAACATGATGCATAACGTTCACCTCCACCAAAACCTCTACTGTAATTTTGAGATATTTTACTGTTCATGTAACTGTCTCATCCTGGATTTATTTTACTTCAACAGTATGCTCACTGATTCTACTTTAGCCACCTGTTTCCAGGACCCAGAAAAGCCTCACATCAGGAATACATAAATGTATTTACTCTCTGAACAAGATTTACTCTCTTAGTCCCATAGTCTAAGGCGTTCATCATCTTATCCAAAATTACCATGATTCCCTGTGCTTTCGTCAGTCCTTTGACTTATTCTTGGTCAGCCTGAGCCCGCATGTTCTCCAATGAGTATGCTAAGTCTCCAGCTCTGAGCCAGCGCATACGGACCATCCGTTTTCCATACTCATATAATTGTACCGGAAGTATTTGGTCAGTAAAGATTTAGGATATTTTTTCCCTATGTTTTTATCTTTATAAACTTAATTGGGTGACATTGGTTAGTAAAAATATATAGGATTCAAGTGTACAATTCTGTAATACATCATCTATGTACTGCATTGTATGTTTACCACCCAGAGTCAGTTCTTCCATCACCATATATTTGACCCCCTTTACCCTCTTGTACCACCCCCCTCTCCTTACCCTCTGGTAACCATATCATGACTTCCAAGTCTGAAAAAACAGATGTTCAAGGAGATTGTATAAATTTTAATATCACAATAGTTTGCCAATTTGTATACTTCTCTTTTAATAAAGTATGATCAGGAATATCCTAAAGTGTTGTTGAATTCAGATAATATCCCTCTGTATAGATTTCAAATCACATGACTCCCAGAATAAAATAAGAGTAAGGAAGTCCAAAGAACATATTTTTTGATTCATGACAGCACTTCCGATTTTTAAAAAATGTTATGTATTATTGCAATTCTTTTTATTACTTTGGTGCTCCTGTTTTGGTAGATTATGCAGATGTTTAGTTTACCTGTTGGATTATATATAACTGAACACCAGAAATGCCAACATGCAAAAGGGAAGGGGAGTGTAAAGAAAAATATTGAGAAATTTTGCAACTTTAGTTTTTTGTAGTAAGAAATTTTTCCCATTACTTAATAGTTTAAATAATTCATGAATAGATTATTTAGCACCTCATACTACACCTCAAAAATCCAAGTTCCAATGGTTAATATATCAGATGGAAAAATGGGGCAATATGGAACTTTTACACCTTAACCAATGTTCACAGAAGGCTCTAAATGTGTCCAAGAAATGAATCTTGTTTGTTTAATAGAAATATTCTAACCCAATTGGCTAAAAAAAGAATAAAAGAGAGTGATTGTTTAAGTGTTGTTAGTTCATTGACAGCCACCCACATCAAAAAGATTCACTAAGATTGGGTCAGTGTCATATGAAAGACAGTTAGGGGAATATAATTAATAATGTTGTAAATATTTTGTGGGGTGCCAGATGGTCACATGTCTTGTTAGGGAGACCACTTCATGGATGGAGTAGAGGCTTGATCACTGCACTGTATGCCTGAAGCTGATGTTGTATAATATTGTATACCAACTGTAAGTGAATGTATAGACAGTCATGGGATGTGGATTATACTGTGGAAGGGAGTCAGAGGAAGTGTAATAGATATGAATCATATGGGGAGGAAGAATGGGGTGGTGAATTGGGGGAGAGGGTTGTCACTTTGAGGGGTAAAAAGTATAACTATTGCACTGTGTTGTACACCTGAAACTAATTATAAATAAATAAATAAAAAGCAAAACAAAACAAAAAAACTAATACAGCTGTGTTATTGGTAGGCACACAAAAACACTAAAACAAATTCTGCTAAAAGGATTTGATAAATTAATTCAAGCTGGTTTGAGGATTAGAAAACCTCAAGACTGCTGAATTTCATAAACAGCTTAAAACAAAATATAATCTAACATTTATAGCCTTAGCAATAACAGTTTTCAGCATGGTTTTGATCAGAATATCTTTTTTTTCTTCTTCACAAATTAAATCATCAAAATTAAAAAAAAAATTGGGTCAGTGTCAATAGATTTAAATCCTTCTGATCAGTTCATTTTCAATTGTAATTTAATATTAGATCTCCATATGTTTTTTTTTCCGTAACAGGCTTATTGATATATAATTCAATTCACATGCCACAAAACTCACCCTTAAGTTTATATAGTTCAGTTGTTTGGGTACATTTACAAGGTTGTGTAACAATCACCACTGTCTAATTTCAGAAGACTTGACTTCACAGGAAAAAGAAACTGGACTCATTTGCATTCAATCCCATTTTCCCCTCTCCCTAAGTCCCTGGCAACTACTAATCTTTCTATTTCTACAAATTTGCCTATTCTGAACATGTCATGGAAATGGAGCCATACAATATGTGTCCTATTGAGACTGGCTTCTTTCATTTAATATGTTTTCAAGGCTAATCCATGTGGTAGCTTTTATCGATACTTCTTTCTTTATTTTCAGAATAGTTTTAGATTTACAGAAAAAAAAAAGTAATGAAACATAGTAGAGAGTGCTCGCATATACCCCGCACCCCATTTCCTGTTATTAGCATTTTACATTAGTATGGTACATTTGTTACAATTAATGAACCAATATTGATACATTATTATTAACTAAAATCTCTATATTTCCCTAGCTTTTACCTAATGATTTTTTTCTGCTTCAGAGCATCATGCAATAAATCACATTACATTTAGTCACCATGACTTTTTAGGCTTCTCTTGTTGTAATGTTTCTCAGAATTTCCTTCTTTTCAATTGCCTTGGGTATTATGAGCAGTACTTTTCAAATATTTTACAGAATGTCGCTCCATTGGGATACGTCGGATATTGTTCTCATGATTAGATTTGGATTATGGGTTAGGGGAAGGAAGTCCCTAAAGATAAAGAACCATTTTCATCTCACATCAGTTATTTACTATCAACTAGATTCATTATTGTTGATCTTGACTTTGAAAATCTTGCTGAAATAGTGTTTGTCAGGTTCCTCCACTGTGAAGTTACTCTGCCCTACCGTTCGCTGCTATACCCTTTGTATGAAAATCATTATGTGCGGGTTACACTAAGATGTGAGGAATTCTGATCCACCTGCTTGATGGCAGAGTATCTACAGGAATTGTTCGTAATTCTTCTGCATGGAAGAAGTGCCTTTTCCTGCCATTTATTTATTTATTCAAGTATTTATTTATACCAGAACTTCATTTTATTTCTGAATGATATTCCATTGTATAGATAGATATGCCACATTTTATTTATCCATTTATCAGTCAATGAACATTTGGATTATTTCTAGTTTTTTGGCTATTATGAGTAATGTGCTATGAATATTTGTATAGAAGCTTTTGTGTGGATATGAGTTTTCACTTCCTTTGGGTACATACCTAGGAGTGGAATTGCTGGGTCATATGGCAAATTAATGTTTAACATATGGAGAAACCCTCCAAATCTTTTCCTAAGAAGCTGTACCATTTTACAGCCCCTGCCCCCAGCAATACATGAGGGTCCCGATGTCTCCACATTCTTGCTAACACTTGATATGTTGCATCTTTTTTTTTTCAAGCCATCCTGAATTATCAATTCACCTTAGTTTTGATCCTCATGTATGTAACAATTAATGATTTTGAGTGCTTTGCCATATACCTATTGACTATTTATATACCTTCTTTGGAAATATTTATTCAAATCTTTTTACCTTTTTTTACTAGTGTCTGATTTTTTTCTTATTGAGGGTTCAGAGTTCTTTATTTATTCTGCATACAATTCCCCTATCAGAACATGAATTTGAAACATTTATCCCATTCTATGTGTTGCTTTTGCACTTTCTTGATAGTGTCTTTTGAAGCACATTTAAAAAAATAATTGATGAAATCCAGTTTATCTCTTTATGTCACCTGTTGTTTTGATATCATATCCAAGGGCATGAAAATGTATTCTAATGGTTTCTCCTAAGACTTTTATAGATTTCTTTCTTATATTCATGTCTATGATCCATTTTGAGTTAATTTTCAAAACTTGTATAAGATAGGTGTCCAAGTTTATTTCTTTGCATATGAATTTATCCATTTGTGACAAGACTATTTGTTGTGAAGACAGTGCTTTCCTGTTTTTGGAACACTTTTCAAAATCAATTGACCATAAATGTAAAGTCTTATTTCTAGAGTCTCATTTCTATTCTATGATCTATATGCCTAACTTTATACTAGTACCTCATTATCTTGATTATGTAAATTTGTAGTAAGCTATGAAATTGGAAAGGGTAAATCTTACAACTTTGTTCTTCTTTTAACATTGTTCTAATTATTCTTATATTTCCCCATGAATTTTATGATTACCTTGCAAAATTACTTGTAGGGATTTTGATAGATTGCATAGAATCTGCACATAAATAGAGGGACTGTTACCATGTTTACAACACTAAACCTTCCTGGCCATGAACATAAAATGACTTTCCATTTATTAAAGTTTTCTTTTGATCCTTAAAACAGTATTTTGTAGTTTTAAGTATGCAAGTCTTTTAGTCTTTTGTTAAATTAATTTAAAAGTATTTTATTTTGTTGCTATTGTAAATGAAATTGTTTTCATAACTATAATTATATATGGTTGCTTTTACCGCTAGTTTATAGAAATACAAGAGATTTTTTGTATATTTACTTTATACCTTCCTGAGCTTCTCTTTTAGTTCCAAAGCCTTTACATGGCATCCACAGGATTCTCTTTGTACAAAATCTTGGCATCTTTGTATAGACGTGGTATTACTTCTCCCTTTCCAATATTAATATCTAACATGGTGCCTTCCTGCATAGAACTAGTAGTTGGAGGAAGAAAACTATATTCTGTTGTGAACAAGAGATATCTTATTAGACATGGTATCTGAAACGAAAAATGAGTCCTACTTAATGGAGAAGAAATTAGTTGAATAGAAAAGTATCAACTGGAGGAGACAATAAAGGGCAGAAAGAAGATGGTTAGAAGATGGGAAAGAAACGCACTGATCATGGAAATCAATGGGTTATAGATCAGGTATCCTTAGTCAAACGGATGGGCCTCGTTCCAGGGGAGAGTTGGTGCTAAGCGAAGCTGGTCATCTTCAATTGACAGTCAAAATCCAACACAGAGTAAAAGCAGAGACAAATTTTTGAGTTGAGAAGAATAACCAAGAATATATTTCTTATGGAGGTGCCAGTCACACACAAATATAGAACCTGTGTGAAAGGTTCCTTGTAATGTCTATGCCCTATGAATCCACCTCTAAATGATATATCCTCTCTCTCGTGTCTTTTCTGATCTTATAGCCTATTACCACCCTCTCCCATCACTCTACAAACACACAGAGATTATGTCTGGTTGTAGAACATTCTGATCTTTTCCCTGTGGACTTTGCGACTCTATAGTTCCTCTGTTAAGAGCATGTTCTGGAAGATGTTAATAGCTGTAGTATAAATTATTTATTATATTATTCAGGATCCATTGCTCTCTTATTTTATGCAGTTTTGGTATATCTATAAATGAGGATAATGTTTTTGATCTGGCCAAGAGGGAAGCATATTACACAATTTTAGCCAATTAGCTTCTTTCTCCTGGGATTTTACACTCTGAATTTGTGTAAAGATGGGCAAAGTTCATGCTTATTCAGTACAAGGGCTGAAATTCAGAAATAACTATTCATTAGTTTTTTTACAGGAAATAATCTCACTTGCATTCTTTCTGAGACTTTCAGTAGAAATAATCTCACTTACATTCTTTCTGAGACTTGGTTATTCAGTAACATTTTGTTAGGACTGCCAGTCACAGATCGGGAGGTGTAAACAACAGAACTTTATTTTTCTGCAGTTCCAAAGGCTAGAAGTCCAAGATCAAGAAGTCAGAAGGGTTTGTTTCTTCTGAGGCCTCTCTCATCAGTTTGTAGATGGCCTTCTTCTCCTTCTGTCTTCACATGGTCTTCATGCTTGTCTGTGTCCTAATCTCTTCTTCATATAAACACATCAATCATATCAGACCAGGCCTACCCATAAGGCCTCACTTTACTTTAATTACCTCTTTAAAAGTCCTATCTCCAAATATAGTTCACATCCTGAGGTTCTGAAGGGCTGGACAACATATGTATTTGGGGAGAGGGGATACAATTCAGCCTATTAACAAGCTGTCCTTGACTTTTAAGACTAACCTATAACCTTCCAATACAAAGTTATATATAAAACTATATATAAAACTATATATATATATATATATATATAGTTTTCCTTAGTCTGAAATAGTCACTGTTGCTTGCAGTCAATGAAATCAAAAGATTATAATGAAGCATAGTTTCTTTCAGTAAATATCTCTATCTCTGTATCTATCTATCTATCTATCTATCTATCTATCTATCTATCTGGCTACCTGTACATACAGAGGATGCCAAACAAATGTATACACAGTTTAAGAAAGGAAAAAACTATTAAAATGGTAATACAATGAATGACACTAGCATTCATTTGATTAATGCGACCTTTAGAGCGAACATCATGCTACACATTGCTGCTGTAATTCAATTCAACTTGGAAAAGTAATACATAGCTAACATCTCTTAAAATGTGTGTCATTTTTTTGGCACCCCGTGTGTGTGTGTGTATTCAGGCATGGGACTCACTGAACCATTATGCCATTTTATGTCCTATTTACATATAATATAATATAAAGATACATAGCAATTCAGTTGTGTGTGAAAGGAACTTTATGAGGTATGACTGAGTATGGGCACTTTTGCTGCCTTTATAGCTTATTTTTCCCCTGGCAACTGTGTTAGTATTTTGCTTGTCTAAGGGGGAGGTGAGTCTTTTGGGGGACAGAAGAAAAATAGCAGTCACCTTTTATTAAGCTTATACCAACCTGTAATCAGTTTCTTAACTTTAATTCTCATGGGATTTTGCTGTATTAAATTATACTCCATATTGTAAGCAAGTATTAGCTCTTTGATAAAATAACAATAAATGAATTCTGAAGTAAAAGGCTAATGAGAAAAATAAATCAGGGTTTTAAGTTAATGATTTCAGATTCTGAAAGCAGAGATTCAAACTTTCTGGAACTTTATTCCAGTCACACCACTGATATTTGAGTAGGACAAAAGGGTTAACCTGTGATTAGGTTTTCTACTTGCCCACAGGCTACATGTTACATGCTCTAGAAAACAGAGGAAAGACAAGATCACCTTCTTTTTCTCTACCTCCTAGAGCTATGTACTCCATTACAAATCCAGTGCGTCAGTTGTGACAACTCAGTGCCAAGCCATTCCCCTCCTGAAGGTGGAATATGTTTCATTTTTTCCGTCTTATTTGCAGATTGTGTTATAACATGGTGTTCTTTCAGAGTTTTGTGATAAGTATCACTAGCACCCATGTACTTTAAATAGCATTCAAATGCATCTATTTCTCAACCCTTGTTACGTTTTTTTCAAGGTTATTCAGTTCTCTTCTCACGGAGCATAACGCTACATGCTACATCCTGACTTGGCAGCATTAAATAGTTTGTACCTGTAACATTGAAAGGCTTGTAGGGATTGGTTATAATGAGGTAACTCAAGCCTACCAGCCTGCAGTATTCTGGCATATAGTTCTTCATTTTATTTGGATACAAATCAAATTGAAAGGAAAGAGATACTTTTGGTCTGGCAAAGAGGTGAGTGATGCTTTTAAAATACCTACATATCTCATTTTCCTCTCAAATTCACAGTGATTTTGGGGAAGACTCTTGCCAAAATCTCAAGGAAGCTACTTGCTTGAGGAGAGAACTCTAGGAAAGGAAAGTCGTGTGAAAGGGAGAGAGTGGAAATGGATGGGACAGACATTTCTGCCATCTTTTACTTGGTTTATTCTCAATCTACTTTTGAATGTGTTTTGGCTAGAAAACTTCCTTCTCTTGCACTTCAGAAGAAACATGCATTTTTAGAAAAGACAAATAAGATTTTTACATGAGAAAAAATAGATACTCGGTGAATTTACCAACATAATTTCATCAAGAGAAGTGTCTTAGTAAAGTGTCTAAAATCACTCAAATATGTGCCAGTCTCTCCAGGAAGTGGTGACACAGGATATTTCAGCACCTTCTGTGTCCTTTCAGTATTGAGAGCATGAGAACAGAGATTCGCATCTCAGATCTTCACATCTCATCGCTCTTCCTGTTGCTCAAAATGTCATCTTTCAGATCCATTCAGCCTGAGAAGTGTTGCCCATCTTCAGTTTGATCCAAGCATGTTTCAGGGAATAGTTTTTGATGCTGGACATATGATTTAAGGATGGATCGCCAAAGTGTAAATGGAGGCTAGTAACGCTACTGAGTTAACATCTACGTAAATTTTTAGGAGTGCTTTTCTTCACAGCTGCATTTCCATTTTCGCACCTCAGATCCCAACTCCAGTTTGTCAGTGATGTTGTTTGACGGCAAATGGCAAAGTGAAGTTCCAAAAAAGAATATTTCTTTCATATAAGTCCTTTGGAAGGCAAGACAAAGAGTTTATGGCTAAACGATTTCTCAAGACGTAGTTTTCACAATCCAGTTCTACAGAGATAGTATTCATATTATTAATTTCCACACAATTTTTTGTAAAGCACCACATTGTATTAACTGCATTATATTGACTTTCTTTGTGCTTTGTGTGCCTTTGAAGACAAGAGCTGAAATGTTCAGCAATCAATGACTGTGTCTTCTCTCTGTGTCTTTGGCCATAATGGCCTTAATCTCAGTTGATTATTAGTGAAGAGAAAAATAAACATCACCAGAGTGTGACTTCTCAGGTAAAATTGTTGAGGAAGAAAAGCAGGAAAGACAAAATGAACTGTTGGTGTCCTGAAATATCAATTCCTATGTGGAAATCATGATGATAATGCTCAACCAGGGGACTCTTTATGATATTTTGATGAAGTCATTGAATCAATATAAAAGCCCACAATTCAATATAACTTTAATAAACAACTGTACTTTAATAAGCAAAATTACTAAAGTAAAAATCAACTAGAAAAGTCTATGTGAAACTGACAAATTTAGTTAAATGTGTAAGTTTAAATAACAGCTTAAATCGTGCATTCAAATACGTGTTGGTGTATTCATCAAAAAGACAAGAGAAAGTTTAATCATTTTTTTCAAACATATATACAAACTTCACTTCAAGGCTTAAGTTATGTCTGCATTTTCAGTTTATCTGGATAACTGATCAAAAACTTTATGAACAACAATGAAAGTGAAAAATTGTAAATCCTACTTTTCACCACCAGAGTAATGAAAAGATTTGGTGTCAAAGCAAAAGTACAAAGAAAAGCCAATAGACTAGTATAAGGCTACCACAAAATTATTATTCTTTACTTGGTATCAGATCTTATTATTATAGTTGAGGTTCCCATACATATGAACTATGCAGTAAATTCCATAATCCTTTTATTCGTCCATCCCACCTACATAGTTTTATGATCATTTTAACATATTTATGTAACCAAAATATTAAAGCATAGCAGAAAATCATGAATGTGGCACATAATACATGTTTTAAAAGTCTAGTGTGCTTATACAGATTCATTAGAAATTGAACATTTTTTCAACTGAAACAAATAACTGAGACAAAGGAATATACTAGAATAATTTAGGAAATCAAATCTACATATCTGCTTTTACATATTTTCTGAATTTTATATGTTTAGCTCTGTCATCATGGCATGCTTTGGGAACAGGGGAAACAAATGTTATAGCAAATAGGAATAAATGTAAGTCAAATATGACAAAGAACTGGGAGCACTATTTTACTTCAGCTGCCCTTAGAAAATACATGCTACATAAGAAATGAAACCTTGATTTTTTTTTTGTTTTCACAAAGGTCACTTAACATGTAACCAAACATTAACTTTAAGAAAGTATTATGCTATGGCTCTTCTAAAAAAGTGGAATTGAGAAAGTACAGAACAAGTATTTCAGTGGATATCAATCACATATTTATTTTTCTATCACCTGCCAAAATATCTCCAATCATGTTGACAGGGTGCGACATATTAGAAAATGAATTTGCTAAAGGATTCCAAACAACATTTCTGTTCACTGATTTCCCTTTACTATCTGATAACATATTATAATTCACAGTAGATATGAAATGAAAATGAATCAGTGGTAATTTTTTCTGCGTTTACATCAGATCAATTTTATATATATGGCAAATGAATCCAACAGTCACAAATGATAATGCATGTATAGTCTTTAACTGCTTCTTTCTATCTGTGACGCCCCTGATAACAGGATTTTGAGTATGATCTAAATATATCCTACTGAATATGGAAGTGTATGTGTCACAAAAACGCTTCTCTTCCCTTGCAGTTCTTGACTGCCCTCTTCATTAAAAAATTGTCACCAGTGTTCATTTTCCACCTACTATTTGCCAAACATGATCACATTAAATTCACAGAAATTCAATCATGCTTTGTTTTTTTGTTTTTTGTTTTTCAGATTAAAAATCTGAAGCTTAGACATATTAATTACCTAACCTGAGATCACTCTGTTCAATGAGTGGAGCCTGGATTTAAACCGCAGTCTTGCTGATTCCTGAGCCCAATCTCGGAGAGCCAGCCTGCAGGGCAGGAGTAATGAAACAGGTAAGGAGTGGGTGTCCGTGCAGACATGTGTTATCCAGCTTGCACCACTAATGTGCTACTGCTTCTTCATCCTGGGGGAGACAATCTAAGCAGCCTTATAAAGTATGTCTTCCAGACTGTCCAACTAGAGATGAAAGGGAGAATTATATATCCATAGATTCCTATCCCCCACCGGCCCGGAGTGACCATGCTATGCATTCAAGCACATTTCAGGTTGTGCATTTTGGAGGACCTAATAAAAAGCCCTAGAGTTGGAAGCAAGTGTTAGGAGGTTCTGTCTGGGTGAAATGGGTCAATAAAACTGTTCCGAATTGGTCATACTGGAATGAGAGGTGAAGCCAAAAGACTCCAGCAGTATACAAAAAGTGTTCAATCCACTCTACTTCCACCTTCTTTAAGAAAGCCATTCTGAGAACCACTTGTTTCCAAGTAACTCCATGATATTGAGGAAAATAATTAGAGCACAAAACTTTCATATTCATCATAAAGTCTGGCATAATCTCCAGTATATGGGAGGTGCTCAAAAACTGTGTTGGTTTATTCAATTATGATTCTTCCATTAAGTTGCATTTTTAACTGTTCTATTTATTATATTTAACTTATTTCATTTGAAATCTGTATCAGTGCATAATTTATTTTTTCCCTTCTCATTACCATATACCAAATGATCCATCTTTTCCCTTGTTAACTGTAAGCCTTCTTTTATTTTCCATTAGGGAGCTAATCTATTTTATTAATTATGATAAGGTCATAAGTATCACACACAAGATGACATGAAAAGGGCTGAACAAAGTCTCTGGAACCAAGTATACACTCAGCGAATCCTTGCTCTTTTCCCTTTGTCATACTGTCTGCTTCTGTCCCTACCAACATGTGCTAAAAGTGACTTCAGTAGGAAAAAGGTACTACTTTAAGGTTTCCTGATTAAACTGGTATCACAGTTTTCCTAGATAATATGTTCCAAGCTTATGTTTTAGTCCTCTACCACCCTATATTTCTGTATTTCTTAAATATAACCCCCAGAGACTAACTTAAAGCCTTTTGTTTTAGAATATCTGATCTTTACATTCCCCATATATGATAAGAAGATTTGGGGCATTTGAATATTTAATAATTATTGCAAAGAGTTTTTAACTTATTATTTTTTTCTGCTGCCTCTATCAGAAACTTCCTCTGTTCAATAATTCTCTTAGCACACAACTCAGATGCCCATCAAATTAAAGAAAGCATTTTGCTATAATGATTGTCATATTTGCATAGCCAACATGAGTGAAGGATGGCACGTGCAGAGATTAATTCCACTGATGTCTAGTCCCAAAGCACCAGGCCAAACAGAAGTTTTCCTTGTGGAGTGTCCAGATTTTTGCTCACATGGACACAAAGGAACGTGGTGCCTACGATACGTAGACTATATTTCCAGTTATACTCTGAACATGGTTATAAGATAAACAAAACCTGACATTCAGAAGATTTCTGAATATGGGCATCTGAGCCATAGAAACAACAAACACGCTCAACCAGAGAATTGATTCAGTCAGTATTATACAAAGTGGTGAACGCTGTTTCCCAAACAGCTCAGCCACCACTAGTACAACCTATAGCTGAAGGCATCAGGGGGCTACATTTCATATGGTGAGTGTGTCCAAAGTTTTAAACTTCTTATAGTCCATATGGCCAAATTACCCCATGTTTTAAATTTCTTCTGTGAATTAGCAATAGGTATGATGACAGTATTTCTTAGTTTAAAGAGAAACCACTCAAACTTTATTATGAAAGCAATTTTATGTGATAACATAGGTGTTCCAATTTTTGCAAAGTTTTTAACTCATTCATCCAAATGTAATTGGTTCATTACATTTTTTCCAGTTTTACTGAGAAATATTTGACATGCCATTTAATTTTTTAAAAGTCTGTGTCATGTGTGTAGCCACCATTTCTATTTAGTGGGTAACAAAAGAATATTTTGAAACAAACTTGAGACTATTTTAAAATGTTGGTAATTAAGCAATTATGTCTAGTTATAACTATTTTAAACATTTTAAAAATTAACATGTTAATAAATTAATAATTCAATACATTAAAAATAAAAAGCACTCTTGAATGTGTTATCCCATACAACAGATGCTGATTTTGTCTAAAAAAAAATTAAGCTTCCAGAGTGAACATGTAAATTTTCAATTAGTTATTTTTCTTTTAAGTAAAGTTTACTGGGGTGACAATTGTTAGTAAAATTAAACATAAGTTTCAATTGTATGTATGTAGTGTACAATTCTGTAATATATCATCTATATATCACATTGTGTGCTCACTACCCAGAGTCAGCTCTCCTTCTATCACCATGTATTTGATCTCATTTAAGTTTTTGGTTAAATGCGAACTATGAAGAAACATGATCATTTTGGAGACAGATTACGATGGTAAAAATCTTACAAAAGCATATTTCCAAAATAAATTGGAAAATTCTTTTTGTTTGGTTATTTTTTCTGAAGGAAATAAAATTAATGCGTAAACCTATAAGTTAAGAATGAAAAAGTGAGACAAAGATTAAGAAAAGAATGGAGAAACAGTGACAAAATCATAAGAATTTCATAAATGCTGAAAGCAAAGAAGTGGGTTTATAGAATAAATAGAAAATGGTAAAAATGGTTTTAAGGTGGTGAGACACCATTTCAAGCAGTAAGATAAAGAATGAAGAATGAAAGGAATTTATAAGTTGTATTTATTTCCCCATAAAAATCACTATGATAAAATATAAGCTAGGTTTTGCACAAAATATATTTATGTGCCAAATATTTTTCTCATGGATTCTACATTTTCAATGACTTACAAAAATCATGAAATACATATTTATTTTTGTCATTTATACCAAGTTTTGAAATGTTTAGCCATTGTACATTATGAATCTTGATGATGCCTGAGAGAAAACTCAATTCTGTTTAGGTTCAACAATAAAGGGAATTGGGGGCTCCTGTAATCGGGAAATCTAACACTAGGACTGGCTCTAGTTGAAATTTTATGCCTGGGCTCAGCAGAAACCACTTATGCTGGTTAATTTTATGTGTCAACTTAACTGGGCTAAGTGATGCTCAATAGTTGGTAAAACTTTATTTCTGGGTGTGTCTGTGAGTGTTTCTGGAAGAAATTAGCGTTAAATCAGTTGACTGAGTAAAGAAATTTGCCCTCACTAATATGAGGGCATCATCCAATCCACCGAGGGCCTGAATAGAACAAAACAGGTGAAGATAGGGCAAATGTGCTCTCTCTTGGAGCTGGAACATCCACCTTCTCTTGCCCTCGGACATCAGAGCTCCTGGTGCTCAGGCCTGTGGACTCAGACTGCAACTTGCACCGTTGGCTCTTCTGGTCCTTAGGCCTTTGCATCTGGACTGCAACTGCACCACCCATTGTCCTGGGTTTCCAGCAGGCAGATGGCGGATGGTGAGACTTCTCAGCCTCCATAGTTTTGTGAATCAACCCCTAGTAATAAATTATCTCTTATCTCTATATCTATCTGTCATCTATCTATCTCTATCTATCTATCTATCTATCTATCTATCTATCTATCTATCTATCTATCTCTATCTAACTGTATCTTCTGTATCCATCTACTTATGTTTTATTCGTTCTGTTTCTCTGGAGAATGCTGACTAACACACCAATAGAGCTCAGTTTTACTTATTCCTGGTTTGGCTTCTTCTGGGTTGCTTCTATTATTAAGCAACCGCTTCCTTCATGGTTTTAGGCTCTCTACCAGGTAATCCATGTTCTGCCCGCACCCCCCCCGCCACCAATACAGCAGGAAAGTTAAAGTATTTCCAATAGCGATGAACTTCATATACTCACTTTAATTGGATATCTAGGTTATATATCCATACCTGAGCCAAACCTGAGTGCCAGAGGAATGTAATGTTGTGATTATCTCAGGACTAGCTGATTGCACCACTCCTATGTTGGGGTGTCGTCATTTTCAATCAGAAACACATGAATAAAGAGCAAGGGAAGGATGGTGGTCTAGAGGAAATCAGGGTGTGGTTACTTGACTGAAACTGCTGGAACAAATGACCACAAACTTGGTGGCTTAAAACAAAACAAAAAGATCTTCCTTGATGATTCCAGAGGAAAGAAGCCCCAATTCAGGCAGGACCTCCTTTCCTCCAGGGCCTCTGCTTCCGACTGCTACAGGCATCCTTTGGCTTGTGGATGCATCGCTCCAACAGCTGCCCTGTGGTCACATGGCCGCTTCCTCTTTGTATCTCTCAACTCTTTTTGCCTTTGTCTTATAAGAATACCTGTGAGTTTATTCCCATGTGGACAATCTAGGGTAATCTCTTCTCCTCAATATCCTAGTTACATCTGCAGAGTTCCTCTTTCCAAATATGATACAATTGACAAGTTCTAGGCAATTGGACTTAACATCTTTGGGTGACTGTTTTTATATTATGGTTCACCAGACAGTGTAAAATCAGAGTTGGGTGACCCTAAACGATAAATGCCTACCATACTGACCATTTTTGTAAATGAAAGCAGTATGATACGATGGATAAGTAGGCGTATCAGCTTTGGTAACTGGGTTGGAATCTTAGCTATGCCAATTACAGTCTTTGTATCCTGAGCAATTTACCTAATCTCAATGAGCCTCAGTTTCCTATATGTAAATGAGAGATACCTCATAGGGTTGAGTAGGTATTAAATAAAACGTATATACATTTTTAACATATTACATAATACATAGTACAGAATAAATAATATTAGCTAGCAGTATTTGTCTGCTTAATTTTTTTTATTTATGTATCAGAAATAAAATACCCCTGATCATTTTGGTGCGGTTTCCCTATTTTTTTGCCATAAACAGCTATAACAGCATGCAAAGGGTAAATAATTGGGAGGTAGGAGACATGACTTCCTGCCATTGATCAGAAGCCAGAGAGAAGTTATGTCCTCTCTCTCTGTCTACAAATGGAGATAAATTTAGATCAGAAGTCAGAAAACTACTACAGCCCACAAACCAAATTCAGCCACATCCATTCATTTATGTTTTTGTCTATGGCTGCCTCTGCTGCCCTACAAATCAGTGGTGAGCAGTCCCTAGGGCAATTTGTCTAGCCTACAAAGCCAAAAATATCTACTACCTGACCCTTTACAGTAAAAAAAAAAAAAAAAAAAAAAAAAAATTGCCAACCTCCAGTGTAGATGCTTACTTAAGACAAAGTTTTTTGTTTTTTGGGGGGGAGGGGGCCGGCCGAGTGGCACGGTGGTAAGAGCTGGCTTGGGATGCCAGCGGCCCAGGTTCAGATCCCATATATGAGGGCCAGTGACACTGCCCTCAAAAACAAAACAAAACAAAAAAAAGACTAAGTTTTTGTAATTCCCAAACCTCACTTTTCATTTTTTTCTGGACCAGTAAAACAACACGTGATAATGCTAATTTGTCTAGATTATGTACTGAATAATAGAGCCTGATAGACATAATATATTTATAGGTAATACATTTCCTACCAAATCACTTGGTATTTGATCATTTAATTGGAGGAGGAATAGGACAGAATCAAAACAAAAAGGAAACAGTTCTTAATGAATGACAGATGGCTTCTCAAATGAATAACCAGAATATAATCCCACTTTCTGTTATGATTTTAGCCTAATTAGGACTCATTTGGAGAATAGATATTTTAAAATATTAAGTGTTATTTGTCAGAAGTACACAAATAATTGTAATATTCTACCTTTCTCTAGTTGCCTAAGAGAAATCTGTTTTTTGTTTGTTTTTTAAGATATTATTGGGGAATTGAGGGAGGGGAACAGTGTTGGGGAATCAGGGAAGGGGAATAGATAAGTAGTTGTCCTTTTGTTCTTCAGTCTAGTTGTGGAGGACGTCGCCTCACTGGTCCAGGTTGGTATGATCATTGCACCCTTCCCGGCTGAGGCAGTCGCTTGCTGGCCATTGGACGGCCGCTCACGATGGCTCATGACTGCTTGCGCTGGCTGCCCGCCACTCACGGTAGCTCACAGCAGCCCATTGCAGCCCCACTGCAGCCTATGCCGTGGACGGACACTCACTGCAGCCCAGCTCCACGTCGAGCTGTTGTTCACCATCTTAGCTGTAGAGGGCGCAGCATCACTAGTCCATGTGAGAACCAAACCGGCCACCCTCCTACTCAGAGCTTGCACTCCCAAGCCAAGTCTTAATCAACTGAGCCACTCAGCCAGCCCTAGAAGTCTGTTTTAAGGAACATGTAAGAATAGTTATAATTGGCATATCAAAATACCAATTAACTACGACTGGCCTCTACTAGTATTAATGTTATAGTAGGCTAGATTCTAGATCTCCATTACTGTCTTTGGGGTTCATGCAATGTAGATCTTTCCCTTAAGATTGCTTGTCTTTAACAACTGTGTTAAAGAAATAATGAAAGCAAAAAAGAAAAAAAGAAATAAAAACACATCTTGCATTATGTTTAATAAGCATTCAATAAGAAATTTTTTTGCACTTTAAAGGGAATGGTCCAAACCTAGGGCAGCTGGCTCCCTCTCTATTACCAGGGAGCTTCCTCTATTTACCCCAATCTGCCCAAGAATGCAATTTTGTATATGTGTCATGTTGTAAAAACAACAAAACAAAACAAACAAACAAAAAACTGGGAAGCACTATAGAATCTTATTTTGAATGAGGAGGGTGATAAATTAATGGCTGAACATTTCCTAACTTTTAGAAATGTGAGGCTACTAGATCTTGCAGCCCTCCTCTCCTAAGATTTCTAATAAATATAATTAGCCAAATGAAAGAGTTCTCAACATTACTGTAAATCAGACCTGGGGAATATGGCAGAGAGAAACAGTGAATTCTGTCCTGCATTTGAGAGATGTATTGCTAGAGTTACCTCCTTGTATTCATTGATTTCTGCATGGAAAGGAGGAAATGAGTTGAAGGGAAGCAACATCCATTCAAATATTCTTCCCTAAGAATTGGAAGTCTCCCTTTCCCTGTAGAGACACAATTGAAAGGACACAGGCATTTCTTCTAACAAATTTAGACAGAACAATAACAAAACTTTGTCCTAAAACTAGGAATTTGGTATACTAGTTCTTTACTATGTGGTGCTAATTCTAGGATACAAGTTAATTCCTCTGGTATATCTTCTGTTATGTATAAATAAAAGATCTTAGCTTTAGAAGTCACCATAACATACTACTATGTGTACTTCCTTCCCTTCTAAGATCTGTGATACGGTACAAAGTGACTAATATTCAGTTTTGGGGAGGATCGTAAGCTCTGACTTAATTAGAATGAATTAGCTCATCTTAAACATCTTTATTCTAAGAAACTACAGTGGGAAGTGGGATGGTATTGTACTACAATATGCTCTATTATTTCATGACTCCCTGTTTATAAATGGCACAATAATTATTGCTTATGGGATTGAAATTGATTGACATCTTGTTGGGGTAATTTTCAGGAAATCTGACTTCTATTGAAGGGGAAACTGATTAATGGAAAAAAACAATATCTTCTAATAGAAAAGATGCCTGGTAGCCATTTAAAAATAAACAAATGGACAATATTTTTGGGTCATGAATTAAAAGATATATTCCTACTCCAGATCTGCCAGTAATCTTGAAAATATGTGATAATTCTATTATTATTAAAGAATTTTATCTCAGGAAAATGTCCCCAATAAAAATTAATTTTAATTTTCAGAAGCTTATTTCATTATGAAATAATATAATATGTGCAGCACATAACAACTTCACAAATGTATTTGTGAAGATATTGATATGGAACAATCAATTTTCCCTACTTATTTTCAGTGCATTTTATAGCTATTTAGGTGAGTAAATATAGTTAAATTTTGAAAAGATATGAAAAATAATTTATATAATGAATGTTGACAGCATTATCCTTTTGACGAGACTTATGCATGATAGTCCTTGGAATAAATTATAATATAAATCAGTGTTAATAATTTATTTTAGCTTTATTCCCCCAAAATAATTACATTCATATCATAATACAAACTACCTTAAATTAAATGGTGCTAAAAAAATCATAACTGGCAGTCAAATAAAATCTATTTGTAATTTTTCAGAAATTTTCATCAGAAATTTTGATATCATCTGTATAATATGGAATTTTCTATTTGTGTAGCCCTTTTGTTTAATTGGCTGTGCAAAATTGTCATTTATAAGCAGCACATTTTTCTTATGATGCACAATTTTCAAGAAGTTTTAAAATAAATTATTATCTCATGTATATTTTTTGACAGAAGCAGAGGATGGAGAGTCATGCATATAATATGAAAGACATTTTGACCCTATCAGGTTAGGATGAGGAACAATAATATATATAAAATGTCTAGTGGAATTCTTGGAATAGAGCAACTGTTCAAAACCTACAATTTTGTCCTTGGTGATTAGAACAGGAAGGGATCCGTGTTGAATTGTAGCAAAGGCTTCGAGGTAAATGGGTATTTGAATTCATTCTATCATCCATTTAATCTGCGAAGTTTTATGGATCACCTACTATGTGCCAGACATTGCCCTGTACAGCAGTAGGGATACAATGGTGAAAGAGATATCTTCTGTGTCTGTAGTTCAGAAATGGGGAAACATAAGTAGAAAAGGGAAAAAAAGTTTATTCCAGCTTATATGCCATGTTAATGAAAGGATACAAGACAAGAAAATAACTGCTGAGCAATGTAATGAGAAATGTAATATTTTATAAACCCCTTCTTAAACTAAATGAGATCAAAAATGTTAAATCGCCTAATCCAGGACTTAGCATAGTGTAGGCAATGGGAAAATAAAATTATGATTTCAATGGTGCTATGATACAAATACCTGCTTTTGTCACTCACACTAACAGACATACTCTGTCAGGACCACACATATGCATCATAGGCACTGCTCTGATTTCATTTTGTGTGTACCTAAATCCTTTTATATGGCTCCTGAAGTATAATTCTGAAACCTTTGTAAATTTTTTATTACATATATAGTGGATATCTCTACAGCATGGAGAGTGCATTTAAAAAGAAATCAAGAATGGCAACAAAATTTAAGTACACAATTGAATGAAATAAACAACAAGTTTTCACTACTATATCAAGCACATTCTAGGTGCTAGAGATGCAAAGATAAATGGGATGTTATTCTAATCCTAGAGCAGTAAGTGCCCCTTAGCATTGGTAAGCAGCAACAGCCCCTGTGATTATGCGGAACAGGGGGGTGAAACAGATATTAGACTTCAGAAAATGATAAGTACATAATAGATTTTTCAAATATCTGAAATGATAACATGTTGAGGAAAGATTCAACTTTTATGTAACTCAACAGCACAGAAATAGAACCAAAGAGAAAGCAATTTGCTTCACAATGGAGGTGTCCAGTATTGGCGCTAGCTGCCTTGAGACGGTAGCTATTCAGTGCTAAGCTTCTTGAACCCCTGTTAAGAGTGCTGGAGAACCCTGCTGGAAAGTGGGCCCTCTATTCCTTATGATGGGGCCAGAGCACATAGCACCAATCAGTCATGGCGCTCTTGAGTCCAGAGACCTCAGACTATGTCTCAACATAGGATTTCAGGCAGCCGCAGCTAGTAGATTAGATTTTTTAGCTGAAATATTGTTGCCAGTCCTGAGATATAATACACTCTTCAATAATTTGATTGATTACAGTAGATTACCAAAGATTGTTTTCCAAATAAATTAAGTTATATCTCCCATCCATTTAAGTTTTTTTCAGTCACACCCTTGCTAACTATTGTCTTGATAGAATAAAAAATAGCAATCCTATAATCTCTCCTCTAATAGAAGCATTTCTATGTCATTAATTTTTAGTAGAAATTCTTAGAAAATTTTCTCTCTTCAGTCTTGCTTGAGCTATAAAACTTGAGAACCTCACCCTCTCTTGATTGTTTATGTATTTCTTTTAGCTACCTCTATAGGTAAAATGACAAATCTTATGACCTTCCCAGTGATAACCAGTTCTATTATTCTTTTAACAATGTGCAGTAAATTTCACAATACCAAAAAGACTCTCCTGACATAGATGAGAATATACTAAGCCAAGTTCAGTGTCTTACACCAGTCCATATGATTGATATCATTATTATTAGGTATTTTTCAGCTTACATTAAAAGTCTCAAAATCCTAAATATTCCAGACAAGAAATGACGAGATCTACATTCTAATGCATGTGGCAACATTAATTAACTCAATGAGATGCAATGGGCTATTGTTTCTCTTTAGTTTTATTTGAGATGCATTTAATACCCATATTAAAAGATAAAATATTGTTCAATTCTATAAGTTTTGACAAATGTATACACACCAAAGTAACCATCACACAAGTATAAATATGGAATATTTCCACCACCCCTAAATGTCCTGTTTTTCCCTTTTTTTAGTCAAAAACCTTTAAAGACAACACCTGATGTGCTGTTACTTTTCCTGTTTTGAACTTCATATAAATGGAATTATATAGCATAATATTTTGGAGAATTATTCATGTTGTCATAGGCATCAATAGCCTGTTATTTTTACTGGGGTACATTTCAGTTGATTATTTTTTATATTGATCTCATATCCATCTACCTTACAAAATCCAGTTATTAATTCCAGTTATCTGTTTGTAGGTTATTTTAAATTTTATACTTGTATAATTATGTAACTGCCAAAAAAAAACAAAACCCACCATTTTACTTTGTTTTCCATTTTTACTTTTTTTTTTTGGCCTTATTGCCCTAATATCCAAAAGTGATGACAGGTCAGTTACCTTGTTACTTATCAATAAAGTGTTAAGATTTTTTTGCCATAAGTATGGTGTTAGTGTAGGTTCATTTTATAAATGACTAAAATTCAATTGATTCATGTCTCTTTAATTTCTAGTTTGCTACAAGTTTTCATTATAAAAGGTAATTGAGGGCCGGCTGAGTGGCTCGGTGGTTAAGTGCTGGCTTGGGAAGCCACAGGCCCTGGTTCGGGTCCCACATATGAGAGCCAGTGACACCGCCCTCAAAAAAAAAAAAACAGGGCCGGCCAAGTGGTGTGGTGGTTAAGAGTTGGCTTGGGACGCCAGCAGCCCTGGTTTGGATCCCATGTAAGAGGACCAGTGACACTGCCCTCTAAAAACAAACAAACAAACAAAAAAAGATTATTGAATTTTATCAAAGGTTTATTTGCATTTATCAAAAAAATCATATGATTTATCTTCTTTAGTCTCCCTATGTTATGGATTACATTGATTGGTTTAAAAAGTTATACCCAGTTTTTGTTCCTGGATAAACCCAAGAATTTAGTTCTAATGTATTATCATTTGTTATACATTGTTGGATTTTGTTAATGTTTCATTAAAGTGTTTGCATCTATGTTAATAAGGGACACTGTCTAAGATTTTACTCTCTTGTAATGTTTGCTGTCAGTTTTGGTATCATATTTATTTCAATGGCCTCGTGACATAAGTTGGTACATATGCCCTCCTCTCTTATTTTGAAAAATAATTATTATAAATTGGTATTATTTAATTGTTTGATAGAATTCTCCAATGAAGTCATCTGGCCCTGAAGTTTTCTTTGTGGAAAGCTTTTTAGTAATTGCTTCCCTGCTTTAATAGTTATAAAATATTAAATTTTTCATTTCTCTTTGTATTAGTTTCACTGAATTGTGGTTTTTAATGAAAGTGTCCATTTCATCTCAGTTGTCGAATTTATTAGGCTAAACTTTTTCATAGAGCACCTTCTTATGCTTTTAATATCTGTTAGCTATGCAGTCATTCTCCCTATTTTCTTCTCGATATTGTTCATTTGTGTTTCTTCTTTTTGTCTTCATAAGCCTTGCTCGTGATTTTATCAATATTATTAATGTTAATTTTATTTTCAAAGAAACCAACTTCAACTTAATTACTTTTCTCTATTGGTTGTTCTCTATTTAAATTGCTTAAGTCTTATTTGCTTTGCTCCCTTCTGTTTTAGTTTAATTGCTCATCCTTTTTTTTTTTAATCTTGTGTTGTTACCTCATTTTAAAGCTTTAATCTTTTCTAAAATTTGAATTTAATGCTATACATTTCCTTATCAACAGGATTTAAAAAATTTTTATTCATTGTCATTGAGTCAAAATATTTTCTAATTTCCCTTATGGTTTTTTCTTCTGGACTATTTAGAAGTGTGTCACTTTGTTTCAAATATTTTGGAAATTTTCTTGTTTTCTTGGTATTTATTTCCAGTTTCATTCCATCATGATATATGAGAATGTAAGTAGTATAGTTTCAATATTGAATCAAATGATGCTTGATTTATATATAGGACAGTGTATGGCCTATTTTGGTAACTTTTTATATGCACCTGAAAAAAAAACACATGAATTCTAACGTTTTAGGTAGTGTTCAGCAATTTCAATTTGGTCACATGGGTTACTAGCATTGCCTAATATTTTTTACATCTTCACATGAGTTTAGTCTCTGAGGAAAATAATTTATCATTATCAAATGTTCCTCTTTTGTATCTCTGGTAATATTCACTTTCTTGAGGCCCACTTTGTCTGCTATTAATGTGGATTTCTTGTGATTACTGTTTGCTTAGGCTATCATTTCCTATACTTTAATTTTCAACCTATGTATTTACATATAATTTTGGTATGAATCATCACTAAAACCAGCCTGACAATCTCTTTCTTTTCTTTGGAGTGTTTAAGCCATGTACAATGAATGCCATTATTGATATATTGTATTTAAGGCTATCTTCTAGTTCTGGGTTTTCTATATGTCCTGTCTGGTGTTTTGTTTTTTTCTTCCTCCTTTTGTACAGAGTATCTTATATTATTTTACTTAATCTCCCTCTTTACTCCACTAGCTTATTTCTTGGTTTAATTTCTCAATAGTTGCTTTGGAACATTAACTTTTCATTGTCTAACTTAAATTAATATTATACTTTAAAATCGATAATTTAGTTTACCCATGCTGCTACTATCATCATCTTCTTTATTTCTATGAATGTCATTATGTATTGCTTTAAACAGTCAATGGCATTTAATGAAATTAAGAAAAAGATATTCCTCCTTATATGTCCATATATTTACCATTTCCAATTTTCTTCATCTTTTCTTGCATCTGGGTTTCCTTGGTGAATTATTTTTCTTCAGCCTAAAGAAATTTCATTATTATTTTTGTAACACATTTCAGCTTTCATCTCCCCTTTCCAAATATAATATCAGTTTTTCTTCCATTTACAAAAGATATTTGAGGAATACGTATAGAATTCTATGTCACAGTTTTCTTACCACCCTCACCCCCACCAACACTTAGGACATCTCTTTCTATTATCTTCTGGCCATTGTTTTTTTTTTTCCCCAATAAGAAGTGAGTCTTCATTTTTAATTTTTTCTAATGGAAATACATATATATATATATATATATATATATATATATATATACATACGTATTTCCTTTTAGCAGCTTTTAACATTTTTTTTTCTTTTTCTTTTCTTTTTGGTTTTCAACAGTCTGACTGTAATACCAACAGGTGTGTGTTTTCTTTGTATTTTCTTGCTTGGGGTTTCCTGAGATTTTTGGTTCTGTGACTTCATGTCTTCCATCAACTTTAGAAATATTTTGATAATTGTTTCTTCAAAAAATTTTTCCTTCCCTATTCTGTCTCTCCTCTGCTTAGGGAACCACAATTATCAATACATTTTACCATTTGACATTATGTAATGGTCTCAAATGGTCTGTTCTAGTATTTATTTTTATATTTTTATTCTCTGTTTCACTTTGAATAATTACTACTGATCTGTCTTTGTATTTGTTGATGACTTTTTCTCCTCCTTCTCTGTCTAGCCCATCTAAGACCTTTTCTACTTTATGTATATTTTTCTGTTATAATAATTCCATTTGGTTCTTTTTAAGTTGTTTTTTTTTTCCACTCCCTACTTTTTTCTTTTTCCACTTCATTTGTTCATCTATTTTCACCACATTTACCTGAGTCCTCCAACATATTTATAATACATGTTTTAATATTTTGTTAAACCTAGTTTAAATAACTTTACTGCCAATTCCAATATCTGAGTCATTTATGGGTCTATTTCTGTTGATTTTATTTTAATTCTTGGATACAAGTTTTGTTCTTTTTATTCTAAGTTGTAAATTTTAATTGTATACTGGACATTGTGGATAATATGTTGTAGAAAAATCTGGATTATACTGTCTCCAATGAAAGATTGTTATGTTTCCTTTCAGTAGGGAATTTGCAAACTGGCAGATTGACTTGATCTAATTAGAGCTTTCTTTCAAATGGGTCCCTTAAGGACCTTGGTTTTGTTCTTAGAATGATGATGTAGCCTTAGATTCATCCTCTTAAGGCCTGGTTCTTCTGGGATTTCAATGGAAACCCCAAGGCATTTACTGAGACCCTCTAACTTATTGGGACATGTATTCCGTTTTTCTCTCTAACACTGGGTTGCTGAAATTTCTGCTTAAGTCTTCGTTCTGCCAGCTTTCTTCTGGGTTCCTTTGGTAACACCTTCCACATGCCCAGCTTATGCATTAGCCAATATTTTAGGAGAACTTTATACACAATTTTGGTGCTTTCACTTCTGTGGCATCCTCCTTTGAGGAAGGTTTCCCATCAATTTCCTGTCATTCTAGGAGCTCCAAACTCCAGCTCTGTTTCTTTATCCCAGTAAAACTGATGATTTCCACATCTAGTTCTTTTCATTCTTTGATACTGAACTCGAGGGAGTTCCCTTGGGAAAAAGTTATTTAATTACAAAACTAACAAAGTTTGCTTCCCTTCTTTAGAGATTGTTTTTCTTTTAGTTTCTACATGCTTTGGGTTTCTTTCTGGAACTTTAAAACAATTGTTTTATATATTTGTTTGTATATCTGCCTAAAGTTTGTAATAGTAGTTAGCAGGATGATTAGCATGAATCCAGCCACTCTCTCTTTATTGAAAGTAGAACTTTCAAGTATTAATTTACAAAATTGCTAACATTACTTGAGCACCTGTTATAAAAGCCAGGTACTGTGTTTGGCATGCATATTTCAATTTAAGTATCAGAGAAGTCTTATAAGGTGCTTACTATTATCATTCTAATTTCTCAGATAAGAGAACTGTAACAGAGACAGAGGGGAACTTCCACAAAGCACCACCTAGTGGGAGGCAGGACTGTGATGTAAAGCTGGGCACTGTGACTTGATTTTAATGAGAATTATATACTGCATCTCTAAACTAGTCCCTTCCCTTTAATACCAGGAAGTGATCAAACATGCATCTAGATGATTACTTCCACAATTCAACCAAATACTTTTCCTATAAACCATTCTATGAGATATTTCCTTTGACTCCCGATAAAGTATATGCAACTAAATTTTGTATACCTGAGCCATGACATCTCTTTTATAACTTGTTCATGTCCAGTTACTTAATACACTGTGGCAATCTCCAAGTATGCGTACAGAAGCCATTTGAATTGTGTGTTTCCCCAAAGCATATTGGCCCAAAGTGGCTATTAACTGATTTTACCCATGAATTGGTATTCTCAGATAACTTCATACTAAAGGCACATTTTCAAATGGGGCAAGTAGAAAATATGGTGTATTGGATTAATTTGTCTTCATGTTGATCATAGTTCTGACATCTCTATGTTGCTTCATAAAATAAAAGATTTTTGACCCAAAATATGTATTGTTTAAGCCTTTTACTGTATATGTCAAAAACATGAGGGCCACAGAAGTAAAGTGGCATCATCTAATGTCACACAGCTATTTAGTTGAAGGCACAGGACCTAAGTAACACATTTACCTCTCTTTGTAATTTAAAAAAAAAAATCATTCTTATATTAAAAAGTAAGAATAAATATAACTCTATCAAAGAGTATTTATCTTTAAAGTGGTAGAAATCCCTTGCCCTTGTCCATTTAACCTTTGAAATAATGTTCATTAAATCACTAGGCTTCCACAAAATAGCTCTCAAGTCAAATCTATATTAAACATCATCAGAGCATTCAATTTTTCCTTGGTACATTGGATCCTTAAAAACCTATCATTGCTTTTCTTTATTATGAAACTTTATATTATTTCAATTGCCCGAGTCAATTGTGTTTTCTTTGACAATTGTTTCAGAGGCATGCATAACCAGATCCAATGATGTATGACTGAATAGTAATAAACAATTAGTGCTACATTGAAGAAAACCAGGGTTGGTAGTGGTAAAATTCTCTAGATGTCTTTTTGGGATGTCCATAGCTCCTTCAATGAGCCATACCAACTGGATGGTAACCACACCCAGCATGTTCTTCCTTGCCCTATGTTCATAACTTCTTAGGTGCACTATATTTTTCATCCTAATAGCATTACAAGCATACTCTTTTCAAATTTTGTGATGATAACATCAAGAAATAGTAATTTCTGTGTCTCACCATGAGAATGTGAATCCCTTGTCAGTTGACTTTTGTGCAATGGAGATAATTTGGCCCAGAGAGGTGAAGAAGTGCCAGTCTAAAAGTTAAACAGATTATGAGTAATGATGAAAATGGAAATCCTGATTGCCTTCCAAACAGGGTACCGTCCTGCTATGAGACATTGCATCTCTCTCAAATTGGGTATTGCAGCATGTGACAAGATTTGTAAGCCATACTGAGACAATGCTAAGTATGAAAAGTTTGTTTTCTAGAAGGTTATATATTGGTAACTGGTACAACTGAACATTAAAAAAAAAAAAAAGTCCCATAGAAGGAGTTGGATTAAACAGTCAGGTATGTTTCTTTAGTGTTTGACTTAGTTGAAGCTTTCATATGCAAATGTGCATGTACATTTGTAAAAGGGAGATAAGGACATTTCTCAACATCATTTGACCAAAGGATCTCTTTTTAAATTTTTTAAAAGACCATTTATTACAGTAAATATCTGGTAGAATACATTTATAAAAGTTCTTCTCTAGAACTTTAGCTCACACAGTTCTCAGAGCATTGTGGCCATTTAATAAGATTTTATTTGGAAGAAAGAATAGACATTAAAATTGTATGTACACTCATAATAATTTATACCTAAGGGTCCATCCATTATGAAATCATGGTTCAGATAATGTCACCAAGGGCCATCTTGTTGGAAAGAAGATAGTTTATCTTAATGATGGTGACCTCGATGGATGGAGATATATTCTGAAAACTTCTAATTTCACTTTATATCCTGATGGGGTACCATCACACTTAATCTCATTTAACTGCCATGTCATTTAAAGTGATTGTCTTTTAAAAAGATTAATAGAATCCTTTTCTGTATGTGAAACTTTAACTGACTTTAAACAGCTACAGAAACACCGTCACCAGGGAAAATTGCCATGTTGTTTTCAAAAAGAGACGTTTGTAGCAGACAACCCTTAAGTCTCTTCCAGCTAGAGAGTGAAGCAAAAAAAGAAATAGGTTAGCAAACTTTAATTTCCCTGGAGGCATTAATAATGTTAGCTTTCCAGAGAATGAAATACTTTATTAAAAAATATTAGACAAGAAAGCACAATTAGTAGCAATTGTTTCATCTAAATTTATTTAAAAGCAGAAAAATGTATTCAGATCACTGAATCGATGATGGTTTTTTAGTATATATTGATTATATATATATATATATATATATATATATATATATATCACTATATTATATATGTATTTATAATACTTTATGTTTTCTTTTTCCAATTGCAACCTTAGAAGTAGTCAAAACAAGCATTACTTTACCTGTTGGAATTTTCCAATAAAATGAATAATGAATGAATATACCAGAGAGAATAAAAATGAAGTCTATGCTCTCAAGGAGCTTGAAATCTAATGAGAGAGAATAACTAGTACAAAAAAATAACTATGACAGGCAGGAAGTGGTAAGCCAATTTTAAACAAGAGAAAGCACTTTGAAAGTTTCAAATAGGGAGAAATCACATTTTACTGTGTGTAAATCAGGGAAGGTATCACAGAGGTGGTGGATTTGTGCTGTTCATCTAGTGATAAAATTAGCACTATGAGGAATCAATGGAGGTTTTCACAGAAGCATATCGCAAGGATCCTGACATTTGTCAAATACTACTTCTTCTTTGATGTCTTTTCTGATTCTCCATAACGGAATATAATCTCTGTGCATTTGAGCAGAGCATAGCGTGCATGGATGGAAGGATGAAAGAGATAGCATTTCAGGCCCAGAATATGGAGCCCTTTGATTGCTGATTTTATTAAAGAGTGAAATATTGGGTTGTCAGAAAAGTCACGATGTATTTTTCCTATGTTTTGCATTGCAAAAATGCTTCATGACTTCTCAACAACCCAATAGTTTTGGAATCTTTGTTTTTGTTTTTGTTTTTAAATGACATGATCAGCTTGATCTGGAAACATTGTTTGGGATGGAAAAATGGACAGAAGATGAACTGGCAGCAGGGAGATACGTACAATGATTCAGGTAAACAACCCTCACCTTAGATTCTGGAAGTGAAAACTGAACAAACTTGTACAAGAGGTGTTACAAAATGAAAATGACAAGGGAGAGCAATAATGAGTAGTGGAGGAAGAGGGATAACTAAAAAAAATAAATTTTAGTTTTCAAACCTGAGTGGAAAAAAACATCATCATGCTATATAGCAAAATAAGCACTGAAGGGAAGAAAGCCAATTTGTGCAGAGCAGACAACGAGTTCAGGTTTACTGATTATGTTTGACAGGTTGTTGAGACTTCCAGGTGTAATTTTGGAAAAGTAAGTTGGAATGTAGGACAAGAGTCATCCAAGGCAAAGATAACAGTTAATAATAACTAGTATGAGCCATGAGAGCTAAGGCATGAACACTGGGCTATCAGAGCAGCCACTGGCTGTAAGTAGCTGGCATCAGTGAAGGCAACCCGAAGATCCACCCCGCATGGATGGAGAAGGGATTCAGTCTATCCAGTGAGAAAGGATATAGCAAAGAGCCTTGGAAGGACGCTTCGGGGGCTTTTTCCATAGGAAGCTGCTGGAAGTAAAGTCAAATGTCCAGAGACAAAATGATTGGAAGAGGAAGAACCATAGTTTGATAGACCTACTCAATGCTGTGAGCTGCTAAGTATATACAGTTTAAAAGGCAGCATCATTGATTGTTTCTCTACTTGATTTATGTATTTGACTTGTGTCCAAATCACATTGGAAGAATTTGACATTGACTTACCTTTTATCTAGGTATTCCTGACAGTGTTTTAGGTACTGATGGGTGTGGAAGATTTAAATTGTGAATTAACTAATGAAGTTTACAAATTACTTTAACACATCTTATCATTTCAGTGTCACAATAATATGGTGTAAGCTAGACAGATGCAGCCAATTCCATTTTACAAATAAAGCTCCAAGAGGTTAAGTGAATTCGCCCAAACTTTTTGACTTAATTAGTGGAAACTTCAGGGCTTAAGCTGGGTGCATTGGTTCATTATTCAGAGCTCTTTCTAAATGCTCCTATGGGTACCTCAGGTAATCAGAATTTTCCTAGCAGTTATCCCATGGCCATCATTATAGTCCTTCACCAAATATGGCAGAAACAGCCCCACCTGCCATATTGTAGAATAGTCAGTTTTTCCAGGCAATTTAGCTTCTGCGTTCTTCCCTCTAAAAGATACTAAGTTCAGATAAACTTCTGGGAAAATAGTCTTTTTCTTTTGCTTGTTTTTGTTTTATTGTATTTATTTGTTTTTATCTCGCGTGTACATTAGGGGTGTCCAATCCTTTTGCCACTGGTGGATAACTAATGATATATACCAGCATCAAAACCAAATAAACACATCTGCCAGGATGGTTAAGTAGTTGCTTCATTTGGAGCATCCAACAGGCTAGTAAGGATTAAAAATGCTTTCGAACAATCTTTTGATGAATTTAAGCCAGAAGACCTTTCCAAATCCCCAGCTCCTCTCTCTGTTTGCTGTGCTTGGCTCTTCTTTCCTGAAGCTTATCAACAGCATTGAACTGATCTTATATTATAGCAAGCATATCCCTTTCAGCTTAGGTAATGCCATCAGAATCATACCAGGAAATAGACCTCGTTTTGAGTTCAAGAAGCCTGAAAGGACCCCTGCACTGACATTGACCCCCATCTTTGGGAGTCTACTGTCTCCTAAGACACATTTCAGAATTTTTAGTTTAGGCCAGCATTTTTCTGGTAGGCTCACAGAACTTGAAAGTGAAGCTGTTTTTAGAACCAGGCTGAGAAAATATTTAAACATATTTGCTTTCTGTGTACACCCGCAGGCTTTTTTATAGGATTATAAGTGTCACATATACATACATTTACACCTAAATGGGCATGTTCATGCTATAGTTGATGTTTAATGCACAGGCTTCCATAAAATGCATCACCCTGAAATGGAACTCCAATACATTTGCTGAAACACCATTTTCATATTCTGATATAATGCCTGAATACACTGTATGTAACAAAACATTTTTGATATCACCATAGACTGGTAAGCAAGAAGGGCTATTATAGAGGCCTCAGTAGGTTATCCAAATCATAGAACTTTTTAGCTGGAAGGCAGCAGAGGTCATTGATGTCATTTTACAGATAAAGAAACTGAAGTCCTAAGAAGAAACTTAGGTCCCTGCCCAAACTCACCTTAACTATTGCGGAACTAAAATTGGGACCCCATTTTATCCAATGCTGAGACCAATGCTCTCTCAATAAAAATTGGTCTTAAAAGACAGAATAATATGATTGAACTATCTTTAAATTAAATACTGGATAACAGCTTTATGGAAAAAATAATGTCTTTGCTAATCCTCGATAGGAATTTAATTATTAAAGCATAAAATATCTTTTAAAATTTTAACAATCATTCTAACAGTTACATTTATCGAGCTTTTATTTTGTGCCATAGTTTCTAAGCACTTTGCATAGATTGTCTTCCTTTAATCATCATAAAAAACCTAAATGATATATATATACTATTATGACCACTGTTATCATATAGCTAGAACAGAGTTACAGTTAATTCAACTTGCCAGGATTATACACCCAGTGTTGGGGATCAGGGATTCAAACATAAACTCATCAGTTATGAAAACATTAATAGGCATGTGCATTTAAAATTTTAAGGATCCAGTGAATTTGTGTATTAACTAAGAGATAGTCCTACAGAAAAGATGCAGAAATAAAATGAAACCACAAAATCATATTTGGGTGAAAATTAATTATTGTTTATATATTCTTGAGATTTTATTATAAGGACTAAATAAGCCCCTATCATTTAAACACCTTAGGTTGTCAGACTCCACTCTTGACAACTACCTCGCTCCTACCAAAAAAACAAAACAAAAAAAAAACCGGAACCATAAATCTAAGGATTGGACAGACACAGACAGCCAGAGAAGAAGGTTTAAAGTCTGATCATTTTAGGTTAGTGGTTGGCATACTTTCCTCACAAAAGCTGTATTTCCTGTCTATAATTGGTAGAAAATATTTTGTTCCTCTGCTTAAATGTCTCTCCCTTTCTCTGTGTTTCTTTCATCTTTATTTACCTTTCAAGGTGTGTCCAAATAACTTTTTCTGTGGAGCCTTTCCAAACACCTCTAACCTAATCTTAGACCTGCCATGCTCTAGACAGAAAAATGAATATTAATTTTTAACTTCCTCTAGTTCATAGAGCACTTCACTCGTGCTTCTATTACACAACATGTAACACGCTAGAGTATTTATTGGCTTGTCCATCTGTCTCCCCAGTGACTATAAACCTCTCAAAAGTAGAAACATGTCTTATTTGACTCTTAATACTCTGTCCATAGCATACTACTTTCCACAGAGTTGTTGCTCATATTAAACTTTTTAGGGTGAGTCTATTAAGTAGAATTATTTTGTATTTAATAGAACAGAATCATTTCCCCATTATTCTAATCACATAAAGTGTGATTAGACTTTAATCCATATTCCATCAGAACCCCAGACATTTTTATAGAACCTAGGTCCAAGGCACTTTGAAGAACATACACAGTGATTGACTCATAAATGGGTACATTACCCAAGGAGATCCAATCAGAGTGAATGCCAGGACTTTCTAAGGAGCCATTAGGAGTAGGAGGGATTTATGGTTTTCCATAGCTCTATATCTCCAAATCCAAGAGAGAGGCAAGCAAAATTGAGAAATACAAAGAAACAGATCTATTTAAATGCCACTAAGTTCCTGGATTCAGTCATTTCTAAATCCATCACAACAATTGTGGACCTTATTAATGTTTAAAGAAAAATTTAGTTTAAATTTAACTGGAATCTTTTATCATTTTTGAAAGCAACCCCCCCCCAGCATTCCAAATAATATAATTTATTCAGAATATCTCAGTGTCATGCAGATCAAGAAAAAGATCAAAAGAAAGAGAAGACATAATCTTAATTAATTCTTACACCAGTAGCTATCTTTTTCCAAGATTAAAAAAAAAAAAAGAAAAAAGAAATCAAAGTTCAATACTAAGGAAGTAGTAAGGGAAGTAAGGGAGAGGAGAGTAAAATTGAACTCTCAGCAAGTGACAAAAGCCCCACACAATCCTTCCTCCTCAGTTTTCAGTCACTAACAGCCGTCACCCCACATTACTAAGGGTTTCAATGCTCACCAGTCCCTTCATGCCCTTGGGGATCCCTTCCCAGCCACCGTTTGTAATGTCTAGTAGCCAGCTTGCTAATGGCATGTAGAGTATCAGCAGACAGAGAAGCCCAGGGGTCTCAAAATATGGACCACCCTCACAGACACACCCATGTGGCATTTTGCACTGGTCAAGTAGCTTGTTAGCACGATTCAGGACAGACTGAGTGACATGACTCACTCCTCTCATTGGGTAGAACTCTGTTTCTTCTCCCACTTTCTGATCACTTGTAAGTGAGCCTATTGCTCTGTGTATCAGCTTCCTAGGATTGCCATAACAAAAATATCAGAAACTCCGTGGCTTAAAACAATAGAATTGTGTGGTCTCACACTTACAAAGGCTACATGTCCAAAAATCAAGGTATCAGCAGAGTTGATTCCATCCAAGGGCTAGGAAGGAAAATCCTTTCTATACCTTTCCCCCCGGCTCCTATTTGGTCTTCCCTGGCTGATACCTGCCTTTCCTGTTCACATGGTTTACCCTCTGTGTGTGTATGTGTGTGTGTCCATCCAAATCGCCCTCTTTATAAGTATTCCAATGATATTGAATTAGGTGCACATCCTACTGCATAATGACCTCATCGTGACTAATCATATCTGTGACAACCCTATTTCCAAATATTTCACATTCTGAGGACTGGAGGTTAGGGCTTCAACACATCAGTTTGTATGGGGTAGAGACAGTTCATCCTGTAACACTCAGGCATCAGCAATGTCCTCATCTTCAAGACACAAATTTGTGGACCATTATACTTAATTCAGTAAGGCAAAATAAAAAACTCATTTACGAATGTAAGTCTGTTAACACAGTTTGACAATTTATTTTTTAAAAAAGAAGAAGAAAGCTAAATGGATCCAGTGACAAGTGAAATAGTATGAAGGTTGCAGCTAAGTCATCCTGATTACAACAACATGCACCAATACACACATACACACACAGTTTCAGAAACCTTAAAATTAGAACTTCCTGGCTCACCTAACTGCCTGATTTCATTTCACCTGTGGAAATTTTCCAGCCCTGACTTAATTTTAATTTGCAATTTGAATGTGCTAAGTCCAAGATATGAAGAATGCCTTATTTTCCTGTTTCATAGGTAAACTGAAACTTGAGTGACTTTTGGAAATTATTTCTGAAGGCAGGGGTAGAAACAAAGCTAAATGTATAAAAAGGAGGTGGTCCTAGCCAGGAAAGTCATATACACACCAGAAAACGTTTGATATTTAATCAATGAAAAACATGGGAAGAAGATTTATCAGTTAGAGTATGGAAGCAAATTGAATTCTAAAGCCCAAGTTAGTGTCATTTTGAATGTAAGAAAAAATTAATATTTGGGGTGCAAGTCTTCAGCTTCTTTTTTTATATATACATTTTTGCTTCATTTATAAATTCGAGTTTGATTAAAGCAGGGAAAATTGTGATCCAAACCAAAAAGAACTTTCTTGATGAGGACCTGGAATGACTTATCATCTTTCTTGGACAACTTCCCAAGGAAGAAATCATCGGTCAGAGGAATTTAAAGCAAGGAGTTGGGTCAGCTGATTTTTCCTTCCTTCTGCAAGCTTCTGTTAAAATGATTAGGATTTCTCATAGATGTTTCTACCTCCAGTTCACTGACTTTAAGACAATTGCTTCATGAAATAAACAGAGTCAATTTTTTTTACAAAACTGCTTGACAATAGATAGATAGATAGATAGATAGATAGATAGATAGATAGATAGATAATACATAGATAATACATAGATAATGCATAGATAGATAATAGATAGATAGATAGATAGATACATAATGCATAGATAATGCATAGATAGATAATAGATAGATGATAGATAGATAGATAGATAGATAGATAGATAGATAGATAGATAGATAGATAATGCATGGATAATGAATAGATAGATTATAGATGGATAGATAATACATAGATAATATATAGATAATTAATAGATTATAGATAGATGATAGATAGATAGATAGATAGATAAATGATAGACCGATCAATCAATCGATCTGTGGTGATTTGCAGAAGATCAGACTGAAATGGTTTTCATTAACAGATGGAAATCACATCAGTGATCATTCTTTTCTGAACAAAGAAGTTTTATCTAGAATTATATTTTTTGAGCCAGAACTCCTTTTAACATTTCTTCTCATGCAGGTCTGCAAGTAACAAATACATATTTTATTTATCTTAAAATGCTGTTACTTCACCTACATCCTGGAGTGATATTTTTCTTGGTTATAATGCTTCTGGGTGACAAGCGTTTCCTTCATTCAGCACTGTAAATGCAATGCTCTTCTGTCTTCTTAACATTATTGTTTCTGATGAGACTCCAGCAACAATTTGTACCATTGTTTTCTTGTGTCATTTTTCTCTGTACTTTAAAGATTTTCTCTTCATCTTCGTTTTACGGTAATTTGACAACGATGTGTCGAGTGTAGTTTTCTTTGTATTTATCCTTCTTGGAGTTTGCTGAGTTTGTTGAAGCACTTGATTCCTGCCATTCATCAAATTTGGGAAATATATTTTCTGCTCCATTTCCTCTCATCTCCCTCAAAGCCTCCAATTACACATATGTTTGACCTTAGGTAGTGCCTCACAAACACTGCTTGTCAGTTTTCAATACTTTCGCCCTGTTTTTCAACTTGAATAAAGTCTATTGATCTATCCTCACTGGCTCTTTTTTCTGTCATCTTATAGCTACTATTGAATGCATCCATTGAATTTTTTACTTCAGATATTGTATGTTTTAGTCCTCTGGTTTCTATTTGATTCTTTGTATGGTTTCTTTCTTCTGAGATTTGTTATCTCTTTGATCTTTATGATCTTATTTTCATTTACATCTATAGTTATAATAGCTACTTTAAAATGTTTGTTAATTTTACATCCTGGGTTGGTCTCCATTAATTATCATTTCTCTTGGGTATAGAACATGTTTTCCAGTTTGATTGTTTTTTTCCACATATTGTACTTTGGGTTATGTCCCAACTATCGCCATGATTTTTTGTGTGGACTCTGGCTTCTACCATGCTCCTCTCAGGGGTGTTTAATGTGTTTTGTTTTATCAAGCTATTAATTTGCTGAACTCAAACTCCAAACGCTGTCCTATGTCTCTGAAAACTCCATGCCATTATTTTAGCTTAGCTAGTAAGCTTGGAACCTGTCACACACATGCGTAGTTCATGGTTAGACAGCTGGTCGGAGTTTGTATGCAGACTTGGGGACACAACTCCATGACTCCTGTTTTTGAGGTTTTTCATTTTACTTTTTAGCTGTTGAAGTCACCCCAAATCAGATTTAGTAATTCTTTAATTAATACCTGCGAGCTTCTCTGCAAGTTTTAGCTCATGCTACAGATACAATCAGATGGCCCTGCTATTGGCTTCCTATTAGAATGACTGTTGCTTGGCGGTCTTGCTTATCACTGCAGCATCAGGCTACCACAAAGCCTGGAATACATGACAGCACATAGAAAGGCTCAACAAACATTCTGACATTAATAGATCAGTGAGGTTAAAGCACACATGAGGCACTGAGTCAGGCAGACCTTAGTTCAGTTTCTTCCTCAGCATTTTTTTTTGTTTTTTTAAATCATTCGATCTTGGGAAAGTCACTCAATCTCTGTTTTAGATTTTCCCCTCAAAATGAAGAGAATAGTGGTACTTCTTAAGTTTTGGTTGAAGATTGAGTTAATTAGGTAGTGCTTAGCACATCAAAATGTCAAGACTTTCATTATTATTCCAAGACTGATTGAGAGAAGTTCCATGAGAAGGAGTGTACTGTTGAGGGGTTCAGAGGAGGCGGCAACAAGTTTCATTTGGAGAAGAGGCTTTTTAAAAGGATTTAGTATTTAAGGTAGGCCTTGAGGGATGGAAATTATTTAATTCAAAATACTTGCTTCCAATTTTTCACATTTACGTATTTTGTCCTTATTTGTCTATATAAGTATATATGTATATATGCGTATATCTTTATGTTATCTATAATTATATCTAGTTATATCTATCTACCTATAGATATCTAATCATCTATGTGTATATATATATATATATATATAGATGTATATGTAGAACTACAGATATAGATGCAAATATGGATATAGATTAGATATACCTTGAAGTATAGATACAGCTACACACATATGCATGCACGTTTAAAAATATAAATGTGGAATCAAAATATTGTTTACATCTAGGTCAAGAACAAGGTCAAAAGCCCTGAATACCATGACTTTTGTAAAACTAGAGATGGCAAAGAAAATCATGAAACATATAAGTTCAGGGCACTTAACCAGAATTATATTACATTTCCTCTATCAGAGATGTGCTAAAATCAGAATTAACATCATGTCTGACACTTGTAACTTGAATACAGACTTTCTTATTCAAGAGAATTACAAAATTTGTGCCTCAGAGATGAGTTTTTATTGTCTGGAGCTAATCTAATGGTAACTTCAGATGATGTTGGAAATCCTACTGGTGTTGCAAAAGGAATGAAATGGGTTACCTAAAATATTCAGGCCTTCTTTCCCTGACACATCAGACTAAACCTTGACAACTTTCACGGTGGCCTGGTAAGCCATGGTAGGCTAATATAAGAGACTGTTGACCATTTAAAGGCAGTGAGACCCAATGACAAGGGAACTGATATTTTGGAGCTCTGAATTCTAGTCCTGATCAGCTACTTGCTGTGAAAAACATAGGCACCGATATCCGTTGCTCATTCTCTCCTGATTAAAATCAGGTGGCAGGAGAGACCTCTCATTTCCCTTCCAGATAACATTTACAAAAATGAATTTGTGAACAGTCTACAAAAGTAGGCACTATCATGCTCAAACTTACCTATAGTCATGGGGCACTTTCAGAATTATTTTTAATGTACCACATTTACTAACTAAAGGACAAAAAATTAATTCTTACCACATCAATTTTTTTAAAATACTGTGTAATTATAAAAAGCAATAATAAAATCAAGTGTTTTCTCAACAAGGGATCAATAACTCTTCATTAAAATAGAACTTTAAAATTGTAATCAATAACGAGGAGCAAATTGCTGGTTTGAAGTTCAAAGAAACCTAAATTTGCTCACATCATAGCCATTGTATCGTGTCAGAAATACAGTTTCTCAAATGTACAATACTTTGCTTTTACACATAGGTACAGCAGTTTTTGTTTTTGACTATTTTAATTTGCTCCTTCTTGGTAACCTCTCTCTTTTGGAAATTTCAAAGTGATACTTAAGGATCAGAAATAGGCTCTATCGAAGTATTTTATTTTGGTTCTGGCACTTGGTTCAAGTTACTTTCATAATTACAATCATCTTGCAATCTGAGCTTGAATTTTTCTACTATTTTTATGGTAATATTAATCAGTTCTATTTTTAGAACTGATTGCAATGAAGAGCTATTAGAAAATGTTATCAATGATCCTGATTGCAAAATAAAATTGCAGATTGTTTGCAGAGCTGAGTTTAACAACAGGCTTCTCTCCACTGTGCCAAGAATAATCATTACCTTCACAGACCTCTCTTGCTGCTGTCTTGGGAGAATAATTCTTGACTGGGATTCTCATCCTAGAATTTGTCATTGTCATTGCCTAGCTATATGACCTTGAGCATGTCAACTAACTATTAGCTTTTCTGTGCCTTGATTTTCTAAACCAGTAATAACAGGATAATACCTGCTCTGCCTAAGTCACAGGTTTATTGTGAAGATATAATGAGTTACTATTTGTGAAAATGCTTTGTAACTCATATGAATGCACTATAGATGGTATTTTTATATTCTTGGTTTGGCTTTAAGAAGACATTCCAAAGAAATAGTATCACAAACAAGTGTTTTATAGAAGCACTAAGTCTAAGGAAGCTCATGTAGAAGAAATTGTATTCTAAGCACTAATTCAAGTCGGTGAAATAAGGTTAGTGGTAATGATTTGGGCTCAATGTCAGAAAGAATTATACCAGTCACAGTTCTTTTATTGACTCCTCAACCTTAAGCAAATTAGAAAATTTACTTTACCCTTCAAGTTATTGGTAAAATGAAGATAGTATAGACTTGATATCCTGTTGATTAGGACATGCTAGAACAGGTTATGCTGTGATAACAAACAATTCCAAAATTTTAGCAGCACAGACAACAAAGTTTTGGGGTTTTTTTCCTTTCATTCATGCTGTTTTTGTTGGGGATCAGTTGAAGGGCTGTATTTATTTATTCTCACTCTAGAACCTTTGCTGATAGAGTAGTCACCACATAAAATTGTGTTGATCACTAGGAAGTGGAAAATTGTGTACTGACTTGGCTTGAATTGTTTATATTTAACATGCCAAAAAAAAGTCACATGGGCTCACCCAGCTTCAAAGGGTCAGAAGAGTAATCCCATCATAGGCCTTGTAGAAGAACTGGAATTTTTTTTTTTCAAATTAAAGTTTATTGGAGTGATAATGGTTAGTAAAGTTACACAGGTTTCAGGCATACAAGAACTGAAAATGTTTGAAGGACAACCCTAATCATTTTCATGAACAGGTTGTTATTAGATTACATAAATATGAAATGCTTATCACAGGGCATGGCATGTATGTTAAGGACTCAGTAATGTTTTAGTATAGTGTACTTTTTATTATCTCAATTAACTTTGGTGTACACACAAATAATTTTGAGATTTCCTTAAGCTATGCTTATGATGTCTTTGGTCAAATGATGAAGTACAAAGTTGGAGAATCTAACAAACTTGAGTACTAGGTTATTCTGTAATAATAGATGATAATTTTTTTTCCTCTTAAATACCGGTTTCTCAACCTTGTAAAATAATTGCAAAGAAAAATAATGTGACAGTGTGAAAACAGTATATAATTTGCAAAGTAGTTTGAGCTTCTAAGAAGTATCTGTATGACACACATTGAATCTATTTTTTATTGAGAGATACCCCAGAGCTATCATTCCTGATGCTTCAAAGAAGGGATAAAACTTGCAAATAAACCTTGCTTTTTCAATGACTTTGCAGTTGTTTCCCTGCGAGCCCTCTGTATATTCTCCTATTCTTCATGGAGACTATGATTCAAGTTGACACTCTCTGATCCCAAAAATATCCTAGCTTCCATTCCAGATGACAATTACAGATAAGCAAGTCAGAGGGGAAAAAGAAAAAGGAAAAACAAAGGTGCTCACGGAATGACTGGCATGGTTCTTCAGTACAAAGCACACTCGCTGGCAATTCCTTCTTAGTGAGATGGTTTGCATATCATCTCTTACTTAGACCTGCAGTTCTCCATGTTTCTGAAACCTCATGCCAATTATTCAGGTTTATTTTTCCCCCATTATGCAAGAATAAATATCCCGGTTCTGTATTTTTTTTATGTCCAATGTAAAGGTATTCTGTACAAAATCATGAATATATGAGTTAGTGATATTATATAAAAATAATGAATTGATGGAAGCAGAAGGCCCACGAGAGAAGAAATGGGACATACTTTCATAGCGGTTGCTCCCACCCCTCATCCACTCTCCTTTTCTCTCCCCAATTCCAGCACCGGCTCAAAAACATTCATCAAAAAGTGAATGATGATGTTTAATGTGAACTCAGATACCTGGGTTGTTCTGTATGAAACTCTTGAATATGGTGCTCCAGATTCGGGTGGCAGGAAGTAGGTGGTATCCTTAACCAGCTTAGAATATAGAGCCATAAAAGCATGGCTGTTACATTCACTCCGAGCAAGCATCTTCATATTTCCTCGCCTACCAGCCCCATGGCCAGATGTGCTTAACGGTGGTCTGTTTGGCTTGCATTGGATTTGAGACAGCCACTCTCAGTCTCTTTGGGAAGTATTATTTTGGGCTTGTGGGCACATTTAGATATTCAATTTTATGCAGGTGTTCCATCGCTGACAGGCTTTTCTTTTCTTTTTCTCCCCTCACCCCCTCCTTTTCCCTTTTTCTTTTGGTAAATCTATTTGTTGGAGTAGAATTCTGGCCTGGAGAGCCACAGCATTTGTCAGTGGGAGAAAGTGTGGGTGGGAGCAAATGTATTTTTCAAGTCACTGCCTCACTCTGCACTCACAGCACGACTCCTACTGTCTGGATGGATACCTGTGAGTATTCTTCCCTCAGGGGCAAGCGTCAATCCTTAATTTATGGACGTGCTCAGCCTGATTTGAGAAAAATACCTGGTGATGTAAGACTAAGAATCAAGGAAAAAGATCCGGTTTGCACAGTAGCTGCTTGCTAATTAATCCCGGTGATTAGCCACCTGAGAGAATCGTCTAAGAATAGCTGTACTGGGCAGTATTCCTTTCTGTCTTTCTTTCTCTATATCTTTGCTATCCACAAACTGGAGAAAAATAGAGGCTATTTGGAAGCGAATATGTTGACAGTTTTCAAACAATAACCAGGCTGTAATTACTTTAGTGATTTTTGCATTGGTGAGTTCTCTCACTCTCTCTCTCTCTCTCTCTCTCTCTCTCTCTCTCTCTCTCTCTCAAGCTCGGCTACCTTTCTTTTCATTGTCAGGCTGGCTTTCTTGTTCCAATAATTCAGCTTGAGGGATCTTCAGATGTATGCATAAAGCCATAAATTATTTGAGATTTTCATAAAACCCAAACTCTGGAGGCAACGCGATCAATTCCAGATAGCATAATCCATTTCACTATAAAATATGTGACCAAATCAGCACTGAAGGTTTTATAATTAATGTGTTCCTCATATAAACAAAATCTAAATTAGCCCATTTTAAATTATCTTAGGTATGTAATAATTTATTCAGTAGTCTAAAGGGTTCTACTGCAGGGATATTTGTATATATACATAAATTACATATAAAAAGTACATTGAAATCTACCGCACACCAAGCACAATATTATATTTATATACAAACTCAGATGTATTTATGTATAATATATATTTGTATATTTATCTTAAAACTAATAATAAATGTGTTGGCTAATATGGTTATAAAATCAACTTTATATTTCACTGATTATGAGATGACATGAAATTCTACCACCCAGAGATCTCTGATAACATTGCATAAGAGATTACTCTAGATATTTATCTCTACATACGAGTATACATACATACATACATACATACATACATACACAGAAAATTTTTCAAAAATGTTCTGCACAGCCTTTGAAAATGTAGTATGGTTTAAACATTATAAGCATTACTTTTATTAATTGCATCATTATTATGCAGTTGTTTACTCTTAGTGGTCCAGGTTCTGCCCTCTAATGGATCAAGTATATTTCCTTTGAAAGGGACTGCGCCAAGTTTCATCATCCAGCGTTCAGTCCATCACTTCCTTCCCATCACACTGTGGTGCAGGAGGAAGTTGAAACAAGCTTACAAATTCTCCTGCTAACTAGACACAGGCCCTTCAGCAAACATTACCGTTCCCTGGAATTCATTTTTTGTATTCATTCAATGAGGGAATTAGAAGAAAAGACTCCTGAATGGGAGTCACTTCATCTCATCTCTCCAGGGAGATTATGGCTTCCTCCCAAATACCCATCCACCATCCCCCTGGTCTACTAAGATGGGTCCTGGAGAAAAGAGACACGAAGGTGCCCATGTTCATTGCGTCACCCAACAGAACATTGCTAAGCTCAGCTTCTGTGCTGGCCACTCAGGATACAGGGGTAAAAAGCAAATGTCATTCCCCATCTTTTGTCCAGAAACATTTTATGTTCTGGACACTTAAACTTTCCTCTAGTTTAGATTTGAAGGTAACTCAGCCTGATTTTAGAAATTCTGGGGGCTCATATGTGGAATCCAAGGCAAGAGATCAAAGAGGTAGGATTTAGAGTTAAAGCCAAACCAGTACTATAAAAAATACATTGGCTAATTTTCTGTGAATCACTCAGTTTCTAATCTGTTGTGGTGGTTGCTGAAGAAATGGTACTCAAGGATTTAGAGATCCTGAACCTGGTCACATGCCACCAGAGTTCATGTGTGACAAGGCCTAGTATACAATGAGATTTTTGGTGTTAAGTATTTGTTCAAAACCAGTTAGGATACCAGTCAGCATTTCTAGCACCTGGCACATTGTGAGGACTTAATTTTTTTAAATAAATTAATTACTCAAGTTCATCTCTTCTCAAAGTGCTAAATCCACACACTGGATGAGAGACAGGGATTTATTTGATTTACCTAGACCTTAGCTAGAACATACTGATTACATCCTACCTACGCAGAAAGTGGAAGCAAATAAGAAAAGGAAAAATCGCCAAAGAAAAGCTACTGATCCTTTGCCTTCTAAATCCGGCGCTTGCTCATCATCCCTCGAGCTAATCATGAGTAAGCCTCGAGTTAGGGATAAGACAAGGACATTATCGAATTAGAAGATTCAGTGCTATTTCTTTATTGATGCAATCACTTTCAGTGAGAACCTACTAAGCCTTGGGTGTGTTCTACATTCTGTAAATTATGAAGCAAATATGGTTTTCAGTACCCACCCAATCGTGGGTTTTTTTTGTTTCTTTTTTAAATCAAACTATGATAGTTTTATTTTCATTTTCTTTTTTGAGGGCAGTGTCACTGGCCCTCATATGTGGGACCCGAACCGGGGCTGCTGGCTTCCCAAGCCAGCGCTTTAACCACCATGCCACTCGGCCGGCCCCGATCATGTTTATACACGAAAACTCGCTCTGGGTGGTGAGCACACAATTTAATATATAGATGATGTATTATAGAATAGTACACTTGAAACCTATGTAATTTTACTAACCGTTGTCACCCCAATAAATTTAATTGAAAAAAAATATTTTAAATAAAATACTCCAAACAAATCAGTTTAGAATAAGGGTAGAGGAAGAATGCTACCCTAATTCTTTTTTCCCAAGGAACTTAAACATTTTTCAAATGATATCACTGTTTTCAATATTATCGTCTGTAACTATATTTCAGAAGACAGTAGAATAGATTTGAACAGGAAGCGTGCTCTCATCCTTTGTCTCATTGCCTTGCTGGTTCTAAGTGCTCTGTTTTTCCAAAACTGGTCCTTGGCGTGTGTGTGTGTGTGTGTGTGTGTGTGTGTGTGTGTGTGTGTGTGTTCCTTTTTAGGCTGGAAAAATATCAGTGAGGTAAAATTGCTGCAGTATTTTTCTTCTCAACTGTGTGCAATTTGTTTCTTTAGCTGCGTGTCAGTTGCCTAGGAAACCTAGGTAGAGTAACATTCGATTGGCTGTCATCTTGGACTTACCAGGAGAGTTCTGAGCAGGGAGTTAGCATGGCATAGCACCAGATAAGTTGTTTCAAAGATATAGCAAGGCCACTCAGTGCTTATTGGCAAGCAGATGCAAACTATGCAGCATTTGAGGTATCAGCATATTACAGGAAGGTTTGTGTGTGGAATTTTGAAGACTCTTGTAATAGACACTACATAGCACTACGTTCTCAGTACTGCAACCTTGATCTCTTACCAGGTATTCGAAATTTGTTTTCTAACCTGTAGTCTGAGATTCTTAATTTAAGGTCCCAGTTTGAGATCCTTATTATAATATCCCTCCTGGGAAATAGCTCTGCTTCTTAAGGTAGGATATTTTACCTGTATGCAATGATGACTCAAGTACCCACAATAGAATTTCCAGTACTGTCACACTTCATACATAATGTATTTAATAATAACTTTAATATCTGTTGTACATTACAATTTATAAACAGTTTCTATATAAATTACCTCATTCAGTTCTTTTTGGAATCTGTGAGCTAGGTAGGACAAGTCTAATTAGCTCACTTAAAAGATGAGATATCAAAGGCCCAAACTAATAAAGCTACTCATGTGTGATCACAAGATTAAAAAGTAGCAGAGCTGAAACTCATACCTGGGTATACTGATTAAGTTCAGAGTTCTTGCCATAAAAATTTCTAATTGTCTGCATCTAATAAAACAGTGTGTCCTGGTTGTTTCCATCTCCCAAATATATCCCAAATCCATCTATTCCTCTCACTGTCTGTGATATCACATACCTTCCCTCCATACTTCCACGGTACCCTTGATACTGTTCTTACTTCCGAAAATTCATTCTCTCCACAGTAGCCAAGTATTTTTACAATTATAATGTAGGTATTTCTGAAGTAAAATTTACATGCCATGAAAGGCACAAATTGTAACAATACAATTCAGTGAGTTATGGTAAATACAGTCTTCCTGCAACTACTACCAAAATTGGGGGACAGAGTATGTTCAGATTTCCAAAATTTCTCTCATGCCTTTCTTCAATCGTCCTCCCTCGGAAACAACCACCATTTTGATATTTTTTTACATAGAAACTTATATAAATGAAATCAAATCTTTTGATTCTGGCGTTTTTCCTCAACAAAGTAGTTTTGAAAGGTGTCCATGTGGTTGCATGCATGAGAAGTTTGCTATTTTTAGTGCAGTGTAAGCATAGACCTGAATTTATTATCTGTTTTACTGTTAATGGATTCTTGCGTTATTTCTTATTTTTGATTTACCATAGTATGGTTTTAAGTAAAGGTCTAATTTTTTTTTTTTTTTTTTTTTTTTTTTTTTTTTAGAGGGCAGTGTCACTGGCCCTTATATGTGGGACCTGAACGAGGTCTGCTGGCATCCCAAGCCAGCTCTTAACCACCACGCCACTCGGCCAGCCTAAAGGTCTTATTTTAGAATAGTTTCAGATTTATAGAAAAGTGGTGAAGATACCCCACATCCAGTTTACCCTATTATTAATATTTTACATTAGTTTTGTATATTTATCATAACTGATAAACCCATGTTGACATCATTGTTACCTAAAGTTCGTATTTTATTCAGATTTCCTTCAAGTTTACCTACTGTTGTTTCTCTGTCCAGGATTGCATCTGGGCGACCACGTTACACTCAGTAGACATGCTTCCTTAGGCTCCTCCAGCCTGTGACAGTTTCTGAGGCTTTCCCTGCGTTTGATGACTTCGAGAGTTGAGGAGTAATCAAGAGACATTTTTAGACTATCTCTATATTGGGGCTTCTTTTGTTCTTATGATTAAACTAAAGTTTTGGGGTTTTGGGGAAAAGATCCACAGAGGTAAGGTGACATTCTCATCACACCATAGCAAGTTCATGCTACCAACAAAATGTCACTGTGGATATAAACCATGATTACCTGCTGATAATTTTCATAGTTTTTAATTTTACATTTAGGTGCATAGTCCATTTTGAATTGATTTTTGTGTAAGGTATAATATCTGTAATGAGGATCATATTTCTAATATGGACTTCCTCTTATTTTTTCAGCACCACTGGTTCAAAAGACTATCCTTTCCAGCACTGTAGGTTTGAAAGACTATCCTTCCTCCATTGAATTGCCTTGTACTATTGTTACAAATAAATTAACTCAATCTGCTGTGGTCTGTTTCTGGGCTCTCTATACTGTCACATTGATCTAAGTGTCCATTCTTTTATTAAGAATAAAGTGTTGTGGTTATTATAACTTAATGGTAAGTCTTGAGTAGTTTAGTCAATCCATTTTATTTTGCATCTTCAGCATTGTGCTGGCTATTCTATGTCCTTTGCATCTGCATATAAATTTTAGAATCCAATTATTGATATTTATAAAATAGCTTGCTAGAACTTTGATTGGAATAGGGTTGACTATAGATCAAGTTGGAAAGAACTGACATCTTACTGACATTGAGGCTTCCAGTGTATGACCACACAATACATTTCCAGTTATTTTGATCTCTTTTCTTCAGTGTTTTTAGTTTTTTACCTATAGCTCTTGTCCATATTTTCTCAGATTTATACTTAACCTCTTAATTTTTGGAGGGCTAATGTAAATTGTATGTTTTTGGGGTTTTTTTTTAAAGGAATTTTATGGGGTAACAGTGTGTTTTTCCAGGACGCATCAGTTCCAAGTCAAGTAGTTGTTTCCATCTAGTTGTGGAGGGCACAGCTTCTTGGCCTATGTGGGAATCAAACCAGTGACCCTAGTGCTATGAGCCCATGCTCCAACCACCTGAGCTAACCGGCCGCCCCTAAATTGTATGGTTTTATAGATTTCAAATTCCAGTATTTTATAGCTGGTAGACATAATAAATTTTGAAACATAAGCAATGTCATGTTTAACCATTGTACTTAAATTGAAAATTCCTTACTCTGGCTTACAAGACTCTGCCAGTCTCTCTAAACCAATGTCAAACCAGGTAACCTTTTATTCCTAATGTTCAAATTAGGAAAGTGTCTCTTCCATTTCTGGACTTATTCCAAGCTTTGTCATACCTCAGGGCTTTTGTACCTGCCTTTCATTTTGCCTGGATTTCTGTTTTCCTAAGTGTTTTCCTCTTTGGTTCTGGCACGTTTCATCCTTCAGGTATCAATTCAAATTTCAAATGCCAGAGTGGCCTTCCCTGATCACACCTTCTAAAATAGCCTCAAATTTCCTTTCTTCACCTCATTTATCCTTCAAGCCTTCATATTATTTATAGCTATTTGACATTGTCTTGTTATTCATTATAGTTATATCAGTCTTTATCCAAATAGAATATAAATTAGATGAGAGTAAGTATTTTGCCTTTTTCACTCACTAGCTTATTCCCCATGCTTATTACTATTTCAATTATTCTACTGGAACATCCCATTGCTAAGTGCTATAATTTAGGGTTTGGACTCTAACTGTACTTTAATTAATTCCATTGACACCAATTCTTCATTCTTCTTTCCTCACATATCCCTTCCTTGCCACCTGCCTATAACTGTTAAGTTAACCAGTCCCTGGTTTCTCCTTGCTGAACCTTCTCTCACAGAAGAAAAGGGGAAATGACATGATGAGTAATTATATGAACTAAAAGTGATCTCTGAATTGACTCTAACTCCATGAATGATGAGAATTTCCCTGAATACTTCTACTGATAAAATAAATTATTCTTGACCTATCACTGGGTCTAGACCTAGGTTTGTATTCAGAGGATCATCCCATTAAGGTGATGAAGACTTAGAACATTCGGGATATATGTTACTGCCATCTTCACTGTTGTTTATGTTGGGTGGGTGGAGGATTGCATTCATGGCCATTGTCAGTATTGAGTTTGTATGGACTTAATTTCAAAGGAAAAAGCTGCAGTTCCTTATTTTCTGCAGTCCCTCAAATTCAATGAAGTGTTGTCTAAAAACACAGCAGATATTATCAGAACCTCAAAACCAAGGGAAAAAAAAATGCCACAATGTGGCTTCTGAAATATATACGTTTTCTTTCCAACTCTTTCACTGGCACCGTTGTGGTTCTTCTCACACTCATGTCCCCTAAGAGGAGAGGAGTCATTCTGACAAAGCAAGCTTGATAAGGCAGCTGGAGTTACTTGGAGAATGTTGACCAGCCTAATTACTGTATTTGTTACAGCAGCTGTAACACTGTCATTTCTGTCGCTGGGGTAGAATTTAACCCCTTACTCTCTGAATTCTATGGAATTGACTGTTATATTTTTGTTGACACTTAGGATATTACTTTAAAAAATATGAGCTATTTAATTGGATTAACAGTATAATAATCTCTTCCTTGATACCCACCATTCAAACGCTTTGCAAAAATATTTCTATTACAAATGAAAGGTGGTTCTCTTTACTAGTCTGATTGTCCCTGCTCTGGTTTCCATAGTGGCATGTACCCTAACATTCAGCCAAGTTGGTAAGTAACAAAACATTAGCTGCTTTGGGGGACAATGAAGTTTAAAGCAATGTGGAGGTAATACAGAGTAAAATGTAGTAGTTTCTCTAAGCCCAGATTGCCAAAATCACATGTGAAATTTCCGTGTCCTACTCTTCTCTTAAATGATCGAAAGTCAGTGTTTTGCAACAGCAGTTGCCAATATTTGCTGAGTATCTACTGTTTACAAGACACGAATCACTAATAGATTTTAAAGAAGTATAAAGTATAATTTCTGTCTTCAGAGTTTATGTTATAGGTATGGCACCAAGATTTACGGAAAAATAACTATCAGGAGTAGGTAATACATTCACAGGCATCGTCATGGTCAAAAGCTTATTATTTAGTGCCTAGTTGCTGTGCAGGAGGATTTTGAATAATGTTCAAATAATGATGTACAGAATATTGTGTTGCGAATTCTGAGGATGTCAAACTGTAACACTAAACTATGACTTCAAGTATAGTAAAAATGAGCATGGCAGTCATCTGTAATAGGAGTAGTGGACTTAGTAGGTGTACGAATAGCAAAACTGACTCTTCAGACATTACATGCCACATGCTCTGCATTATTATTTCCAGCCCTTTCAACAATCCTATGAATTCAGTGCTGTGAGCCACATGTTTACAAATGAGAACTGTGAGGCCCACATCCCTGTCCAATTAGGAATCTAATCAGAATTCCAAAGTCTGGGCTCTTTGTATCAGCCACGATACCCTTTCCTATATCAAATCAGGCTTCAGGGAGGAGACTGGATGGGAAATCAGTTTCATGCACATGAAACTTGACTCAAACATTCAGCCCTAAAGGAAGCATCTATTTCTTTTCTATAAATCCACCTAAAACCTTTTTCGGTTCCCCAGCATATGGAACATCACACCAGTTATTTTTATTCCACCTCCAACCATTTGTACAGAGGTTCTGAGTTTGTTTAAAAATGGGGAGGAAGCAGCTTCCCCATTTCGTGTCCCAGAGTTTCTAGTTTATGGGCAAACTTGGGGTGCTGGCATCTCTGGCAAGGTTGGGCGCTCTGTTGCTAGGGTTCCAACACCACAGGACAGCATGCAGCCGTCTCCCCAGGCTCGTGGCCTCCTCGGACCTCCACCCCCTTTCCCAGGCAGGGAATGCTGCTCACTGCCGTGCCTTCTCAAAGAGCCACACTGTCTCTTCCTTTCCGGGAAATACAGAGGAAGTCTTCTCAATGGCTTAGGCTGCAAGCGGCAAAAAATAGACTAGGAGGTGTTTTGCTAGTCACCTTTCTTTTGTCCCAGAAACAGAAGTCTCTCCTGAGACAGAGGCACATGAAATCATGCTATCTTTGTGAAATGGATGGAGGATGAAAAGGACTATGGATAAAAGAAAGCAAATTACAATGATATCTCAGTGAATCACTTCATCACATAAACATTCGAGACAAGTGGAAATGAGATAGGCAAGGGGGACATGATAGGGCATTCCAGGTCACCTGTGAGTTTGTTTGACTGTGTGTGGAACCTTGGGACCCAAGCATGGTTCTAGTATCAGCAACAACTGTATCAAATGGTAGTTTGTTAGAAATATAGAACCTCACTGCATTCCCAACCCTGCTGAGGAACATTAATAAATGTGTTCAGTAATAAAAACTAATAACTACGTACTTTCACAAGATACCCCGGCGATTGGTATGCATATTCACGTTGGAAAACCAGTGGTATAGAGGGCAGAAAGCACAAAGTATGTCCAGGGTACTGTAAATAGATCATTTGGTTACAACACAGGGTTTGTAAAAGAGAAACAGTTTAACTTGTCTAAAAAACAAGTCCAAACAGTCAGTTTTTGAACTTGAAAGCCATATTCCAGGAATTAGAAGTTTTGCTGTCGTCATGCAGGACATTTTTGCGGTGAAGAATGCATAACCAAAGCAATGACTTAGGAAAGTTTTTTTAGAAATATTGAAAGAAAGGATACTATTTGTAAAAGAGTGTAGTAATCTGTAGTCTCAAATCTTCTCTGAAAAATATTCCTTCGGGTTCATCAGACATTTTCAGGAAAAAAAAAAAAAAAGTCTCCCACCAGGCTTTTTCAGGCTGCTGGGAGACGAGTAAATGTACTGACATTTTATGATGCAAAGATGTTCCTATCGATGCCTTGAAAGAGTCATTTTAGCTCTTGGTGTCACTGGGTTCTGCAGAGAGGCAGTGGACGCTGGAATACCAGGGATAAGAGAGATCGAATGTTCACAGTCACCAAACAGACAGAAAATGTAGGGCAAACAGCACCCCGGGAACACAGTATATAAATCTTTCAGATTCCTTAACGCTGTAGTGTGTAGCTTCTCTCACCTGCCCTTTGGCGATTTCATCTCTTATTGGAATTCTTACCTGAGGTAGGTCAGGATGCAGAATGGAGCTAGATGTAGCCATTCTCCAGAAACAGCCTCTAGGTTGGGCGTCTGCAACCATCACTGCACATTAGGTCCATCTGGGGAGCTTTAACACTCCAGCTTCCCAGCCATATTCCCAGACTAATCAAATGATTATTTCTGGTAGTTCTAACAATCAGCCAGGCATGGCTACAGTCACATAAATGCCCTCAAACTGAAAACCGCAATAAAAGAGAAAATATTCTTCTGGTTTAGTGTGTGAAGTAAAATATAATGGTTACCATTTATTAGGCCCATAATACATGACCAATACCGAGACCTGGGTTTCATTCACGTGCCTTTATCTGTTTACCTTCCCATAACTGTGTGTCAAGTAAAATTTGTACCATAATCCGCAGATTGCAAAACAGTAAACTGAGGCTCATGGAAAAGAATGCACTTGCCTACACTCAGGAAGCAGTTGAGCCAGGAGTCAACCTAAATGGAGGAAGACTTCGAGCCTGATCCTTGGTTCAAATCACAAATCCTGAGAGTTATTTATGAATCCATTCATCCTCCCTGATCCAAGGCTTTTGAATACAAAGTATTTATTTTTAGTATTATGAAAATAATGTATTCTGTGATTCAGCGTGTAAATGACCAAATTTATTTTACCATGATGGGTCATTTCTAAGTGCTATTGGTCTGAAGTGTGGTGCCTTGCATGTTTCAGGCTTTCAACAAGAGATTTATAATTAGTGCAATAAGTTAATTTATGGGGACTGTGTAAACAAACACAGAGGCTTCTGATTAAATCAGTCCTGTCACTGAAAAATACATATGAGAATATATTTTTAACAGCCGTTGTCAGTAGCTGCGCCCTTTTTGGTTTACCTGCCAAATGTGGACTCCTCTGTATTTGGGACCTCGCTTGTTCTTTTTATTCCAGCCCCACTGGAGTCCCTCAATCTAGTCAGTTTTTGAACTGTATCAGAATAGAGGAGGCTTCACATTTACTGTCCCCTCCACTAAACCCTTCTATTCCCTTCCCCTTTTTCCACCCAAACACCATCACCACCACTCTGTGCCCAGGTAATAACTTCAAATTCCAATTTAAATGTAATTTCTTTACATAGCATATACCAACTTCTCAACACACCTTCCTCCAACAATGTTTCCTATTATCCTTCTTTTCTTAAAACGCTTTCACACAACACATTATGTTTTATTTGTTCAATAATTGATTCCCCACTATAATGTGCCTTCCTTGAGCAAAAGAATAATGTCTTGTTTACATTTCTAGTGGCCAGAAAACACCTGGCACACAGTAAGTGTTCAGTACAAGTATTGAATGGTAATGTTTTCAAGTATATGTGATTTAATTCCTAAAAATAGCATTGAGTTTTCTTAATTCCCATTTTCACTAAGTGATCTAAATTATAGATAGTTGTTTTTCTTCAGTTCTGTCCTCTCAGCTGATGCTTAAAAATAAATAACCAACTCAATATATAGTGTTTCCATTCAGTAGCCTTTCCATTCAGTTTTTTGGAAAGCTATTTACCTGCAAAAAGTCACTGAGAATCAATATGAACTCAAAAAACTCCTCAGAGACAGAAAGTAATCAGAGGACGAGTCGTGTGTGTGTGTGTGTGTGTGTGTGTGTGTGTGTGTGTGTGTGTGTTACGATCTGTTATTAATTCAGGGGGGAAATAGTTTACCTCAAATTAATTTCCTGGAATTTCTGAATGAATTTTGAAATGACTGGTTAATTTTCACATATAATTATATAACCCTATCCTAGTAATTCACCTTAAGGGTTATAGAATGATGACTCTGACTCAATATTTGTTTGCACAGTAGATTCCATTCAGTGCAGAATCAGTTCCTTATTCTTGTCATCTGTTTGCCATTTACTGTTTACCCAGACATTTTTACCTTGCCTACAATGCGCCTTACCCAATGCTCCTGGCTGTTGAAATGCAAAAGAAACCTATAACAAGGTATTCAAAGAATTCCTAACAGTGTCAAGATTATAAGATAAAACTCAGGATTTGGGGTAGGAGAGAGGTTGAAGTGGAAAAGCACAGGGGACAGCATGTTATGAAGTGAGACACTAAGTACAACTAAGTACCTCATTTTAATGTTGCCATATGTAAGCCTACAGCTCACATCATATTCAACAGTGCAAGGTTGAAAGCTGTTTCCTCTAAGATCAGGTATAATAGAGGGTGACCGCTCTCACCACTCCTGTACAACATAGTACTGGAAGCCTTAGCCAGAGCAATCAGGCAAGGAAAAGAAATAAAAGACATCCGCGTCACATAGCAAGTAGTTATATAGCTTAATGACAAGAAGATTATCAGCTTTGAAATCATCTGACCTTTGTTTGAATGCTGGTTCTGATAGTTATTAACTTTGTCACTTTCCATGGGCATATTACTGGTTACCTGACTGACTTGTTATAAAGATTAAAATACATAATCTATGCAAAGTGTTTCACATAATAATTCTCAAAAATGTACAACTCTTACTGCTGATTAGAGGAAGGAAACAGCACTATTAAGTCAAGGAAGGAATCAAGATTCTTGGAGAAGGAAAGATTTGTAATATAGTCACTCATTGAATATAAATTTTAATTTTAGACCTATTATGTGTCAGCTTCTTTGGCAACTGTGTTGAAGAAGACAGAACTGGTTTCTTGAATTCTATATTTTAATAGGAGAAAACAGACAGTAAAGAAGTTTAAAAAATCAGTTCAGAAGAGAAGAGAGTGAAAGGTTTTAATGTGATAAAGACTTGACTGGACTTGGAGAAGCATAGGGGCGGCCACTCTGGGGCTGGTCATATGTGAGATGAGACATGGGTGCGTAGCCAGCTAAGACCTGGGGGAAAGAGTATTCCAGGTGGAGGGACAGCAAAGACAAAGCTCAGGGGTAGAAGCCCACCTGGTGTGGATGGCCAGTGTTAATGGGCTGTAGTGAAGGACCAAGAGAATGATGGAGACAAAGTTGCAGAAATAATCTGGGGCTCTGACATAGAGTGTCTAGAAAGCCAAGGATCAAAATGATTTGATTAGATGAACTTGCTACATCTCTTAAAGTTGTTCAGGAAAACAGTGCAAGTAAACTACCTTAGAAGAATGAAATGAGCCAAAGGAATGAGACAAAGAAAAGTGAGTCTGGCTGCAGTATAAAGCCATCATCTGTATATGTTCTTAGACTATTATTACTTTAGATTTAAGCAAAAGAAATTTGATGCCGTAGTTGCTGGGTTTTGTTAAAGGGAATCTATGGACTGTCAACAGAAATTCATCTCCCATTCTTATGCCCTCCAGGGCTCGTTTCTACACTTTGGATTCAGTTTTCTTATCGGTCAAATCTTAGTGAGAAATGTTTGACAAATCAGGTTCCTAAACTATAAATGCATTATATTCTTCATGGAGAACGCTCCTAAAAATAAAATGTTAGGGAGGTAGAATTTGTATTTGCCAATAGTCTGCCTGCTTTGAACTCTTTATATTATTCATCAGGAGACCTTATATTTCTTTCTCTTATTTTCTCTGCACTTTTCCAGTCTCAGGGACAGATTCAGTTTATAACTATGCATTCTGCATGCATAGCATTAAAATGTGGATGAAGAATGATATGTACTTCTTTCAAAGCAAGTAGGTATTATTTAAATAATAAGTGGATGTTTTCTAAATCAATCATATTCTGTCATTTTGTTTTCTTTATGCCAGTGTGCAAGGAAAAAAAAACCAAAAAGACTTGGGAACTTTCCTAAATGGTGAGAACTTTTTCTTTTATTAGCTTATAATCACACCTCCCTATAAACAGCATGGCTTTTTTTTAGTTCATCGTGAAGTGCCACCACGTCCACCTTCTACCTTGCTACCTGTGGAGTTGTAGACAACATAACTGACCTTTGTGGTCTCTGTTTCTTGTATATTTGTGAAGAGTAAATTAGCTAATGCATATTAGTTCATGTACAGTGTTCAACACAGAGTAGGTGCTCAATAAATGCCCATTCCCTTTCCTTAGTTCAGAAAATTGCTGCTCAGTCAGGTTCCCTTACATCTTATATGCCAATGAAAGATGCTGGTGTTAATGAGTCCTGCTACCCTGTCTCTTAGCCCAGTGTTGTTTTGGAAACAGACAGCTACCTGTCCCAAATCCCTGATATCAAGCTTCTGACCAGGATACATGTTTATTTATTTAACTAAGTTGGTGACTGATATCATCAATCTGTTTTTGACCTTTACAATAACATTTCTTTACCTTCACACTGCCAGTCTAAACTCATCACTACTATCTGGTCCCCACTTGACAGTATCTGTCTTTCTTGATTCACATTAATATTTGAGAATTTCTGTAGTTTACCTGTTTGAGTTTTTGTACAGTGTTTAATGTTACCACCTAGAGTCAGATAGGCCTGAGTTGGAATTTTGAATATGTTATTAATATGAGTGACTTTGGTAAGTCCCTTAACTTTTTACAATCTTAGTTTCCTCATCTAGAAATTGTAGATGGCAAACCCAACCTCAGAGATTAATGTGAAGATTAAATGAAGTGCAGCATATTAAACACTTAGCACAGTGGCTAGCATAATTACATATTCAGGCAATCGCTTAATAATGGCAATGTAACACAGATACATGCATGCAGAAGGAGACAGAAAGACAGATGAATTTATTTAATGACAAACACTGCAAAAAATGATAATTTTAAGAAACTCTGACCTGGGCAGAATGAGGAATCCCACTTTACCTACATAAGAAAGGAGTTAAATTATAATTATAATGTCCAAAACGAGGTTATTTGAGCTGAGTTCATATGATGTGATTGTCAAAAACATCATGACAAAATATTTACCATAAAAATAAAAATAAAAAATCAGTAAATAAAACAAACAGGAATTTATATTAGCTACCCCTGGGTGGTTCTCCATATTCTAAATCCCACCGATCATTTAAGGAAGATACATTGAAAAATGCCTCTCCATCCCCTGCTCTTTGGAATGTTTTCTTCTTTCTAGCTTATATCAGTATATGAACTTGTTCTATCCAAATGAGTCTTCATTGCAGTGGAAAGGATACACAAATATATTTTGAGGGAATTTATATCAATCAGCTCTAAACCAAAAACAAACAAACAACTCCCCCCCAAAAAAAAACACCACAACAATAAAAAACAAACAAAAAACAGTCTAAACTGATTCAGTGTAACACGTGGATTGTCAAAAGTAAAATTGTCTACCCTTGGATCCTTCATCACACTGCCTAAGCAGAACTGCAATCTCAGAGGAAGTAGAAAAGGGATTAGAAATGAGAAGTGACATAAAATGATTAGTTGCACTCCACAATTGCAGGATGCTGGCATGCCGAGGGCCAAGTCAAGTATCTTAGTTGTGAATTTGTTTTTGAATGTGCCTGTGATTTGCACCATGAGGAAAAATGAAGAGAACATAAAACCACATTTTAGGACTGCATGTGATGGTGAAAAAATATTTTATCGTTAGTGTTGTTTCCTGACAGCTTCGTTGAACCTGCAGATGTACCCCCGACCCTGTCCACTGTTCATGCTTCCACATGTGTTTCTGTTAACTGTGCTACTAAACATAAAATAAACACAACATAGATACTGTGAGTCAGAGGATGCAATACTCATTTTCGTTATGGCCTTCCTGAATTAAGGCAGGTTAAAAGTGCCAGCTCCAGGGGCACATTGGCTGAATGTGAATTTCAGCTCTGCCATTAATCACCTGCAACTTGGGCAAGTTACTTAAACTTACTTGGCAATTTCCTCGTCTGGTTTAAAGAAATGTTGAGGATGATAATAGTACGTACTTTAAAGGCTACTCAGTTTTGCAGTTGTAGCATAAAGGCAGGCATAGAAAGTATTTAAACAACTGAGCGTGGCTGCATTCCAGTAAAACTTCATTTATAAATCAGGGACAGGACTGGACTTGGCCAGATATCCATAGCTTTCCCTGATTTAGGTCATGGAATTTTAGATCCAGAAGGAACTTTAGGAATCACCTAGTTTGACACCCTCATTTTACATAAGAGATAATTAAGAGACAGGAAGAAGCTATAACTTGTTCACTTCCCCCTACTCCCTACTCCCTCCTCTCCAAAAAATCACATAGCTAGTGTTAAAAAAAAAAAAAATAAAACAAAACTGGTTATTGTTCTTACATAACTCATGATATAGTTTTCATCTGCAGAGTTCCCATAAGGATGCCTTATTTTCCAGAACCAAAGGTTTTCCTTAGAATGCATCTCATACTTTTCCATTGATCTTAGGTTCACTCCCCAGGAGCAGACCAACAGAGAAGGATTCTTGGGCAAGTGATAAGCCAGAAGGGGAAGTAAGACAGGAAATGGGGTGGGGAAAAACCAAATAAGGATGGGATTTCAAGCAGAAGCCATTCAGAGGATAAATTTGAGCTTGATTCTACAGGGATCTCTGGACTGTAGATTCCTTTGAGTTGTCCTTTTCCACCAGGTTGCGGGGTAAGGGTAATCGGTACCCTGGGAGGCTGCAAACACTCCAAGATTCTCCAGTGACCCAAAGATACCCCAGTAGCCCAGGGTGGGTAGGGACTAGCCATAGATAGTCACTCCAAAAATGTGTGTGTGTGTGTGTGTGTGTGTGTGTGTGTGTGTGTGTGTGTGTAAGCAATACTAAATTGATCTGAGGGAATTTGGGTGGGGAAGTAGCATTGACTTCTGCTGCCCTTAATAAGAGAGAAAAACATATAAATTAACTGTTTGAAGGTATAGAGACCAGAAATTCCTGCTGCAAGCTAGTTATTTATTTAAAGTTTCTTGTTTTATCTATAAAAAATCATATGGATTATGTACTTTACTTTAATCTCTCAATGATTACCTGAGAGTCTTTTTAAATCTATGTGCTATCTTCAAATTCTTCTAACATCGTTGATTTTTTTAAACTTTAACTTCTACCTTTCTTTTTTTTTTTTTTTTTACCATCACTCCCAACTCTTCTTTCTTTCTTTTTAGTCAAAATAACATCTTAATGGTTGCATTTTCTTATGTCCTATTTATACTTCTGTTTCCATATAGAAGGACAGAAGAGGGCAGCCAGCTCTTTGTATGCCACATACCTCAGGTTCCCAAGAGGGGAAAAAAAATAAATAAATTAGATAAGTATCCATTTTACCATTCAGGTTTCTTACAGAAAATTCTTAAGTGCTTTTTCCAGTCTAATTTTAAAAGAATCTGAGATATAAGATTTCTTCCCCAAGTCAGTTCAAGTTCACACTAAGGTTAAACTGATCTGTGATGTTATGCCATTCCTTCCAAATACTCTTGTGCCCCTTTGCATATAGAAATGACATGAAAAACCTCTGCAAATCACTAGTGCCATTTCCATTATGTGACAAGTGTTTTGTTTGCTTTCTTTCCTAGTAAATATCTAACTGTATTTTCCCATTAATGGGTCTTTTTGTTTGTTTGTTTTTCCTTCTCTATTGCTCCGTAATCCATGACTCACCTTTATTTTTTAGGTTTCTTTGTGGCTGTTTTCATGCCACTACTGCAGAATTGAGTAGCCTGCAAAGCCTAAAATATTTACTACCAACTAAAGTTTGCTAATCTCTGATCAAAATGATGTGGCAACTATAACAGGGCTGATAAATGATCAAAGAGTGACTGGATCCAAGGGTACCTTACATCTAACTACATAATTTGAAATTGATATCCTGATATTAATGTTCTCCACGTCTTGGTTGACTTTTCCAGCCATTTATCTCTCCACTTTAGCCAGACACCGATTTGCTGATGAAGAAACTTGCTTCAAACTTTCCCATCACCCAGTAATAACTGTAATAATGATAGGGTATGTAGATAGATAGAAATGAGCATGAGAAACTGAGCCCATTAGAAAGTCCCTTGCTGCAGCTCTGACTTGGGTCAAGACCCCAGGCAGCGAGCGTTCCAGCAAGATTCCAGGCTTACACATACCTCTAAATCAAAGAGATATGTTGTTAGAAATCAGAGAAGGGGGACCCATCCTGCTTGTCAGGACCACCAATACCTTACTAGCCCAACAGAATTCCAGGTTTTTACATACCTCTAACGGGTATGTTTACATACTCCCAAAATCAAAGAATTGCTTTGCTAAATGACAGAGAAAGGAGGAGTAGGCACCTCGGGGAGAAAGAGATAAGAGAAGGGAGTTATACCCCTAGAAATAAAAGCCTTCATACAATGTAAGGCAGGAATGCTCCCCTCTCTTGGGTCATCCTGTTTGATGTGTCAGAGTATATTCTCTTTTACTAATAAATTTCTGACTGTTCTGTGCCTCACAAACTTTCTCTTGATTGAATTCTTTCCTTCTAGAAAAGAAGAGTGGTACATCATCATTTCCCAGTAACAATAATATATTACCTGTCCTTCAGGGCCTATTTCAAAGATCATCCTTTTAGTATAGGCTTTCCCGTTTAATTCCAATCAGTTGTGATCTCTTTCCTGCAATCTCTTTGGACTGTGCTCTTCTTAGTTTATGCTTTTTGTGTGACATTATTACTCTGTTGCTTCAAGTAGGCATTTTTGCTATCTCCTTCACCCTGCTAAAATTGAGCTCTTGAGGGCAAGAACATTCTCTAAGTCACCTTTTTGTTCCCTGCAGAACCAGGTACGTTTTTCTGCACATAGATGTTCAGTATATTCACTGAATTGATTAATTAAATTTTGACATGCTGTGTCCTAGAGATGATGCTGTTATCTAATGATGTGCAAGTTCACCTCATATCTGGATGCCGATCATTCACACTCATGACTTCCGATGACCAAAGATACTTCAGAGTTAGACGGCACTCACTTCAGGCTAAACTATGAGAATATATCTTATAAAAGTTTGGCAGATTGTTTCTGCCTGAATTCTTTGTAGTCAGAGATTCCCAAATGTTTGCATGCCACCTACATTATTTTTGTGAAATCCATGTACCACATGCTCTGCTATTTTATCAATATTTCCATAAATTTACACATCTTTAACTTAACTAAATGTATTTAAAAGAAAAGTGGTATCACTACCTTTGGAATTCAAAGAAGATGCATGAATGATTAACAGATACATGAAAATGTGCTTGACATCACCAGTCATTAGGGAAATGCACATCAAAACCAAAGCGAGGTATCAGCTCACCCCTATTAGAATGGTTATCATCAAAAAGACAAGAGATGACAAACGCTGGTGAGGATGTGAAGAAAAGGGGACCCTTATGCACTGTTGGTGGGATGGTAACCTGGTATAACCACTGTGGAAAACAGTATAGCAGTTCCTCAAAATATTAAAAATAGAACTAACATATGACCCAGCAATTCCACTTTGGGTACTATATCCGAAGGAAATTAGAACAGCATGTGAAAGAGATATCTGCACACCCATGTTTATAGCAACATTATTTACAATAGCCAAGACATGAAAACCACCTAAGTGTCCATCAACAAATTGATGGATGAACAAGTTGAGATAGATAGACAGATAGATAGATAGATAGATAGCTATCTTGCCATCTGTGACAACATGTATGGACCTTGTGGTCATTATGCTAAGTGAAATGAGACAAAGACAAATACTGTATGATTTAACTTATATAGAGAATCTACAAACCAACAACAACAACAAAATCATAGAAAAAGAGATGAGATCTGTGGATATCAGAGGCAGGTGTCAGGGGAGGGAGAGTTGGGTGAAGGTGGTCAAAGACACTTCCAATTACAAGATAAATAAGTACTAGCAATGTCATATACAACATGATGGTATATTTGAAAGTTGTTAAGAGAGTGATTCCTAAGACTTCTAATCACCAGGAAAAATCTTATTATTATTGTTTTAATCTATATGAGATGATGGATGTTAACTAAATTTATTGTGCTAATCATTCACAATATATGTAAATCAAAGCATTATGCTGTAAAGTCAAACTTATGAAATGTATATTAATTATACCTCAGTAAAACTGGGGGGAAAATTAAATTTAAAACATTAAACGTTGGTAATATTGGTTTATGGGCTTTCTAGCCTGAAAGAGACTGTATCTTATGGCCCAATGGCTGTGTTCCGTGCCAACACATACCACATCCTTCTTAGGAACACTGCCACTGACAGCTCTTAGCCATTTATTTGAACTTAAAACCAAATTCATCTCAGGAACTAGGAACAAAACGTATCTTCATGTAGTTTCTATTATGAGGGAATTATGTTAAAACAAGTAGAAGAAAAGAGTGTTTATTAATAACTATTCTTTTGGTTTCCAATTAAAGAAAATAGTCACTTTGACAGACTTTGAATAGTTCTTCTCTATTCCTCCTTTTCAGAAGAGAAGCTGTTTTTCATCACAAAATCTTTGACACTTCAGAAAATTGTGAAATGGGGATAATGTTAGAACTTACCTTATAGTATTTTGTGAAAATTAATGAGGTGTAGAGAGATTAGAATATAAGTGTCAGGAAAGGTCATTTAGTATCAACAATAATGTATGTGTTACAGTTAAGTACCAAACAAAGTTATATATATATTAAGGAACATTATATGTTAACATCTAATTAAGAAACTATCTTAAGATTATTAATGTGGGAGGAAGTATTTTATGTAATTAGACAGCAAAAAGGCTGTTGTAAAATTCATTTATTCAACAAATATTTTATAAAGTCTTACTATGTGTAAGGGGAGCTTATGCAATTTTTTGACATTAATATAATATTTTTGCTGTAACTTTCAGTTCAGAAATATTCAGTTATTGAGGATTTTCTATCCCTAGTCATAATTTAATTGTGTTCATAATTTTATTAAATTTATCTGTTGGCTTGTGCATGTGTTTACATATGTTTATTCAGCTACACCTTGATTATTTTTTAAATTTTCAGGGTGATTGCTTAACACATGAATATATGAGTTGCTAAATTGTAAGTAGGGATCATCTACACTTGACATTAATCTGAGAGACCAGATCTCCTACACTGATGTATTCATTCTTATCAGTTAATTGCAAGCACATTCATGTAAGACAGGGTGAGTTCAGGTTCCTCTTCTAGTGATATTCAAGCCCGTGTCACAAATTCTTTATCAAAAAGATACGGTTAGGGGCCGGTCGAGTGGCGCGGTGGTTAAGCGCTGGCTTGGGAAGCCAGCGGCCCCAGTTCAGGTCCCACATGTGAGTGCCAGTGACACTGCCCTCAAAAAAAAAAAAAAAGATACGGTTGGCAGTAACACTCTACCTGTGGTAGACGTCTGTAGTTTTTATCTGTTCAGCACCCATTCCTCCTCTTTCTGATAACAGCACATTAACCATCTCTCTTTGGGTAACCATTCTTCAACTATTCACAGTCCACATGATTTGAATATGGTTTACCCCAGCTGCAGGACCAGGGATGAGAACCAGTCCATCAATCAGAGCAAGTGATAGGTGGATGGTGGAACTATGATCCAAGACCCCACAGTGTTCTATCTTGTAGTTTGTAGTTTTGGCGGAGTCACTAAACTGCTAATCTTCTCAGGGTTCCTAAACTTAAATCATAGGACGGTAGCCGATGGTCATTATTTGAACGTTGAAAACCAGCGTGCATAAAATACAGTTACAAGATGAAGTAGTTTAATTAAGCCTCTGAATTCACGTGTCCTCAAAGCTGAACGTCCTTGACTTGTTCAGTTACATGACCTAATATTCACTTTAGCTTGTTTGAGTTTGTTTTTTGTCACTTTCAACCTCAAGAAACTGAACAATACACTACTGAGTAATACACTTCGAAGAATTAAATGAGTAATTGTTGGTGTCTATAGCAGAGTGAGCAAGCTAGTAAGCAACTACTCAATAAATATGAGCTATGAATAATAATTGCAATTATAATCTGTCCATTACAGAGTGCTTCATACAAGTTAGGTAAATGCACTAAGCTGGAAAAACAATAAAAATAAGAGTAATAGTTCCTTATAGAATTAGCAAATGGAGATGTTTCCAAAGGGGGTGGAAACAAAAAGCAAGGCACTGCAACTGGCTTTAGATGTGTAGAAGTAAAGAGAGACTAAGTCTGCCTGAGGCTGGAGACAGCTGCAGCTTTTCAATACCTTCATATGCCCAAATCCTCTGTTGGAGGCCCCTTGACATAATACAAAGCAGATTAAAATGTACCTTTCCCATATCAGTTTTAACTTTGTACAATTTTAGACATATTAAATTTTATAAACTTTTAATTAATCAATTAATTTCAGCATTGCCATTTGCTTTTTAAATATGGAGCCACTATATACATTTTTGAGAATTCCAACATTTTTTTATAGGGCCTCACAATGCTTGTAAACCCTAGACTCTCTAACGTGGGCATCTTATAGATAAATAATCTTGGCAAAAGGGTATCAGGAAAGGACTCAATGTTGTGACGTACATTTTGGGAAACTCCATTTTACACATTGGATTACCTACCTTTAGCCATCTCTCAATGGGTACCCTTAAGACAGAAAGATTTTGAAAAATTATTCTTTGGGAGCTTCAGTGTCACTGTTCATACAGCACTTTTGCTTATTTACTTACATTGATAAGCACACCTCTCCTCCCCTTCAGGCCTTGAGAAGCAGTAGGTAAAAAGACTTTTCTCCCACTCTGTCCTTCCATAGCCTAAGGGATGTGGTGTTCCATTACTGCTGAGACCGTGCGTGAATGGAGTTAGTATCTCCATCATGTCAGAGCTCAGGTAATGTCCTTGTCTAATAATTTCATCTCCATTTAGAGCATCAGTAATTTCATTTTGTACTTGGAAGCGCACTTTGTCTACTCTTGAGGATCGATTAATTTGAGGTGGTGCTAAAAGGTGGACTCTTTCAAAAGGTGTCCAGTAACTCCAGCTCTCAGAATTTCCCACTGGTCATTTGATTGGAAAATCCAATCTCTGTTGGGCTCAGAGATCCTTTGTCTGGACTTAGATTTTATTTCTGTTATATGAACTCAGTGGGTGAGATAAACTAAAGATTTAAATGTAGAGGAGTTTTATTTATAAAGTCACACAGTTATCTCGAAGGGCCTGAGTCCATTAATATTTTCTTATAAACTATGTAATCATATAGCTACTTAATATCTGCTTCTGTTTCATCATACATAAAATAGGGATAATAATAGTTAACATTTTATAGGCATATTGTGAAGATTATATATGTTCATATATATAAAACACTTGGAAGAGCATCTGACATATTGATACTATTTTATTATTATTATTACATATTTTATTTTTAGTTAAAAATTACATGGATTTATATGTCATCAGGATGATTGTGGTTAAGAATTTTATGGAAAGTCTGGTTTAATGTTAGTGCCACCTGCTGAAGGAGAAACAGTGGGCATAGAATTCACATTTCTAATTCTGCAGAGTAAAACCTCATTAGGCCATAAGCCGATAGTTTGGAATTTATGGTAATTCAGGAGTAATTTTATTTTCCAGTATCTGTGAAGAAAGGTTTGCCAGACAAAACAATAAAAAGGATTTTTGACCAGCATAAGAGGAAAAAGTATTTGATAAAGTTATACTCTAGGAATATTTTTTAGCGCTTGAAAATAAATAAAAGTGCATTCATATATGAGACACACGGAGACGTTACTTTATTTATTTATTTTTGAGGGCAGTGTCACTGGCCCTCATATGTGGGACTGAACCGGAGCCGCTGGCTTCGTAAGCCAGCGCTTAACCACCGTGCCACTCGGCCAGCCTGAGATGTTACTTTAAAATGGTTCTTATTTGGTTCAGGAAGCCAGACACTTGGCAACATTTTATGAGTAATTAGTAAGTCTCTGCGATAGTATGTACTAGAATTAATAAACATTTTCTCTCGCTATATTATTTGACTTTCTTCCTACTCTTTAATATTAGGGAAATTTCTGCACACTATTTAACAAGACCCCAATCAATATGCAAAGCTAAGGTATCTATTCATTTTTTAAAAGAATAATAAATACAAATGTTGAAATGATTTATATGTTAAGTAGGCAACCACATTCCATGAGAACCTCCTCCCAAACCGTCTTTGTTGATGCTTCACCAACAGCAGGAGTTTGGGGAAGGTGACCTGGCACCTATGGGCATGTCCCATCCTGGTTCTTCAGCTGGCAAAAGGCTATGACATGGATTGCCATGTTATTTCCCCTCCCAGCTGAATTATGTGAGTTCCTAGAGAGGGAATGGGGGTGGGGGTGGGGGTGGCACAGAGGGACAGCGTGACTTACATTTTGAATATTATACCATGAGCCTGTAATATCTACTCAAAAATTTTAAAACTTTTTAAGGATTTAATACAGCTGACTAGTCCTTTCAAAAAAAAAAAAAATATCCGGGCCGGCTGAGTGGCGCGGTGGTTGAGCGCTGGCTTGGGATGCCGGCGGCCCCGGTTCGGGTCCCACATGTGAGGGCCAGTGGCACTGCCCTCAAAAAAAAAAAATATATCCTCTTCTCTTGGCTTTGATTGCACCCCAGGAGTTCGCCTCCCACCTTGTGGGCCGGTCCTAATTTGCTTCTTCTGATGAGTGTAATTGTCCTTCACCGAAAGGTCTCATAGTCTATTCTGTTCACCCTACCTGGATAAGTCTCATATATTCCCATGATTTAAGTTGTTTTTACCCTTGGGATCCTCAAATGTATACTCATTCATTAAACAGATGTATAAGGTTTCTACTTTGGGCATTGAGTACTGGAATACAGCAGTTACAAAGCAGACAAGTTATTTTTTTTAACTTTCATTCCATGCGGGAAGATAGACATACAGTGGGTAAAATAAAATATATTAGGTAGCAATACATTCCATAGAGAAAAATTAGCACAGAGAAGGGAAATAAAAGTGTCAGGATGGAACATGAAAATTGTGTACTGGTGCCAGCTCACCCTTCAGTTCTGAGCGTCAAGCGCATATGTCAAAATGTCCAGTGCACCTTGAATGGCTAGCCTAGATAAGCACCTTAAACTTATCATGACCCAGACAGAATGTATTGTCCCCATCAACTTTCTTCTGCCACTACCACGGAGCTGTGCAAACCAGAAATGTATGAATCATCCTTGAATTCTTCTTTCTTGTTCCCAATATCCCATCTGTCACAAAGTTTAGCCAGTTCTCCCCCATAACTCCAGCCATTTTTCTCCCATCTTCGCTGTCACTATCCTAACTCAGACCAAAATCATCTCTCATCTGGATTCCTGTGATAACAGATCCCCTCCTCCAGTGTGATAAAACTCACTCATCTTGTCACTCCTCCACTTCAGCAGATCAGTGGTCCCAGATTGCTTCTGCCCAGCTTTCCAAGGGCATTACTCTTAGAGCCTGTCCTACTCTTGTCCTCTAGTCATCCTGTTCTGCCTTCATTCTTCATTCCTGCCATCCTCACTTTTGTCCAGGATGTTTGCACATACTGTTTCTTCTCCCTGGAACATTCTTCCCCAAACTCTTCATCAGGCTAACTCATCTTTTAGATCTCAATTGAAGAATCATTTCATCAGTCAAGCTTTACCCAAATCCTCAAACTGAGTTATTTGCGCTAATTATGAATTCCTAATAGCCTATTTTTCCCCACTTCACAGTACATGCTATATCTGTTATTACTACTATAATGGGTCTTTCCCATACTGGAATATAAACGCTAAGTGGATAAGGACCATGCCTGCCTTACAACACATCACTGGAGTGCTTATAATAAATGGTTGACATAGAATAGGTACTCAATATATATTTACTAAATGAATAGATACTATAGCAAAGACTAATAGCAGATGGCTAGTGACTGTTTTTACTTGGCATTTATTTGCGCCATACTCAGAGATGATTTTGAACCACGATCTCCTAAGAGTGCTTACATTTTGCCTTCTCATCCTACATCTGGAATCATGGAGGATGCTGTCTAACAACGGACACATCTGCAGTGTCTAGCAGTGCCCTCACGTGCACATGATTGTTCCAGTTTTTCCATTTCTAGGAAGCGTTCTCAGCAGCCTTCCAGAGAGATGTCCTAGTGTCGATTCTGCTGTACAGTTAGGAGCCACTTTAGGTATTAGTTCATCTCAGGTTTTACAACTAGTAGGAATCTCTCTTTAATTAAATAAGTTACACCTATTGGTAAGAGATATCCCTAAAGTGTTATCACATAAAGAAAATAAATACTCTTTTATCTTTTCTCCTTTTGCTTGCTGCTTAGGTCTTTAATACATTTTCTTCTTAACCTTACCTTAATTCCCTGTAATGGCTGATCCTCTCTTCTCATTAATCTATGATAATTCCACCAAATTTATGTCCACTTAATCTTTATAGATTAATGGTGTTAAAACTATGTTTGCTTTGCTACTATTCATTAAAAATTTGCTAATATTTACTAATCACATGCCAAATGCTGCAAGTATATCTATGTCATTCTACAATAATCCAATGGAGAAAGCATTATTGTTATTTTCATTTTTATGAGGAAACTAAGGTTTAGAGTGGTTAAGTGACCTGCCCATGTCACAAGGTTGCTAAGTATTTGAACTGAAATTTGAACCCAAAGGGAGATCTTTAGTTCTTTGAAACTCAGTTTGCATTGTGCTATTGTTTCACTTGCTGGGATGCAAGTTTCTCTTTTAACACGTTGCCTACCTCTCCCTTAATTTTCTGTACATAGTGGGCCTTTAATCAATACTGTTTAACCATTCGCTGGGTCATCACCATTTTCAGTGGATGACAGTATTTGTGGGTGTTTTTCCCGTTTACTGAATTTCACTCTTTCACCCCAAACTGCAGTGAGCCTAACTAGGAGGGGCCAACAGCGCAGAAAGATCAGCAGGGATAACTGAGGGTCAGAAGGAAAGCCCTGTTTTGAGGTTTTTTCCAGAGGAAGAGATGATTTCTAGGGTGTCCTACCTGGGGTACGAATTCTAACAATCTAATCTTTGTTTTCTCTTCAATACAATTAGCTTGTATAAAAGATTCCCATTGTATATAAGAGTTAAAAGGAAGAGGCAATTTTCCTTGGCCACAGGGACACATTTTGATTCCTGTAACTCCCAAGTAATTACAAATAGGAGAGTTACAGATTTCATCTCTCTCTCTCTCTCTCTCTCTCTCTCTCTCTCTCTCTCTCTCTCCCTCCCCCTCCCTCCCTCCCTCCCTCTCCCCCTCTCTTCCCTCTCCCCTCCCTCCCTCCCTCTCCCCTTTTCTTCCCTCTCCCCTCCCTCCCTCCCTCTCCCCCTCTCTTCCCTCTCCTCCCTCCCTCCCTCCCTCTCCCCTTTTCTTCCCTCTCCCTCCCTCCCTCCCTCTCCCCCTCTCTTCCCTCTCCCCTCCCCTCCTCCTTCTTCCTCTCCTCTTCCATCTCTCTCTTCCAGGACTCCTATAAGCCTCCGCAGCCCGTTCTGGAGTTCTGTTTAGGTGCTGTTTTCCGTCTCTGATCCAGCAACACCCTTACTCAGTGCAGCCACACAGCTCTCTGTCCTGCTCCCCTTCCATCCCAGGGGACCTGTCAGCTTCCCGCATCGCGGTCCTCCTGCCTCCACACGTGCCTCCCTTGGAGTCATCACCCCAAGCTGCCCCAGAATGAACCTCTGACCTAGGTGGGGGAGGCTGTCAATAGGTAAATGGGTCAAGAGTGCAGCTCGGACCAGGCCCCTGAGGAGTCCTGGGTGCTGCGGAGACCGCAAGCCTCCAGAGGGACACCAGCCCAAGGCCGCCTACCCCGGCGACCTGCGCCACCTCCTTAGACACAGACTGGGCAGCCTGGGGTGGAGTGCGCCCTGCTCCCCCTGCAGCAGCCGAGGGCTCCGAGGGCCCAGGGACCGTGCTCCGCGGCAGCGCGCAGCCTGCAGCCGGCCAGGTCCTGGAGCTGGCAGTCAAGGCAGTCTAGTCTAGGGGTTAGGGAGGCTGGCTTTGGAGTCCAATCCTGCTTCCACCTCTAACCACTTGGGTGACCTTGGGCAAGTCCCTTAGCTTCAGCGCGCCAGTTTCTAAACCCTTAATGTGGGGAAATGGAAGTGAAAGCTAAAGTGGAATTGTAAGAATTCATTAACGAAGCACTCCTGGCACGTAGTGGGCGCTCAGGTCATGGTAAGGACGACGGGTAGAAGGAGTTAGACCTTAGGCGTTGGGGTCCAGAATGTAGGTGTGAGCTCCGACTTTCCCCGTTATGCCCCGAGGAGTGGGGGAGGGGTAGTGAGCAGACCTGCCCTGCACCCCCTCCTCCCACGTTGCGAGATACACTCGCGGGTGCCCCGGGAGCCATTGGTCCCCGGCTCCTTCAGACAGTCCCGCTGCCCCGAGCCCGGGGGCACCTCCGGGCTTCGGCGGCACGTCGTTCCCTCGGGCCGAGACGAGATTCCCTCCGCGAACTCCCTCCCTCCCTCCCTCTGCAGCCCCCGAGCGCGCCCTGTCTCCTCTGGGTCCCCACGGCCGGCGAGCTCGAGCCAGCCTCCGGCGGGAGGCAAGAGGCAGCCGCAGGGCGTGCGGGTCCCCACCAGCCCCGGAGAAGAGAGCGAAGGCGAGGTGGCGAGGAGCGCACGGGAGACCGCGGTGCCCAGGGCGGCCCCTGCGCCCCTGCCTCGGTTTGCCTGCCTCCTAGGGGCTGCTCTGGCTGTTCCAATTCCGAGGAGCGGCCCCTGAATAAAGCAGGTGGCCCTCCCCGCCACGCGCCCTCCCAGCTGCGGTGCGGGCAAGGGCGGGGGGCGCAGCTCCCCACGCGGCGGAGTGGGCGGCGAGTGCAGGCCCGCGAGGTACGGAGGAGCGGGCGGCGGGGCGGGCAGGCGCGCGCGCGCGTGTGTGTGTGTGTGTGCGTGCGTGTGTGTGTGTGTGTGTGTGTGTTCACGTGCGCGGGTGTGCGCCTGCTTTGAGGGGGCGTGGGGACCCGCCACGCGCATCCCATTCGGCCACCTGCCCTACCTGCCCCGTGGCGCCGCCCAAGCCCTCTGGCTCCCCGCACCCACGGCGCTTGCCCCGCACATCCCCCAGCCACCCCCCGCCCCGCCCCACATCCTATCACCCCCCCCCCCAGATCCAAACCTCACCCTCCCTACTAATAATCTCCCACTGCAGAATCAGACTGAAACCTGGAGGGACAGCCTTGCCTTTCTGCTCCCCCCTCGCCTCCCCCACCTCCTCCTGCTATAAATAATCCGGACTCGCGGGTCAGGCACGTCACACGGCGAGAACCGGGACCCCGAGGTTTTCTGCTCTGGGAATAGGGAGCAAAGGGTGAGGAGCAGGAGAAAGAAATTGCTCATTGAGTAGTGAAGAAAGGCTTGCGCCTGGATGCCCAAGACCGAGCAGCGTTGTATTCTCTTCTTTTTTCTGGCTTCCTGTTTTAATTTTTCGGTGTCTTTTTATTCCCCACGCCCCCCTCCCCCTGCCCCAAATCCAACGGATTGCTCAGCACTCCTCCCATTGGTTTATTTTATCTTCCTCCTTCAACTCCTGCTCCCACCACCGCTTCTCCCCCCCCCCTCCGCGCTGCACAACCCCCACCTCCAGCACCCATCTTTCCCTAGGCAGGGGTTGCTATTTGCTGAGGAAATAAAGTTCAAACTCCTCTCCCAGTCCGCTTGCTGAGACCAGAACTGGTCTCTCAGGCACCCGTCTTCCTCCGCTCACCCTGCACACCTGCTATCTCTTAAATTTCTAACCTGGTTTTGCACATCTAAGAGGACACACACACACACACACACACACACACACACACACCCTAAAACCCGCGAGGTGCAAAACTGCCTCCTGTAACTACCAAAACTTAACCAGCCACTCCAGTTGATTTTGTTTTAATGAAAGGACAACAAAAATTTTTACTGAGTCCTGGGTGACTTTTTTTTATAGTATTCAAATATATATATATTATACATGTATATGTTTTCCCTTTTCCCCCTTTAATGTCTTTTTTTTTTTTCCCCCTTTGCAAGAAAATCTGCTTGGTCCCAGGCAGCCGCTGCTGCTCCTTTGATGTTTTGGTACGCCGTGCGCATGCGCCTCACATTAGAATTACTGCACTGGGCAGACTAAGTTGGATCTCCTCTCTTCAGTGAAACCCTCAATCCCATCAAAAACTAAAGGGATGTGGAGAGTCCGGAAAAAGGGCTACTTTGGGATTTGGTCACTCCCCTTAATAATCGCCGCTGTCTGTGCACAGAGGTAAGTGTGTCCAACGTTTTCTCTTTTTCGTTTCTCACTTTGAAGGGCTCTGCCTGCATACCTCTGTGAGCCGGGATCTGTAGTGAGGATCAGATAGATGCTGAAGACGCTGTGCTTGCTGCCTGACTGATGCCTGTTTATTGTCTTTTCTTTCTTTAGTGTCAATGACCCTAGTAACATGTCCCTGGTTAAAGAGACGGTGGACAGACTCCTGAAAGGCTATGACATACGTCTGAGACCAGATTTTGGAGGTAATGGGGTTGCCTTGGAAATAAGAAACAGCCCCGCTCCAGCCTGTCTTTTTATAAGCTGTCTTTGGAGCTTTGCGTTCGCTGCCTCCCTTTTCCCTCATCGTGGTGCTTGTGGTGTATTGAATGAGTCTCTGTGTTACCATTTTGAGAAACTGAGCCAAACTTAAGGTGATTGGCTATTATCCAGCACTTAGATGTGAGACCCTCTTAGTGTATATTAGTGATTGCTGTTACAGATCCTTTGCTTCACTGCTTTTGCCTCATTCAGATATAGATCTTTTAAGTTTAGTTAATGGTGTGCCCAGAGAACCTGGCTTAATGAAGGCAGCCGTGAGCATGTTTGAGGACAAGATGTGCAGACAATTGGTTGAGAAGTGGCATTAACCCCCTGTGCCCGCCTACTTTGGAAGAGTTCTGGCTATGGTTTAAAGTGACTGGTGTCTGGATATTATCCAGCCCCTGCATGGGACTGTGGGAAGGAGGACGGGGGCTGAGGGGCTTGGAGGGTAGGAAGGGTGGAAAGGCGGGGGGAAAGCTTCAGGGACCTCTCTCGCTGAAGCTTTAGACACCCCTGGTGTGTCCATTTAATTTTGCTTCAGAGTCATATGAAGCTCAAAGAGTTAAAACCTGCATAAAGACGCAGGCGATGGGGTGGGAGAGTGGAATGATGAGGAGGGGGTTTCAACACAATATATTACATTCTTTGGGGCTAGAGTGGTTCCTGTGTTTTGGTGAGTTGTGTGTGCTTGTGAGCTGAGACATATATAGATGTCTCCCATGAGGACATGTGTGTGCATGTTCAATACAGCATTTCATAGAGGAGCACCTGCCACCCTTTTTTAGAAAGGAGTAGGGGACTTAAGAATTTGAGAATGAACAGTGGGGAGGAACTTGGGGCAGAGTGTCCCATGACCAGGGACAACTCTTGCTAAGAATGAATGAAGTTCTGAGAAATCACGTGGCTGGCCATCTTGGTTTGCAGGTCCGCCTGTGGCCGTGGGAATGAATATTGACATTGCCAGCATTGATATGGTTTCTGAAGTCAATATGGTGAGTACTGAGGTTTATGGTTGGGTCTCTGCAGATCTTCATTTGGGGATGGGGAAAAGGGAGTCAGCCAGTGGGAGTGGGATGGGTCTGACTATGTGTATGAAGTGGGAGTGAGGGCAAGGCGTTTTACTTTGGGGTGCATCGTATTTGTGATTTCAGAGCCAGCTCTTTCTGGTCCCTAAGGATTTTCTTTTTTTCCAATTTGGCTTTAATACTTGGGACTTGGCATAAAGCAAGTCAAATGCATCACACATTCACATTCAAAACACAGCCACATGCAGGAGACCTTGTGCAGAAGCCACATTTCCTAAAGTTCAATGGGAAACCCCTTACATCAAGTGATTTTTCTGGCTTGGGGTGAGGTCAGGGAAAGAGAGGACAGTTCTGATTTGACATATAACAGAGAATGTAACCTACAAATTAAACTGTAGCAAAGAGGCTGAATAAACGACCCAGTGATACTCATGTCCACTTGTTGCTCTCAGAGAGGTCCTCTTTATAGTTGATGGCAAGCACCGCCCCCAATTGCTCACCAGTTCCTTTAAGCCTCCAGACCACCAAAACAAATAAAATAAAATTGGCCATCCTTGTTTTCAAACAGGGAACTCAGACCTTTGTGTCATCTCCTATCATTTCTGCAATGCTATTCACCGCATGTGCGAAGCTTTTACAATTTATGGGTAACAGCACTCCTTACTGGCTACCTCCCTGGACTCCGGGCAAGGGCTAAGAGAAAAAGCCTCCGTGTTACCAACCGGGGAACACTTGTGGGGGGTTTGTTTCACGCTGGCGTGCCCCCTGCTGTCCATGTCGGGGCACTGCAGGCATACTCGACAGATCAGTGTCCCAGATACCCACACTTGGGCCATATCTCCAGTGACTATTTGTTTTTGAAGTTTTCCCCTTTGGAAAAGGCCCCCTAGAAGGCCGCATTTGAGTGTAAGATCCCAGTGTCACTTTCAGTTCTAATAGCACACAGCACATTTCTCAGAAGATTGTGTTGTGCCATGGTTCTGCCTCGAAATGCACTGCACTGTTAAAGAAGAGGGCGTGGTATGTAAAGTTTAATGCAAAACACTTGTGAGCCAACCATCAGGACTTGAAAGTTAGGACACTGACTAACTCAAGAGAGCCGAAGAGCTCTGTAGTGGACACGCTCTCAACATACATTCCCAGAATTAAAATAAGAGGAAGCTCAAATAACCAGTTTTGTCCCCTTATACACTGTCCAAATATAGGTGATAATCCTGAGGTATCACAAGATTATGAAACATTTTGCAACTACTGGAGGGAATATTGAGCTCTTTCAATAATGTTTTAATGACATGTGTCTTCTTACTTTCCAATCATTGCTCAAGTTTTTACCATATAGGATATAAACAGAGATTAGAGACAATATTGGATGATTCAGAACCACAGATTTTCTATACATTCTGAAAATCCCCTGTGTGGATAGAGAGTATTTCTTTCTTGGGATACTATTTAATTTCTCAGGTATATAATACTCACTTCTATGGGATTTCAGAGGTCTTTCATCGGTTTATACTTTGAGTTTTACCATTAAAAAAAATTTTAAGGTATTTCAATGTGGCTACCCCCTAAATCCCAATTACTTGAGTAGACATTGTGTTCCTAAAAACAGTGACACAGAAATCAGGTGTGCTTCAGTGTGCCCCACACATGATTGAATTAGACTCATCTATTTTTCATTTTTATTTATTTATGCTCTTTTCTCCCCCCAAATTTTATGTTACTATTTTTCCTTTTAGAGTGTCACAAAATGGGTTTTTATAGAAAAGTTAAGAAATATTTAGAATCCAAAGAGACAATGATGAGATGATTAGAAGTTGCTGCAATAGATTAGCTAATAACATAGATGTATTAGATTCCAAATTGTTTAGAGCAGTTGAGGGCTGTGTTTGTTTGTTTTTTTTCTTCTTCAGTTTTATTCATGTTTGACCCCGCATGCAACATTTTGGAGAGGTGTCTGAATTGGACATAGTACCAAGACTTGCTAGTCAAAATATAGACCCAGCTAAGGCCAAGTGTCATCTCCTAAGGTTATTTACTGTTGCTGAAAAATCATGGGATGCTGAAAGTGTAAAAACAAATGTCAGGCTGTAAATAGGACAGTAGGGTAGCATTAATGAGTAGAGCCAAGTGTTAAAAACCCCATGCTCGATTCCTTTCTTAGCCTAATGCTGACACAAGGGGACTTGTCCCAACACATTTTTACTTGTTGTAAAATAAACACTTATTTCAGATAGCAATCTTAGTGCCCTTAAGTTAATCCTTCAAAAAAACATTTTGTGATATTGCTATTTTATTTAAACACTGGTCTTTGATTTGAAGCAACAGATGGGAAATTTCATCACTGGTGTCTAAATAAAACAAGATATTTTGGGGTATCTTGCCCCCTGTAGACAGGTCTTAAAGGATTAGGATTTTTGATTAGATTCAGTTTTGAAAGAATTGTTGATTGATTATTTAATAAAACCTCAAAATTGATTAACCTACTTGTTTCTACCTTATTATTCTTTGTGGCCTGCAACCTCTCTTCTTTGTAACTTTTATTATAGCCAATCTTCCTTTAAAGAATGGTAGGCACCAGACCATTTAAATTGTCATTGACTCATTTGTACCAATAGCAAAAGGCCCTTGTCTGTGTGGTCATCCTGGTAAATGGCAGTGCTCGAAAAACCCTGAACTGAGTCAAGCGTCTTGGATGCTTGTTCTGTTTCTGCTGCTCAGCCATCCTGAGGGAATGACTCACCTGTTAAAGGGGAGTGAGTGGTAGTCCTACGTTTACCTATCTCAAGTGGCCACCAGAATTAATGAAATGATATCTGTGGAAGGTGCTGATGCTCTATGAACATAGCTTATATGTAGAAGACTGAATACAGGCTGTCACTCAAGAGACCCAGTGTCCACTCCAGCTGCTACCCTAAGTGCGGTTGGGTCAGCAATTGGCATTAGCAAGTCTCAGTTTCCTTATGTTTCAAAGGAGAGGGGGAATGTTAAGTTGATTTCCAACTGAAAGTTACATGTGTCTCTGGTTTGGTTTATTATAATAGCTCTGTTGGGTACAAAAAAGTTTTAGGAAACTTGGAAATCCAGCACAGACTAAGGAAAATTCGGAATTCCTAAGTGGCATGCAGTTGTGAGTTCTTCCTCAGCGGGTGATGGTGTTACCTTACTCAGCCATGTGACTCAGGTGACTGGTTCAATGGAGGATCTTTGGGAGAACGTGATCTCAATTAGAGTGCTCCTGAGCAGAACGCTTGGCTTTAGAATGAAATATTTTTAGATGTCTTGGTTAAATTGGCAGGAATCTCTTTGTTAAGATTCTTGAGGAAAAGTGCATTTTAAGATCTAAAATTGGCTCTGAGGGCTATGGACTGAAATAGATTTCTCTTCATTTAAAACATATTCTTCTCCATCTTGAAACAACACATTTGCCAACCAAAGAGTAAAGCAATATTTCACTTTTGAGGAAAGCGTTCTAGTAAACACATACACAAATTACCTTTTTATGGGATGGCGAATGGAGAAAAGTACTGCCTTAAAAAAGAAACAAAACAGATGTTTTCTTGTATCACCAGCTGCAAAGTTTAAAATTCAGTTTAACACAAATACTTATTTAGCAGCTACTATGATGCAACCATGTCTTAGGCCTTACGAACAGAGCAGTGAACAATACCAACTTATCCCCTGACCTCATGAAATGTAGCATATAGGTGTTCACTAGTCTTAGTTTTACTGCAGGCTTTTACTTAGTTTACATATTCTCCTTTCCCTAAAACTTCTTCTGAATATCCAGTGAATACCTAGTGGCCCGTGTCTCCCCTGGGTTTCTTCATCTCATATTGACTCAACTACATCATCCACTTGTTAGTTGATATTTTTAGTCGCCTTATATGTTACATATTCTGTCTTCCTAATTCATGTTTATAAAATATATGTAGACAAAATTATTGTATCTCTCTCCATGTGGTTTTGACTGTATACAATTGTTTATTGGATATTTGATTCCTGGTGAATGCCACAAATATTGAGAGAAGTACTTGTTTTACGGCAGTAATTTGTTATTATTCACAGACACTATACCATATATTTGGAGAAACAGCATAAAATCATAGTTCTAAATTTCAAGGCATTCACTGTTTAAACCAACAAATATAGAAAGAATCACAATATACGGTCATAAGTGCTTTGAAAGAGAAAAGATATAAGGAATATATTTTGAAAGAGAAAATATATAGGGAATATTGGAAGAGAAAATATGTAGGGAATTTTGGAAATATAGAATACTGAGATATAACATAGAAATTTGGTAGCTGAAGATGGGAGTTAGAAGTCTATGGATATGTTTTAGGCAGAATGATGGCGTATAGAATGAGACAAAGAAAACTAAGTGAGGTTACAGATTTGCACGTCGCTGAAAATGGCTGGAATTGGGAGTGGGAGTCAGGATATGAGAGTTGGCATTGAGGTCATAGGCGGTGATCAGATTATGAAGACAACTTTTGTGGTTTGCTGAAGAGTTCGAATTTTGTGACCCATGAAAGGATGGAAATAGGAGAATCACAGGAACAGATTTGCACTTCAGGAAGATGCTTCTGAAGTGTGGAAGGTGAATTGAAGTGGATGGAGTGAGACCTAAGGTTGGGAATAAGATGAAAACCCACTGCAAAAACCCAGGCAGGATCGATGAACTAGGGCAGGGATGTAAAGGAGAAATTATACAATCAGGGCATTTACAAGGTAGAAGTGACAGGACTTGGTGAACCCCAGGCTTCTCATGTGCCGTTTATTGATACACAGAACATAGCAAAAACAGCTGAGCTGAAAAGGGAGAGGTGGGGATGAGGCATGTGGACAGACACTGAATTCAGCCTGGGAAATGGTGACTTCTCTATACACATGGAACCTCCAAAAGCCTAGAGTTAAGTAAGGAGTCATGACCAGACAGATGAACTTGGACATGTCAGCATGTAGGTGGTACTACTTATTATAACTGTATGAATGAATACAATTAAAAAACAGAATGTGATAAGACAGTTAAAAATGGAGATCTGGTGAGCACTGGTGGAACTGAAAAGGCTCCCACTAAGGAGATGAATAGGTAGCGAAGCAGCAGTCAGAGAGTTAGCATGCGAACCTGCAGATAATAGTGTCTTCAAAGCTGAGGCACAAAAGAGTTTCAAAAAAAGGGAATGGTCAGCTGTACCATATTAAACAGAAATGGTAACATGCACAGCTGAAAGCCTTTTCATATTGGGGCATAAAAGATCAGGCTGTGGGGCAGGAAGCAAAGCCACCAGCGATGGCTTCAGGTGCAGAAGGCAACATGGCCGCCCTCTTGGAGTTAAGGAGTGCTTTTATATATTATGTTTTGGAGAAGAAGGATGTAAGTTTTGAAACAATTTATATTGGCTGCAGATAAGAGGGGGTTAGGATAAAGTGAAGCATGGACAGTTCTTTGATCAGAGCACATCAGTAAGGAAGAAATGGTTACTGCTTTCCGTTGATTACAGGCAACAGCCTTGAAAGTCCCTGTGTATATGGGTTGCGGTGGCCCATCTAGTAGAAGCCTGGATGTGGACTCAGATCTTCAACATGCATTCAGGAATGTGAGCAGCCTTTTGTCAGCTGGCCACCAGTTCGTAACAGTTGTCTCTTTCTCTCACTCTCTGGCCCACTGTAATTTACTTTAGGACATTTCAGAGTTTTTGTTTTTTCTCGTGAGTCAGGTGCCACCAGGATTAATTGAAATAAGTTCTGAGACATGTCTCCTGGATAGAGTAACGGAGATCATTGGCAAATGTAGCAAAAGGAGTTTTAGTGGTTGAAGCCACACTTTTGAAAAGTTTGGATCTGAAGTGAAGTGGGGAGAGGGTAATTGATGAAAGGAGCCATATAATTTGGAGAGGAGTTTCTTTGAGAAGGGCTTACGTTGCACATGCAAAGTGGGAAGTGATCTGGGGCGGCGGAGAGGAAGCTAAAGCCTTGCTTGAATGAAGACATCTGTATTCTGTGACATAGGAGGCACTTTCTGTTGAGATTAGAGGAGGTTCAAATAGGCGGCTGTGGAGAATGGGTAAGTGAGGTTCCTGGGGACACACGGAAGGATATCCAAGCAGCACAAAGCCTGGTGAAAGGGGTGTGAGCACTCACTGAACACAGGTAGGCCCAGCTCTAAATAAGTAATGCTTAGGAAGCTCTCCTACTCTGTTTAGCGAGCTACTATGTTCTTTCCTTTTCCTTCTCCTCCTTCCCCTTCGCTTCTCCTTCTCCTTCTCCTCTTATACAGTGCCCAGCATTTTCTACCATCACCCTAATACTAATAAAATACAATGATTATAGCTATTGCTTACTGAGTCCATAACTTGGGCAGGTATCATACTGATATGCATTATCTCATCTATTCCTTCTGTAAAAAGAGTGAGGTGGGTACTATCGACCTATTCCAAAAGAGGAGCCTGAGGACCAGAGAAGTTAAGTGACTTGATCAAGGTCACACAGCTAATGACTGACGTCACGTTCTTCAGCCTTAGCCATCCCACTAGACTGCAATTTTAAATGTAACAAGGCCTCATTTAAAAAACAAATAATTTCCATTCCTTTAGGATCCTGTTTTGTTGTTGTTATTGTTTGTTTTTATTATTTTTTATTAGATACACTATTCATAAGATGGTACTGTTACTCCCCATTCTTTTCACCTTGAAAAATATATCTTAATTTCATTAAAATGATTTTTTCAAGTAGGTATTTTACTCAGTGTGTATTAAATGGTCCTCGTTCTTGAGAAACTTATATTTTACATTACATCTGTTGAGCACAATTTAAACTAAGCAATAAAGGAAGTTTAGGATCTTGGAGAGTCAAGGATGTCAGTTATGTCATAATTTCTTTCATCATGAATGTTTACCATTTAGCTTGTTTAAGAATTATTCTATTGTTGTAGCAGAATCTCTCAGATAACCATTAAGACCAATAATTGTCACTAGATGTTGGCTGCTACGTTGTCAAGAGCTGTACGCTGTTAGTGGTTTGAGGCTGTGGGCAGACATTGTGTGACAAGACTGTACCCTCTCTCTTTTTTTAAGAATTAACTTTCAATCAAACTTTTATTTCCCATTGAGAACACATTTTTTTGAGATTTCTGATAAATTGTTCCTGCCAATAATTTTCTTCAAGGTGGTTGAGATTTTTTTCTTCTCAGATCTTTCCTCCCTCCGTCCCATATAATGTAAATGAGATTTGCTATAAAGATTACATCTATTTGAAAACAACTATGCCACTTGATATTGAAAGTTTATAAATCGAGTTTTCTTGGTTCACTCTTAGGGCCAATTATTTGCTCTTGCTTTGTGGGTACTCCGAACAATGCCTTTGATTGAATGTGACATGAAATCAAGTTCTGATAAGGATTTACTCTGCCAGAGAAGAGAGTCGAAGGAAGTACCTCAAGTTTTGTACTTTCAAAGTGTGTCATGTGCTTCAGTGTGCTTTCCCCTGCCCCCGCCAAGTGATCCAGTGATCATGGGAATTCCTATAAAAATGTAATCCGAGAAAGTGTTTTGTTTTGTTGTTAAGCATTGGGGAGAGGAACTTAATTCTAGGGGGCGGGCACTGACGTTTTCATGATCGTTCCGTAACTGCTTTTCTTCACCTCAGCACTGTTGCCATTTGAGAACAGATAACTCTGTGTTCTGGGGGCGCTCCTCTCCATTGTAGGATGTTTAGCAGCGTCCCTGGCCTCTACCCACTAGATGCAAGAGGTACCCCCACAGCTATGAAAACCAAAAATGTCTCAGAAATGGCCAGATGTGCCAGATGTGAAATTGTCCCCAGCTGAGAAACAGGTAAAAAGAATGGCGGAGTTCTTTTTGTCTCTAAACCGGTAGAGAAAAGGAGATTTTTCTCATTGAGTGATAGATTTTGTGGTTGATTGCCATTTTCATTCTTGTATACTGGTACATTGTGACCAAACCAATTTTAAAATACCAACAAAAATCAAAGGCAAAAATTGTCCACATCCCAAACACTTCATTAAAACAGTGTTTTAATTTTTCTATGTTTCCTTCTAGTTCTTGTCTATTTGCTTATTCATGTTTTACACATTGACCTTATTATAATTTTGTAGAGAATTTTATAGTCTATATTTTTACTTAGCAGACCATGAGTATTTTCAGCTTTATGTTTTCTTTAAAAAAAATCTACACACCAATGAAAACTGATGTGTTCTTTCATGTGTTTTCCACTATCTTACTAATATATTTAAACATATGAGTATATTGGAATTTTCTTTTTTATTCATTGTATATTTTGTTGTAAAAGGATTTCAAAAACACATTTAATAGATTATTAGTCTTAATTCTAGCTATAGATTATTTGAAAATAAACATATTTACTTATACAGCATTAACTATAATTTACAAATCATAGACAAAATAGAAAACTAGATTTAAAAAAGCATATAAATGGAATTTTTTTAAAGTTTTGTATATCAATTTGACTCACATTTACACAGCTACTCTTTACTCTGTTTCTATCCTGATATTACCAAGTTTTTCCAAAATCAATTTACATTTTTGGACCACATAAAAATTACTTTGAATCAGGTGGTTAAAAGAGAAATAAGAAAGTAGATGGCTTTGAGTTTTTAAAAGATACAAACATATATTTGCAAATATGTTTTGTTAAACAAGAAGAGAAATAGGTTTGCATTATCCTGTCCTTATTTATATGGAAAAATATGGGGGTGTCTCCAGCCCATTGGCTCTAGCTGATACTCATTTTGTTAGCATTCCATCTGTATTTTTGCTGCCAAGTCGCTTTTTCTTTGCTCTATAATTTGGCACCTACCACCCACTTACCTGCCAAGAGGTCTTAACTTAGAAGCAATTGTTTGGGCAATTGAAGATGAAATAACTTCTCTCCTCACACAATGGCAACAATTTAATGAAGTTTTTGGGCAAATCTACATATATCTTAGAACAGTGATAGAGGAATAAGCCATGGAGGAAGATCAGAGATTTTGAAGTGTGCAAAAACGTGGTCAGTGCCTGCATGCACCCCCAGTGCCTGGCACGAAGCCTGACAGTTACTAGATGTTCAACAATATGCATTGAATGGATTTGTTGGATGAGTAAATGAGGGGCTACCAGTAAGTATTTATCAAGTGCTAACATAACCAGCACAGTGCCAGTTAGGTATGTTGTGAGAGGATATGAAATGGGTTTTACATTTGGGCTACAAGTTGAGAAGGATTAATCTTGATTCCCTGAGTAGGGAGGTGAGGGTTGATGGAGAGAAGGGTATTCAGATGGTGGGAGAAGGGAGGGGTATATCCCTTAGAGGAGTCAAAATAAAAGGTTGAGAACCAGGTTTTCACAGTGATTCTCAGACTTTGCTGTGCAATAGAATAATCTAAGTCTAGTGTTAATATTCGTCTTCTCAGGGCCAATGTCCAGAGTCTGATTCAGGTCTGGGAGGGGTTTAGGAACCAGCATGTTTGAAAGTCTTCACATTGGTTTAGAGTTTTGAATTTCCATGAAAATAAGAATACAATGACTAGTGGAAAATTAAAGGCTGTTTTACTCTGCATATTTTTCTGATAATGAGAAAAATATTGAATAGGAGGGCTGGTAATATAGATAATTCAACGGTGATTCCCGTTTTCTATCAAAACAGTCCCATTTATTCTGACCTTCCAGCCTCTAAAGTATCGATATAGAAAAAATAATGTTTTAGAGTGTGCTGTTCATCCTATCCATGATGGAGTATTTGTTTTAAAATAATTATTAAATGTTCCTGCTTCTTAGGACTGTACGTTAACGGGACTGACAATCAGACAACTAACTTTCAAATATACGAACATCATCTTTAAAAATTGTCAGTTTTCATGAGGGTGTGGACACTTCATCAACTAGATTTTTCAAGAAATATTTTTTTTTAACATTAATATTAAGTGAAATGATTTATAGGCCATTTTAAAGAATACCATTAAATAAGAAATGGAGATGCATAAGAGTTTTAAATATAAGTAATTAGGTGCCAGTTATTGAGTTTTAAAACCTAATCACCATTCTGTGTACGTACTTGCTGTTGTTGAAGCCAGTGTGATCAAAAAAAAAAAAGAAATTTAAGTACTTATTGTGTTAGTTTTTTTTTTTTTATCTACATACAGACAAAGAAACTTCACGACTTATTTTGTAAATACATACTTCTATTTCTTTGGCCAAATGAGAGTCTGAGTTAATAGACTGAAGATCTCTTAAAGTATTCTCTGGTTGACCAGTTGTATAAATCACTCTTTTTCAAGTATTCACTGTTAAGTTAGCTCACTCTTTCCACACTGGTGGAGCTGATCCACTAGGCTGTGTAAATTTGTATCTGGTTTATGTATTAGAAGAATGCTCATAAGTGTTTACTTGAATCGCATGAGTATGTCTGTGTGGCAAACCATGTTTTTCTAACAGAATTCATTAGAGAATGATACCCTTATTATTTTAAAAGTCATAATATTGTAAGTCCTTGCCAAATTCACAGATGAAAGATCTATAGAATTATAGACTATATGGAAAACAAAGTTTCCTTATTTCTTTCAGATTTTTTGGATGCTTTATTTTAGACTTTAGATTTTAGAGGCCCAATTTTGTTCTATAGGAAACCTAAACAAAATAATTTTGCTAATTGCTTTCATAACACTAGAAAGTAATACTTTCTGGCAAATAATATGTGGTTATCTGGAAAGATCAGTCATCATTTTAATATCTTAATTGCACATTTTCTAAGAGCCCATAAACCATCTATTTAATGAGCCAGCATTTAAATCCACATTTAAAATGACTTTATCTTGTTATTTTACAGAACTAACTATGATCTTCACCTCCTAGACCACACAGGTGGAAATTTGTTATAATGGAATTTTCTTAGGATGCTTAGTCCAAGTGGCAAATGTTAGAAATATCTCCTGTGGTAAAATTCCCAGATTTGGACAAAAACAAAACCTCTTACATATTTATGCTCTCATTTGAAAAAAATGCTACAGTCCTAGGGCTCTGGGCATCCAATCTTATTGTTGTTTTAGTGCATAGTGCAGTCCTAGCAGGAACAAAACTGGAGGAAACCAAATGCTACTTATACTGTTGGGCTTTAGAGAGAGAGAAAGAGTGAGACAGACACACAAAGATATAGAGACTCAGAAAGGGGAGGTGGAGAGAGAGATAGACATATGTGGATCTTACCCTGGTGGAATTTGCAATATGCTTACATTAGATGAGAAATAGCAGAGGACCTTTTTTACAAAGTAGCTGGGTTTTGCTTAATATAAATGAATATTTTATAAAATATGCAACAAGGATTTGCCATGTAAGAATGCATATATAATCAGGGACTGTCCTTTTGAATTTATATGACAGGGTATCCACAGTATCACAGTAAATGCAGTTTATCTTTGTTCTTTTAGTCATTTGTTGGTTTATAAACAAATATCTTAAATAAAAAGGGTCAGTGAAAAACAGGACTTGAAAAAATACATTATACCTTTGACATATAACTGGGTTGTATTTTATTATGACTAACAACATTACAAAAATCACTACCATTTAACGAGAAACTTCTATGTAATGAAATATAATTTTTCAATGATTTCACATTTAAACCTCAAAAACTATGAAAATAAGAAATATCATTACAATTTACAGAGTGGTAAATACTGTTAGAAGATTTCTGTTAGAACTTATTAGAACCAAAACAACACAGCCCTCATTATTTCACAGCTAAAAAGTCCTGGAATGGGGAGTTGAGCTCCATCTGATCCCTATCACGTTTATTTTGTGTTTTTCTCAAGTTGAAGGAAAAGGAAGTTGAAAAAATTTGCGTGAGCCTGCCTCCATCATAATCTCTTGGCATGATTGTTAATAATCCACATTCCAGCTTCCCAGATGACTTTGGGACCTACGAAAATCAAACAAATAGAACAGAAAGAATAATATCTGTAATATGCCTAAGTCATTTAAAAATCAATTAATGATCAGTTTCAGCATCATTAGGGTTTGTGGATAAGTTGAAGATTATGGTTTGCTTCTTTTGTGGTTGTTATAAATTTTCATCACTGAGGAATGAATTCAGTTCTTGATCAAAACAAAACTCTGATCTGAAAAAAGCATATGGCAATCCAGAGAATTAATAGCAAAATTAGGTTTTGATTAAATTTTATGAGAGACTTTTAGAACCAAAAAAATGTCAGCCCTTCATATCATGTTAGTTTAATGAGGCAGTACCTATTTTAGTAAATACTCAGTAAAATGATGACTAGTATTTGTGTGAAATAATAATTGATGCATTTCAAGGTCAGTCGAAGAGATCTGTGTTCATCAAGGTTGGGGAAAATATGTGGTTTAAACAAAATACTTCTAATGTATTTTCTTCTTTTCTACTTTATCAAATAAACAACTCGGTTGATAAAAAAATTAAGGATAGAATTAGGCCGTGTGTGTGTGTGTGTGTATAAAACTTTAAAATAACTACAGAGTTCTGTATTTCTTTTAAAAGTAAGCAATCCTTGAACTAAAATACGCTATTGAATTTTTAAGAGATTATTTCTATAATTATTGCTAAAAGGTTAGTAAGGGCAGTATTTATTTCAAAAGCAGTTACTAGGAAGTTCTGGATTTGTCCTGAATTCATCACTAATGATAAATCCTCATACACATTTCTTAAATTCTCCACAGTTTCTATATTTGGAAATTGAGGAAATTAAATGAAAGCTATAAGGTAACTTTCAGCTGTTTGTTATGTTTATTTTGTAAAGCAGGTAAATTTGTCATATAATTTTCTTAAAAATCTGTGATTTTTTATTATTACTTATAAATAATAAATTGTTATTATTTATAACAATTGTTATTTGTGAATTGTTATTATTACTTATTTCTGTCCATTATAGAAAAATCAGTAATATAACAAATTTAATGAAAAGTGAAGATTTTTATTAATGTCATCACCCAGAAATAAATACTGTTAGCAAAATAATCACTGAACTTCTAGACTTCTTGGAGATTCACATGCATGCATATGAAATAGAATTATCATATTTTATAATATGATCTCTGCACTTAACATTTGTGAACATCTTTTTGATGCCACCTAAATTTTTTCTACAACATAATACTGATGGTTGCATAGAATCTGATTGTATGGCTGTACCGTATTTATTAAACCAATTCTCTGTTGATGGACATTATCATTATCCAGGGGGATTTTTACTGTGAACTGAACTATATTAAACAGTGCTGTGTGTCGTTGATGAAATTGTAAAATTATTTCCCCTCATAAATTCTTAGAAGTGAAATTACTGGAAACCAGAGTTTGTATGTTTTAGATATTTAAGCACTTTACAAAGCTATACTTTCTTTTAAAAAGTGCTAATTTATGTTCATACCACCAGTGTATGCAATTTCCATTGCACACACAAACCAGTCCTGGGTAACTCCCTCAGTACGTTTGTTCTTTCTACCATTGTTAATTGGCTATGTGAAATTGGTAATTTTCTTGATTTATTATTATTATTATTATTAAATTTCCAGGTAACTGTCTCAAATACCTTTTTGTGTTTATAAGCCATTTATATTTCTTCTCTCTGTCTTGCCATTTCATGTGATTTATTGAGTTTTTATTGGAGGACTTATTTTTTTCTTATTTGTTCTAGCATATTCTATATATTAAGATGATTGATACTGTGTAATATATTGCAAACAAATTTTCTTGCGTAATAACTTTGTAAGACATATCATGAGTTCAGAAGATTGTCTGTACTAAAGTATGTGATTTTTTTTTTACTTTGGTTTTCAGACTTTCAATAGTCTTGTTCACCTCAAGATTTTTTTTTTAAAGTTCCAATGATCTTTCAGTATTTTATGTATTTTTTCACATAAATATTGAACCATTTGAGATGTATACATGTATTAGAGTAAGTTCTGAAGCAGGAATATACACAGATAGGGAAGAGATAGATGAGTAGGTATATAGATAGATGTCACAATAACATTTAATTAGGTAATCTATCTTTTCCCTCATGATTTGAAATGGTGCCTTTATCATACAGAAAATCCCCATGTCCTCAGGTCTTTGATGTTACTCTAGAATTTGCCTCATTAATATTTTCTGTATTTTTGTGACAGCCCTATATGGTTTTAATTATTATAGTTCTAAATAGCAACACAAATCTACCCTCATTAGGTTTCTACTTAATTATACTTAACCATTTATGCAATCGTTATGTTTTTATAATCTTTCAGTTTGGACAAGTTAAAAAAATTCTACTAGTATTTTGGTTGTGATTCCATTTAAATGTATGGAGGAATTTGGAAGGAAATTTACTGCTCAACAGTATTGGTGTTTCCTATTGAAGAACATACTATTTTTCTCCATTTATACATATTCTTCACGTTCTGCAGTAAAATTTTACAGTTTTCTCCACGTTAGTCTTGCATATTTATTGTTAAATTTATTCCCATAGGCCTTGCATAATTCTTGTTAAATTTATTCTTCACTACTTTACAGGGTTTTTTATGGTTATTATAAATGGGGTTTTTTATACCCAATGATTATTTTTTATTCTTGGCCAAAAGAGCAAATGCCAAATATATATTTGAAAACGTGTGTCTTTTAACATTGCAGCTCAGGGTACCACTTCCATTTCAATTTATGCATGAGGGTGCCTTAGGTATCACCAACATATTTGAAATGTATATGTAGAAACATTATGTACTTTTTGGCAGCTTACTATAGTCCTAATACATTTAAACATTTAAAACTGATTTTCTTATTCAGTTTCAATCTTCTACTATGTAGGACTCATTTACTTGGTCCTATAGAACCAACCTGAGTTACCACTGAGAGCATATACCCTTAAACGCTTCCTTCTATGTCTATAACCTTATTGAGTAACATTTAGATTTAAAATCATAGTCTCTGATTAATGCATCTGATTTTTATCTTGCACATTATAAACCTTATGAACTTTGTTGAATGTAGTAAGTCAATCATCCTGTGCTCCACGTAATAACCTCTGGTGTCCATTGCTTGAGGTATCAATAGTTTAATTATAAGTTGTTGAAGAGGACTATTTCATGATGAAAACAGTTACAGCCAGAGAATAAAGTAGTATAACTGATACACTGTGTGTGAATATTGCCACAAGTACCAGTTTGACATTGAAGAGTTGGCTGGATTCAATACTAAATATGACCAAGACCTTTATCCAGGGATTTGATCATCAGAAGACTGAGAACTCTCCCATTATGGGATCTAAATTCATATGAATCTAAATTAATACATCGTTTCAAAAGCATTGATTTGTCATTTCAAACTGTCCAGTAAAGCAAATTGTCATCTTCAGCTGAGACTGGTTTAGTTGTGCATGAAATTTGAGATTTCTGAAAAAATCTCAATATATGTTATAAAAGTTTAGAGAAAATATGCCATTTACATTTTAGGGAATTTAGTGACTCTTCAGTTGAATTGTAACTTTTGGTTAAATTAGATGTGCCTTTGAGAAAAAAGCCAAAAGTTCAGAAGTTGCAGGAAGAAAGAATTTCTGTAAACTAGCCCAGCATTGTCAAAAGCATCTAATATTTGGCTGTCACATGCATAGATAGTAACACACACACACACACACACACACACACACACACACACAAACACATAACATAAAATTGAGTGTAAATGGTTATTTTTTTCCTGTTTGAGTGCTTGTTATCCTCAGGTTGAATTATTTAATACTGATAAGCTTAAACTAGATACATGGGAGACTGAGATACTTGTATAATGTGAAATAACAATGTCGCATACATCAACTTCAAAAGACTACATCCTTGAACAGGAAAATGTGCTTTGTGTAATTCAATATAGGCAAACTATAAGAAAGCTAGAATTCCATGCTATTTTGCATGTGTTTACTGAATATACATTTTTACATGCAAAATTAAATGCCTATATTAGGTGAGTGTTTTTATTAATGTATTGATATGCTGCACATCGATGAATTGATTTCTGGTTGATATATCAAGGAAGGTTTGGTCTTGACATCTCTGTCTAGGGTCTGTGTTTTTATTTAAAACTACAGATATAGTACTATTGTAAATAGAATACTAACTACAGCACAGTTGAAAGGAAATTTGATTCTTAATGATCAATAGATTTATTTCCCTTTATAAAGATAATTACAAAATTTTATCTTCATAGATACACTTTAGAATATTTTATTTTTCAAACTGAATTTTAATGAGACATGCTTTTGATTATTGTGCTCATCTCTATTCGGCTAGTGTTGGCCAAAACATTATTGATATTTTACAGCAGGAGTAAACCAAATATGGCTGGGTGCCTGCTTTTATAAATAAACTTTTATTGGAATCTACCCATGCCCATCTGGTTACATAGCATCCGTATCTGCTTTTGTACTATAAAGGCAGACTTGAGTGGTTAAACAGAGACTATAAGCCCTGTCAAATCAAAAATATTTACTGTCAGTAATTATAGGAAAAAGTTTTCTGACCTTTGTTTTAGGACAATAAATATGGCATGAAATACAAAGTACGTACTCTGTATATAAACCTATGGGACATACAGCATATGAAATTGTATATCATTCCTTGGTTTTCTTGCTTGTATATCTCTTAGGCCTTTACTTGAATAAGAGATGGTTCAAATTAAGTAAGAATGTATTGAAAGTATGATTTCATAGGGATATACCTATTTATTAAGATTATAAAAAGCATTAAAAGGAAAAAGATTTTTAGGATTAAAATTGGAAGAGTTATAGAAAATAATGTGAGGCTCTTTGTCTCATTAAGTATTCTTAGATTTGCTCTTCAACTCTTATAGTTTTCTTTTTGTTTTGTTTTGTTTTGAAAGGGAGGTATGATAACTTATGTTCAGTTTGCTTTGTAGTAAATTGTGAAGTTTTCTGACCTAATAACAGATGGATGCTTTTGAGAAGGTTGCTATTTTGATTAATAGAAGAATTAGAATGAAGATCTCTTTCTACTCTTGGTCCTTAAAAGTTTTGCTCTACTGAAGAAATAGTGCCATAGTCCATCAGACGATGCTTCATGAGGTCATGACCATGTTTCTTTTCTTGACTATTCCATCCATCTATAGCTTTAGCTCAAAAAAGATCTGACTCATGGGAAGTTACATAATAGCTGAATTAAACTAATGCTGGAATAACTTATAATTCCTTTTATTATTTGTATTTCTTGCTCCCAAGAAGTCGTAGCACAACAAAAGTATAGTTTTGTTCAGAAGTGTTTATCATCACTTACATTCAACCTGCAATTTGTCTTCAAGGGTGTTTCAGTTGATTTTGAGAATTTGCTCTGGTATCCTAGTGCAGGCTTATCACAGAAGTCCTGCAGTTATATAAGCATCTGCAGACCGAGGGAGGTGACAGGAGAATGCACAGAACTTTTCAGAGAACACTTCCCAAGTTGACATATTTAGGCAGTTCTTATTCCTTTCTCAAGTTGGTATACTGGAATTGTGGCTAGGATTCAAAACTAAACCAGAGGGCAAAGCTAAACAGGAGTACCACCAGACTGTACTTAAAATGCAGTATGATTGTGACTTAGCAGCCAGTGCAAATGCCATACTACTGGAGATGTAAGATGAACAGGAAAATTAACAATGAACTAATTTAGCCTATCAGATAAATGAAGCCAAGGTTTAAATTTAGTCCTTGTACATCTTTATTAATATCAACTGTCTTTGAAATAGGTTGAAATGTATTTAATAAGAACAGGATGAAACACAATCTGTTTTTTATTGCGTGATTAGAACTAAATACATTTGGCTGTTAATTCTCCAACTGGTAGGAATTCACTTTTCTTAAAACTGATAAAGGCAAGTTTACTCATGAAAATGTGTGGGGTGTATGTTTTTTCTTTGATGTTTTTGTAAACACTGGTAGCATTACATAGTAGTTGAAGATCTGGACCATGGCATCTTGGCTCTTCTACTTATGAGCTGTGTAATGTGGCCTAAATTACTTAATTAATTAAATCATCGCTTTTCTCCTCTGTTGAATAGGAATAATAATAGTGTCAGCCTCAAAAGATGATTCTAAAAATTAAATGATTTACCATTCATAGAAGGCTTAGCAAAGTTCTTCGCACATAATAAATCTCAATAAATAATATGTATTAACAATATTATGCACACACAGAAACTTAATTTTGCCTTATGCCACAAGACCTCTAAGACACTCATGACTTCAGTTTATGTAGAGTGGACACCAAATCAAGGGTAAGATCCCGAAGAGCACATGACCATGGAATGGTCAAGAAGCTTAGTGGTAGAATATGTGGTAGAAAGGAACCTAGGGCACTAGGCTAGGACTCAGGAGACCTAGATCCTAAACCTGATTCACCTGCCCAGCAGTATGCATGCTGAGGTATTTCTGGTTTTGTTCTGTTGTGTTTTATTTTTTTTCTGGGCCATAGGTACGATTCTGAGTGTGTGGAAGGGAGGAAAGGATTGGGTTAACATAGCCATTCCAGTTCTGAAATTCTGAGTCTTTGAGTCTTAAAAAAAAACAAAAAACTAGCAGATATTTTTATTTCTAAATAGTTAAATTTGAAATGAAGTTAGAATGAGAGAGAAAAAAAGACTGCATTGCTTATTAGGCCAGGAAAAAGCTGACAAACAGTAGTTGTGTTGTTTATCAGCAAGAGTGCTTCTTTCCAACTGAATATTTTGCAATTGTTTTGCAGAATAAGCACTTTGCTAATTCTGTAGAGCTTTAGGGGCACCACTGTCCCGAGGTGTCTGTCTGCAGGAGTAGGCGCTCAAGTTGATAGATGCTAATATTCATGTATACTAATATCTGTTCGTATGTCTGAGAACAATTTTATTGTGAAGCTAAAATGAAAACACCACCAAATCTGCTCTCAGCTCTTTACAGAGGTCACTTTCTTTCTGACTCAAATGTGTCTAATCTTAAACGTGTGATAACACCTTAGGAGCTATTAAATGTACATGAGTCTAATAAGAGCTTTATTTTCAAAAGACAAAGATTCAAGGTTCATATATGGAAAATGATACCCTTCTAATTAGAAATAGCATGAAATTTTACCTCCGGAAATGTAGATGCTGTTTAACATGGCTTGATAGCTTCCATTTGCCTTCTAGGATAGAGGAAAATAAAGTAACCTGCTTTAGCCTATTGATACTAGAAAGGCAACTCAGTCTTCTCTGATGCATTTGAAAGTCGTGGCCAAGGTCATTCTAAGAGTGTGAAAAATAGTAAAATAAAATACAAATATTCACGATACATGTCCCTTCCTACTTCAAAGTTTGATTTACCTTCTTTGCCAAGACAGAAATCTATGGCTGTGACATCCCAAGTTGCTCATATCTCAACCTCCATAGTTTGGTTTAGATATGGTCTTTCAACATGCACTATGACCCATCTTTTTCTTTCTTTTCTTTCTCCCTTTCGCCCTTCCTTTCTTTCTTCCTTCCTTCCTTCCTTCTTTCTTTTCTTCCTTTCTTCCTTCCTTTCTTCCTTTCTTTCTTTCACTTTGTTATGTTCTATCCAGGTTACTTCCTGGTAGAATGTAAATACATCAAACAGTGATAATTCCAACACTAACAAGTTTACCACATTTGAGCATTTTAAAAGCACTTTAACATAATTTATCTCATTTGATCTTCCCACCATTTCTGGGAGGTGATCATAGCAAGTTATGTATTTCCATCCTTCCCTTTCTCTGTCTCTTTCTCTTTTTCAAAAAATAAAATCCAGAGATGTTTAATGACTTATTAATACTTAGTCATATGGTTATAAGTAATCAATAATAGGATTTTAACCCGAATCCTGATTTTACAGACTAAAATGCAGTGTTCTGCTTACTAATTCAGGAAGCAGGTTAGTTAGAGGATTGTAATCAAGGAAAAGACTTTTTAAGCCAGTAAGAAAGAGCGATGGATGTTTTGGTGACCATGACTAAAATATTTGGACCAGGCACCGAATACATTCCTTTCAAGCGTTGATAAGCCTCATAGTTAATCCAGAAGAAGCAGCTTGGATATGCTAAGCATCATTTCATTTTAATGTGTTGGGTAATCTCAAAAAAACACTAAAACCAATGGTCCTCCAGGTTTTCTGTCCCCAGGAGAATTGTCCAGAGGTTTGAAGGATTGGCACATTTAATTAAGCATCGTAAATCATAGATGTTCCTAGTCACAGCCAACAAAGCAGACTTCCTGCACACAATCCCCCCAAATCAGTAAATATGATTTGTTATATCTGTTTTCTGAGGCAGTTGTGTTGTAGCAGATATCTATTGTTTGGCAAGCTTTATTGATCGTTGAGGTCTAACATAGCAAGCTGTGATGAGGAGTTCACCCATGCTCCTTTTTTGTTAATTTCACAAAGGCAAATAAGCTTTATCTATGGTCTGAGAGCTCGTACCAAAACAACAGAGCTTCCCCCTGGCATTAGTCAGGGTATCAGCTCCCATAAGATGCATGCATTCTTATGAACTGGTTTCACAATGTATGGTCTGGACACAGAAAGACTGCATTAACATGTGAACTTAGGCAAGTTAATTTCTGAGCCTCCGTTTTCTCATCTGTACAATGAAGTAAATCTCTCCCTGGATTTGATTGAAGATTAAATATGATAATTTAATTGTTAGAATACTTCCTGTGCAGAGAAAGCATTCATTAAAATTCAGTTTTGATACATATGAATATTGCTATCACATTATGTCAAAAGAGATTCTTCTCAAAGTAGTTACAGAAAAAAACAGATGAAACAGCGGACAGTTGGTAACTGCATATTAAGAATTTGAACAAACTAAAGTAAAAGGATCCTTTCATTTCTTAGCTACATAGTTTCATGAAGATGCGTTCTTTGGTAAATTAAAGCATACAAATAAAAATTAGCAAAGCAGAAAGTCATCTTATAGTTCACTCAGTCCAAATTCCTCTTTTTTTTTTTTTGATGAAAGAGCTGAGTATCAGTTAAGTGTTCAAGGTTATAGTAACACCAGACAGTACTCTCACATCCAGCTTTTATAAGCCATCCATACATACATATATACTACTAGAGGCAGCACAGAAATACTTCCGAATCATACAACTCACATAATCTCATGGCCAGATGGGAAGCGTGGTTATGTATTTAAAAGTTGCTACAAAGTTGTTCCCCTTACCATTAATGTCATTACATTTCACTTGATAGTAAATTATCCTAAAAAGAAGTAGTAAATTATCCTAAAAAGAAGTAGCTATGGCCCATTTTATGTTCACTCTTAATGCAAGATCTAATATCAACATTGGCAAAAGAGGGAAAACCAACATTGGAAAAGAGAACTATAAACAGAAAATATGATCATATCACTTGAAAAATTAAATGTATTTTCTATTCCATTCTGACTTTGCTTTGTTTGTTGGAAAGATTTTTTAGACTTTTTGTATCACGAGATTTTAGATTCAAAAAAAACGAACTGCAGAATGACTTGCAAATTTCATCTTTTCTCACATTTGTTCACTTAAAATCATTTTTTCATCTTCTGAAATTGGGATATTATTAGTAGTAGTATTTGTTGTAGTTTCCCCAAAAAAATGTCACTGGGATTTTTCTGAATTTACTTCTGTTCTTTTAATATATGCATTTCCTTTAGAAACTGTGAGCCATTTATCGATTGTATGTTTCATTTAATGCTTCCATCTTTAAAGAGACTTATATGTAACAAGATTCTTTAAAAATAGTCAACTTCTCTCTACTATGAAAACATTTTTGTGTTGACATTTGATGAACACTAAAGGTTTCAGCATGAGGTTTCACTGATTTCCCCTTTATCAGCAGAGATTAGGTGGCCACCTTTCCAGGTAGATGATGCTGGGGAAGATACGGACCTAGCGGAGAACTCCATAGAGTTTCCTGCATAAATTCATTGGTGTGTTTCTGGAAAATCCTGTTCCCCTTTCAAACAAGGGGTGATGCCTTAGTATAGTTGAACACAATGTACTTCCAAGCAAAGCAGTTCTGAATTGCAAGGTAATTGAAATGAACATCTGGTGAGAGCACTCTGGGAGATTTACGTGTGCACGCATTGATTTCTCGTCTCTTTTCAAAGTGTTATCAGTTCTGCTGTGGCTCATGGAATCCAGAAGGGAACCTCTGACCTGCCCATTCATTTCTTTTCTAGTACATGGAACCGGCAGAGTGGCTTTCTGACTTTCTAAAGAGTGACATCCAAACTTAACCTTTCTTTACAGACTCCGAAATGGCCGTGTGAACGTGTTCATCACCACTTCATAAATTCTGCCCTGGGGCTGCTCCCTGTTTTTTGTTAACCATATAAAACTCAAAGGTAGTTGTGGTGACTGCCAGTGCCCAAAAAAGCACCGCTACTGCTTTCCACAGAAATTTGTTTCAGGAGTCAATAAATTCCATTTCGAACTAAAATATAATGTTGGAGTTTAGGTCAATAGCTTGTGTTATGGGTATGACACAAAAAAGTTTGATTTAGTTTATATATCGTGGTTTGTAATAGGACTTTTTCTTTATATTTGAAAATAAGACGCATGCTTTTAGATCTCTTCTCAAAATACCCAGTGACTTTATCCGTGTCTCTTTTTTATTACCCTGCATGAATCAGGACATCTCTCTGTTATGTGGGTCACAGTTAGAGCAACTTTTAGAAATCTGGTTTCTGCGCAATGCAGTGTTTAAAAACACTAGAATTCAATTCTGACTGCCTGTTTTTCAGTTAAGTTATGGCAAAAGGGGCTACTAACTTCACAACTGCAGGTGTCTATATTAGGCACTCTTTTTAGACATGGATTAAAAGTTGGTCTTTATTTTCCTTATAATTTACTGTTGAGGTCACTGGGCTTTATCTAGATCAGGAACTGCTATTTTCAAAGGGATTCTTTTAATTCATACTTTTAATTTTGTATGAAATATTAAGAAAATAATAACTTTTCCCAGGTAGTGAAGAAAGGTGGGCTGGAGTAGATTTCTTCAAATTTACTGCAGTGTTGTCTCATGAACACATTTTCAGTTTTACTTTGTCATCTATGAGTTATTTCAGTTGCACCTCCTTCGTTCCACCAGAATTTAGGTAGGATATGTTCATTAGACTCATCCCTATAAACAGACACTTGTGACTTTATGGCATGACTCTGTGGATTATGATGACCCATTTTGGGCAGTCTGAGTATAGAGAGTGACACAGTCATCAGGTCACTATAATTGCTGCAACACCTGGCCGTACTGCACTGGGTATCTGGAGAGGGTGTCTACAGCTATCCCCCTCGCAACTTTTCTTCCAGGCCACAATGAGGATGAGTAGTGCAGACATAAAAATGTGTATGTGTGCCCATATGTTACCCCACCTTACTTCACCCTTATAATTACTGGGAAAAGCAGTAATTATAAGTCAAGATAGAAGTTAACCCTTTGAAGTCAAAGTCACATTTCTTTTTGTAGTGACCTTAACCCTTTGTCTGTTGCACACATTTATTGTCAAAGATAAATTCAAATATCAGTTAATCTCAGCCCTAAAGATGCAGTATCCTATCAGACCAGAATCTTTCATGTTGCTTTTGGCGGGTATGACCATATTACTTTTTCCAGAATGATGTGAGATCTTTCTCAGGAATCTAACCCCCAGAGAGATGGAAGAGGGAAGTTTCTATTCTTCTCCAGACACCATACTAATAACCACATACACCTGATATAATCCTTCTTGTCCCAACTCTCCTCCATCATAGCTCTCTTTGTGAAAAGTTTGTGTGCAAATATCAAAGGAATGTTTCAGAGGGCCGGCCAAGTGGTGCGGTGGTTAAGTGCCGGCTTGGGAAGCCAGCGGCCCCGGTTCAGTCCCACATATGAGGGCCACATATACACTGCCCTCAAATAACAAACAAACAAACAAAAAAACATGGACTTGGAGTTAGGCAGACTCAGGTTTAATTCCCAGTGCATGTCACTTTAAGGAATGTTTCATATAATACTTCTTGTGGCTCCCTGGTGGTCTAGTAGTTAGGATTTGGTGCTCTCTCATATAATACTTCTTGTCGTGCTAATTTCTGTCCTGTTAATTCATGTATCCATACCGTAGGAGCTGCCTGAATCAAAATTCAGTCACAGAGCACAGAGCCTAGCAAAGTTTCTGAAAAATCTATGGTGCTTTATAGACATGAGAAAGGTGAGATGTTTACTAAGTGAGATGAGGTGAGATGCTCTCTGAAGTATGGATGGTTCCTGGAAATAAAAATAGAGACACATCAAGGACTAGGAACTAATAGATGTGAATGACAGTGTTTTCTAGTTCCTTGAGTCAGAGCTACATTTCTATCATTGTCTTTGTCACCTGGGCTATTGATAGCAGTCCATTGTGCCTTTGTGTTTTGATCATTTGAACATCGGTTGAGCAAACCAATATTTGAGGGAAGAACATTTGCAATTTCTCACTAAAAATATTTGGTGAAATGTGCTGGACAGTGGCACTTACAAGACTAAAACCTATTGTATTGAAATCTTCCTCAAAAATAAGAATCAGGTCTTCTTTTTGTTTGCAAATCCTGCATCACCTATAAGAGAAGAGGGTGGCATATCAGAAACAACATTGCTCTTGTATAAAGTAGCTGAATTTCAGTTTGGTCCCTTATTAATAATGCAGGTTTGGGGAAGTTTCATTGTCTTTCTTGTGTTTACCTTTCTTTCATAATTTGGACACAGAAGTGATTACCTCTGGTTGCTGTGATGAAATCATATGTGCCCTTTGCAGAAACCACAGTATCCGTAGTGGTTAAGGACCAGAGTTTAGAAGTCAGGCATTGCTTACCACCTATGAAACCAAGGCTGGCTCAGTTTCCTCATCTGCAGAGCAGGGATAATAATATCTTCCTCATGAGGTTGTTGGAAACATTAAATGAAAGAACCTTTGTAAATCCCTTAGCACTTTACACACAATAAATACTAAACTATATTAAATATTAATCTATATTACACTATAAATACTGGCTAAAGTATTGAGCAATATACTTGTATATGGCAAAGGAGTTAAGGATAGTCAACAATAATAAATTGCATATTAACTTATTTAAGTCCTATTATATGCAGGTTACACTAGTCAGTATAATTTTGCAGATGAAGAATGTGAGAATGGGGGGTAATGTACAATACACATGACAACTCCACTGGTAAATGCTATGCTTGGTTAAGAACTCAGAGCCTTGCTAGTGACATTCCAAGGTCTGTGCTCATTTTCCAAGCTCCATGAAGTAGTGGGTAGAGAAGCTACCAAGGAATTGGGCCAACATTTTCATGCCAGCTGAATCACCATGGACTCCCTCACCTTTCTAGTGAGGCATGCTGCTTGTTCTTTTTTTTTTTTTCCTCCCTCGAAGTTACAATGTCGGTTTTTGATACCTGTGGATGATTCCATCAACTGACACTGAACCTGTTTTCCTACCTATAAAGTGAATACGTTTTTGGTTTCTCACGAAGGCTCAGTTGGTTAAGAGCTCACTCAATAGTGCGAGCTCCAGGGCCGGCCGAGTGGCGCGGTGGTTAAGCGTTGGAAGCCAGTGGCCCCGGTTCAGCTCCCACATATGACTGCCCTCAAAAAAAAAAAAAAAAAAAAAAAAAAAATTCCTCGCACAGAAGAGAAATCTGCCCGTTGTTTTTGTTACTAACGGAACAAGGCAAATGCCTTTATCAGCTCTCCTGCACACGCTTCTAACCTTTAGCTCTAAGAAGCTTAGTTAATACATTTGCAGGGTAATTAAAAATCAGTAACGTTTAAAGGAACTTAAATCCAGTGTGGAATTAATGGGATATGCCAAGCATACCAGAACTTAAATATTTTGTTTAGCTAATTAAAGTGCTTAGGCAAAAATAAAAACAGAAAAATCTCTAGTAAAATTGAGTTTCTCACAGCTACACTTGTGCACAATAATACACTCATTCATTTTCCAAATTAAAAAGATCTGTTTTGTAAATTGTCTCTTGGATAAATGGAACATATTTTCCAATAATTGACCCATATTGTTGAAAACAAAAGTTTCTTTTACTTTTGATTTTTTTTTTTCTTTTGCATTTCCTTTTCACCCATATTTGTTAAATACAGTTTCAGATAAATCTTGAAGATTTTAATGTGGAAAAGATTAAGGGATATTATTAACGAAAAAAGACATAAAATGCATATAACAGCATCAACAAATACGGATCAGTGATATTGTGATGATTAATTTTATGTGTCAACTTGACCCTAATACAGATACTATAGCTATTCCTTAATGAGCACTTTTTTCTGATAAGGCCTGTGTTAACATACATGTTCTTCTGTAAAAGTCATTAACAATTCTGACTGCAAGATTAATGTGGAAAAACTAGAGATTTGAAAGCATAGGTAATCTCTAATCTCACACATCTCATATATAAATGAAGGAGACTAGTTTGGCTCAAAATTCAAGCTCAAGTTTGAGATGATGAAATTTGGAGTGGTGGTTGGGCATTAATCTTGAGTGAAGAATCTGGAAGACCTCAGAACACTATAGAATGTTCTCAAAAGCCATAATTCTACTGTGGCTGTGGATCCACCGTATGCAAGTTTTATAATTAGTACACATCATTTTGTGTGCTCACTGAGGACCATTTTTGGGTAATCTACATTGTAAGAATGACTCAAATATACATATTTACACATATATCTATATGTGTAAATTTACACATATAGATATATGTGTAAATATGTATACACACACACACACGCACATATCACTTTAATAATAGAAAGAAAACCAGAAAATTTACTTTTTCATGTTTTTATTTTTTCAACCAATATTCATTAAACATCTGTTCTAGGGCAGATACTCTTCTTTATGTTTTAAGATTAGGAGATAATATGAACAAGACAAAGCAGATGTATCTTATGATGCTTCTAGTTAGAGGAGACAAACAGTAGTGAAATCAACATGCAGATAAGAATATTACCCATGATTCTGTGCAGTGAATAAACAAGTGGATGATGAAAAGAGTACAGTAGGGGTTCTCAAGAGACTGTTTTGGAACACAGGGTGGGCCTTGCTAAGAGTTTGCATGTAAGCTCATGGGGGAGGGTGAGAGGAAGTCACACTGGGGAAGAGTTGAGAGAAGAGTACACAAAACTCTGGTCAGATAATCAGCAAACACATTTGGTTAGATAATCAGCAAACACATTTGCAACTGTTTAAGCAAAAGTGTCAGGTGAGGAGCACATCAGTGTGTTCTCTGGAGCTGTGATCGTGAAGTTCTGGAATGAAACCACACTTGGGTAACATTTTCGGCAAGAGGATGGCAAGAGTACAACTATATGAAAAATCATTTCCTTGTTTCAAATGAAACGTAGCCTAAAATGCCTGACATTTAAAATGAATTCGTATTTGAAAAAAAGTCAAGTAATGAAGCCAAATTATAGTACAGTGTCCCCCTTCTCCCCAGAGGATACCTTCCAAGAGCCCAAGTGGATGCCTGGAACCATGCATAGTACCGAACCATTCATATGTTTTGTTTATTTTTTCCTGTGCATACATATGCTTTTTTTGGCTTCTCTTCGGCAGATCCAAATTGCCAGCATCACAACTTTTGTACCTTGGGTCCATTGTTAAGTGAAATAGGGTTATTTGAACACAAGCACTTTAACCTCTGCAGCCAATCTGATAACCAAGACACTACTAAATTACAAATGGTCAGTGTGGAGACATTGGACAAAGGGATGATTCAGGTCACATGCAGGATAGAGTGGGACGAGATTTCATCCCACTGCTCAGAATGATGCACAAGTTAAAACTCATAAATTGTTTATTTCTGGAATTTTCCATTGAAAATCTTCAAACTGCTGTTGACCACTGTTGGTAAGGGGAACAGCAGAAAGCATGTCCAGTCATCTCCAGCTTCATTGTAGTTAGTTAGCATTTCCAGTGTGTGTGATGTGTTTCATTGCAGTTTCTTTCTATCGGTGGTCAGTTTTAGTTGAAATTTATGGGTATGTTACAGATGAGAGTAGGAGATATTTATCTAAACCCTAGTAGGTCGCTGCAAAATCCTGTTTGAAATTTAATTTGTTTAATTTGGTGATTCATCTTCACAATAAGAACTACGTAATAAACATGCTAAAATAGCATTTGGGTATTTTTGTATTCTACAATATTAATGTTTTGCATTCATTGGCTCTGTTTGAATCTATTGCTTTTAGTTTAAGTGATGAGCAAGTTTTGTTTTGTCTTGTTTTAATTAATAACTTAGTAAGAATTGCTTATGTAATATATAACTGGATGGTGGGAAATTATAAATGTTTAAAACGTGTGTACGTCTCAATATTTTAAAAGTCCCTCCACCCCCCAAGAAAGACTGTATTTTAGTCTGAAAAGAATGTTCTTTTGGATGTAAAATAGTCTCATACAATTTATATTAGAAAGCAGCAAGATTTTCTAGACATGTTGATCTGTCTTTTTAATCTTCCTTCCTCTTCCTCTTCGGTTTTAATGTAGAATAGGACTGTTGTCTCTGCCATCAGAATAAATATTTATGAGTGATACCCTGTAATGCTGTATGCAATATGTATGTGAAGTTGCTGCTTTTTCAATCATTGTTTTACTATGGAGTATCTGTGTATGGTAAAATATCTGTGTTAGTACACACTGTCAGAATACTAATGATATCATGATCGTTACCATAATCTGATTCATTATCTAGACTATTGTAGTAATAAAAAGGATAAAGTTCTGAGCCTCTAACAATTATGAATATATCTTTAAAAGACCAAAGAAGTATGATAGAAGATGCACAAACTTGGAGATAGTCAAATCATCATGAAAAATGAATTTTTTTCCTCCTTACCTTCTTTCCATAATGGGTGTGTGTCTGTGAAGTCTGGGTGCCAGGCATAATGTTAGGTTATGTGAATACACTGGTACAAACAAATAGAAGAACCCAATTATTGTCCTCAAGGTTGTAGTGGAAATCCAAGCTTAAATAATTAAAATTCACAAATACTGTATAGTGAAATAAAATTTTATAAAGCCTTTACTGGGTGAACTTCATTGTTTTTTTGATTTATGTTATAAAAGAATTTCTGAGAAGGTGAAAGTCAAGCTGAGTCTTAAAGAGTGATCATAAATTACCTTGATAGAAAAATCATGCTGGTTACAATGTGAAGAGGAGATTAAAGGGGCTGAAACTAGAGGCTGGGAGGCCTTTAGGAAGTAATGCAACCGGCTAAGCATAAAAGATTGCTGCCTCCACTAGGACACTGTGGGTGGGTTTTGGAGGAAGACTCCCAAGTCATCCCTAGTCGAGCTGTACTGGTTGTATAAGGCCAGCATTTGTTTTGATTGGTTGGTTTGCAGATCTCTTTGGGTATAATATCTTGTGTGATACTTGATATAATAGCATGACTCATCGAAGTGGGTGATGTGAGGACAGGATGAAGAAATATTCAGGAGACCGACTCAAAAGGGTAGACATGTAAACAAATGATGCAATACAGTGCTATGTGTACAGTAACAGATGTGGTTATATGTAAGATAGAGCCGATGCTAAGGAAAGAGTGATTAACTCTGAGGATGTCAGAGGACACTTTTCAGAGGATGTGATGCCTCAGTTGTTTTTCTTTGTGCAAAAAATGTGATAAAGGCTTTTCAGGTAAAAAGGAACAGCATGTGCCAAATTTGCAAAGTAATAAAACTGAATGTGATTTTCAGAGCTGTACACATCAATTGATATTGCTAAACTGCACTGTACAAAATGCGGAGGCATGGTATACATATTACTGGAAAGCTATTTTAATTTTGCAAGACATTGGGATGCATGAAATCATTGAAGTTCACTTAGCTAATCATATTTAATACATGCTTTGTATCTGACATTAAATTGGTTGTTAGGGTACTTTAATCAAAGAGTGAATTGTCCATGCCATGTTTTGCATCTGTTATTTCGAGACTGATGCAACGTAATGAAACAAGAGAGATCTAATGCTCCATTTATGTAGTGTTGCCTCATTTATTTATATAGCTATCTGTAATGGAGTTAAGTATTGCTGGTTTAGAAAGGAGCCACAGAGCCTCTTCAAAGAGAGAATAGCCTAGAAAAAATTAGGTTGTTCTGGCAAATTAATTCCAGAGCCTTACTTATATAATGTTGGTTTACAGATTCACATACCTTATGTTTATAATATTAGCAGAAACTTTGTGATTCTGGGGTCATATACAAAGATAACCACAATATGATGTATGAAACCCATTAAGAATAGAGAAGAAAAATAATTTGCTCTATACTATGCTGAATTGGTGTTAGGGCAAGATATTGTGTACGTATTGTTATATCTACTAACTGTACCCTTCAGGTCTCTTCCTAATGGTCTCTTCCCCATGAAAAGGACAGACTTAGTCCTATTTTCTCTTTAGAAACCTGGAGAGTTTATTGTCCTTAGTATAAATTCAATTAAAAATTACTTTTGCTTGTTTTAGCATCTGTCTACTTGCTAAAGTGGTAGCAACTTGAAAGGAGGGAAGTTGTGTTGAGAGGAGTCCAGTATTCTGTTTGGCTCTATAGTGTAATGGTTAAGTGTTCTGCATTTTGGGTCAGAAAACTAGGTTCAAATCCCAGCCTCCACCTCTCAAGCCTCATCTATATATACATGGGACAACTCTGTTACCCATGTTAGTGTTGTCTTTATTTATCACTTATTTCCCCATCTAGAGTGCAAGCTTTATGAGAACAGGGGATTTTGCATGTTGTTTGTCATGTCTCCAGTTCCTAGAGCATTGCTTGGCACACTACAGGTTCTTAAATATTCATGTAATAAATGAATTAACAGGCAACATATGCAGCTACCCAGGGTTAATTGGTGAGGGTTAATTAAATTTGTATCTATAAAGCTCTTAGCATTAGTGCCTATGACAGAGTAGGCATTTAGTAATGGGAAAATAAGTCTGTTTTTATTTAATAGCTAGTATTAAACAGTTTTTATCTTAAAACCGTATTTGAGGGCCCGCCGAGTGGCGTATTGGTTAAGAGCTGGCTTGGGACACCATTGGCCCCTGTTCGGATCCCACATATGAGGGCCAGTGACACTGCCCTCTACAGCTAAGATGGTGAACAACAGCTCCACCTGGAGCTGGGCTGCTGTGAGTCCCAGGTCGGCATAGCTGCAGCCCCTGCTGCAATGGGCTATCATAGGCTACAGTGAGTGGCCGGCATCCAGCGTGAGCTGCCAATAGAAGCCGTCCAGAGGCTGGCGACTGTTCTGCCTCATCCAGGAAGAGCGCAATGACGATACCAACATGGGCCAGTGAAGCAACGTCTTCCTAGATTGAAGAACAAATGGACAGAAACTTGTCTGTTCCCTTCCCCCAATTCCCCAATAAAATCTTTAAAAGAAAAAGAAAAAGAAACCAGTATTTGAACATTTTTCTTGAAGTGTTTTTTTGTGTTCATATGTTTCCATTTTTCATAGATGAATATCCAATACCAACCGGGATTCATTGGCCTTGGTGAAGATTTACGTTTAGCTTTGTAAGAAACTGCCCAGCTATTCTCAAAGCGGTCATTTCATTTTACACTCCCACCGGCAGTGTATGAAGATTTGGTTTGATCTACATCCTTGCCATCTGTTGGTGGTGTTCTTGATAAATTTAGTCCTTCTGGTGGGGGTGTAGCAGTATCTCATTGTGGTTTTAATTTGCATTTTCTCTGCTGACTAATGCTGTTGGGCAATTTTTCATGTGCTTATTGACCAGTTGGCATATCTTATTTTGTAGAGTGTCTTTTTTAGCTTATTTTTTTTTTTTTTTAAGAAGGCAGTGTCACTGGCCCTCATATGTGGGATATGAACCAGGGCCGCTGGCATCTCAAGCCAGCTCTCAACCACCACGCCACTTGGCCAGCCCTATTTGTTCATTTTTAATTGGATTGTTTGCCATTTTATTGTTGGATTATAGCAGTTATGTACACATTCTGGGCATACCTTATAAGATACATATGCACGTACATATATTTTTCTCTCCTGGTCTGTGGCTAGTCTATTCATTTTCATAACAACGTTCTTCTCCCTCTTCAGTACTTTTATTTCAAAACAATTTTAGAGTTACAGAGGAGTTGTAAAGATAGTAGAGTTCCCCAAAACCCTTTAACTTGCTTCCTCTGTCATTAATATTGTATGTAACATTTTCATAAGTAAGAAATTACAATTGACGCAATAGTATTAAATAACCTACAGACTATTCAGATTTCCACAGTTTTTCTTCTGATGTTCTTTTTAAGGCCCAGAATCTGTTCAAAGATGAAATGTCACATTTAGTTTTCATGTCTCTTTCATCTCCTCCAATGTGTGACAGTGTCCTGGGTTTTCCTTGCCTTTCAGTGACCTCAAAACGATTGACGTGTCTAGTCATTTATTTTTTAGCATTGCCTTTGGGGATTAACAACTGTTTCATGAGCAGAGGTTGTAAATTTTTTTATAGCGTTTGATTTATCAGTATTTTCTTACCCAATTAATGCTTTCTGTATCTTGTTCAAAAACTATTTGACTGTTCAAAGGTTACAAAGATATTTTTCTGTGTATTCTTCAAGGAGCTTTATAGTTAGTTGTTGCTTTTATGTTTAGGACTGGAACCCAATTTAAATTAATTTTTCTCTATGAATTGAGGTAGGGAATCAAGGTTTTTGTTTTTTTTTAATGGATGACTAGTTTATCAACTATTTGTTTAAACAGTTGACATTTTTCTATTGTATTGCATTTGTGCCTTTGTCAAAAGTTCAATTATGTAAGTGTGGGCCTTTTCCTAGATTCTAGTCTGTTCCATTGCTCTATTTGTTTCTTATGACAATATATTGATCACTGAAGCTTTGGATCACAGGTTGATAAACTTAAGTAAAAGTTTACCAACTTAAGTAAAAGTTTATCAAAGGGGAAAATAATAAGTATTTTAGGTTTGCAGGTCATAAGGTCTCTCTTAATATTACTCAGTTCTGTTGTAAGATGAAGGCAGCCACAGATAATATGTAAGTGAATAACTTGGCTAGGTTCCACTACAGCTTTATTTACAAAACAAGCAGAAAGCCTGTGGGCCATCCTTTGCTTTAGAATAAAACTTGAAATCAAGTCCTTCAACTTGTTCTTCTTTTTCTTAATTGTTTTGGTTATTCTAGTTCCTTTGCAAATTCATATAAATTGTGGAATAAACCTATCAATTTCTGAAAAGTACCTACCAGAAAACTTATTTCATTTACATCAAATTAATAGGTCAATTTGGGAAAAATTGACACCATAGCAATATTATATCTTCCAGTCCTTGCACATGATATGTTTCTTCATTTATTTAGGTCTTCTCTAATTTATCTCATGAATGTTTGTGTCAAGGTACTGTACATGGTTTGCTAAAAAATGTTCCCTAAGTATTTTATGTTTTTAATGTTTTCATAAATGGGATTACTTAATTTATTTTCCAGTTTTACCATTGTTAGCCTTGCATTCTATGAGCTTCCTAAATTCCCTTATCAATCTTAGTACTTTCGTTTGTAGGTTCTATAGGATTTTATAGTTACATCATTATGTCATCTGTGAATAGAGATTTATGCCTTCCTTTCTAATCTTTATGATTTTTTTTTTTTAGTTATTAGAGTGGCTTCAATTTGTAATACAGTATTGGATAGAATTGAAGTGATGGGAGCAGGACTGTAGTTTTATTTCAGACCTTAGGAAATAAGTTTCTGAATATTAAGTATGATATCTGCAAATTTTTCAGAAGTGTCTTACTGGACAGGAAGTTTCCGTTCTATTTCTAATTGCTGTGAGTATTTTTTCTTGGTTTTTTTTAAAAGATTTTATTGGGGAATTGGGAGAGGGGAACCGTGTTGGGGAATCAGGGAAGAGGAACAAACAAGTTGCAGTTCTTTTTTGTTTTTCAGTCTAGTTGTGGAGGATGTGGCTTCACTGGCCCATGTTGGTATTATCATTGTGTTCTTCCATGGTGAGGCAGATCAGTCGCTGGCCTCTGGACGGCTGCTCACAGCAGCTCTTGGCATCTCATGCTGGCTGCCAGCCACTCACTGCAGCCTATGGCAGCCCACTGCAGCAGAGGCTGCAGCCCACACCTTCACCAGCCATCTTAGCTATAGAGGCAACCAGGTGGAGCTATTGTTCATCACCTTAGATATAGAGGGCTGTGTCACTGGCCCTCACATATGGGATCTGAACAGGGGTCCCGCTACTCAGAGCTGGCGTCCCAAGCCAGCTCCTAACCAACGCACCACTCAGCCGGCCCTGTGAGTATTTTTTTATTTTCATCACAAATGGGTGTTGAATTTTACAAGATGCTTTTTCTGAACCTATTGATATGATCATATTAATTTTCTTTTCTATTCTGCTAATGAGGGGGAGAAATATATACATTGATTTTAAAACATTAAATCATGTTGACATGTCTAGAATAAACTCCTTTTGATCATGCCGTGTTATCTTTTAACGTATTACTAGATTTTATTTGCTAATATTTTGTTAAGGATTTTTGTGTCTTATGTTCATGTGGAAAATAGGTGAATAATTTTCTTGTAATATCCTTTTCTGGTTTTGGTATCATTGCTTTGTTGGCTTTAAGATAAGATTTGGGAATGTTGACCCATCATCCATATTTTGAAGTTTTTTATATAAAATTAATAGCATTTCTTTAAATTTGATTGAATCACTGGTGAAGCCATCTGGGGTTATAGGACTTCTTTATGTGCAAAAATTTCCATTCTGAATTGTTTTTATTTTATAGTTAATGGGAAATTTATATTTATGTTTTAATCATGTGTCATTTTTTTGTGAGTTGCCTCTGTAAATGAATTTATTCCCTTTCACCTAATCTGGAAAATGTATGAGTGTAATGTTGTTCCTAATATTTCCTTATTTTCCCTTTAATGGCTTGAGGCTTTGTAGTGATGTTCCCTTTTGCAATCCAGATATTGGTAGTTTGTATTCTCTCTGTCTCCTTTTTTTCTCTTTCCCTTCCCCTCATCAATGTGCCTAAGAGTTTATCAATTTAATTGATAGTTTAAAAGAATCTGCTTTTGGTCTAATTAGTTGTTTAACTGTTTTCCATTTCATGGTTTTCTTCTCTTATATTTATTATTTTTTTCTTTACATTTTGTGTTTGATCTGCAGTTGTTTTTATAATTCCTTAAGGTAAATCTTAGATCAATAAATTTAAATCTTTATTTTTTTTTAATATAGGCATATAAAAAGCTACAAATTTCCCTATAAATACTATTTTGGCTGCAATCTACAAATTTTGAAATGGTATTTTTTTTTACTCATTCAATTCAAAATATTTTAATATCATTTGTGATTGCTTGCATAATCTATAAGTTATTTAAAAGTATTTTGTTTAATTTCTAAACATTATGTGGTTTCTAAGGCTTTCTTTGTTATTGTTTTTATTGAAATATAATTTAATTATATTATCAGAGAACAAACTGCTCTCTGATACCAATAGAATATACGTATATAAGACTACATAAGGTATCATTCATATATATATATATATATATATATATATATATATATATATATAATTTTGGAAACTCATTTAATGTCCAGACATGTGGTTTATCTTAGTGAATATTCCATGTGCATTAGAAAATTATATGTGCTCTTCTGTCTGGGTGTAGTGTTCTATAAATATTAATTAGGTTATTTGGCTTGTAGGGTCATTCACATCTTCAGTGTGATTTTTTTTTTTCTTTTGGTCTATTTTATCCATTCAATATTTAGAAACACTTGTTAAAATTCCCAACCGTAGCTGTAGGTTAAGTTTGTTTCTCTCTTTAGATCTGTCAGTTTTCATTTCATATATTTCAAAGCTCTGCAATTAGATGCATACAGATTTCATGTTGTCTTTTTTATAAATTGATGCTTTGATCAGTGTGCCATTCCCTCTTCACGTTCAATCAGATTCCCTGCCTAGGAGTCTAATTTGTCACTTTTAAATGTAGTCATCCTGGGGTTTTGTTGGTTGGGTTTTTTGTTTTTGAACATGGAGTAGCTTCACTTCTAAGGAATAGCCTCTTTGAGCCTCAACTGAATTACCAGAGTGTTCATCTGAAATCTTTGTTCTCTGATTTTTTGGAACTTCATTGTTTCAAAAAAATTTAATTTTTTCACCCTACTTTATATTCTGATTTAAATCATAGTTTTCTTTCCATCAATATAAGGAAGTTACACATAGATTTTCGTGACATAAAGCAAATATATGTTTAAATTATATAAAATAATATTTATGCTAACAAATATAAATAGCATATTTATTTATATATAAGAAAACATATAAAATATAAATGTAAAATGTATAAAATGATTATTTAAACAACATAAAATAGTTTATTTTACATAACATAATTTTATATATTATGTATGCATTTTATTTGTGTATATAAAATCATTTTAACAATGAAATATTGTTAAGCTATATTAAAACTTCTGGTTATTTAAGATATCACCCCAGCTTCTTTTTAGTTGTAAAGAGAAGAAATAAATTTTAGATTTAAATACAGATACATGCACAGAACCCCTAAAAGGAACTCTCAATGGCAAATAAGTTTTACTAGATTGTTCATAGAAAATAGACTAGTTATCTGTGGAATACTGAGTAAATGTAGCAGTAACTTAAGACAAAACATTTAAGCTGGTAAGTCTCTAAAACTGCACCATTAACATTGAAAAATAAAAGCATAATTAGGTCACTGTCTTTCAAATCATCGAAAGGAAAAGTAGCATAGTTTAACATTGTGAAAATAAAGCACTAGGGCCCGCCGAGTGGTGCGATGGTTAAGCGCTGGGTTGGGAAGCCAGCGGCCCCGGTTCGGGTCCCACATATGACAGACAGTGACACTGCCCCAAGGAAAAAAAAAAGAAAAGAAAGCACTCAAACTACTATTACATACTACTAAAATGGATAAAAGAAAATTGTAACTCTCTGTCTAAAGATCTGTGGTTGAAAGGTAATTAATTCCACCTGGCTAAAAGCAAATTATTTTCTCATCCTTTGCATACCACGCAGAGCACCTTGTTTTGTTTTTTTTTGCAACAAAGACTTGGCACAAAGAAGATTTTTAAAAAGAAGTTCAGGCTTCTTTTAAAAGATAAATCTAATACATGTCTGTAGTTTCTTCTTGACTTCAAGATAGTTTTATAATTTGACCAATGAACTTTTACTTTTTTTTTTTTTTTTTAGGCCCACTTTTTCAAAAACTTTTAAGCAGTTTCACTAAGTGCTGCAAATGTATTTATCATTTTAAACACACCATGTATTAGATGATACTTGCCCATTTAAAAATAAATGTATCAGAAAAAACTTAATTAAAAATAACAGAGTTTAAAAAAGATTTGAGGAAATTTTATGATCTTGCTTGATATGTTTGGAAACATCTTTTCATGACATAAAACCGAAGTAGAAATCACTGATCAGTAGTCTCCCGGGATTGAATTAAATGGATTTTTACTTTCACAATGAAAACAATATTGTATATATGGTTTTATAATTATAAAGGAAGATCCATGCTAATTGTTTGATATCATTTGAAAATGGGTTATAAAGTAAGAGAAGGGAAAACAAATCAACAACATCAGGAACAATCAACAAGCAAACCAAAAAGTTCATTCACCAACTCCATTTAAATGTTACCCGCCCCCAAAAAAAGTATTACCCAAAGCAATAGTCACTTATATACATTTACTAGTTAATCCCCACAGCAAACCTATAATACTCATTTTATGAATGGAGCCTCCTTTTCCAGTTCCCTAAGCCCATGTTCTTTCCATTACTCCATGTTGACACCAGGCTCATTCATTCCAGCCCCTTTGTTTTATATATTGGGGGAGGGGAGGGGGAGTAGGGAGGGAGGGAAGGAAAGTGAGTCCTAGAAAGATAGAGGCACTTAGTTGACTTAATTAAGGACACACAGCAAGTAAGTAGCTTGGATATTCAGTTCCAAATATCCTTAGCGCTTACCTCTGTGGTAGACTCAGCATTGTCATCCTCAGAGTGATAATACTCACGTTAGGAAATGAACTCTGAGAGAACTTACATATTTAAATGTTTTAGATGGGCAGTTCTGCACTCACAAAACCCTCAGGACTTTCTACCACTTGCCTTGTTTTATTGTTTTTGAATGACTTCTTTTTTTTTAATCACTCTTTTAGCCAGTAGGTTTAGGATTTGAACCATAAAATCAATTTTCCTTATCATAGAGTGTGAAGGGCTACAGGATACAGTAATTTCTTTCTTTCATAAAAATATTAATAGAGATAAACAAGGCAATTAGTAAAGTTCACCATGATTTGACTCCCTTCTCTCCAACTCTAGAATGAAGATGGAATACATGGCCTTTTCATGCTTCTCCTTTATCTAATTTATCCAGTGGTTATTGTAGCAAAGGGTTTGAAAATGTTCCCCAGATGGTTCTTATATTAATACAAAAATTATTTTTGTTGTATTCTAATATTTGTTTAGTTGATTGTTTTCAAAATGCTGCCCAGTTATTAATAGGCATAGTATTGGTGATATCTGGAGAGGAGCTGATAATTCCATTATTTAGAGATAGTTACATCCCATATATTTTACTACTTTTAACTACCCTTTACACTTAGGAAAACTCCTGAATACTTAGGAGAAAGCCCATGAATTTTCAGAATTTACAAGGGCCCACAGAGGATTAAGTATTCTAGATTTTCCCCCCTATTTTGCACATGAAGAAATAAGCCTCGATGAGAATTATTTGCTCATTTTGACTTTTCATCTAAGGCTTTCAAATGCCACATACCTTGTAGGCTTCTAATACAATTCAAATTCAGAAAACAAAACAAAACTTAACTAATATGTTCCCTATTTTCAAAATGAGATTCTGTTCTCATGTTTACCATCTATTATAGGTAGTAATTTGAGCCTCAGGAAGTAGTGAATACTTTCTCACATAAGAGAACTGATGCTTTTTCCCCTGTTTTGAATTATTTGTTAAAATATAGTGATTGATAAGCTAGTATTAGAGAAAGGGGTTAATGCATAGACTTTGAAAAAGGCTGCCTGCAAGAAGAATCTAATTTATTATTGCCTTTGATTTGATGAGTAGAATTTAATAGCTTTTCAACCCAAACCTGAGGTTATTGCAGCTCCAGAGTATCAGAGCCAATAGAGATACAGGAATATGATATTTTTGGTGCTTAATTTATTTTAAAGAATACAATGACACTGGTGCTATTTTAAGTATGAAAGAAGAAATGAAATAAAATTAAATAATTGTAATCTGTCTTAACTCCTCATTAAAGGAAATGCTGTGATTCCTCATAGATACCAAAGACAGTTAACATGTTTGTGTGGTATACACTCTTTGCTATTTGAGTACCTGAAAAAATCAGTTATGATGTATATTAAGGCAACGATTTCAGTCATCCTTCTTTCTATATTTGTATTCTTTGGGGCTGTCACATGACAGAAACACGCTCAGAGATCCATGCAAAGCCTCCAAAGTTTCATGGTCAAGTTAGTATTTCCCATTTGTAATAGAGTAGTATTTTCATTACTGCACTACTTTGCAGTGGCTTTTCAGAGAAAATTAAGGGCGAAGCATTGTTTACCTCTTGATTTCCAAAAATTGATTATTTCCAAATGTTTCTCCAAGAAACATCCCAATATCATACTGAAGGCAGTCAAGAAGTCTTGGAGTAATCTTGAATTAGACCAAGAGATCCAAGTAAAGGAAATTTTCACTCCAAGTGGTTTAGTGAATGGATGATAGCTGCACTCCAACAACAGAAGCAGAATTACCAGAAGCTTCCTGAGTCAGGGCCAGTCTGACTGAGGACAGGCCAGCAGCCCAGCTGCAGAGGGAATAAAATAAGTGACCTCCCATGAGCCCTCTGCCCCCTCTAGCAAGTAACTTGAAAGGCTGTAAACAAAACTCAGCTAGTGCGATGTGTAGGAGTTGAATAGTCAGGGACAAAGGGGTTTTTGTGACAAGAATGCCGTGTTGATATTATTGTCTTGATTATGCTATCTCCTATTCCAGGCTTCAAAGGTTTTCATCAGCATCACAGACTGGCTGCTTTCCGCCCAGGCTCCCTGTGAAATTCTAGTCATTGTTTAACAAAGAAAAAGGCAGTGCATTTAAACTTGAGTTCCTATGAGACTGCATGATTATGCCCTGCTGAGTTCAGATTAGATTCTACCTGTGAGAGCACTTCAGCAGTCTAATGTTTTCGGGGCTCAGAGGTGCTTTCTACTCGGGCAGTTAAGGACCATCCGGCACCTGGAACTGCCCTCCAGTAGGCTTACAGATCAGGGCCTGGGAGAAGCGTGCCAGATGCTAAGTGAGCTATTGCTAAGATGCCCAGCAGCCATACATACATAAAGACGGGATATAATCATATTGAAAATCATCTTTGAGTTTGAAATACTTTTTAAAAAAAAATCTAAATCATAGTACAAGGGCTCATTGAGTTAGAATTCATCTTCGAAGGTTTAGTTAGGAACCTTGAACTCAGTTTCTAAGCATTTCATACATAAGATTCAAAACTTCCACCTTGGGGGGTGCCTCCTTCAAATGTTCATATTATTGGGTTAGTCACTTTTTAAATTGAAAAAGGACCTAAAGGCAGCCAAAGGGGCACATGAGTCTTATGGAAAAAAACAGCTATGATTATGTAACAAGCATATCAACTATAATAATAGATATAAACTATTCCCTAAGGAAATATTTTACCAAGTGTATAAAAATGTAATATTTAAGAATGCTTCTTGCAAAGTTATGAATATTAGTAGAAAAAAAACTGTACAGAAGAAAAATCAGTGGGAGACTTACTGGTTTTATTTAAAATGAGGAGAATCCTTTGTAGACATTAAAATGATGTGGACGAGATCTAAGATACGTTTTAAATTTAAAAAGTAAAATAGCATGTATAATATGGTTACATAAAAGTTTATATTTGTTTTCTGGAGGGTTATATAACAGTCTTTTAACAGTGGCTATTTCTAGGTGATGGGTTACACTTTATTATTTTCTGTTTTATTCTTTTCTGTGGTCTCCAGTTTTTCTACAATTACTGTGAATTATTTTTATAAGAAAAACGAATATCTTTTCTCTTTAAGAAAATTAACCTCATTTGGAGAAGAAACAAATTGAAAAATTAATATGTACTGAGATACTATGCACCTTATACTTGTTTGAGAATTTTGAATGATTAATTTATTTGACTGTCACATAAGTTCTGTAAGGTAGTAACCGTCACTAATTCACTGGTAGGAAAAAATAATCAAAGGTTACATATCTTATCCAAAACCAAATCAATTAGCTAGTAAGGAATAGAATCGGGGATCATCACCAGATTTCTCAGAAATTTTCACCTGTGTCCACATGGCCTTCCTGAACACAGTTTGTTGGCCTCTTGCCAATGGCCAGTCATTCTTGGAAAAGGGAGCATGGTAGATGCTTGTCACCAAGGCTAATAGCCCTCCTTATTACTAGTGAGTAGATTATATGGTGTAAAATTTGACTTCACATTTAATGCTTCTTCACTTGGAAAATGAAATTTACCCTTTACACTTCAGAAGATACTGGAAAATGTATTCAGTCCTCAATCATGACACACACACACACACACACACACACACACACACACACCACACACCACACATACACACACCACACACCACACATACACACACCATATACACACATACACACACCACACACACACCATGCATACAGACTCACACAAACATACATAACAAATATACTCCCACCAATTTTGAATTGTTAAGTTGAATTTGTATGTCTAACCACAGGTCAACTCATTTAGATAATATATGGTAAAATATTCATATTTACATGGGGCTAGGGCAGTAGAAGATAAATTGTCAATTCTTGTACTCATTCCTTATGTATTAATATATAATCTGATAGGTATTTTCCAAATTCTTCTTTTTAGTCATCACATGTGGACAGTCTTAGATGTAAGAATCTGGAAATTGATTTAATTTTTTTTTTGTTATATATTTCTGGTTAGATTATAAGCTCCTTGAGGAAAGAGGTGGTTTTTTTTTTCCCATTTTGTGACCAGCACAGTATTTCAAATTATATTTTATACACATGATTAAACCAGTATTCAATATGAGATCACTGGATGAATGAAAAACAGAAAACATATCTTTCTGTTCCAGAAAGGAACACCACCAAAAGATAATTGGTATCATTTATTTGTGAATTTATTCTTGGTATCATTTATTTGTGAATTTATTCTTGGTATCATTTATTTGTGAATTTATTCTTGGTTTCTTTTATTTGAGACGCATATAATGAGCATGCATTTTGAAACACCAAACGTCATTTTTTTTTTTTTTTGGTTCATAACAGCCTTTATGATTCCCCAGGTCTAACTCTTTATTAGTTTATATCACCTTCTTGGCTCCTATAGACCTATGAGTTTGAGATCTTATTACAGATTATTCCTTATTATAACTATAGATGTATATATTTCACTGTGTTTAGAGAGGTATTTACCATATCAAGGAGGGTTTTATAAGCCACCAATTCTTCAACATGAGTAAGCATATTAGTGAAATTCACTATATTAATAGATTTAAAGACAAAAATATATTATCTCCACACATGCTAAAAAGTTAGTTTATTAAGGTGATCAGATACCATGTAAATATATAAAAATTGGTAGCTTTCCTCTGTGACAGCAACCATCCATTAAAATGTGATGGAAATATACTTTGCAATATTCAGTTATTTATGAAAAGAACAAAACTGAATCTGAATAATTTTACAGAAAACACATTTTCTTGTTTTGTTGAAACCAATGTTATAAAGACCTCAGTTTTCCCCAATTGATGTGCAAGTACAATAGAATTTCCATCAAAATCTCAAAGGGAGTTTTTAAAAGTAGGAATGAGCCTTTCATCTCCAAGAGTAAATTTCTGAATTAAGTAATCAATGAAACTTAGTATATGAAAAGATTATATTTCAAAGCAATGAGAAAAGGGATGAAATACTGAAAATGATTAATGGTTATAAGATAAAGCATGAGATTAATAAAATAGAAGACTCCCCTATTTCTTTTCTAAAATCTGGGGAGAGAAAAATCACTTAGAACAAAGAGTTATTATCTATCATAAAAAGACATCTCAAAAAGACATTTTAATGTCAAATATATATGTGAAATATCCCTCAGCCTTAGTAATAATAAAAAGAATGATAGAGATATCATCTTATTTTTGGAAGACATTAAAATATCGTTAATATTCTAAATAATTTAAAACACAGTTGCTGGCTATTTGACAGTATTTATCAAAACTAAAAATGTAGCTTGATGTAGCTTTTTTACATTTAGGCCTCTGTAATTCAGAAGTACTAGCATTAATGCAAAAATATATATTTGCAATGATGTTTGTTTCAGCATTATTTACAATAGGAAAAAAACATTGAAAGCAACGTAAGAATTCCAATGAGGGAATGAATGTCTAAATTTTTGTAATCCAATACAATAAAACACTATGTGGAAATAAAAAGAATAAGATAAATGTACACACACTCGTTTGAAAGCTGTCTGAGATGTATCAAGAAGTGAAAATGCCTGTTGGAAATAAACATGTTTAGTATGATCCTCATACCAAGCTGTTTGCAGTGGCTACATTTTGGGTGTGGGTGTAAAATTTATGAAGAAAGAACAAATGTTTTCTTTATACATTATACATTTTGTTTGAACTTATGACAAGTGTTTGTCATATTTTTTAAATTATAATAAATGAACAAGCTCTAAGAAAGGAAAAGAAAGAAGTGAAATGAAAAGCCATAGACCTTGCGGAACGTACCTGGATTGTAGGCAATTGGCTGAGCAGCAGGAAAGCCTTTGGGAGCGTTCTGCCTTAGTCCAGGATGCAGATGCTCATGTATGGACCAGGGACTCCAATGAGGGGAAGGGAGGAGGTTCTATAGACACTTAGAAGGTAGGATCATCGTGATTGCATATAGAGAGGAAGAGACAGAGAAGTCCTCACAATAACGTCTAATGGTAACATATTGAGGCTAAATTTTAATTAGTGAATTAAGACCTTCTACCTGCATTATACGTATAATGAAAAGTATTTGGTGAGTCTAACTGCCTGGTGTTAAAATTAAGAGTAATCAAGTGTTTTTTTGTTTTGTTTTGTTTTTTTAAGTTCTGAAATAAGTTCTGTTAGTTAATAAACACAATTGAAATATGAGTGTGTAATAAGAATTCATAAACATACCACACCTTTTCCCTATTGGGAACATTAACTTAGTTATTAATCTATATTTACACCTGGGTTAGAGGGAGCCATCCCCCTAGCACACCCCTTTCTTTATTGGCCACGTCACACATGATGATATTAGGTGATTCAGAAACTGTCCACTGGTACTCATTCTAGCTCTGTTGATGCTGAACACGTATCAAAAGGTAAGACAGCTGCCCCTTTACAGACAGAAGGCAATCCATATGCAATCAGCATCTCATCTTAATCTGCTCTGAGACACAATCTCCAGTAATATATGGAATACATTTTCAGTTGACCATTTTCTAGGCAGATGGCATACCTTTATAATCAAGAACCCCTGGAAGACCAATCACCCTTCTTTGTTTTGAAGGTTCTGAAAGGGATTCTGCCCACTATAGCACTGGGCCAATATCTTCCAAAGTGAAGAGGACAATCACAGCACCATTGCTGGGCCCTTAGAGAAGCATCTAAATAATACCATCAGAAGCCTTTCTTCTGGCCTGGAATCAGTATTGCTCTTCTTAGAAGATGATGGGAATAATTGCTTTTCTTTAATTACTTTGTGTCATTAATATAGTTCCTGTGAATTGAATTTGCACCCAAGTAGTTTTTCATTGAGTACATGACTTGTAAATAAAAACATTCCTTTCTTAAGGAACATGAACTAATGACAAATTGAGCCATTGACTTAAATCCCATAGGAAATGATTTTAGTCTTAATACTATTTACTCAGTTTTCATTTTTATTATGCACATAGTAACCATTTTCTACTTCTAAATAATTTGCTGGAGCACTCATGAAACTTTTCTTCATTGTCTTCATTTTTGTCATTGTAGTATAACTATTATTCCTATCTCCCTGACCTTTTTCTGTGAATTAGAAGCTTATCAATTATATCTCACTAACACTGATTTTATCATGGGTAAATCTGGTGTTATTTTCATTTTGCTGTGCTGGCTTTATTGACGCCCCCCACCCAAGGGGATTTCCCTTTTATGAAGAAAGATATTCAAATGGGGGAGGGGCTTATGTCTGGTGATGCAGTTAAACACCCTCTCAGAGTTGCATTGAAATTCTAGCTTGAGGAAAAGAGCTCTAAATAGGTGTTACTCTGACTGCTATTTTGAAGTAAACTCAGAGGAAATAATTTGTTTAGAAAGCATTTAGGAACAATAGCCAGGTGAAAAGGGATGATAACACTTGTCTCTAGAGGTGTGGTTTGAGAATATTTTAAAGGAGAATTTACTCACCAGGAGAAAGATAGGTGTTTAAGGTTCTGTTAGCTCTTTATCAAAATTTATTGTGAACATACTGTGTGACAAACTCAGAGTAAGACCCTGGGATTTCTATCAGCTTACTCATTAATTTTAGACCCATGTTGGCTAACATCCTAAAGTTTATGGGTTGAGCAGACAGTAGTAACTCCAGATGTTTATTGAGCAGCTTACCTTGTGCTGGGTAGTATCCCGAATACTTAATTAATAGTATATCAATTCAGCCTCCCAGGGGTCCACCAGGCATAATTGATCACCCCCATTTTATTATCTGTGAAAAGGTTGGGTATGTGCATTGGGATGCCTGTGTAACTTACCCAAATTAACATAAACCTGCCTTGTAAACCGCGTTTGTCTGGCTCTGAACCTCAATGCTCAGCCATAGGTGATCCCGTCAGACTTTTTATTTTGAAGATTTGGATTTACTGTATCTTTCAAAATACCCTAGTGCCGGACATATGTAGAGTTTATATTTTTAAAAATTGCTTTTAGACATGGCATGTAGAATATAAGGCGTCCTCAGGTAGTTTATTTCTGAAGTCGGTAGACCCCTATCCAGAGAAGTTAAGTATAGGTGACTTCAGTGGCTACAATTTGACCACGTTTGCAACTATGTAATTCTATTCCACCCATCCCCAAACCATTGAAGCATTTATATGTGGGGCAAATTTCTTTCTTTCCTTTTTTTTTTTTTTTCTGAAATCTACCAATAACCTTCCATGACTAAAGCATACACACTGGATTTGTTGACTTACTACCAAAAGCATTTCTGATCTACTGCCCAATAATCAATAATTTGAGATCTGTGGTATGCTTTAGGGAAATGTTTGAATTTAGAACTTAGTCTATCAAAACAGTTCAAGCTCATAAAGAGAGGGAGCTTGTATTCTTACGATCAAGTGAATAGTTTTTAATAAGCCTAAGGCCAAACATTCTGCGGAGCATTTTTTTTCTTCCCAAAAGATAGCTCCTTGACTATGTAAGTCCTTCCGTGCAGTTTGTTTCGCATGGTAGGGAGCAAAAAAAGCCTGTATGGCAACTTCAGTATTGCTCAAGCATATGACCTGATATGTTTTTCTCAGTGTAGCCCATGTCAGCGATTTCTCTAAGATGATGCACCAGTGAAAACCTCAGCCCTTTACTCAAATTATCTCCATTTGAGTTCAGAACCCTTCATCACCTGTGGGTTTACTTTGACACATTTATTTACTCTGTGTTCCTTTTGTTTTCTCATATGTAAGAAAGGATGGTGATAATATCCACTTCATAGGGTTGTTATGAATTAAATGAACTGTGATACCTATGGAAATTAATCCAGAAAGTGTGCTTCATAAGTTACCTATTATTACCTGCCTCATTTTTGCTGTCTTTTTTTAGGGGTTATTAAAATATATGTACATCATTTTGAGGATCGTCCTACCTTCCATTGTATTAATATAATTACAGGCTACATAGTTTACTATAAAACAGGGCTGCTCATCTCTGCAGGGAAGAAACTGATTAGAAACCCTGTTACTTACAGTTTTGTTACTCAGCAGCCATTCATCTGTTACCCTAATCATCTGTTCTTAGAGTCCATGGTTTCAGCCATCATGATGATCAGCTTAAATTTCAGTATGTCTTGCATTCCTTTAGAAGACATTTCTGGCCTCTAATAATATGCTATCCTCTTGACACATAATCAAAGTAGAAGCAGTTAACATAATGTAAAATAATAATAATAACAATAATTATCCTTGCAACACAACCATAAATAGATATCTGATTCAGGAGTTTGCTAAGTGTTTTGCCTAGCTGTGAATAATATTTATTGTTTATTGTATAGCCTAATATCAGTGTGTACCTTTGTAAATATTTTGTTTTGAAGAGATACCACAAAAAATTAGTAACAAAGCAACAGATAAACAGGTTTTGCTGTAGGCTGGAAAACAGTCTTTTTGGTGCCATGTACTCTGAATGGATTAGATAAGAATTTAGGAGAGAAATTAATTTTATCACTTGAGGATAATAAAAAGATAACTGTAATGTGAAAAATAAGCCATTTTAACAACTGAGAGATTTCCTTAAAACATTCTGTAATCAAAAGCCAATAATCATAAAATAGTAAGAGGCAATAACTTTCTTGCCACCCTAGGGCTTCATAAGTATCTCTCCTGCCATAAAGCCATATTTATAAAGTCATTTCTTACCCCAAAAATGCATAGTTAAAGTGAGATAATGAGCCATAGGTAAAGAAGAATAAAGACCAGAGAGAGAAACAGTACAGCCTTCCTTCCTGAGCGGCTAAGGTCTGATGCCCCTGGGCCTAGAATCGTGTTCTAGGAACCATGTCCACATCAGCAGGAGACGGGAAGGGGTCTCCTGAAGCTATGGGAGCCTTCAGTTCTCAAGGTCCTCAGAAGAAAGTGAAAAAAACAAAACTGAAAGAATCCTAACCACTTATGTGAAGCCAGGTTCTTCTGTTCCACTCTCCGTAGAGATTTCTACTTTTCATCCAAATCATGCTGACCCTTGAAGCATTATTTCTATTCATAGAATAAGACATGGAAAAGGAACAATGATTCATTTGTTCATCTTACTCAACTGGTCAGTTACTCTTGTGCATGAAGATATGTGGAAAGTGTTCATAGGCATTTTAATGGGGGCGGGTCTACTCTGTCCTCTTCTGGTTCTTAAGGATTTTTTTTAATCTGTGCCACTGATCATCTGGTTTCAGTCAATAGCCTCATAGTCTTAAGCACAAACTCCTTTCAAACCTTGAGATGTAAGAATGTCAGAACATAGGAATTTAGGAGTGCATTAGTGGGGGAATTCTCTTTACCCATTTGTGGTTCCCATCATTCTAGCTGCCACTTAACCCAGTGCTTACTGTACATCAGGCACTATGATAAGTGTTATTTTGTTTCATCTTCATGGCCTCTCTGTAAAGTTGGCATCACTATTACTAATTTACAGATAAGAAAACTGACAGGAGAGATAAATGACCAGCCGAATTCACACAATGGAAAAGAAACAGAACCAGGCCTGAGCTCCAAGCCCTGGGGTGTGCAGTGTCTCTGCTATGAGGCTTTCAACAATGGCCTCCAGTCACGGGATAGGAAGCATTTTCCCTACATTTAAGCTTTCTTCCAAAGCCTTTCTCTTCAGTTCCAAAAGCTAAAACTCACTTGAATTTTTCCCTTTCATAAATTCAAGTTCAATAGTTTTCAACCCTAATAGCAATGTATTTTCAACTTAACATGCTTGCATTTTTCACTCAACCAATCAGTAGGAATATGGATAAAGGGAAATACAGTGAACCTCCCCATCTCTCTTATTACCTGCCTTTGTGCAATTTTTATCATTTTATACCACCTTGGGAAGGGAAAAAAATGTTAGCGGTCTCTGTGATAACTTAAATAGGAAAACAACAAATATTTTCTATAATGAAATAAAACCACCACATCTCAAATTCATTTTTCAAATTAGCTTGTCACTCAGAAAAGCATGGGGTAACGGATACATAGTTTTCACCAGGAAAACCAGAGGAAGAACATTTTCACAATCACCAGTGCCACTGAGGCAAGCAGGCCTAGAAAAACTCAAATTCCGTGGCTTTTAGATAGTATGAGGACAAGCTGTGGAATGAAGTACAGTGATACCTTGGTTTGGGAGCATAATTCGTTCCAGAAAGAAACTACTTGTATTGCAAGACATCACTCGTTTACCACGTTAAAATATATTAGAAATGTTTGCTCGTCTTGTGGAAAACTCTTAAACCAAGTTACTCGCAATACAAGATTTTACTGCACTTGGAGTAATCTTGAATTTTGTTTGCCGAGGGACTACCCAGTCTTGTTGCTGAATTGAAGATCTAATTTCTTGTTTCTTTGTGGTAAATGTGGTGAAGATTCCTTGTCAACTGGAATCCAAAGCACATAGAAAAGCTAGTGTCACATGAGCTATGTGCAGCGATGGCCCAAGTTATTTGTAAGAGTTTGTCACAGTGACTTCTCTGGCATTTGGAGCATGGGAGATTGCCAGTGCTGAGATGATGCCTCTCTGAAATGAATATTATCTCCAGCTGCACAGGGGTCTTAGAAAAATAAGACTGCATGGGAGGAAAAAGCATATCAGTTTTTTTCAGAGTGGCATAAAGAAAGCCACCAGGTTGATATATAAATTTAGGCATTACACAGCTGACTTAACATGCCACAAACTAATGCACTTAAAATTGAGGCACCGTCCTGCCGCCCAGCCTCACTGGCCATGTGCTCAGGCTGAGATACTGTGAGCTTGTGTGAGCCAGGCTGTAGCATATCTTGGATGAATCAGAATCTCTTAGAGCGATGTGTCAAGGAGATTAAAAGGCAATCTATCATTGTTGACAAAGTGCCTCCACATGTGCACTTTCCAGGAATTTAGATTCAATAGGCAATGTATTTCGTTCTGGACTTCATTCACTTGTGGTGGATGAAATGTATAGACCAAACTCGGAGAAGCTTGAGGGTCAGGATGGTAGCTTATAAATTTTATGATGATACTTTCCAAGTAGGCAGCCTGGTACAGTGTGGGCATTTAATAAATATGTGTGTAACTGAAAAAGAAGACTTTCCCCTTCTCTTTTTTCTGCAGACCCTACCTATTTTTCAAAGTTCAGTGTGGACCCATTTTCCTTTTATTACTGTAACCATACATAGGTGTTTCACATATTAGGCATGGTTTAGTTAAATGGCCAATAACTGAGAGAAAACACAAATAGTCCTAAGTAAAGAAGTAATATATTATTTCAGTAATTACAGTGACCAGGGATCATACTGATTTTAGGCATGGCTGTGTCTGGGTGCTCAGACAGTATCATCAGGAATTGGCCTTTCTCCATACCTTGCCTGTACTTTTCTTTTTGTTGCCTTTATTCCAGGCAAGTGCTTGTTAAATGGTGACCTCCAAAGTTCTAGGCCACAGAGGAAAATAGCTTCTTTTTCCAAATTTCTACAACAGAAGTCATGGGATTGGGTGTCACTGATTTAGCTGGAGTCACATGACCATCTCTAAACCAGGAAGTGAAACAATCTAGCCAGGTGTATCGGACATGAACATCTCAAGAGTGGGAGGTCGCTACCATCCGAACGGCATGGACACAGGGTGGGAAAGAGAGGCTTAGAAATTGAAGAGATGGAATCAGGGCAGGCAGAAGCCAGAAATCCCGGTCTTCCTCTCTTCTGAACTGTAGCTTTGTGCATTCGCCTCTGACCTTCACGTGCAAAGGCCTTGGAAACACTCCTAAGTTTGCATCCTGCTCTGTCATTTAACTGTGGCCCTTGAATAAGTGACTAAACTCTCAATTTCCTAATTTTGAAAAAATAAGGATAACATTACACTTTGAAGTACTATGAAGATTATAAGTAATTTATGTAAAACATTAGAGTGTGTTTTGTACATAGTGGGCCCTTGATGCTGGGCAGTGGTGACAGCAGGAGTGGTAGCAGTTATTCCTCACCCAACTGTAATCACTGAGCTGTCTATCTAAAGTCGTCATCTGACATTTCTATCTTCTCCACATCATTGATATCTACCATGACTCTCCGACAAGTGTTTTTGGTTTGTTTCAGGTTTTTCCCCAATGTCTACACTACTCTCCTGCATGACAGGTTATTCCCTTTATTTGGTAGCAGACATCTGCATTTTGATACCTATAATTACGTCTCTGTTAAGTTTAATGTCACTGCTTAAACTTCCCCTTTCTAGCCCAGAGTTATATATGCACGCTGACTTCTCCCTCCAGGTCATGGCTTTGTTATTATATGAGTAACTGAGCCTCCATGAACATTACTGCAGATACCTTCAAACTCTCCTAACTATCTCTCAGATTCCACGGTCCTGGGGTATATGTCCTTGTTACTACATTCAGAAGTGCTTTATCCATCCAACCATGTGTTCAGCAGATACTTTTGAGTTACCACTCTGTGCTAATCCATTGATCATGCTAAGGATATACTTGGCGTGTGCCTTAGGGCTTAAAGAGTAAATAGGAGTTGCTCAAATGAAGAGGAGATGGGAGGCAGGAGAGACAGGGAAGAGTAATACAGCAGAAGAAATAGCTTGATCAAAGGTCTAGCTGCTGGGTAACCAAGGAAAGCAAGTTAATTCAGTGCTCTGAATAATAACCTCTGAGCTTGGATATTTCTGGAGATAGGGCTAGAAAAATGTCTAGGTCCTTATATGCCACACTAAGCAGTTTGAATTCTATACTGAAGACTGTAGATCACTATTGAAAAAATTATAAACAGGGTAATGGCATGATCAGAATTGTACGTTGAGAAGCTGTCTCTGGCAAAATGTAGGGAATCTGTTAGTGGGAACAAGGTTGGAGGCAGAGATACAGTTTTAATAATACCGGTGGGACAAAACGGTGGCCAAAATACAGCTGGGAGCTATGGCACGGAGATAAGTGAATGCATTTCTGAAGCTGCACTTACACAAAGGAAACTCTTTTCTATGAAATGTAGATGCTCTTTTCAATACTTAGTTTTATAAATAGCCTAACTTTTCTATAAAATGAACAATAAAAACAATGAGCATCAGTTTTGGTTTCCTTTGGGTGGAAATGAGGTGGGAGAAGGAATTCATGAACCAGGAGCTGATTCCTTTGGAGGCCCCTCTCTCCAGGCAGACACCTTTGTCCTCCATGACTGCCTGCCTCATCTTGGCTGACCTGGAAAGGTGGGCCATGGCTCAGTGGGGAAGTGTCCAGTCACTGTTACCATATGACAGGTGACTTAGGACATACCAGAGAAGGGAGATTTAGTAAGAGTTCCTGAAAGAGAAGACATGAACACAAGTCAGTGACTTCTTTCTAATTAAAGAATAGTGGGTTTTTTAAATTAGTTTCAAGTGTGCAAAACAATATAACAGCCATTTACACCCCTGACAAAGTGATAACTCTCCTCCCCAATATACTACCCCGCTGACATCATATGTAGCTGTTACAATTCCATGGACTCTATTCCCTATGTTGTACTCCACATCTTGTGGATATATACATTTGTTTAATTATAGTTGACATTCATTATTATTCAGCTTAAGAATAGTTAACATACAATACAATGTAGTGATTTGACATTTATATAACTTGTGACGTGATCACCCCAGTAAGTCTAGTACCCACCTGACACTGGACATAGTTATTACAGTATCATTGACTATATTCCCTAGGCTGCACTTTATATCCCCATGAGTTATTTAATTTATGACTTCTTTTTAACTTAAGAGAGGATGGTAAATACAGGTGATGTCTTCACAAAATAAATATACATTAGCCTCGAGACATAGTTTGAGCCGATGTTTTAAATCCAGGAATAGTAACGGTTGTAAAGAAACCATCCATGCAAAACATTGAGGATTAAATCAAATAAGATGGGCATAGTGAAAAATCAAGTGGGCATGGAGGAGGCTTAAGTGAAATGAAGCTATGTTCTTGTGAAATCATTTCTTTTGCTTTTGAGCCATAGGTTAGGGCAAATTTCTCAAACTACCCATCAGTTACATTTTTAAAGATAGAATCTGTTTTTGTATGCTGATGGGTGAAAGTCATAAGTAATAAGTATGTTTCTTGTAATTGCCATAATCCAACAGTGAAATGCCAGCTTTGCCAGGTAGAGATTTTTGATGTTGGACATATCCAAGCAGAATTTGGGTTACCATCTGTCAGGGACTTGTGAGCAAGAATTCTTTCACTAAAGAGTAAGGTTGGAATAAGAAAATAAAATCATAAATATTCCACAACTTTTAACACCTTACTGTATTTTCATCCAGGTTTTTTTAGTCTAAATCAAATGTGAGTGTGAGTGTGTGTGTGTGTGTGTGTGTGTGTGTGTGTGTGTGTAATGCTGTTTTATGCTACACTTTAAACTACCAATAGTTTCTACCTTTCTATTTCACTACATTTACTCCTATAATATACTGTATTAATTTTCCCCCAAGTTTTCCTCAACATGGGTTTTTCTGAAACAGATTTTTGAATCTAGGATTATAGCATGCATCTGAGAGTTATTCATCTTGAATCTATTTTAACCCACTTCCATCCCTTTTTTAAATAATACTGATTCAGTTAAAAGATGAGGACAATAGTCTTGTAGAATATTTATTTAACTGACTGTTTTTCTTTTCTTGGTTGTATCTTAATTTTCTTTTTTAATAGAATTCTTCCATCCATTCATTCAGAATTATTTTTGAGACATAACCATGTGTTAGGGCCTCTGTTCATCTTTGGGAATACAGCAGTAAGCAAGACAAAGAAGCTTTGTCTTGGTGTAGCTTCCAGACTAAGAGGAATAAAAATCAAGGGGCTCTCCCTACATAACACAGAAACATCACATGTACTTGAAGGAAAGACTGGGAACGATATTTGCTATAATGTGTGATCATTTCTCAGTGTGTTTTCAGAACTCTATTTCTATTAGTTCCTATTCATTTTGTGGTCAATGAGTTTGAGAAATTCTGGACTAAACAAAGTTAATAATTTTTTTACTGTAGGACTTCTCAGAGCTATTAAAAAACTAATGTGCCTGGTAAATCTCTAAGAAAAACATAGAATGTATGTAGTATTTTCCTAACACGTTTGATCATGGAACAATTTTCTTGAGAAACATCTTAGTGGAACTATTGTGTATGGAACACATTTTGGCTAAGCTGATAATATATGTGAAAATTCCCAGCACACGCAAATAGGAAATATTCTGTGAAAATCTAGAGATTCTGAAGACAAACAGAATAGTTGCTGTCTGCTTTTCAAAACCCTTCAAAAGTGGCAGTTAAACATGGAACAAAATACCCAACTCAAAAAATCTTATCAAATTTTTATGATAAATGGGGCAGACTTCATCAATGGACTTGTATGCCAAAGGAGTATCTGATTATTTATCCCCTACAGATCTCTGAAGTATGCATGTTAAAAGAAGTAATATGATCATGCCCATGCCTCTGGGGACCACCATTTTAAGACTGGGATTGTGGGCCCAGCACTGCATGGGAGAGAGTTACTTGCTCTAGATAGATTTGGCAATGGTCCAAAGGTCAACTTACATAGAGAAAGCCTCAGTATTAACATGCCATGAAACTGCCTTTGAGACACTTTTGAGAAAAGAATTAAAGTGAGAAGGAATGATGTTGGACTTTGAAAACTGTCCCAGTAACTGTCTTACTCCAAAGTTATCTGTCTGTTAATCAGGAACCACTCTACTGCAGGGAACCAAGAGGTGATAGGCCAGACTTAACTGGATCAACTTCACAGAGCAGTCCAGACAGATCTCCTTTAGTAAAGGCATGTGGTCTTATTTTCTAAGTCTCCAAAACCAAGGCACAAAAACATACATTGTGAAGGACATTGCTTCCTTTTCCACCTTCCCACCCACATCCTTGAAAGGTGTTTTAATGTTGAATGAGAGAGTTTGAAAGCAGCAAAGCTTACTGCTCATGATGAACCTGTGAATGGGGAGGGAGCCCAGGATGGCAGAACCCGACAGACACTGGTTGATCTGCCTCCGCCCAGCCCGTAAGTGGCTGAATGGTCATGGGAAGAATGACAGGTTTCAGGGTTTCAATTTCCTCTTTTGTAAATGTAGAGGGTTGGCTGCCAAAGTGAGAGCCCCCAGCCCTAAGAATTGGACTCACTATGATGATTTGGGGATTCAGGACCATTGGCTGCCTTCTGGGACATTTACCCTAGACCCTGGGAAAGATGAATGGCTGAATCATTCTAGTTTCAGATGGAATTCTCAGTTTGGTATTAAGTATAGAAAACATATGGACAATTCTGCCTTCAAAACACACAGAGTCAGAATGCACGTAAACTTTTTGTAAGACTTATCATTTTTTTCTTATTTAAGTCCTTGTAATGGATTACAGCTAATCACAGTTAATGCTGGGTTTGGGGATGGAATGAATTGCACGTTGTCAGCATGCTTCTGCTTTTGGTCAGGCAACATACTATTCCTCTCACAGAAAAAGGATTCAGGAAACAGTCCTGGTTTAAGTGATATCTGTGCCATGTGTAGAAGTACATAACATAGCTTTAAAGTGCCATTTGTATTTCACTTTGGGAAAGTCAGAAATTTATTTTGATGTAGAACAACTCAGTTTACCATAGAGAACCAGTGCACCTATGGCAATTTCTCTTGTCTTTAGAAATAAGTAAGTGTAGTTATTAGAAGGAGACTCACTGAAGAGAAAAATGCTACAAATGACAATAATGATCATATATTGGGTTCCCATTCTACGCCAAGGACTTTATATATATATATATATATATATATATATATATATATATATATATATATATATATATATATATACATTCTAATCCACACTTTGGTTCTGCCAGTAGGCTTTTATATTTAGAATATAAAATGCTTTACTTGAAAACTGGGCCTGTATATTTATACTTGGTGTAACACTTAGTACAAGATAGATAACTACATATTTGGTTAAATGGATTTGTTGTTTAAGTAGATGTATATTTATATTATTAAATATGTATATACTGTTTCTTTTTTTTTTCCTCTGTCCTATATCTCCTATGAGGTAAGAATGGAAGAATAAATTAGCTGTTGATTTAAAAAACCTAAATTGATAGCTCTTTAGCTTAGTTAACAGCGAGACTGTTTTTCCATCATTTTAAATTTTGCTAAAATGACAAGCATTTATTATGTTCACTATTGAACTATAAGCTTTTATTCATTTCTTAATGGACAAAAGTAGCACTTTTTAAAAATTTTATTAAGTATATTAATGGCCCTACATTGACTAAGTTTAGTTTGGTAAAAAAACAAAACAAAACAAAACAAAACAATAGCTATCTGTTAAGAACAGCTAGTCTTGGTCCGGCTGAGTGGCGCATTGGTTAAGAGCTGGCTTGGGACTCCAGCAGCCCCAGTTCAGATCCCACATCTGAGGGCCAGTGACACTGCCCTCTACAGCTAACAACAGCTCCACCTGGAGCTGGGCTGTGCGAGCCCCGGCGACGGTGTAGGCTGCAGCCCCTGCTGCAGTGGGCTGCGATAGGCTACAGTGAGTGGCCGGCAACCAGTGTGAGCAGCTGGCAGCCAGCGTGAGCTGCCAATAGCCGCAGTGAGCGACCATCCAGAGGCCGGTGACCAATCTGCCTCATCTGGGAAGAGTGCAATGACGATACCAACAGTGAAGCAACGTCCTCCGCAACTAGACTGAAGAACAAAAAGACAGCAACTTGTCTGTTCCCCTCCCCCAATTCCCCAACACTGTTCCTGTCCCCCAATTCCCCAATAAAATCTTTAAAAAAAAAAAAAAAAGAACAGCTATTCTTTGATTTCTATGCTTGCTTAAATAATGACTGCCCATATTGAACACTTACTTTATATCAGAGACAAACGCACTTACATATGCTCTTTAATTCTTACATGAGTCTTGCAAAACAGGCACCATTCCCTCCAGTTGGTAGAGAAGGCGACCGCAGGACTCCTCTTCTACAGGGGAAGTAAGAAATCTCGTCATTGAAGCTCCAGGTCTGTGATGATCTATGAATTCAAGAGATCAACATCTGGTGAATTTATTACTCTCTGCAGCATTAGGCTAACACCAGCTTCTGTAATCAACCCTCAAATTTCAGTGACTTAGCACATTGGAAGTTTGTTTCTCACTTATTGAATAGATTACTGAAGCTGTCCCTTTTTAGTAGGCAGCTTTCCTTTATGCCGTGACTCAGAGACCTCAGTTCTTTCCATTTGGGGCTCTGTCATTTCTGTAGTGTCACGGAAGGGAAGAGAGAGGACCACTGTGGTCTGAACCTAATACAGTGTATTAGCCTGCATTTGATGGCCTCAAAAATAATTAGGAGAGAGTGGGTTGTGTGTGTCTGTGTGTGTATGGGGGAGCTGGGGATAATTGTCCCAGGCTTGGCTTTATAAAAAATACAAAGATTATGTAATTGTGTGTGAATGCATCTGTATACTCACGTAGGACAAGATCTTCCATTTTTATTACTGAGAACACTTCACTGAAAACACTATCTAAAGGAATGGTCCAGTGTATTCATGGTTTCTCTGGATAGTGATATTTTGAGCTATGTAAATTTCCTTCATTGTATCTTTGCACAGTGTTCAAGTTTTCTATGATCAGTTTTATGAAAAACCCATCAGCACAATGTTTAAAGGCTGCTGAGAGGCATGCCTGTCATTCATGGCTGGAACTAGAGTGGGTGTGAGGGCTCCTGATTCAAGAATGATTGCCAAGTGATCACTCTGCACTTGCAGAAGTCAGTTATGTGATGGGTGGTCCTACAAAGGAAGGGGATTCCACTGCAACCCCAGAAATCCTAGCCAGTCGGTGCATTCAACCGATATTGAGAATATCTGATGAAGAGAGCGGCAGTGGTAAGCTCTGTGCTCAATGCCACTTTCATCTCAACACTTGCTTTTTTTTTTTTTAAACTCTGCTTTGCCTCCAAAGTGATCATGTGCTTTTCTCTTCATCTCAGCACATCAGGTATTCTGTTGAATGCATTGAGTAAGCATATTCTCTTTGCTGCAGCCTGTCTTCAACTTGACCTTCTTCTCAGCTTCTACAAACTTGTCAAAAGTATGAAAGCAGCGATACGTATTTATTTTAAAATGTTCTTTCTTTTTCACACTGTCAGATCTCATCAGAGGCTGCTGCTTCAGAGAGAATAAGCCTATCCCATGCTGAGTAGAACAAAAATAAGCATCTAAAAAATTGGAAAGGGTCTACATAGCACTTCCTGTCTCTCTCTGTCAATTTCCTTATACATTTCACTTTTCCTGGAAAACCACTGCTTAGAATTAATGGGAAAAATATAAAATAGTCACATAGAGAGGATGGTCTCTAGCCATTGCAAGTATACAGACATAAGGCACAACAAATTTATTTGAAAGGGCATGTACTCTGATGTAGTATGCACTGGAATCAGCCATGACAAATGCTCGTGTAAATCACGTGGGATTTGCCTGTTCCCTTTTCCCCAATATCTCTCCCAAAGTTATTCTTTTGTGATGAGCAGATTAATGAACCATTGTAGGAAACTCTACAGGGGATCCGAAAACCCAAGAATCATCTTCCAAACACTTCATTTTGGTGTACTTAAGAATAATGTGCACCACTGTAGGCAGAAAATAGATTTTTAAACAAACAGCACAAATTGCAAAGATTACTTTCAGAACCACCACCAGATGTAGCAGAGCCAGTGAAAGTAGCAATTTACATCAATGATCACTCAATAAATTTCTCTTGTTTGAAAATAGAATAGTGATATATATGTAACCTCTGTTATGCAATGTGAGTTTTTAAAAATATAATAACTTAATGGCATCAATGAGTGAGCCATAAATGCAGTTTTCCTTGAAATATATATATATATATATATCCTAAGTTAATTTTTCCTGATCAGCTTGATGAAATCCGTGCTCTTAGAAGGAAAGGTATTTGTTTTGTTTATGTTTTTAAATATTTATGAAAAAGATCGCGCTTTCTCTACACTTTTTCTCAGTTTGAATCATGGCACAGTGCCCAACTTGTGGTATTTTATAATAAGTAGATTATATAAATGACCATCATAATAATATTTAGAAAAACTTGAGTTTTTTTTCTAAGATGGTTGCATTCAAAGGGAATACAATCTACATAGTTTTGATATTGTTGCTTTATCAAGGCAAAAAGTGTAACAGAATTTCGCAAATCCCTAAGCATTAGACCGTAATCCGAGTTTCCCTCTTACTCTGAACACAAATTTCAGAGCCATTTAGAAAATAGAATGATAAAATAATTAGCTTTTTATTTTCGAAATTTTATTGTATGCTACTAGTTATCTAGAACTTAAAAATTATTAACTGTAGCAAAATAAACTTAGTAACTTTGTTCTTATACTAGCTAACATATATCTAGGTTGGAACATATAAAATTGCTAAGATTCAAACATTTTAACTAACAAAAAAATGTCTATTTCTTATAATTCAACCTAAGAGTTGAATAATCATTTCCATTTTTCTACTAAAAAACCTTCCTGAAATGGTATGAATTCAAGCCGAGCATGTCTTTGTTTGCTAGAAGTAGTTTTCCATTTGATTACTTCTGAGTGAGTGCATTACTGCAGATCGTACCCTGTAGTCCTTCTAGTTACTTCGGGCTTCTCAGTCGCAAGGTATACACTCTGTCACAACCAGAGATGTTTTAGTCAGCTTGCAGGATCAAAGTGAGTCGATGCTAAAACTTTTTGTATAAAATCGGGTCTTGTATGTGTATTCAGGAATCTATGCATGTATGCATGATTTCAGTATTCAAATCCGAGGGAATTCTCAGGGATCAACATTCATCTTTTTTTCCCCTCCAAACACTAATTGATTTTATGTATGCCCCAAATTGTTCTAGTTGTTGTTGTTGCTGATAGATAGATAGATAGATCGATAGATAGATAGATAGATAGATAGATAGATAGATAGATAGATAGATACCCCCGCCTCACTTTTTGGAGGTGGATAGAAGAGAATAGAAGCGATGTTCAGAAATGATCAGTCAAAATGAAAACTGGCAGTGAGGTGAGTGCCCCAAAGGCAGGTCAATACAGTATTAAGAACAGGGGATCCATGCTCGGAGAGCCCCCAGCCAAATCATAAGTTAGAAAATTATTGGCTGAGTGACATCGGAAAAGTCACTTACCTCTCTGTGTTTCAGATGTGCCCCTGGAAAAAGAAAATGATGAGATTAATAATAACAGCAAACATTTGCAGAATACTTAATCTGAGCCAGGCATTCTATTAGTCACTTTCCTTAGATGAGCATATTTACTAATAGGAATTATTGTTTTCTTCATTTTACAGAGCATGACATTTCAGAGAGGTTAGGTGGCATGCCTAAGATTTCACAGTAGTTCATAAATTGTAAATCCAGTACATAACTTATAGGGCTGTTGTGCTGAATAATGAGATAATGCATGTAAAAAGCGATAGTCTTGGGTAATGTCAGGTAATAAAATAGGGGACTGACCAATTAGAAAAAAAAGAAAAAAATATATTCTAGAGCAATGTAACATAAATTTAACATTTTGGATTAAGAAAGTACAAAAATGGTAGGGAACCAATCATACATACAAAAAGTGTTTTTATGTTGCTGATTTCAGTGAATTGAGCCCCTGCTGTAATGAGATAAGGGAGAGAAATAACCAGTTACATTGGCTCAACTTTTTAGCCATCCTTAGAACGAGTCCTATTATCACTGAGAACTTAAGTCGGTAATAAAATTCCAAATGAATTAAGCAAAGTAATGGAAAAGCTCATTGCCATGACTGTGTTCATTTTGTTTCACATACAAGAAAATAATCACTTCTGAACTTGGATTTCCCTTATCGGTGGTCTTAGGTGCAGCTCCCATGTCCCGAATGTGTCTGTAACAATTAGTCAGAGCTGCTACCATGTGTTTCTTCTAGAATGCTGCAATTGAACATCTGGTGCGATGGCTTCTATTAAGGGGGAGCTGAGTTTTACTCCACTGCATTCTAGCTTAGGAAGTTGAGACTGTGGAAATATTACCATGACCTGTAGTTGGGGCAGCAATTCGTAGGCTCAGAGGTGGAAGGCAGAGACCATTTTATAGAACTCGGAATGTGGGAAGGGTTTTGTGGGAATGTTTGCATTTCCCTTTGAGTTCTTTTTGCTTTGGACAGATAAATCGTGTCCTTCAGAAACCCTCACCCACAGTCCTGGGGACTTTGCTCATAGAATTAGAGAAGCTGTGAGACATGGAAAGAACTCCAGGAGCTCTGAGGGTGTCTAAGACATGTGGGAAAGGGAGAGAATGAACACTCACTTTAGAAAGCCAGGGGACGGGGAGAACAAATTTATCAAGAATTCAAGAATAATGATGAGTAAATGGGTTTAAACACATCAAAATTTGAAGCCCCTGCAGGAAAAGCAGTGAGAACAAGTTTCAGTGTGTCCAGGAAGAAACATCCCTTAAGGTACAATTGTGTTCAAGAGAAAATTCTTGGGTCACTTTATCAGAAAATGATGGCGTCGTTTCTGACTTCAGAGAACACAGTGTGGTTTAGTTGGGGAGATGACCCCATTCTTCTAAATAATATTACAAGAGGTAACAGCTCCACTGAATAATGGTTACGATGCCACAGACCCCTGCATTAAAAGACTCAGGATGAATGTGGGCTCTGGCAGAGGGAGAAGTGGGAGAGGTCCCCATAAATGCTTGGAGAAGGGGTAGGAAGGATTCAGGTAGGCAGAGCAGGAAGGGCATGGGACACAATAAGCAACATGGAAAGTAACAGATGTGTTGAGGGTTACATAGAAAAGGTTTGTTCAAACAGAAGTTTCGGAAAGGTGATTAGTTGACGCTAAATGGAGTGACACAGAATCCTAGAACATCTGAGATTCTTACACAACGATCATCCACTCTATCTCCGTTCCTTCACTGTGGATGAGGATGTAGAGATGCAGAGATGTGGAATGAGTACAGCAGGCTGTGAAGGGCCTTGTAAGGAGTTTGGACATGACCAAGGGGGGAGACTGTAAGCTTTTGTAGATGAATTCATTGCCTCATGTTTCTATTGCAGGATCGAGTGTGCTGCTATTAGAGCTAAAACTAGAGTGAACAGGTGGTGTGTGTGTATTCATCTCCTCTGAGTATTAAACAGGAAACAGATATGAAGGCTTTACATTAGCAGTAAAATAACATTTCCTAACAGCGAAGGTGAAGAAGACCCAAGTTAATGCCAGAGGAAGATTCTGGGATCTCCTTTTTTTGGTGTGTAGGGTGAAAAAAAGGGATGGATTTTTACTTCTTAATGATGGCTTCCATGTAAAACTTCCCTGGAAAAGGAAAAATGGTTGACTGCTTAAAGCTCTTCTTGTGTGTTTCTAGATCAAACACCTTGATCGGTACACAGGAGATGTGTGCGATGTGTACAATAAACTGAAAGGCTGAGGGTTTCTCATTTATTTGTGACTAGATTTCCTTTTCCTTCATGCTGAGTTCTAAAACATGTAGAGAGTAAAGGCATATTTATCATGTTAGATGCTATTTTTATAATTGAACTCAACAAGGAATTATTTGTTTATATTGTTGTTACAGAAATCATTTTTATAAAACAAAATATAGAGAGATCAACAAATGAATTGAAAATCGCTTGTCATCTCATCACACAGAGATATCGTTAATATTTATCTTTTCTTTTAGACACATTTTTCCAGTATATACAAATATATTTCCAAATTGGGATCATACTGTGCATATTGTTTTACAGTATCCTTTTAAAAAAGATTATATATAATAATATAAATATTAATAGTGTTGAGAACATCTATTCATATCAATATTTTTACAATGATATTTTAATTCTTGCATATATTCTGTTATATATTCTTACTATGTTTTAAGTACTCAATTTCATGTTGATGGTATTTACTTGGATCTTGTTTTAGTTTTTTATTTAATTTTCCATAATGACTAATGATATTGTCTATCATTTTATGTGCTTACTTGTCATTTATATATCTTCATTGGTTTATCTTCACATCTTTTTCCTATTGCTGATGGGATTATTTGTTTATTTTTTGAGAATTCTTTTGTTCTTTTTTTCCATGTTATATCATTTTTTGATATCACTTATGAAAATTAATCTCAAGGAAACATCATTTGTCTCTGGATATACCTGGCAGGTAACATGTGCTCCCAATATTGTTACTGAACTCAAAAGAAAATATCCAAAAGAATTTTAAAAGTTCAAACTGAGAGAAGGACGTTGTCACTTTGGGGGGTAAAGAGTATAACTATTGCATTGTGTTGTACACCTGAAACTAATAAAAATAAATAAATAAGTAAATAAATAAATAAAAAAGGAAAAAGAAAAGAATTTTAAAAGTTTTTTGTGTAAAGCAAAAATGAAATGATCCTTGACTTATTATTCATTAAAAATATTCAGGGCATCAATTTTATTTCTTGTTTTTTAAATTAAATTTATTGGGGTGACAATAGTAAGGTTACATAGATTTAAGGTTTACAATTCTGTAATACATCATCTGTATTTCACATTGTGTGTTCACCACCCAGAGTCAGTTCTCCTTATATAAATCACCATATATTTGACCCCCAAATATATATCACCATATATTTGACCCCCATTTACCCTCTTTTACTATACCTCCCTTACTCTCTGGTAACCGCTTAACTAGTGTCTGTGTCTATGAGGGTTTTTTTTGTTTGTCTTGTTCCTTTGTTGCTTTCACCCTATATCCCACCTAGGAGTGAAGTCATATGGATCTTGACTTTTCTTGATATGTTTATATATTCTGGACACCTGTCCTTTGTCAGATATGTGATTTGCAAATGCTTTCTCCTAGTCGGTGGTTTGTCTTTTCACTCTTGTACTAGTGTTTTTATGGAACAAATGTTTTAAATTTTGTCGAGGTCCTCATTATCAATATTTTGTTTTACTGCTTGTGCTTTTGGGGTTGCACCTAAGAAGTGTTTGCCTCACCCAAGGTCACAGAGGATTTCCATTGTTTCCTTCTCACAGTTTTATAGTTTTATATTTTATATCTAAATATGTGACCCATTTTGAGTTAATTTTTATATAAGATGTAAAGTATGTGTTGAGATTTTTATTCATTCATTCATTCATTCATTCATTTATTCACATGTGGATTTTCCAGTTGCTCCAGACTATTTTTTAAAAAGAGTAGGCTCTCTTCGATCTATTGCTTTTGTACCTCTGCCAGAAGTCATTGAGCGTATCTGTGTGGGTTTCTTTTTAGATTCTGCTGTTTTATTGATCTCTGTTTCTGTCAATACTACACTGTCACCCTGTCTTTGTGTAGCTTGATAGTAAGTCTTGAAGTCAGTTAGTGAGTCCTCCAACTTTGTTTTTCCCTTTTAAAATTGTTTTGATATTCTTGTTCCTTTGCTTTCCATATAGATTTTAGAATCAGCTCATGCATATCTATACAAATTTCTTCTTGAATATTGATTGGAATGGAATTTTATTTATAGACCAATCTGGGGAGAATTGACATCCTAACAATACTCACTTTTTAAACTGAATGTGGTATATCTCTCCATGGGTTTACGGTTTTGACTGTGTGTGTGTGTGTGTGTGTGTGTGTGTGTGTGTGTGTGTGTGTGTGTTTAAGGATATATGAGAGAGAAAAAATAAAACAAACAAACTCATCATTGGAATGGTTTTTCTTCACATTTTGATTTCCTTCCCAATTTGCCTACTGTGTTTTACTTTGTATGTTCATTAAGTATTTTTTTTAAAATTGTTTCCTGGATGTTTAGTTGTAATTAGTAAGAGAGCTAAGCTTACTCCATCTTGTTTGGCACTAAAAGTCAATTTAAGTTGTGATTATCTAACTCCTTCTTGCTTGGTGATGCCATGGACTGTGGAGCAGAGGTAGTTTCTTTGTGATTTTTATTTTCCAATTTCAATAAACCAACTGTGAGACAGATTCCCTAAGGTGGCGGCGTTAAATGTGAACAATATGCATTCTATATGAAAGTTCAGAGGGTTTACCTTGGTTAGATGGAGTCCTAGGAAAGCGGGTGCAACACAGAACCACTCATTTTAAGCCCAATAACGTTTATTTAGATTCAGGAGTTTCTTCCATTTTTGACAGTGTCATAATGTGTCACTGAAAAATAAATGAAAGGGAAATTGGTGTGACAGCAGAATCACCGGAGTCTGTCTGGGAGCATTTCTTAGCAGGCGCTGCCTTGCTGACAAATAACGGAGTTAGCATATGACACAGGATCTCTCAGTATTATTATTTATTTGGCCCAAAAGAGAATGCAATTTCCTGTGTCCAAACACATCTCTGCTGACTGATTAACTCCAGCACCATCCAGACTGTATTATGTCCCCTAAATCTTAAGAAGGCTTATTATCAAAAAAGCTTAAGTTGCTATATATTCTAGTAGAGGTAATAAATTTTCCATTTGATCTCCAAGAATTGGAAATCACTAAATGTGTTCTCCCAAGCACCATAGAAATTGCTTGTTTTATTTATGTCCTAATTTTTGGGCTATTTGTAACATAGACACATGCAAAAATGTATCTGGTCCTTTTTCTATTTTCTAGTGATATAATTCATAAGTCTTCAAGGTTGCTTTTACTGTAAATCTAGATTCTCTTCTGGACATCCTCAGGCTAATCCTAATACTAAAGCAGGGTTGCTCAATAGGCCAGAGCTCTGACAAAAGTGACATACTAAAGTAAATTTTGCCTACAAGAATTTGGTATATCTTGAAGATATGTATATCTTTTGTTAGAATAGAAGTTGGATTCTACATTGTTCATTTGGAAGTCAGTGTAGGGCTGATCAACATTTGTATGTTTGTCAAACCAGGGAAAATGCTTATTTTATTTATTTGTTTGTCTATTTATTTTTATTTATTTGCAACAGAGGGATCATACTTTCCCTATGAAAACCATTCAGTGTTTTAGCAGATAATACCTTACAAGTCATATTTTAAAATTACATAAGCAGGGCCGGCCGAGTGGCACGTTGGTTAAGAGCTGGTTTTGGGACGTCAGCAGCCCTGGTTTGGATCCCACATATGAGGGCCAGTGGCACTGCCCTCTACAGCTAACAACAGCTCCACCTGGAGCTGGGCTGTGCGAGTCCAGGCGACAGTGTAGGCTGCAGCCCCTGCTGCAGTGGGCTGCCATAGGCTACAGCGAGTGGCCAGCAGCCAGCGTGATCTGCCAATAGCCACGGTGAGCGACCATCCAAAGGCCAATGACCAATCTGCCTCATCTGGGAAGAGCGCAATGACGATACCAACATGGGCCAGTGAAGCAACATCCTCCACAACTAGACTGAAGAATAAAAAGACAGCAACTTGTCTGTTCCCCTTCCCCGATTCCCCAACACTGTTCCCCTCCCCCAATTCCCCAATCAAAAAATGTTTAAAAAAAAAAAAATTACACAAGCAACTTAAGAGGTATAAATCTCAACCAGGGACTTCATAGAGATTGAAATGTGTATTTTATCCACAAATGTGTACCGATCGGTGCAGAAATCCAAGAAGCCTACCTTAATGGACATTCACGCATTCGTTCTCTGTTTGTACCCTAGGACTACCTTAGACTCTCAGGTTGCAGAGATGACTAAGACGTGATTCTGGGGTTTTCTTGCGTTTTTGTGTTTTTTTTTCAGCCCTCCAACAGGGCATTGTGAATTAATTTTCAAATAGAATGGTAATTATCCTTTCAAATGAATATTTGGCCCTCCATTTAGTCACCCAAAGAAGGGTGAGAGAGCAGTTATGTTGGGCCTATAGGTCTCTAATGGATAAAACATGTCACAATGTATGTGTAAATGCTTCATTCATAATAGAGAGCTTTTTGTAGTTTACAAGTTGCATTTGAGTTATACGTTTCATGGTCATAATAATTTTCTGGTTCGATCAGGCATGTATTAAATGTTCCATTTATAGTTAATGACACTGAAGGGAAAAGAGTGTATAAATGTACACCCTGGACACCTCTGAGAAATGCGGGTACTGAGAGTTCAAGGCCAGTGCCCCCTTTATAGCAACTCACTAGTCCTCAAAGCAAAGAGCTTCACCTGCTGAGCCTTAATCCCAGGATTCAAATTCTCTGGAAACACTGATTGAGATAACATTGTTTAGCTAGCTGGGAAGTTTTGTAAGTTTCAGTGTACATGTCACCTCTCCTGGGAAGCCCACCTTGATAAGACCAGTTAGGATTCTCTTTGATGAACTGTTACAATTATTATTATAATAAATTAACTACTTTTTACAGTTGTATTTATGCCCCCCATAAAACAATCCTGCATACCCCTCTTTAGGACAGTAAAATTAATTATAAAGTAATTATTTTTACCATTTTTTACCTGGGTAATATACAATTTCATGAGGAGATGCTCTCTTCACTTCTGTGTTTGCAGTGCCTTCCATGGTGCTTGACACAAAATAGGTGCTCAGCAAGAATGGGTTTAGTAAATTAGTATTTATCTATATATGCATGGTATATGTTTATAGTATATGGCTGTATATTTTCTTTGCTTGTGAATACTGAAATGTTTGCCTATCTCCCAAGTCAGTTTGGGTACAAAATAACATTTTTTCCCCCACACTTTCACAGGATTATACCTTGACAATGTATTTCCAACAAGCCTGGAGAGATAAGCGGCTGTCCTATAATGTAATACCTTTAAACCTCACTCTGGACAATAGAGTAGCAGACCAGCTTTGGGTGCCTGATACCTATTTCCTGAACGATAAGAAGTCATTTGTGCACGGAGTCACCGTCAAGAACCGCATGATCCGCCTGCACCCTGACGGGACTGTCCTCTATGGCCTCAGGTCTGTAGCATCTATTTCAAAACTGAACTTTTCCTGAACGAAATGGTCACTGCTTTTTATTGGGGGGGGTGCATTTTGTGCTGTTTTCCTCACTCTTTCTTCAGGTCTGCTGATAAGCGGTTAAACCTCCTATCCAGGGAACATCTGATAGCTTAGAGAAGCATGCTTACGAAGGGACTTAGCCCCAGCTAAGACTAAGTTTTTGCGGAATTATATTCCAACATCAGCTGCTGATCCCAAAGCTGCTTTCTTTAAGGAGTAGAGATCAACAATACCAAAATAGCTGAGACATAAAGTTTCCTTAAAATGGAAAAAAAAAAATTAAGAATGCCTAATACGAATTGGAATGTGGCAGATGCTCTTAAACTGCAGGAATGGGGTGGCCGTGGGGGAGGCGGGGGGGGGGGGGGGGGGGGCAGTCCTCTGACAACAGGAAGGCTTTTTTGTGCTTTCTCACACTCCAGAGAGCCATCAGACATGCAAATAAAACCATGATGTCATATGTATTAATAATGAATTTGTACTTTTGTTTTGTTTTGTTTTTTAGCTGAGCCATCCTGCCACCTGTTGGCAGATCAGTTCAGGCTGGGCATTGAACTGCAGTTGCCCAGAGCTCAGCTGGCACTCTTGAGTGAGCTCTTAGCCAACGGAACCTTTCGGCCGGCCCTGAATTTGTACTTTTAAATAGACCTTTATGTCAGAAAAGCATTGTGATGCTCTGCTGTTTGGATGAGGAGACAGCTTCTTCTTGTAAAATTTATTTTGTATTAGAAGCAGTAGACTTTTTTTTTTTTTTTTTTTGAGAGCAGTGTCACTGGCCCTCATATATGGGACCCGAACCGGGGCCGCTGGCTTCCCAAGCCAGTGCTTAACCACCGTGCCACTCGGCCGGCCCTGACATTTTTTTTCTTCATTTCTTTTTTTCAAGAAAACTATCTTACTCCGAAAAAGTTACAATATAAAGATTCCTGTGCATTATAGGAGAAGAAATTCTAAATTCTGAAATGTTCAATTGCCTCCGATCTATTCTGTTTTACATTAATATGGAGTTACTTTATGATGATACTATTAGTGAACATTTGCTGGGGTCACACATTGAGCTAAATGTTTTTGTGCATTAATATCATTAATCCTTACAACAGCCTCCTCAGTTAGAAAATGTGATGGTATTTATTTTCAAATGAAGAAACTGAGGCTGAAGCAACTAACCTGAGATGACCAGGAAAGTAAGCTTTGAAGATAGGATTCGAACACTGTTCCAAGTTCAGAACCAGAGCCCTTAACCATGACCGATACCTTGGGATGACTCTCCCACATCTTTCTTATCTGTAGTATCTCATTTGCATTATCTGCTATATTCAGCATGCCTGACTGGTGCATTGTCCTAGATCCCTAGAAGCCAGCTTCTATGTTTATTTATCATATTTGTATCGAAAATGGCATTTGACTGTCTCAGGAGGGAGGGAGGGAGGCCGAGAGAAAGCATGTTTGTATTCTGTGTTAGGCACAGATGGTAAGGAGATAAAATGGTTACCAGCATTCCTCATGTGCATGCCTTAGAAAAGAAAGAAACAGCAGAGATGAAATAAGTTAACCAGCAGTGTCTGCAAAGATTCTACCAAAAAGTGATGGACTCTGCAAGGCCTAATGGAAATACTTGTGTTAGCAGATACATTGTGCTAAACATATCACCTGAAATTAACTACAAAACATACGTTATTGACTGAGAGGGTGACCTTGTGGGCACTGAAGGAGGTAGCGAATGAAAAGACGTTGTAGTTTACACTTTTTAAGAGTTAAGCACAGAAGGCGGTCAGAGTTCTGAGGAAGGCGGAAGGAGGCATAGAAATACAATAGTAAGTTACCCATTCAGCAGTAGATGAGGAGCGAGGTGACAGGCAAGTGCTGGGCTCTGGCTAAGCAGCAGACCCAGTATTGGATGCATTCTGCCCATCAAATCATTTATTCTTCACAGCAGTCTTGCAAAAGTTACCCTGAGCTCTTCCTCTTTCCTGGGGATACCCACCTTTAGAACGGAAAACAGGTCGTATTCTCTTCGGTATACCCAGCACTGACAAAGCACCTACATTCTACATAAACTCAGCAAACTCTGTCAGTGAATTCTAAGTGCACAGATGCAAAGTTGAACGGATGGGAAAAAAACAGTCAGAATGTCTTTGGGGTGCAGAGGAAAAAGAGAAGACCCATGTAGGTGGTAAATATATATTCTTTATATCATTAAGCCAATCATCAGAAAAAAAATTTGATAACTGTTCAGTTCTTATCATGAAAGTGCACTGCACATAATTGCTGTAACTCCAACTCATCACAGTAGGAAACCATCCCTCTCCCATCGCTACTTCCAACAAGGGCTGTTGACAAAATGTGCAGGTCCCTGAACATCTGACATGCATAAAATTAACATTTCTGGACACAGACGGCTCCTGAAGCATGATTGTTCTGTCAGTTGTATTGTTAATTCTGAATGTGAAATTAATAGCAAGGTTTTTCAGGAAGAATATAAATGTCCCATTCCAGTTTGTTCTGATAAAGAGTAGAACAATTTGTTTCATGGCTGAACATTTAATGCAGACCATATATTCCCTTATCAACTCCAGGAGGTTCATTTGCGATAAGGAAATAAGAGGAATTCAATTGAAATGACCATCGCCAAGGTTGATTCAGCCCCATTTAGCCTCTCTTCCTAACTGCCTACCTCCCACTCCAGGCATTCTCTATTGCTGATATTCTAGTATGACATTCATCTTACATCTATGTTCAATAGCGGTTACGTTAAAACATCACTTAAAATAGTAATAGTATTAGTATCAGTAGCTAATACTTACTAAAGGACTTAGCAGGTACTTGTCATTGTGCCAGAATTTATCTCACTTAATATTGACTTTAACCCTATAAAATGGGCGCTGTTGATTTTTGTTTGTTTGGATTTTTTGTCTTGTTTTGTTTCCATCTTAAATGAAGAAACTAAGGAACTTGTATATAAAATTACACAGTTACTACCCAGGACAGCATAGTATGTGGACATAAAGATATCCTTAATCACCGTTCTCTCCTGCTCCTAAGTACTGGCAAGACGGGAATAAAGAATAGTGGGAATCACCTGAGAGCACCCAGGAGAAAAAAGAAAAGAGATTAAGAAAACTTAGATGGCAACAGCTTTCATTAGATCCATGGATACAGACTTTGTTCTTATTTGATAAAATAAGGCCCTGAAGGACAATAGGCCCCAGTTGTCTCTGGAAAATGGATCTTTAGGTGTCAGCTTCAAATCTTTCCCAGTTTACTAAGGGATGGCTTTTGTTGCGAGCAATTCTGGACACAGGCAAGATCCTTGTAAAGAATGAGGCAGTGCCCGAGTTCATCAGTCTGAACTGAAAAGCAAATTGTGAAGGCAACTGTGGAGGCCTAGACATAGAAGACTAGGACAGGGAGAGCTTTAAATATCAAGGGACTGACCAAGAAATCCGGTAGAACAAGGCCTCTGAGCTGAGTGTCCTGAATAAGTGAATAAATGAAGGCGTTCTTTTTTTGTTTTTGTTTTGTTTTGTTTTTTGAGGGCAGTGTCACTGGACCTCACATGTGGGACCCATACCGGGACTGCTGGCTTCCCAAGCCAGTGCTTAACCACAGCGCCACTTGGCCAGCCCATAAGGTGTTCAAGGTAAAAGCAAAAGGCTTAAACTTCCCTCCTGTTGAGAATCACAAAGATTGGCTGGAGAAGATGGTGGAAGTGAGGAGGTCATTCAGAGGATCTGAGTAGGCTCCTTTGTAGGGTATTTTTTCAGTGAAATTTTCAAGTATTAAAACATAAAGATATAGAAAATAGTATGCAAAATGTTAATGCTTGTTGAATTTCATGGTGAATATGTAGGTGTTCTTTGTGTTATTCCTTCAACTTGTCTGTATGTTTGAAAACTTCCATGATAAAATTTGAAAAAGACAAAAATGTCATGTTTTAGAGCCGTAAGAATCTCTGAAAATATATCTGAAGGTTTAAATCTGCAGCCAAGGAATATTTTTGATCTCTTGGAAGTAGAGACTCATTTATGCTTGACATCTCCTTTTAATAGCTGTGTCTGAAAACAAGGCCGTCTCATCTCAGAGGATATGTGATTCAGTGGGTGGGATCCATGACCACAGAAAACCTGGGCAGGCCATAACCCAGGGAGGGAAGTGGGCACAGCTTTTTAGTTAAAACGGTGATAAACATGTGAAACTGCCTTCCTATAAGGGTGTGCTGTGCCCATTGCTTCCGACTGTCTGCAGCAGGAGCTATGAGTCTAGTATATCATTTATGGACAGCAAGAGCTTCAAGGAGAACGCCCAGCTATTCAACAAGCTTACATTAAGGTGTGGTGACCTTGGAGAGTCCAGAAAATGGACATTGAAATTTAGAAATAGGGGATATTTTAGACATTATTGTTATATGGTAGGTTTAAAATTTTCATTCTGATTAGAGTTTTGTTTCCCCATCACCAAAAACACAGGTTAGACGCTTACTCCCAGTTATTTCATTGCTTTTCAAGTTGACAGTCATTTTAGAGACACAGGAGACAGAGTCCTAATACTGCACAGAGAGATAAATGGACACAACTGGGCAATGAAACCAACTTTCTTAACAAAATAGACTGATATCGGAACTTGGGTTTTAGTTTAGACTCTTGTCACTGATTTCTTGTTAAACCTTGAGATTCTTTTCCAGGTTTTAATTTCCTTATATATAAATGAGAGCCTGAGTTAGATAATACCAATATTTTTTGCAACCCAATCATCCTCTGAATTGATGATCAATGAATGTAAAATGTATAAGCTAACACACACCAGCCATGAAATTAAAATTATTTATTTAGAATAGTACAGTATGTGGTGGGTAGTAAGTGTTCAATGTTATTTACTGTTTAAAAAATAAGTGAATGCTGAAAATAGTTGATAAGTAGAAGAACGGGACAGGAAAAGCTTTAAATATCAAGTCAGTAGTTTTATATTATAGAGTTTTATCGCAGTTATCTTTTCATGATTCTGCGAAGTAAGAGACTAGGTTCATCGTCTAGAATGAGAAGAGTAGGAGTGAACAAGTGAAGACAATGGGAAAGGTCTAGGCCAGGCATATCTGGAGTAAATACGGGAACGACTAAAGAAAACATAAAGGATTTTCAAACAGTGTTCAGGACACAAACTTAGTGGGACCAATTACCTCCAGCATCGCATCTGGTAGATGAGATCAAGAGCAAGGAAATTAGAAGCCTAGCTTGAGACCAAACTGGTCATGGCAGATTTTAAAACCGCCCTGTCATCCTTGCCCAGTACCTCATTTGTAACATGTGCTCAGTTGTTTTCATTTAATCCAGAGCTATATGGTTTCTCTTAAACGAAGCCTTTCCTTTCATTCTCATCGTATCTCATCACTTGTCTATTTTCTCAATTGATTCAAGGATCTAGAGGATACAGAAATATATATTTTTTTCATTATGAAGTTTTACAAGCTTAAATTTATAGTTTGTGGCTAAAGAAGAATGAAATTCTTGAATTAGATTCTCACCTTCCCTCTTGGCTGGTTGATAGCTCAATTATACCAATTTGATCATAAAATCAAAACCTCCTGTATTTTATGATACTATTTAAAGATTTTTCAGGAGATAGAGCTGGAGGTGGGGAAGAATATTTTCTTGGGAGAAACCCAGCTACAGAATTGGTGACACGGGACTTTTCAGTTGACTAAACTGAAGAATCCTTAGCAATATATAAATCAAGTATTTCAAACAGGTTAACTATATCTATTTTAAAATCAAATTGACTCAATCAAATCATTTTCAGAACACTTCAAGGAAAAATGACATTAAAATACAGGATTTTTGTCAGTGAAACCAGCCAAAGTACTAGCAGGTAAAAATCATGTTTAATCTGGTATTGACATGACATCATAAAAAATGTGGCAGAGATGCATTCAGACTATTGTTGACTTAAAGAAAGGATATATTTCTTAGCTTTCAAAAAGATAATGATAATTATGCTGGACAGAGACTCAGGTGTCCCACATTCTATTCTTAAAATTAGTGGTTCTTCTAATTACTCATCTAAATGAGTTCTGAATTTTATTTTAGCTCTAAAAATCACAAAGTCCAGTGATTTTGTTAATATAGGGCAAAATACATAATTTTAGGACTTCCACCTCATTATGCACACAGCAATACTTAACACGGTATTTCAGTGCTTTAGCAATTGCATTTATCTCCTTGAAAACTGTGAATTAGGAAAGCAAAAACAAAATCATTGCATTCAGGTATGCAAGAAAGCCTACATTGTCAACTAATGGCATTTTTTATGAACATAACAATTTGTATTAAAGCTTCAACTCTGAGTCCAAACTGGACTGCATATTATTAATGCCAAGTCATTAACATTATGTCATTAGCATTTTATTACATCATTTAAAACTCTTCAACAAACACAATTAAAAGAAAACCTTTTCTACTATGAGGTGATACATATTTAATATTGAAAAATTAGAGAATTCAGATGAGTTGTGAATAAAATTGTCATTAATCCTACCACCCAGAATTAACCAGTAACTTATACCTTGCTTTACACTCTTCCGGATGTTTTTCTAATTAAAAAGGCATATAGGTAGTTTTTCATAAAAACAGATGCACTTTATACATACTGTTTTGTGATCTTATTTTTTTTTCTTTAATAGTGAATGCATCATAACCATGTTTGCCGTATGTCAATAAATCCCTTCTAACTATCTGTCTTTAACCATTATAGAGAATATTTAGGATTTAATTCTTTATTTAATATAGAATACGGTTTGTGGCTTTGAGGTAAAGTTTAATATGTGGTTGTTGTGATAAAATGCAGGACTACTATTTTAAATTTACTTAATATTTTAGTGACAAACAGGCACAGCTATTTGTAGGACAATTGATACTCTTACAGTTGTGTTGTTGCAATTTATAGTCTCATTGGTTAAATAAATGTCTTGGGAGATGTACTGGTGTTGATTTTATTAGGGCAGTCCTCATGGAAGGAATAACTTTCGTACTCTTGCAGTAGTAACTAACCCATCTAAAAATAGTTATTTGTCATTTGGCATGAGCGGGGAGCCCTGGACTTCATATGTCTATACACCTCCCATATGTAACATTAGATCAGAAACATGTCACTTCTGATTAAAGGTTCACATTCTTAAAGAAAGGTTCATCAGGAAGCAGAAGGCATTTCATCCACCTCCTGCTATGTATGTTCTGTCATTGGGAAAATGGCAAAGGATAATGTTAGCCTGTAATGAATTTAGACAGACAGGATTTATTAATTTTATCTTCCTTCTCTATTCCTAAAGCTCTACCACAGGATATTAGGCAAGTGAATAACTGAGTAGCCCTTCCACACTGAAATGTAGTCTATCAAACATTAATATGTCAATTTTTCACTCAGATTTCCTAATTGGTTTAATTCATTTTCGTAGAGATATTGAGTGAATGTCTTCTGTCAGGCAGAATAGCAGAGATTTTATTAAGAATATCAGTCCTCCTGACCAGAGTGTGAGACCCTGTTCTTGAGATTTTCGCAGTTCTCCTAAGCAAGAAAATTCACCTTCATATATCTCCATCTCTGTGGGCCAAGGTGCATATCATAAAGTTTTACAGAATGCATCCTCTGTAAAGAGCTGTAAGAGACTTTTTCCAAGAAATGTTTTGCCCATCACTTTTCTCTATACGATAAAATGATTTAGGTTAAAATAAATTGATTTAGAAGTAATTTCTGGCATCTTCGAATTCATCCCCTTTTTTAGAGAGGAGGAGGAGATTCAGAGAGAGAAGTGACTGTCCCTAACATCACACAATTAATGACCAAGGACAGCGTAGAACCCCAAATGCCTAACTCTTCACCCAGGGATTGTTATTGCTGCTGCTGCTGCCAGAGTCATTTGTTTTCTCCTCGGAGTTACCATGGTCAGTAAATATGTAGAATCCACATCAAAAATAGCAGAGTCAGAATTACTCCACTTTCCAGACTTAGAAATGGAGGTGGCATTATTTCGCAGCCCTGGGAAAGAATCCAGGGCTCTTTCTGTTGCCACAGTTTGCTTGATTTCTAGATAAAAACATTGAAAGATGAAAAGAAAGTCTACCTACATCCTTTTTCTTAAATATTGCTGTCTCATCACATTCCGGTAAAGGGTCCTTTCCTATCAGCTCGATGGATCCCTACTTGTCCTTATGTCACTGATTTCAATCAAATGATAGCCGAGGTGGCAGCACTGAAACCCAAGGGTGAAAGGACCGCTGCAGAAAAGATGAGTTGTCAGTGACTCTGGGGATTTCCAAGTAAGGGGGAACCTAGCTGTACTCCCGGTAAAGATATGGATCTTACTTCGTAGGCCCACAGCATGAGTGCAGTGGTGTCACTGAACTGGGCCTTGTCTGCCAAGGAAGGAAGCATTGAAAGCGACTGAGGACATGCCATGCATGGGCTCATTAATATGTCTATATACATAGTTCATCCCAAGGTAGTACTTGAATATTCCCAATTTCATTAGGAGTGAACCTTCTGGGCCACAAGAATACTGTTAGCATGGAAAGAAGCCAGATCTCTATGTTCTTTTATTTGGGTTTTAAGCAAAGTATTTTAAGCAAAGTATTTCCTAGTGGGCAATTAAAGTGGTTGCTGGTGTGTGTGTGTGTGTGTGTGTGTGTGTGTGTGTGTGTGTGTCCATTTAAGGGTATAAACACATACATATGTCAGTTTATAGGGGTATATTTATGTACACATTTTTTTCTATTTGTCTCACATTAAGACTGAAGAATGACAGAAGGGACTTCTGTAAATCAAGCCTTGAAACAGTGCAGAGTGTCCTCAGCATTAGCTTAAAGAAAAAGTTTAATCTCATTTGGAATAACTTTTGCACCATGCTGATTTCACGAATTCAGTGAATTTTGTTGGTGGATTTTGCTGGCAACCTGCTTGGCAAAATGTCAAAATACAGAGTTAGACTAGATAGTCTTTGTAATGAGTTCACTCATAACAGAGTTTTAATTAGACCAAGACCTATTCAAAGCAAATATAAATGAACACTTGTTCCATTGAGATAGTTATAGTAAGGATAGCAGGAATAACATTTATTGAGTAATTTCTATATGTGAAGCCTTGAATTACCCACACTAAACAACCCTGTGAATCAGGCTGCAATTAGCTCTATTTTATAACCGAGGAAACAAGTTTGGGGGAAGTAAGCAGCTTGCTAGGGAGTTTCAGGCTAAGAAGTAAACCCAAAGTGCACAATCTCAGTCACCTCCCCAGAGTCTGAGAAAGTGCAGTCTCTGTCTAGGTAGATGGCTATAAAAGATTCTTGGAGGCAGCAGGTATGGAAAATGTTGCTGGAAAGAGGAGAATGCAGAGCCTAAAGGCTCCTAAGGCTCCTGATAGAAACCTCTGATGGTCATTCATCTCCCTTGTGGAGAGATGGTCAGTCATTATTCATAAATAAGCGAGTCTGATTCTCTCAGTCATAAGCAGGACTCCACAATAGGGACCTATGCACTGTTTGTGGCTAGCCGATACCTGTTCCACATGTAGTTCTCAGGTATAGTTTAATAGGATCACTCCCCCTTTCATCCTTTATTCTTGAAGGGTTTTCTTCTATGCAACTGTTTAGATGTGAAAAGTCATTTTTTTGTTGTTTGTCTCCAAATACCCAGGTTCAAGGAAAAGCAGTATGCACTATGGGATACAGGGATTTTGAAATTCTGTTCTATCTCAGAATTATGCAGCCACATTGTAGAGTTTCAAGAGGGCTGCAGACTAGGGAAAAGCAACCACTGTGAGATTGTCTCAATTAGCTCCAAAATGCCAAGCCGTAAGTGGAAGTGAGGAGGCCACCTGGCTTCTGTGGCTCCCGGAGCCCCTGTCCACAGGCTTTGCTGCTGGATTGAAGGAGCTCAGTTATCACTTCACAATCCAGGAAGTGATTACCCACGTAACGGATATGCTTTCACATCAGGGATTTACAGACATCTTTCTCTCTTTGAGATTCTTGACTCTAACCCTCGCATCAGTACTTTCACCCGGGAAGGAAAAGCAGGCAGTGCTGAGCCATTAGCCATTACCGTAACATGCAGACAACTGGAAAAGCAGCTCTGTCTATCAGACTATTGGGAAAAATCCCAGAGTACACTGAAGAAAGTCTATATTTATTGTCTGGAACAAGTAAAATAGATTTCTTTCACTGGGGTATTTTTCAGCATTATTCCCCATGGGAGAAAAGAAAACAAGGAGATAAAAAAATTACCCAACCTATAAAATTCACCTCTCCAAATTTTTTGTTAAAAGACTTTTGGTAAAATTTTAATTACTTGATTTGCCAAATGGGTGGTAAGCCCCCCCACACACACACCTCTTCATTCCAGATGTGACCAATAGAGCAACCTTCCCTTTGGAAACCAAACCAGCATAATAGGTTAGAGACTCGAGTCACAGTCGCCATATGACGAAACGTTCAAGCTGTTTCGCTTCTGAGGGGCAGCTCATTATCTGCACTCTTACGGACAGAATGAAAGGCAACAAAATGCTCAGTGGCCATAAGTCCCTGGAGCTGAAGAAACTAATTCCGTGTTGGGTTGTTCCCACCAGCTGTAATCGAGACAATAATTAGGATATTTCAGCCACTGTCACAGGCTGACAACTGAGGGAAACTGCCTAAAAGACTAGAATAAAGGCCAAGGCTTCTTCAGGCTTCAAAATAATAGGAGGCAACTGTGCATTTTAGATCATTTCACGGTGAGGCCACAGAGGAGAGGTGCCCTGGAGTAGCAGTAGTGCTGAATGTTAAGAGCAGGGGTTTGGAATCCAACTGCCTTTTTCAAGGCCTCCCTCTGTCACTAACTAGCTGTGCCCCATCCTTCTGTGCTTCAACTCTCTCAGCAGTAATACAAGGCTTTATACTAACTATTGTGTACGTTTCCTGTGGGGATTAAATGAGAAAATACTTGTAAAGCATTTAGTAAAGTCCTTGGCACATAGCGAGTTGTTTGCAAAGATGAATTGCTATTATTAATATTGCCACATATATTGTGACTTTGACCCCCCTCCGCTGTTTCCCATCATGATTAGCATGGGATAATTGTTGTTGATGGTAAATCCTTATTATGTGTCAACGCTGTACTAGGTCGACACAAAGACAAATGAGACATCTAACACTTGGCTCTGAAAACTTGGGAGTTAGTGGGGGAAGGATATATGTAATAGAGAAATGAAGAGAAGTAGCTTCTGGAATTTGTTTTTATAGGCTTTGTGCTTTTTGAAAAAGTTACCTACAACTCTAGATTGAAAATACTAATATCATTTAACTTATACGAATGTGGTCAGAATTAAATCATGTAACCCATGTAAAGTAGCTGACACACAGTAAGTACCCAATAAATGATAACTGTTGTGTGGCTATGATTATTACAATAGTTACCAGGAGAATTATAGCAGTCAGAATCAATTGGGTTTGTGCCTTGTGTCATGTATGTTCGATCTTCTAATCCCCACATAATCCTATCTGTTAGATACTAATATCATTCCATTTTTAAAGAAGAGGAAACTGAGGCCTAAATAAATTCAGAACTTGTTGAAAGCAGGGCCACTATACATGTCTAAGCTGGGACTAGAATCCAAGTCTCTTTGACTCCAAAGCCTGTGCCCTTTGGATTCTAACGGGTGTAAGGCAGAGAAATGACCAAGTGCATGGGCTGGGAGGTAGCAGAGCAGACGTGGACATACTCAGATTTTCATAAGACATAATAGCTTAATGCAATTATCCATTTTGACTACCTAATATTAAGAATGTCTGTGTAGTGTCCCAAAAAGAAGCTTGAGAAAATGCTAGAAGCTGTAACTTATGTGTAAAGAAGCAGGGCCTTTGTAGCCAGGTGAATTGCTGAACTTTTAATTCAATCATATATTAAGCCACCCAATCAGCTACTGGGAGCAGCTCTCATTGCTCCAGGTGGGGGGCAGGGGTTACAGGAGTGACAAAGCCAGACCTTGTCCCCATCTCCAGAATTTTATATACAGTGAAGGAAGCATAGAAACCACCAGCAAAAAGGATATTTAATAATATAAAGCCTGAAAACTATGAGGAATTCTATGAAGAAAACTAAACAGAGTTAATGACCTGACCAAGAGTGACTAGAGGAGGGAGATGGAGTCCCGCTTTAGGAGGTGACATCTGAACTGAGATGGTATTACTGATGACTGACAGCAGTGATCTGGGAAATGCGTGCTCCAGTGAGAAAGGACGGAAATACAGTGGTCCTAAAGGCAGAACAAGCTCGTGTGCTCACAGGAAGAAAGTTAAGTTCACCCAGAGCACTCTGTTCCCTCTCTTTCACACGATTGTGTTTCATGTTCTTAGCACTAAAGGCATGATTCATGTATTTCCCATTCTCATCGGCCTCTCACCACCAGAACAGAAGCTCCATGAGAGCAGCGGCCTCTGTATCCCAGTACCTTGACCAAAACCTGTCCCAGGAGAATCAGTGAAACAATATTCGCTGAATGAACATATAGATGAGTGACTAATTGTGATTTATCCCCAGCACTTCTTACCTTATCAGCCCCACTCCCTCACTCTGTTTATCAGTTGAATGGGATCTCTATGGTTTCTCTCGAAGTGGTTTATCATTACAATTTTTGTCTCAATGAAGGCATCTCGTGCAAAACCACATCTAACTTTCTTAAACAATGGATTTGCATACTGGGGTAAATTGAGAAGAGTAGAAAAAGAAGCATAAAATCAAATTGATATTATTCAGAACCCAGTTATCAAAGATTGTTATGTTTGGGTGAGATGGAAAAAAAATCTGACTCTCCTACCAGCTGGGGCATTTCTCTTTATAAGTGAGGGAACTATAGAGAGACTGCCCTTGATGTGATATCAACTTCAACAGATGGCATTTTGGAAACAAAGACAGGGTCAGCAATTGTCATCAGTTCAGCTTCCCAAATTGGGACTTAAATACAAATATGAGTTGATTGGAGAAATTCCCCCTGGCATGGTATCTTTTTGTGACCTTATCATTTGCAATCAGTGTGGTATTGCAAAGGACAGAGATGTGAACGTACAGGGAATTGTATCAAGGTGGAATTTAGGTGACTCATAATAGCCTTTTACCACAGAAGGATTCAATGAGAGAACACTTTCTAAGGAGACCTAGTGCTTTTCAGACACACACCTCAGAATATGTATTACCATTGACTTCAAGGGGGTTGTTCTCTTTTATTCATGATAATCAAATATTTTGTGACTCAAAATGGGTATAACTTCTCATTGATTACAGAGCAGAGATATCACATTCTTTGCTTAGCATGAGTATGTCTCTATGTTATTATTCTACCTTGTCTATAATTCAGTGTATGTGTGTGTGTACACATGTACATGCACACATATGTGTTTTTTCTGTGTGATAACACACAAGACCAACCATGGAAGGAGTAGAAGGTTGACTACTGTGAAAAGAAGGACTTACATTTGCTCAGAACAATATTTTTCCCAAATTAGTATTTGATCCCATTTGGCTGGAATCATGGGCTGATTTTACCTTTGGAAAGTTAGATATAAGGAACACAATGGTGAGTCTTATGTCCATGTAAAAGCAGCTCACAGCATGATAATGAGAAAAACTTTCTCCAACTCCACCTGGCTCATTCTTAGCTAATTTAGTAGGTGACCGAATTGTATATTTCGCTGCTACACTAATGTTATTCACTAAGGGTTAATTCATGGAGCCTTTTAAAGTTACTCAGTGTCTACATACTCAGTCATCACCCTCTGATGAGGGGATGAGACCAACCATAGGATTGGCTTCTATTTGATCATAGGTCAAGTTACATTCGAGGATGAAAACTCTGTGTCTACTGTGTGGGTGGCAAGGGCCTGGATAGGGCTATACATTGAAAGAACAGAGGGGAAAATCAACACGAGTGAAAATGAACTAAATTCTAGCCAAAAGAAAAACAGTGTTTGACTCTGAGAAGGCACGTTCCAAATAATAGGGATTATCAGACATTTCCATTGGAGGAAACTTAAATTTCTGAAATCACCTGAAATGCTGAATTTAGTCTGTCACTGGATAAGTTTTGGTTTTAATGTTTGTTTTTATTTTATTGCAAAAATCTCAGACATCTTAGACAAGGAAGAGGTATCTTATGTGATTTTGCTCTTTTCAATTGATGCTAAGGCTACTGTTTGTTTCCATCATAAGCGGGATGTATGGCTCAATTTCCTCTCTTGTAGTATTTTTAAATTGTATAAAATCAAGTTACTATCATTCAGTGGCAGCCTTCTTTAATTTCAAAAAGCTAGTTTGTCTTTGCAAGGTTTCAGTTTTCATAGGCACAGATATAAAAGAATGTAAAGTACACCTGGAGCCAAGTTTACACCACAATTGCCTCGGTTGCTGCCTGCTCAGACCTGGTAGGCAGTGCAGGAAGAGCAGGGGAGGGTTTAATTCTCTGTCCCAGATGCTGTCAGCTACCTGCAAACATACTTTTGCTCGGGAGAATGTCAGGGTAAGGGTTTACCTGTGTTGACAACCTTGACTTCAAACCAGACACTGAACATGAATGTTTTCTTTACTTGAGCCGTGACCTTTCTGTGCTTTAAAATATGGCTTCCAGTTTCTCACTTCTTTTCCCCGCTGCTCTGTGGTAGAGAGAACAGACTGAATCAAGAGGGATTTGGGGACACCAGACTTCTTGACTTCTCTTGGTAGCACCATCTGTGTGAACAGATGGGAAACATGTCACAGGGCTAGAGGGGGACTCCAAGATCAAAAAAACAAAAACAAAAACAAGAGAAATGAAATGAAAAAGGAATGTGATGGCAGGGTAGAACAGATGAGTGCCAGTGGCTGGCTGGGAATTCTTTGCCATCTGACCCAGGTAATGGTCAGAGTGTCTGCCACCCATGAAATCCAAGGGTCCCCAGAACAGTGAGGCCTGCACACGGAGCAGGCAGATTGCTTAGACTGAGATTGTGCACACACCTCTTTTTCTCTGTCTGCTGATGGGAGATCTCTGGTACTGTTAGTTAAAATTCCCCAGAGTGGACAGCAAGGTCCAATTCCCATTAAACTTTCCATATGGTCACTGGCCACAAAATGGCTGTCTCAGTGTTCTGATGGTAGGAGATTCTATATAAAACTGGATGTATCATTGTAAATACAAAGCATATACTTTTGCTCATGATGTTTCATGTATTTCCATATTTCTTTACTTTGCATTCTCTCATATAATCATTCATTTTAATTTACATTTACTAAGTAGTTATTTGGGGCCAGGGACACTATACTAAAATGCTTTACATGCTTTAACTCCAAGTAGGTATTTTTATACAGGAGGAGAGTGAACCACAGAAATGTTAAGTCACCTGCCTAACGTCACACAGCTGGCAATGACAGAGCTGAATGTTGGATCCAAGTCTATTTGACTTCTGAAATTATAACAATTACTTTACATTGCACCTTTTATCTATCTCTAAAAACATGACTTATTATAATTGATAAAAAAGGTAGTCTTCATATTTGAAGGTAGATAAGGTATAAATGATTTGCTTTCTCACCTATTGCTCCTTTGTTATAGAAAAAAATAAATTTAAATTTCAGCCATAAATCTGAAGTCATCAGATTTCACCGGACTACTCTTGCCTCCTTAGTAAAGTGGTTATAATACTATATATATATACTATAATACTATATATATATATATATATAGAGAGAGAGAGAGAGAGAGAGAGATAGTATTTAAATATAATATATAATATAATAATGTGTGTGTGGGGGGGGAGGGGACAGCAACATGTGAACTGAAACCTGAGTGAAGATGTAGGGTTAACCAGGTGGATTAAAATGTGGGAAGAACAGAGGAAAGGGGATTCCAGGTAGAGGGAACAGCATGTGTGAACAGCGGAAGTAAAGGATAAGAGGTAGGTAAAAGAATCTCAGTATGGCTCGAGCATGGACTGGGAGGTAGGGAGCTGTGAGAGGTGAGTTGTGTCGGAGGGGGAAGAAGGGCCTTTTGTTGGTAAGATTTGGGAGTTTGGACTTGAGGACAAGGGAATCTCTTAATCAAGTGAGCAAGTGATCATGTGTGTGTTGTATTTACTCATCCATTTTATGACCCAGAATACAATTTAAAGTCTTTGAGTTCTTAGAACTTGACTACAAATAACATTTATCATTATACTGAAAATCTAAAGTATTGGTTAGAAAGTACCAGTTGATAAAATAATATGTATATAAGCATTTTTACAATATAATATCAAATTTTTCTCATTTCAAAGGGAAATCTGAGTGTACTTCCTGTCTAAATCCACAATATATTTCCCTAATATTTAGTAAAGGCCTGCATTGGGAATCTTAATTTCAAAATACCATGCTATAGTTTAAACATGCAGGAAAAGATGGTTGAGATGATTCAGTAATATTTTCATCATAATAAATAAATATCAAGGAATCAGACAGATAATTGGCATAAGTTCTTAGAAAATCTATAACCTTTTCTAGGAAATAAAGCTCTTTTATTATAAGGGACTCACACATATATGAATGATACTTTTATTTAAGTATATAGAAAGGCAAATAAATTATTGTTCTACAAATACTTGTTTCAATATTTAAATGCTGACAGAATCATTCTGCAAGGTTCTTCTGATTGTAAATAATCTATAAATATTATAGATTTTAATAAAGTCGAGAAATGTTTAGTTGGTTAATAATCAGGAACTGATGGGATGAGGGCAATTAAGAAAAATAACAATGAGTATAATGCTTATGGTTTTCTTGTGGCCAATGGTGACAGTTGTTAAAGAATTGCTGGAAACTCTATAAATTAGTAAAAGAGATTTTTGCTTCAACACTTTGGGTGTTATAACTTGTTTCTTAATATATGTATATATGCATGGATGGAGAAACGTTTGCGTTTTCACTGAAGAACTTTTTTTTTAGATTTTATTGGGGATTTGAGGAAGGGGAACAGCGTTGGGGAATCAGGGAAGGGGAACAGACAAGTCGCTGTCCTTTTGTTCTTCAGTCTAGTTGTGGAGGACATCGCTTCACTGGCCCATGTTGGTATTATCATTGCGCTCTTCCCAAGTGAGGCAGGTGCTCACCAGCCACTGGAAGGCAGCTCATGGCGGCTCACTGGCAGCTCATGAAAGCTCACGCCAGCTGCTGGCTCGCTGCACTGCAGCCTATACTGTCGCGGGTGACTTGCGGCAGCCCAGCTCCAGGTTGAGCTGTTGTTCACCATCTAAGCTGTAGAGGGCGCAGCATCACTAGCCCTCATATGTGGGATCCGAACCGGGGCCCTGCTGCTCAGAGCTGGCGTCCCAAGCCAACTCCTAACCGACGCGCCTCTTGGCTGGCCCCTGAAGACCTTCTTAACACGTAACAATGTTATAACTTATATGTATATCTTATTTTCCAGCTTTCCTGGCATCTTCCCTCCAAATTGTCCCACATATATAACAAGACTGTACAGAGAGTCCCTCTGAGGACATTTTATTAGAACACTTGGCACATAATGTCAGGTGATTTTGCTACCCCCATTCCTAAAAAGGATAGGCATGAATCTCAGAAAAACATAACACAAAATAGAGCACATTACAATGTTTCTTTTATATGAAATTCAAAAAGAAGCAAAACTAATCTACTCACAAGTTAAGTAGAGAGAATGGTTACCTTGAGGAGGGGTAGTGACAGGAAAGACCCTGAGTCCTGGAAATAATCCACATTTTCATCTGGGTGCTGTTCCTCAGGTGTCATCCCCCCCAAATTCACCAAATTACACACTTACAAGTGGAACGGTTTTCTGGACATCTCTTTCAATAAACAGTTGTTAAAACAAAATCTTTCAATAGTTAAACAGTATGCACCCTTTTGTAGATTTGGTGACATATGGCCAAACTGGCCTCTAGAGAGTGTATGACTCTGAATTGTAAGAGTTCTAGTATACCACCTTTATGAGATCTCTTAGCTTTTTACCTTGTTATTCACTGCTCTGATAACCCATAAATGTGTGTTTGACTTGCAGAAGAGTCATTTCACTAAAAAAATGGAATAAGCTCCCCAGACAAACAAAAATAAATTGTTTGCTAATTCCAACATGCTCTTGCATTCATATAAAAAAGAGCAAAAAACAGACCAATATATGTGAAAGCTTGTTATGATTTTTACTCTCTTACAATTTGTATCTATGAGTCAGAGCCACAAACTCAGACATTGCTGAGGCTAGGTGGATTGGTGAGTGAAGAGAATCTGCAGAGGTGTCATAGGGAAGGGAGGGCACTTAGAGAAACAGGAGGATGCGTGGCCTGCTTAATGGCATTCTCATTCACATTTTTAAAGCCATGTGCTGACCAACTATTGGTCAAATTTGTCCTTTGGTCCCGTAGGTTAGCCCATAGAAAGTATTGTATTATTCTCCTATAATGTGTTCCGTTGTCAGAGCACATGGCCCAGTTCTTCAGACAGATAAAGTATTCCCAACATTTTTATTGAACATTTGATGATTAATGAATACCAGTCTTATAAATGGTACTAGTTCAATATCTATTTAAATCAAAAGTTACACTAATTATACTTTAAATATAAAATACCATTTTCCAAAATTGAGAAAACTGAGCACACACCTTAGGAAATTACTAATCTTAGGTATTTATTTTCAAATGAATCTGAGGATGGAAGTGCTATATTTCTCATTGCTTTACATCACTTCTTTTAGACCCCATTATTAAATAAAGAGGTATGAAGATTGTGCAGAGGAAATCTAGAATCTATTCTTTTTTTTAAGGGGTTTGCCTACATAGTTTTTGTAGGATACTGGACTAATTTTTTGACAGACACAAACGGTATACTGATATGGAGTATATACACAGTGTGTTCCCTTTTGTCCTGGAGGTGACTGTTGGATGGAGCTTCTCTGCTAGTTAGGTAGAAGGAAGGTCTCACCTCAAATTTGCTGTTCTAGACCTGACATAAGTCATGTGACATTTAATATAAAAACTCATCATACTGTTCATTTGTCCAAAGCATTAATTGCAGTATTTTGCAATAGTATTTTTAATTGTCCCCATCTTTCTTTTTTTTCCTCTTAAAAACATATTCGACCATTTTCCTCTTGACGGCATTCAGAGTCTTAAAATAGACAATAGTAGTGAGGATAAGAGCAGTTGCCATGTATTGAACACTCAGGATTTGCAAATAATTAAATGCTTCACAGGCATCATTTTATTTGATTTCTCACCAGCACTGCTATAAAAGTAGACATTTTTGTCCACATGTTACAGAAAAGGAAACTGAGAGTTGGAGGAATTATTAATATTACCAGTGTCACGAAGCTGGAAATGCCAATTCCTGATTTAAATCCAAGACTGGTTCCAACTATTAGCCCACCTTGTTTCCAAAAATGCTACTTTTATGTCTTTTGGAGTCACAGTTGTAAATCCAGAACTCTTCCATTCTATGATAAATCTTGCTATTTCCCCAAATCATCAATTTTCTTGAAAATGTATAGTAGTTCAGCTCATTTACTCTAACTGTACAAACTGACTGTAACTCACAGTTCTTCTATAATGCATTATAGAAGCAATTGATCTTAATAACAATATGGTGTGTAACCCATCCTTACCTATTCCTACTTTAATATGGCTGAATTTTTCACCTATATTATATGAATGGTAAAGTACTTTATTAATGATTTAATTGGCTCTTATCATTGCTGAGTTTTAAATTACACTTCCCAAGGAAGTTGCCCATAAATGCTCTTATCAGAACATTTGTTTCTAATCCTTAAATCATTCTTTCCTTTCCTGACTTTCTTGCAGTTGTGATAGCATGTCTTCAGGTTATCTAGTCCGTGTCATTCTCCAGCAACTCTGTATGCTTATCATCATTATTTCCATTTTAAAGACAAGCAAACTGACTTCCTCAAGTGACCTGACTAGGAAACAGGAAGCACTGGTGTTTGTACCCAAGTCTGAGTGACTGAATGACTCCCCATTCTGTGGTTCCTTCCTGTGCACTGCACTGGAACCAAGAAAAGAGAACTAACAATCACACTTGCTTTTTTAAATCTTATTTTGACCTGTGTTCAACTGTTACATTGTTTACTTTGAGGCAGTGATAAAAGAATACCTAAAACTGCAGATATACACGTATTAGTAAAATGAGGGTGGTACTGAAACCTCACAGATGCCCCTCTTCGGAGCATGTGCTCACAGGGCCCCACTCTGACAGGAAGGGAGCCTTGGCCTCCAGTGAGTTTGGGTTGAACCTTGGATAAAGTTACTATTGGTTCAGAACCCAGCTCACTCTTTGTGTCCACCACAGCAATCCCCTAACCTCTCAGAGACTTCCTTTCCTCACTCATAAAATGACTTCCTTCCCTCACATCAAAAGCTGCCTACCATCAGCCCTCAGATGCAATTCATGCAAGTATTTCATTTGACCAACAAGGTGCCTTTAAAAATTATGACATTTCATTTTTAAATACATATTTCCTAATTTTATATATATTTATAATTTAAATCTAACAATCAAAACCATGGGATTTTACTTCCCATATGGCAACTATCAGCTAAGCTGAGAAATAATACCTTGTTCAGACACTGTATGTTTTCCCCAGTTCACCATCATTCCCTGTTGTCCTATGTTGAGGCTACATCACATGCTATAGTGGTTATAAACTTGACTCTCTAGGCATCTGAGTTTGTGACTCTTTGATTAGGTTAAGTATCTTATAATGTTAGAACTCTGTTTCGTGTTATGTCATACCACACTCTTCAGTTTTCGGTAGATTAAAGTATGTTATAAACAAGTTGCTTAGAACGTAAGGTCAGCTGCCATTTGCCTTCATCTAGCCTTTCATCAGGTAAAGTCACCTCAAAGAGCTCTGTCTGTTTCACTCCTATACCCTGGCTCTGGGTGTGTGCTCACACCACACCATGCTAGCTGGAAAGCCCTTCCCAGCTACACTCGCAAACTCATGCCCATTCTTTATCACCAAGTGGGATAGCTCATTTTCTCTGCAATCACTGCTTCAGCTTCCAATCATCTTCTTTATTGGAGTTCTTATAACACACATTATTCACTTTAATACATATGCCTAATAACAAATATAACTAAAAGTAAATATAATTATTTTACATTTGTAGCTAAAGTTTGTAGGAACATTTATTCCATGCTAAAGAGTATTTATGTAAGTTTCAATCCTTACAGCCCTAAGAGGCCGGTGCCTTATTGTTGTCATGCTATCACTACTGAGGCTCACAGAGGTTAAAGAAGGAATCCAAGGTTACACAGCTAGTATCTTCCTGGTTCACTTGATCTTGTATCTGGGCTTTGATTTTAAGGTCTGGAAGGCCCAAGACCACATCTTGATAATGTTATAGAATATTTTCTCCAGGACTTAGAAACACCATGCAGAATGTAGGTAGCCTATAGCTAGATCAATACTGGTCAACTCCCTTATTTCATTCAGGTATATGACAACTCAGGGGCTTAATTCCATTCTCAAACTCATTGACCAAGTTATGATAAACTTGCTAATTTTAGGATTTTAAAATGATACATTATCCAACTCAAAATCCTTACATCCTCTTTAACTCCCTAATGGTAGGTTAAGAATTAGCAGATATTAGTGTGTTGCATTGTATTTCTCTTAGGGATGGCATATGTTTGGTAATTATTAGTCTATTTTTTTCCTGTCGGGAATAGTCACATATGCTTTTGGGTCGAGGTAAGGAGGTGTGGAAGACAAGGAGGCTGTTGGGAAAGCAAATATAAAATCAGATGTGTCACAGTGATACAATATACCTTAATCACTCAAATACAATTGCTCTAGAAATAATTTCTCATTAGCAGAATTATAGTGTTACACCACCATGAATGACTTAACAATGCAGACTCTGAGCGTGAAAATTAGAACCACATGTAACACTGCATCCCAGTGCTCTGAGGATAGTCTTGAATGGTTTTGTTAATAATTAGCCTGACAGAAATATATCTTTACCTCGCACTTTTTGTCATTAAGCATGCACTGAAATACTTCTTTGTTTATAGGCTCTGTTACAACTCTTTAGTTTTTTAATTGCATTTAGCAACTCCTCAAGTTATCCTGTGTTTTATTAAGCAAAAATCCGTTACAAGCCAAATTAGCAAAGGTATGCTGAGGCTGCAAAGGATGCAGGCTTTTGCTTCAGTTGCTGAAAATGAGAGATAGAGGCTGCGTTAGCGAGCCCGAAAGTACAGACTGTCACTGACGTGATTCTTGTGCTGCGGTTAGCCCCTGCCTTCATCACCCTGACAGATGAGCTTGTTCTTGACACAACAGCTCCAGAAAGGGAAATCTGCCATCTACCCTGGGGAGCCATTTCATTATTTTACAGCCTTTATCAGCCAAGTCATCTTTCTGTTTAACCTAAACCCTCCATGTCCTTCATGTTGGAATTTATGACCATGGCTCCCTGTTTGGTCCATAGAAGAAAATGTGAACAGCCGATCATCGCTCCCTTGAGCCCTCCATATAAATAGAGGCTGTTATTAAATCTATCAGGCGGTTCTCTCATCTCCAGCTAGAACAGCAGAGCACATCCAGCCATTTGTTAAACAATTAACTGGGTTTTATACTTAATAACATTTTACTGAATTCTGAAGACATTTTGCCACATTTTTTTTATTTTTTATTTTTCCTAGAGAGAGAAACAGAGACAGACCAGGATGTTAAGCTGGAGAAAATATTTACAGTGTAGCCATCTCTCATTCTTCCAGCCCTGTTCCCATCAATGGCTTAGATGAAATGAAATTGTTCATAGAAAAATAGCGTCACACACCTTTTCCCTTCCGATACCTTCTGTTATCCATTGTCATCTTGCATCCAGGAATCGGGTGGCGCTTGTTTTCATCCGTCTGTTTGTGATGCGTAACAATCATATCTTAGTGACCTGTATTGTAAGTTGTCGTTTTCAACATGTGTTTATGATTTTTTTGTGAGCCTCTTCTGTTTTTTTGAAAACTTTATTTAAAATGAGCTGCAATATTTTTTATTAGTATTATGATTAATTTTATTCTGCTTTAATTCTTAGTCACTTAAGCTTCTTACTCAGTGTGCTATCATTTGGGGATAAAAAACATTTTTTTTTTCTCTTTTCCTCGGTGTTTTCAAACAGCTCAGCAACTTGTTAAATACAAGTTTTTTCCAACTTAGCTTCCAAATTTTTTGTTTTAATCAGTTTTTGGTTGTAAGGGGCTCTCTGAATTTCAGTGTTTAGTTACTCTAACCCACATGGGCACACCTCTCCCCTCACTTCAAAACTCCATGCTAAGTAGCTAAAAGCTTCTGAAGAAATGAAATTGCATCCACAAGTCAAAACAAAGGTAGTCTCATTGCTTTCTGCTGAGATTCTCAAGGTCATGCTTCTGTAGAATTCAGAATAAATAATTATCCAGAGGTCAAAAGGACCTTTTACATTATAGCAAGTCCTCTTTCTGTGCTGTCCAGTCATCCAGTAAGACTCAGAATCAAGTCCCGAGCCCAGGTGCACTCTCCTCAAGGCCTCTGTTCTTGGTCTTTGTGCCCATGTATATGAGAGCCTTACCTTAGTTACCCAGCATCGTGCTCGCCACTCCTATTACATGTCACGGAGGGATGAGTATCCTTGTACATGCTTCCTGTCCTCTTCTTTGATCGTTTCCCATGATAAACCCCTAAGAGTAAAATTACTAGCCAATATATAGAAGGTTCTGATATCCAAATTGCCCTTTATAAAGGTTGAACCAATTTCTGTTCTTACGAGCAATTCTGTGAACCCAGTTTATTTATATTCTCATCACTTACGACATTTTTTTTAAATCACCACTTGCTAGGCAGAAAATGGTAGCCCATTGTGTCCATGAAAAATATAGGGTATGTCCTCAGCATATGCAATGTGTCAAAATCAATTCCAGATGGATTTCAGAATTACTGTAAAATTTAAAACATGACAGGAATATAGTGAAATCATTATCTCATCTCAAGATGGAGAAGGATTGTCTAGACACAAAGTATTTTAAGAAGTAAAATTGTAAATGACTGATAAGGTTTGATGACAACAAAATAACATCAAGAACTCTAATGAATCACTAAGTAAAATAGAAGCACTCCCTAGACAAAAAACTGCCAAGTACATGAATTAGCAATTTACAATTAAAGGAATTGAAACTTCTGTTAAATATAGAAAAGCTTCCTGGTAATCATAGCTTTCCAAAGATGGAATACATTCCTTTTAGAAAGAGTTCCAACTCACTGTATTCAAGTTAGAACAAAAATTGTAGAGACCTTATTGGAAGGAATTCAATCATCAGAAAGAAATTTGTGTATAAATGATATATATGTATATCATTTGACTGTCTTTTTCTACCTTAGGAATCCATAATCAAATGATGACATTTCCACCAACATTTTAATGGCATAGGAAATTTAGTGAAGTGCCTACATTTGACAAAGTTAGCATGCTGGCCAACATTGGAATGTAACCCGTGGAATGTAATTATCCTGCACATTATCAAATGTTCTCATATATGAAGAAATTCTACTGCAAAAAGGAATAAACAGGTAGCAATGAATAGTCTTGACTGAGACTAAAGCAGACAAGGAGAATTATCTTAATAACGTTTTTGAGAGAGAAAAGCAATGCATATTTATCATAGAAACAGTGAAATTACAGAAAATATGAAAATAAAAGCCAACTATATTTTCACCACTTATTTTATTATACTTTTAGTCATTTATCTGTGCACTCAATACACCTTTATAAATGTGAAATTACACTGCACTGCTTTCTAATACACTGATTTCTCTGCAAAAAAAAAATCAAAAACACTTTACTATTCCAAACTCTTCTCCAAGCGTTTTTTATATTGCATCATGCCTAAATCAAAATACATTTATATACTCATTTATGTGATGAGTAGTTTCACTTAACCTAATTTAAAGTTGTACTTAGCATTCTTGTATATAGTTTGGCATTATTTTGTTTTCACATTAACTTCTCAAAGTGGAATTTTAGGAACAAAATTTGGTGGGTTTTGATTAATGTTGTCAAATTATCATCCAGGAAGTTTGTACCAATTTAAAATTCTAAAAGCAGCATGTGTGAGAGGGTCTGTTTTCCTGAATAATCTTAGCAATAAATATACTTTCTTTGAATTCTTGCTACTTAGATAAGCAATAATCATCATGGATTCATTTGTATTTCTAATACAAACTGATGGCTTCTAATTTCAGTAACCACTTCCCCACATATTTGCTGTCTATTTTATGTAAAAGATTTAACTCTTAAATAGTAAAAACACCATTGTTGACCTTAAACAAATAGCCAGATAATTCTTCAGCAAAATGGGTTTATTTGGGAACAACAAACAATTGCAACTTGGTACATGTAGCCTAATGGTGAACTACTCACAAGTCCAAAGAACAAGAAGAGAAAGGTTCTTTTATAGTGGAAAGGGGGTTCAGTTCAAAGGGGATGTTGTGAACAGAGTCCATTGGAGGAAACTGGGAGATTGAACTGTAGTGGTTTTTCATTGGCTGAGTTGTAAAAGTCTTTCATTGGCTGAGTGGTTGACTGGCGAAGAGAAGATCCTCCCTCTCCCTGCTGGAGAAATAAAGGAATAAAACAGCTTCCTATCTGAGATAGAAAGCACTCTGGTCTGGAGTAACTGATAAGTGGTAGGGTGTCAGAGCTCCACCTACAGGCACTCGCATCTCAAATTTAGACAAGGTTTCTATTATTATCTTCACATCATCTAGATGGAAATCTTTTGCCATTAGAGATCAGGAGTGGCAAGAGGCCTGAGACTGCATTGTTTGTGGATATTGTTGGAGCCAGAAGTATAAGCTGAGTTGCCAGTATGTGACAGGAGGCAGCTCTGGGTAATTTACTTTTCGTATTTAAAGAAATGACAGCAACAATAACACCAGTAAAACGTATTTTACTTTACTGGTTGAGGTTATCACAGCTACAGCCGTGTACTTCAGGGAAGAGAGGTGTAAGGGCATGTTAGGGGCTGGATCAATGTTTCCCACTGGACTTCAGCAAGTTCTCTACCTCAAGAGAGAGAAAAAAAGAAAATTATCTGGCATAGCCTTTCCTCAGACATCAATGCCAGCTGCTCAAGGAAGGGTGTGTGTGTGTGTGTGTGTGTGTGTGTGTGTGTGTGTGTGTGTGTGTGTGTGTGTGTGTTGGGGAGGGAGGTAGTTTAAGACTATTTCAGTCTCATGTAGGTTACCTGGATGGCGATATTGCCACTAGAAATTCCATGTCATTGGGCCGACACGCTGTATCAGCTACTTTCTTTGTCCAATCTGCTGCTTTTCCCTTTCATAGGTGATGATCCCTAGTGAGCATCCTTCATCCTCAGGGTCTACTCCTGGAAAACCCAATGTAAGACAGATCCTGAATCTATGAGGGAGACAAAGTAACAAATAAATGTATACACAGGATGACTCCAGATAGTGAAAGTATAATATTATGAAGGAACTAAAACAAGATGGGGCAATGACCAATGGTGGAGGGAGAGGGCTTCGTAGGTGGGCAGTGATGTACTGAGACTGGACTCCTAGGAAGGAAGCAGCTCATTGAAGGTGGAGGGACCTTCATCCCCTCATCCCTGAAATCCCAAGACAAAAGGACCCAGGAATGAAATGCTTCTGATTTTTTTGATAGCCTAACTAGAAAAACCTCAAATTTTAAATACATTTCTATAATATATTCTACCAGTCTGGGGCCCGACAGGAAACAGATGGCATACTGAAAATGGGATAATTTGAGGAGAATGCAATAAAAAGGCAGTTTACAAAGAGATGGAACAGCACCCCCTTTCTCCCCGCCAGAGATGGGATTAGCAGGTTGCCATATGCTCCCTAAGGGGGTGAGGAGGGAATGGTCAGGGGAAACAGTTCCCCCAGTTCACTCTCCTCTCACCCCTAAACTCCTGAATTCCCTGTTAGCCAAATCCAACCCAAGGCCCGAGAACCAGGGGGGCAGTTTTTGAAGTCCATACAGTCTAGTCTCTGGGGCCAGAGAATTTGGCGGTGGAGAGTGGAGGATGGAGCTAGAGAGGCAAGGAAAACATCATGTGTAGTTTATATTTTAAACTAATACTGATGGAATTGGAAGGAATGACAACAGACCCAGCTGAGATGGTAACATCATCCTGTCACTGGCTAACTATAAATTAACATCTGTACGCCATTCTTATTTGTTAAAAAAATGTAATGGCTGGAATAAAACTATTGAATTCATTCTGACATGGTATGACTCTGATGTGTCACTAATCAAAATAAGATATTTTAAGTGTATTTTAATGAATGCAACAAAAATATCTGACATATTTAAAAATTGTTTTAAATTATGAAAACAAACAAACAAATCACTGTTGAAATTAACCAGATCCCAGCTCTGTGTCTTTCTAGCCGATCAGTGGCTCTGGTTCAGTTAGACCTCTTACAGTGATCTGAAGTCAGATTTTAGATGTGAAGTTATGAGTAAGAAAATAAAATGATTACTTTTTTCCTCGGGGACTCAGACTTCCTTCAAGACATAACTTACAAGAGAGGATACTCTCATTCCTGAGATAAGCACAGGATACGTAGATGAGACCATCAGGAATGTAAGATGGGAAATCTTGGTAAAAAGGCACTGACAAGAGAAGAATATTAAAGGCTTAGATCGGTAGAGCCATATCTATTAATATGTTTTGATTGAGTAGGATTTATATGCTTACAGAGTGAGACTTCATGAGATACTGCAGTTTGGATTCCATAGGCACATTATTTAAGAAAATCCCTTTCCTAATAAGACCTGAATTTGTGGCAGAAGCCTGTGTAGCCCTTTAATAGTCAGAGTATCTTCACAGAGGATAAGATTCCAAAAAAGCAGAGTCACAGAAGATCAAGCAGCTGCAAACAAGTACAAATAGCTCTCAACTGAAACACGATTTATCAAATGGGAACATGATTGCCAGCAATCTTGCTTTTTATAGTGATTACAAAGTAGAGCATGTGACTATATGAGGACTTGTAGAGAGCTTTTACAAACAATTATGCATGAGTGTTGGAGATTTTAATTTAAGCAGAAGGCCTCTGTGGAGGTAAATCAAGAGCATAGGCTGCAAGAAAAATGCTGAAGGAGACCTTCAATCAGGGAGAATATTAAGTGGGACTCCTTGGGGAGAGGCCTGTATTTGCTTATCTGGGGTGGGCTCATCTACATAATTGACTAAAACAGAATGAACAGCTGTGAAATACAGCATTTGAATGTGTGGGTAAAAACAAAATTACAAGGTATACAGGGTCACAGAACATGTAATGTATTTTCATAGGACTCTAAACTTTCCAAGATGATTTGGGATTTAGGAAACTGGCCAGGCCTCTAGACGAGCTAAATGACTTGACCAAGGTCTACTGGCTATTAGTTATACCATACTAGTTAAGTATGTAGACTCAATTCAAACATCCTAGATTTAAATCCCAACTCCACCATCCAATCTGTGACACATGAGAAAACCACTCTACCTTGCTCTGCCTCAATTTTCTCATCTATAAAATGGACATAATAATAGGACTGTCCTCGCATTAAATGAGATGATATATTTCAGTAATTCTAGATGACATCTAGAACTTAGTAAGTGATCAGTTAATCTGAGGTACAGTATTATTAGCAAGAATGCCAGAGCTGAAGTCATCTAACTCCTACAATAGTGTTCCACCTACTCTAAAGAAAGCAAGAGTATAGTACAAGATGGGTAAACATGAGAAATTAGTTTCCTAACTAAAGATGGTTGTGAGACACAAAATAATCTCAAGACTTCTTGAGATATAAAAGCAAAAAAAAAATTTAAGTACCTTTGGGGAAGTGACTCAGATGTGTACTTTAATGTACAAATTGTCAGTTATGAAAACAGTCATAGGATGTAAAATACAACATAGGGAATATGGTCAATAATATTGTAATAACTATGTATGTTGCCAAATGTGTACTAGACTTACGAGGGTGATCACTTTGTAAGTTATATAAATGTCTAATCATTGTGTTGTACACCTGAAACTAATATTCTATGTCAATTGTAATTGAAAAATTGTATTTTTTTAAAAAAGCAGATGAAGCAAAAAAATGATGTGCTCTTTAGAACTTTTCCAAATTTTATTTCATACTGTAATTCTTAAATTCAGTATTTGGATCTTTTCCCCCCTTGCTGAAGTTTTTAATTGGTTTGTTTTACAACTAGCACAAATATATCAATATTTTTTTGATAATTGGTCTTTTTCAACACCCTAATTTTTCTCTAGTAAAGATGCCTACTAATGCCATAGAATTCCTTTATCCTTTGTAATTAGAATAACTTATACTTTTAAGTGAGTATACATTTTTAACACAGTAAAAGCATATTGTGAATGAGAACAATATGTTTTGAATATGGTTGGGGATAAGGCATCTGAATTTCTTAAAAACATAAAGTTGTTGAGAAAACACTTGTTTTGTGGACTATGGATGGTAATCTAAATAAGGAAACCAACGTATTGTAGAAGTTCAAAGTCTCAAATCTCTGGTTGGAATCCTAACAACTTGCTCGCATATTAAGGCACGTGTTTAACCATGTAGGTTAGCCCCTGAAGCCCCTCCGTACCCCACAAAGAGTCTGCTGAAACCTGAAACGTCCCATGTTGATTATGGTTCTGAGTTCCTATTGGCTGAGGGACAAAGGCATCTATTGTTACTTATTAATTATCTTTGGTCATATTCAAACTTGGGATGACATGATAGCATCATTAAATCTCCGATAATGACACTGTAAAACATATATATTATGGCTTTGGTACAAAATGCTGGCATAGCTGTTGTATGTCTTGATTTTATAGATGCCTTTAATGACTGTGTTAAGCTATGTTACATGTTTCGTTTTCTTGCTCTGTGTCGGTATTTCATAGCAGAAGTCATTTTTGGATAACAGTGCCCAGTGGCTAAGGAATAAAAGGTTTATCCGAAGATCTCTTAGCCCAGTCAGAAGATCAACATTCCGCAAAGGTGGCTTTTATCATGCAATCATATTCAGCCCCAGAGAAGACACATGTCTACTTTTAACTGTAGAAGGTTTGCCACAGGTAAATGAGGTGCATTCTGAAGGCATCACTGACTGTTCCCTTTGCAGACAGAGCAGTTTCCATGTATTTCACAGTGGCCTTGACACTTAATCAGGATACCTGCATAATGACTTACTGGCCTCACTTCAAGGACTCCTTGTAATGGTGTTGAGTAACTGAAGCTCATTGAGGACATTCATCAGGATCCAGAAAGTCATGTTCAGGAAAAGCTCATTATGCATGTTTGTGGCTCTGACTTATTCCTGGAGAAACTCAGCCCTATTAATAAGTCAGAAAGCCCCAAAGAACAGGTTCTGATGCTCCTCACATGGATTTTCTGAGGAAGAGTATTTCAGGTAGCTTCTAGTATACAAGGATGATTTTGACTTTAAAATTGATTTGAAAATTTTTTACATACATTAAATCAGACAGTTACTCTAGAGCATTGCTTCAAAATCCTGAGTTTGATAATGCTAATAAACATGCCTTGCTTTTCTCTATGGTGGTGGTGGTGGTGGTAGCGTTTTTATTAGTTTAATCTTGGGTTAGTGACAAAGTTCTTAAGATACAAAAAAGACAACAAACAGATGTGGATCCTGATCTCACAAAACACCTGGAAAAGATGCATGCTTATTACACATGTAACAAACAGAGGCATATCTGGATTTTGTCTTAAAATCTCTTAAACTGAGTTTCATATACATATACGGCAAATTATTTTTGCATATTTATGTGTCAGGAAGCTATTTACACCCCATTGTATAGCTCTTCTTTGCTTGTAAGTATATGATCATTCTAAATTTCTTCATGTATACAAGCACATACATATGTATGTATTCCATCAAATAACCGATGGTCAGATGAGCTATCACTAAATCTACTCATTATCAGGTAGTCATAACAGAAGTAGCAGATCATTTTACGAGTTACAGATCTCTTCCTACACTTATCATCTCATGACAGATTATGATGCCAAGTATTTAATTCAAATTTTCTGGGCCAACTAAGAGGTGGAGAAAATAAGTGACTTGTCCCAGGTCACTTATACTGGTCTATATGATCAGGATTCCAAATGGATTATTTTGGCTATGGAGTTGCTGCTTTAATCCAAAAGGAGATACTAATCCCTCATGAATATTTCCTACAAAATATATATATTTTTAGTATTATGAAGCCTATTACAGCATTAAAAAGTGTGAAACACTGGTATAAATATGAATGTTGTTGATGTGAGAAAAACACTTTCAGCTACTTTATTTTTAAAACATGAGTAGAAACTCATTGCTTCTGTGATAGCAGTAGTCGATTTATTTTTCTTATTTACAACACTAGTTCACAGATGTTAGTTGCCATGAATATGTATCAGCAGAAAGTGTGAACCACAACCTACAGTAGTGATTGCAAACTTCACTTAATTTACAGTCAGGCATCTGTTTATGGATCTCCCCTTTTTATTGTATGTGTGCCCTTGTAACTCTCATGCCCTTTGTGTTCATTCTGTTAGATGAAGTTAATTTGCTCTAGTTTTTCAAGACAAGAAGTATTTCTGCTATTTTACATAAACAGCATGGGTGTTTGATACACCCATAGTGGGCCTAATTTCATTTCCTTTGGAAATTTCTCTTCTACATTATACAAGTTCCTATAGTTAGTGACAATTCAGGTTGAAGCTACATGTAAAAAGAATAAAAAGAAAAAAAAAATGGACCAGTGAAAAACTCAGCCAAGTATCACATAACCAAAAAATTATTTTTTTGACCGTGAGTAGGGAATGAAATGCCAGTGTTAACATTTACAGAATTTAGGAATTTGATGAATTCCATTGAAAGCAGAAACAAACAGTTTGATAATAAGATAAACTGTGGAACTATTTAATGTTAATTAAATGGATTAAAATATTTTTACTGTTAATATAAAAAAGCCTCTAAAACCGAAGCCACATTATAATTTTAAGTTAAAAAAGAACAAAAATGTAATAAAATGATTCTCCAAATAAAATATTTATGAGAAATAGTTCTTTCAAAAATAAGCAAGATAATTTCAGACTGTGATAATTGCTTGAAGGAAATAAACAGACGATGGAATATTAGTTATGGCAACTAGTTTGGGTGGCTACTTAAGATGGGCCTCGCAGGGGAGGTGCTTTTCGAGTGGAAGGGTAGGGACAGACAGAAGGCTCTGTGAAGATGGGGGCACATATGCATCTCTGCAGAAGGAACAAGGGCAGAGGCTGGAAGATAGTGAGTGGGGACGTGATATGAGATTGGGAAAGGAGGGTCAGAGTAGTCAGGGCAAAGTAGGCCATAGCCAAGACTGTGGATTTTATTGGAAGAGCCACTACAATTTTTAAGCAGAGGAGTGATCAATTTATGTTTTTAAAAGAGCTCTGACTATTGTGTGAATAAAGGTAGGGAGGCAAATGTAGAGACTGGGAGACCAAGCTACTATGGTAACATGGAGGCGACATGATGGGGCCATAGACTTGAGGCCGGCTGTGAAAATAGGAAGGAGTGAGGCTGAGCAGCCAGCAGGTCTTGGTGAAAGAAAGGAAGGGATCATGGATGCACATCAGCCCTAGGACACTCCCTTTACTAAAAAGGTAAATAAAATTTAACAGAGTACAAACCTTAATGAAGCAGTAATAAAACTAAAGAGGCATGAACTACTGCTATTAAGTTTGTCACTCACAGTAAGTCCCCCTTATCTGTGGGATATATGCTCCAGGATCGCCAGTGGATGCCTGAAACCACAGATAGTACCAAATCCTATCGATAGCATTTTTTCCTATACATAGATACCTTTTCATTTAAAGGAAGCACTCCCTGGCTTCTTATTAGCATATCTGAATTGCCAGCTGCACTACTCTTGCCCTTTGGGGCCATTATGAAGTAAAATAAGGGTAACTTGAACATAAACACTGCGATACCCTGAAAGTAAATCTGATAAGTAAGTGACTAATGGGCAGGCGGCTGTACAGTGTGGGGATGCTGGGCAAAAGCATGATTCATGTCCTGGGCAGGACAGAGTGGGACAGTGTGAGATTTTGTCCCGCTACTCAGAACAGCATGGAACATAAAACTGAAGAATTGTTTATTTCTGGAATTTTCCATGAATTTTCAGGCCGCAGTTGACCACAAGTAACTGAAACCACAGAAAGTGAAACCTTGGATAAGGGAACCGTACTGTGTTTTCATCCCACACCTGAGGAATAGGGCCCCACACCTAACTGAGGAATTCCATAGGCCCAGTTCATCTGCTGTCCTTGGCTAAGCCCAAGCCCTTTTGATGATGACAGTCTAGCTGTGGTCTGTTTCTCCCAAGGCGGGCTGCATCTTATTTTTCTGTTCTCAGCACATGCCATGGTGTCCCTCAGAGCAGAGTCGGCCATAGCTGGTCAGATTCAACATCAATGTCTACTCTTAGTTTTCCTCAGCAGCATTTGTGTTTAAAATTGTATTAAATTTATTGGGGTGACAATGGTTAGTAAAATTATATAGGTTTTATGTGCGTAGTTCTATAATGCATCATCTTTATATTGCATTGTGTGTTCACCACCTAGAGTCAGTTCTCCTTCCATTGCCATCTATTTGACCCTCTTCTTCCATTCCCTCTCCCCCTTACTCTCTGGTAACCACTAACCTTTTGTCTGTGTCTATGAGTATTTGTTTGTTTGTCTTATTAGTTCATTGCTTTAAGTTTTATATCCTACATCTGAATGAAATCATGTGGTTCTCAACTTTTCCTGTCTGACTTGTTTCTCTTAGCATGATTATCACAAGATCCATCATGTTGCTGCAAATGACAGTATTTCATCTTTTCCTATGGCCAAGTAATATTCCATTGTATATACGTATATACCACATCTTCTTTATCCAATTATCTGTTGAAGGAAACTTTGGTTGTTTCCATGTCTTGACCACTGTGAATAATGCTCCAATGAACGTAAGGGTACATATATCTTTACGGATAAATATTTTCAGATGGATGGGGAGGGGGTAAATACCCATAAGAAGGATTGTCAGGTCATATGGTAGTTCTATTCTTAATTTTTTTGAGGAACACACATGCTGTTTTCCATAGTGGCTGTACCAGTTCACATTCCCACCAGCAGTGTATGAGGGTTTCTTTATCTCCACAACCTCTCCAATACTTATTACTTGTCTTGTTGATAATAACCATTGTAACAGGTATGAGGTGCTATCCTATTGTGGTATTGACTTGCATTTCCCAAATTGCTAATGAAGCTGAGCATATAACTGTTGGCTATCTATATGTCTTTTTGGGTGAGTATCTGTTCAGGTCGTCTTCCCATTTTGTTTAATTGTATTGTTTGTTTTGTTGTTGTTGAGTTGCATGAGTTCCTTATATATTTTGGATATTAGCCTCTTATCAGAGGTGCTGTTTGCAAATATCTTTTCCCAGGTTGTTTGTTGCCTCTTTGTTTTGTTGATAGTTTCTTTGGCTGTGCAGAAGTTTTTTAGTTTTATGTAGTCCCATTCACTCATTTTTGCTTTTCTTTCCCTTGCCTTAGAGGTCAAATTCATAAAATCCTCTCTGTACCCAAGGGTCCATAAATGTAGTGCCTATGCCTTCTCCTCTGCAATTTATTGTTTCAGGCCTTATGCTTAGGTCTTTGATCCATTTTGAGTTAATGTTGGTACATGATGACGGATAGTAGCCTAGTTTCATTGTTTTGCATGTGGCTTTCCAATTCTCCCAGCACCGTTTATTGAAGAGGCTTTCTTTTCTCCATTGTGTGTTTTTGGCTCCTTTGTTGAAAATTATCTGTCCATATATGTGTATATGTGGACTTATTTCTTGCTCTTAATTTTATTCCATTAGCCTGTGTGTCTGTTTTTCTGCCAATACCATGCAGGTTTGATTATTGTCACTTTGTAGTATAAATTGAAGGGAGTGTGATACCTCCAGCATTGTTCATTTTTCTTAGGATTACTTTGGCTATTTGGTCTTTTATGATTCCACACAAATCTGATGATTCTTCTATTTCTTTAAGAAATGCCACTGGGGTTTTTATGGGGATTGCATTAAACCTGTATATAGCTTTGGGTACTATGGCCACTTTAACTGTGTTCATCCTTCAAATCCATGATTACCGAATATCTCCATTTCTTTGTGCCTTCTTCAATTTCTTTTAATAAAGTCTTATAATTTTCAGTGTATAGGTCCTTCACATCCTTTGTTAAGGTTATTCCTAGGTATTTTATTCTTTTTGTTGCAGTTGCAAAAGGAATTTTTTTAAGGACCTATATTATATGTCACTTACTCTTTTATATTCTTTATATAAATTATTATGTCAATTCTTACTGAAACCCTGTTCAGTAATTATTATTGTTCTTAATAATATCCCCTTTTTTACAGACAAAGAAACTAAGGTTGTTAGGAAATATTAACCATCTTGATGTGACTCAAACAGCGAAGCAGAGTTAGAATTTATATCTATGTCTGATGTATTCTAAAACTTGTATTTTTTTCATGACCTTATTCTGCCTCATTGTTCAGAAAACATATATTGATAAATCAGTTAGGAATGTACATTTCTGGATCCTTCTACTTGGTGTTCAACAGAGAGATTAGTGAATAATGATGACAGAGAAATATAAAGACATTAAAGGGGCATATTCATTTCTCTCTCATAAAAAAATAAAAGTACCCAGTGGTCTAAATAAATAACTGCCAGCCCATTGGAGGAAGCTCTCTAACAAGTCATTAAGAATATCAGATTACTCAGGACAGAGCAATTCAAGTGATAGATGAAAGGCTGATTGTGTATTAAAGCACTTGCGAAGTACTCTACTATGTATAGAAAGGTCAAAAATGATGGATCAACACTGGGATTGATTAAAGATGAGATTTTAGGGTCTTGAGAAAGGGAGGAGAAAACAAATGTGAATGGAAGAGGAATACCTATGTTGAGATTCTTAATCACCTGTGATGCTAATAAAATAACGGCCCTGAGACCCCACCCAACCCCAAAATAGTCTGGAGTATAGCAACTTCCTAACAAACACTCCCAGGTGAATTTGGTACAAGTAGATAATGGACCACACTTTGGGGAAAAAAAACGATTTGGTGAAGTCTCTTTATTTTACAAATCAGCATGATGAGCCTCATAACGGAAAATGGTTTTCCAAAGTTGCAGCACTCTTTTTCATGAGAGCTTTGGCTAAATCAGTCTTTTAGAGGCCCAGTTCTTTCCTCTTTGATACTTGGATTTAATTTTTGCAACTATAGCCATGGACTGGCTAACAGCATATATCATTGTTATTTCTCTTCTAGAATCACAACCACAGCGGCCTGCATGATGGATCTAAGGCGGTACCCACTGGATGAACAAAACTGCACCTTGGAAATTGAAAGCTGTAAGTTTTTCTGAGAGTCCAGCTAAACCGAACTGTGCTTTAATGTTTTTCTTGGGCAGAGACTTCCTACCCCAGTTTATGTCCAGACCACAGATCCTGCAAAGGTCCTGTTAGCACATTAAATGTGATGGAAGGAGGCACTCCTAGTATCTTCCCTCAGTGATACTGTCATCTCTTAGTCTTGTCCCTAAATCCCTGGGAGAGATGTGAAGCGAAGAAGTAATCTAGCAATAAAAGAAAGACTCTAAGAGCCTGGACGAAAACCAAGGGCTATTCCAGCCATTTAAGGTGTGCTATCGATGCAGCAGGCTTGGGACAATAGGGAAAGGTGTCAGGGAGACACAAGATGTCTGAATGATTTTTGATCTCATAAATGTTACCGCTTTTCTATTGCAGCATAAAAGTGGCCTTCTGGGTTAGCTGACACATTCATAGGGTGTGGGCTGGTAGAATGTTTTTGTTCAAAGGACTGTTTTCAGTGTTGAAAATGTATTTTATATTTTTGCTGAAGGCCATCTGATGAGCAAGATTGGCGTATCTATGTGTATTTATTCTTTCCTGTGCTGACCTGAACTGCAGCACTGTTGCATTTCTAGGCCATTGTTTCACTGTCCTTCTTAATGATTCACTCACCTAACCCTGTTCCGTAAAATGTTAATTTCGTTACCGGTCTCCATTTCAGAGGTAACACAGGGAGGCCATTTGAGGTGGGATAGGATTTTGATTCTCTTTTTCCTGTCAGTTCTTTGCAATGTGTTCATACCTCATCCCTCCAAACAATTGGAAGATAACAATTTTATATGTAGCCTTCTAGATAATGAGCTGCTTGACTGCTGTGCGGATCCTCTCAGCCTTTGTCGGAGATTCTGTGGCAAGCAGCATGATTCTAAATCACTGCTCTGAGGGGAAACACAGCATTTATGACACATTCTGGGTATTTTTGCCCATTTCAAAAAACAGCTTCTAGGAATAATTAAATTTACATGCATTTTTTTTTTTTGAAAAACCTGATTTCATGCTTGTATTTCCAAATCATCATTATTTTGGCATTAGATCTCTGCCATGCAGAACTATTTAATAAAATTACTCTATAGGATTTTTGTGATTATTTTATGTAAATATCTTTGGAATAACTTTGCATTCTTTTAACTTAAGATAAGGGTTAAAGTGCAGAATAATGCTCTTCAAAGCCCAAATTTTTTGGTTGTTTCAAGTTGTTGATGTAAGGATATTTTGAAAAAGGTAGGTTGCTGTGTATCATTCATGTTTTATCGTGGTAAGAGAATTATTTGCGATTGAATTTGACTGACGTTTTAAATAATCATAATTGTACATGATTAAAGCACTGATGCCATTTCATCTGAGCCTTTCTCAACCCTGTTAGGTAAGTGAACACAGACTTTTCAGTTTAATGAATTGATGACTAAGGGCATGGGCAACACCCAAGGAAATTGTAATTTTGACATGAATATTGAAAAATTAACCTGATAGTTCCTTAGACTTTTAGAAAGTTTAAGTTTTATAAAGGAGCTTTTATATATCTCATTGCAATGAATTACCCTGTTAAATGAGGTACAGTAGATTTCTTTTCTGGTTCTACTGAGATATAATTGACATATTGTGTAACAATGTACAATGTGATGGTTTGATATATGTATATAGGGATTGTGAAACAATTACCACAGTAAGGTTAGTTAACATGCCTATCGCCTCACATAGTTACCGTGTGTGTCTGTCTGTCTGTCTGTGTGTGTCTGTGTGTGTGTATGTCTGTGTGTGTGTGTGTGTGTGTGTGTTGAATACTTTTAAAGTTCACTCTTAGCAGCTTTCAAGCATACAATAGAGCATTATGAACTGTAATCACCATGCTGTATATTAGACAGCCAGATATTATTCATGTTATAACTGAAAGTTTTTGCCCTTTAACCACCCTCACCTGTCACCCTCAGACCTCACACTTGGCAACCATCAATTTAATCTGTTTCTGTGAACTCTGGGTCTTTTTTTAATTACACATAAGTCAAATCATACACTGTTCGACTTTCTCTACCTTACTTCTTTCACTTAGCATAATGCCCTTAAGGTTCTTCCATGTTGTCACAAATGGGAAAATTTTCTTCTTCTATGTAAGAATATAGAGGAATATATACAAAGGGTGCCAAAAAAAATGTATACACATTTTAAGAAAGGAAAAAAACTGTATTAAAATTGTAATACTCATTATAAAAGATGAATACAAGTCATGTATATACATTTTTTGGCACCCCCTGCATACATCACATTTCTCTTTATTGTTTTTAATGCTATTGTGAATAGGATTGTTTTCTTAATATTTTTTTCAGAGATTTCATTGTTTATGCATAGAAATGCAACTAACTTTTTGAATTTATATTTTGATTATATATCCTCCAACTTTATAGAATTCATTTATTAGTTCTAATCTTTTTTTGCAGTCTTTAGGGTTTTATAGACATAATAATTTCATGTCATCTGCAATCAGAGACAGTTTTACTTTTTTTTTCCAATTTGCATGCCTTTTATTTCTTTCCCTTACCCCACTGCTCTGACTAGGACTTACAATACACTATGTTGAAAAGGAGTGGTGAGAGAGGCACCCTTTTCTTGTTTCTGATCTTAGAGGAAAATTTCAGCCTTTCACTATTGAGTACGATGTTAGCTGTGGGCTTGTCACATATGGCTTTTATTATGTTTAGGTGTATTCCTAATATACCCAATTTGTTGAGAATTTTTATTATGAGACAATATCAAACTTAGTCAAATGCTTTTTCTGCATCTATTGAGATAATCATGTAATTTTTGTCTTTTGTTTCATTAATGTGATGTATCACATTTATTGATTTGTGTAATGTTAAACCATCTTTGCATCCCGGGGATGAATCCCATTTATTCATGGTGTGCGATCCTTTTAATGTTTTGTTGAATTTGGTTTGCTAACATTTTGAGAATTTTTGCATCCATAGGTATCAGGGATATTATCATGTAGCTTTCTTAGAGTATCTTTATCTAGCTTTGGTGTCAGGGTAATGCTTGTTAAGTAAAGTGAGTGTGGGAGAGTTCCTTCCTCTTCAACTTTTTAGAACTGTTAAAGAAAGATTGGCATTAATTTTGCTTTAAATATTTGGTAAAATTCACTGAAACTGTGTTTTCCTTGACTTATCATTCTTGAGAAATTTTTGAGTACTGATTCAGTGTCTTTACTCTTTATCAGATTTTCTGTTTCTTCATGGTGCAGTCTTAGTAGGTTGATATATCTAGGATTTTATTCATTTATTTTATTTCATGCAATTTATTGTCATGTAGTTGTTCATAGTAGTCTCCTATGTTCCTGTGTCTTTCTGTGGTATCAGTTGTAAATGACCATTCTTTCATTTCTAATTTTGAGTCCTCCCATCTTTTTTTCTTAATTAGTCTGTCTAAAGGTTTGTAAATTTTGGTTTACCTTTCCAAAAGCCAACTCTTAGTATTTATAACCTTTTCTATTGCTTTCCTATGCTTGAAAGGAATGTGTATTCTGTTTCTATTGGATGGAATGTTCTGTATATGTCTATTAGGTCTATTTGGTATATAGCAGGGATCGGCAAACTGCAGCTCATGAGCCACATACAGCTCTTTGGATGCGTACATGTAGCTCTGAAGTAAAAATGAAAATGAAAATAAAACTATTTAGTTTCACTAATAAAATTTTTAAAGGACATTAGTCACCTAATGGTGATTTCATTTGTTTTATGGCTCAAATCATTTTTAAACTGTTGTGAGGGACAGGATGGACTCCTCCATCTCTAAAGTTTGCCGACCCCTGGTCTAGAGTGTTGTTCAATTCTGCTTCATTATTGATTCTCTGCCTGGATGATTTATCAATTGTTGAGAGTGTGGTATTAAAATTCTCAACAATTATTGCATTGCTGTTTACTTCTCCTTTGAGTTCTGTTAATATTTGCTTTATATATTTAGGTTGGGGACATACGTATTTATGATGGTTATATCTTCTTGATGAATTGACCCCTTTATTGTTACATAACGACCTTCTTCATCTCCTGTAAGCACTTAAGTCTACAGGGTAGATATTAATAATCCTATCTTCACAACTAGGAAAACAGACTCAAAGAGATAAAATGATATGCTCAGGATCATGTAACCACTGAGTGGCAAGTGATTCTGAGAGGATGTGGTAGTGGATAGCTGATTTATGTTACTAAAGCCACTGATTTTGGAGAGACCAGTTTAACAGCAAATATCTTTTTAGCTTCTTTTTGGACCTTAAAAATAAATGCCTACCACTGCCCTTTATGGGAGCATCAGAAAACAGCTCTTGGTGGCCTCTTAAAGTCACTCATTACCTGTGTGACATGGGGAAAGTCACCTACTTAGCTGAGTCTCAGTTTCCTCAAATGGGGATAACACTATCTACCACATGAGGTTGTTATGAGGATAAAATGAACTAATATAGACTAATATGAACTAATGCAGGTTAAGAATCTAGCACTTTGCCTGTAAAATGGTAGATACCTAATAAACAGTAGTCACAGTAATTAATAGTTATGACTATAACCACATGAAATTTGGTTATTATATTTTAAAAGTCCCATCCTGCCACAGACTTGCCTGAATTATGAGATCTAGTATATCCAGCCAAGGAGACACCCAAAGCACAGCATTGCCTTCCTCAACCTTCGTAGATCTTCTTCTAGCCCTTGCATTTATATCCCAATTAAGTCTCGTTATCTATAGGGCTATCTGTTCCTCATAGAATGCCTCAGCCAGCTATGCCTACAGTATAAAATGGAAATTAATTTATTTTACTTTGGCCAAAGGGAAGCAAATTAATAGCTAGCCTAAAAATCCAAAGAGGGGTATTTAAAAGCTTTTTGTCATCTGTACTTGGATGAAGTGAAAGGGCAGTCCATTTTTAAGTATAATCCACTCGTGGTTTTGTTAACATTTAAACTGGCCAAAGAAGACAATCAGCAACTGCTGTTGATGTGAAGCCTGTATGGTCAATGCGGCAGAGACCCCTGTATGTGTGAGAGCGTGTTTGCTCAGGTGTCTCCTCTTCTTAGACATACTCACCATCCTTTAGGAAAGCAGAAAATACAAATGTGCTTGTTGTCATCTTAGGGAATTCCAATTTTGATATCATATCAAAACAACTTGCTGTTAGGTTGTTGATGGAATAAAGACCCTATTTTCTTCTCAACAATTTCCTCCTAAATATTCCTTATGAAAGAGGTCAATATAGATTGATACATTTAAGCAGCTTGAGGCATTGACCAAACTAACTATGGCATAGGGTTAATATATTTTGGATCCTTTTAGGCTATGCACTGGTCAATATTTCAGTAGATATGCATATAATATTTTTAAGAACTTAGAGGAAACGAGGGCATTGTGTTCTTCCACTCCTAAGGAAGTGGTAATCAGATACGGTTCTGGGCTAATGTGGTATAGTGGATGAGAGGACATTCATTGAATACAGGTAAATGTCTGGTATGGGTTCCTCAAACTAACTACAGCATATATAGGTCACTTAGCTTCTTCAAGCTATGGTTTCTCATTTCTGCAGCATTGCAGGATCTTATAGGTAATGTGATAAGACAGATCTTTGTGCAATGCTTGGTTCTGATATTTCCATAAGTACACCTGTTATTATAGCATATTATTATCATTATCAAATTACACCTGGAATATTGTGCTCCATTAGAGTCACATTTTAAGAGGGATATTTAGCAATCAGAAGACCAGAATGTAAAAGATACAGAAGCCATGGAGTATGAATAACAGGTAGCAGAAATGAGTGGGGAAAGAGCTGTGTTTGCCTTGAGGATGGGAAACTTAGGGTGGGAGGGTGGGAGTATTTGAATAGAATAGCTATTCTCAAGTAACTGCAGAATTTCCTCGTAAGAGAGCAGACTATGTCCGCCCTCAGGGCAAAACTAGACATGGCAAAAGATGCCAAAAGGCAATTTTAGGCTGAACTATTAAAAAATTAAAAAGTCATGGCAATTATAGCTGATGAAAAATCCTGTAGGTTGCTATATGCTGTAAAACCATTTTCTGGGAAAGAACAAATTCTTACATTGGGCACATGATAGGATTATATGATTTCTAAGGAGCTCTGGGTTGGTGGTTACTTGGCACCCGCAAAAATGAGTAGGTCTTTAGTAAAGGACAATTAGCCAAGCACTGGTTTATGTGAGGGTACAGATCCTATATGCATATACCTCTGGGAGCAATGCTATTTAGGAAAAGAAGCAAATCCTATCTCTGCTAAGATGTTAAGTAGAATAGTGTGGGTATTGCTCATGGTCTGTCGTTATTTACCTAGCGATCTTTTTTTTTTTCAGATTTTCCTCACAGGAGCACATTTCATAATTGTGTCTCTGAGGAATGAGGCTAAATAATTCTTGCCTTTCTAAATAATCTAGAACCCCATTGAGGCTTTTAGACTCATTATAACCAATATGTTAGGTGATCGTTGAATTATTTCAAATTAGAAAAATATTCCTCTGATATTCCATTGAGACTTAGTCATAATTACTTATTGAGGGAAAAGCAAAGAGCATTGCAAAAACTCCCCGGTGTCATTGCATACAAATTTAATTTACACTGTTGTCCTATTTTGATATTTTCTTAAATTTTATCTAGTGCTGCGGAAGTGAGAGATCTGTCTCTCTGTCCTTGCTGTGTGCAGATACCTTGTTGAAACATGATCTTTATTTAACTATTATTAGCCTCTGGTGGCCCCAGACAAGTGCCAGGGTGTATATTTAGAAGCTCTGGCACTTCATGCAAATATTATTTGTGACCTTCCTGATTTTCTGGACTTTAAGACTTCTTCCTTTCAATTCTCAATTATTAGTAAGTGACTGGATTACAAAGGGTTCACCTTGATATTGAATACGAAAAAACGGAAATGATGCACTCTGTAGTTTTTCCTCCCCAAGTAAACAGAAATCTTTTTTTTTGTTTTGTTTTAATTCACATTTTTCATTTTTTCTTTCATTTTTTTTTATTTTCTCCTTCTGGAATCCCCGCTAGAAAGATCTTGGGCCCTCCATGTTTACCTTCCATGGCTCTGAGCTAAAATTTGTAGATTTTTATCTTCCAGGTTAGTAATATTAATTTTAATCTAAAGAAATTATTACTAGTATTATATTTTGATAATCATGTTTTCAGTTTCTAAGAACTCTTCCTTATTCTTTGATTACTTGTTTTCTGTAGTCATTTGTTATCTTATGGAATGTCATAATTTATGGAATTTATGTCATATAACATTCCATAAGAGATATCAATTGATTTTTATTTAAAGGATATCAGTTTTTCTTACAAGTTTTCTTCTACTGTCTTTGTCTTTCTGTTTCTTTCCGCAGTGATCTTTCTTTTTCCATGGTGATGGTTTTCCTTATATGTCTACTGATCTTGGCAGTCAATTCATATTGTCATATGAAGGGCTAGAATGACCAAAATATATTGCAGATGTAGGTTCTCTAAACTATGTGGGCTTCCTCTACACATGATTGTTTCCATCATGTATATGATTGCTTCCATAGCTAGCCCCTCCTCTGAATGAGGTGGGGCATGAGGAGAGGGCTAGAGCCTTCCACAGGTAATCAAGACTCACCTGAGGCCTAGGCCCTTTACATTATTTTAGTCTTTCACTCCTGGAAGGAACTGATGGAGCTAGAACTTTTTTTTTTTTCCTCCATTTGTAAAGGTTCCCAGGGCTGTCTGGGGCTGTTTCTGATTCTCTCCTCAGCCCAGGATCAAACCTAGGAATCCAGGCAGCCTCCACTTCCCCCAGCATTATCTTGCGTGCAGTCACCAGAGACAGTTGTAGAAGGATGAGACAAAAAGACAGAAATTTCTTTTTGTCTAAGAGCAAAAGGAAATTAATACTTAAGGAACTTTAGAATTATTGTATACACTAAAGGTCAGCCTTTGAGCCAATAAGATAGAATGCAGGATATTTATTTTATAATATAAGTGTCTGACAAATAACTGTTTTTCTTCTCTTAAATACCACTAATTATAAGATTCACTATTACATTAATAAGAATAATAAAATTATTCATTGAACGCACTCATCTCTTGGTAGATATATATCCTGCTTTCAAAAACACTAAAGTATAAAAGGTACCTAAAGTGCATTAGAATTGAAAAAGAATAAGTATCTTCTTAAATGCAAAGGAAACCATTATGTTATTATTCCTCAGTGGGCAAACTAAACCAAACCAAACCACAGTTCATAGTATCAAATTAGTATCTCCCAATCTCACTGCCTGCTTGCTTCATTTTCCTGAATACACCATTAGGCTGTTTCTGACATGATGTGCAAAGTGAAGCAGGTTATGAAGTACACATACGGACCATGGAAACCGCTGCCCCAAAGAGTAGATGTGCATAAGATATGTTACCCTGGCCGTGATCAAGACTCCACATGAATCAACAGGTACTTTTGGAATCTAGAGTTTTAGATACAGAAAATTTGGGGAGAAACCTTTTAGCAGTAGACACAATCCCTTATTAGATTTATGCCCTGTAACATTGAAAGGACATCAGTAAAAATACCATGCAAACCCAGGTAAATAGAATGCACTGGCTTCCATCTCTCACCTGTGTTAAACTGACTTGGTGATTCAATGAGTGCAGAGCCCAGGATCCGCTCACCCCTCTAACCATGTGGTAAGCTCAGGGATGTATTACCAGGCTCAGCTTGAGACTCAAAGAACAGCAAGGATCAATTACAAGGAAACTGATTCCCTTTATGGCTTCTTAAAAGCAAAGCATTTTCTTAAAGATTAAATGAGTGTTTAAGTCCCTGAGGACACTGAGTGTTGGATGAGGCTCAGCTTGGAAACTCACATTATGTCTATTTACCTTTCTGAGGGTGAGTGATGTCCACCTTCTTTTACATTTCTAATGCTCATTTTTTTTTTCCTGCTTTGAAATTGGCCATGCGAGCTACAAATGCAGTTTAGGCATTCATTGTATATTATACATTTTTCTATGGCAAATCCCATGGCGGGCGGGGGTACAAACTTGTTTATTTGGTTTTCCTTTAGTCTCAGGAAAGGTGCCAACAATGCCATCATCTTGCAAAAACTGTCTCTCCTTGACTGAGCTTCATTTTATATGTGATCCTAATGAAGTGAACATACCACATCAGTGGTTTTTCTAGGAGCATTTTTAGTGCCCTCACTTTGTGAAGCGTGATGTGCACATCCTAAACCAGAGGTGTGAATGCACCCATGTCCCCTGAAGCATTTCCAGGGCCCTCATGTTGTTTTTGCTTGGTAATTACTGCCCAGTGAATTACAACTCAGGCTGCGTTTTCTCAGATCCTGGACCCAGCTCCCACTGGGTTACCACTTGAATGTTACCACTTGAAGATACATCCGTTCAGCAGGCTTTCAATACCACTGATTCATTTTTGCAAATCAAACACCTCTTTGTTCAGGATAGCCTTCGGAGCCTACCACCTGTCCTTGCTCCCACCTCCACTGCAGCCAGGACTGTGATTATTATATTTATTGCCGTGATCACCATCATCAGTAAGAGTAACTACCATTTATTCAGTGCTTATTCTGTGCCAGACTGTGCTGTGTTTATACTGACACTACCTCACCTTAATCTCCCGTATGGCAGCTGCTGCTGTTATTTCCTGACAAATGAGGCCTCATTTCCTTAGAGAACTTGTGCAACTTACAGAAGGCCACACAGGTTAGCAAGTGAATGTCTAGTTGAAAACAGAATCCAACATAGCTAGTTGAAGCAGAAGGTGACTTACTTGGCTTACAGATTTCTTGGAAGGACTGAAGACACAGACTTTAGGTTGAGCTTTTAGAGATGATTCTCACAGTCATAGCCCAGCCCTATATTGGCAAGGTAGTCCCTGTCCTGTGGTGTGTTGTGACTGCCTGCTCAATGAAGAGACCTCTCCTCTAGCTGCTAGATCAAAACAATGCTGCTTCTCGGGCAGTCTGTGGTAATGAAAGATGCTTTATGCCTTGCCTCTCTCCCCACTTGATTCAGTTCTGAATTCAAGTCTTCAGCAAGTTCATCTGATTGGCAGAGCCGGGATCACATTTAGAACCATCATCCATAGTGAGCCTAGGGAACATTGCATGTGTAAGCCAAGTACCCAGTACTGAGCAGAGTGACCACGCTGAGATGTAAACCCAGGACAGTCTGCTTTTAGAGCCCATGTCTCTAACCATTATACTGTTGTTTTATGTTTGTATCCCTAACATAAAATTAATGTGTTTCTTCTTCAATTAGAAATAATGTGTTTCTAATAATTCTATACTTATTAAATCCTGTCTTCTGATTTTGTGCCTTCTGTGGACATTTGTTATTTTTGTGCCTGGCCTCATCTCTGAACACTATATTAGAAGACTTTCCTACTTTATAAGAGAGCCCACCTCCCATAACAAAAGCTAAAAAAGACAGACGCTCATTCTCTCAGCCTCCCTTGCAACTAGAAGGTGGGTACAAGATCAAGGCGTGACCAGTTATATAATTTTGAATTGGAAATCTCTGTTCCAATTAGAGATTGGCAATCTCAGCTGTGAGAATTTCAGCTTAAGAAAGGTAAGAACCCAGCAGCCCCGATTCGGGTCCCACATATGAGGGCCAGTGACACTGCCCTCAAAAAAAAAAAAAAAAAAAGAAAAGAAAAGAAAGGTAAGAGCCATGGTGGAGGGTGGTGGACATTTCCGGGGCACGTGTCAGTGGTGTCTCCCCAGTGAGAGCTGCAGTGCCCCTATGCAGCAGCGGAGGCATCACTGCTAATGTCACTAGACCAGCCCTGCTGTATGATTTTGGACACTGTTCCTGACTTCACAGCTTCACACCTGGATCTTTGGCCCTCTAAAAGCAGTTCGATATCAGTTGAATAAATGTCTCTTCCATTTAACGAAATCCAAGTCACTTTATGTTGCTCGCAGCTAAGGTCCTAGATTGCTGTAGTTCTCGAAGGAAGGGCTATGTCTTATATTATCTTTTATCTCCTATATTGCTTTGATGACAGGTAGTCAGGACATTCTTCACCAATTTAATTCATTTATTTCACCAAAGTTCACTCTAGATCCAGGACCTCCCAAGACAAAGTAGTGGAATTAGGAATTCCCTTGTGTGTATGCCTCTCTGTTGGGATTTATCACTCTCACTTTCCCCAAGCTACTGGGTTGTCGGAAAAGTCATGGCGTATTTTTTCTGTTTTTCATGGCAAAAATGCATCATGGCTTTTCCAACAGCCCAGTACTTAATCACAAGGGTAGTGATGCCGGCAATTCAGACATGCAGAAAGGAAACCATTTAATGCTCCCTTTAAGTGACGAGGTGAACGTTCTCAACTCAATAAGGAAAAGAGAAAAGTTGTATGCAGAAGTTGCAAAGGTCTGTGGGAAGAACAAATTTTCTATCTGTAGGACTGTGAAGAAGGAAAAAGAAATTCATGTACTGAGACGTAACTTTTGTTACAGTATATTGTTATAATTGTTTTACCTTATTAGTTATTGTTATGGCACCTAATTTGTGAATTAAACTCTAGCAGGTATGTATGTACAGGAAAGTTCAGTACTATCTGCAGTTTCAGGCATCCACTGGGCGTCTTGGAGCATATTCCCTGTGGATAAGGGGGAGCTATTGTACCAAGAAAGTTGATACTTAGTCAAATGAATGCTAACGGTGGAACTGGGCATTCACGTTGTTAAGCTGTTTTCAGGTAGAAAGTTGCTCTCTTGCCTTTCAGTCCCTGTAATTAAGGCAGGGTTTATACTCTGTTGGTATGTGGATGTCAATATTATAATATCTATGCAAGTAAATGCATCAAGAATCTCTTAAAACACTGCTAGTCACTTTGTTTCTCTAATTTTTTTTTCCTGTTAAACAGGGATTTTTTTTTAAAGATTTATTTCTCACTTAAAGAAAGTCACTCTTATAATTAGATTAATTGATTTCAAATGCCTCTTTATCACCTTTAGAAATAAATATTTATTATGGCTATATATCCCGAAGCATTTTGTTTGTACTTAAACCTCTGACATAAAGTACTACTTGAGTCTAAACTTAATCAAATTTATGGCCAAATAGTAAGGGCTGGTGGTCAGAAATGGGAAAAATAGATTAAGGATGACCTGGCCTACAGTTGAATCATTGTGGCTGTTCTGAATTATAGTTGTATCAGAATCGCTTAATACATGAGCAGAAGACAGTATTATAAATTGCTCACATATGCAAAAGTAGTTGTTACTTGAAAAAGTCTTTTCATTTCCAACTTCTCTTCTTAGGGCTTTAAGTAAATAAAGGTCATGGTAACTGGCTATAATTTTCCGGTTGTGAAGGTACATTAGCAGAATGTTTCTTAAAGTTTAACAAAAAGATTCTTTTAAGGTTTGAAGACACATATTCAATACAATACTAACAGCAGCTACTGCTTGGAATGCCAGCTTTGTGCTGAGCATTTTAACCTTCACAATAATCTTATTTGATCTTTACAGCAGCCCCTTGTAGGTACAATGTCATCCATATTTTATAAATGGGGAAACTGAGGGTTAAGTCATTTAAAACACACATTTGGAAGCGATTACAAAGCCTGGTAAGTTAATCTTGCTGTTGGTGTTCATTCATATAGTTAATAAAAACAACGTCAGCCTAAGAACAGAACTCAAACTGTAGCTCATATTCACTTAAACACACACAGATACCTTCCTGGGCTTGGGAAACCATGAAAAGAATTGGGAGAAATTATAGAAAAAAGGCTTGTCCAAATGCCAGCGAAAGGATTTATTGTAAGCAAAAGGGATTTGAGATTCTCATTCTTACCATCTTTGCCTTCTGGGAAATCTGAAACAATGAGCATACTTCATCGGTGTTCCAGAAAGGAAAACAAAAGAGATAGCCTGCCCGGTTCTCCACTGCCAAGTAGGAGACAAGCGGCAGTCCTGGAGGAGAGAGAAATCTTTAGCCGCTCTCATCACTCTGTTCTAACACAGGAGCATCCCAGTTGGGCCATTGTCCAGCTCCTACACCAGGAGAAATGGGTCATAGGACTTTTGCATCATGAGGGGTATTGAGCTGTAATTTTTTTTTTTTTTTTGTAAGTGTGTTTGTTAGGATTGGGTATTAGTGATTCACTGGCCCCAAAATGACGAAGAATGTGGGTTCTCCTCCTCCTCCATTTTCTGAAAATGGATAAGTTTGGTGTTTGTTTTGTTTGTTTTTTGTTTTTGTTTTCTTTCTTAAATGTTTGATAGAATTCACAAGTGAAGCTATCTGGGCCTAGAATTTTCCTTTGGGCAAGTTTTGATAAAGTTTCCAATGTCATTAGTAGATATAGGGCTAATCAGATTTTCTGTTTCTTCCTGTATGATTTTGGTAAGTTATATTTCTCAATAAATGTCCCTGTTTCTTCGAGATGTTGGATTTTGGCATAAAGATGTTCATAGTATTCTCTTATGATTTTTTTAATGTCCATTACATCTGTAGTGATAATTCCTTTTTCATTCTTGATTTTGGCGATTTGTGGTTCTCTCTTTTTTGTAGATCAGTTATGCCAGAGGTTTGGCGATTTCATTATTATTTTCGAAAAGTTATCTTTTGGCTCTGTTAGTTTTCTCTGTTGTCTATTTTGTATTTCATTGATTCTTGTTTTATTGTTATTATTACTATTTTTTTTCCACACTCTTCTTATATATACTCATCTTTTTCTAGATTGTTTTAGGTAAAACTTTGGGATACTGATTCCAAATTTCCTTTCTCATATGAAGATTTAAAGATACAAATTTCTCTCTAAGAATTGCATTTTTATTTAGCTTTTCCAAAATTTCAATATATTTTCATAGTTATTCTAAATATTTTCTAATTACTCTCGTGATTTCATCTTTGTCTTAATGAATTATTTGAAATTGTGTTGTTTTACTTATGATTAGTTGGAATTTTCCTAGATATAGTGTCATTAGTAATTTCTAATTCAGTCCTGTTGTGGTCAGAGAATACACTCCTTATAGTTTCTATCCTTTTAAAATGTATGGAGGCTCATCTGTCTTCAGTAAATATGCCTTGTGTCCTTAAAAAGAATGGGTATTCTGTACCTGAAGGATGTATTGTTCTACGCATGGCAATTAGATCAGGATGGTTAATACATACTGTTTATATGCTCTATGTCTTCCCTATTTTATTTTCTAGCTGCATCAAAGCCTGGGTGAGAGGTATAAAAAATTCCTACTGTATTTGTGTGATTTTTCTTTAACTCTGTAAACATTTGCTTCATATATCTTAAGACTACTTTTTGTGGCATACACATTTATAATTGTTATGCCTTCCTGATGAATTTTCCCTTTCATTATTACGGAATGTCACTTTTTATCTCTGGTAATATTTTTTGGCTCAAAGTGTATTTAATTTGATATTAAAAGAGCCATCTGGCATTATCATGCTTGTTTTATGCATTATTAATCTTTTTCTGTCCATTTATTTTCGGTGCATCTGTGCCTTTATATTTAAAGTAGGTCTCCCATAGTAAGGTCTCACTTTTTATATGCTTTGACAATCTCCAATTTTTAATTGGATGTAAATGTTTAGACCAGAGGTTTGCGCACTGTGATCCATAAGACAAATCTATCCCATAGCCTTTTTTGTATGACATACTGCTAAAATTGATTTTTACATTTTTGAAGTTGCAAAAAGGAGTATATTGAGAAACCTTAGACCTGGCCTGTTAACTTTTGACTACACTATTAAGTGACACTAAAATTTGACCTCATTTCACCCTTTCCTTCATTGGTTACTCTATTAATTCAGCTTAAAATTATACTTACTTTCTGGGAAATGACAGTATCCTGTGATTTTGCTTGGAGCGTTGGTCAACTTTAAGGTCATAAGTCTTTTATATCTTTTTCTCATAGGAAAAAAAAATCAGGTCTCCCTGTGAAATTTCATCTTATTTACTTTAATCCTCCCTTCTGTTAGTCATTTCTGCATCTTGATTCTCAATTAAAAAAAAAAAATCCCTCCTAGAATTTCTCCATTTAGAAATTTTATAACCATACCACATTTTTTTCTAAACTGTTAGTAAAGAATTAGAATAATATACAAGAGTAGCCCTGCCACATACACATCAACTCATTAATATGGATTGTTTTATAGTTATTCAACTAGCTGTAAATCCACTTACCTCTCTAATTTAGTTTTTATTTCACCTCCCAATCAATATAAATATCCATAGAGTTTCCAATAAAAGGGGTTTTAAAGATGAAGCATGAAATATTAATAGCTAATATTTATTGAATATTCTCTTTATGATAGCGTTTTGAATTATTCATATGAAATATTTAATTTAATCCTGTGAGGTGCTCTTTATCTGCCCATTTTCAAATGAAGCGACTGAGGTACAGATAAGTTAAGTTCCCAAGGTGTCACAGAGCAGCGAAGTCAGAATTTGGGCCGAGGCTGCTTGGTTCTAAATCTGGAGCCATTCACAACCCTTCTTGTACCACAGAGTTACTGAAAAGGCATTGAACTTGCGGTCAGGAGACCTAAGTCAGAGCCATTGATTAGCGCCAGACATCTGTTAAGTTCTTCAGAGAGTATAGGAGTTAGGCCAGATAGTCATGGGTCTTTTTACAAAAATATTATGGTTATTCTTATTTATGTAGATTACTGATCATTTCCATATGAAGAAGAGACAAAGATAATCATAAATACTGTCACATAAACCTTTTGTGAAGGTCCTAGAGAAGTAGTTTTATGTCTGAGTAAGTGACAGAACTGGAGTTTGAGCACAGCTGTGTCTGCATCCAGAATTTAACTCTGTCAGGGCTGACTTCATAGGCTTGAGACCTGAGCAGGCCAAGAGGTCCCCATGATTCGAGGGGCCCTATGCTTGGTGTCATGCTCTGCAGGTTCTGAAATTCTCAGTCCCTCCACAGTAGCTGTGGACTGCTGCACTGACAGTAGAAGGCTTGTCATGGGAGACGCTCCCTAATATGACATGGTTCAGTCCCTTAGTGACAACTAATGAGCCATCAGTGAATGCTGAGTGTCTTGGTTTGGTGGTTTGGTCACTACTGTTTCTTGCCCTTTAAACTAGAGAAGAGCAGAATTTTTCACTCCATCTTGTTGATATCTGCAGCCAGGTTCAGTGGGTCAGTACCTTTCAAATTGGAGAACTGATGAAAGCTGTTTACTTAGATCTTGAGATCTTGCATATGCAAAAAGGGTGAGACATTTTAAGACTGGGTCCCAGTTTTCTCTCTCTCCGCTTGATTCCTAATGCTAATATTACATATTCTCTGTTGGCTATGATGTTAAGTTTTCTATGCCATATAAGAATTCAGAATTTATATTTTAAATAGAACAAGGTCTTTTTCTACCCTGTGAAACTATTTCACATTCTACTTCCTCTTACTCCCACCACTCCATCCCAAGAGACTCTCTCAGTGATTACAGAAATGAAATAAAAGTTGTTTTGCAAAAAGTATAGTCTAATGCTTTTCTGATATCACAGATTTTTTAAAATCTGTTTTGTTAAATTGACCCACGGTACTCACCAAAAAAAAAAAAAAAAAAAAAAAGGGGGCTGGGTTTGCCATTTTATAACATATGCTCCTACTTGACAAAGTTAGTCGAACCAAACCTGTCAAATGCCAAAGTGTCGAGTATTAAAATTTCAACAAAATGTCAGGAGAAATGGGAAAACTGGTGGATTTAAGAAAATCTGTCATGAAGATTGCATTGCATGTTTCTTTCTGCCTAACTTTGGGTGACATATGGAAGTTTAAAAATATAACCTAATGATGTGTCTTTATGGTAAGAAGTTTATATAACCTAATTGCCCAAAACTGTCATTGCTTGTTAATTTATTAGAGTAATAAAAAGATGTCACGCTCTTAAAACTGAGCTGGAATGAATCCTGCTCAACAACACCGATGGCCCCTGGACCATAAATTTTCTATTTTTGACACGTATTTGAAACCTGAGACGATGCAGATGGTTAAATGCTGGTATACTGTTCTTAACCATCTTCCTGGGAGGTCTGGTGTGGATGCAAAACTATAGGCGGGTTTGGGATAGTGCTGAAAGCCTTTTTACAGGAGAAACTTAGGTGTAAAGTATTGGGAGAAAGGAAATAGAGGCTAACATAAAGGTCTGATCACTTATGGAAAGTATTAATCCTCAAATTCCACCCAAATTTTTTAGCTTTTTTTTTTTTTTATTATTTCGAAATAGCTTGATTTACAGAAAATTTGCAAAGATAGCACAGTTTCCACAGGGTTTTCACCCAGCTTCCCCTAATGTTAACATTTCACACAACTGTAATTCATTTATCAAAACTGAGAAATTAATATTGGTAAAACTCTACTAAACTAGTGTTTATTAAGATTTCACTTTTTTTTCCACTATGGGCCTTTTTGATTTGAGAATCAGTCAAGATGTTGCAGTTAATCATCATGCCTTGATAGTAGTATCTTTTAATGTGGTAATTCCTCAGTCTTTCTTTCTGTTTCATAAACTTGGACTTTGGAAGAAGACTGGTTAAGTATCTTCAGGATGTCCCTCAACTTTGGTTGTCTGATATTTCTCATGATTAGACTCATCCACCCAAATATTTAATTTACTTTCTTCAGAAAGTACACAGAATCTAGCAGAACTGACTCAAAGGAGAAGGACAGGCTACACTGAGATATTTGCATTTGCCCATGTAAAGGCCAGAATGATGAAACTGTTCTCATTGTCTTACTAGTTTTAAACTTTGGTTGTAAGTTTATCATATGGAAATTTTATTTCAAAAAGAAAAATAATACCAAGTAATATGTGCCAGGCACTGTGCTTTGTATATGTTGCCTAATTTTATTGTCAAAACAACCCTATGAATTAGCTATTACTACCACCACCATCATCATCACCACCATCACCATGATCACCATTATTATTCTTCTCTTCTATTCAAACAGACATAAGCTCAGAGAACATTTAGTGAAGTTCTCAGTAGCACAACTCCTATCTGTGGAATGCATCCTTGCAGCTATGTCTTTGTGACTACAAATCCATATTATTTATTCATTAAGCAATACAATTTCAGGTCTTCTGTAATTTGTTTCTCCTATATCAGGAGATAATGTAAAATATTTTAATAAGAATGTATTCCAGAATTTTTTATTATTATTATTCCAGAGGTTTTTAACTGAATTAACTCAGAAACTGATATTATATTGATGAAAATGTCTATGCAAAGATCCCTTTCATCAATATTGATTAAAAAATATTCTAAAACAATTTCTTAATACCCCATCTTCTCTCTCTCCCATCACTTTCTCTCTGTACACAAAACACACACACACACACACACACACACACACACACAATTACATTATAGATAAGTGTGTGCATGTATCCATCTACCTGTTATCTATGTATCTATGTATCTATCTGCAAATGTAATACTGAATACGAGATATATAAAGAATCATGCTTTCAAAACAAATCTCATTAATTGGTGAAATTTCTTATGCTTTAGTGCAAAGATGATATGAGTCACAGTCTAGTTTTGTTTTGTTTTTCTCTCATTTTAACATAAGTCAGTAGAAAGAAAGAATTTTAGAAGTACATCTTAGGTGTTTAATTATCTGCAGTTTTGACATGGTGCATCCTACTAAATTGGATGATCTGGGTGATTACAAACTTATAAAACCATAACTTCTAATTTAGGTTTAAGCATTAATTTGGATGCATCAAATTCAGGTATTGTTCCTATTGCCTGTTGTTGTAACGAAGTGCACTGAATTGAGGGTTTGTCTAGTTCAACAGTTCAATTTTACAGATAAGTAGTCAATATTTTCCAGGTCATTAATCTGTTAATGACAGAATCAGGGCTAGAACATCTGGGTTAAAAGTTCCTCCTTTTTATTCTGTGATTCTTAAAAAACAAATGAGCTAGGCATTGATGAAAATAAAGCTATCTAATTATATTTATTTTGCACATGTGATTTTAAGGGAGGAATTATCCAAGTCCTACAGTATATCATATGGGTATTATATGTGTTTTCATTTTCACCAAAATTAAAGGAAAATTGTATATTTTTATTAGAGTAATCAATCAATGTATTGCCATTAAAGGCAAATTGGAATTTAAAGATGGTTGAAGATCTGGTGATACATTAAACTTTATTGTATTTCATTGGCAGTAAAAAAATCTAAATGTAAAATAATCTAAAACATCTGATTTTATTGAGTATGTTGCATGGCATAAGAATGATTAAATGCATAATTGCCAATATATCTCATTTTATCTATCTTCTAGAGTTCAGATTATTCAAAACTGTTACTTATTTTAATAAGACAACATTTGTGCCAACAAAAAATGTGGTTTGTATAATAAAAAGCCAGCATCACAAGCAAATTATATCTCTCAATTTGAAAAATGTGCATAGGCTATAAATAACAAATTTGTAGCTCTCTTAAATGGCTACTTTTAACATATTAACAGACTAATTTTTAAAACCTTCTTCTATTGACACCTTTGATCAATGATGTTTTGAGAATCTTTTCTACTGAATCATTCTGAAATGATTTTCCCAAGTTGGAATTAAAAAGAAGGCAACTCCTCTATGTGGCATCCACAGGCACTTTGAGCACCTAATAAAATCACTTTAGAAGAACATGTATTAAAACAGAATTTCCCACTATTTCAAACCCCCTTCCCATGGATTCTTAGAGTTATGGTCAGCAAGTTTGCACCTAGTGGACTCAGATCAACTTTAAATTGAAAGATAGATATAGATATACTTAATTTGTAACTCCAAATCATAGCTCAATTGTCTGTATTCTAACCAACTGACATTTTAGACTTTCTCTTTCAAAACCTGCTATCAGTTTTCTGTGTCAGTTTTATAAGGTTTAGGTGAAATTAAATCCTTAAAGCTATTAGGATTTGTATATAAATATATTCCCAGATTTAATCATGTCTGGTTCACTTTTTAAAAGTATGGCATTTAAAAACCTCTAGATGTGTTCATCTTTAGTGGTTTAACTGTTTATGTAAACTAACATTTTCTTATATCATGTGACTCAAGTCTCAAATTTGATTTTTGAATGCCTGGGTTTAAGTATTAAATTTTAACTATATAGATTGTTTTTCCTAAAGAAAAATGGTTGACATGAAAGAGAGATTGCTCACATGCGTTGCTTGGGAAACACATTTCTGCAGGAAAACAGGAAAATATTGGCATTAGGTAGTAGATGGATTCTGGGTGGTATAGATATGCTGCACTTTCAACACAGCTCATTTGTACCTATGATTTTATACACATGCTCTTTGAGTCTATGAAATCCTTCAGAAGACCGTGTTTGACTGAAAAAAAGTAATATTTTGACACATAAATCTTAGAAAAGTTTCAAGTTACTCTGATAAGGATACTTTCTCAGCAGCAAAGAGGAGACATCAGGCTGTGGACTGCTTGATTGAGAAGAGCAGCTCCTGGTTTCCCAGGGGAAATCGGCTGGGGCTAGTCCCTCCTTCTCCTGTCTTGGGTGAGAGACTGTCAGGACCCAGGGAGCCTCATGTGGCAATGAACAGACTTGTTATACCTACAACTCCCACCACGATTACCTCACACTGCTGCGTGAACCAGTGTGCAAGTCTTGCAGTTGGGAATTCAACTGGGCCCCCAGTGGTGGGCCCAGCCAGTGCCTGCCACAGGACTGTGTTTTAATGACAACTTACCACATTCGTATTTGATCATGATATATAAATATAAACATACAAAGTAAAGTGTATGTATATGTATATTTAATCATCCCTTCCTTGTACTCTCCAGAGACAGCCAATGTTCAGAGGTTATATACCCCCTTTAAATATTTTTTCTGTACAGATACCATGATGTAACTGCCCCCTCAGTACTGTATATATCAGGGGCATCCTTCAGTGTCAATACTAATAGCTATCACTCACTTTTTCAACACTTATGTATTATTGCATTGTGTAGATATGCCATGACTGTTTAGTCATTATCCTGGCGATGAACCGTTAGGTCTCCTCTAAGTTTTCACTGCCATGCACAGTCCCTGTCTTGCACTCTTGTCTTCTGTAGAATATTAGATTAATGGAACTGGAATTATTGGTTGAAAGGAATATTTCCATTTAAAGTATTAATAGATACATCATATTGCTCTCTAAGAATTGTATAAATTGCAGACTCTCAAATGGTGTTAGTTTATCAATATTTAATTTTTTTGGTAGAGACTGTTTTCTCTAATTCACATGCATTTTTTTCTGACCATTAGTCAATGTGAGCATCTCTGCAATATTTATCAGATATTGATAGTTTTCTTCCATCAATTTTTGGCCGATATTATGCTAATTTTATTTCTTTTTAAAATGTTTCATTTTTTTGTTTTTGAGGAAGAGTAATCCTTTGTTTTATATTTACAAAGACTTAGTTTTTCAGTTCATCATTTGGCTTTTTATTTGGTTCATGGTGAATTTCATCATAGAGAAGTGGCATTTTTTATGAGCTCTCATCACCTGGTCGTTTGCTCTCATACCTTTAGGCATTGTGTTTTTCTTGTGATTGTTTGCTACCTCAAAATGATAAAAATATTTTCTTATATGATCTTATATATTGTTCCAATCTATTAGCACAACCCAATAGTTTCATAACAAGTTGAGCTCCTTAAATTCTTTGGCAGAATTATAAATGCCCGTCAGCCTCCCAGGCTTATAAGGAACAATCAAAGGAATGGATGGAGTTGGCATTCCAAATTTAGCAGAAGTGTAGTAGTATTGGGGTGCCAAATTATTTCATATTTTAATTTCTGGACTGTATTTACTATAGAGATATTAAAAATTATTTAAGCTTTTCCTGTGGCATTAAATCATAATAATGTCCTTTACACTGGGACAATTTATGGGGGAAATCATGTCACTACTTACAATATTGGCAGAGATTGCAAGCCTAAATAAATCTATGAGGGCCACTTAGGGTAATTATAAACCTTAGATGGGTGAAATGATCATTGGCTGGATCCATTGCATGAAACTAAAGATTTGTGGAAATTGTCTAGTGATTATTTTAGCAGAATAATTTGGACATGAAAGGGGAACAGCATCAAAGAGACAGTTTGAGTTGGGAGTACTCAAGAACTATCCAGTGACATGCAGGGATCCGCGCAGCTTCGTATTTCTACATATTACATCCCAAAATGCAGGTAAAACAGGTAGCAGTTATTACAAGCTAATTATGTGACAGGCACTGTTCTATCAACTTTTCTTGACTTATCTCACATGATCCTCGTAAGTGTATGAACTGGAGACTTATTTTTCTTGTTTTCTGGGCAAGGAAACAAAGGTGTAAACCAGGTAAATTGCTTATCTAACCTGGCACAGGGAGAATGAGGGAGGCAGTTTGGACACTGGCATTTTGATTCCAGAGCTGAAGTGCGTAGCCACTGCAAAGACTACTGGGAACTCCTAACAAGTCCACTCCAAGAAAATGACATAGGGAGTGTTTGTGTAGCATTTCCTATTTTCTCACGATAATTTCACAGTCTTAACGCATTTAATTATCCCTGCTATCTGCTAAATTCCCCAGAGCTAGCTTTTTCTTCCTGGCTTTTATAGATAGGGGAGCTGAGGCACAGAAAATTTCAATAAACTGCCAATGGCCACACAAAATGTTAGTGCCAGACCCCAGAGCAGAATGCGGATATTTCGATCTTTCTGGTGTGATCACTCCACTCTCCCTCACAATAACAACAGCAGAGGCCATGTTGTAATAGCAGATTTAAAACGTACCAACACCTTTAAATGCACCCATAGTAGTATCAGTGAAACAGTGGATTTGTAATTTAAAATGGATTTCCACAGTGACTTGAGACTCACCTGCTACCTTACTAATTCCACTACCTTTTATTTGAAGATAATATTGAGGGCCTAAGCATACACAAGAGACAAAACTCATTTGGGGGGGGGGAATAATGCATAAAACAGAAGTATACCCTGAGCTTATCCTATATTTGAAAGAAGGGACACGTCAGAATGACAGATAGGAGACCCTCTAATTGCAACATATTCTTTCATTCTCTTTTCGCTGTTCTTCAAACTGGCCAACGTCTTTCCTCAGTTGTTTTTGCACTATGTTTTCCTCTTCCTGGGGTACACTTCCATAACCAACGCTCCCAGCTTCGCCTGCCTAATTCCCACCCATGCAGCTTAAATGTCACTTTTTATTTTTTTCCTGGAAGTTTCCCTCACCAATCAAATTAGCTAAGCCCCCTTTTTATTAAGGCTTTCAGTGCCAGATATTTTTTCCTACTCCATAGCTCTTCTTGCAATGCATAAGTATGTATTTACTCTGGTATATATTTGTTTAATGTGTTTCCCCATTAAAGCGTATTCTCCACTAGAACAGTTTATGTCATCCAGTATTCAGTATCTAGTGGTTAGCACAGAGCATGGCACAGAGTAAACAAGCAGTTAATATTTGTGGTGGACATGATAAAATAATGTTGCTTTCAGATTTTATGAGTATAGGGATTCTTAAACAACTCATTGCTAACAAGCTGGGACCAATCTCCCTCTCTCCCATTTTGCCACCCAGAACCTTTTCTCCATCCCTAAAAAGAAAAACAGCATTGAAATACTAAGGAAGTGTAGTGACTATTTCAACCATGAATAAACCAGATCAGTTTCATTTGTTTCATAAAGAATTTTCCAGATGAAAGGGCCTCTGCCTATCACTACTACTGAGAAAGAAATGAAGAGAGAAGTTTGCTGGAAAATGTATTTACAAGGAAATGTTTATAACAAATTATGCAGTAAAGACTTCAAAAATGATTGAAGTGCTAGAATTCAGTTGGGAGTATGTGCAGAGTGTGTAGAGATGCAGATATTTGCAGCTGGAGTGGAAGAAAATACCCATCCAGTTGTTGTGATAGGGGCTGTTAGCTTAAGACCGGAGGAAATCAGGGCCTTGGAACTTTCTAGAAAGGGCCGGGGATGCTCCACAGGGAGAGTGCAGCTGCAGCTGGGAATTGCTCATTCTCTCATTTATTTTGTGGGTGTGTAGCTATGGCCCTGGGGAAGAGTATGTAAAGGGGCAACATGTTGCCATTCTGAGAGTAGAAATCTGGTACACAACTCAGCGGATGAGAGAAGAGGAGCCCAGGAAATGTAACACTCTATAACCCACCTCTTTCTAACCACCCTGAACTCTATACATCAGGAGGCAGCCCTCCCCTGCCCAACTCTCAGGATGGGGATGCTGGGTGGGATGCAGGGGAGAGCATCATCTCTGCGAGGGAAAGACTGCATCTGGGTGCCTCACCTAGTAGAGGGCCCGCCTTATAGTAATTACTAGGTAAATAATAGTTTTGAATGAAGAAAACCCTTTTCTCACCTTGTTTCCAGGCTTTTGTTGTTATCCTCAGTAATGCTAAATCTCCCAAGAGCTAAAGTTGCATTCCAGGTGAGGGTTCATGAAGAGTTGAAATAATCTCTTATTCATATCAAAACCAACAACACTTACATTCCTGACACACAGCTGGTGCTATTAGTGAATAGATGTTGGCTGAATGATAAATGGCCAGCTCAGTGAATGAAGCTGAACGCTTACAGTTACAAGAGAAGCCTAGGGCAAATTCCCCACTTTTCTAAGAAGTCTTAACCTGATTATACCAAAGACAAACTAAGCGCTCTTTCCACTCCACTTCACACCTTCCACTTCACACACTTTGTCAGCTATACACTACCATGTGGCAGATGGAAACTCCAGCCACACATCTGTATTTTAACAAGTTAAAGAGAGTAATTGTGAAGAAAAAAGATATGTCTAAGAATAAATTCTTTATCCCATATTTATAAGGCTAGTTTTACAGTTGTCTTTGCAATTAAACTACATCGTCTCTTTAATTATGTAGTTGACCACATGTTTTCCTAAGGGCATAATTCTTGAATTTGGAAAAACCGACCTTTATCAGAATTTTAGAACCACCTTAAATCATTCCCCAGAAAAACGCATGTATATCCTTTAACAAATCTTTGCATATAGCCTAAAGGCTTTTGCTGAGCTCTTGAAGACTCCCTATGTAACCCAAATGCCCTAGGTTAAGGAACTTTATTATAATGGGGACATTTTATTCCTGACTGCATATTCAATGTCATTATATTATTATTGTTATTATATATTATTATAATATATATTATATCATAACATATTGCTAATTTATTGGTGTTATATTTAGATGACATGGTATTTGCTTCAAAATATTATGTGGTGAGGGATGATATAGGTTAGCACTGTCTAGTAAAAAATTCTGTAAAACTCTTTCATAGAGCTGTACTGTCCAATATGGTAGCCACCTGCTAGCATGGCTATTGAGGCCTTGGAATGTGGCTAGTACACCTGAGGATCCAAACATTTTTATGTTATTTAATGTTAACTGATTCACAAATTGCAAGTGTCACAGTACGGAAACAAATAAACATGGTTGTCCATGAAGTATACTTAAGGCTGGGTGATGAGAATATGACTGTTATTTAAGCTGTTTTTCTGATTATTTTGGAATAGTCCATAATAAGCAAGTCACAGAGGATAGATACTCTATGATTTTGCTTATATGAGGTATTTAAAAGGTCAGACTCATAGGAACGGAGAGTAGAATGATACTTGCCAGGGATAAGGGGTTGAGGAAAATGAGGAGCTGCTCTTCAAAGAGCAAAAAGCTTCAGGTATGCAGGAAGAAGAAGTTCTAGAGATCTACTGTACAGCATTGTACCTCATTAGCAATACTGTGTGGTACCCTTAAACATTCATTAAGAGGGTAGATTTCCTATTAAATGGTCTTACGACAATAAAAATTAAAAACAAAATTTTCTAAAATTGAAAAAAGAAAGAAAATTTTGGGGAAAAAGACATGAATAAATAAAGGGAGAAGACAGGATTGAGTCATTAAAACCTTATTCTTTTGCTGTCCAACCAGAGGTCTCTTGAAGGATAAGCAGAGGTCTATTGGGTCCTTGGCAGCCTTTCCTCAGAAGAGGTTACCAGGAAACTGGTGCAAGGGGATGCATGGCAGGACTGGAAGTAGCTGGGTATCCATCCAAGAGTTGCTCGAGTAAAAATGGAAGCTTGGTTTGTCAAAGTGAAGAATAGGCCTATATGGTCAGATTGCAGGGTGAGTGAGAAACAGTGATTTAGAGTGGAGCCATGGGACTACCACTCTTATATATATATAAGAGACAGAAGTATAACATATATAATCCGGAAGACTCTAAAGCAGTGAGTAGAATTTAGTTCCTTGGGAGGCAAGTCACGTAGCAGTGAGCATGGCCAGGAAAGAGCAAGTTCTGGGGTGAAAGGTGAAGGCTACACATGAAATCAGACTGGTACCCAAATATTCATGTACCCAGCAAGGAAGGAGAATGGTTTCGAATAAGCAGACGTATGATTGCTATGGAATCATTCACTTACAGGATGGTGACCCCAGAAAGGATTGTAAAAGTGCAGACTATGATCCGGAGAAACAATGAAAGACCAATGGATTCATGCTGAACTGTGAGAGGGGGAGCTGCCATTTTGTACCCCATCAATCTGATGGGTATCTAAATAACTGCGGGAAAGCCTCTTATTCCACACTGAATATAATGTCCAGATTGTTTTAATTGGCTACAGAGGATAGAGTTTTTCCCTGGGTATGAAGGGGACCTAAGCCTCATGGCCCTCTCACATTTGTCCTCATCTGCCGTTTACAGGCTTCTTCTCCATTTTCCTCCCCTTTCTCTGTCCCTTCTTTTCTCTTCAATGAGTTGATTCAAGTATCAACAAAAGAAATACATGTTTTAATCTGCACAACAAGGCTGAGATTAGATTGATTGTTTGAATAGCCCATCGCTGAAGGTGTGATGATATCAAAAGGGAGGCAAACAGGAAGCCTGACCTGTGCAGCCAGATAATATATCACAGTAATTAATAATATTAATGGATTAATACGTATTGAAAATATACATACTATATTGTGTGTTTATAAATATTATCTTAGTTGATCAGCAAATCAGATTTATGGAATAGTTATTATTGTCATTTAATAGGAAAGAAAACTAAGGGTACTCTTTTGGGCTAAACTTTATAGCTAAAAAGTAACAGAGACCAGACTTGAAGCCAAGTTTGACGGCTCCAAAGCTTATGCTCTTAACCACTTCACTATACTTTCTTATTTCATGTTCAGCTTGGAGATTTCCAGATGTATCACCCTACCTGCCTCCTGACCTGCCTCAAAGTGTCAGAGGACATTTTTCTTTTTGTAAAGAGCATACTGAATATCCACTCACCCCCTGCAGAATAAAGCCTACCCCTTCCCCTAGGAATGTGACCTTATCCTAAAACCTCAACCAGACAACCGTGTCAGAATACATCTCCACACAGAATAAATGGATTATTCATCCAAGTCACCTGTGGACTCTCCCTTTCATCTCCGGTCCCCTACCCCAGGTACTCTTCTTGCTTCATCTGCAGAGGAGGGCGCCAGTTCACTTCCTATCCTTTTATTCATCCTAAATCTCTATGATGATAATGCCGTTGTGGTGGTATTGTTAGTGATAGTGGCTTTCTGAACTTAGTGTACTCAGTACTTGACACATTGGCAAAAGTCCCAACAGTAGATATCGTGATCCCCACTTTACAGCTATAGAAACTGAGGCTCTGAAAATTTTAAGTGATACACCCAAGTTACTCAAATTGGTAAATACAAATGTTGGGATTTGAACCCAGCACTGCCTGGTTCCAAAGCTCACATGCCTTCTACTGAAAAAGGAGATAATGATATGGACTGGGAGAGCTGGGTGTTCCACTAAATCGGCCACGTGGGTACAAGCATCTGGCTTTCAGCATCTTCTCTTGTTCTGAAGTTTTGTGGTAAGGCCTTTGAAGTCATGTAAAGATCTCTTTATTTTAGTGCCCAGCTTCTGTTTGTTTCTTTCCTTTGACGCCCCTCTTACTCCCCTTTGCATTCAATAAAGCCCATTTCTTTTCCTCCCTTGTAAAATCTTGACAACAATCGATCTGTTGCCGCATTGTGTTGTACCAATACGCAGCCATTTTGTTTCCACCTCATTATGCAGTCTATCATTCTGCTTCCATATGATAGGTATGTGTTCACCTTCAAGTTTACAGCATTGTATTGTCAAGTATTTCTGTATTACCTAAAGATTGATTGAACCCCGCTCTCTACACTCTCTGTTTTTGAAATTTTCAACAAATTTCTTTTTCACAAGAGCATCGCATGTCCTCAGCAGAAAGGTTAGTGACTCAGCGTTACTCTTGTAACTGCACAGGAAGCTAATTCCCTGGACAGGCACATGGCAACTCAATCCTCAACTCCCAAAGTCAGAAGCTTTTACTTACAAATGCAATAGGTAAAAAGCTGGTGTGCTCGGATTCTAAACAGGGAATTATAGAACATTTGAACATGCCAGGAAACAAAAGAAAGAAAGGAATTTAGAAAGTCCAGAATTTTGATAAGCTACCAGTGAAGGTGATCTGGCTTTTCATAAAATAATAAAGTCCCTTTCCATTGTTCAAGTGACAGTTCATACTCTCAATGGTAAACTAAGTTTGTGAAGAGGTAAAATTCTGTAGAGGGAAATTTTTTTCATTATAGAGTCGTAGAATAAGGCAGACCTGATTCCAATAATAATAGACTGTGTTTCAGAGGATGTGTTTGATAACGTGTGGACCTTGGACCACTTCCATTAAACCAAACTCAGATATTTGCTTAAGATGTAGTTTCTGAACTCAAGCTTAATGAATCAGATTCTATAGAGGTAGGACCACAAGCAAAAAAAAAAAAAAAGGGTAGGAAAGTCATTTGTATGGATACTTAAATGATATAAACTGTAAAATTAGCAGGTATTTGTCCCTTTCCTCCTTCAGACTCTTTTCAGAATTTTTTTCACATTTGCTCTCTAGAAAGAATGCATTCAACAGGTTCACACTGTGGCACAATTGGCCATGATTCCAAGTATTTCCCCTCGCAGGAGTAGCATTTATAATTTAACAGGTGTTAAACCTGAAGCTTCATTTCATCCAAAGGAGTGAAATGCTAATGGTGCAAATAGAGTTGAGTCAGGGAGAGGAGATAATTGGAAGTGGTGGGCAGCGAAGTCTTATTTTAATGAATACTAGAAATAATGTATGAAAACTTTCTCTATGTCCAGAGAGTGTTAACTCAGCATCCAGAATACATTAGCACCTGGAAGAAGAGAACTAGTGTAACAGGAATGGAGTGAAGTTTAAGAATGTATGATTTGAAATATCATCATAGAGACCATCTTGCTTGTGTCTTCTATGTGGTTACTGTGTGATTATTTTTGTTTTTTTTTTGTTTAAATATTTGAAATGTTTACAGATACAAGCACATATCTCAGAACCAAAATAAAAGGGCAAAATCCTTAAAACTAAGGAAATTCAAACACACACAAACTCTACAGTAGTGATTATTCTTGAAATATTAAGGAGATGTGTTTAAAGCTCCTTGTAAGTTACACAGTGTGTAAATGAGTATCAAGGCTTGCATTGTCCACCATTTTGTTTTTGCTTTTATTGGCAATTAGTTTTAACATGTATTTTGTGTTGTTTAGACAACTGTAATGGGTTTATGTTTGAAATAACTCTCACTGAGCATCAGCTCCTAGAAACCTTGCCATTCTATTTTAGTTATTCTCTGTATGCCCACCTAACTTAGGGTAGGTGCATACCCTAACTTTCATGAAAGACTGAACATGTGTTTTACGTGTTCCAGTTAAAATTACTGTTCAAAAAATACAGTTTAAATAAATGTTTAAATTAATATATAACAGTAAAAGATGCACTGCCATTAATCCTCCTCAAAATACACCCCCTTGCTTCTAATACAGTCATCCCATTGTTCTTGCCACTTTCTGAAGCAGTTCTGGAAGTCCTCTTTTGTGAGTGTCTTTACTTCATCCTCCATCATGACAACGTTCCATGTCACACATCGTTTCTGGTATGGCAATTTCTGTCAAACAAAAACATTATGGTGTGTCCTCATCCACCTTATTCACCAAATTTGGCACCGTGCGACTTCTAGCTCTATCCCAAAGTCAAAATGATTCAGGACATCGAGGCAGCCATAACATCACAAAAGAGGACTTCCAGAACTGCTTCAGAAAGTGGCACGAGGGCCAGCCGAGTGCCTCAGTTGGTTAAGAGCTCGCTCAAGAGTGTGAGCTGAGCGCTGAGCAACAGCAGTTCAATGCCCAGCCCGAGCTGAGCTGCCGCTGAGCTGCCAACAGATGGCAGGATGGCTCAGCTAAAAAATAAAAAAAGTGGCAAGAATGATGGGATGAGTGTGTTCAAAGGGAGGGGAAGTATTTTGAGGAAAATTAATTAATGGCAATGTGTCTTTTACTGTGTGTGTGTGTGTGTGTGTGTGTGTGTTTTGTTTTTTTAATTTAAACATTCACCATATTTTTTATCACAACTCATATAACTAATGCCATTTCTAAGGTTCTTTAAACCAGAAAATAAGAGAGGGTGATTTGGTGAAGAGTGTGTGTGTCTGTGTGTGTCTGTGTGTGTGTGTGTGTGTGTGTGTGTGTGTTTTGTTTTTTAAATTTAAACATTCTTTTTATCACAACTCATATAACTAATGCCATTTCTAAGGTTCTTTAAACCAGAAAATAAGAGAGGGTGATTTGGTGAAGAGTGATGAGAATGAGATCAAATTTCTACTCTAGTTGAATGACTTTAGAAAACCACTTCTCTAGATTACCCTGTTTTTATAATGAGTCCGTCAGACTAGCTCTCCTGTTACCTGTATGGGTGGACCCCGCTGCAACTTACATTCCAAATTCAACCAGGCACTCTGCCTTGAATTACACTGTAACTTGTTCCATTTTAATAGCTCCCAGTTTTGCTTCAAAATTGAATTATGTGCTTTTCAAATGTACTACATGTTGTGTTATTGAGACTTATGTTTGTGGTATTTTACCACTAATGGCTGTACCTTTCAAACCAGAACAATTGTAATCTACTTATATCAAGTTTTATGTTTAGCAATATGAGACTAGTTTAGGGAAATACCTTTTATTCAGATATTCTCATAACTGTTTTTTCACTGTGCATCACCGTAAACCAGTTACCATGAGTGCTGTTAGCTTAAAGCCAGAAATGGTACCACTTGGTGAAAACATGTGTTCATCTAGGAACTGTGAAAAAAAAAAACTAATAATAATGATGTGACATTAACCCAAATATGCCTTGCGAAGCCACATTGCTCGGTCTTCTGATTTTTCAAGGGAAATTAGATAACTGAAATTTTATATGACATTATTTTTAAGCAACTATTTTCTATTATAGTATTTAGTCCCCTGGCCAATGTTTGTAACCTCTGTTCTAAAGATTTAAACTTGATTTCTTCCCGCTTGGTATTTTGAAGTCATTTGTTTGAGAACTGGCTCAGCTCAATCACTGTAGTGGCTTCCTGAATAATGATAGATTTGAGAAGTAAATAATCAGTTTCTAAATCTCCTTTGTGTTTCAGACTGAGCTAGGTACTATAAAGAATAGTAAAATATATGAAATACAAATTTTTGTTTACCCGGAGTAGTCATACATTTATCTATTCAACAAATCTTTACCTGTTATGTGTCAAGCACTGTCCTGAGCACTGGAAATAAGCTGCTAAAATATTTTTTTTTTCCCTTAAAGAGATTAAATTCTACTGGAGGGATCATATAGTAAACTAGTACATGGATTATGTAGGAAGTAGTAATATGTGCTGTGACGATCACAACGCGAGGTAAGGAAATAGAGAATATTATGGGAAGGGTTGCTCATTTATATGTGGTGATCATAGAAGGCCATTCCAAACAGGTAAGATTTGGACAAAGATCTGAGGAAGTTAGGGACTGAGCCATGGGTGTATTCAGGAAAGATCATCTCTAGAAAGAAAGTAAAATAAGCACAAAGGCCCTGGGAAAACCAATTGGAAGGTTTTTGCTGATAGCCTAGAGAAGAGATGTGCTAGTTTAACAGGGTGGAGTTTGTGAGAAATGATTGGGTCTTGGGTATTCTAGAAGGAAACATCAGCAGTGTATTCTGATGGTTCAATGGGTGGCTTGAAAATAATGAAGAGTCAAGGGTGATGTAGCAATTGGAAGAATGGAAGTTTTATTTACGGAGATGGGGACCTCTATGTGAAGAACAGGTTTGTTTTAGAAATCAAAATTTCTAGTTTGAGGGCCGGCTGAATGGCTCAGTTGGTTAAGAGCTCGCTCAAGAGTGCGAGCTGAGTTCTGAGCAACGGCGGTTCGATGCCAGCCCGAGCTGAGTTGCCGTTGAGCTGCCAACAAGTGTCAGGATGGCTCAGCTGAAAAAAAAAAATCTTTTTTCTAGTTTGAAGATGTTAAGTTTAAGGTGCCTCTAGACATTCAAGTCTAGATGAAACATCAAAAAGTTACTTGGGCTGGCTTGGGAAGCCAGCGGTCCCAGTTAGGTACCACATATGAGGGCCAGTGACACTGCACTCAAAAAAAAAAAGGTACTTGGACACAGAGGTTAGAGCTCAGAAGAGAAGACTGAGCTACAGAAGATGACATGAAAAAGGAGATAGAAGAAGGAACTCAGGGAAGTGCAGACTTAAAGTAGTGTGGGTGTTCAGAAAATGACAGCATTGTGGACCAAAAACTCAGGCCACTGCTTAGTGAAGAGGTGGGCCCTAGAGGAGAAGGGACTGTAAACACAGTTTGAGGCAGCAAAGCCCTGACATGCAGAGGCCGAAGGTGACAAGTAATAGCTGAGAAAGAAACAGAAGACTTAAGTCTCTCATCTACTTATCACATCTTTCAGGATATTGCTGAATATTTCTAACACATTAGAGATGGTCTGTTGGGGGTTGGGGGTGAGGAGAGAAAAAGAGCGAGAGAGCAAGAGAGATTGATTGAGAATGGTACTGGAGTCCCAAAGGAGCTCAGTTCCAGAATTAAGATAATACAAGTACAATCAGGTATATCTATTATTTGTTGTTTTATTTTATTTTTTTCCTTGGTTTTATGAGTGTAGAGAAATGTGTTGTCTGCTTGAAATGCTTCTGTTTGAATCTGGGGAATCTGTGGGGATATTTAGCCCAGAAAGACGGAACATATGTCTGTGACCAATATCTCTTGTGTATGAATTGAGAAGGGACAATTACTTGGGATTTTTTAATGATTATTTACCTATATATACTGCCCTTGGTTGCCTAAGAGATATCTTTATGTAAGACACATTTGCAGGGCCAGCCGAGTGGCGTGGTGGTTAAGCGCTGGTCTTGGGAAGCCAGCGGCCCCGGTTCAGGTCCCACATATGAAGGCCAGTGACACTGCCCTCAAAAAAAAAAAAAAAAAAGACACATTTGCATATGGGATTCCAGTTTGCATTGGAATTTCCAAAAAGGAAAAAGAATAGAGGCATCTACCTGAGAACAGTGAGTGGGTAAATTTAGAATGTTGATGCCCCCAACACTTCACATTTTTTATTTTCTCCCTAAATAAGTATTGTGTGTTAGTGCTTTCTTCCTAAACACGCCAGGAGCTGTGTATTCCCTGAGTGAAGGAACCCTGTTGCAATAATTTTAATGCATTAGAGCTTAGTGCATTCAGCGTAGCAGAGGGAAGGGAAGGCTTGAATCCATGCTGCCCAGATACAGATCCCAGCTCATCACTGCTTTCACAACTAGTCCTTTAATTGTTTCATCTGCAAAGAGATTACAATACCCAACTAGACTTGACATGAATTTTAAATGAATGAATGAATCATGCAAGAAGCTCAGGACAGTACCTGTAACATAGTGAGCCATCAATAAATATGAAGGGCTTTTATTATTAAGAATGTTATCTACATGACATTGCTAGAAGGAAGGCAGCAACACGAATGCTTTCCTTACAATGAAGAGAAGTATATAAAAAGAGGGTGCCATGAAGGCTGGTATACCTTAGTGGATGTGAGGTGATCCTGACTCAAAGAACACATGTGGAGGAATATGTTTCCCAGACTTAAGAACACATTTTAGAAATGACCCAAAGTAGGGGCCACAATCTCAAATCCTTGTGGAAGTTAGGGAGGTAAAGAAAGTAAGTGAATCTGGCCATCACATCAAAAGGGGGTGATGGGGTGATGGAGGACTAGAAGAGTGCATTGCCCTCCCTGCATCATCCGTTGCAGGTGGCTGTGGCCCGCAGGACCATCCTGTGCAGGAATGTATTCTCAGATGTTTGTAGAACTTGCAAATTCAGTGTGTGAAATTAAGACATGAAAGGTTTGGCGGGTAATTAAAAAAAAATTTTTTTGAACACACTGGGGGTGGTCCCAAACAACCCATCTGCAGGTCTGATCAGATCTGTCACCTCTGGGAAAATGGCAATATCAGAAGTTCAACAGACAAGAAAAAATTCAATTAATTCACTAATAATTGAATTCATGTCATTGTAAAACATTTTTATGACTCTCTTTTGGGTCAAACTACAGGACTTTTGGGACCTCTTCCCATCCTTAGATTCTTAGCATTGGTATGTACAATTCTTTCCTTCAGGATGTATTAAACAGGTATTGTCCCTGACAACCAGCTCTGGAATAAGGCTGCTGCATAGACTGATGGAGATTCTATTTCACATCATCCCCTTTCACACTGGGGCTTTCTTTTCAAACAAATTCAAAACAACAGGCTTTTCAAATGTCTAGTGCTCTGGATGCATTAAAGCCTATTACGAGAGATTAGTCTACACCTTGTTTTATCTTTAGATACATATTTTAGAAATGTAAAAATGGCCCAGGATGGATGGATGGATGGATAGATGGATGGATAGTTAGTAGATTAAGTTATATAGATATTGTTATTACAAGAAAATTCTTTGCATATGACTTAAATATATATTTAAATGAATGGCCATTGTTTTTACCTTGTCATTCTGAAAGTGTGCTTCCAAGAAAGTTTCTGCCTAGATCGTGGCTAAGAAACAAAGGATTGTCTAATAATAACAATATCCGCTCTTTTATATTGTGGAAATTGATTCTTGTCAGAGAGAGGAAGGGAGGCAAGAATATGGCTTAACACACCCTTTGTACCCAGTCTGACCAGCTGTCGGAGCTAAAAGGAGGAAGAGGTGAGAAAAAGTGTAGGAATACCAACCTCAGAACTCTTAAGTAATAACACACTGTTACATGATATTTCTAAAAGCAGGCTAGGAACATTACTCTGTGCACTCCAGAAATTTCATAGCAAAGTAGATGCCGACTTTCCCAAAGGCTGAAGTTTAGTCATTCTCGTTCACACCCCTGACTCTTCCACCAACCTGGTCACCAAAGGGAACCATCTTTAATAACCCGTGACCACTCTTCCAAGTTAGATTTTTCAGAGAGTAATAAAAGTGGCTGCTGTTTAGTGACCTCAGGTTTATCACCACCTCCTTGGAAGGAAGATTGTTAAAGTGTGTGGGCTACTAAATCCTTTCTTTTCTTGCCAGTAGCAGATTTAACTTGTTGGCTGAAAGACTCTTACCTGGTCTCACCAAAACACCGAACTGAATGCTGGAGGAGAAAAAAGGAGAGCAAAATCTGGGGGGAATGATCCACAGTTGATGGGAAGTTCCAGAACAGTTTATCTAGGCAAAATGACAGATGTACAGAGTTTAGCTGCAAAGTCCCTGGAACATTTTTGCGAATGGAGATGGTAGATCTGTTCACATTCCTCTTTCTAAATAGCCTATCCCAAATCACGTATGCTCCTAATATTATTTTTAACTCTGCTTCCACACACGCCAGATCTCTCAAAAATGGAGCTAAGTTCGGCTTCATCAGCATTGTAGTTGATGGATTGTTAGTAAGGCTACTACTGTTTAACACAGGACAAGAGACCAAATGATACTTGCTCTGACTCACTATAGTTCTCCTTTATAGTAAATTGTTCAGTTGTTTTCCTGCATACAACCTGGCATACAACACCCTTAGTTTTTGAAAAAGAAATACCTTGTTGAACAGCATAGATTCCAATGCCATGTACTACTTTGCTAAGTGTCACCTTTGTCTTTTCTTCTTAATAATTAGCCTAATGATTTTTTTAGCCCTGCTGCAGACTTCATTCTACCGCGTTTTAGCTGTCACTGAGATAATAGATAAAAACTTACTGGAAGATTCTAAACATCAGTTGGTCTTCAGCAGATTGGAAGGAGGAAACTGGCAAACATAAATTGTTGAATTTATTGCAAAAGAAAAGACTCGAAGAGACCAAAGAAACCTCTTTGACACCACTAATTACCTTCTCAAGTTAGATGCATTATATGGAAGCCACCATTTAATATTAAACTCTGAAGAAAGACAAATAAGAAGGGCAAGTGTACTGATGAATATTTGTTAAAGTTTTCAAATCAATATTAACATGGTTGAATTCTAGTTGTTGGAGAAGGTAACAACCTTGTAGTTAAAAAGTGTATATGGAGCTTGGCAAATCCATTCCCAAGTACAGAAAGAAGTTGTTTCCCCCAACTATATCAGCTCTAATTTCTTTTTTTCTAGGTTTATTGAAATATAATTGACATATAACAGTGTATTAGTTCAATGTGTAAAACATAATGATTTAGTATATGTATATATTGTAAAATGATCACCATATAAATTTAGTTAACATCCATCACCTCTCATAATTACACTTTTTTTTTCCTTGTGTTAAGAACTTTTAAGACCTACCCTCTTGGCAATATTCAAATAAATAATACAGTATTGGTAACTATAGTCAACGTATTGTATATTATATCCCTAGTACTTCTTCATCTTATAACTGGAAATTTGTACCTTTTGGGCCCTTTCCCCCTTTCCACCACCACCTACCTCCAGAAACCACCAATCTGCTCTGTTTCTATGAATTCAGGTTTTGTTTTGTTTTTGTTTTTGTTTTTGTTTCTACTTTCCTCATGTAAGTGAGATCCTACAGCATTTGTCTTTCTGTCTGACTTATTTCATTTAGCAATGTCCTCTAGGTTTCTCCATATTGTTGCAATTGCAAGGTTTTTCTTTCTTTTTATGGCTGAATCATGTTCACTGTGTATATATACATCTTTATCTACTGATCCATCAATGGACACTTAGGTTGTTTCCATACCTTGTTTATTGTAAATCATGCTACAATAAGCATGGGTGTGCAGGTACCACTTTGAGATACGGATTTAATCTCTTTTGGGTATACAGCCGGAAGTGCACTTGTTTTAATTCTTAGAGGAACCTCCACAGTGGCTGCACCAACTTGCAGTCCAGCCCGCAGTGCATGAGGGTTCCCTGTTCTCCACATCCTCACCCACACTTGGTATCTCTTGTCTTTTTGATGACAGCCATTCTGACAGGTGTGAGGTGAAATCTTATTGTGCTTTTGACCTGCATTGCCCTGATGACTTGTGATGCTGAGCATCTTTTCACGTACCTGATGGCTATTTGTATAGGTCTGGAAAAATATCTGTTCGGTTCCTCTGCCCATTTTTTTTTTTTTTGAGGGCAGTGTTACTGGCCCTCATATGTGGAACCAAACTGGGGCCGCTGGCTTCCCAAGCCAGCGCTTAACCACCGTGCCACTCGGCCGGCCCTTGCCCATTTTTAAATCAGATTGTTTGGCTTTTGCTATTGAGTTGTATGAGTTCTTTAAATACTTTGAATATTAACCCCTTATCAGGTATATGATTTGCAGATTTTTTCATCCATTTCATAGGTTGCCTTTTCATTTTGTTGGTGGTTTCCTTTGCTGTGCAGACATTCTTTAATTTGAATCTCTAATGGCATCTTGATAAATTTAATTCCCCCAGTTTCCATCCCTTTCCTTCCACCCTCCTGTCTCCTTCTGAGAACTCTCATGTTCCCCATTATAAATTAGGTTTTAAGTTCATGTTATTTAAATGATCACGCTAAATAATTTATCCTTTCCAGTTTAAAGGAAAAGTCCAATTCTGTCTTGTGTAAATGTTATCTTTATGAAGGAAATGAAGATATTCCCACTTGTGTATAAGAAGAAATCTGTAATATATATATATATATATATATATATATGCATATTTAATGTATATTCTTATCTACACGGTCTGAAAATAGAATTGCTATGTAAAATATTATTTTTAGAAAAAAAGTTGCTCTTAAAACTTCTTAATTGAGAACAATTCAGTGGTCTCTCAGCAGGAGCTGCCAGCTTCCCTGCTGGAAATCTATTTCACAGGGTAGGTTTGGGCATGTTAATCTATTCCCTGCCATACAAGAGAAACTGGGAACTTGATCAGAATTTCTAAGGCAAGTTGTTCTAGTAATAAAACCTAAGAAATATGAAGGCAGGCATCCCCACGGTTAGTCGTTGCCAATTGGAGACCTACAGGTCCAGTGGGACCCACAGACATTACTCAGTTGTCAACATTTACAATTGGGTCGATTTCTAGTTTCCCTTTTTTTTAAAAAAAAAAAAAAGCAAGATCTGAAGACACTGATTCTGTCATAAAAATAAAAGTTGCTATACAGACCCCTACATTATACTTTCAAATACATTCGTAAATGTGAAAAACTTTACTTCAAGTAGAGATGGAATAAACAACAGTCTATCAGTCCAGAAATTTGGAAGACATAGTCATTATGTCAATAACTAATATTGTACTTCACCCTTTCCACCTAACCTTCAACAGCTTCTACAAGCCCTCCATCTAAATGTCTCTTAGCTTCTTCCTTTCTCCAATCCCACAAAGTGTAAGTCATTGTCATGCTTTGTGAGGACCACCATAGCTTGTTAGACAGGCACTGAAAACTGAAATGTACCCCCATCAAGAAAAAACAGGCGGGATGTATAAATAAGTCAATCAGATCACATAGGAAGAGCATACAACTTCTGTAGCGGGCAGCCTCTACTCAACTCCAGAGGAGCCTTGCCAAAGAGGTGTTTTGTTTGTTTTCTGGGTTTTTTGTGTTTTTTTGGGGGGGGTTTGTTTGTTTGTTTGTTTGTTTGTTTGTTTTCCCAAGAGAAATTAGAAATCTCTCAGATTTTCAGGTTCGCAGTATAGTAGCATCTGTAGACCGACCCAGACCTGTAGGCCCATGCTTGGCAACTTCTGACCCTACAGCTCCCTGCTTTTAGGTTTTCCTATCTTCCGTTGTAATCTCTAAAACATTGCCAGATACATCTTCCTAAAACTGGGCCTTGTATCACATCTCACTGCACAATACTGCAAGACAATTCCGATGACCTACAATATGAAACCAGGATTTTTGTTCCAGTACTCAGGATCTAAGAGTCCATTTTGATTTCAAAATTATGTGGGATTTATGGAATACGAGATGGAGAGCCCATCAAAGGCTTTCCAGGAGAAAGGTGGCATGGTCATTACTGTATTTGGGTAGCTCACTTAATAGCTGTGTGGGATGGTTGTTGAGACATGGGTTATGATACAGGGCTGAGAATTCACTTCAGAGGCACAGTCATTGCATCTCCTAGTTTAGGCAGGAAACATTGAACTGATAGATTGGGACATTCGAGATGAGTAGAAAAACTAGCATAGTTAGAAAAGTGTCAGTTAGCTTTGAGAAATAAAACAGCTTAGGGAGCAGAAGTCTCAGTAATGGAAACAGGTTTACGAGATTATGGTCTGACTGCTCCTTGCACTCTGGCAATGGATTCACTGAAAAACACTCAGGTTACTTACTGTTTGCAATGCATTGTGATGTTTGTGCTTTTCTGTTTCACATGCATTTTTTTCATTTATTAATTGCCATAGTCTTTTGGGTCTGGACAAGTACTATGATCTCCACCTTGCTCTAAGAGAGATTACGGCTTGTCTGAAACCACAGGTTTCTATGAGCCTTTGTTTCTTTATTTGTTTGTCTTGTTCCTTTGTTGCTTTCAGTTTCATATTCCACATATCAGTGAAATCATATGGTCTCAACCATTGTCACCCCAATACATTTTAAGGAAAAAAGAAAAAAGAAAAAAGAAAAAAGAAAAAAAAAAAACAACTCAGAAAACCCCCTCGCAAATCACATGTTTGAGCAGCAATTAGATCTGAAGTGATACATGTGTTTCCCAAATCCTGTCTAGTAGTGTTTATATCATCGGTTCTGTAGCAGTAGATAATGTGGACACCATGCATTTGCTGCATTTGTCACCCCACAAGCAACAATAGCCAACACAGTGACACAGAAGTCTCTGATCGAACCATTCGGCCTATAACTGGCCATCCATTGTCATTTTAATTGATTTTTTCAGCAATTAATTCTGGAAAAGTATTAATACTTTACAGAAATGTTGTCTTTAGTTCAGAGAGGTTTAATTTGTCTTCCTTTCTAAAGATTTTTTTTAATGTATTTTGTTTTTTAAATTTTTTAGGAGATGGGAATGTGTGGGAAAGAGGGGTAGAGGTGTGCATGTGAGAATTGGACCATAAATTAAACAGTGTATTTGTGTGAAATGTGATCCCAAAGTTAAAGCACAATGCTGGGGAAAGCTTAAACTTACCCGTGCAAATTAGACCACAGATTTGAGATTTCTTCCTTAGGTATGCTGTGTGCAGTGAGCTGAGTCTCTGCTGAGTCGCCTGGCTATAGGTGGAGTATGAAGTTTTATTCCAGATGAATCTTGAACATTTCCCATTGAAATGCCTCCTTATGTTTGAAGGAGACATTTAATGCTGTGAAATTCTGTTGACTATTTCCTGGTGTTAATGTTTTGAAGCTAAACTTGGTGTTTGGATATGTACGTGATTACCACTGTACTTTGAAACACGTAACATTTTCTGACACTCAAAGTGACATTTCTTGGGATGCTTTAAAGACAAGGAGAACCAGGCTTTCAGTAATGCAACTGAAGAATAAATTACAACCTGTAATAAATGCATATGTGTGTATGAATTGTGCTGGTAGTAGGAAATGTGCATATGTATGGGTGGTGGGGTGGGCGAGGGAGGTGATTTCAATACAACAAATAAACCAGACATTTCAATGTATGAATTGGAGAGAATTGAAAGAAGATGATAATTCCTAGTCACTGCTTTTGGAGAAAATAGTAAATGCTACCTCATATTTCAGCAAATTCAAAATATGCGATTGATTGTTTTTAACATTTTATTTGAATTTTCTACAACAACAAAAATAATGTGTAACATTGATCGAGCTCTTACTTTGTGCCTGGGCTCATGCTGATCATTTTCCTATGGATTATCTCATTAGGTCTTCACAGTAACCCCATGTGTTTGAATTCAATTATAGCATTTTAAGTGTTTTAAAATCATATACAGTAAGTTTCTCTGACGTTTATAATTTGAAATAGTTTATAAAAATGATAAATTGCAAGGTAAAGAAATTCAAAGAATGAAGAAGTTCATATGGATTATTGATATCAAGAGATTCCTAATCAGGAACTTGAAAGATCAATAATTTAGGAAATACGTTTATCATTTCTCCCAGATTTTTTTTTTCCACTTTTCTGTGGAATACATTGTACAGCAATATCTGAATTTCTAAAAGGGTAGATTTTTCTTCAAACAAAATTTTTGTAATCTTTATCTATAACAGAGTAGATAAATAACCAATTCGTCCTAGTAACCATGCCCAGAGTTTTCTATTAAACATGGAGCACTGTTCACTTATTCATGTATGCATTCATGCATACATTCTTTCAGTTAAGAATTAATTAAACATTTACCATGTGCTAAGTAGGACAATGGTGAATGTTACCTCTGCTCTCAAGGTACCCAAGTGACTGGCATTTAGATAGAAATTTTTCTTGGGTTAAATTAGATCTCTGCTGATTTTATTCAGATAATGTCAAATGATTGGTTCTAAATTTATAGCCCTTTGTGCACATGGACTTGAATGAGATTCAACTATCCAAATGTGGAGAACAATCACTTGCCTTTTTTTTTTTTTTTTTTTTTTTTTTTTTTAGCTAAGAGCAGTGGAAGCACAGCAACCTTTAGATGGTAGAGAGACAATAGATATTCTTTGGTCATCACCTCATCAGCAGCCTTCTGCCTTGGAGCTAGCTGTGCCAGTCATACTTTTCATTTTAGATGCAGTTTTGAAAGAGATTCTCTTTCTATGACTGTCATTTTCTTTTGAAATGGTTGATTGTATTCTTTAGAATCTAGGTTACTTTTTATAATACTGAGTCTCTGGGGAATTGGGCAGGACACAATGCTCCCTGACATAAAAGTGCCAACTTAGCTGGCTTTACAGAAATCATTCTGGATGAGTTGAGAACTTTTAATGCCAGCTCACTGAACACTGGAAGTACCTAATACCTGCCAGGTACTGGCAAGAGGCCCACCTAAGCATGACCCTAGCCTGAAGGGGCGTCCCAAATTGTGTAACGTGGTCAGATTCCAGAGACAGAAAAAAGAGTCTTTCACAAATCCCACTTTGCCACAGGAACAAAAATAAAACAACATCATTAACTCTCAACATCTTCATTGCACTGCTGTTTCAGAGGTTTCTGTGCATCTTACTTGAACAAGACAGCTCATAAGAGAAGCTGCAAAGCATAGTGAATAAGAAAACACTTCGGAGATATATATGCAAAGGAAAGAGTCCTGGCTTTGTTGCTTACTAGCTGGCTGATTGGAGCAGATATCCTAACTTCTCTGTATCTCTAAGTCTTCATCTATAAAACTGTGATAATATTTTTCCATTAGGTTTATTTAATGTGCATAAAAATGTCTGATTATTAAAAAAAATCCCTGTGCATTATTAAAACATGGTGGTGGTGGTGGCAGCAGTAGTGAAGCATATCTAATAAGGTCTTGCGTGCATTATAAGTGATGCAGACATATAACCCTACATGTTAAATAGCCTTTGAGAAAATATGGCAGCCATGAAGGAATTATAAAAAAAAACTGAAATACTTTATAAAACTGCCATTTTTTTTTTTGGTTATTCAGGAAAGGAGAATTTAATGGAGGCTAGAGATATCAACTCTTCCTGTAAGGAGCCATTTAATCTCAGCCTCAAAGTTTAATATGTAAGAAAAAACATTTGCAGACTTGGACACTCTTTTTCCCATACAGTGGAGTGTGCTTTGGAACTGGACAAAGCTAGAATATCTAATCATAGGTCTATGGTCAAGAGCATTGGTTTGTACTTCCCACCCACTCTTCTAACAAAGTTCCCCTTTAATTACTGCTCTAAGCTTAACTTATTAGTAGTAATTTGTTTTAACACGTCTAAAGCCTTCTTCATCTGAAAAAGCGTATATATGACAATAGACCTGAGGAAATTCATGGGAGTGACATTAGCTTGTGAAAGCATCATCTAATAAAACCCAGAGAGGCTTTCTGGATCAGGGCATTTAAAAAAATATATTTATTGAGTGGCTCTTCTGGGCAAGTCACTTTATCCTATAGGATAAAGATTCTTTAAATAATATAAAAATCATTCAATAATCTAAAATGAATTTGTAAGAACTCTTCTTGTTGTTTACAATCATTATGGTGACTAGAATGGTACTTCTTGTCAAACTTGAAGAAAGAAACACTTAAATAGATTTTTTGTTGTTGTTAGGGAAACAAGTGCCTTATTATCCATCAACGAGTAAGATCTATTTTAAGTATTTAAGGCAAAGCTGTGTCGAAGATTATTTTTCTGTTTCTTGTGATAAGGTATTTTTGAGTGCATCTGTATGTACATAGAGAGGTATAAACAAATATGAAATGGGTAGATGGAGAAGATGAATTTTAAATCCTTTTATATCCAAAGGTTTATATTTGAGTGATCATTCTCATGCAAATATTTTGGAATATCACCATTTTAAAATTCAGCACCATTCATTCTGTTTTTAGCAAGACCCTACTGAGCAATTGTGATAATAGAGTGAATAAAATGGAGAGGGAATAAGGCAAAAATTATGTCATATAGTTTCCCTATTTAGTTATCACAATACCCAGGTTATTTTACTTTAACACATAAGCCTTGAGGAAAACCTTTCTGAGAATTTAAAATAAAACAATTACCAAATAACAGAATTATATGTACAGAGGGTGCCAAAAAAATGTATACACATTTTAAAAAAGGGAAAAAAATGTATTAAAATTGTAATACAGTGAATTACTCTAGCATTCATTTTATTAACACCTTCTTTTGAGCGAATGTCATACTACATATTGCTACCATCATTCAATTCAACTTCGAAAAGTACTGCATAGATAACATCTCTTAAAACGTGTACTTTTTTTGCCCCCCCGGGGTGTGTGTGTGTATGTGTGTATATAATAAAAACTTATGTTATGTAATTGGACTATGTAAATTTATACATATGCATAAATCATAAAAGAATCATATTTCTGTGTATTTCCTACTCAGTATATACACAGGAAAATTGAATTAGTGTGGACTATAGGATAAATAATGTAACTGGATAAATGTTACCCCAGGATAACACACTTACAGAATGAATGTTTAATGTATTATATTTTAAAACATACACGATTTTTATCACCAGCAACCTGAGTGAAATGTAAAGCAGAAAAAAACAGTTTTACTAAAATAATATATAACATTTTTCCCCTTCCATTTGTTCAACTTATAAACAAAACATATTTAAATTCCACTTGTTTTATGATCCTTTTTGATTAAAATTACATTATGACTATAGCTATAATAGCCTCTCTGGTTATTCGGAAAACAGCAGCAGCTGTCCATGTTTCTAAGAACCTAAATTTTCCTAACACTCCATCCTGTCTTATTTGTAAACGTAGTTTGTGGCTTTTCATATAAAGAAAAAGGGTTGCTTTATAACTCAAATGCTTCTTATGTTGCAGAAACAGCAAGATGTAGCTTTAAAAAAAGAAAAGAAAAAATATGAAAATGAACAAGTAAACAAATAAGCCATATACCTGCACTTAAATCCCTACGCGGTTCTCTCTCTATTAGCCCATGGGTGAGAAAGTCAAATTTTGTCATTTTTTTTCTGTAATGTTTTAATGGAAAATTTCAACCATATACAAAAACAGAGAACACAGTATAATAAACTCCCATGTACCCACTAACTAGCTTCAACAGTCTTATTTAACCTATATACTTATTTTACTCCCACCCTGGATGAAATTACACACATAATTATATCCATAAGTGTTTCAGTTGTAACATCAAAAGATGAGGAATATTTTCAAAACATAAATAATACCATTATTGCATCTAACAATTTGCATTAATTTCTTAATATCATCAAAAATTCAGTATTCAAATATATTTATATTTTTTAACAATTTGTTCATAACTAGATCCAATGAAGTCCATACAATTGCAATCATTTCAGTCTCTCAACTAATTTTTAATCCGTAATTTCCTGCCTGCTCTTTTTTCTTACAATTTTTATGTTGAAAAAAACTGAGTCATAGTTTTCTTTGGAGTTCCCCACAGAAAGTTTGCTGATTGCATACCGTGGTGTCTTTTAATATGTGCTTACCTTTTACCTTTTTTTCTATTTTCCATAGTTGCTTTTTTCTTAAATTAGGTCTAAAGTCTTAATCGGATTTAGTTTTATGCATTTCTTTTGGCAAAATACTTCATAGTGAGGATTATCTTTCATCAGGAAATGCATAATATTTGCTTGACTCTTTTTGTGCTCCTACCAGCCTAGATTCAATACTTCATTAAAACTTGCAGAACGGTCATATTCTTATCAGATTGTTATATCTGAATTTATTAGCTGGAGTATTTCTATAGAAAAACAATTCCCTTAAGTCAATTATTTGATTATCTTGAGAACAGATAAAGTAGAATAAATGCTTGATGCTCTCTCTTTATTTACCAGTTTTCAAAATAATGAGCTGGCTGTTTTATATTCTCCAGTGTTGGGGCGGGGGGGGGGGGCGGTGTGCCTGTGTGAATAACTTATGCATTTAAATATATTTCAAATAGTTTGATCCATTGCGCGCACCATCTTTATTGATACTCAAATCGCTGAATTATTTTTACCAATGGGAACCTCTTTAAGTCAACACCTGAGCCTTTTTACACTCTAGAATTCTTTGATTTCTTTCTTTCTTTCTAATATGACAAGATATTCTAGGCTCATCTTGTACATTTTTGCCCCAGACTGAGAATCAGCTATTGTCCTAAATAAGTGGGAAGTGACAGACACTACAGCTTAGGCAACCAGGGTATCCATTGCTACAGGGTGATTTGTTTGCGAGTCCCTTTCAGTGGACAGGTCGAGGAAATGCATATTCTTTTTAATTTTTAAATGATAAAATGTAGCATTCTTACAGACTTACTTACCCCATTGTTCTGTCATCTGTAGCTCTTTCCTACAAGAATGAAAATCCCTATCCTCAACATTTCTGACAGTTTATAAACCAAAATGGGGATAACAATAGCCCATTCATAGGATTACTGTCGTAAGAGGTAATTTAAACCATTTCATAGTGTTTGGCATATGGCAATGTTTTAATAAATAGACTCTTGTTTTCATTTATGATCATCAGAATCTGTATCCTAATAAAGACATAGCTACTCCCCCTGCCCCCTTATACCCTAAGAAAAATCATGTGGCTTCAGAGCCTGTGTGTGTGTGTGTTTAGGATGGGCCTTAGTTTCTTTGGGCTGCTGTAACAATACTATACATGGTGTGGCTTATAAAAAACAAGACATTTATTTCTTAAGGGTTCTGTAGGTAGAAGTCCAAGTTGAAGGCACCAGCAGATTCAGTGTCTGGCAAGAGCCCACTTCCTGGTTCATTGATGGTCAGCTTCTCGCTGTGTCTTCACATGATAGAGGTGGTGAGGGGACCCCTGGGGTTTCTTATAAAAGCACTAATATCGTTCATAAGAGCTCTGCCTTCATGACCCAATCACGTCCCAAAGGCCCCACCTCCAAATACCATCACGTTAGGGATTAGATTTTAACAGATGAATTTCGGAAGATACAAACATTCAGTCTATAGCAAGAAGCAACCCAGTACAATTGAAGAGTATTTCATTTCCAACTTAGCTCCAATGCTATTTAGAGCAATAAATAAATTTGAGGTTTACTGAAGTTTATCCATGTTGTTATGCAGAGGTCCTAAAAATATGTACTATGTTGTCAGCACTGCATAATAGTGAAGGAGTGGAAAATGACATAAGCAAGACAAAATAGCAGATATTTTAAAATTTGCATTTTTGAGTTTTGACTACATACACATTTTTTTCTAGTACATCTAACTTGCAAATCCTTAACAGTTTCGACTGAGTATGCTTATATATTCTAAGATGATTTAGGTTTTTCTTCCTCCTTTCAATACAAAACAAAAACAAAAACACAGCAACACATAATGGTGCTCTAGATTTTCAATACTAAAACATCAAAATAAAAAGTTGACTTCCATAGATGTCCCAAGAGGTAAACTGTGTCCATGTAACTCTATATTCTGGTGAGAGCTTTTGGGGTACAAAGAAAAGGCCCACTTAAACTAGCTCAGGTAAAAGACACCAACTGGTCTACCTTTACACTCATGACCACAAACTCCCAATAAGCTTTTGATAATGCTGGATAATAATATTCCACCTGCCTGGTCCATTCATTCTCCCATTCTCCTAAACAGCTATTTCATAACATCTCCCCTCTTTTCTTACTCTCTCAACACTTCCTCCCAGATTCTCACTCTCAGCTAATGACCTTGCTTCCCACTTCACTAAGAAAACTGAATCATCATAAGAGAACTTAGAATATACCCACCGCCAGAGCTACCCACCTTCCAGCATCCACACTCACACATCTGTCTTACCCCTGCTGTTATCCTGCTTCTTTCTAAATATAACTCCTTCCTCCTGCCCACTCAAGGGGCTGATTCCGGCAATTCACCCCCTTTCCTACATCATCGATATTTAGTTCTTTGTTGATCACTGCCATGAATGTTACAAACATGCTATTGTTACTTCTTCCAGCTTAAAAAGAAATTCCCCACCCAACAAACCTGCTAGTTACTATGCGACTTTTTCCCGTCCTGTAGCACAATTTCTTTAGTCACCAATTCTCTTGTTTTATTATAAAACCACTGCAGTATGCCTTTCCCTTCCACTATGCCACCAAAACTGCATGCATAATGGTTGACAGTGATCTTCACATTGCTAATTTAAGTGGGAACTCGTGTATGAGCAGTTACAACAGGATCATTTGACACCGTTGATCACGCCCTTCTTAGTACACGTCCCTTCTGTGATTTCATTGACTGCATTTTCTCTAGGTTTCCTTTTTGTCCTCTTTTTTTTTTTTTCAATCTCCTTTGCAGTTTTTTCTTGTTCTTCATCCTGAATTATCAATACAAGAGCACACCAGGGTTCAGTTTGTGGATTTCTTCTTAATTTCCATTCACTTCTTTAGGCTGCCTCATAAAGTTTCATGGCTTTAAATATGCTGATGGCATCCAAATATTTATCACCAACCCAGACTTCTCTCCCAAGCACCAGACTTTATCTATTCAGTTGTATGTCCCAAACTGAATTCCTTATCTGCTTGCCAAAACCTGTAGTGTGTGAACTTCCCCATCTTATTTAATGTCAACTCCATCCTTCCATTTTCTCAGGGCAGAAATGTTAGGGTGTAAGATGCCTTTCTTTCATATCCTACATGATATCCTATTACCTGGGACTTCAGAATATTTCAAAAACTCCACTTCTTACCACCTCTTGCTTCCACCATGCTATAAATAAGGTACCACTATCTCTTACTTAAATTACTACAAGAGTCTTCTGATTGGTTTCCCTTCTTCACAGTTTACCAATCCCCATATTGACCACTCTCAACATAGGCGCTGCAATAATCCTCTTAATACAGACTCTGGATCTCATCCTTTCTTTGCCCAAAGCCCTCACTCAGAGTAGAAATTAAATTCCAAACAATAACCTACATGATTCCATGTATTCCCCCCTTCTCCTCCCCAGTGTCTCTCTGATCTCATCTCCTATTCATTCATCTTGCTCATTCTGCTCAGTCACACTGGATTTCTGATTGCCCTTCCAATATCCTAATCATCATCCCAGCTTTGGGCTTTTGCACTGTCTGCTCTCTCTGCCTGTGATGTTTTTCTACAGTGAGGCTCATGGCTAAGTCCTTCATCAGTTTTAAGTCTCTGCTCATATGTCATCAGCTCTGCAATGAGCCCCGCACTAACCACCCTATTTAAAATTGCAACTTAAATGCCTTCCCACAACTCCACATGCTTATTACCTTGTTCTCTATTTTTTAATTTGTACAAAGCAGCAATAAATCATATTACTTCCTAACATAGTATATAATGCACCTGTTTGTTATGCCTTCTGTTTATTGTCTGTTTTCCCCTGTTACAATGTATTTTCAGAACAGTTATTATTATTATTATTATTATTATTATTATTATTATTAAAGCAATATGCCATAAATGCTGAGAAGCATTCCTCCATATAGTAGGCATTAAATAAATATGTATTGAATAAGAACAGAGCAAGCAATGTCAGAGACACCCAGAAAAGGATGTCCAGGATTATTTGGGAATACCCAGGATTCCAAGGCTATCCAGGATTCTTTGGGAATTGGGACCTAACGTGGGCTTTAGGAACCAGAGGACTTCTGTTACAACGTCTCTCTCTCTGACTCTGATTTTTTCAGGAGCCCCATGTACTTTTCCCCAATGGTGTTTTGCATCATTGTTCTGTCTCTGCATATTGACTTCCTCCACTGTCATAGAGCCTGTTATGTATGGTCTCTTTGTTCCTAAATCTCACCTCCCATTCCAAGTCATGAAGCTTTCATCTCCCTTTGGTAAATATATTGGCTCAATCTCTCAATGTTTGGATTCCAGATTCTTAGCAAAGGAACATGATTTATCCAGCCCAGAGAAGACATCCAACCAAGTATAGTCAGCCATGGCTGGATGGGGGTGCGGTCCAGGGTCCAAAGGGGCTGTGGAGAGGCAAGTTCCCAGAGGATTAGCTTTGGGTGGGCAAGAACACCCGATGTATCCACTATCATCAACCCCTTTCATATGCTGTACCTTTAGCATAAGTAGTGAGGATAGATAGGAGCCTGACTCAGATCCTCTATGATCTCCTAGATCACGCTGCTACACTAAAAAGACATCAAATTATTTGGGTGTTTCTGTTATAACACATCTTAAAATATGGTATCCAGTTAGCCTACTCAATAATCTGTATTCTATTTATGTATATGTATTTGGCTCTAAACTCTGTTTTAAATTTAAATTCTGGTTTTAAATTTCATTTACCACATGTTTGCTCCTTTTATTTGTTAAAGCCATTTATCCATCACTGTGCCTTGTTATGTTGCTGAAACTTGAGGATGACAACAAAATAAGGGATAAGAACGAAAGTAGTATGTCAGCAGGTTAATAACAGTCTATTTTTGAGTCAGACACTTTGGTGATATAAATAAGACACTTTATAAAAGTATCATCACTCCATAAAACATGACATGAACCGAGAGGACCTGTGCCTTTATAATATGAATACTAAATAAGCCTTCAAACGCTCTTGTACATGTTACAAAATGGCACAGTTGCCATTTAAATGAAGAATCATTGGGATGTCTTCCTATCTGTGTATTTATATATTTTATTGTGGCTTAAGTCCAATACTTTTGTTTTTTTAAGAGTCAGTTATTAGTCTGATTTTAAACTACACCCCTGCGAAGGATGTTTTTGGTTGATTTTGAACACATGCAGATGATGAGACCAATGTTATCTATTATACAGATTTTAATCAACAGTGTTTACTTATTCAGAAACATTTATTTAGCACCAACTAGGTACCAAGCAATATCGTAGATGTTTTATGTAGCACAGTGAACAAAATAGACACATCCCTGCATCCCTGCCCTGTAGTAATGTACAGTAAAACCTTGGATTGCAAGTAACTTGGTTTGTGAGTGTCCCGCAAGACAAGCCACATTGCTAATACATTTTAACATGGTAAATGAGCGATGTCTTGCAATATGAGTAGTTTGCTTCCTGAACGAATGATGCTCGCAAACCAAGGTATTACTGTATATTTAGCACAGAGATAGGCTATGGAATGAACATATAGAGAAACATTCCCGAATGATCAACTGTAGAGAAAAGTGAACAAGGTAAAAATGTAGAGAGCAACAGTTGAGGGAAATCTGGGTGACAGCATACGATAGGCAGGCCAGACTTCCTGAGGAGGTCACTGAAGCAGCTTAAACCCGAATGAGGAGGAAAAGATGGCCATGGGAAGCTCTGCATGGAGGCAGTGCACAGCGAGCTCTAGGGCCTTGAGACCGGAATGGATGACCTTGTGTTTAAGAAGCAAAAAGAAAACCAGTATAGTTTGGCTGAAAGATGTAGGCAGGCCTGGAGTCAGGTCATGAAAGGAAGTTCAATTTTTTTATTTATAAGACAAAATGAGAGGCCCTTGGAAGATTGTGAGCAGAGTGACATGGTCAGTTATTTCTTCAATGCTCTCTGCCTGCCATAGATTATAGGGAAATAAAAGTGGAAGCTGGGAAGACAGTAAGGCGGCTTTGCAGGCATGAGATGATGTAGTCATCGTCTGAGATATTAGCACTGGGAAATGGAGAAAATTAGATGACTATATTAAGAAGGTAGAGCCCACAGAACATGCTGGAGTTTTATTTCAGACACATGGATGTGACAAATTTGCAGATATATATGATTTAAGACAGAGGAGAGGTTCATTATCTCAGATAGAGACTCCAAAATTATAGAATCCCATCGTCCCTAAGATACCCCACATCTAAGAAAACATAAAGATATCTGTGTCCTAAAATATTCTCAAACACTTTAAGAAGTTTTTCAAACTCTAGAGTCGGGTTTCTCTCCATGCATGAAAGTCTGATCCCATGAGAATTGGCTGGTATGTTTATTACTGTACCTACACAGTTAGCCTGCACAGTAAGAGTCTCCTCTGGTAGGGCCCAGGAATGGGTATTTTTAACAACCCTGGAAGTGATTTGTGGGCTCACTAAAATTTGAGGACAATGCTGAGGTGAATCACTCTTTAAGTCCTAGAGCTATTATATTAAATGCCAATTTGCTGTGTTGGTAATATTAGACCTTTATTTTTTTCCCTTCTCATCATAGAAACCATTTGTACTGTAAAATGATAGTTCTATAAAGATAATGTGGTTTGGAAAAAAGGCCCTTGAATTTGAAAATCAATTGAGTTTTGTTCCAGTCAGAAAATTGCCCTATTATCTGTGATTGCATAATCCTTAGGGACAAAGGAAATAAGTTTTAGTACTTTGGGTTTTTCGTTTTGCTTTATTAAATCTTTGTGGATAGTTTGCTTTAAGGTTGGATATTGAAGAATATCCAAGTTCTGTATGGAAAAGCTACTAATAAAAAAATGGATTTGGATTGGTAGGATCAGCATAAGGCACCATGTACATTGGACTTACCTGCTGTCAAATCACAGGTATTGCCTTAGTTATTTTTAGACTTTCAAGCAACTTGTCTTAGACAAGCTGGGCTGCAGATATTCAAAGTACAAATTCAGGGGGCTGGCAACAGCTTACACGAATCACCTAAATGCTCCATCATCTTGAAAATCATGTTTACTTTTGGTATTTATTGGTTTAAAATCACTGACTTCATTATCTTTAGGTTAGGATAAGAGCAAAGCTTCTGTGTCTCTTAGTAACCAGTGATGGAAAGAAGAGGCTTCCACATTTTTCAGCCAGATTGGTTTTACCCGATTTGGGAAGCAAGATAGTAGCAGCAGAGGTGATCAGATTACTCTATGAGTATGGAAATGTGCTTCTTTCATTTTTAAGACGTAAACTCATGAATTCAGGTGACACATTTACCCATATTAACTTTTTTTAGTACAGTGTCATTTATGGTGTTAGCACTTGAATTTGACATTTCAGATGGGTGAGGAGCACACTCCCTAGTTCACCGCCATCCTCAGGACTTACACATAGCTCAGTGTCTTCAGCCCCTGGATCGTTTGAGACTATGAGCCCTTATCTGACTGCCAGGTGCTGGTGGTATGACTGTTTGCTAACTTGAACTGAACCCAGAAGTTGGATTTCAAAGCTTAAGCTTTAAACTATGTAAAATTAAATAAAAATAAAAACTTTGCTTTAACTATAGATATCAGTAATCAGAATAATGATAACCCATAATCATTAAGCCAGAGTACTAATTGCATTGCAAGCATTTTTTTCTAGCTCTTAGAACATGGAAAATACAGGTAGCATTATTCGTTTTTTTAAAGCAGTTAGGCTTTGGATAATAGGCAGTATTTCAATGAAAAACCATGTGTGCTTGTTCTATTAGACTATGCAATCCCAAGATAGCAGGTTTATTATTTTATTTATTGCTGGATAACAAATTACCCTGAAGTTTAGCAGCTTAAAACAACAGGCATTTATTACCTTATCATTTCTGGGAGTCAGGAATCTGGAGTGGCTTAGCTAGGTGATTAGGCTTAGGATTTCTCATGAGGTTGTGATCACGCCAATGGTCTTATCTGAAGGCTCAGCTGGGAGAGGACCCATTTTGGGGCTTACTCATGGAGTTGTGGTAGGTCCCAGTTCCACACTTGGGTCTCTCCACAGGGCAACTCACAAGATGGTGGAGCAAGGAATCTAGAGAGAGAGAGAGAGAGAGAGAGAGAGAGAGAGAGAGAGAGAGAGAGAACTCACCTCAGTCATTTTATAACCTAATCCCATCACTTGTGCTGTATTCTGTGTCCTAGAAGTGCATCACCAACTCCAGCCCACACTCCAGGGAAATTAAACTCCACTGGTTGTGGGTACAAATTTCAAAGAAAATGTGGACATAGCCACATGTCGTATATTTCATCTTTGGTGTCAACATTTTTAAAGATTCTATTTAAGAAATGATTTTTTTTCTCACCCCAGGAATATAATCAATATTTTAGAAAACAGCAGATTTGTATAACATTGGTCAAGTCTTTAGGCATTACTTGAGCTATTTTCTATAAAACCTTTTTTTTAAGGTTGAAATATTTTATTCCACATTAGAAACTCCAAATGTTAAATTCCTGGCCCACACTAATGAAGCCACTCTCATTATATAATGAATTACTTTGCATAGGTATTTAGAGGCCCAACATTAGCAGCTCACGGTATTCACATATGTATTCCTTCCATTAGGTTGATAGTCTGATATAGATGGACAGCAGCTTCAATTGTATACAAATGTATTAGTTAACCTTTTATAAATATATTAGTTGTACTTTGCCTAAGCACCAAATGATAGATATTTCATTTTAAGGAATATGTGTGTGTGTGTGTGTGTGTGTGTGTGTGTGTGTATTTAACTTAGTCTATGGGATGACCTTTAAGGGTCCCAATTACTATGTACAGATGTGAAAGTTGGACAATGGAGAAAGCAGATAAGAAAAAAAATGATCCACTTGAAATATAGTATTAGAGGAGAGCTTTATGTATATTCTGGACCACAAGAAAGATGAACAAGTGGGTCCCAGAGCAAATTAAGCCTGAAACATCACTAAAGGCACAAATTACAAACCTGAAGCTGTCCTACTTTGGGCACATCATAAATCAGGGTTTTTTGGAAAAGGCTATAATGTTGAGAAAAAATAGATGGCAGCAGGAAAAGAAGACCAAACGTGAGATGATTGACGCCAGAAAAGAAGCCACAGTCATTAGTCTACAGGGGCTGAGCAGGGCTGTTGAGGGTGAGACATTGTGGACAGCACTCATTCACAGGGTCGCTAGGAGTCAGAGCCAACTCAGTGGCAGGAACATACAATGCTCCCTAGCTATTCAAAAGTGAATTATTTTTTATCACTACTACAAGAAACAGGATTGCTAGGTTTTGGTAATTATTAATAAGTTAAATTAAAATTAATTATTTAGAGTTTTCCTTAAATAACGATTTCAGATTAGAAATCCTTTAAAATAATGCTTTTCAAAGGTCCCTGGGAGGTTCCAAAAGAGCCAGGGGAAGCTGCCATGGCTCCAGTAGTCCAAGCTCAGAAGTGGCTCACGTTGCTTCTTTGAAACAAGTGACAAGGGCTGCTCTGATTCAAAGTATAGGAAAATGCTCTGCCTCTTACCAGGAGGAGCTGTGAAGTTGCATTGCAAAGTATTATGGACACAGGGGAGGGAATAATTACAGACGTGATTTTGTAATATTACAGAATAATTTAAAAATTTGGCTTTGAATAATAGTGTGACGTGATAAACATAATAACTGAGGAATTGGACCTAGCATTAAAGAGGATTTAGTTCAAATCTCATTTCTGACATTCAGAAAGGACACTTACCCTCTTTAAATTGTAATTTGTTCACCAGTAAAATGGGGATAATAACAGTTTCTACCTCAAAGGGATTAAATGAGATAATGCTTGTAAATCACTTGGCTTCACACAGGAAATGCTTAAAAATATTAGCTAGGGGCAATTTTTAAGTCCCTGACATTAGATCAGCCTAGTAGATGCTTCCTGACTTCCCTGAACAAAACAGCAATGCCATTTTTAATGATGTATACAAGGTATGATCAATCAATATGGTGAATGTTTAAATTTTTAAAAAATATTATTACAGTAAAAGACACACTGCCATTAATCCCCCTCAAAATATTCCCCCTCAATTTGAACACACTTGTCCCATCATTCTTGCCACTTTCTGAAGCAGTTCTGGAAGTCCTCTTTCGTGAGTGTCTTTAGTTGTGCTGTCGTGGCTGCCTCCCTGTCCTGAATCATTTTGATTTCGGGGAAGAGCCAGAAGTCATATGGTGCCAGATCCAGTGAATAAGGTGGATGAGGGCACACGTAATGTTTTTATTTGACAGAAATTCCCATACCAGAAGCAACGTGTGACACAGAGCATTGTCATGATGGAGGATGATTTATGGCACACTTTAAAACACACCTTCTCTCAACCGCAGCTCACACCCACCTGACTGCACCGAATAAATTGAAACTTTTCACACTGTTACTAATGTTTGATGACCTGCTTCCCTCATCCTGTATTGAAGATCCCTGCCTTTCTGTTGGATGGTACTTGGCAGCAGCATTCACAGTATTTTGAAGTCACAACAGAAAGGCTCTGTGTAACACATTGCTTCTTGTATGGAAATTTCTGTCAAATAAAAACATTACGGTGTGTCCTCATCCACTTTATTCACCGTGCGACTTCTGGCTCTTCCTCAAAGTCAAAATGATTCAGAACACCGAGGCAGCCACGACAGCACAACTAAAGACTCTCACAAAAGAGGACTTCCAGAACTGCTTCAGAAAGTGTCAAGAATGATGGGATGAGTGTGTTTGATGCGAGGGGGAGTATTTAGAGGGAGATTAATGGCAATGTATCTATTATTGGAATTTTTTTTTTATTTAAACATTCAATATATTGTTTGATCACACCTCGTATATATATCTCTGCATGAGCAGCTTGCCTACCAGCAGCCTCCAGGGCCTCCCCACTGCTGTTCACATAAGCCCTCTCACTAAACGCAATTCCAGTCCATCTCAGCAAATGTACACCCTGAAATTTGCCACCTTTCCACTCCAACCCATGGTTACAAATGTGATGAATGTGTGCTCTCTGTTTAAATATGAACTCACAATTGAGTACAGTAAGTCCTCAGTTAACATCATTGCAGGTTCTGCAACTGTAATTGAAAGGACATATAAGGAAACCAATTTTTTCAGAGGTAATTGATATAAATAAGAGTCAAGTTCCTACAGCATCTCGTCAACATTTTAACAAAATAACATTGAACGAAATGATGTTATCTGTTATCCAGGGACCTGCTGTATAGGAGATAGATAGCTTGCCATAATTTAAATTGAATTTGTTGAATATTATTAAGGATATTATACAAGCACAGAGGAAAGGGGTCTCATATCTGGAGTTTAAAGGCAGTATGAAAAATTCTCTTATTAGTCCAGATGCATACTAACAGTCCCCATCAGAGGCCAGCCACACTTTTAGACCAAAAATTCCTCTGCAAGAACATCCTGACAACTTCCTTAAATATCCAGGTCCTCAGCTGACACCCACCACAATGAAGGTTCGTGAAAGAATGGGTTAAGATGGAGAGGTCCAGACCGCTTCCAACATCAGCTATATCTTCACCTCCTCTGCCACCTCTTACTAGAAAGCAGATGAGTTGGTGTCGCATTTGATGGCATTTTAGTATACAGCTGTACATATCTCTAGGCCATTCAATTTGGCCTTGTTAATTTAACACCGTTTCTTATCACTTTTGAGTCAACAGTCTGTTCCGTGTGACCATATCCCCTTTTCACTAGGGAGCATTACCCCATTAGAGCTGTAGGTATCAGCTGCCTCTGGAGGCAATTGTGCAGATTGGTTTGCAAAATCTATCAGCCCAGGGAAAGGCAATACCAGAGGGCAGTGGCCACTCCTGAGATACTTTTCTTCACTTAAGAATGACAATATATATTAAAAGTCAGCAACATCAGGAAGTTTCTTTCCACACAGAGGCCTCTGCTTCAATGCAGTCATTCCCTTTTATGGGCTGGTACCAGTGACACTGCTTTTCTTGTAATGACTGAGGCTAGTTCATGGGAATTCCATATCTCAAGACATGTACAATGCTTGGTTTACAGTCCTACCACCTTGCAACCCAACAAACAGTGTCTGTTCATCACTACACTCTTAATAGAGGGACCTGGTAAGCCACAAGTAAAGAATTACATGTTGACAGTTCAGTTCAGCCAACTGGTATGAGTGTCACTCTTAGTTAAGACTTGTGTCAAGGAGAAGAAGGGCTGCAGACAAGTATCAGACCTGGTTCTTTACCCCTGGGATAGTGTAGTGGCTGAAAGCAACCCATCCACAAGTCCTTTTATGCAAAAACTGGCTGTGAAAACTGTATGAGTGGAGGTTCAAACAAAGTGCTATGGAAACATCAGGAAGGAAAGAGAGAAGGATCTCAATGGGGAGAAATGAGGCCCTGTCTCGGGAAAGGAGAAAGTTGACATGGGCCCTTAAGGTGTGCAGAAATGATCTGCAAGAGGGTACAGTATTTCAATAATGGAAATCACTTGGCCCAAGACCTGGAGGTCAGGATTCCTGAAGCGTGTGGGCAGAAGCTGGGAGCACTGGGAGAGGAAGAAATGCAACAGATGAGGCTGCAAAGGTAGATAGAAGCCCCAGTGGTGGGGTTTTTAATGCGTTACCGAAGAATTGGCATTTCATTCTGAACCTATTGGGAAAGCCATCAAAAAAAGAAGTTCTCCATATTTCCTTCTGTTCTCTCTCTCTCTCTCTCTCTCTCTCTCTCTCTCTCTCTCTCTCTCTCTTTCTCTCTCTTTCTCTCTCTCTTTCTCTCTCTCTCTCTCTCTCTCTCTCTGGCATCATCAACCTGTTTTGTCTCTCTTTCTCAATGGCATCATCAACCTGTTCTTAAACAAAATAATGATAGCAACATGGGTAGCATAAACTAAAAGAAAGTAAAAACCTAAAAGGTTGTTGACTAGTCTATTGAGGTATATAAATAACAAATGCAGAGACCTCATGTTAGAGTGGAATATTCTTAGTCCTAATGAAGCTATATATTCACGTGAAACTGGCATGGATTTGCAGAAAGCCTTTAGATCCAGCCCCATTTCTCTATTCTTCATTATCACTGCCTTCTTGGTGATCACAGGCCATAGATTATTAAGGGAAACCAGACCACTGGATTGAGGTAGCATCAGGAACATCACCTCTAGTCCCTTGTAACAGAGGCAGAGCTGAGAGAAGATATTTTAATTTCTGATCTTATAATACTTTTGTTCAGAAGAAACACTGTTTTTCTCTGGGTCAGACATTCCTTGCCTGACACCCGTGGCAATATATAGTGACTTTTGCTGTGTTCAAATCTCTAAATCATTTGCTCTCAAAGGATGGTCCATGGGCAAACAGCATCCACACAACCTGGGAGTTTATTGGAGCTATGTAATCTCAGGCTCCTCTTACCTGATTCAAGTTTTAATTTTAATAAGATTTCCAGGTTATTTCTATGCATATTGAATTTGAGAATCATTGGCCTATCCTTTTAGCAAAAAGTTATCTGCCTCTTCCATATTATTTCACACTTAGGGCTCCTGCATATGGAAAAATGCAGTGTTGGGTAGAGGGGAGTATTCCTGGTAACCTAACAGAGCCTAGTTTATATCATTGTAAATACAGACATATACAGAATTGAAGGCAGTGTCTGAGACATAAGGGCTCTGTAAATGGCAGCTGCGATTATTATTATTGCTGTGGCTATTTTTGTGTATTACTATTATTTTTAATTGGTTCCTCTTCTTTGGACCATTAGCCTAATTGCTTCAGGTTTCCTGATATAAGGAAGAAAATTTTAAAAGAACATATCATGGAGCTGAATGTGCAGACACAGCCACCAGATCACCCTTCTCCCATAACAGACAACAAAGACTAAGATTTGCATTGAAATTCAAATAAAGAAGTGATCTTTACAGCACAAAATGTGACCTTTTACTTGATTATGATTGATTTCCTATTCTCTTACTCCATAAGATTTGAATTTGAATTTGAAAATGGTAATAAACACACACACGAAAATTGGTTCTTTGCTGCGGGACAAACGCTGGGCCATGACTTGATGGTGTCCTTACTAAGATGCCATAGGCAATCAAGTCTGACCTATCCTAGGCTGGTTATTTTGATCTACTCAAGGTCTAGGAATAATTTGACAGGAAAAAAAAAAGTGTCTAACAGTCCATCTAAAGAACAGAGTGAAGAATATGATGCAATTATGGAGCCAGAGCAATCACTGAGCGTTTTTGGAATGCTCTCCCTGCTGAATTTAGAGTTGTGGCTGACCAGGTATATCTCTCTCCTCTTGAAACACCCCTGTAATTTTGATTGGTGCTGACTGTGCTCAGTCACGCCCCTCCGCCAGCACACAGGCCTCTGCGTGCGGCCCTGTCCATCCTGACCTGGACTGACAGACTCCTGCGTGTGGTCGCTGAGTGAGTCATGACGCGATGCTGCCTTCTCCGCACACTGAGTGCTGCTTCCCTGAGACGATTGTCTGCCTTGCTTCATTAAAAGGCAATTTGTTCTCTGTTGTTTCCAAATGCTTTTATTCTCTCCTGGAAACCTTTTCAGAGAGAACAAAAAAAAATGTTTAATCCACTAAAGAAGCAAGATATGTTTCTAAGGAACAGTGAGCCTTCTCAAGGGCTTACCTGGTTTTTTGGAGAACATACCTAAACGCCCTAAAACGTGTGATTAACTCCAGTATTTTATGGAATACACCTGGGTAGGCATTTTTTAAATTACTTAAAAAATAGGTGTGGGAAGTCCCAGGAATAAGTAAAATTAAACATTCTTTATGGCAGGATTTCCTAAACTTTACTAAGTTAAACTTTTTTGACTACAAGAAGAGGCCAAAATGTGCAGTGACTCCCCTCTCCATGAAGCATATTGTAGGATTAGTGTTTCTCAGAATATAAAGTAAGTTTTACTAGTAGTTATTTAAAACCTGATAATAGTACCCATATAAAATTTTTAAATACTAATAGGTCAGTAAAATGCAAATTTGTTTTACAGTGAGGTGTTCAATTCTAAAGCATTCTTAAAGTGCTGTGATAGATATATAAAGGTTAGATCATTTGAGATGAAATAGTTCTGAAAAAATTGAAATCATCCATGACTAGTGTGACTTATCCCAATTACACTGGCCCATAATTCTCAATTGTCACCAATCGGTTGTGACGACTGAGAATTAACAGACTATAACTACTACTGTGTTTCGTTTGCTATGTTAGACACAATGAGTAATAGATAATTACCCTAGAACATTCCACCATCCAATGAGGAGCTAAGCTTAGATAAGTAACAAGAAAAGAGTAAGCCACTTTAGTTTCCCACTTGAAAAATAAATAATGTCGTTGATAAGTCGTTTCTTCTAAAAGTTCTTACCAGACACCACTGTTTAATTTCTTAGTACAGGTTCATATCTTTGCACAGTAAAATCCTTTTAAAATGAACTATTTATTTAGTAGATAACAAATAGACATGTAGACTGACATTAAGAGAGAAAGAACTTTTTAAAATGCCATGTTATGTAATAAGATAATGTCACAGTTGTGAGAACATGATCAGTTATTATGTGAGGTTTTTTTTGTTTTTTTTTTGAGGGCAGTGTCACTGGCCCTCATATGTGGGATCCAAACCGGGACCGCTGGCTTCCCAAGCCAGCGCTCAACCACCGCGCCACTCGGCCAGCCCCTATGTGAATGTTTTTAAAATGGCATTTTTACTCCTTAGATCTCATATAGTACATGGTTTTTCCAGTATTTCAAAGACAGCATATCTATCATTCATGTCTTATACAGAGTTATAAATTCCCATATTTATCTTTCCTGGTCAGAGGCTTGTAACATTTTATAGTTTTAACTCCTCCAGGTAAATTCTAGTAAATTTGTATTTTGGTGTATTCATAGGACATCTGATTTTATCTGGGTTATGTTTTTAATGATAATGCAATATAATTTAATGACTCAACTTCTAGAATCCTATGAATAAACTATAAAAGATGAATTTCATTTGCAAGACATTAATGAAGACCTCCAGTGCACCTCCCCCTTCTGATATCTTTTAAAAGAAATCTAATTTTTTTCCCTCATTATTATTATGAAAGCTGTCAGGTCACATATAATATGAAAAGTCAGGTCATGTACAATATATTTGTGTATGTTTTATTTTTTAATGACTTTGAAAGACTGCTAGATATGCCTTCAAAGATTCAAAGAACACTAGGTTTCTTTCAGCTAACCCTGCCCACTATATTGAGCTAGCTTTTGAACTTGACCATCTTGGCACTGTCCTGGATTGTTGGTCTTTCATCTTCAGAAATCGCTGATGCAGGAGCATACATTTTCTTTTCATTTTCAACATTCTAGATGTGGTTAACCCAAAATGAAATTAAGAACACTGCGGTTTTTAAGACCAGCATTAGCTAAGAAATATATTCAATATGTTGCTCAATTGTGTCAGATTCCAAAATCTTAAATACCAAACTAACCATTAAATGCTTTATCATCAACTTCCAAACACTTCTGAGAGTTCTATAAGCGTTGTTGAATAGTTAAGTTTCATTGTGCAAGTTCCTATGTGTGTTCATGAAATAGGTAAAGGGGCATGTAACTAAATACAAGTTTTTTTTATTGCTTTTAAATAATTCTTATTTAAAAGGAAGCTAACCTTTCTAAGTGGTATGTACCAGGTACTGTTTTATTTTACAAATAGCAACTCATTTTTTCTGCATAAAAACTCTGTAAAGTAGTTATTATTTTTATTATCATCATCCCAATTTATAAATGAGAAAATAAAGGACAGAGAGAGTTAGGGAACTTGCCCAACTGTTACATAAAGAGAACTATATATGGAAGAACACTTAGATTATTCTTAAATGTTTGTGTTTTTTTTTTAATTTACTCAGAAAAGATTTATTTAATGACAACTGTGATCCAGGTACTGTGCTGGGAGCAGGAGACAGGTGTAAACAAGATGAGTACCTTTTAATGGTGAATGCCAAGCATCTAGATAAACAACCATCACTTAAATCCACATGTGTATCAAATAACTATTTTATTAATTCAACAATATGTTCCAAGGGTCTATTCTCTGCAAGTACTATCCAGTAAACATTGTGTTAAATATTCAGCATTTTGACAAAAGCCTGGTGTTTCACAATAATGTTTGGACCTATTAAACAGCTATTAGGCATCTCCTATACAAGTGGACTGAAATGCTACCTCTGTCCCCCTGCCTCTACCTAGAGAGGGCTTCTGTTAAGAGCTTTGTGGTGATAGGCAAAGAAGGGGAACCCTGAATACAGGAAGCTGAAGTACCAGAAACGCACTCTTCGCTAGATTAGGTTTAATCATCTATCGAAAATATTGAGAGTTGACTTGTCTCCCATCCTCTTCTTTTGAGGATGGCTGCATTTGAAAAATGCTTTTCTAAAAAATGATTGCCTTCTTGTTTCCCAAATATCTTTATTCATGTTTATATACCACAAATTCAATTTTACAATGCAGTTCTAACTATCTAGGTTGATTCTAGGAACAAATTGCTTTACTTGGTTATTTTAAACAATTTTATCAAAGCTGGGCTTGTCCTTGATTTTAAGCAGTTTCATACATGAGAGATGTGTGCAAATAACAAATGAGAAACAGGTTTATATTTGACATGAAGTTCTGCACTGTGAGGGTTCCCCTGGCCATCTCAGGAGAGATGCAATCATAGAAAAAGAGCAGTTATTCTTTGGGACTGACACCTCAGTTCTAAGGATAACGTAAAGGATATATTGAGATAATGGCGAATGAGACCTTTTCTGAGAATCTGCTCCCTATGCCATTCACTCAATACCTGGACTTTCCTTTAAAATCAGAGTTTTACATGGAAAAAGACATTGTCTAAAACAAAGGGCTCTAAATGAGATCATGCTAATAAAAATGTTGGTGATATTTATTAAAACTCTACAATTTTGACTGCAATGTAATTATGACATTTGCAATTAAACAAGCCTTTTTAACACCATTAGTTATTCTCCAGAAGCCTACATTTGCAAAGCCAGAAGTACAAGTCTCAATAACTCTTCCAAAAACCTGTATTTCTGCATGTGATGAAAAATGGTTGTTCCTATGAATAAAGAGGACTTCAGATTTCTAGAAAAATTAAGACAGTGCTGAGCTGTGCTATGGTTGATATAAATTCTTAAATCGGGGCATGGTTGTTCTTTGAAAAATAATTTGTTTCCACATTTTTAGAGAGTTTACTCTCTTTGGAGGAAATGTGGTTTATTGAAAATCATAAGAGCTAAGAGTCAAAAGATTGGTGCTCTAATCCTCAGTGTTGCACTAACTAGTCACAAGTCAAAAGCCAAAGAACTTAAGCAGTCTTTTTCATTTATTCTGATGCTTTTGAAGATGGGTAAGTAATACCTGTCCTATCTCCAATACTTGTAAAAATTCAACTATCTAGATGCAAACGTTCTTTGAAGAGATAAATCTGATATATAATATAATGTATGCTTTTTATGGAGGGGAGGATTTTTGTAGGTTAGTTTATGTAATATTTCATTGTAAGCTTCCCTGTATAGCACTGTTTACAATCTAATATGTGCTTATTAATTACAATTATATGCATGCTTACTAGTCAGCATATATGTGCTTATTCTACTCTGCCCCATGGATTGTATCATTATAAGAGAGGACATGCCTTTATTATAGAGTCCTGCCCCCAACAACTGTATGCTGATAAGCGTAGTAGGTGCTCAGTAAATAATTGTTGAATGAATGAAACATAAGTTCTAAATGCCTTGTGCATTTATAGTATACACTATTCATTTGTATTTACTCTTTAAAACTATTGGAATTAATGTTTTATGTTTTGTTTTGGGGGAGTGTTTTTTTTTCTATTTGGAATTTAGATATGCTGCAAAATCAAATTTGGAGATCATGTCTATCATATTAAAAAATTATGACTCACTTCTTCATAATCACTTCAGACTTGAAACACAAATATATTGTAATTCAAATATGTTATATTGGGATGGGGGAGTTTGATAGCATTTTGTGCTGTCCTGAGAACTTAAATGATTTTTCTCTTCTTTAGTCTTCATTTAGAGTGCCATCCAAGGTATATGGCAATCTGATAATATTTGAGAGAAGGACATTTAGAATCAGATAAACCTAGATTCAAGTCCCGCTCTACCACATCCTAATGGCAAGACTTCATGCAAGCTGTTGTTTTATCTAAGTCTTTGTTGCCTCACATAGGCCTAATTATACTTCCCTCATGAGGTTGTTGTGAGGGTTAAATGCAGTCATATGCTTGAGGTGCTTAGCATGGTGCCTGTTATCATTTACATAGCTCATCTTCTAAACTTTCTTTCTTTTTGTTTTGTTTGTTTTTTGGGGTGTGTGTGTGTGTGTGTGTGTGTGTGTGTGTGTGTGTTTCCTTTTACAGATGGCTACACAACTGATGACATTGAGTTTTACTGGCGCGGCGATGATAACGCAGTAACAGGAGTAACAAAGATCGAACTTCCACAGTTCTCTATCGTAGATTACAAACTTATCACCAAGAAGGTGGTTTTTTCCACAGGTGTGTATCCGGGGGGAGAGGATTAAGGTAAAAGAGCCTTCACCACCTTTTGCCAAAAGGGTTCCCTTACTTCAGTCTCGGGTCCCAGGGCAGGATGGGGACTGTGGAAGCCTCAGAGCTGCTGAAAAGCCTCAGCTCCTCAGCAAGACCACTGCTCATTTGCAGCCCATCCAGTTAATTTTCAGGAGGTACTCACAGCAAAACCAAGAGGGTTGGGTCTGTGTCTCTCTTTTGGCAGAGAAAGAACTCATTGTTGGAGACAAAATACAGAAAGTAATGAAGACCTAGCTTAGAGTTCTTCCCTCAACGTCATTCCTCTCACAGAATTGTCATAATTTTTTTCCAAATATAATGGGGACAGCCAAGTCACAGTTCGCTCAAGTGTGATCACATGAAGTTCTCTTAAGAGAGTGGGAGAGGAGAAATTCCCTTGAAGGGTAGGAGTTCCTTGACATATCGTTACCTTGTGTTTTGGAGCTAACAACCCTTCCAGGTGTTGAGATTATCCTATGTCTTTGCCATCCTCACACTTCCAGTATTGAGGTTTCAGGTCTTCTAAATTGATTTCATTAGCACAAGTTTTTCACAAAAAAAGCCCAGGAAAGTAATCATTTGCTATATAGTCATTAAGGGACAAATAATAGGCCCGTGGGAATATCTATCTTTATGTTTTTCTCATTGAAATGAATTCCCCACACAGAACAGAGAGTACTGGAACTGTAGGTTTTGAATTGCCCCCCTGCAAAGGACTCAGGCACGTCTGTCCCTGAAAACAACTGCAGGTGACACTTGTATGACTTAGTAAGAATACAATATAGACTTTAGCTTTAAAAAAGAAAAAAGAAGAAGAAGAAGAACAGAAACTTTTCCTAAGTGTGAGGTCCTCCTCTGAATTGCTGAGACTGTAGAAGTGAGTTCCTACTTAAAATAGTCTTACTTTAATCTTAAGACACTTTGCTTAGCACCAAAAAGCTAGAAAAGGCTTTCTTTTAATTGGTGAGAATACACTATTCCCACCCCCAACACACACTTATTTTTCTATGTGAGTCGTTTTGTTCTAAGACTGTGTTTCTTTACATAGCTTGTCTAAAGTGTAGCACCCTAGATCACCCAAAGGACCCCACTTCAGGAGCATGATCCTTTCGTTATTGGTCCCACAAATACTGCTCAGGAGCAGTGACTCTCCACCTTTGGGTGGGTCAGGGATCCCTTTAGGACTCTGAGGGATTCAGTAATTATAGAAAAAAATAATGCATATGCCTGAAAACCTTGACAAAATTTCAGGGAGGTACTGTATTAGTTGAAGCATAGCCCTTGATCCCAGGCTTAAAATCACCATGGGGCTTTATGAAAAGGTAACTTTTACTATCATTGGAGCATGCAGCCTTAATCTTACATGTAAAAAAAACTTACCAGACAGACTTACTGAGAAACAGTTGAGAGGGGACAAAGGGACTGTCCCAAGTTGTCTTCTCATCACAGTTGTAGAGAATGAGTATCTTTGATCCACTATATGAGGCTAAGCAGAGAAAACCAGGCACCCTTTTAATTATTGATGAGGATGGGATATATTCAATACTGAATCACTCCTGCTATTTAACATCCCAGAGTTTGCAGACACCTTTTGGAGAAGAAAGTGCTCTTCACCCAGAGCTAAAGCTGAATTTAGGAAGATCTACAAACTGTTTATAAGACTCTAAGGGGAGGCATCCTACAAGTATTGATTGATAATGCTGATGTTCTAAAATTGCCTTTCTAGGTTCCTATCCCAGGTTGTCCCTCAGCTTTAAGCTTAAGAGAAACATTGGTTACTTCATCCTGCAAACCTACATGCCTTCTATCCTGATCACTATCCTCTCCTGGGTCTCCTTCTGGATTAATTACGATGCTTCCGCTGCAAGAGTGGCATTAGGTAGGCCATTTTCTTTTTGTGGGATTTGACTGTGTGTGTGTGTGTGTGTGTGTGTGTGTGTGTGTGTGTGTCCACAGATGCACTTTCCTTACCCTGGAATTTGTGATGCATGATGAGACCAGACTGCACGCATCACAAAAATTTGACTATGACTGTGGGTGATCTGATTGAGCCTTAAATCAATTAAGCACATCTTCAAGCTCTTTCATATCACAATTAGTTAACCATATAGCTGTTGGTAATGAAATTAGCCTCATCAGTGCAATATTTTTATTGAGGCATAGTTTATATAATATTGCTTGATAATTATTAAATTTGTATCTGTGTTTCCTTACCTGGGAAGAGCTCCCTTCCATGCTTTGTTTTGTTTTTTTTTTTTTACTTGTTTGCTTGTTTTGTTTTTTTGCAAGAAACAAAGAAATGTAATATGTAATTAATAACTAAGCAGAAAGAATTCTAAAATCTTATTTATATTTTGGAGCAGTATGGCAGAGGGTAGGAAAAAACCACATACAAATTGTAGAGAAATCATCTATGGCATCACTTATCTTATGCTTTATTTTTTGTTATAACACCAAAGGAAGAGAATAAATTATATTTCATGAACATAGTTGTGTTGCTAACTCCAAAGATAATGAGTTTATGACCTTTCACACAATCTTTATTGAGTTCTGACTAATTTCTTTCAAATGTTGAATGAACTCCTCCACCAAGAGATGTCAATTCAATCATTACTTCCATGGAGAGGTCATTTGTTTATTCATCCAACAAGTTATTTGTTGAACATCTATTGCCATGCCAACTATATTAGGCACTGCAGATAAAGTAGCTGGGCTAATTATATAATATGGTCAGTCTATAGAGGGAGATAAACAAGGTAAGTGGGGAGGGTCGTCCCGGGGTTACAGTTTAGAATAATCAGGGTAGACCTTATTCGGAAATGGTCAATGGAACAAAGACTTGAAGAGGATGAGAAGCTACATGGATATCTGGATGAGCACCTTCCAGACCCTAGAGTAGGAACCTGCCAACGCGTCAGTGGGGTGGCCAGTGAAGTGGACACAGAGTTCAGGAGGGCAGGACAGGATGGGAAGAATATGAAGCGGTTTGGAGGCCATAATAAAGGTTTCATTTTTTATTCTGAGTGAAATTTGAGCAAAGAAGTAACATGATTTGATTTCAGTTTTAAAGGGATCACTTTGGCTGCCCTGTTGAGCCTTAGATTGTGGTGGGTCAAGGATGGGAGGCAGAAGTAATGACCTCCTGGGCTGAGTCAAGTGCCTGTGTTTTAATTGCTTAAAATGTTATACAGCTCCTCTGTGTAGAAGAGCTGTTTAACATTTAATATTCTTTTGGTTTGTGGTGTCATTTTTCCTCATGATACTCAGAATCCATTGGAGAAAGGTACATATTATAATTTTGCTTCTGTTATGTCTGCAGTGTCTCACGTAGTGAAATGGCATTCAGTCAATATTTGGAATGAGTGAAATTTGTAAATATCTTATTATTCCCGAGGGAAAACTTGTTATCTATTTTATGTCTATTACAAAAATAATAAATAATGTATTTTTTTAAAGTAATTTAAATTTTTTATGAATAATGTATTACTAGGTCAGAAATACCTTAAAATGAGATTTAGGTGGAGAGTAAAATCAGCATTGTCAGTTTTATGATATCTGTGTAGTACAGGATAATCTGTATTTGAAATGATGTAGAGAAAAATGAAATTGGAAAATGTTTCAAGAAGACTAATATAATCTTACTAGAGAGATAAAATTAAATCAGAAAATTTAAGTGCCCCCCCAAAAAAATCATAGAAATTAAACTTAACTTCTGGGATGTGTGTTATTAGATAGTGTCTTAGGATACAGGTTTCTGAGTCAGAACCCAGTTCAGATGTTGACTGTACAACCTCCCATCTGTGTGACCTTGACCTCTGAGCTCTGTCTATTTTCACAAAACTGGACCATATCATACTCAGGACTCTGGAGCCCCAGTGTTTTCCCAGCATATATCTATGCCTATCCCTTCAATTATACCTTTGAGGGAAACTGCTCCCCACTGTTAGAGATGCTTACTCAGCTGGACAAATACTTATAGTTATAAATGCCATCACCCAGTGCAGCAATTCCTGTAAGGAATCTTGTAATCCTTCTGTATTATTTATCTTTGTGGTACATGCCTAGCTGTCCAATCTGGAAACATGAGGGCTAGATTCCTACTTTGTTACCCTCCACCTCCAGTTTCCAAATTTTTACCATCATTTGTCCATATCATCTTTATAAAGCATTCACTGATTATACTACAATTGTGATTGTTTTAAATTATTTTGCTTCCAATGCTGAGATTGTTCTGAAAAATTCTTAACTAGTATTTTTTTTTTTTGAGGGCAGTGTCACTGGCCCTCATATGTGTGACCCGAACTGGAGCTGCTGGCTTCCCAAGCCAGGGCTTAACCACTGCGCCACTTGGCCAGCCCTTAATTAGTATTCTTTATTCCCATCTTGTATGCTTCCCCTTTGTTCCCATGTCTCCCTGCTTAAAGCTGGTCAATGGCTTCACATTACCTACATTTTAATTTCAGACTCCCCACTGAGCTCTGTATATATGACTCTGCATTACTTTACATAACCTTCACTCTCTGCACCATTCTTCCCATCACATCCTCCACTGTATCCATGTTGACTTTCTTGAGATTCTTTTGATATGCTGTATACTTTCACCTCACAAAGCCCGTCTTTTACACAGAAAGCTCTCTCTGCCACCAATGTTGTTAGGTCTGCATCACTTTTGACCTACAGTCCATGGTGTTGGGGTGACTCCCAGTCATTCTTCAGGGCTCAGCTCCAGAATCTCCATTTCTTCATCTCTTCCTTGTCACATCACAAGGCTACACTAGGGTTTTCTCCATATTCTCAGCTCTCACCCTACACAGGTGTCTAACATGGCATTCAGTTCACGTTTCTAGCCCATCCCACTAGCTGTATGACTATAAATATAAAAATATAATTAAAGAAGATTCTAAAATGATAATGCTGGGTATAAATTAATGATGTATGCATATCTCCAGGGCTTGTCACAGAGCTGGCATATAATAAGTGGGCAGTAAATATTTTGTGGCATATATGAAAGAGTAAAAGAGTACAGTAATCTTTCCAGCTATAATGAGTAGCAAGGAAATAGGAGCATCATTACTCCCTCTTATTTTTTTTTTCCAGGAATTACAACTGTCCTTACCATGACCACCATCAACACCCACCTCCGGGAGACTCTCCCTAAAATCCCCTATGTGAAGGCCATTGACATGTACCTGATGGGGTGCTTTGTCTTTGTGTTCATGGCCCTTCTGGAGTATGCGCTGGTCAACTACATCTTCTTTGGGAGGGGACCCCAACGCCAAAAGAAAGCAGCTGAAAAGGCTGCCAGTGCCAACAGTGAGAAGATGCGCCTGGATGTCAACAAGGTAAATTTAGAGGGCCAGCCCTCCTTGCTTTTTAAACGCATAGAAGAATGCCAGCAATAGAGGTTAAAGGCCTTGTTTAACAAATGAGGAAACCAAGAGAAGGGTGATTTCCCCCAAACCACCAAGCTAATTAGTGACAGAGGCACAATTACAACCCAAATCTACTCAGATGCCCTTTACCTTATCATTAGGGTCGCCCCAACCATAGCCATCGGAGAACTGCCTTTGGGACTTTGTCAGTAAATGAGTTGAATGTGTACACTTACTTACTTTAGATTTATTTAAATTTGCTCACTTTATTTAAATGTGTTTAAAAATGAAATTTCATATCACATAAACTGCTATCACTTGCTAAAAGATCATCTTAAGTATAAATAAATAAAATGAAAATATGCTATTAAATTCTAGATTATACCAGATGAAGCCTCTGGGCCTAAGCTCTAAATTCTCTTTGATTTAAAAGGAAGATAATGAAGTACAGTGATGTATTAAAGACCCACCAGCAGCAAACTGAGACTTTCTCCTTGAAGTCATCAGAAGGCTAGAAAGAGAAGTACAGGAGGAGAAAAGACTAATTTTCTCCTCAAGTGATGGATAATTACTTAATGCCTTGCACACGTACCACTGAAAATCATGGAAGCATTTGGCTACAGATAGCCATGTGCTTGCAGGTCAGACATACTCAAGGAACCATTCTCACGCCGTTGTAAATCTGGTTCATTCTGTAAAGATGTGGTCCTCAACTTTGAGCACCCAGATGAATGGCGGGGAGAGCTTGGAAGATGCTGAAGCCTGGGCTTCTACCCAAAAAAAATTCTGATTAGATTGTTCTGGGCTATGCCTGGGCCTCAGACTTCATAGCGATGGAGCTAGTTTTAAACTTTTAAACTATCTGGAAATATTAACCATACCAATAATTATTCAATTGACAGTTTAATACTTCTAACAACCATTTAATCCCCAGGATAGCACACCATACATAAAGTCTACCACTGAGTTTTATTTGGATTAAATCCAGGGAAAGCTCCTGACTCACTCATGTGTTTCCACATATCCATAGGTCTGATATCTGGTTTTGAACTGTTCGGTAATCAAAGGCACTCCTTTCCTGGGAGATGTTATTTGTAATGATGCGAATTTTAAGAACGGCCCTTGAAACCCAGTGAACCACAGGACTGGTAAATTGTCAATTTCTTTGCAGCGCCTGAGGTTTCACTTATTGAAAACTGTCAGTAGATTCCACCCAAGCATTGCGGCTCTCTCAGGCTGTCAAATGAAAGAGTGCTATTTAAACCCATATTATGACTGTCCTGACATAGTAGCCTTAGTAGAGAAAAGAAAATGAATAAATAAATAAAACTATCTCAGAAGACCGCAGTTTGAAATGAGTCTAAATCAGTTGCCTAATGCAAAGCTGACTTAATAACATCTGATCTTTTTTCACTTTATCTACTCTATTTTTTTCATACCAATTTGCATTTAAATGATAAATTAAAGACCCAGAGCATGGCTGTTTTATAGCAAACTGAACTGGAGAGCTTCAGATAGCTTAAATTCAGTGTACTGAGACGGAGGTACTGGGCGGGTGCCTCATAGTGATGAAACGGCTCATCCTTTTGGCTGAAGTTGGACCCACATTTCCAAGCATAGAATACGAGCGAACAAAAGGTGCCTGGCTGTCTTCCAGGACAGCAGTCCTCAAAACACAGGCATGTTTGCCCTTAGAGGATCTTTAGCAATGTCTAGATATTTGTGGTTGCTAAAACTGGGGGCAGAGGACTGCCACCAGCATCCGGTGGGTAGAGGCCGGAGGGGGAGAGGGAGGCTGCTGAACACCCCTTGAGGCACAGGGCCGCCCCCCACAGCAAGGAACGACCCGTCCAACATGTCCACATCACTGAGCTAAAAGCCCCACTCGAGCGTGCTTCCCTGCTTTTAACCATGAGACACTGAGGCCCAGAAACAATAAGATGTTTTCCCAGTTTGTAAAACTCTTCTTAAGACAAGTGGCATTCTCCACCCACTTTCTTTGATAAGCAAGAAGAACACGTAGACATGAGGAGTTATGCTTTTAGCACAGTGTTACTGAAGAAATATTTTGGAGTCATTTCAAGATTTACCCTCTATTTAATAGCTGTCTGATGATAGGCAAAACAAAAACAACACCAACAAAAAACACTCAGCCTTGCTGACCTTCAGTTTCCTCATCTGTGAAATTGGGTTAATTCCTTTCTCATAGGTTTTTGTGAAGATTATTTGTGATAAGAGAGGGTAACATAGTCCTCAGTACATAAGAAGCACTCAGTAAGTGGTAAATATTAATAATGTGTTAAAGTATTATAAACAGTAGACATTATTACTATTTAAAATAAAATTGACAGCCTCCAGACCTACTGGTGATGCTTGCGTGGTTTATGTCTATAGCGTGTAGGATGCAACCCCATTCCTGAGAGACGGAATTATCTATTGAGGAAAGTTTCAGGTCAGAAGTTTTAAAGTCAAAGCAGGAAAACCATTTATCAATAGGCGTTAGCTGTAAACTCTACAGCAAATGGACTGCTTCATACTTCATCAATTATTCCTTAGGCCAGAATACTTACAGCTATGTATTTGATTAAATTAAAATAAAAAGCTGACCCTCTAAAATTCCAGACTCCCCGGGTTTCTTTTTTAACCCAACAGGAAAGGTGAGGGGAGATGCATGCTGGGCCCTGATTGCACAGTGCTTCCCCTTGTGTCAGCATCATGAATAATGCCACTCTCTTTTTTATCAGGAAGGTCCCTTCTTTTCAACTGTAATTGTAAAGTCCCCTCTCCCCCAAAGACAGGGCACATATAATCAATGAAGTATTGTTGGCTGCTCTGGAAAAATCAGTCCGGAGAGAAGGGACTGACTTTTTTATCTTCCTTTTGATGGTTTCCTAGAGATGGAAGCAACAAGTCATGTCATCTAAAGTGATTTTTATACAGTGCTCTGCCGTGAGGTCAAGGAGAGATGGAAACGGAAGGCGGGCTTGGCAGGAGCCCAGGTTACTTCCATGGCAAGCAGGCCTCACATTTTTCTCATCTCTTCTCTGTATTAGTTTCCCGTACGTTTTTATTTTAACAAGAGTATCTGCCACTCTTAATTTGTATCCTGTCATTTAACTGATGCAGAAACTAAGACCCTTAAAGAAAGTGAAATATCCAAGGTTGCATAGCAAAGTTCACAAAATTTCTGAGACTTTAGCTGAATTTTCCAGTCCTTATCCAGGGTTCTAGCAAGTGAAAACAATAATATGAAATAAAAAGCTGATTCCCATTAGTTTATATGTTCATTTCACCTGAAAAACCCGCCTGTCTACACATGAGAGTCCATGGCTGACAAACACTGTCAATTTAACAGTTGTTTTCATATGACAAATTAAGTTGTAAAATACTAAGTTTTAAAAAAAAAACCTCAAACCAACAAGAGGTCTGCTGAATTTTTTTTTTTTTTCCCCAAGTTTCTTCTGGAGTAATTCAAGAAAATATAATCTGTATCCTAGTGTTAGGGGGATCCTTCTGATTATCCCTTGCATTCTTCTATTTGTGTGTGTGTGTGTGTGTGTGTGTGTGTGTTTATAGAATTTGCTTTCAATTAATTTCACCCACTTTTCTTGCTCATGTCTCCAAGTTTTCAGCTCTCCTTTTTTTTCATTTAAGCTTTATGTTGTTTCCTTGTTTATTTTTCTGCCAGTAGCTCAATATATATGTATTTGAGAATTTAGTTACTTCTGCCTTTCCACCCCGTTGATTCTTCCATATCTGAAATGACTCTAACATTTTTATAATTGAGAGACCTACAACCACCAGATTTCCAAATAAAGCTGTACCAAAAAGATCTCCATTTGGGGGGCATTCTTCATTCTACATTTATGAGTGCTGTGTCTCTGTATGTACCCACTGTGCCTAATCTTTTGTTATGCAAAGCACTAAGATCTTTTAAGTCTATTTATTTCTAGTACTTGGATTAATTTTTTAAAGTAATACATTTAAAAGATGATTAATCAGAAGTTCTATTCTCTGTGATCATCGGTCTTTCTAAAGACCAGTAGCATTTATCTATGTCCAGTTTATTTGAACCACCAATCCTGATCTAGTGGCATCAGTCGACTTAATTAGCACGTTCTCTACTTTGTCTTCCAGATTTTTTATAAAGATATTAAACAAAATGGGACCCTATATCGATCCTTGTGGGACCCAACTGGAAACTTCTCCCCAACTAGACGGACTACCAATTACGATTTCTCTCTGTATACGGTTAGATAGCCAGTTTTTAATCCATTTATTTGTATTTCTGCTCAAGCCAATTTGTTTAGCTGTTCCCTTTAAAATAATGTATGGGGTCTTTAGAGATAACCTGTGGACTCATATCCACAGACTTGGTATAAGTTAAATGTTTTGTGAGCCCCTAATGGGGTTTTCCCAGTGTTTTCTTGTTTTGTTTTGTTTTTTAAATTGAACCGTGATGAACCTAAGCTTTAGTGTTCCACTCAGTTATCATTGTTGTGCTAGAGAGAGAAACCAAGTGGGCCATGTCTTGAGATCCCTTTTCATTTGTGTTGAGAGGCCAGTGTCATTACATTCTCTGGCATTGCTTAGTTTTCTTGTTGTGTTTCTTTGGGTTAGCGGAATAGGTGGAGAATTGTACATTCCTTTTATTGGTTGACTCAGAATTCAGGGACCTGTTTTTTTTTGTCCTAGATTATTGTGTCTAGGAATGTTATGTTTGCATCAAGTCCTTGTTGCTTTGTTGTTATTTATTTTGCAAATAAGTATTACCTAGGCGGGCACAGCACTATTGATAGATAAGAGGCAATAATTGAGGGTGTTCCTGATCAAAACTCTTGACTTCAATGAACTTTTCCAAAGAAAGCCTGTTTTTTGCTAATACTTAGAATTTACTTTCTGAATCCTCAGGTTTGGCAAATTGTCATTCCTATAGCCCTTCATAGTGGGAGAGGAGTAGGGGGATGGCAATCATAACCATTCCACCTTATCATCCAATAGTTATCCATCTCCAGGGGTTTTGGTTTTGTTTTTGTTTTTGTTCTGGTTGTTATTTTTGAATTTCTATTTCTTGGTGATGCAGAGAATGATATTAAATTCTTGTGATCTTTCTTATGAGGACTTGATGCCAGATGAGCTGTCAATATTGTATCTTCTAAGTGTCATGTTCTTCCTTAATTTGATTGTCCTGACCCCAAAGTCCTTGATACCTCATTGTTATTGCCTGTGAGGTGAGGGGCAAGAATGGTGAACCTATCGAATTGCTACTTTGTTTTGGTATTTAAAGTGCTTTTTAACCATTGCTTGTTATGTAACATATAGTAACAGAGTCTGATAAATGATACTCAGTAGATTTTAGGAGAAGAGATGTTTGAGCTTTTGTTAATCACTATTTTAGTCCTAATCCCCTAAATACCTAGTCCCTACTATGTCTGGTCCCTCAGGAAACCTCATTTGTGTTGTTGCTGCTGTTTCTTATTTCTAATTCGAGCTACCCTTTTTGAAATTTAAGTAGACTGATTTGATTGGGCAGTTTTCTGGGTAGAATGCTAATCCTTTAGAAAAAAACAAAACATGTTTGATATTTGGAGTTTGGGTTTATAATGAAAACAGTTGAAGAATGTTGCAATTTTCAAAACCAAAATGAAAGTATGCTACATGATTGGTCTAATGATTGGGTAGAATTACATGAAAATTCAGGAAAATCTTCGGATCATGAGGTTATTTTAAAGAGAATTTGCCTCTTCGGTGCATTAAATTTTTCAGTTCATGGCTTGAAAGAGTTAATGATACTCTCTGATGCCACGTTCAAGAGACTGCTCAATGATTTCCAATGAAATATGAATCTTAATGTTTTCTGCTTTTATACTTTTCTTTGTTGGGTATGTCTTTATTCTATCCCTTGAGTTCTCTTTTAGGTTCATATTTAAAGTATGAAATAAGAATGGGTATTCAAAAGTGTGAATAACGAGCTGTTAAACCTGCAACGTATAAAAGCATCAAGGTGTATGTGACAATTCTCAGAGGCAGCAGGGTCTGCCAGGAAGATGGTGCCGTTTAGAATCAGGCTGAACTTGGCTCACATTCAGACATGATCTCTTACGAGCTGTGTGACATTAGACATGTTTAACCTTTCCATCCTTCAAATTCCTCAACTGAAAAGCAACACACTAATTTCTGCCTCATGGAACTACTGAGAGGATTAAATGAGATAACTGTTCAGGGCCTTTCGCAGTGTCAGACAAAGAGCACTCAATAAATAGTTGCTATTATTCTGGAGGTGCTCGTGGGCAGTGTGTATCTTTCTCAGTTTTTCCTTTTTCAGCTCCATTACTATTTTTCTAATTATAGAACTAATTCATGATCACTTTTAAAACTGTACAAAAGGCACTGAAAACCACCCAAACCCCTACACCCAGATATAATTATTGTTGACACTGGCTTTTATTCACAACTACTGACATACTTTTGCATAAATAAGTATGGTTTGCTAATGTGAATACTGCTATTTTCCACTTATTTTGTATCGTTAAGTATAAGTATACATCATTCCTAATAGTTACTGGACATTTCGTTGACTTGTTGTACCATCATTTATATAAGGAGCACCTGTTGTAATTGTTTCTAAGTGGTTTGCCATTATAAACATCTCTAAAATAAGCATCCCATTGCTGACATATTTGCACACCGTTGACTCAATCTATTTCTTAAAATGGAATTTCTGGGTCTAAAAATATGTGCCTTTAAAATGGTGATTCATATTACTGATTTGTTTCCTAGAAAAGTTCTGTAGTTTACATACCTACTTGCACCATGAGAACAACATGGCAGTACACACACACACACACACACACACACACACGCACGCACGCAAGCACGCAAGCACGCACATGCACATGCCCATACCACCTAGCCCTTAAAATGACAAAGAAACAGAAAACTGATGTTTAACTGTGTTCAGTTATGGAAGTGTTAGAGTAGTGGAGATAGAAATATTCAAAATCCCATGTGCAATTTTTCTCCTCTCTGTCCAAAAGGCATAGACAATGAGACAGTAATAGAAGAACAAAACAAAAACAAACAACACCCAACTCAAACTGAGGCTATGCAGAGAGGCAGAGATACAAAAGTGGGGCCAGCATTGGTACAAGCAGAATCCAGAGAAATTTACCCAGGTTCTATTTGAGCAAATGGGAAAACCCTATGAAAAGGTCCATATCAAAATGAAACGTCTAGGGCCGGCCGAGTGGCGCGGTGCTTGAGCGCTGGCTTGGGAAGACAGCGGCCCCGGTTCGGGTCCCACATATGAGGGCCAGTGACACTGCCCTCAAAAAAAAAAAAAAAAAATCAAACGTCTAAACAAAGAAACAGCATGGCAGCTGTGCAGGAAAACTACCAACCAGTATCAGTCTCAGTGTCTCTCTCTCTCTCTCTCTCTCTCTCTCTCTCTCTCTCTCTCGCATGTAAAAGACAAATAATGACTCTTTTATTGGAATAAAAAGGTATTTCAGGATAAACTAAAATTTTTTATAACAAAAGCTTTTTTTTTTTCTTACCAAAAATTGAAAGAGAATATGAAACAAAAGGCCTAGAATGAGATGATAAAACAAGAGGTGATTAAAAAGGCAAAAATGTAGGCAAAACAATCTTTATAGAAGCTAATAACTACATCTGAAATAGTGAGAAAGAGAAAAATCAGTATGGCAAAATATCAGGGCAGTGACACAAAGTTCAGTCTGTAGAAAAACATGCCCAATGCAGATGAAAAGAGATGTAAAGATAAAAACCATTTAGAGAAAATATAAATGTAAAGGACAAGTACCATGGATTAAGCATGAAAAACCATGATGTTAGTGAGGTACAGAGGAATAGAAAAAAATTATATATACAGCCATGTATCACTCAACAATCGGAGGGGGGATACATTCTGAGAAATGCACCTTTAGGCGATTTTGTCACTGTGCGAAAAACATAGACTATACTTACACAAACCTAGCCTGTACCATCTGCACAGCTAGGCTATATGGTACAGTCTATCACTCCTTGGCTACAAGCCTATACTGTACAAAAAACTACATAAGATTAAATCAAGCACAAGAGAAAAATGATGCAATCAAGAGATGCAGTAAACAGGAGATTTATGAGGCTGTTGCCGGCATAACATGGCACCTCTTTTTCAGCAGACTATTTTTTACTAAGTAGAAAGAATACACTTTAAAATAATGGTAAAAAGTATAGTATGGTAAATACATAAACCAGTGACATAGTTGCTTATCATTGTCAAGTATTATGTACTATACATAATTGTACATACTATACTTTTATACAACTGGCAGTACGGTCCGTTTGTTCACACCAGTATCACCACAAACACATGAGTCATGTATTACATTAAGACGTTAGAATGACTATATCAGTAGGCAATAGGAATTTTTCAGCTCTATTATAATCTCTATTATAATTCTTATATGCTGTCCATTGTTGACTGAAAAATCATTATGTGACACATGATTGTATTTAAATTTGACATTAACTAATTATAACATGAAACTAATACATACCTCTTGAATACCTTCTATGTGCTTAGACACTGCATATATTGTGTCATAACATAAGTCCCTATTATTACCCTATAGTGTTATAAATTTACAAATGATTAACTCTGACCCAGAGACTGTAATTAACTTAGGGTTAGACAGCTAACAAATGGGTGAACAGAAAATATGACTAGAGGCTAAACTCTTAACTATTATGGTATATATTTTATATGTATACATATCTATAATGAAATTTATCAGTAGACCAAAAGGATATACTAGGTTCCAAGATAAAAATTATAGAATCTCAATACCAACTTATATCCATTTGCAAATTCTAAACTTCCAGTCAGAAAATATGAATGACCTACAAAGAAGATAAAATAATATAGGTTTCAAACTATCTTTTTTAGCAATATTAAATTTTATAAGACAATGGAAAAATATGACAGGGTTTTAGGGGGGGAGAAAATATAGCCTAAGAATGTTATTATTGATATATAAAGGCAGAAGAAAGACACTGTATCCTCAATATGCAAGATCTCAGGGAACATGGAATCAGTGAGCCCTATTTATTAAAAAAATAAAATAGTAGCTTAATAAAAAAAGTCTAACTTCTTAAAATAGGTAAATAAGAAACATTAGAATAGGAAAAGCTAGCTAGGATGCCATCATTTAGAACTAAAGATAGCAGGTAGAACTAAAGCTATACAACTTCAAAAATTAAAGTTACAGAATAAAAGATAATAAAAATATTTTTTAACTAATACTGAAGATATGTACAAAGATTAGGACAGATGTTGTTGAGGAGGGAAATAGTGTTTGTTTTCTAATTCATAACAAGGACTTAATATTTACCCTTATTTTTAAAGTTGATGAATGGAGAAGTTAAAGATGAGGGAGATTTTTAAAATCAACCTGACTACTAAGCCATTGTTTTTCAAAGGGTCTACCATAGGCAGCCTACATCAGGGTTACTTTGGAACCTTAAACAGTCAGTTCCACTGGAGACATTTCAATCAAAATATTTAATAGGAAAGCTGAGGGATCTACATTTTTAGCCCTCAGATCTTGGTGATATACGCGGAAGCATGGATGTCTGATGACTAGTATGGTAGAAGAATCAAAAACTTAGAATTCATGTTATAAAAACCTTAGGTAATAAGAAAGGGCACCCAGCCTACGAGATTTCATCAATAAATCAAGGCAAACATTATTAGAAAGCAGATACCTCCAGTAGTATTTAAATTCTTGCAGATCATAGCAGAAAGCAGAAAAATCTTCCAAATGATTTAGAAAGTAGCATAACATAAATAAAGTGCAAAACATGTCTAAAAAAACATAAGTTATGTGGAGGAAACTGGATCCACTTCACTAACGAATGTCTCTAGGAGAAGAAAATCCTTAGGTAAACTTACCAAGTTGAATCAAGAGAATACTAAAAACAAACTTCAATGTAACAGAGCTATTGACCATTTATTAGTATGTGCATTGCAGATACTTTTCTAAGCAACCATTCATGTCATACCAAGTTTTTCATTTTCATATTGTCTAATTATTGGTACTTTTATAATTTCTGTGCTTTCTGGAATGGATAAAAATTCCTCTTGAAACTCTAAGTTAAGCATATAGTTTTCTGAACTTTTCTTTTTTCTACTTAATTTCATGTTTCATGTTTTACATTTAAACCATCTTGAAAAGCCATCTTGTTGGTGCAAAAAATGGTAAACTTTATATTTTTCTAGGGGTAAAACCAAAAACACAAGTGTTATTGCATTATTTTTTTAAACCCGTTTTCCCAGTGGTTTTATTTGGAGAAATGGATGGGATGGTAGGGACCCTTCTATTTTTTACTTGATATAACTTTCTGTAGCGTTTGAACTGTTACAATGAGTATATTTAAGATATAAGAAAGTAAGTGTATGTATGCATACATATCCTCACCTGATTTTCCAATGTTGTTCTCTCTCTCTCTCTCTCTCTCTCTCTCTCTCTCTCTCTCTCTCTCTCTCTCATATCATACTCTGGTTAAAAATAATTCTTTAACAAGTTTTACTTTAGAAAAATGTGGAAAAAAAAGTCCATAGAGACAAATATAATTTCCTGTGTCAGGAGCAACCACAAGTGTTTTGGACCCAATTCCTACTCTAAAAATGACACTTCTAAAAAGATACACTTCTTACATTGGATAAAAATTGAAGAGAATGAACTAGTAAACTGTAAAATAAGTGGTAAATAACCAAGCAGGCAAGCCCATTACATTTAATGTTGTTGTGCCCCCGGGCAGTACTTACAGTGTTTCCTTGCGCTCCCCGCAATACCACATTTAATTATCTGAGAAATCACCACATACAGGAGGGAGCGCTGGGGATGAGGCGGATTCCTTCTGCTTGCCTTCCTTTAAGTTCCTCTTGCTGGGCTAGTGAAATCTGCATAAGAATAGATTACACGGAGGAAAAAACAATTTAATACTTGCACATGGGACCATCACAGTAGGGTGATTCTCAGCTCATAAAATGAAATTCAGAGAAATGATTGAACCAGGCACCTTTTTATACTTTTTAGACAAAGTAACAATGCATTGCTGAAGAAATTGACACAAGGCAGAGACAGTTGGTGCTCTTTAGAAAGAAATCTAAGAGAGGTGTGTGAGGAATCTAAACAGGGTTAGGGTTTGGATAGTAAATTAGTAAAGGTGGTACAAGGCTTGCTCATACAGACTTTTCTCATCTGGATTCTTTTAACTCTTGTAATAATAGATCTCAGAAGCAGGGAGAACATCTATCACATGGGAGATTTATCCCCCCCTGCTTTTAGAGAGGTCAGGATTGTCTTCGTTCATGGGAGCATTCTTAAGTCATTTTAATTCAAAATAATCAACATCCCATTATAGGATATGGAGCAGCTTGCCTGGGGGCCCAAAAGTAGATGTAACCCCCATTGTGTAGGTGAGAAAATGGAGCAGACACCCAGAAAGTCAGCAGTGAAACATTCTCAGGACAAAGCCCTTGAATCTGCCTGCCGTGTTCTTTTCCACTGCATGGTCAGTTTCTCTCTGAGTCGCTTCTGATTCAGTGAACCTGTCCATCTCCTGCCCAGCAAGGAGGCAAAAATGTACTGACTCATTTTCCTGGAATGAGAATCACAGCCAAGGTGTTAAAATTTGAAAATATGTTTATTCTGTCAGAATACCCAGGTCACCACTAAACAAAACCACATAAAAAATGTATGTCACACTCTTGGGTTTTCAAAGTGCACAATAATACTTTGTCTCTTTGGGTGCTCAGTTCCATTCTAGCATTTGAACTACAACACCACCAGCATATGCCAGCATGCTGGAACCTCAGCCTGGAAGCCAGACCCACTTTGTAGTGGGTTACTATTAATAGCTTAGTCTTTCAGGAGAAATGTGTACTGGTTTTCAATTTTGAGACACAGATTTGCCTTTAAGTTTTAAAGTTAATATAATACTTACATATGCTATAAATATTTAATGTATTTCCTTTTCTCCTTTATAAATACCTGTCAATAAATTCATGGCGTATTTTGCAGTTGATAACATCTCAGATTCTAGGAAATGTAGTAACAGCCCTAGTATCATGACTACAGTATTTACTGAGAAAACTGTGGAAAGATTCTGAACTGTTGAAAAATATAAAGAAAGAAAGAAAAATGTGTTCCATGGGCAGCTGTGGGAATCAAGGACTGGCATTAAATTTTTACTAACCATCCTTCTATTAATATTAAATTATTTTGTAAAACAAGTACGGCACCACCAGCCACCTCGTCTTCCTAAAGAAATTAGGAATGTTTTAAAGTCTCTGCTGGGGAGAGGTTTGCAGGGTTGCCTGATGCTTGTTTCATTTTGGCAAAGACACCTAGGGAGATGGAACCAACATGGACCGTGACGTAATTTTGAAATCTCCTTCAGCAATAAACAGGCTGCCTCTTTGCCTCTCAACATTTTCTAGCTTCTGGTACAGAAAAATTTCTGGAAGTCGCACAGGCGGCAAGGACACCATCACGGGCCTCCTCCATTGAGGACACCTGCAGTGACTCCCCACGGGGGAGCAAGCTTCTCTGAGTCAGTCATGAAGGGCAAGCCTGCCAACCCCAGGTGCCTTCCTGAGAGTGCCTTGCAGCAGGAGCCCTCAGCAGTGAATACCAATTTCTGGAGCATGGCAAATCCTCAGCCCCGGAGCGATTCAGATCAACTGGGGTGTTTAGTTCAGCAGCTGAGAATGTTGGCCCCTGAAGCCACAGACACAGGCTCCATTCCTGTGAGAGTCTTTCCACTGCACGCTTTTCTCTCCTCGCAGCCACTGCGGGATAACATTAGGCTTTCCTGACACAGGGCACACATTTACAAGGAACACCACCAATGTGTTGAGCATTGAGCAAGTGTGTATCAAGTTGCAGCTCCGGGAGCATAAATAGCACAGAGGTTAAAGAGCACAGGCAGACCCAGCATAATCAGCCCTGCCTGACTGCGGCTTGGAGACAACCCTGAGTTCAAGCTCCAGGACTCTCACTTTTATCTAAGTGAACATGAGAAGAGCTCTCCGAGCCTCAGTTTCCTCATTTGTGAAATGGGGCTTGCAGTTCCACCCTCAACATATGGCTTTACCGATTGTGGGAGGCAGTCCATGGAAAGTCCTTGTCAGGTAGTAAGCGTTAGATGAACGGTAACCATCTAAAATGGCTGATGGCCACCATGAAAGAGATGACAAGGGCAGACCTCTGACTTTTCCTATTAAGGTTATTTCTAAATTCAGATAGTGTCTGTCGCAGTCTGATGGAATAGTTCGCTGTCCCTGGAATATTCTTTAAATAGTATGAAATCATCAGAATGAATCGTGTATGGTACAGCTGATAAATGCTACTGAGTTTCAGGGGAGGGAGATGCTTCCTTCAAATGCATGTTTAGAAAAAGCTTTCATCTCAGAGAAGGGAGCAAGGAGCATTTCTGTCCAGCCAGGCTGTACATGGCGAAGATAGTACAACAGCATTTTAACACTTCAACAAGCATGTAAGGATCCTCTCATTTTATAAATGAAGAAACTAAAACCCAGAGAGGGGGAGTGACTAGTCCAAGGACACACAGCCATTAAATAACAAAGGCTCCAGTTTGGGGGCACAACCTGTTCATCGCGCACCATTATATTTCATCCCTCAACTTGGCAGTGCATAAGAATTTGACCTGCACCCTTCCTCAGCCCCTTGCATTGCTCCAGCAAAGCACTCTGAGAAATGTGAGTAAACAGGAAGCCACTCTGGAACAGTGGAAAATGTCCCATCCCTGCCCCTATCCTCCTGTGTGGCAGCGAGCAAGCCACTCTCCCGCCCCCCTCTGTCTGAACCACTAATATCTTTCAAAAGCTAACATTGACCCAGAATTTACAAATGCTCTAGTTGAATTATCTCTTACCACCCACTGCCCCACAGCAGCTATCTATAGGAGCTCACCTTCAGACCACAACATCGGAATCACCCATTCTCAGAAAAATGCTGATCCCCAGGCCCCCCTCCGGATTGATTGTATCATAATTTGTGATGACCTAAGAATTTAAATTTTAGCAAACCCCCCAAATGACTCTGATAGTTATAAAGCTTGCTAATGTATTAGTCTTATAATTCTCTAAGGTTTTACTGATGACAAAAGCTGAGGGCCAGAGACAAGTAACATATTCAGTCATACAGCTAATAAGCGGCAAACCTGGGATTTGAATCCAGGTATTTTGTTTGTTTGCTTTTGAGAGTTTTCACTATTTGTTACAGAGCCTTAGCGTCAGACTGGCAGTTGGGTTAGATGTTCATTCCTATCTTCCTAAATTCGCCATTTTCTTCTTTACCTAACTCAACCTGCAGCCTATGTTTTATAAAATGTAGTCACTTTTATTACGTGCCATCATCGGCAGATCTCAGGGCTGAAGGTCATTTGGTGGTAAAATGGAATGGACAGATGTTTGACAAGGCTGTGTCAGATTAACAGCAGTGCTCCTAATGAGAGTCGGGCTGTGAGTGTGGATGGTGCATTTGGCATATCCTTACTTGGGTAATTCACCGTGTAATTGGCTAAATGCACAGAAGCTATCAGACCGCAGCTGCACAAGGGATCTTTGGCTGAGGTGGATTTGATCGTTCCCTTTCCAGCTCAGTCTCCCCAAGGGCTTAGTTAGTACCTTGGTTGTGATTAACTCAGCATTCCACGGGGAAGCACAAAAAACATCACCAATTAGCTCCTCTACCTTTTACTATAGGAAGGATGAAGCGTTTGTTTAGTACTCTTGGGGAGCTACCCCATGGTCTTACAAAATTCCATTTAAAAAAAAGGAAATTCTAGTCACTGACTTTTAGAACTTTAAGAGATCATTTAAACCAGTGCTTCTCAATCTTCAATGTGCAGAAAAGCTGCCCACGTGTCTTGATAATGTGCGGATCCTTATCGAATGGCTCTAGGGTAAGGCTCAAGAGTCAGCATTTCTAACCAAGTTCCTGGCGATGCCAAAGATGCTGACCTGCGGGCCACATTGAACAGCAAGGACCTCACCCAGGAAACACGAATGAGTTGTGCCTTAAGTACTAATCCTGAGTGACTAGTGCTGGCTCCTTAAGGCTCTACGAAGGATTCTGTAGTTGACAGACTAGCTGCCCAATTCGCAGCACACATCACAAGCTTAAGAACAGGAAACCTCACCTCAAAATTCTCTCTCTCTCTCTCTCTCTCTCTCTCTCTCTCTCTCTCTCTCTCTCTCAATTAACACTTCTTATTTATAGTTGCATTTTTACAACATTTTTAGTTCCTTAGTTTTATTTTTCTTTGAGGTAACAGTATCTTAGTTTAAGATATACAGTGTAATAATGTTTTGATGTTAATATATATCACAAAATGATCACCACTCTAAGTCCCATTAACATCCATCACCATACATAATTACAATTTATTTTTCATGTGATGTCTCATTTGTACATGCAGAAACTGAAACCCAGAAATGTCAGCAGTCTGTTTGCTCAGGGTTTTATAAGCTATTTTATTTAGTGATAGAGCTGGGACTAACTAAAGCTGCAATGTAAACCTAGATTTCTCTCTCTGACTTGCACATTTTAATCACAGGTTGCATGTGAAACTTTTAAAATGTCTTTCTTGAGTTCTGTAAATTGGCAGAACTGGCCCCAGATTCCAATTTAGATTCAGAAGCCAGGACACTCAGCCTAGGTCAGCCTCTGAAAAGTCCTGCATCTCTGGGAAAATAATTTCTCTGGGCCTAAGTTTTGTTATCCAGGAGATGAGGAAGTCTACACCAGGTCTTTCAAATTCCTTCTGATGTTTTAGATAAAGATATGAAAGCCCTTTCACAAAACATAAGTGACCTAAATAAATGGAAGGCATTTTTAATTAAAATTGCTGCAGGATAATATTCAGCTTTTCTCACAAGACTACTGATTTTGAAAAGAAAAAAAACTATTTTATAATTATAAATTATACGTGACCTACCACTGCCTTAGGCTGACTTTCATCTGAATCGATTGACTATTACTGTTTTGAATTGTATTCACGAGGTCCTTCTGATTATCCACCCACCTTTAATGCATGTGCCCTGTGCAAAGCATGCATCGAGGGATGGGGGTGGAGGGAGCAAGCCAGCCAAAACCTTGTCAATGACTGACAAGAATCTTGTCCTGAAATGAGATGGCTGCCGGTAGCAACCAGGCTCCATGGTTCCTTGTTCGTACCCAGAAGGAGAGATGGGGTTTTTGTTTGTTTGTTTTTATTTTGTTTTGTTTTTATCCAAAGGCTTCCAGCAAACCTCTCCTTTCTTTTCATTGGCTCAGCTGACTTAGGCTTCCTATCCCTGAACCAATCCGTAGCAAGGGGAGGAGAAACACCAACATCGAGACCAGCTGAAAGAAGTCAATTCCCCACTTGCAGCAGGAGTCAGTCTCTGTGCTATTACAATGGGTGGGATGCATTCACCTACAACATCCATTGCAAGGGGCTAACTGGACAATAGAAAGAATTAGCCTGCCTGCCTATATAAATGAGTGCCTATCACAGCAAGGGTTACCTTTCGATACATACATCATGCCAGACATGGTGGTAGGATCCTAAAATGACACTGCAATCTTAAAACAAGCCTTCATATAATGTAGCTTCCTTTAGAAGATGAGGAAACTGAGACTCAGCTAAGCAATGGAACTTGCCCAAGGTCACACAGCTAATCAGTAAAGAAGCTAAAATTCAAAGCTGATTCCAAAACTCGTGTTGTCAAGATCTAACTATATAGATGTTCTTATCTTCACTGAAATTTAAAATGCTGCTCTTCAAAGATGATCTACAAAATGTTCTGACCCAGAACTGAGGCAATGCATGGTTCCCGATGTGCAAACCCATCCTCATTAGTTTATGGGACAAAATTGGGGTCAGTTTCAAAACCCAGGACCAAGAGGAAACCATGAGCCTCCCAACAACCTGGGATGATTAGGATCACAGCCTTTAAGTCAATCAGGTCTTGAAATCTGACCTGATGCAGCGTATTTATTATTCATTATCCTGGGCTTTGGAAGATTATGGAGAGGTGTGTGGAGGGAAAAGCCACCCCTTTCCTGCCCTCTTACTGACTACTGGCATCACCTGCTAAACCAGCAGCTACTTCTTGAGTCCCTATCAAACTTGCTCCTTGCCCTCACAGAGACCACATCCCAAAGGGAAGATACACCTTAAATAAATACCTGTAGAAATCACATATAATTATAAATGCAAAGGGCAGTGAGGAAAGTGTTTGGGTCACTGTGAGAGCACATCAGCCACCTGATGTTGTGGAGTAGAATCACGGACACTCACCGGTGGCAGGAGCTTTTGAACTGAAGTCTGAAAGATGCGAGATGTAGAAGCGTGAGGAGGGATGAGTGGGGCAGGTCTTCCCACTTCCAATTATCTGATGCAATAAATGTTACAAATTTCTTGGTCCTTTTTTAACAGGGACAGATTGTTCAGTATCAATAATGTTCTATTAAGAAACTTCCTTGGGTTTGTAAATTCTTTTGTTGGAATTAGTTATTTGCCATTTATATTTGTCATAATCACTGCCCGGAGCAGCAAGTCATTTTGTCTTTGTTGTACACAGTGGGCACGTGCTTACAAACCAGTCGTCTCTGGGTATCTGACGGGAACTGGTTCGAGGAGCCCCTCCCTCAGGACACCAACATTTGCTGATGCTCAAGTCCCTTACATAAAATGGCATAGTATTTGTAGATAATCTGTGCACATCCTCTCTTGTACTTTATATCATGTCTAGATTACTTATAATACCTAATATCAATGCTACTTTAGCAGTTGTTATACCATATTGTTTAGGGAATAATCACAAGAAAAAAAGTCTGTGCATGTTCTGTACAGATACACTAGTGCAGGTCAGCAACAACATATGGTTTGGTTTGGTTTGGTTTTCCCCAAATATTTTCAATCTGTGGTTGGTTGAATCCATGGATGTGTAACCCAGGGATATGGAGGCTGACTCTATACACTTTGGGGTTTTGACTATATCATTGTTTATAATTACAGCTAATTCAGTTTTCACCGGTGCATTTTTTTAAGCACAGCTGCTAGACTCAGTGCTAGTTAGTACTAAACATGCCTGAACTTCCACTTACGGATTCACTAACCTGTGCCATTCTGTGCACCCTTCCCATCCAGCCTACCTCTCTTCAAGAGACCCATCTGAGTACTATCTTCATGCCCCCATCACTCAAGAACCAATCTAAACTCTGAATCCGTAGAAACAAAGGTCACTGACTGTGTTCCCTGCATCTCTGTGGAGTTGAATGTGCCATTTCTTCCTATTACCCCTTTGTTCCATGTTCATGGGAGTCCTGCCCATGTGGCCTGCATTCTGTCAGCTTTCTGGCTTCTTAGTCAAATTAAATAAAAAGCAATAAGAGGCAGTGGGTGAGGTTCTGTGAAAGGAGTGCATCTCTAATGCCTGTGAGTGGATCTGATTATATTCTAGATGGGGGTTTTTGAAGTCAGTGGACCGAGAAATTCTCTTTCCAAGTCAGTATCCCCTAGACTTGTCAGATTTTAAGATGCTTGAAAATGTTAGCACCTTGCCTGAGGAGGACAGAAACCAAACCTTGGACTCTTGGCTTTTAGCTGAAAGCTAGAAGCAAGTTGTAATTTCCCTCTGACCCAGAACTGAGGCAATGCATGGTTCCCTATGTGCAAACCCATCCTCATTAGTTTATGAACAAAATTGGGGTCAGTTTCAAAACCCAGGACCAAGAGGAAACCATGAGCCTCCCAACAACCTGGGATGATTTGGATCGCAACCTTTAAGTCAATCAGGTCTTGAAATCTGACCTGATGCAGCATATTTATTATTCACTATCCTGGCCTTTGGAAGAGGAGAGGTGTGTGGAGGGAAAAGCCACCCCTTTCTTGCCCTCTTAGCAATGTGCACTGTCTTCACCTTTTTTTTTTAATTTTATTTTGTATTTATTTATTTAGTTTTGAGGGCAGTGTCACTGGCCCTCATATGTGGGACCCGAACCGGGGCCGCTGGCTTCCCAAGCCAGCGCTTCACCACCACGCCACTCAGCCGGCCTCCCTGTCTTCACCTTTGACAACATGTGTAAGCCCCAGGGGAAAACTGTATCTTGTCTTCTGCTAACAGTTACCTGTCCTTTCCCTCCCTCTACCCCTGCAGTTGGAAACACTTGACTGGAGTGTTTCCAGCCCTGGGGAAAGAAACCGAAACAAATGCCCTCTATGGTATTATTTAAAAATGAATTCAGGGCCGGCTGAGTGGCGCGGTGGTTAAGCACTGGCTTGGGAAGCCAGCGGCCCCAGTTCGGTCCCACATATGAGGGCCAGTGACACTGCCCTCAAAAAAAAAAAAAAAAAAAAGAATTCAGAAATTGCGAATTACTAATTAAATGATGTGATGTGCATAAAAACCTTTAGCAAGTCCTTGCCCATCATGCTTTGAGTTGCACGAACCAGCTAATGAAAAGATTAGATCAATCATATCTCTCCAGCCTGGGACTTGAGTCAATAATTCAGATCAAAATTGAACAAGAACAAACCTCATCTCTCAGGATTTAAGCCCGCAGGTGTTAAAAGTTCTTTGAGTTATCAGAATTGGGTAGGCAGATTCTCACATCTGCCTCTGAAATTTGTCAAAATAGAACTTTGGGCTTAGGAAAGCTCATTTTAAAACCCGGCTCTATTGCACACATCCTGAGGACCTGTATTAATTTAAAGTGAGCCCTCCCTTTGGATAAAAGAAATGTCCATAAAATTAATAGGTTGTAAATATAGTTTCCTTCACTTTTCCTCCTTCATGGGGATTTCAGTATGATTCCAATCTCTTAGTTTTTTTACCCATACATTAAAATGACTCCTGACTTTGAACTTTACCTGAAACTTCTAGCTTGTACCTTATTCAATTAAGAAGACAAAACCAGAAAGAATTCTACCAAACTTCCAAAAGACATCAGTCAATTTAGCATATATTTTATTAATTGTACTTTGTTAGCAGTCAGTGCAGAAATTTGAATGCACCCTCCTTTTCCCCAAATTTAACATTCATCTTTCTATCGCAATCCAAATATTTATTTAAAAACCAGTGATATGTAGTTATAGAGCATTCTTAATGAATTGACATAAATGAACACATTCATAGAAAGGAATTATTTTTGCAAGAGAAGTACATTTGATTCTGTGAGAGTAAAAAGAATGAAGAGATTAAGGCACAAAAAAAATTAGGCAGGCTACTTACAAAGATCAAGCACAGAGAGATACTGCAGAATTTGCTATCACAAGGTCCCACCCAGGTCAGCATCACAGTTTGCCAGGGAGCTCCAAGGCTGGAGGATTCTTCCCCAGGCGAATTTTCCTTACCCACTGTTCCTAGGCCCCCCATACATTTTTTTTTAAAGCAATTGGTAATTGTGCATTAAATGGAACTGAAAGGCAAACTTTTTTAAACTAAATCTAAAGAAATTCGATGCAGCAGACTTAGTGATTTTAAGCACTGTTAGTGATGTTTAAAAATTTGGATTTGTATGTCCTTCAGGCAGGCCTGTAGGTTTTTTAGTCTAGTTCATTATACGGCCAATGTTTTATTTTCCATGACATCTGTTTCACTGTTTTATGTGATCTCCATAGCCTGATTGGATCATGTGAACCTGTAACACTCTCAGTAATTCAAGTGAGCAAGTTTTCTTAAGACTTTTATTCAAATATATAGTTAGCACATAATACCATATTAGCTTCTAGTGTACACCATAGTTAGTCAACATTTATAGACCTAAAGAAGTTATCACCATGATAAGGCCAGCAGCCATCTGACACTGTACCATGCTGTCACAATGTTATTGACTCTATTCCCTGTGCTGTGCATGACATTTTTTATTTTGAATACTACCCCATACCAACTGTAGTGGTCAGCATTAGGGATACATAAGCAACAGGAGACAGATACTGTCCATGTGTTGCTGTCATGAGGGACGCAGGGTTCCCTGAGGTCAGAGCAAAAGGATTTAAAGCCGTGGAGGGAACTAGCAAAGACTTCCCTAAATCCACCTAGATTTTCTAGATGAGGAACACTGAGGCCTAGGGCACCCCAGAATTAGAACCAGTTCTCATCTCCAAAGTCATTGTGGGTATTGAAAAGGGTCAGTGACCCGTATGGGAGAAGGACCAAAAACTAGGAGCAGAGTTTCACTGGGCAGCTCACACTTGTTGAATGTCTTCTCACTGCTGATCCTACATTAATCATAACCTTAATAAAAGCCTTATCTTCTGGGGTCCTTTGGAGAGAAAAACCTTAAGAGGTCTACCTCTTACATCCTCCAAAACTTCACCATCATCCCAACAATAGCTGCAAACCTCACTAAGCTCATTTGACTCACCCACTTGGCCAGATGGATTGTTTTGTTCGTATGAAGCCGAATCTTTTTCACCTTGTAGTGACTATAAAGTAGGTCACACAGGTCACTGATTCATAGAATGAATTCATTCATTTGATTCCTTAACAGGAAACACTTTTACTAAGGAAACCTTGAGATATGTACCACCATGATCTACCCATGAGAATTAAAGAAAATTGAAAATCAAAACAACTTGTTTGTTCATATCTGAGAGCCACCGGTGTCCACTGTGTAGGTATTTCACCCCATAGTGAAAAGTGAAAACATTCAATAGAAAGAGTTGAAGGTTTGAAATCTGCAATCATAAATTTAAATATCGTTTTGCCACCTCATTAGCTTCCAGCTGCCCATGAACTGCTGGATTTTTTTTTTTTTTTGAGGGCAGTGTCACTGGCCCTCATACGTGGGACCTGAACCGGGGCCACTGGCTGCCCAAACCAGCACTCAACCACCACGCCACTTGGCCGGCCCTGAACTGCTGGATTTTGATGGGAAGGGCTGTTTACAAATACTAACCTTACCTTACTAGCTCCATCCTCATAATATGGTTGTGACATTTCAAGCGCTTTGTATTAGCACAGTAGAAGCAAAAAAGACAGCAAACATAACCTCACCTGTCCCCCACCCTTTTTTTCCTACTTTTATTAACAATGACCACCCTCCTGCAACTACCTGGGGGTGTCAGCAGTAGCCTCCTATGCGTACAGCCCGCGTCTAAACGCTGTACTGGGTGAGGGTTTCTCCATATGCTTTGATAGGGACATTCGACAAGTCAGTGCTGGCCTTCCCTTGCTCTCCTAGAATCTCCCTTTGATGTTCCAGTTGGGTGAGCTTTCTCGTACCTTCTAGCACACTGAGTGCATGCTAGGCAGGTTCAGAGTGTTTTTCCTTGGGAAAGGGTACTTTGGGTGCTCGCAGGCAGTTTACAGTTCATAGTCTTAGCATTTCAATTTACTCAGGTCACAATGTCATTTCATGGAAGATAAAGCAAGATTTCCTACCCACGCACTAGTTGCAGTAATTGGAAATTGTCGAGTTAGGGTTTTGTGGATTTTTGCAATTTCTCTTCTCTTGGTGATATGAGTGGTGAACGGGAATTTAATATAGCCCCGTTCTCCCTCTCCAACGTAAGCATGTTGCTGGGTCACTGAGGGATGTGATTTGTTTTCCTATCTGTGACTGTAAGATAAGGGCATCCCTCCAGAGTGTATACCTGTCACTGAGAAAGGTACAGGAAAGGAAGCAACATACCTGAAACCATACCTGGAATTAATGACTTATGTAAAAACAAGGCTCACTCTTCACTGTTCAATGCAGTATCTTTTAGGCAAAATGGAACTCTGTTAGTCAAGCATGTTTCTTTCCTTCTTGGGAAAAATGTTGGAATGGGGAATGGAACGAACGAAAAGAAAACCTCTTAATCCAAATATTTAACATGAATTTGCCATGGTTAGACCCAGCAGTGCTTGGGCCGGCCTGGAAAATAAGCCAGTGAGAAAGCCACCCATCTGCCCAATACAAGTAGACGAGCTGATGCAATTGGTGTGCAAACTGCCCTCATTCACAGAGGCTCATTCGTACGGGGCTCTGGAATACTGGTGCAAATAAATCAGTCTGTTTCCCAAAGTTTCAACATTTCATTCTTAATTAATCAGCATAATAATTCCAGGAAAAAACATAATTTCAAGAGTGGATTGTTGAGTGAGAAACATGGCCTGCAAAATGGGACCTCTCCAAAAAGCCATGCTGTCGGAAATGGCCACTGTGCATTGAAGTCCGTTCTCCAAAGCAGCAAGGGTAGACCCTTGGACTAAAGCTAGGCCTGCAGCATAGCTCCTTACAAAGGCAATTCATCTACAAAGAATGGCAGTTTCTTCACTAGTCTCTTTCCTCTGTTGTCCTTCATTTATTTTTGCTTTCTTCTCTCTCTTGTGAAATTGCCAAGACAGAAAAATTTGATAAACATTTTGATATGTTTTCCAAGGCAGTAGAGATTGCTATACCGTCTCTCTGAGTAGTTAAAGGAGAAACTCTCTTGTTAATGTTCTAATCAAAACAGGACAGCTTAGTGGTTTCTCCTGTCTTCACTTCCCCACTGGAGAAAAAGACAAGTAGGAAATCCACCTGGGCAAGTCTGAAAAGGTAGGCATGGAGATCCAGCCTCAAAGATTAGCCAAATTCATGCGACTATTTTTCTATTCCTTCCATTCTCAGATGGCATCGCCTAGATACAGCCTGATACAGAGAAGGCATTCCAAGACAAAACTCATAACTGAGTCGTGTCTCTTTATATGTAATGACATGGCCTTGTCGTTAGAGGCAGGAACCTTAGAATTAACAGATTAAGTGCCAGCTGCTCTACTTAGTAACAGTGCAACTCTGGGCAATTCACTATCTTGAAGTCTCTATTTTCTCATCTTGAAAAATGAGAATATTGATAATTAACTCCCTCCTAGGATTATTGTCAAGATTAATTATCATAGTGTGTAAAGCCTTTAATACAATGCCTGTCTCCAGTAAGCAATAAATGCAAGTTGTATATGTTCTCTGTCCATGAAAACTGCATTTCAGCTTGGCGGTGTGTGGACCATGGTCAGAGCCTTCATCATTCTCATTGGTTCTCAAGGCCTCTGCTGCCTCTTTATGTGAAGTCATTCCTTTGACTGTTGTCCAATAAGACAATAGTTTCCCAAGGGCGGACCCCAGCCCAGCGGCCCAGCCTCATGCGTGCACTCATGAGAAATGCCAATTCTTAAGCAGCATTCCAGACATCCTGACTCAGAAACTTGGGAGGTGGACCCAGAGATGTGTGTTTCATCAGCGCTTCCAGGGGATTCTGATGCCCACCCAGGTGTGGGAACCACTGAGGTAGACTTTTCTACCCTCCAAACCACAACCCAAGTCAGACTTGCTCTGGTGATGTTTAGCCATGTGAGAGACAGCATGGACTGTTACCACACTGAGACCCTCATCAACAGCCCACAAGTATTATACTATCTTTAATGAGCAGTAGTAAGCTTTTTCTCTTTGCTTATGGAGTGTGCTATGGCTGGTTTTTTGTTGTTGTTTACAATTGGCATACAATATTACACAACATCAGTTTCAGGTATACAGTGCAGTGATCAAGACTCTATTCCATCCATAAAGTGGTCTCAGTAGTAAGCTTTTAATCACCTCCCTTTATCTCCCTGCCCTGTAAAATAAGAATGCAGGCTGTCCTGCTATGGCACAGTGGGTACACCCCCAAAAAGCTTATGTCAAAAACCACCCAGCAAAAATAAGTATTTTGAAGTGGGGAAAAGGGACGATCATTGTTACTCAATTTTCCATTCATAATAAAAAAAAAGTCATTGTTTTCTTTTAAACAATGCAAGATATAAAAAAATAACTAAACTCTAAGGGTAGGTTACTATTACAAGCTAAACAGCTGAAGGCTTTCTGCTTTTACCATCTGAAAGCTATTAAAAAGCCTGTTAGTCCCCTCTATGCCCTTGCCCTTTGCTTCCAATACAGTTCAAATCCACCGAAGGGAAGAGAACAATAAATGAAACAAAGGAAGAGAGGAAAAAGTACAGCCTGTTGAACAGCCAGCTGCTCAAACCTAGCAGCTGCTCAGTACTTTAGGTCCCAGCCAGAAGAACTGAAACCCAACACTGGTCTTCATACTGAATATTATAGCACTCTAACGGATTTCCTTAGTTTCAATTTGCGTTATGAAAAATTTTTATTACAGGTGAAATATCTCTCATTCCTTTCCTGCCCTACCTATATTACAGGATTGTAGAGTCTTACATGAGTTGAATTATATCTGTTAGGATTCCTGGGGTCTCACATAACAGAAAACCCAATCTGTGCTGGCTTAAGCAAAAGAAAGAGAGGGAGGGAGAGAGCAAAGGAAGAAGGAGGAGAGAGGGAGGGAAGGAAGGCATGTATTGTCTTGCTTAGTATCAGCAAGTCAGTCATATCCAGATAAAGACAGTGTCATGACATCATGGGTGCTCTTTTTCCCTATGCTGGTGCCCATTCAAGTCAGTTTCTCCTCTTGAAGTTGAAACATCTCAAGCACATTCAGTAGATTCCAGGCCACAGAGTTCTAGGTACAGGTCCAATGGCCAAGTTTGAGAGTCTTCACCCTGGTGTGTTTCTCTGTAGGCTCATGACATGCTGCTGTCTCCGTTGCCCATCACAGAGCCAGTCACTGTGTCAGGATTACTCTGACTGGCTTACAGCCACACTGGGTGCACAGAAACTGAGAGTGAGGAAGTGATGGTTCCCAGACAGAAATTGCTGCTTAGTGGGGCTGATGAACCATCAAACCACAGATGTCTACTGACTTGGAAGTGTCAGAACTTGTTTTAACTCTCATCTTCAGTGATATATTGAAATCCAGACATTACTATCCACCTCTCATTAAGGAGATGACTGCCCCTACCATGCACTGAGAGGGTCTTCCTTTGTAAGCTGTAGAGTGCTGCAGGGGATGGGGGGAGACAGGGGTGCTGTATGTCAGCATAGTACAGTGACAGGTTTCACATGCTAATTCCTGCCCCACCTTATTCACTGTGTGAACTTGCATGAAGTCTCTTAACTTCCCTGTGCTTTGTTTTCTGAGCATGTGATCCATAGGGCTACTAGGATAACTGAAAGAGGTCAATATGGAAAATGCTTAGTTTTCCTGGCTTCTAATTGCTACTCAATAGTCTCCCTTCTCAGGGGTAAGAATGAGACATCTGTCAGGTAAGTGGTCCAGGGCACTATGGGAAATGCTGGTTCCAGATCTCAGGTGCCTGGGCTTGCTGCTCTGGCAAGAGATCTGCATAACCAGAGGCAGAAGCGTCCAAGCAGGAAAGGAGCTCAAGACGTAGTCCCATGCAATGGGAGCCTTCAGAAATTGCTCTGGATTGCCACATGAAACTCATCTTATTGATGATTCACAAGGAGGTTAAGTGAGTAACCAAAGCTCCCCAAATTAATTCCATCCAATCAGCATTTATTTCTTGAGTCCCCACTATATGCCGGGTGCCATGTGATGTGCTTAGAGATACAGCAGTAAAGAAGGACCTGGTTTCTGCCCTTCCTGAGAAGTATAGTGCGGTGGGGCAGACATACTAAACAAGTGGTTGGAATGATGAGTATTATGGTGGAATGACAAAGTGCTCTGACACACCATCCCTGGAGGCATCTTGCTCTTTGACCTTAGGTCTCAGGCTGTTTTCACTTGTGGTCAAGAGGGTGCTGGTAGACTCTGTGAACTTATGAATCTGGTATTTCCTTTCCATTTATGAAATGAAAGGCAGCTTCTACTAGTCTCACCTCAGCACTCAGAAGTAACTCAACCTAGACATTATATTCAATAAATGTATTTAGGTATTATAACAAAAGCATAGTGTTCACTGTGTTCTAAGCCCTGTCTCAGCACTTTACAGAAGCCACTAACCAAAGTAAAACCCAATAATATGATGAATTCAAAGCTCTGGTTTGTTTGCACAGTGCCATTTAAAAAAAATGGCAGTAAAAAATCAAATTTATTCATTCAATGATTGCTTATTGCTTTTTATGACAAGATAAGTTATGATTTTTTTGGAGTGCTGACTATGTGCAATGCTGGGCTAAGTTATTTGCCTGTGCTGTCTTATGTAATCCTCTCAAACTTTTAAAAGGCTGGTACTGGTATTTCCCCCCACTTTACATAAAAGCAAACTGAACTCAGTGTCTGAATGATTTGCCCAAGGTCTCAAAGCTAGTGAATGGTTCAACCCAGAATCAAAACGGGATTGTGTGAGCCCAGAATCAGAACTCAGAAACACCGCACCTTATACATCACCATTTCTGCCAGAAAACAGACACCGTTCTGGGTGGCGATTGAGCCCCCCTTGCAAGCTTCCAAAAGAACTCAGCACTGGTGATCTCAAAGCAAGAGGGCTGTCCGAGTGTTGCAGTGGTTAAGCGCTGGCTTAGGAAGCCAGCGGCCCCGGTTCGGTTCCCACCTATGAGGGCCAGTGACACTGCCCTAAAAAAAAAAAAAAAAAAAAAGCAAGAGGGGTTAATGGACACTGTGGTGAGGTGTCATGGGAGGGAGTCTGCTGATCCGTGGGAGCCAAGTGAAGAAGGTTGGCATGTAAGTCTTTATACAGGATGTGAGAAAATGGTGGACAAAACTGGTCCTCAGAGAAGGACAAGATAGGGTCCTCAGAGAAGTATCTCAGGGCTTGCCTGTCATGTGCAGCTTCGTAATGAAAACCTGCTAAGCCTCCTCCATGTCAGTTAATGGGGAAATGAGTAAAAATGGAGATGGTTGTATTGTACTTTACTCCTCTTCACTCCACAGCTCCATGGTTAGCAGTAAAAAATTTTCTGGAAAAACAGTGCTTGTTTTTAGGTTAATCCCTTGACTATGAATGACCTTAATTAAGACTACACAAGCAGTCATAGTTTGAGGTTGAAGTATTCTAATGTAATGTGACAGACCCCCAGAAGCAGCACTTGATAAACTGAAGCAGATGTTTAATTCCCCTCCCCGACCACTCCGGCTCCCACTTCAGCCTGTGTTCACCTACAGAGAGCTGCTCACACGTATCTAGCCCAGATATACTGCAAGGGCAGCAGGCTCACTTTTCTTTCAGGCGTGGCTGTGTGCCATGCTTACCCTACTGTGCTCATAGCATGTCATGACAATCAGTGTAGTTACTGCCTTCACTTCCCAAGCTTTTCCCACATATTCTCTCTCAGTTAATCCCCCCTAGCCCTCTTCTTACAGTTAAAGAAACCTACACTCAGGGGGATTAAATCATCACTCCAAGATCAACAAACAGACAAACAAAGGAGCCAGACCTCCACTTTTTTTTTTTATTGATGCCAAGTCCAGTGTTCTTTCTGGAGACTTTACTGCCATGGGGACCAGCATCAAAGGTGTCTTCCTCACCAGAGTACCTGTGCTACTGGGCACAGTGCCAGACACATAGTGCTTTTCAATAAGTTTTTTTTTTTAACTTTTTGAATGAAAAAAATAAATGAATAATACAGTTTCAGCAATTATCTCATCTGACAGACTTTGAATTTCTTAGATAATGGAACAGAAACCCACCAAAATTAAACGAACGATCCAAGGATGATTTAACCTAAATTTAAAACAACTTTCCCTTAATCATAATAATGCATGGCCTCTATTATTTTTATTCTGATTGTTATTATCAATGTATGTGTTGACCTCAGTCAAACCTGCTGTATATTCATAACTGTTCTTACTGTAGTTGCTCAGTAAAAAAGCAAATATACCGATCTCAAACATCATCATGCATAGTGGCCAAATAAATTTTTGCTGAACAGCTATTTCTTAGGTAGTCAAAGTAACAGTTAACAACCCAGAGAAGCACAGAAAGTAAGCATACGATCTGCAATAACAAGGTGTGATCGAGTTCCCATTGCTGTCAGCTTCACTCTCCTTGAGTGTGGGAAAGCCCCACCCCTCTCCCCCAGGCTTTGGGCTCTAACGATCAAGGTTTGAGGTTAGTAACTATGTGACTTTGGGATATTTGCTGAATGCCTTCACTTACAACCTAGGAAAAAACATTCTTTTCAAAGATGGTTGTGAGCATTCAGTGAGATGGCTTCTGCAAAGCCCTGATACATAGTATGCACCTTTATTCCTTTCCTTCCCTAGGGCCATTGAACCAATCACGAAGGCCACTGCATGGTCCTTCCTTGCAGAAGTGTTTCAACATTGACTGGGTTTAATCTCCAAGTCTTATAAACTTTTAAAATTATCCTTCAGAATATATTTGTTTAACGTTCCCAAGATTACCATAAACCAAACATACAGAATGTCTGATCAGTGGGCAGAGATTAATTGGTCAATTATTATGTCCCAACAAGTTTTATGGCCTCCACTTCTCACAAGATTTTAGATTTGAATTTATAATTCAGAGTCATTAAGCCACATTTGAAAGCTAATTCATAGTATATAATTTTAGCAACATTCGTTTTGCCTTCTGCATAATTCATGAAGCTCAGGGCATTACATCTTCCAATTAAGTGTTTCCTTATATCCCTTGCTTCCATGTATCATCAGTACCTGTCATGGGCTACTTTTCCTTTGTTTTACAATTTCCAAAATTTTACTAGAAATTGGTATATCCTGATTCTCCACCAAAATAGACACACCTTGTTATTAATAATAACATGTTGTGGCTAGGTTTTATTATCTATAGCAATTGAGGCCTCTTCAAAATACGACACACAAATCTTCTTAATTAAAAAAGCTACAAATCATTTAATATTTGGGAATCATTCTGTCCATATTCATCCTTTAGTTTTAGCTTTGCCGAGAAGAAATCAACCAAGAGAGAAAGGGTCACCCTGTCTGCACAGCCACTTTAATTCTGCTCCCTGAGCCCAGAAACCAACTCAGCACAGCCAACTCGGGGCTGATTCTTTTCTTCTCCAATCCTGCCTCCTTCCTTTCCCTCTCAAGTTCACCCCTCACCCACTCACCGCTCCACCACCCACCGTCAGTCCAGCTGTCATTTTCAAGCTCCTCATTGTTCTGAGTTCTGTTGCGTTTTGACAGATCACATGTTGCCTGCATTTATGTTGTCCAAAACTCTTCCTTTACCCTGTTTATATTGATGCTACGAATTTAAGGTGACACCTTGTAACTATTGGTGTTAAGAAGCATCAATTAAATGAAGGTATTCAAAAATGTTTCTGGCATACACAGCAAGTGCTAAAGAAATGTTACCTACTATTTTTAGCTCTAGCTTTATCATGACTTCACCGGTAATTAGGCTACTATTGGGAGTACAGTTCAGTACTTAATCCCCTAATACTATGTTATACCTAGTACAGTTTAATTTTCTTATGTGTTAGTATCAAGACTGTAAATTCTTTAAATGGTATCATGCCTTCTTTTTCTCTACATGTCCTAAGTAGAAATAATGAAAGTGTAACTGGCAGCAGCAGCCTATTACATCATTATAGCAATCTTCTAGGACTGGATTATTATACCACTTAAAAAATGAAGAGACTGAGGGCGGGCCGAGTGGTGCTGTGGTTAAGCGCTGGCTTGGGAAGCCAGGCCCCGGTTCGGTCCCACATGTGAGGGCCAGTGACACTGACCTCAAAAAAAAAAAAAAAAAAAAAATGAAGAGACTGAAACTCACATAGTTTAGAGCAGCAAAGTCACAATTCAAATTTAGATACTGTAATCACAAAGCCAGTTCATTTAACTACTGTGATAAACAGCATGGGGGTTAGGGGCACCAAGCCTGGCACAGTTGAAAATCTGTGTCTAACTTTTGAGTCCCCAAAAACTTAAGTTGTCCCTCTTAAGCATCTGTGGGTGATTGGTTCCAGGACCCCCTGTGGATACCAAAATCTGCCAATGCTCAAGTCCCCTGTATAAAATGGTGCAGCTCAATGCATGGAGTCGACCCTTCATCACCTGGATTCTTGACCTCAGATTAAAAACAGTATGGATATTTATTGAGAAAAATCCACATATAAGTGGACCCCCACAGTTCAAATTCATGTTGTTCAAGGATCAGCTGTACTACCAGAGCTATACATCATAGCATCCTTGAATAATAAACACTTTGCAATAAGGCTGTTTTGATTGTTGTATTTGATTCTTCTCCCTTGCAGATGGACCCCCATGAGAACATTTTGCTGAGCACTCTTGAGATAAAAAATGAAATGGCCACGTCTGAGGCCGTGATGGGACTTGGAGACCCTAGGAGCACCATGCTGGCTTATGACGCCTCCAGCATCCAGTATCGGAAACCCGGGTTGCCCAGGCATAGCTTTGGCCGGAATGCCCTGGAACGACATGTGGCACAAAAGAAAAGCCGCCTGCGGAGACGTGCCTCCCAACTGAAAATCACCATCCCCGACTTGACTGATGTGAATGCCATAGATCGGTGGTCCCGCATATTCTTCCCCGTGGTTTTTTCCTTCTTCAACATCGTCTATTGGCTTTACTATGTGAACTAAAACATAGCCTCTCATGGGAAGCAAGGACTAGATTCCTCCTCACACCAGTTGTACAGCCTGACGTAGGACTTGGAAAACACATCAATCCAGGACAAAAGTGATGCTAAAATACCTTAGTTGCTGGCCTATCCTGTGGTCCATTTCATACCATTTGGGTTGCTTCTGCTAAGTAATGAATCTACAAAGGTCCTTGTGGTTTTCCAGTTAAAATGCAAGTGATTTGTACACATGCTGACAAGATTGAGTCTGAGCGTTCCACTTTATCTGCTTAGTATGCAGCCTACACCGAGGGGAATTACCTAGAAGATATTCCTAGACGGCTTGATAGCACTGTCAGTCATTTTACTGAGAAGCGGTCATATCCAGATACTTCCATCTTCATTCCTAAGGTTGGCACGCTGTTGAGATGGCACTGTGCTTAGAAAACAAATCCTCAATGCCATGTGAACATGCTTATATAAGGAAGATGGTGTGTGCCTTGTCTTATTAAGGTGATAACGGTGCCATGGGAAGATAATTCCCACTGGATTCTAGAAGTTTCTCATGTAGTTCAAAAAAGTAGGTAGGGGGAGTCAAGACAGAGACTCAGGAAACCAGCCTGGCCAGTTTCGGCTTGCGTGAGCACAGGGCATCAACCATGATATCTTCCATTTTGACATTTAGAGACCAGGAGACTTCTAAAAGTTACCATGCATGTTGGCCAAAGACATTTTTCTAAAAAGCTATTTCCTAGATGGTTCAAAGAAGAGTTAACAACCCAGAGCAGAGTGGAAAATCCAGAAATGACTGTTGTAACAAAATTAAAGCAAGCAGGCATCAGGACCCTTGTCAGCCCCACACAGTATCTCGCCGATACATAGTGTGTTCACTGGCAAAAGGTAGAAAGACTTCTTTTTCCAACCCCACAAGCTTTTGACAGCATACCTTCAGAGGTGTCTATATTTTATGTAATTAAAAGACAACCACAAGAGAGAAAAACTAGCCGAATGAGCTTTATCATAGATGGAAGTTAGATCGGAAGTCATTTAAATATGCTAATAGAGAGCACAGACAAAGCAAGGAAGCAGGTTGCTTTTCTCCCACAGTGCCAACTGTCTGGGCAACATTTCCCTCTAAGTTTCTTTCTGATTTTAATAGGGAATTTCAAAAGAAGGATTTGTTCATTTCTTTAAAGGATTAATGGTCCTTTCCAGCATTTTCTGCTTCTGAAATTCTGACTATATTCTTAGGAGACAGAGTAAGGTTTCAGAGAGATGGAGTGAACTCTGTCTCCTTATGTGCAATGAAGTTCACCCTTGTATTTTTCAAAGCAAACAACACTTCAAAGATTATGTGCACAAGTTAGTTTATGCGTTTGTTAGCTTTGATTTATTTAAAAGGGTGCTTTCATTGTGTTTGTTGCAATCTCCCTAATCAAGGAAAATATGAAAATGAGTGGAAAAATAGGATAACAACAAAGCTACATTAATACAATGATGCTTATAAGCCTCAGTTGACACTGCGGGAAAAATATCTAACCGATAATCAGATAGGCACGATGTTTTGTTTTTATTCAATTTTTAAATTATGTCATGTGCTTCTTTGTATACTAATTGGACACCCGCATGTCCTATGTTGGACAGGAAGGAGAATTATTGCTCATTTATTTCTATCAGTGTGAGGTTCATATTTTCCTTTTCTTGGAGAAAATAGTGAATTGCTAAATTTTCCTTCAAGTTTGATTTGATTGAACTTTTTTCTTGGAGGATGACGTCACTATTTCTGTTTAGAAAAACAAAAACCACTTTCTTTCAGAGTAACATTCCTAATTGTGCATAGGCCAATTCTGTCTGCCTGTGGATAAAATGTTATGTTTTCTCCCCCTAATGATTCAGCAGTTTGAAATATGATGGAATCCTGCTGCCCTTCTAGTCCAAGTATCTGAGAGGGAAAAAAAAAAAAAAGAAAAGAAAAGAAAAAAGAAAAAGGTTTAGCATTTAACTTTCTGAATTTGCCTGAAGATCAGTAGGTATTTTTTGCCCCCCACCAGCACAGGGAACTGTGGCCCTTATTTTTTTATTACACACTTGAACACCTCTGAGTATGATCTCTGGGCAGAACCCAAAGTTCTGCCAATGGGCTCAGAGTGGAGATTCTTCAAGTTTCTCCAGGGACACATTTTCTCCTAGGCAATTATTTTGGGGCATCACACTGATAAAAGTGCCTGCCCTTTGTCGCCAGGGGTTAAAGTCTGATGAGTATATATCAGAAAGGAGCATATCAATACCTCAGGTGCACACCTCCAAAAGGCCATTCTGGAAAGGTTTTTCTAGGGGCAATTCAGAGCCCAAGTCTAGAAATGGGCTCTTATTTGCAATTATCGCAAAAGCCATAAAATTCCTTGATATTGTCATTTAAAAATTAGGTGTTCAGAGAAGTCAACAGAGTCATCTAGATCGACGAGGAAAGAAGAAACTTAGCAGCCTGAGTGTCAAAAGCATATAACCAGGGACTCATTTCTGCTTCCAGTGGTAAGAAGAAACTAGGACAAGGAGAAAAGATGGGACCTTGGAACAGATGCCCCTAGAGCAAAATCCATCTATCAGCATTCAATAACCACGTAGGTAGAAACAACCAAACACCCTGCCCCGAGGTAACAATAGATATAGAATGTGTTATTAAACTACATGTTTACTGGGGTTGAATTAAATTGTAGTCACCAAATTGGGGGAGGGTTGGGGAGGGGTGCTAGATCTCATAAATCTACAAAGACCCGTCAGCTCAATATCCAATGGTTAAATTTGAGGACCACAAAAGTTTGTTCTGGCAATTCTGATATGATAGTACTATCAGTTTATACATATGCATATATTTTTTATTATAAAACAGCCAGATAGCCAGCAATTAAGGTGTTTTTTCATCTCCTTGAAATTCATAGGCAAATTCTGACTCTAAAATGCACAGCCTAAATGAAATATTTGCTCTCAATCTGTATATATATAGTACATGACTGCTAGTAGGTATGAAATGCATTTTCAGACTTGAAAACTCATGCAACATAATCACGTGTTTGCATAGGGAATGTTACAATTCTTTCCACTACAATTTACTAACGGGAAAAGACTTCAGCAGTGCCATCTAGACCTTTTCTCTTCTCATTTCTTCAAAAGCAGTGCTAAGTTAAAAATAATAATATAATAATAATAATGATAATAATGGTTTATGAATCAAAAGACTTTACATTCTAGCATTAGGAACACACACAAAAAAAAAACTGTCAGCTTAAAAAAAGCACAACACATAGACCAAGTTCAGTGGAAAGCATAATGGGAAAAATGAATCACATTTATTTTAAGCAAGACCTACATCGAATTGACAACTAAGACACTTTTCATTTTCTATAGATAACTGTGTTCCAATTTTTTCACTAATTTCATATTCACCAACAAAAACAGCCAAAATATCAGCGAAACAACAGGTATGACAACAATGTACATGTATATATGTGTATATATAGATCCATACAAACATACATACATATGTATGCGTTCCTATGTGGGAAAACAAGAGGAATAAGCTAATATGTTTTATTTCCTTCATCAAACCAGTGTATGAATATTTTTCATTGGGCCGCCAACAAATCCACATATTGAAACAGGGTGATCCAGAGTACTGGGCACTCCTCCATTGGCAAATCAATACCTAGAGTTCCTACGAACCACTGCACAGTTTGCCACCACAATTGTGCTGTACCTCAAAACACTGGAAATTAACTAGTTCTCAGATTGCTTGTTTACTTGCTCTCTCTTTCAAGGAAACACGTAACATTGTCCATTGGTGATTTAAGAATAAAACTGTCTGAAGAAAACAGAAAATGATTTTTAAAAAATCCTTCTAGGAGGAGGAAAAAAATAATAATAATAACAACTAAACCCCACCATGTTGGTTAGGGCAAATACTCTCAACTGTAGCAATCACACCATTTTGCTAAGTGTACAGAGTTCCATGTAATGTGAGCAACCATCACTTTCACTGAGTGTATGTAAATATTAAAACAGATTTCTTAAATATTTTTAACTTCTAATTTGTATTTTATGGTAAGGCAATGTGCTAATTCTGTTTATGGCTTACATTGATGTGTTATAATATTATGTAAATAATTAAATATGCTGTAAATGAATAGTCAGTAGATACAAATAATAAGTGTTTAGTTTTTTTCTTATTTTTTATTTATTTTTTACTAAGTACAGTTACTGCAGTCCCCCAACAGAGTAATTCAAACATCCTTTTCCATAAATGGTTTTGGGATCCCAGACAGAAGGGTTTCAGTTCTCTCTCTGTCCCTCTCTCCCTCCCTCCCTCCCTTCCTCTGTCTCTCTGTCCCTCTCTCTCTTTCTCTCTATTTCTATTTCTCTCTTTCTCACACTCACACACACACACTCTTTCCCTTGCCTGCTCACTCACTCCCACTCTTGTCCCTGTATGGGAAACACATAGTGCTTATGTAGTGAATGTAACAACCAAGAGACAGCCTTAGAAATGGCAATTGGGAAAAGCAGAAATGATCATTGATCTCTTGAAAGAGTTTTTTATGTGTCAGAGTTCAAGAAACCAAAGGTTGTAACTTAAATCTCAGTTTTCAAAGAGTAAAAGTTTATATGGATGGCACTACAGGAAATAAAAATGCTGATTATTCATACCTGCTCCAGAAATTTGTTACACACAATACACACTAGAAGACTTTTTTTAAAAAATAATAGCATTTTTGTCCTTAGATAGTATTCTTCCTTTCAACCAAAGACTCCAGAATTATTAAAAAATAAAAAAAGGAAAGAAAAAAAAAAAGAAAAATGAGGGAAAATTAAAAATTAAAAAAAAAAGACACTGCTTGACACCAAAGGTTTAAAAAACATTTTCCAAATACACTAAGATAATTGTAAAAAATAGTGAAGAGCCAACATAATGCCAATTAAGACACTACCCTAAAGAAATCATGTAAGAAAAAAAGTAAATATAAACATCAGCACTCTTAAATATCTATTCATTCTTTAGAAACTGAAGTAAAACATTTCTGTAGATATATGCAGAATTCTGACATCGGATTAATTTGCTTTGAGAAATTATTTTGTGATAAACATAAATATGATCCAAACTGATGAAAACAGAACTTGGTGTTTTTTTAACTTTCAAAAACAAATGTCTTTGTCCTGTCACATGTGCACTAAATCGATGCCCGCGTATGTCCTTGTGTCATCTGAAGCAAGTTGACACTTCTCTCAGCTTGTATCTTCCCCTTTGCAGGTCAGTAATTTGAGTTAAACCATGGTCATTTTCAGTATTATGAATTCAAACAAACTTGCAGATAATTTAAATTCCATCCCTTTTTTTTGATATTTATTTGCATGAGTGTTTAAATAGTTTTATGAATATTGTCCCTGCACAGTTCTGATTTGTCCTTTTATAAAAAGTGACTAGTTTCTTCACAATGTAGTGTAATCATCAGCCTTACTAATTACCTTGTAGCCTTTCTTATTATGCACATAATGCACATTTTCCAATGGCTAGAAAGTGCAAAAACACAAGTGGATATCATTGCATCTATTTTTCATGTTTTTCTAAAAACAGGACTCTAAAAATCTCTGGGATACAGGAGATAATAACAAATGAGGATTATAAATGAGTAGCACATAAGAATTATTTTCTTGATTTAAACTTATTACCTTCAGTTTCAGCATGTAAATATATAATAATGTTGGCTAGTGTGTAATTCTTGAACTAAGAAATATAAATAAAACTTAAAAGGATGTATGTGTGTGGTTTCATTGGGTTCAGAATTTTTTTGTATCCATTAGTATGAGTTAAATTAGTATGAAGGCTTTTGTGAAAAGCTTGGGAACTTGGAACCTGCTATTGGGCAGACTTGATTTGGAGCTCTGACTTATCACATATTAGGTATATGATTGTGCAGCTACTGAATCCATCTGACTCTCAGATTTCTTATCTGTAAAACAAAGATACAACTGTACATCTTTCAAAGGCCTGTTGTAAAGATTTTTTTAAAAAACGTAAGTCCTTAGCACAGTACCAGATACATGGTAAGTGGTATGTAAGCAGTAAGTACTATTATTGCTATTGTTATTTATCGTGACTAGAATTTTCAGCATATATATCACAACTTCTTTTATGATACCTAAAACTTAACATTAATTACTTAGGTTAGATATTATTTAGGAAGAATAATGAAAAACCTGGCTTCAATTATGAAACCATGATAAACATAAGGTATGTATTTATTTAACATTCAACATATATCTTCTGAAGACATTATGCTAAGTACTTTGCAAATGTAATACTTATTTAATCTTCTTGATTAAATATTTAAACATATTCTTAAAAATAGAAGAAACTCAAGATCATAAAGCATAAGAACTTTACCTGTGAGAGTGAAAGAACTTGGATTCCTACCAGGCTGGACTCTCCCAAATCTTTGAAATCGCTTTCCACCTCATCATGAAAAGTAAGTGCCTGGGATGGTTTAATTCTCCTTCACTTTGGTCCTTTCTCAGGAAACATGGCTAAGGGCCTGCCATCTGCCACATCTTGTGCACAAGACCCTGACCTCTTGGATCATATGGCAGCTCTCAAATGCATGAGAACTCTCCCAAGGCCAGTGAATTAGTTGGTGACAAGCCTAGTGTCTGTCACTCATGTGACTTTAAAATGTCCAAACAGCCCTTCATTAGACTCTGTCAGCCTGAGCAAGGCAGCCTGTCAGGACAAAATTGTCCAATAAAGTCATGATTCACAGGAGCTGTAGCTACCAAGGAATGACACTTGTAAAAAACTCACCTATAGGATGAGTGATGATCCAATTCTTCTCAGCTTACATTATAAATTGCCAATTGTATAATTTAGAAATGTAAAACTTACATTTGCATTTGACATCTCTCCCCCCAACATACCTGCTAAGTTTCAACATCTCTGTCCAACAGAGACAACACATGTGCGCTCACACACATGAACATATTCACACAGCTGGTGGTGCATATGTGTGTGTGCGCACACGTGAGTGTGTACATGTATGAATCCATGTGGGTGGGGGATGGTGAGAGGGCCAACAGGAAATGCCACCATAGGTATCCCCCCCTCAAAAGGAACTGATCTATTGATAATGGGAAAATTCCCCCACTCATACTCCAACTACTATAATTTCCTAAAGTGGAACTTTAGATATCCTTGCTTTCTTGCACAGCTTGTTCTAGTTCTGAAATACCATATGACATTTCTCATGTAGAATATTTCTCCAAGCCCACCCGACCCACCACCATATCACTTCACCATAAAGACGAGAACCAAGGAATAACCTTGGGGTGACATGTTTCAGACAAGCCTCAGAATAATTAGGCTTCTTGGTCAGGTCCTCTTGGTAATGTATTGATTTATGTGTGTTGTGTTCTTTTCTTTTGTTTCAAGTGCCTGGCTAGGTTATTAGTATTTATTTACATATTTATTTTTCACTTCAGAGATTTTTATTGGAGACAAAGGAGAAGCCACTGGGACATGCTTAGAGTCCCACATGTACTGAGGAAAATAAGTGTTTTTTAAAGTAAGGAGAGAGAGCAGGTACAATTTCTCTGAGCTGGGAAGGAGAAGAAGGGCAGCAGTTTCCATGGAAGTGGAGACTTGCACACTTGTCAGTGGTCGTGACCTGGGGAAATGGCAGACCTCAGAACAGATGGCACAAGTGAAGCTTGGGAGGTCAGCCCTTGGCACTGCCCCAGGCAGGTCTCTAAACAGCAGGGTCTTATGTCCCTAGCCAAAGAATCAACAGGTTAGAACATCTCAGTAGAAAATGAATGTGGTTTTTCCTGTACAGCTTCCTTTAAGAAATTAGAGTCATCATTACACTCCTATCTTGGACGTAGTGGGTCCTTGGTTCCTCCACCCCAGGAAGTGGTATGAGAAACTACAGGATGAACTTGATATTGGATCAGTCATGTGCGCTCTTTCTAGGAATAGACGCCCAAAGGATCTGGGGATACTTGGCTCCAGTTGTGAATGTTAGAAGGCTAACGAGAGATGCAAAATTTGGTTAGAGGGTTAATATATCTCATATCCTGTGTCTTAGAAACTCAAATGTGTACACAGGTCTTAATAGGAATCATAAATGGGTAATATAGCCCTAATGCAAACAATTAGGAGTGCTGGGGGCTGTGGATACCTGGGGAGCACAAACTATGGAAACAGGTGGCCGCCACAGAGCCCTGTCCAATTGTTGTCTTGAGAAATTGCAAGTCTAGTGTTGGCAGAATAATCTTAGAATGCAAGAAGCAAGAAATCCTTCAAAACACGAAATCTTTTACTTTTCCCATGAGAATAGTATGGTCAGAGAGACCATGAAATTTGTATCTTTCCTGTGCCCAAAAGCCCACACTGTTGTTCTGTAACTGTGACCCTCATGCTAAGGTTGAAGAAGGAGCACTTTACAAGCTCCATGAGGATGTATGTAGATGGAACAAGCATCTGTGCCATTATAATTGTGGCAAGATCTGTTTTCTCCCCTTTCCTGCCGGCTGATACCTTAGAAGTGTTAAAAAGTAAAAGGAGACTTTTTTGTGTTGTCTCAAGTCAAGAAAGATATAGTGACTTTTATTTTTTGGTATAAACAGGTACAGAACATTACAAGGAAAAGTTTTCACTAGGTAAATTTTCCACCTCTCCAAAGAACCTATAGGGACTGGAGTTTAGTGAATTAATGTGAAGTGAAGAACTAATAAAAAAATTACCCAGAAATTTCTGAGATGAAGCAGCAGCTGTAGGAGCGGGGGACTAATATGCAGTTCCCCTTATCTTATTTGAGGGGGTTGTGTTTTAAGAACCCTAGGTGGGCCTTTCCTATACATACATACCTATGATAAAGGTTAATTTATAGATTAGGCATAATAAGATTAACAACAATAACTAATAATAAAATAGAACAATTATAAAAATATACTGTAATAAAGTTATATGAGTGTATAACTTTAAGCAAACTAGCACAAACTTACTTTTCCTTCTTCACAGTTTCTTCACAAATTTCAAAAAAATTTGTTCTTACCGTAGATCTTAGCAACCTCAGCACACAATACTTTTTCCCTTATTAAGTCGAGAACTTTTATCTTTTCACTTAAAGGAATCACTTTACAGCTTCTCCTTGGCATATCCGAATTGCCAGCACCGCTACTCTTCTGTTTTGGGGTCATTATGAAGTAAAAGAAGGGTCCCTTGAACACAAGCACTCAGATAGTGTGACAGCCCATCTGATAATCTAGATGGCTCCTTAGTGACTACCAGGCAGGGAGTCTGTACAGTGTGGAAACGCTGGACAAAGGGATGGTTCACATTCCGGGAGGGATGGAGTGGGATGTCGTGAGATTTCATCACACTACTCAGACGGCATGCAATTTAAAACTTATGAGCTGTTTATTTCTGGAATTCTCCATTGAGTAGTTTTGGACTGTGGTTGGTCACGGGTAAATGGAAACCATGAAAAGTGAAACCGTGGATGTGTGGGGAAGGAGGATTCTGCAAATGGGAAGAGAAAATGTTGGTTTAATTACAAGAATATATGGAGAGAGTTAATAAGAGTTTAAAAACTGGTCCATGGTGGAGGGCCAAGGAGCCTGGTCCCACCCTTCATGTTCCTGGAAGGAGAAAAGAAGAAAGAAAGGGAATGCGGACAGGAAAAAAATAAAGGATAAAGGGAGGAAGGAAGGAAGAAACTTAGAAACATCTTCAGCACTTGACACCACCCGCCTCCTCTAGTATGTGATGTGAATTTAAATCTGGAAATACCATCGTGAGGTGAGTACTATTGCCATATCTATGTTGCAGAGAACATAAAATGGTAACAATTGGCCTTGCATCCCAGAGCTGACTAACTCCCAATCCCATGCACTTAACCCCTTTACTTTGCTGCTCCCCAATATATACATAGCTTCAGTTCAGCTTTTGGAGATACAGCATCTTTGAGAGGGAAGTTAAAAACAAAGCCAAACATTCAGGGGAAGAGAGCGAGAGGTATTTACTTCTAAACTTCCATTTTATGTTTATAGTTTAGGTTTTTTTAATGTTATTCTTAAAAGCTGAGAATTGCCAGATTCTAGCTATGTTGATGTTTCTCTTAATTTATCTGGGCAAGAGCATAGAGCTGTTTAAGCAAATCAAATGGGTAACTGAAACACATGTTCCAAAAAATTTTGAAAATCTACTTTCCTGCTTTCTTTCTCTCTAAATATGGTTAGCTGTGTTCTCTCTTCATTTAAAACCATTTGAATTACAGAAGCAATATTTCTCAATGGGGAAGATTATATTGTTGTTGTTGTTGTTTTTTTAAGTTCCTAAAATAAAGGTTGAACCTTTCACAATAGCTAAGGCAATACAGAAAGAGAAGGCATACATATTGAGTCATCTGGTCAACTAAACATGTGGCAAGCTGATGAGTAGCCTGAAGCTTCCCAAGAGATCAAGAGAGTTTTGGAATGTGCAGGCTAATCAATGCTTCTGAAAGTTGTGTGAGATTCACAGCAGGAAATCCTGGAGCATCAGTATGGCATGGCCTGAGGTAGAGTTTACTTTACATCTCTCATTCTCTGAGCGGATGAAGCCTGACTAAAAAAAAAAGTGGAAGGACTCTTACTTCACCTTGTGTTCTCCACATACTTTAAAAAACACCCTCAGAGGATCAAAGATTCATCTAAGGTTGGCACCCTTTCAGAAGTGTCCTGCCAAATCTTTATTTATTCATTGTTGCTCATTCTATTTGCCAGTAATTCATTTGAACATTTAGAGGATCTCCCTATATATATAAAACAAAACTTATTGATGCATACAAAATACAAGATGATTAATAAATAAAAACTTTTAAATGTTTTAGAAGCTTCATCTAAAATTAAATTTCAGGAGTCTTGCCAGTTTGAGTAAGCTTTTCCCGTTTCAGCTTTGGCAGCTACAAAGGACACTGGCCCCTGTCTCTGGTGCTTGTTCCAGGAGCCACCTCGCTGCACTAGGGACAGCTCCTGTGGGTCCCTGGTTTGTAGAGGACAGGGGACAGCATATGCGGAGCCTGGCGGGGCCTCCTGCTTTCAGTGTCTCCTTCTCAGCCGTATTAGTCAGCATTCTGCAGAGAAACAGAACCGAGAGAGAGAGAGAGAGAGAGAGAGAGAGAGAGAGAGAGAGAGAGAGAGAATGGAGAAAGACAGAGATCTCTGATTTATTTTAAGGAATTTTCTCATGCAATTACGGAGGTTAGCACGTCCAAAATCTATCTGCAGGCTGGATCAGCAGACTAGAGACCCAGGGAAGAGCTAACATTATGATTCAAGACCAAAGTTCTTCAGGCTGGAGACCAGAAAAGATCTGATATTGTGGTTCAAGTCCTAAACCATCTGTTGGCAGAATTTCTTCTTGTTCAAAAGAAGTTCAGTCTTTTGTTCCACTCAGCCCTTCAACTGATTGGATGAGGCCCATCCACATTATGCAGAGCAATCTGCTTTATTTGAAGTCCACTGATTTAAATGTTAATTTCATCTACAAATACCCTCACAGAAACATGTAAAATAACATTTGGCTACATATCTGGGCATCATAGCCCAGGCACATTAATACATAAACTTAGCCAATGCCCTATAATGCAACCAAGGTGAAGTTTTCAAAATGGAAATCGAATCAGAAGGTGTCTAATCTTAGAAACATTCAAAGTTTCTAGTTTGCCCTAAGGAAAAGCCTAAATTTATTGTGGTAATCAGGGCCTTTGTGATCTCTTTGTTGCTTATTTCTAGACCTTGCTTTACTCATCCGTCCCTTGAACCCCAGGCTCCCAACAGGCTGAATTACTTTCAGTTCCACGGTACACTATTCGCACCCTTGCCTCTAGCCTTTGTGCTATTTCTTCTTTCTGAAACATGCTCCATCATGCCCAAAATTCACCCCCGCATTAATTTACACTCACTTTTTTCCAGGTAAAATCTTAAACGTCACTTCATTTGGGAGAACTTTCCTGACTCCCAAAACGGATGATTAATTCCTAGCATACAGCATCCTGCTTAGCACATAGCATATGCTTAGTAACATATCCGTTACATAACGGAATAAAAACCACACATTCTGCAGAACCAAGAGTCATCCTGAGTATGGGTAAGTGTAGTGTCAAGTGACAGCATAGACTACTTATTGATGGGTACTTTTGCTCACACAACCGACTGTCTCAGCACTGTCTGGGCTATTCTCCTGCTTCACAGACTGTCCCTTCTCAGGGTCCTTTGCCAATATCTCATGTGCCTGCCAACCTCTTCACGTTGGAGTGCCTGTAATTTACATCTTCATTCCATACTCCTAAACTCCAGGTATTTTCTTGACATATATTTTGAATAGTAACGGACATCTCAAACTCAAAATGTTCATAAGTGGTCTTTCTCCCAAAGTGGATGGCAACTTCTGTTACTCTGGCCAAGACACCAGTAGCTATCTTTTTATTCTTCTTTCCCTCCCACTTTACATGTGACTCATCAGAAAATCATGGTGGCTATTACTTCAAAATATGCCCAGAACCTGACTCCTTCTCACCTTCTCCTCTGTACCGCCTTTGTCTGAGCCACCATCATCTCTTACCTGGACGGACTGTTTCAGCAGCCTCTTAGCTGGTCTTCTTGCTGCAGCCTTGGCTGTGCTGCAGACTGTTCTCAATGCAACACCCAATGGACCCCTTTCAAAGTTAAGTCAGATCATGGAATGGCTCTGAACAGGTGGCACCTCAGCCTTTGGGAGATCAGTCTTAGAGAAGTAAATGCTTACTATCATTTCCAATACTTTCTTATGAAGAGAATTGTTAAGTCACATTATACAGACCTTATGAGAATTTAATGCCCAACATCACATTGTGTTTCTTATCAGTAAATGACAGTATCTGTTCTCCCAACTCTCTTCGGCATTTTTGTAGGCTCATGTTAAAACATTTTCCAAGTTGCTATTCATGAAAAAAACAACCATCTTCTTTTGTGTTTCTTTGGTGGTTGCTGAGATCAAATATTTTCATTTTTTATTAGCCATCTTTACTTCTTTTGTGAACTGCCTAGAAATGGCAAGTTTGAAAATAGACACATTTCTGGGCTATGAAGTTTAACAAATGAAATGACAAACTTTTCCAATGAAACCAATACGCTCAAGAGAAGTTTCCTGAAGGATGTAAGAAAATTTGTGTTATTTCTAATTACCTCTGACCAAGTCCTTCACTTTTCCTACTAATGAATGACCAAGAATATATATGCCTATCTTTGTCAAGGAGCATCCTTTATTCTTTTTCCCAATAATTATTATGTATACATTTTAGGTATATATCTAATGACACTGAAATTTCCACCTAGGGTTTTTGAAGAATGGAAGAAGCTGGGGAAATAGACTTAAGTTAACTGTCAAAATTATTTCAGAAGAAATTCATATAAGCCTGAGAACACTATCATCCCTTGAGGGAAATAAGCTATAAGGTTCACAATTGTTGTCTGAATTATCAAATAAAACTTCTGTTCAGAGCCCCTTTGTAAGTTCTGCAGTTCTAGAAAGCTGCATCTGTGATATCCCTCAAGAATATCTCTGAAATGATACAGTAGTTTCACTTTTTTAAATGCTCTCACATAATGTTTAAGGATGCAGAAAACTAAGACCAAGAAAGGATTAGAGGCGGGGTCTCCTGGTACTTCATCCAGCCTGCTATCATTACAGTGTGTTCTTTCCAACATCTAGCAATTCTAGATTGTAATGACCAAACTTCAATCTGGCAATGGGACATAGGGGACGGGACCACATCCAACAGGAATCAAGTTAATTCTTATGTTGCTAGACCAAGGTTTTCCCAAATGTTGCCTGCTGGTGGATCACTTTCATCTAAATCACAGGGACTGGTCCCATTCCAGAGCTACCAAAGTATGGTCTCCGGGATTGGAATCTAAAGAAACTCCATTTTTAAATAACCCAGAGGTTATTCTGTTGCCTATCATTTTCTAAGATAATTATCTCCTCATTTTCTTTTTGAGCAAAGCAGTAGGATGGATTCAAATATGATTTCAGCTTCTATAGATATTTCTGTGGCATTGATGCACTGATCATTTTAACTCAGTTATTAATCTGAGGAGAGAGAGAGAGCAAAAAATGAAGCAAAAGAGTCAGGATGCAGAAACAAATTAACAATTAATGATCCTGGCCGGCCGAGTGGCGCATTGGTTAAGCGCTGGTTTTGGGATGCCAGCGGCCCCGGTTCGGATCCCACATGAGGGCCAGTGACACTGCCCTCTACAGCTAACAACAGCTCCACCTGGAGCTGGGCTGTGCGAGCCCCGGTGATGGTGTGGGCTGCAGCCCCTGCTGCAGTGGGCTGCCATAGGCTACAGTGAGTGGCCCGCAGCCAGCGTGAGCTGCCAATAGCCGCGGTGAGCGACATCCAGAGGCCAGCGACCGATCTGCCTCATCCAGGAAGAGCGCAATGACGATACCAACAGTGAAGCAACATCCTCCGCAACTAGACTGAAGAACAAAAAGACAGCAACTTGTCTGTTCCCCTTCCCCGATTCCCCAACGCTGTTCCCCTCCGCCAATTCCCCAATAAAATCTTTAAAAAAAAAAAAATTAACTATTAATGATCCTGAAGGTTTAAATGAACAATATTTTCCAGTCTCACAAAAAAGAAAAAAAAGAAGAGCATTTTTTGTTTAAAAGGGTCTTTACTTAGCTGTTTCAAGAGGCAGTCAACTGAAAGACATCTTGGAACAAATGATAAAGAACACAGTGTCTCATGCATGAACAATGCAGCATCCTGAGAGATGGGTGGGTGGGCTTTGAGCCAGGCAGGTCTGAATCCTAGCTCCTCTGCTGATTAGCAATGCGGCCATGCTTGAGAAAATTTAAACGTTCTAATCCTCAGTTTCATTATTTGTAAAATGAGGCTAATCTTCTTATTCCTAAATGTGTGAATATTTTTAAAGTCCTTAGCTTTCAGTAGACACACAGTAAGTCCCAAGATAAAAAAAAATGATTAATCAAAAATACAGACTATGACCCATGCCAAAGAATATGATACAACCCAGAGTTGCTAGGACTTCCAACTGGTAGTTTTTACTTATTTTATGTATAGGACTATCTGTGTGGTCTGTTTATGGTTTTATTGATTGAGAGATGGAAAAACAAAAATATATCTCACATTTTTTTCCTCATCTCAGATAACACAATAAGAAATGAAGAAACGTGCTCTTAGCCTCTGATTATTTTAATTGTGTTACTAACATATCCTTTTACTGGGAAAGATAAAACAGTTGATCCAATAAAAAGGAAGCCGCTATTCCTAATGAGTTGGACCTACAAGTAAACAAACCAATAAGAAATAAGCTTCTACCTCTGATGTAACAAGCACAGGGGACAAGGACAGGGAAATATTTTGCTTTGCCTGATAGAAAGACAAGAACACTCTCAGAAGATTGAGCCCTGGGTTTGGATGGAAGCCCTACGGTGCACATCCTATCTATGCAATGCTATGACACCCCACTCAACCCATTTGCTTTTTGCCTTTGAATAAGCAACTGAAATGGGGCCATCAGGAGCCCCATTTTATATGTCCCTGTGGGAGTACCAATGTCCAGGTGGGACTACGTCACATCCCCAATCTGCAGAGTGGACTTTTTCATTCAGTCCACCAACCCTCCTACACTCGGTGGTTTGTACTGGGGTGGGCATGTCACCCTCATGCCATGTGGACTCCTTCTGGGGAGACTGATAAGCAATTTGGGTGAGAGAGCTTTTCTTTCTCAAGCAGAGGATAGAGATTCCTTGTAATATTGTTTAGGGCCAATATCTACTTATGACAAAACCCCAGGACTTTTCAGTTACACGAGTCAATACATTCCTTTTTTGTGCTTAAGACAATTTGACTTGCTCCATTACAAGTCTAATTGCATTGGTCTGAGAGGTTGAGCAAGAAAAAACTGGAGCCAATTGACTGTGTCTTTCCTCACCCCTTGATTCTCCTAACTCAGTGGTGGTCTTTAGCAATGGTTCACTGTTTTTAAGCATTTTAAGTAAATGCTCCCAGAAGTCACTGCTGCCGCCGCTGTTGTTCTTATGTTAGTATGAAACCATGACTGTCATAAATCCGCTTTGCATCCCACTAGTTTTGACCTGACCCTGGGAGACACATACCTGCAGGCATATGTATCTTCCAGATTTTGAAGCCTGGGTGAGTTTTAGAGCATGCAGTCAGCTGGAAGGGCCTTTCTGAGAGCAAGCCTGCCAGGGACGCTGCTACAAGCATATTGTGTGAGCAGCTGGCCTCAGCAGCAGTGAGAATCTATCAGAAAAGAGGATGGAGAAATAGGTTTGCACGCAACAGTTTGGGATCAAGCGGGGCCCCAAAGGCATGGTCTTTACACGTATCTCACCATGTCTTTAGAATGCATTTGTCAAGAGATATGCCTCAACCCACCCATCCAAGAGAACAGAATTAGGGATTTGCCAAAGAGGCCATCTACAGCTCAAATGGAATTTATCTTATTTCAAACTCAAATGGTGATTTTACTCTCTAGTTGGATCTCCTCCATTGAACAGGCTGTTTAACCTCCTTGGCTGCCAGGCCAAGTTGGGGGCTTCCAGAGTGCTTTTTCCTCCTGCCTTTTTTCAAAGCCCCTTCCATTTTTGAAACTCTTCCCATCAGAAGTGACCAGGTAGGTCCCTGGGATCGAGCCAGTCATCCTCAGGATTTACATTGCAAGACAGAGTGACAACAGAGTCACTTGAAATCAGACAGACCTTGGTTTTCTCCTGGCCCAGACAGATTTGATCAAGGGACCACTTCTCGCAATTATCAGAGAGAATGGGGTTGAGTTTTGACCCAAAAGTTGTCTGTTATCATACCCTGTGATAGTTCCTAACTCTTACCTTTCTTTTTCAAAATGATAGCCTCAACTTTTTTTCTCTAAGCATTTCAAGGAATCAGTCCCATCTCCCAATGCTTTCAAATACAAAAAGAGTTAGTGCTTCTGCCAAGGAGAGGGGTGAGCTGGGAAAGAGTCGATAGCAGGTTTTTTGGGCAGTCCAAGCACCTGAGTATTGTGATGAAGCTCAGACACAAGGTGGTCAAATGAGATCCATATCCCATGGAGTTCCCGGTGGACAGAAGTCCAGCCCCATTTGCCTCTCTAGCATGGCAGTTCACACACTAAAGCCACTGCCATTAATCTGCCTCAGAGCAGTGTCCAAATAATGTAATAACAGTTCACAGTTATTAGCCTTTTCTAAGTTATTGTACATTGCTCAATTCTGGCAAGAGGCTCATATCCTGGAGCAGAATTCAACTTTTAAACACTACAGTGATTGTCCTATTTTAAATAATGGATTCGCCAGTGGAGACAGAGGAATTTTATGATCTTTAAGGAATTATTCACGTACCTATTTTAAATATTAGGGGTTTAATGTTCTTGGCAGATGAAATCAAAGTCAGGTCAGTGATTTCTCTATAGGTCTCAGAAGACATAGTGAAATTCCATATCTGCCTTTTGAGTTCCCTGGTCTGGGAGGTCCCAGTTACCCAAAGAAAAAATGTTCAGCATAATAGATTATAGCTGTGAAAGTGAGCTGGGGGGATGTTTGTGAGGCATGGAGAGAGCATGTACTGTACAGGAAAAGGATAATACCTATTATCCTAAATATCTTCTTATGGGCCATAATGGCATTAGGTCTCCTCAATGGCCTACTTAGATCCAATTATATCTGACTAATACTGCAAAGAGTCCCTTACCTTTACTTAGTCTTTACTCTTGACTATCAAAGAAGCATTTTACTATAGAGCAATACTACATGTAAAATACTTTGAGTTTCTGTCAAGGAATGTAATGTGCCCACCTAGAGTAGAGACGACAATGCTGTCTTCCTCACTCATGCTTCCCTCCTGTAAAAACCATCTCACCATAGCCTAGAAAAGCCTGACTTCCACGTCTCTGACCTGGAGCCTCATCTACAGCGGATGGAGCCCTGAGGTCAACACCTGAGCTAACCTGAGTCTATCACATGGGGACCAGGAATTGAGACACGGAAATTGATGAAGTTAATCTAGGATGTCCAGGATGGAGAGTCACAGATATTTCAGGGGCTTCGGGTACCTCAAGGGACAGCTAAGGTGCATGTGGATGAGTGGACAGAAAGTTGGTCTTGAAAATAAAAGAATTAAGCAGGTATCTAGAAGATACAAGTATTGAGGGAAAAGGAAAATGGAGAGAAAAGTCCCTAGATTACTGGCAGCTGTCCTCAGGAGGTGTGGCTGTACTTATTACATTTTACAAGATACCCAGGTCCTTACAATACACTATGCTGTACTAAGGTAGCATAATTCTGTTTCTGTTTCTTGCTAGTTTTTCCATGAGCATTTCCTATTTATGCATCTTGGTTATATTACCTGGAGATTCATTAGAAAAAAGAACAGAAATGTTCTATGGGCCAAACCAGGTGCCATCACTCAACATAACCACACAGAGCTAGTAATCAGAGCCAAACAGTTTCCACTGACACTGCAAAATTGAACCTCCATACCATTCTATGTGAGGAAACGTATTTTACAGAGGTGAAAAAGCAGACTCCAAAAGGTGAAATAACTTCTCCAAACTGGCATAAATTGTATTTGACAGAAACAGAAGTAGCCCAAAGTCTTCTGATGCCCACACCCCTGTCCTTTCCATGCCATGTTATCTCCAAATGAAGCTGAATTCTATGACTAAACTCTAGTTGCATCGAGAGAATTCCTTGTGTCTCCTTAGTTATAATCATTAATCAGGCCCTCCACTAATGCCCTCATTGTTCCCAGCTGAACTATCAGTAATGTATGTGGATTCAGGTGGTTGCATGTCCTCAGTCTCACTCCTCATTTGTAAAATGCACACAAGGAAGTGCTGAAGATTCGAGATAAACGAAAAGGACCCAGCACAGTACCTGGCATCTGAAAAAGTTTTACCCAATATATTTCCATTACAATATGGAGCTATTCATTCCAGGTAAATGAAGCAAGGTAGAGGCAGATCTGGTCGCATCTGCCTCTAGCAGCTGTCCAGGGCTTCGCAGCAGCAGACAGACCAGCCCACAGGACACGTAAGCGCTTCAGCACTTAAGAAAGGGGTAGTCTGTGATTTTATGCTTCCCCAAGCTCTGGAGTTCATTGTTTCACCTTTGAAGCCTTATCCATATTTCTTATCAGAGATCCTCCTTTTTGAGTCCTGACTGGGTAAAGGACAGAATTCCTAATTTCTGCTTGTGTATAGCCTGACTTCGGTCCAAATCCCATCCTAGATGAATTTCTGTGCAGAAGGACCCTGCAGGACTCTAGTCCTGACCTTCCCCCCAATTTTCACTGGACCTTTTCTTTGATTCTGCACTTTAAGGGAGTCGCGTTCATAGCATCTTTCTTCCATTCCCACCAAACTTGCTCATAGCATCTTCCCTTCTTTATTTTGTGAAGTCACATTCTGATCATTCTAATCCTACCCACATCATGTAAGGATTGCAGGTATTTTTTCTGATATTTGGGGACGTTTTTCCTTTTATCCCCCCTAAGTATTGTATAAGAAAACTCCTACCAGGAAAGCATTCCAAACCCACCCATTCTTTATAGTCTTTGTTTCTCTCCCTCTCCATAAATTGCTTTGCCATTTTTGTTCTGTTTCCCAGCGGTAACTAGTCTCAATTTGTCAACCACCTTCATTTTATTTCTTATCTCTCTGACTGTAAAACATGTGAAACACTTGGTGTAAGAGACACTTGATAAAAATAAGTTAAATGGCATTTACATGAAGGGGATAACAACATTTGTCTTGGATGTATATCTGGGAAAGTTGAAGCACTTAGTCTCTTCAGATCTCTTTGTTTATTTCTGCAAACGCTTGTGGAGGAACTGATGAACATCAGAAAAGGTAACTGAGGTTCCCTACTTACTGTGTTCTTGTAATTTCTTATTAGGGCTACATTATCCCCCTCCCCAAGAAGAAAAAGGCAGAGTTGTAGTGTTTTTATTGTTGTTGTTGTTGCAAAAATAAATCTGAGGCCCCAGGGTTTGTTCTGAAAGGGAGAGAAAGATCTATTCAGTCTGGTATCAGTGCAGCCAATCACCATCACCAGATTTGGAAAAAGCTTCCCACTGGTTGGTTTTGCACTGGGGAGGAGTGCCAGCTCCATTGACCTTGAGCCCAACCTAAGAAATGTATCTCCAATTGAAGCCTTAAAGAAGAAATTAAATGTCAAACTTCATTACATCTTTGTGTGAACCCCACAGAGTCTTCAGCCTGATGTTCAAGGTCATATTTCTCTTGTTTGGGGGGAAAAATATGTCATTGAAAACATCTTGTTTTTTTCAAAGTCAAGCTGAGAGAGCTAACCCTGGAATGAAGAGGTGGGATTATGAGGAGCTGAAAATCTGTCTCCACTGGTGGCAGAGTATGAACTCCACATGAATTATTTTGATTTTTAGTTTTGCTTTCTCTGTCCACAGGGCACCCTGGGCAAGGTAGAGAGTAAGAAGTGGGCTGTATATCCATATCTGCAAAAGTGTGTCAGACCAAGGTAGAGGGTTCAGCCAGGCACCCCTAAGGACAGCTGAAGTCAGTGGACCCAGGAAGAGTGATATTTGATACCCAGTTAGAAAAGTTGAAGTTTCCTATTTCTGCATTTAAATTCCTATGTGACATACTTACGTCTTTAGTAACCTTTGGGTAACCACCATAACCTGGTGTCAGCCATGCTTATGGGGAAAAGGATGTGTGTTTTGTTCATGGGAGCGGTTTTGTTCAAGGCAGGCTGGAAGGAGGCCACAATGCAGGCACAGGCAATAATAAGAGGAATAGTGCACAGAGTGATAGGAAACAAGAGCCGATCACAATGGATGTTAACTATATATTGTCACTTTCAGAGAGTTTGCAAAAGTACTTGGAAGGAATAGGGGAGAGAAACAGATAGATTGTCTATAGTTGTGTAGGATGGGGCCCAGGCTGCTAGTTCACCCAAAAAATGCACTTGCTGCGGGAGAAATGAAGACATAGATTCTACACACAACGTCCTTTATTTATAAGGCAGCAGGTTACTTCAGCTGATCTCTTCTCTTAGAGATTGGATATTGGGAGATATATTACTCTTCCTTCTTTACTCTTCTAATAATCCTGCATATGTGCCTTCCTCTCTTGCTGTCTCACTTCCAAGCAGAATTTTTATGTTTCTGCCTGTGTTTCTGTGACACACGTTTGGATTCAAGTTCCAATAAGTGGAATCCTTCAGGGAAAAATTCAAAGGAGAAAAGGAGGAAGAGGACAGGGGGATGGAAGAAAGGGAAGGAAACTAGAGGAGGAGAGAGAGGGAGAGTGGGAGGGGTGGAGGAGAATGTAGTACGTTGAACTATTTATTACCTACACCAAAACACGGCACTGATTTTCTAAGCATCTTCTGGAGCTAACACATCACCCTCATCTGACCCATTGTTACCAGCTGTCACTTGGCAGTGATATGATCCTAAAAGATAACCTTTATATGAGGCTGCATCATTTCCCAGAAACTACTGGGAACTGATTCAAAATATCACTCCAAAAAGTCATGTCACTGGCAGACAAAAAGGGCACACACAGGTAGGCATAGGGCAAAGTGCCTTCACTTCATATGTCTAATCCCAGGTCCCTGTTCACACACAACAATATGGTGTTGCCTCTATCCCTCCACCATCTACAATAATACTTAGCTACTATGTACTCAGCACTTATTAAGCACCCGGTTGGGCTAAGTGCCTGACCTGCATCATCTCATCCCACCTACAGCCACTGAGGGAGGTCAGTGCTATAATTACCCACATTTTAAATGGAGAATTATGGTTTTGAGAGGTTCAGAGACTTGTTTAGGTCACAGATAATATGGTAAAGAACATAGATTTGCACACAGCCCGTGCTGTTAACCGCCATGTCTCCTGCCACCCTTTCCATCTTCTCATCTACAATTCTGTCTTGCCTTCCTTTCTCTCTTAATCTCCTTGCATGTGCTTTACTCACCTCAGGTGACTATAATTTTTTTTAAAACCTCTGCCTACCTTGAGTGGCTGAAGCACTGGCCAATACTCATAATTACACAACCCTGCATACTCATAATTACCCACCCCTGAACCTATTGTACCTGCTGCTGTTTTTCTCTGAAGGGCTTGTGAGTGACACAGCAGGCTTCGGATTGCCTTCCATCTCTCGTCATTGGTGGTGTGCTCGGAGAATGAAAAGCCTCCATAGTAGTAGATCTGAAATCGGAAAATCTAAGGACAGTGCATAAGAACTCCATCTCATACATTGCTTCTCCGCATGGGGCACTTTTTTTTTTTTTTCCTGAGTGCAGTGTCACTGGCCCTCGTATATGGGGCCCGAACTGGGGCCGCTGGCTTCCCAAGCCAGCGCTTAACCACCGCGCCACTCAGCCAGCCCACATGGGGCATTTTTTAAAAATCCTTTGGGTCTCCATTTCCTCATCATATCTCCCTCAAGCAGATATAACTTCTACTATGTAAAATTGTGTGTAACAAATGAACGGAAGCAAGAGCAGTTCCTGGACTTATGCCTGATATTAAGTATGTGCTCTGGAAGTTTTAGTTGGTATCATTATTGTTATTGTTATTAATTAGGAAATGATTTTAACCCCCATTTAGCAGATTCGGAAATGAGGCATCTTACCTCAGATTTTACAAGTGGTCAGTGACAAAGGCAGAAGGCTCTTCATTACGTAAACTTATTCACTGAATGTCCACACTGTGCCAGGTTCTCTGGGGCATGCTAGGGATAAGCAGATTAAAATGCACAATGTGGGGCCGGCCGAGTGTCTCTGTGGTTAAACGCTGGCTTGGGAAGCCAGCTGCCCTGGTTCCGTCCCACATGTGAGGGCCAGTGACACTGCCCTCAAAAAAAAAAAAATGCACAATGTGACCTTATATTTAAGTTCCCTCTTTCTAGTACAGCCCATTTCTCTAAACATTCACAAAAGGGAAAAATGCTGAGGATCCCAGAGAAATTTGTTGTCATCTCAAGGTCAAATGGTAGATGCTGTAGACCATGTGTGCAAAATAATCACTCAGATGTCCTGACACCAAAGCTGCTGCCCATTGCATTCCGCTATGCTGCCTTTGGCTGAATGTAATTAAGAAAGTATATCTTCAGAAAACTAACATCCATTAGACGATGTATTCCAACATCAACTATAAATTATTCTCTCCATCAGTGCAGGAAATTGGGTGTTGACTGTATTTAAGTTAGAACAAAAAAAAGAGGTGATTTAAATTCTACATGAGAATATCATTTAGAGAGGAGGCCTTAGTAAAAAGAGCCAAAGACTTAGAGTTTAAAAAATTTGGTTCTAGCCCAGCTCGCTCCTAGCTATGTCACTTAATCCTATGTTGAGTGACCAGGGTTTCATTTCCGTTGCAAATAGAATGTTGTGTATAAGAGGAGGGGCCATGCTGAGGAGGTAGGGAGTGTTAGGTGGTTCAGAATGTAGCCTGTCAGTTCATAAGCTGCCTTTCCTACTGGCTCTGTCATTATATTATTATTTTTTTATGTTATCTTATTCTTAGTTCTTAGAAAAATTCACCACTTAATAGAGTGTTTGTACTCAAAGAACAAAAGAGGTCTTACCCATACCCACTGGAAGATATTGGTTCCCAGGCTTCCTGGGTGTGAATGCTGGGGCCCGGGTTTTGTGGAAGGAAACTAAATCAATGGGAAATGACCAGTACCCTCCCCATTTCCAGAGTAAATCAGCAGAAAGGAGCTTTGCTCTCTGCTGTTACCACTTCCAGTTCTAGCACCACAGGCCTTGTCCTGCCCAGATTTGGACTGCGAGACAAAGTTGAAAAAGATGACCCCACATAACATGAGGCTGACAGAGAAGGGAGAGGGGAAAAAATGGAAATAGGACAGAGACTCCTATCTTGGAGGTGAGCGATAGATAGTAATAATAGTGGCCACCATTTTGAGTGCCTGCCATATGCCAAGCATCATTAATAAGTTGCTTCTAATACTTAAAACAAGTTAACTATGACATCTGTGTTTTAGCGATGAGAAAGTAGAGACTCAGAGAAGTTAAATCATTACCCAAGACTAAACAGTAGCTATCAGAGCTTAAATTTAAACTCATATCTGTTTAGCTCTAAAGTCAATTCCTTTCTATATGCTATGCTGGGTTATAGCTATGGAAGCATGCTGAGAATATTTATATGTATTTATATTTATGTTGCAATTTATAAGATATATATGTGTATGTGTATACACATACATATACATATACATATATATTTGGTTATTCAAATAACAAAAATATATTTCTCAAATATATTTCATCATTATGCATAGCTTCTGGCTCATAGTTCCCCAAATCCTTGGAAGTTCCTGAGTGATAGGAGCAATGAGAGCATCTTTTGTTACATTTGGTCTCTTGTCCTCAGTTCCTGAAAATGCTTCAGAGTCATAAAAGCAAAGTAGGTGCCTTGTTATTCATAACAAGCCCTTTCCACCACAACTCTTTATGTTAGTGAGGTGACTTTTGCAAATAACCCAAGGATGAGGCTGTTTGCCAGGGGAACCAACCATAAATAGAGGGTTGGAACTTTCAGCCCCATCCCCTGATTTCCAAGAAACAGAGAAGGGCTAGAGATTGAATCAGTCACCAGTGACCAATGAATTAATCAATCATGCCTGTGTAATGAAGCTTTCATAAAAATCACAAAAGATGGGGTTTGGAGAGCATCCATGTTGGGAAACCAGAATGTTTTGAGTGGAACTGTGCCAGTCCCCAAGTTCCATGAGGACAAGAGATCCTTTGTTCAAGCCCTCACCCTTTGTGTCTCTTCATCTGGCTGTTGATTCATATCCTATAATATTCTTCATAATAAATCAGTAATATAGTATGTGGGTTTCCTTAAGTCTCTGTGCTATTCTAGCAAACTAAACACAAGGAGAGGGCCATTTATAACCAGTTGGTCAGAAGTATAGGTCACAACCTAGACTTGTAATTGGCATCCTGGTTGAAAGTTGTTAGAACTTCCAATGTATAGCCAGTCAGTCAGAAGCACAGCTAAGAGCCTGGACTTGTGACTGGTGTGTGAAGTGGAGAGCAGTCTTGTGGGACGGAGCCATTTACCTGTGTAATCTGATTCCATCTCAGGTAGATAGTGCCAGAATTTAATTGAATTCCTGGACACCTGGCTGGTGTCTGAGAATTGCTGGTTGGGGTGGGGAAAGCTTCCATACATGCACACATTGTAATAGGTCCAGGAACCGCTTCACTGCCCATATTCAAAACTCAAAGTATCAGTTTCCTCCTCTGTAAAACAAAGAGATTGAGGTCCCATCAGGAAGCATGATTTGGATAAAGAGAAGCTTAACATTCCCTGTCATCTGCCTTGGTAAAGAACACATTATACTAACTCAAAAGAAACTTCATCTAATTTTCAGTAATAAACCCCATTTTGAACAAACAGGATAAACAAGATAAGCACAATATTCATGTAAGATCTGCAAGCAGGGAAAAATAACTATAAGTAGAAAAGTAAGTTTCAGTTTCTTAAGATTTATTAAGTCTAAGAACTAAAATAGAAATAGATCTTTGGGTGCAGTGCCTGACAATAAATCATGGAGAGAAATGGTTGGGAGGAATTTTTTTAAAGTCATTTATTCTAGTATATGTACTTCACCTCCATGACCCCAAGTAATCTTCCAGGCTCTGCGTAAACATGTTCAGAAGTGCAGAACTCACCATTTTGGGGAATTCTTGCATTGAACTCAACTCTCTGCCATGGTAAGTGAATCACAGAGAATATAATGCCTAAATAATTTATTTTAGTTAAGAAGTGGTATTTGTTTGGTACCGGCTCTGGACTCCTCACAAACAAGATGAAATAAAGGGGAGCAAAATGATCAAATATATTAGTGGAATATTTTCAAGATAACGTGTAATCAGAATAATTAAAGCAAGTGCAAATGTGATATTAGTTTCTGGAAACATTTATCTTATGGAATGAATCATAATTATAACGGCAAGAGTTGGCATTAAAAGAGAGGGATAGAAGTCTCTACAAATTTTTTTTTTCAATAGTATCTAGGCAAATACTTGGGGTTAGCTGTTTCATAAGATTTATAACCAAAGATATTCTTTTTAGGCTCTAGTTGTTTTTATAAGGCCACCTTTTCTTGGATGTATTGGTTTGATGAAAAGAGGGCATTATATGTAATCAAATGATAGCAATTTCATAAACAAAAAGTATTTGGGAAATGTAGGAGGAATGAATTTTCTAGATGCTATGGAATGAATTGTACCCTCCTCCTGCCCAAATTCATATGTTGACATCTTATACGCAATGTAACTGTGGGAGATAGGATCTTTAGCAGATAATTAAAGCTAAATGAGGTCATAAGGGTGGGGCCTTAATCCAGTGGGATTAGTGTGCTTATATGAAGAGACATCAACATCAGAGAGCTGTCTGTTTCCCTCCACCCCACCCTGCACACACACAGGAAAGGCCATGTGAGCACCTTGAAAAGGTGGCCATCAAGATTCCTCATGAGAGGGGCTGGCAGAGTGGCCCGGTGGTTAAGCACTGGCTTGGGAAGCCAGTGTCCCTGGTTTGGGTCCCACATATGAGGGCCAGTGACACTGCCCTCAAAAGAAAAAAAAAATTACTGGCAAGATTCCTCATGAGAAACTAAACCCTGCTGCACCTTGATCTTGGACTTTCCAGCCTCTAGAACTATGAGAAAACTAATTCCTGTTGTTTAACTCAAATAACTGTGGTATTTCGTTACGGCAGCTCAAGCAGGTATCAACTGTAAACAGAGCCGACTGGGTATTCCATCAGCAAAAAGGATTTATTTGGTTAAAAGAAAGAATTGCAGTTTGGTATGTGTAGCCACAGTAAGCCACATGCAAGCCCCTGAAAGCCAAAAGAAGGAAGCTCTTTTCAGAGGGAAAAAGAGGAGGTTAAGGGGTGGGCTGCAGTAACCATAGATTTCTTCCTGTAGTGCTTTCCCCACTGACAGGGTGTGATGGCTCCTCCTACAGACCCTCCTGATTCCTGTCTTGGTTAAAGCCTCTCATAAATTTTGACACAAGGTATCATTGCTAATCATAGTTTCTATTTTTTTCCCGTATGATTACAACATACTCTCTGATCTCCTCTTGTTTACCTCTCTTGCCTCACATCTTACCCTTCTCATCCACACTGTTATTGACTTCCAGTCAGACTGAATTATTTTTAATTCATTAAACCCATTCTCTTGTCTTCCTAACTCCCGACCCCTGATATGCTCTCCACAGTAGCCAGCATATTCTTTTTAAAAAATCAAATGCAATCATATCACTGCTCTTCCTAATCCTCACTGAAACTTGCTTGCAATTATGTTCGAACCAAAATCTTTCATCTGACCCTTGGAGGCCTGCACGGTTGGGTTGCTGCTCGCCTTTCCACCTTGTCTTATACCATGACTCTAGAGCTCCTTCTTCCATTCACACTGATTGATTTTTGTTTGTATGTTTGTTTTTTACATTCAGTATGATTTTTTTTAAATTTCAGGTGTACAGCATAGTAGTTAGACATTTAATTTATTTAACATGGTGATCCCCCTGACTAATCTAGTACCCATGTAGCACTGTACATAATTATTACCATATATTGACTATATTCCCTATGTTTTACTGTACATCTCCATGACTATTTTGTAACTACCAATTTATATTTCTCAATCCCTTCACCTTTTTCACCCTGCCCCCAATCCCTCCCACCTATCACCCCAACAAATCTAGTACCCATCTGACACCATACATAGTTATTACAATATTATTGACTATATTCCTTATGCTATTACCCTACATCCCCATAACTACTTTGTAACAACCAATTTGTACTTCCTAATCCCTCCCCTTTTTTTCACCCACACCCTCAATCCCCCTCCCATCTGGCAACCATCAAAATGTTCTCTGTATCTATGAATTTGTTTCTGTTTTGTTTGTTATTTTGTCCTTTAGATTCCACATATAAGAAAATCACATTGCATCTGTCTTTTTCTGTCTGACTTGCCCCACTCAGCACAATACCATCCAGCTCCATCCATGCTGCTGCAGATGGCAAGAACCCACTGCTTTCCATGGCTGAGCAGTATTCCATTGTACATATGTACCACCTCCTCTTTATCCATTCTTCCATCAACAGACACCCAGACTGCCTTCACATCTTGGCCATTGTAAACAATGCTGCAATGAGCATACGGATGCACATGTTCCCCCTCAAAGTAGCATTCTGGGTTTCTTCGGATAAATATCCTGAAGTGGGATTACTGGGTCCTTCATTGTCTCCTGTTACAGCCTTTGTTTTAAAGTTTGCTCGTCTGATATAACTATTGCTACCCCAGCATTTTTTGTTTGTTTCCATTTTTATGAAATATCTTTTTCTATCCCTTTACTTTCTGTCTGTGTGTGTCTTTCAATCTGAAATGAGTCTCTTTTAGGCAGCATATGTAAGGGTTTTGTTTTCTTATCCATTCAGCCCTCCTATGTCTTTTGATTGGAATATATAATCTATTTACTATTTGCATTGAAAGTAATTGTTGATAGATATGTAGCTATTGCAATTTTATTATTCATAATTTTGATTTTTTTTTTCTATCTGAAAGAAGTCCCTCCTTGTAATGTTGGTTTGGTGTAATACTGGTTTAAATTTTTCTTGTTTGGGAAGGTCTTTTTCTGTCCTTTGATTCTAAATGATAGCTTTGCTGGGTAGAGTAATCTTGGTTGTAGGTCCTGACTTTTCATAACTTTGAATATTTCCTGTCAATCCCTTCTGGCCTGCAAAGTTTCTGTTGAGAAATCAGCTAGCAGTCTTATGGGTATTCCCTGGTAGGTAATTAACTGTCTTTCCCTTGCTGCTTTTAGGATTCTCTCTTTGTCTTTAGCCTTTGCCATTTTAATTATAGTGTGTCTAGGTTTGGGCTTGTTTGGGCTCATCTTGTTTGGGACTCTCTGAGCTTCCTGGAGTTGTACGTCCCATTCCTTCTCCAGGTTAGGAAAGTTTTCAGTCATTATTTCTTCAATAGGTTTTCAATCCCTTGCTTTCTCTCTTCTCTTTCTGATACCCCTATAATGCAAATGTTTTTATGCTTGATATTGTCCCAGAGGTCTCTTAAACTATTCTCATTTTTTGGATTCTATTTTTTTTTTCTTTTTGCTATTCTGATTGGGTGTTTTCTGCTACTTGTCTTCCAAATCACTGATTGGATTCTGCATTTCACTTATTGTATTCTTCACTTCTGACTGGTTCGTTTTTTATGGTGTCCATGTCCTTTTTTAAAAAGATTTTATTGGGGAATTGGGGGAGGGGAACAGCATTGGGGAACCAGTGAAGGGGAACAGACAAGTTGCTGTCTTTTTGTTTCTTCAGTCTGTTGTAGAGGACATTGCTTCACTGGCCCATGTTGATATCATCATTGCACTCTTCCTGGATGAGGCAGATCAGTCGCTGGCCTCTGAACAGCCACTCACAGCGGCTCTTGGCAGCTCACACTGGCTGCGGGCCACTCACGATAGCTGCTGGCCACTCACTGTAGCCTATGGCAGCCCACTGCAGCAGGGGCTGCAGCTATGCCGTCCCGGGGACTCACAGCAGCCCAGCTCCAGGTGGAGCTGTTGTTCACCATCTTAGCTGTAGAGGGCAGTATCACTGGCCCTCATATGTGGGATCTGAACCGGGGCCACTGGTGTCCCAAGCCAGCTCTTAACCAACGCGCCACTCGGTCAGCCCCTCCAAGTCCTTTTTCATGCTTGCTGTCTCTCTGGCTGAGCTTTCATGAAGCTCCTTGAGCATCCTTATAGCCATTCTTTTGAACTCTGTATCTAGTAGATCACTTGTATCCATTTCATTTAGTTCTTTTTCTGGAGTTTTCTCCTGTTGTTTTATTTGGGATACATTTCTTTGTTTCTTCATTTTGGCTGCCTCTTTGTGTTTGTTTGTTTTTTCTATGTAGTAGGTAAATCTGCTGTGTCTCCCAGTCTTTGCCAGGTGGTCTTATGTAGTAGGTGTCCTGTGAAACCCAATGGTACAGTCTCCCTGGTCACCTGTGCCAGGTGCTCCAAGAGCATCTCTTTGTGTATTGTGTGTGCACTCCTGTTGTAGTTGAGCCTTGATTGCTATTGGCATGTCAGTGGGTAGGATTGACCCTCAGGCTGATTGGCTGTGGGGTTTGGCCAGGTCCACAGCTAATGGGCTGCTGTGTGGTAGGCTTACCCCACTGAGTGGAATTCATTGCAGCAGGCTTTGGAGCCTGTCAAAACCACCCCTTGTGTGTGCCACTCTTGGGGCTAAGTGGGCAATACTCTGCTGTGGTCTGAAGCCAACCTCCAAGTATGTTGGTTCTGGGGCCTCTTGGGAGGGGCTCTGGTGCAAGCCCAGATCAGCCACTGCCTGTTAGTGGCCAGGGGCTAACTGGTAGAAGTTGCAAAGTGATCTGCAGTTGTTCACTGCCTGTGCCAAACCTAGAAATGTCTGGGAGAGGCCACACTGTAAACTGAGGATGGCTGTCACCAATACCAGGCCTAGGGTAACTCTGCAGAAAGCCAGGATACCTAGAGGACTGCTGCCACCTTCCACCTCCCTTAAGGTTCAGCCACTGATAAAGCCTTGTGCAGTATGCAAGTCAAGTGAGATCATCTCAGGGAGTCACTAGAATGGGGAGAGTTGTGGTCACCAGGTTAATCTACTCTGGTTTGCTGCCAGTGCTGATCCTGGAGAAACTAAGCAAAAGTCCCAGAGTACAATGAGCCCAGTTGCTACCCACCTGCATCTGGGGCCCACAGACTTTTTTAGCTTTCCTAGAAAGAGTGCAGTATGGGAGGGGCTGGCTGTTTGTTGAGAAGGTGCCTCTGGTGGTGCTTAAGTTGGATAAGGCAAGGTCCCAGTGAGTCAGCAGGTTGGAGCAAATGGAGCTCACCAGGCCAATCAGATTCAGATTTGGCCTGTGGGGGTGGGCTTTATGTAGGAAAGATGGCACCTGGCTGCAGGGGAAGAAGACCCCTCACTGGGGAAATGCTGCCTGTCCTCCAGTCCTCCCCCTGAAGTCACACTCCCCAGTCTGACCCCCATATGTCTCTGAGATGCCCCCTCTGGAGCATCCCATCGCTGGAGCCCAAGGTAAGTGTCTGCAAGCAAGTGAGCCTGTGCGTGGGTTGTTTAAGAGGGCATCTGGGTTTCCCACCGGCCTTCCATCCCACCCGAACAGTCATGATCCCCACTGTTTTTCATAGTCAGACATTGTGGGGGCGCTTCTTCCCACCACCAGTATTCCAGGCTGTGGAGCCTGGTGTGGGGGTCTGGGATGCCTCACTCCTCTGGGAGGAACCTCCAAGGCCGAGGTTCCACAGGGAGGTTTGGGGCTCATTCTGTATCTCCACCCCTCGTACCAGTCTCAACGTAGCTTTTTAATATTTTTTAGCTATAGGATTTCTGTTCAGCTAGTCGTCAGATGGTTCTCCAGGTCAATTGTTCTATAATTTAGTTGTAATTTTAGTGTTTAGGGAAGGACACAGGCACAGTGTTTATCTACTCTCCCATCTTGGATCTCTCACACTGATTTCTTAAGTGTCTCTCCTTCCTCTTTTGTCTCCTATGTCTCCTTTGGTTAAATAAGCAGAAATTACATAAGCTTTCCCCATCTTCTGATAAGGTGATTCCCTTATATTGTTCCTTTCTAGCACTCATCACCATTTATATCTGATATTTTGATTACTCTTGGGCCTCCCCATTTGATTCAAAACTCAAAAGACTGTGTGACTTCGTCACCACTGTATCTCCAGTGTATATATCACAAAGCCTGGCACCTAACTATGTGTTTAATAAATATATAACCTCAATAAACTGTTTTTACCTGTGAGTGTGGGGTGTCTTTGTGTTTGTTCTCTGTGTCAGAAGAAAGCCAATAATTGACTGGAATGTGTCCTTGGCGTTTTCCATGGGGTCAGCACAATTGTCTCAGAAAGCAAAGATGGTAGAGAAGCTCAGCATAGCTATAAGATGATACTCTGGATGGCTTTGTTTTAACCAAATTGATTTATTCATTGGGTATCACCTAGCTGTGCAGCATGCCTCCCAGAGATTAGCTGTGGTGTCTTTACTTGCTCTTGGAAATGTGAATAGCTTTGGCATCCATTGGTGGGCATTATCCTGGTCACATTCTCCCTGAGGTGATAAAACTGGGAAAACCTCTTGAAGGAAGAATGTGGATGGAAAGTGATATTTTCAAAATTCAGAACAGGATAACAGACATCATACAGGGTATCTTCTCAGTCCATACCACACTCTCTATGCCTTCTATGTATGGTGACCCAAAAAAGGTGGACGGTGGCATTGGTGTCTTATTTGTGTCATATAAATCCCTCCCAGATAGAAGTTACTGCACCAAATTCGTGTTTGACCTACGTGGGTTAATTTCAACTCCTCTTCCAGATTTTCAGAATTAGTATTCCCAGATGCTGGTCACCTTTTCCTTTTGCTTGAATTGATGGGATATAGGCTGGAGGAATACAGGGTGTTCATTTTTTTTATCACAGGCAGGGAGGAAGAGAAAGCAGTTTCTGCCAAGAGGAAAGATTGAAAGAGACATAGGAGAGCAGCAGGATAAAAGATGATGTGGTTCCAGAGAGAGAGACAGCTGTGCAGGTGAGGCTAGGTGTTAGCTGCCTGGGAGCCAGGTGTTTACTTGTTTCCACCCTTTTTAAGACTGAACTGCCCATGCAGCTTGGGATATATTCTTCTTTGTATGTTGCTCTCTTGACTTAATATTGTTTGAGTGGGTTTTCCTCACTTAAAGTCAAAATTACTAGACCAGGACAAGCATTTTATACTAATATTAGGTCTCAAAGCATTGAAAAGTGACTTTAAAAAAATGTAAAAAAAAGAAAGAAAGAAAGAAAGAACTGAGACCTATAGGGTTCAGCTGAACTGATATGACAATTTTCTATCCTTCTGTACAAGAAATCAAATTATCAAGAAAGAGAATCAAAGTACACAGACTGTTTGCTTGGTATTCATTTCTTTGCATTATCATAGAGAAGCACCAGGTGCCTAGAAAGTAGTGTCCCAAATGGTGAAAAATCAAATTGTTTGCTAATTATTTATTGGTTAAATTACTGAGAGAAATGCTTGCCTCCCAGGCCCAAACATTCTGTTTTCCTGGGAAATCTTTGCTATTTTTCAGTCTCAAAAGATTTATTTTAGGCTCCCAAGTCAATAGCGAACACAATGGTTTGAAGTAAATGACACTTGTACCCTCAGAAATAAACCCTGGAATCAGGTGGGCATAAAAAGCATAATTGTAAAACAGTGAAGGCTGGCTCTTTCAACTGGTTTATTAGCTGGTTCTCTTGGTTTATTAGCTGAGGTCTAACATGTGGAGTCATAGCAGCATCATTAGAGCAAGTGTAGAACTAAGGTAACTTTTAAAAAGAGTTATCCTTAAAATTTACCCATGCAATAAGTTTCCAAAAGTAAGTAAACTAGTTGAAGTATGTTAATCTCACAATGCAGACGTTTCCTTGTGAGGTTCTGTTAGCCCATCTGGTAAGTGGTTAATGCTGGTAATGGCACAATCACTACCACTTGTGGAATATACTGTGTGCTAGGCACTATGCCAAGGGCTTCATGAATAGTCCATTCAACAACCCTACGACAGACATAAACTTTTTTTTAATGTATAGATCAGGGAGGAGAGCATATGTTTCAATAACCTACATATGTATGTAGATTTGAACCATCCTTATTCTTAACAAATCATTACAATATATAAAATGCATGTAAGAGCAAGAGATCAGATGATACTGGGCTTTAGTTAGACACCCTGATGGCAAATCTTAGAGGAATTGTCAGCATAAGAAATTTTAGAACCTAGAATCCCACATCTAGGTATGAAAAACTAGTGGATTTTCAGGGTCTCCTAAGCTTCAGACTTTTTTTTTTTCCTGAAAAGATCTCCTATTGAGTAGTTCATGGACTCCTTCAAAACCTTATTGTATCTTCTAATCTAAAAAACAAAAAAGAAGGGGTACTTCTATTCATGAATCAGTTCCCCAAAATTATGCCTCAATTGAAATTTATCTACTTTTAATAATAAACATAACATATCATTTATATGTAATGTAATCACAATGTTTGACTTTCTCAATGCTTACAAGGAGTGTGTGTGTGTGTGTGTGTCTGTGTGTCTGTCTGTCTAGATGGGGAAATAATACAAAAAGACTTTAGAGGTCCAAACTGTAGTCCTACCTTTGACTTCAGTTCTCTAGATATTGTTGGGGAATCATTTAACTCCCATTTTCTCACTTTTCTCAATGTTAAAGTTGGAATTTAAATATGTGTGGTCTTGTTTTGAGAGTTAAAATGCAAGGTAATGGTATTACATGCTTAGCCTCACTGATATTTTTCCCCAACATGTAGTGATGATCATTCAAAAACCAAGAGAAACTTGCTATTGAGAGAGTTTTCCAAAGGGCTATTGCTTTTTTTTTCCCCCTGCCTTTTCCTTAGACATTCAGAAAACATTATTTGATGGGGACACTGTATTTTCTTTAGAGGGTTAATGAGGATTTTTGTAGCATAAAATGTGATTGAAACAAATGGAGCATTTAAATCAATAACAACAAATCATTAGAACAGCTGGTAATTAACCTTTCATCTGTGTAAAGGATTATTTAGACAGCAACACAGGGCAGAGTCTTATACACACATGTGGTGTTAGTGGAAAACTTGCTGGTCCCAACACTTTTAATCATGAATTAGAAATATGAAAAGGATCATAATTTGATTTTAAAATTGATACTACTCAGATGCAAAACTTCCAAAGGTGACTGAAGATAATAGTGCAGAGATTTCTATGTACACAGCAATTTTTGTCTCCAAATTATAGCTTATGTTTATAAACATAATTTACTTATACTCTGCATGACTGGGAGAAGAAGGAATAGCTTTTGAGAAATGAGAACTATCTAAAGAGAAAAGAAGTACTTTTCTAAGCAAGGGGCAGGAGAGGCAATGACTTTTTGTCTCAAGTCAAATAACCACCAAACCATTGCATAGTTCTTAGTGTTTTAGATTAATTTATCTATCATCTTGAGGGAGATCTCAAAAGAGTTCACGTTTTATTTTAAATAAGCTAGACTTCAGTAGAGGCAATGGGTCTGATGCAGAGCATAGCCTCAGCAAGACGCAGCAACTGGGATATCCTTGTAAGGCAAATGGTAAAGCAGATCTCATTCTTTTGTCATTTATTCACTCAACAAAATTATGAAGACCTACTATGAACATAGCACTTTGGATGGTATTGGGAGAACACAGAGACAAGTTAACGTGTTCTCTAAACTTGAGAAATAGTAAAGCCAATAAGAATACAGGCCACTCATAACTGCTACAGTAGTCACGGGATAAACTGGAAACCGAAACAGATCATGTAGTTCACTCTTAGGGAAGACTGCCTGTCCAAGGTGTCAGCTAAGCCAAGACCTGAGGGCTGAGTAGGAGCTGGCCGGGGAAGAGAAGAGACTCTGTCTGTGCTTAGGGGAATATCAGTGCAATCATATAGAAGTGAGAGAGAGCTGTGGAGCTGCTAGTATTTCAGTCTAACAGGAGTTGAGAATTCAATGAAAGGAGAGGAGAAAACTAAGGCTAAAAAGGTAAATATAGTACCTGGTACCCCTACTGAAATCATTAAGGGTGGGCATGCTGACATGAATCTACACATTCAAGTCTCTGCCTCCTAGCCCCCTTGTGGGTTATTGGAGTTGAATATTTAGGTTTCAGATATATTTCACACAGCCATCTTCACATCGTGCACAGAGCCATACTATCAAACTTTCTTAGCAATACCAGTTTGCCATAGTACCTCCATGCCCCAAACAAGAAGCCTTTCCACTGTGCCAACATGCTCTTCTTTCCAGTGTATTCCACTCTTGATCCATTGAGGTAGCCGTACTTTCCCTGGCTGCATCATGCTTACTTTGGGCTGGTTTGTGAATTGCTTGTTTGTGAATACATCAATCTCACTGGGAGATTTTGTCCCAAGAGCCAGTGTAGACCATTAATAACAACAAGCCAAAAACTGTTACTCTTTCTGATGTAAGCCAAAAGAAAGCATCGCCTAAAGAACACATAATTTGTTCCATAACCATCGGGGTGCAGAGTCCTTTGCTAGTAGAGAATCTAAAATTGTATTTCTTCATGAGTCATGTATCAGTTTCACTGGTAGCTATTGAAAACTTTAGTTTGAATTAAGGTATGATATATGATGGGGTTGTTTTCAACCAATCAAAATGATGCCAAAGTTTCGAGTATGTATGTAGATATGACATGAGGGGCTCAATTATTAGGTTGTTGGAAAAGTCATGATGTATTTTTTCTGGTTTTGGGGGCAGTAATGCATCATGACTTTTCCAACAACCCAATAACTAGCCTTGACCCAATTACAGTTTTGAAAAAATGTCTAGCATTTTACTTTCTCTGAGATCAGCTACTGTGAACACCACAATTTTATATCTTATCCAAAGGACACAAAGTAAGGTAAAAGTGGAGGAAGAGATTCTGACAAAAGCATTCTGATTTTACCTAGAAAGCATCCTTTCCGTGACTATTGTGAGTAGGTAATGGAAAATTCCAACAAAATTATTCAAGCCTTTTTCATTCGTAGGATCATAGAAAGGGTACTACTTTAGTTCATCTTAAAACTCTTCTTCTGGGCAGGCTGAGTGGCGCGGTGAGTAAGAGCTGGCTTGGGAAGCCAGCGGCCCCGGTTCAGGTCCTGCATATGAGGGCCAGTGACACAGCCCTCAAAAAACAACAACAACAACAAAAAAAAAACTCTTCTTTTTCCTACTGCATTTGATTGAAACATGCAAAAATTCGAAGTCCTTTGACATGCTCCCATTTTCAGATTTCTTGCTTTTCTTGAATCCAGCTAAGGTAGGGGTGGAGGAGTAATTTATTTAAATAATGCATTTTGAATTGTACATGAGTATTTGATGTTGAATAGTCCAAAAAATTAGAATAAAATCTTCTCAACATAGAGGAAATGTTTGGTGAAATGTTATTTTTAGTTACAATAGCCACTACTGCTATTGGAGAGCACTGTGCTAAGCTTCTCATGATGATCCAGAGGAGCTATGCATTTATAACTCCATTTGTGCATGAGGAAAACCATGCAGCCAGAGAGTAAGTGTTGTGTACAGAGGAGCAGGACCTGCCTACCTTATAACCCAACCTGTTTTTATCTTCTTTCTGGAAACACACTGAAAGTAGATTTCCCAGCTTCCCTTTTCAGTTGGTTGTTACTCATTCTAGCCAATGCCACCTGAGAGAGATGAGGAGTGCCCCTTCCAGGCTTGACTCATAATAATATCCCATACTCAAGTCTCAATCCTTCTTCTCCTTCTACCATATTTGTTCAAAGCCATCTTTGAGGGTGGCACAGTCAGAATATGGATGAGCCTAGAACCTTGAGTCACTACCTGGAGAGCAACCACTAACCAATCAGTACTTCTTCTAGTCTTTTCATAAGAGCTCAATAGTTATCTGTTATATGAAACCACTGAGATCTAGGGATTGATTTTTTTCATGTTATTTCATTTTATTTTTTTTAGCAGCTAATGTTATTCTAACCAAAGCATGCAGCTAGTAAATGGAAGAAACAGGATTTGAATCAAGGCATGCCCTGCTCCAGAGTTTATATGCTATTAGCCACTCCCCGACTGTCAGATAATGGAATGCCTCCAATATGTTGCTTCCGGGATTGTCATAATGGGGACACTATTTTGGAAACTAATTACCTGAAACATTTGCAGAGTAGTCCCCAAGCCTCAAGCTCAGTGCAGGCTTCATCTAGAAGGTGCATTCTTTTCTCTCTCTGGGAACTCGGAACCGTAGGAATATGATATGCTTAATGGGTTATAAAACAGGGCAATGGCAATGGCTGCTTGCTTATTTATGGCAGTGTATTACTGATGTAGTGGTCTCATTGATTAAGGTCGTTTTTAACAACTGCATCCAAGAAACACAAATTATTTGGGCTCCGCTGACTAAACACAAGCGATTATTTGTCATCTAGCGTTGTGGAACCTAGGAAGTCATATGTGCACTGGAATTTCGCAAAATAAAAAAGGAAAACAAATTCCTGTTTCTGGGTGCATTCACGGCAATTGAGGATGATAAAAATCATTATCGACATAAGATGACACAACCTATTTATTCTATCTAGAATTTTGGTCTAAAAGACTTTGTGGAAATGTACCTCACCAGAACCAAGAAAATGAGTTGTGGTTGGACTCATTGGTGCATCCTAATGTCACAGTTAGTCCCTCCTGCCACTCAATCCCCCTGAACTCTGAATAAAAAAATGTGTCAGCGGTTCAGGTGTGAATGCTGTAGTTAGTAAGGCCTTTGAAAAATTCGTTCTATTAGGGCTTGATCTATTTATTATTTCTCCAACACAAATATAAAATGAGGAGATATATCTTGTTACTCTGAGGTAACGTGTTGTTTTGAGATGCCATATGAAAATTCAGCTTGGTTATACCAAAAGGACTAAAATGAGGTGAAGTAAAGAGCCCCTAACTTTTATTTAAATATCTTGGGTAGTAAGATCCTTCTACTTAAGAAAATCTCTTCCATCTGTTTTTGGTGCTTGAAGTTATTAATAAGCTACAAAACCAAAATTTCCCTTGGGCAGAAAATATAGGGACAAAAATTTAAAACTACCTGAAAATGATGTATTTCAGAACTTTTCCCAAAAGTAGATTACAATCAGGAAGAAGAAAGAGTATAGTGCAATGCCCTAAAGAGGGCAAAAAGTTCAGAAAAAACAAAAAGACTAACAGTTCCTCAAACTTAATTTCTCCCACTTCTCTGCCCTGCCCTGGGCCAGTTCGGTGATGAAATTTTATCTTTATGATGTATTCATAAAGTAGAAATAAAATACAGTAGTTAGTACCTTTTAGTCATGACTATGTTGCATGAGCATATTTTTACATCCCTAATATACCTTTTAAAGGCAAGCAACCTAAAAATAAAAGCTTTTTAAAAGCTTCCAATTGGTGATAATAATTCATTTACAAACTTAGTTGGTGGTAGCTGTCTCATTTAAAACTCATTTCTATGGTACATGTGTTGGCCTTATTTTTAGTATGCAGAGCTCTTTGTTTGGATTGAATTTCTCTGTGCTTATTAATCACATACAGTATTGGGAATGGAACCTCAAAATAACATTGCCTCCCAGAGCGTGGCTTTTTCACAGCTTGCTAGAGTACATTAAGTATTAAAATATAGCATAAGAAATTAGCCCTCCATGCTTACCTGTTATGTAAGAGATTTCAAAATTTATATCTTACCGCCTGCAATATTTTGTAATAGCTATGTCCTTATCAACCTCGTTTCTTTTTCACTAGTAGGAGAAGTGACTGGAGAACAGGATAATAAGAACAAAATAAAATGTGTTTGTCTTAGGTCACCCATGTGTTTCATATCCCTTACTTGTAAAGGACTGTATCGGGGCAATGGCAGAGATGAGGAAATGGGACCTGTTTACTGCCTCAGGGAAATCCTTTCTCACACCCTTCCTTTATAAAGCAAGAAGAGAGGATAATTTGCTCAGATCCTGGACCATTCATTGAGCATCCTTCACCAGGAAGGAGTGGTGTCACCTTGGGCCTTAGGAGTAAGCCAGGTGCTATAGTTAAGCTTACCAGAAAGCTCCACCTTGAGAGTTCCAGAAGACTCTTAAAGGGACACTTGGATTACATTTTTGCCCTTTGTAGTTCTACAGGAGCCTCACAGAGAGGAAGGCAGGCTATCATGTGACGCAGAATTATGGTATTCCCAGATCCTCAGCCAAAAGATCATCTCTTACACTCTGTGTTGCTTCCCCCGCCACCAGCAGCAACTCATCCAATAACCACATTCCCCCCTTGCCATTTATATTAATCAAATAAAGTAGTATTTATTGCACTGATGAGTTCCAAATTTGACAAAGCAGGAGATAAAGGGGCTATCATATTTTAAGCAGGTGAGGAAGGGGAAGAAATAATAAATTCTATAGACAGGTTGTCTCCTTGGATTTCAACCAGCTGAGTTTCTTGAAAGCATTCTTACTTGCAAATATATCTTTGCCCCAGAAAAAGAAATCAGTAACATTTGTGTATTTTATTTAGCTCCATGTCCACCTTCAGAGAACACCACCAGAGCTCTTAGAAGACTGAAGAGGGTAGACGTGGGTTAGGGAATTAGACGTGGGTTAGGGAATTTCCCCTTCCATTGGATGAGCACCATCTTTATGTTGTTTTGGCATTTTAGCCAAGCAGTGGTAGAGAACAAAGTACCAGCCTGTCAGGTTATCAATGTCCATCTCACAGGATGCAAATTATTTTGAAAACTATGTCATCTCCTGCCAAATCACTGCCACTTAAAGCTAAAATAACCAAAAATCAATAAAAGCTCTAATTCCCCTACCTTTCCCTGAACCTTAAAAACATAAAGTCTACTATGTGAAGCTTGTAGGTTGGCCTGTGGGGAAAGTAAGGAAAATGGCTCCATTCCACATTTGTTGAATGAGGATTACAGAAGACAAAATAGCCACAAAAAGAGACATAGGAAGCAGGAAGATCCACGGAAGCAGAGATTTTGAATAAGAGTTAACCAGGAGAAACACAGTCCTCACAAGAAACCGGAAATAGTGAGGAAGATTCTGATTTTTCCCACCATACTTGGGATTCAAGCCACATTTGAAGCCAGTGATCAGAATCATCTCAGCAGGTGGAAAGCCTTTGGTCCTCCAGGTGCCTGATGTGGGGGTTATAGGTCCTCCTTGCTGAGAACATTTCCTTTGGAGTGTAGCTGAAGATGCTGCCTACAGCAGAGTAATTTTCATGGCAAACCTTAAAAGCAGTTGTCTGGAACATGTCACTGCAGAGGGTAACAGGACCTAGATTTATGGAGGAACTATTGCCAAGAGGAGAAGAAGGCAGTCTGAGGCTGCCTTGTAGCTTGGCTGCTTATCACACAGCTAGGCAGCTGCTAGCAAGCCATGTACCATCTCTGTGTCTCTGTTTCCTCTAAGATGGAGATAACAGTATTTCCTACTACACTGGGTGGTGGTCAGGGCCACATGAGGTAGAATTCCACAAACGCATCACTCTGCCCTTGGCACTGAGGTATTGAGAATGCGTGGAGGTCTCTAATCCAACCTGCTCCCATTGTTGAGATGGAAACATTGAGGCTCCGAGGTAACACAGGATGTTACAAGTAAACTAGTGTTTAAGCAAGGTGTTCTGACCTTCCATCACAAAGAGGCCGCATAGCCAGATAATGGGAATCTGTGCCGTGGCAATAAGGAATTCAGAAACTCAGCACAAAGGCAGGATGTGCCACCTCTGCCTAAAATGACAGACAATTGTTTTCACAGAAACCAAAGGGCATGAGTGTCTGCTGGAGCCAGCAGGCCATGAGGACAAAAACCTGCTTCAAAGGTGAAGCAGAAGGTTATTTCAAGCTACCCGGTAAGTCCTCTGTCTCTGCCCAAAGTGGGAAGCTGAGGAGGCCTCCTATTGGATGCTGCAATTCTTAAGCAGAAAGAAAAACCTCCAGGCTTTGTCATTGCTCAAGGTGAGCTGAAATAGGGCACACAACGTGCTGCTCCCAGGCAGTTGTATTTACTCACGTGTGCTTTTCCCAAGGGCCATGCAGTGTGGTCTCTGTCTGCAGCCCAGGGGATGCTCCGTGAGAATTCCTCTGATTGTTCAAGCTGTTTCCGCCTGGCAGTGAACCATGACCATCGCCGGGCATAGCACCATCTCTCCTAATGCAACAGAAACAAATGATCTTCTCCCTTCTGATCACCTCCCGACTTTGACACGAAGAACGGGGGCTCTGGAGACTGCCGAAGATATCTTTGTAGTCTCGTTCTGTATCTTTAAGAAAAAAAAATATCAGACACATAATTAAATTTGTCTGAATCTATTAGGCCATGTGCTGACATCAGAGCCTGTTTTTAGAACATAGAGCGCCCTCACACCAGAAATGTAGAATCTTTCGGACTTTGGGGAGCTGTCCCCGAGTCCCCTGAAATCGGGTACAAAATTATGTTTTTATCTTCATATGTTAGGCAAAAGGCTCCAAAAACTTGCCTCACATGTTAATGGGGATCCATGCCACAACGTTAAGAATTGCTCACCTCAGCCCGCCTCGGAATTCTGAATGAACCTGAGTCCCTACCCCAGGCTCCAGCTACAGTACAGCTAGCTTCTAGGCTGCAGGTGCTTCACACCCAGTTCACACCGACTGAGGAAGCAAAGTATGTTCATTGTTTCTTGTTATTAAAAAAAAGTCCAGGGATATCTTTTCATAAATGGCTGGATACAAGCGTTTATACAAGATCACCAAGACTGATTTTCTTTCCCCTCTTTACTCCATCGCTTGACTCGATTCCTTCTCAGCTTCAGGAATGGCCTTGCCACAGAATGGCAGGGGATCCATTGTAGTTTCAATCTTCCAACCCCCTAGCCGAGGAAACCCAGTAAAAGAGTGTATCTCCTACCTGGTAATTTCAGCGATTGGCTGGAATTGGACCAACTTGAGTTACATGCCCTATCCCTGAGCCAGTCACGGTTGTCCGCTGCATTTCCATTTTGCACATTCAGCAATTCCTGAAGACAGGTTGGGTTGTCACAACTCGGGCGTGCTACTGACATCTAGTGGGTGGAGGACAGGGTTGCCCCTAGACATCCCCAGGGCCCCGGTCAGTCCCCCACAATAAAGAATTAGCCAGCTCCAAATTCGATAGTGCTAACCTTGGGAAGCCCTGCTATAGCCAACACAAGGCTTATTGATCACGCCTGGAACTCGTGCCTATTCCAGGAATGGGACAAGAGGATCCAACAATAAAAAGCACATCAGGGGTGGTTTTCAAAGAAAAATGGGGGTATCGCTGCCTGTTTCCAGGCAGGCAAAACCTAGATATCTGTGAAAGAAGTGTTTTAAGAGCTGTCCATAATTGAAGGCTTATGCTGGTGTCAGGTACTATACTATACATATTCTGGGTTTATTATCTAACCCTCATAGAACAGTGAAGTAGTGACAATTATACCCATCTTATAGATTAAACATTTAAGGCTCACACAGCTAATAAAAGCAGAGAGGTATATGAAACTCATGGTTTCTGACTTCATAGTCCAAGCTCTCATTGCTCTGTGTCATAAGATTCTGTTTGATGGAGAAAAAAAATAAGTTCTACTTACAAAACTAAGACATAAGAGGTCTTATCATTTGTTTACTCAGACCTGTCTTGACTCCATTGAAAAGGAACTCTTGCCTTACTTACAAAGATATTCCATGGGTTGCACATACTCTGTATATTCATGAATGCACTGGTTTTCACTTGTATGTTGTAGTCATTGAGTCGTTTTTCTTTTTGCTTGAATGAATTGGATTTGTGTAGTAAAAAAACAGAAGTCTTTTAGGGCACATATGTCCTGATGCCTTGTCTACTCTTTACCATAAATGTCAGATTTCAAACTGCTTGCCACAGGGCTGCTGTGAATTACTCTCTTCCTCTCCTTTGGTGAACTGGTCAAATTGGAAGTGATAGATGCCTCTGAAAAAGAATACACACCCCTGGGTTTGCATGTGTGCATATGCATGTGTGTTTTAGGGTTTGGGTGTGAGGATTAGTGGCTTCTTTAGCAAAGTGCTGTAGACTGATTTTTATATCTGTCTTAGCTATTGTGGTTTGTCTGTAAATCACTGAAATATGAAATATTTCTTATGGACATTTCTAAACATACCCTAAAATAGAATATACGAACCAATCATATCTACCATTTATCAACTCCAAAAACTATCCATATTTTTGCATTCCTATTTCATCTATTTCTCTGAGCTTTTTCTGAAATATTTTATAGCAAATTAAAGATATGCTACTGTATAACTCTACAATATTTTAATGTGAATCTCAAAAATGACATTTTCTTACATGCCACAATGCCGTTCTGAACACAAAACAAAATCAACTCCAATTCCTTTGGTCCAATACCAAATTTATACTTAAATTTGTCTAATGAAATTTGTTTATACTTGGTCTGTTCAAATTAGTATTGAAGCAGGGTCCACTAGTGGTATTAATTTGTTAATACTTAAGTTATTAATAATGGAGCATCTTTTAAGATAGAGTAGGGTCCCTGGTCACTCCCATTTTTTATGCCACGATTTGCTGAAGAATCTAGATACCGTGTACTTACTGTTCTACCTTCTGGATTTGCCAGATTGCATAGTTGAACTCTTATTGTAGTTGAACTTATCTGTAATGACTGTATTGTTTTTGTAGACTGAAATGTGGAGCTAAAACTGATCATTTGCAGGCAAAATTTGAATGTTCAAATTCATTGTGGTGTTATCTCACATGAGGGGACACATGTATCACTTTTAGTGACACTAAGATCCATCAGTGATTGTAGGTAAAAATAGAATGACTCATTATAAACCCCTCATGAAATTTTGCTTAATAGTTTACTATTACTTGATGACTGTTTACTGGAATCACCTATTATATTTTGAATTGTTCATGGTGGTTCTTCTAATTCTGTCACCTCTTTTAATTTATTAACTGGAATTCATTGTAGAAGAAATTTCTCTTATGTACCAGGGCTCTTTAATTTCCCTGAGGTAGGATTCATAAGGCAAAAGCAAAATAAACACATATTTGCTTTTAGTTATCAGTGTTAGAATGATGGTTAGTATCCTAGCAATCTTTAGTGGTGCCCAGTGACTTGTATTTTGTTTCCACATATCCTTATTTTGGGGAGAAGAGGTATGTTTTCTTATGAATTCACTGCAAATACTGTTCTCCCAGTCCCCTACACTGTCAAAAATCATTCTTCAGCCTCCAGTGGCACTTCTGGAATCAGAAAAGCAAACTAACCAAACCCAAATTTTGAAAAAACATAGGAAGAATGGCCCAAACATCAAGCAGATTAATAAAGGGAAGGTATTGGTAGCAAAAAGTGTGACATGAATAAAATGACACTTCAGAATATTTTAATCACTGAAACCATATAGATTTAGGATGTGCTAAGATTGTTTATTTGTTTGTTTTTAGGATATATTTTTGGCAAATGTGACTTCGGTTTATTTTTCTCTTTCCAGACAGGTATAAGATATTTGTAGTCGATCAGGATTTTTTTTTTTTTACCTGAGTAACATACTTCCGTTGGTGCTTACTCACTCAGAAACTGAGAGGTCCCCATGGCCACTTCTGGAAGGTAATGACGAGTTACCCACTATGTATTGCTCTTCCAGGAGTTGGAAATTGAAGGCTAGGGAATATTGTAAGCGGCCCCCAAGAGAAGAGTTTATGTGTTAGGATCCAGAGTAGAATTTTGTGGGAAATGTAATAACTTACAAAAAAATGTCAACAAACATTATTACTACAGATTATGCTAAAGCAGCACCAGTCTAATAATGCTCTTTTTGCTTTTCATATAATTGATTTAAATCCTTTTCCCACTGACATGAGCTATGAGAAATGGAGGCACTGCTCCGAATTCTGTCGAATGATAATACTCTTCATAAACTATAGTTTATGTGAAGAAGCCCCTTCCGTGCCAGCTGTTGCCACAAGACAATGGCACAGGGTTCCCAGTATCTGAAAGGCTTCCTGCTAAATATTTGCAGCATGATCCTGCAGGAAGCATCAGCCAGGCAGTGGGAAGGACAAGAGCCAGCAAGGTTCAAACGAGTGGGTCACTTCTGCATCAATTCAGGGCCATCTCTCCATGTTGTGGGTATTTGTTCAGTACTTCCAATCCTCAGCATTTTAGTGGATGGTTCCTTTTTTTTTTTTTTTTTTTTTTTGGCTTTCCCTAATTGGAAACTCTTCCCTGTGTTGCAGGAAATTTGCCATCTTTTGAGCCTCCATGGGAGAAATAAGGGCTAGATGAGGGCTTTCCCAGGTCCTTTGCAGCCAAGACACATACACGACCTTGGCTTTGCTTGTCAAAAGCAATGACCTAGACAGAAACTAGTGACTTAAAGAAAGAGGGACAAGGGAAGAGCTGCAGTCACAGGTTTCCAGTGGCACCAGTAGCAGAGTTCCCACTATCTCCACTCTGTGGCTGCAGTGCTGGGTGTGACATCATGTGTTTAGCACCATCCTCATCACCTGGTCCTGTAGGATGATTTTGCTTGTTGTTTGGTTCCCTAGACTCCAGTCATTTTCGCCTGTTTCCAGAACCTCATTTTCCAGTCCTTCACCCTCTGCCTTTGTGAGCTGTCAATATTGTTTTAACAAATTTCTTTTCAGCTGAAATCAGCTAGAAGTGGTTTCTGTAATTTACAATTATGGCTCATGAGCAGTGCCATCATCATCATCACCTTCATCACCCATAATAGCTAAAGGTTACTGTGGGTTTAAGATGTATCGGGTGCTCTGCTAACACTTCGTGGGCATCATCTCAAACATGTCTTCCAGCAAAAATGCCTTTCAGCAAACCTGAGAAGTATGATAAATATCCTCATTTTTATTTTTGACAAAACTGAAGCTGGAAGAAGTTACGAAATTTGGCCAAAGTTAATAAACACAAAAGTTAGGGTCTGAACTCCAGCACTTTGAATCCCCATAGTACACTGTTACTATTAGTAATGTCCTTGATGTTATTACTCCACTTCACACCCCTTAATGAGCTCTATTCTTTCTAATCATTTTACCTTATGTTGTCTTACTGCTATACCAATGTTTTCAGCCCTATTGAAATGATCATGGAAGTTTCATTAGCTTCATTTTACAAATTAGAAAACATAGAAGCCCCTGAGCTGCTCACGGTCACGTGCAGTTGGTAGGTGATGGACACTGGAATTGAACCCAGATCTTCTGACTCAGATAGAATTCAAATTTTATTACACCAGTAAAATCCAAAAATAATTTTGCTACCATTTCTAGTACAGAGACCACGTCAATAATGGTAACTACACAGCCAAATGCTGAGAAATCAGAGGCCATCTGTTTTTTAATTAGCTTCTGTATTCCCAAAGGACCTGTGATCCTAATAGGCTTTCATTAAATACTTGGGTGATGCATTGAATCAAGTTATAGCATATCCCTCAATGTTAAAGAGGGAATACTATTAATATTTGTATTCAATATATAGAAGATTGGCTTCCCTGAAAAATACCTCTTTGTTTTGTGCCTATTAGAAAGTAACACTTAAGGCTAACATGCAAACCCCCACAAAAGAAAAAAAATGGAATATTAAGGTGTTAACAGGGAAAAAAACATATCCACAGGGCTAGGTTCATGGAAGCATTAATTTGTAATAGTGAAAAATTGCAAATAACTTAAAATTTCTACATGAACCAGAATAGCCTTAACTTGAATTCATTTTTTAAAAATATTCTACAATTACTATTGTTTATTAAAAGTATTGCCTTGTTTAAATAGCATTTGTAAGTCTTCCATTGCAATCCATGTAATAACAGGCTCTGGCCCTTACAGTCAGCTCAAATCCTCTTCCTATTGTCTCTCTTACCTTATATCTCCTACACCTCTCTCTCCACCTGGTTCACCCCATTCCGCCCATGCTGCCTTTCTCTGAGTTCCTTAAGGAAGGCTTCTCTTTTGGGGTCTTTACATTTTTTCCTTTCTCTGCCTTGAACAATATTCCCTCTGGCTAGTTCCCTCACTGTACTGATGCTTCGATTCAAATGTCAGAGCTGTATCATGGTGTATCAGAAGAAGCATTCACTGAGCCTGTGTAAACGAGCATCATTTAACATTCACTCCCCACCCTCACCCTGCTTTACTTTTTTTCACTGCACTTGTGTTTGGTGGTGGTGGTGGTGGTGTGTGTGTATGTGTGTGTGTGTTGTTTATTTTTTTACTTTCCTACTAAAATACAAGCTTCAAACACAAACGCCTGTTCTCTTTTGTCACTGCCATATTCCCAGTGACTGAATCAGTCTGGACTCATAGTTATTGATCAGAAAATATTTGTTGAGCCAAAGAAGCTTTTTTGGTCACATGTAAGCCCACTGCTGAATTTCTGATTGTTTTCTCTTTTTGCAAAGCCACCTTCTTGTCTCTGAAGAGAAGAGTTGAGTCCTGGTGGTCATTTTTAGTCTTTTTGCCATACCATATCAGGCATTCATTCTATTCCTTACCCCATTATGTTTGAATTCAGTGCTTCTTTATTATACTCCTTGACACTAGGCTGGGATTTTTGGTCTTCCCTATAAATCACTTTGAAGGTTAGTGAGTAGAATGCCATGTATTTAAAAAAAATGGACTTTATGAACCATAGATGAAAATAGGTAGGAAGACATCAAAACAGGAAAGTCAAGGGAAAGAAGAAAGAAAGGAAGGCAGGAAGGAAGGGAGGGATGTAGGAAGGAAGAATCTGTAATGCTATTTGGTCATTTAACCTCTAAGTAAGAGGTAAACAGTTACATTTGTTTATTTGTTGTCCTCATTCTTATTCAAGCTAAAAGGAACTAGAATAAGATTAGTGCCCTCCCACTCATCTTCCCTACAGATGACTCTCTTTGGTGCCTTATTCAAGAACTGAAAAAAGTCTGAAAGCTGAACCAGCACTAATGTAAAATTAGTCTTGAATAGGACTCATATGTAAGCCCATATATTGTTTGATAATGTGAAACACAAAGCAGAATTTTAAAACACAACTTCACAAACTCAAAATAATGTCATTCAATTCCCTAATCTAAAACCAACATAAGGGCCATAATTGTATATCAATGGGGTGAATGGATTTAACAACAGCAAAAACAAAAAAGAAGAATATTGGAATTTATAAGCAGACAAACCTGTTTGAAATGCAGCCTCCACTACCTTGTGTGACCTTGGGTGAGATTCCTGGCCTCTCTGAGCCTCAGTTCTTATAAACATTGAATTGCAAAAAAAGAAAAAAAAAGAAAAGAAAAGAAACACAAAATAGCTCCTGAAGAATCAGGTTATGTTGTTATGATATTGTGATTTATAATAAATATATATTTGGTCTCTGTCCCCCGTCCCTGGCACAGAGCTCCTACAACCAACCCTTGGAATTCCCCAAGTAATGAGAGGTAGCAAGCTGCCTCTTGTTATATTAATGAGATGACTTTGGACCTCAAGGGGGCTCATTGCCAAGAAAATGAACTTTGTGACTAGAGGATTGGAACTTTCAGTCCCAACCCTACTGAACTCCAGGGAGGGGAGAGGGGCTGGAGGTTGGAGGTTGAATCCATTACCAGTGGCTAATAATTTAATAAATCATGCCTGTGTACTGAAGTCTTCATAAAAACCCCACAGCATGAGGTTTGAAGAGATTCCAAGTTGGTGAATAGGTGGAGATGTGGGGAGAGTGTTGAGTTTGAGGAGGGCATGGAAGCCCCAGCACCTTTGCCCCATGCATCTCTTCCATCTGGCTGTTCCTGAGATATATCCTTTTTAAATAAACTGGAGTCTACCAAGTAAAAGGTTTCTTCAAGTTCTATGAACTGCTCTAGGAAACTAATCAAACCCAGGGAGGAGCTCATGGGAACCTCTGATCTATAGCCAGTCAGTCAAGTACAAGTAACAGCCTGGACTTGCCATTGGCATGCTGAGTTGGAAGGGGGTCTTTGGATCCTTCCATCTGTAGCCAGTCACTCAGAGGCATGGCTAACAACCTGGGCTTGCGATTGGCCTCTGAAGTGGCAGGTGGTGGGGTGGGGGTGGGGGGCAGTATTATGGAACTCATCCCTAAACCTGTGAGTCAGAATTAAATTGTAGGACACCCAACCCATGTCCAGAGAATTCTTGGTGGTAGTGTATACTGGAGGAAACCCATCTGCCCACACAATGGCATTGGGTCCCAGGAAACTTACCAGTTATTTATTGCCATGCGGTACATCTTCTGTGGTCCAAAGCATCTTCTTCTTACTCTGTCATTTGGTCCTCATGCATATAAACCTGCTACTTCAGACATAGAAGGCTTATACAGCACCATGTATTTTTAAGTCTGTCTCATAAATAGGATCATTATAAACTGCTTTTATGACACACATGTCAGTGATTCCCCATCTTTTAAAACCATTCGCCCTTTGGATTAAAACAAAAAAAAAAATCTCATGCCAGCTCTATTATTTGCAATTTCAAAATATGTCATATATATTGATTATTCAACAATGAGGGCAAAACTTATTGGATAGATTATCTACTTGTCTTCCTTTCTTGTATTCATACCATTTGTTTAGTATCAATCTTGGTAAATGACAGTTTTCTAACAATTTTTCTCTTTTATCTGAATTTTCAAATTCTTTAAAATGTCTCTTGATTTTTATAAATGTCCATAGAATGTGTAATGAGGTCCCGGTTTTGTCCCATATAAATTGAAACCTCACATTTCCATTTAAGCACTGCATTCCCACACATTTCGAGATGTACTTTTATTTTCATTCAGCTGAAGCCACTGTTTAAATTTCTATTCAAATTTGTTGACGAAGAACATCCCACTTATAGAGAAGTGTTATAAGAGTCTATTTGAGCCGAATTTGGGGGACATGCCTGGAAGGAAAAGTCGCAACAGATTGAGAAAATGCTCTAAAGAATGGCAGTTTTGCAGCCTATTTCATGCATTAGAATTCAAGGAAAAGACATAAGGAAGGTGCATGAAATGCATTGGTGGTAAATTAAGGAGGAGGAGAAAGGAAAGCTGGGAAATCTCGAGGACTGGGTTAAAGGCAAAATGGAGAACGCATACTTGTTTTACATTGGTGGGTACAGGTCGGTTAATAATTAACATTTGCAGTGCATAGAGGTGGTTTGCGGGGAACAAGGTAACCATCAGGGGTTCTGTGGTTTCGTGCGCCGGTACCAGTTGTACCTTCCATGGGTAGGAAAGGAAAATTACTCTGACATTTCAAAGGCATGATATCCTCACTGCATGGAAACAGTGGACAGAGCTCACTTAAGGTAAAGACTGACCTTTGCTGGGGAAGCTATAGGCCTGGGATGTGACTGCCCACTGTGATCTGCCTGGTGGGGATTTCTGATCAGACCGTCATGTTTGCTTACTTTGGGTCACTGAGTTTGTCACGCATGCATGTGGCCCCCTGGAGCTTGTCAGGTTTATTGCATAGCCCCTTTGTCTTTCACAAATTTAATATTTAACCTGCAGCTTATGTAGAAGTATACTCCTTGAATTCTAAATATATGTATATTTTCAACTCCCATTTTCTAGTCATCTGGCATATTGCATTATATCCATTGCAATGATGATAATCTTTTATAATGTGTTGCTTATTATGTAGCCCATTTACAGGGTTAATTTTTGTAAATGCCCCATGTGTACTTGGAAGGAATGCACATTTTACATATTGGATGCAGTGTTTGTATATAAATATAGATATTTACATATATATGGGATATATGAGATCTACTTATCTATTTGTATAGATATAAATATGTATACACTAGGTCTTCACTCAACATCATTGGTAGGTTCTTGGAAACTGACTTTAAGCGAAATGATGTATCATAAAATGAATTTTACTGTAGGCTAATTGATATAAGCAAGAGTTAAGTTCCTACAGCATATTTCTGGTCACAAAATCATCACCAAACTTCTAACTAAATATACTTCTAATGTTAAACATTGAAATCAATGTGAGCTATATGAGGACATACATTTAAGAAGGATCAATAAAAACAAGTAAGATCATTATTTTCCAACGTATTTATTCAAGTTCTGTGTCAAGGGTGGCCAGAGCCTATGCTGGCAGCTCAGGGTGCAGGGCAGGACCCCACCCCGGACAGAATACCCTTCCCTCACAGGGCACACTCACACCCACACTAACTCAGACTGGGACAGTGGAGACACGCCCATTCCCATAATGCGCACATCTTTGGAAAGTGGGAGTAAACTGGAACCCCCAGAGAAAACCCATGCAGGCATGGGGAAAATGTGCAAATTCCAAGCAGACAGTGGTCCTGACTGGGAATCGATATTTTGTTCTCATCAATGTTGTAATGAAACAGTGTTGAACAAAACATTATTTGAGGACCTGCTGTATATAGAGAGAAACAAATGAACAAATACATCGGTGTTCAGACCTTCTATACTTATTCCTCAATTTTGTGTGATTGTTCTAGCAAATACCATTCATTCAGTAAATATTTATTGAGTCTTACTAATTGTTCAGCACAGTGTTTAACACTTTACATGGATCACCTGATTCAATACAACAATTCTATAAAATTAAAGAAAGGAAAACAAGACTCTAAGAGGTTAAGTAGTTGCCCGTAGCCCCACCACTGGGGGGAGGGATGAGTGGGTAAAACAAAACCAGTACTGGCATCCCAGTCTATAACACTGCAAGTTCACACCTTTGTAGCATTGCTCAAAATCTCTTCAAGTAACAGTCTATCATGCAAATATGTTTGTTTGTTTTTCTGTATCTACCTGTTCTGTAAAACCTACAATTTTAATCCCTTCTTACCTACTTCACCTTGATATAACCAAGTTACAACCTGGTCCTATGAATGTGAACAACTAGTGACTGCTGCTGAGATTCTCATAGAAAAGGTTGATTTCCACTATGTACTAGAGAGAAAAAAATAACATCCAAATAGGAATGTGAACTGATAAGAGATCCACATTTGTCTGGAAGGGATGGATGGATGGATGGATGGATGGATGGATGGATGGATGGATGGATGGATGGATGGATGATGGACGGATGATGAATGGACAAATATTGAAAATCAGTTCTATTCTATCACAATCTTAATTATTCACCAAGAGATGAATACCTGAGCAGTCTTACACTCCAGTGTTATGGTGACTTCTTGACAAGGATTTTATCTAATTTGTTAATTTCTATATCACTAATACTTAGTACAACATTTGCAAATATTGGTAAATGAATTAATGAACACATATCATGAGAACTACACCAGCGAAGGAATTACTGACTTGTTTGCATTTATATCATACAAAAGTACACAGTGTAGATAAAACCTTGAAATATAAGATGGGTGCACCTAGAAAATGGCCTTATCTTGCTCTGCTTCAAACGTATTTTCAATCCCTGTTTCAAAGTCCCAGTGAATTAGCTAAGGTTATGGTGTGATAACAAGGCAACCTCACAAACATCTGAAATTTTCAATTGGAAAATCAAATTCAGGTTTTCCTCCATAACTTGCAATCCACAAATCACTTAAGTTATCCTGTTACTATGAACTTTAAATGGTCTCCAGAGAAAACTATCCTAATAGCCTTCTTTTATTGTTAGTGCAACTGTAAAGAATTACTGTCACCCCCTTATTGAAAAATGTATGAGACAACATAATAAAAAGAGGGGACTGTACAATAAATCTTTTTGACCGGATAGGGAAGTAATAAACAGATCAACTAGCACACTGACTAATGGCACCATCACAGTTATTTCTTTGGGGAACAACCAGTTCATCTTTTTGCTGAATATGCTCCATTGCAGAAAACAGAATCATTCTGGCTTATTCTGTTGTTATTGTTTTGGTATTTAAAAAAAAAATCACAGAAAGTTTGAGACTGGTTGATAATATGAGAAGCCCAAGTTTTTAATATACATAAATACAAATCTTCTACAGTGATGCTACAATAACTTTTTCCATTATTTTAATGATATTTGTAATGCTCCAATCATTCAAATAATAGCATATGAAAAATTAATAGGTATTGTGCAAAATTTGATATTGAGAGCTTCGGACGTAAATTTAACTTGGGAAAGAACTTCACACAGGCATGAAGACTGAAAATGAATTTGCAGAAATACATTTAACAACTTCTCAAATCTTTGCCAGTGTTCACTCCTGTTTCAGTGAAAAAAAAGAGAAAGTTATTTAACCGAATAAAAACTTTGAAGAGGAGCTGACTGTAGTTATGGGAGCTGCCTTATTGGATTCTGTAGGCAGCAGATAATGAGACATCATGAACGATTTGAGCTCTTTTGTTCCCTCTCGTGTCAGTCCTAATACTTATTTAGAAGTTTTGTGACTGAATCAAATGACAGAGTTAGAATTATTAGAAATTTGTGGTACCTGGAAGGATGAAATTGATCCTTTAAATAGAACAGCTTTATTGAGGTATAATTGTTATATAATACACTACACATATTTAAAGTGCACAATTTCTTAAGTTTTGACATATCTATATACTCATGAAACCATCAGCACTATCAGATAATGAACGTTTCTATCACCCACAGAAATTGCCTCATGCTCCCTTGCAATCCTTTATTCCCACCCCGCCCTGAACTCCTCCCCTAGGCAATAACTAACCTGTTTTCTCTCACTAAGCATTGGTTTGCATTTCCCAATGCAAGTATATATGCTTTTTTGCCTGTCTTGTATTTAGCATAATTGAGATTCTTTCCTGTTGCATGTGTGCATAGATGACCCTTTTTTGCTGAGCAGAACCCATTATGTGGACATTCTACAACTTGTCATCTATTGGATATTTCAATACTTTCCATTTTTTGGCTATTACAAATAAAACTACAATAAACATCATTGGACTAGTATCTTTATAGGCAGGTATGCTTTTATTTCTGCCAGGTGAATTCCTAGGAGTAGAATGGCTAGATCATATGTTAGTGTGCTTAACTTTTTATATTTTCCGAAGTGGTTGCACCATTTTGCAACCCAGGTAGCAGCTTGTGAATTTCAGACGCTTCACACCCTTGCTGATACTTGGTATGGTCAGTCCTTTGAACTTGATTCTAAAAGGTGTGCATTGGTTGCCCACTGTGCTTTCAATTTGGAATCCTCCAATGACTACTCAGATTGAGCATCTTTCCATGAACTTTTTAATTCAAATTTTCTGCCCTATTATAAAAATAGGGTTGTTTCTTATTTAAAGTTCTACATTTATTCTGTATAAAAGTCCTTTATCAGATATAGACTTTTCAAATATTTTCTACCAGTGGATTCTTTTCCTTTTTTTTTTTTAAGATTTTATTGGGGAATTAGGGGAGGGGAACAGCATTGGGGAACCAGGGAAAGGGAACAGACAAGTTGCTGTCCTTTTGTTTTTCAGCCTAGTTGTGGAGGACGTTGCTTCACTGGCCCACGTTGGTATTATGATCATTGCGCTCTTCCCAGGTGAGGCAGTCACTTGCCGGCCTTTGGACAGCTGCACATGGCGGCTCACAGCAGCTCACAAAAGCAAACGCCAGCTGCTGGCCAGCCCCACTGCAGCCTACGCTATCGCCAGAGACCCACAGCAGCCCAGCTCCAGGTGGAGCTGTTGTTAGCTGTAGAGGGCAGTGTCACTGGCCCTCATGTGTGGGATCTGAATCGAGGCCCTGCTGCTCAGAGCTGGCGTCCCAAGCCAACTCATAACCAATACTCCACTTGGCCTGCCCTCCCAGTAGATTCTCTTAATAGATTCTTTTGAAGAGCAAACGTTGCTTTTTAAAAATATTTTCCTTTGTTTCAATTGTTAAAATTTAAATATATTTATTTAGAAGGGAAATTTTACATCATTACAATAAGTGGAGAATTATTATTTATCTTAAGTAAAAGATGCATATTAATAAATATTAAAATAGTTAAACTATTAAATGGAAAACTACCCAATTATCTATATAATCACCTAATGTCAATTGGTATCATTACTGGTGTGTATAGCATATTTTTTAAATGCTTGTCCTAAATAATACTTTAATATTCTAACTATGGATCACATAGAATATCTGTACACAGGTTTTTGCATTTATTTTGTAACTTCAGTTCCAGGAACTTTTTAAAACATATTTATCTTTTTTCAGTTACAGTGAACAGTCAATATTATTTTATATTAATTTCAGGTGTACAGTATAGTGGTTAGACACTTATATAATTTATGCAGTAATCCCCATTAGCGTAGTACCCACCTGGCACTGTACATAATTGTGGCAACATTATTGGCGATATCCTCTATGCTTTACTTTACAACCCTGTGACTATTTTGTAACTACTAATTTGTATTTCTCAATCCCTTCACCTTTTTCACCTTGTTCCCCAACTCCTCTCCCCTTCTGGCAACCATCAAGTTTTTTTCTTTTTATTTTAATTTATAAAGTTCATCTTAAAATTTAATTTTTGTGAATTGTGCTTTTGATGTTGTATCTAAGAAATCTTTGCCTAACTCAAGATTACAAAAATTTTCTCCCATGATTTTTGCTAAAATTTTATAATTTCAGGTATTATATTTAGTTCTATGATCTACTGTGAGATAAATTTCTGTATATGGTATGAGGTATGACAAAAGCTGATATTTTTACATATGACTATCTGATTGTTCAAGCAAAATTTATTGAAAAAATTATCCTTTCTCCACTGAATTGTGTTTGCACTACTGCTAAAAATTAATTATTCATTTATCTATGGCCTTTTTTGTGTGTGTCTTTATTGTTGTTCCACTGATCTATTTATCTTTGTGTCAAAACCACACTGTCTTGATTATTGTAGCTTTCAAAAAATATTTGACTCTTAAAGAATAGGTCATTTCTGAATTCTTATTTCTATTCCATTGTTATATACTCGTACAGTTGATTATTGTATATTGATCTTATATTCTGTAAACCTGCTGAATTTGTTTATTAGCTCTAATATCTTTTTTGCTTTTATTCCTTAGGACTGTGTGGTGTGTGCACGCGTGTGTGTGTGTGTGTATGTATCTACATGTATATATGTATGTAAAGAGGGTGCCAAAACAATGTATACTCATTTTAAGAAAGGAAACCTATTAAAATTGCAATACTCAATATACTCGTATACCGATAACAAAAGATGAATACAAGTCATCTTTGACTTCTGCAATTACAAGAGGTGCTCAAAGTGGTTACCATCAGCATCCAGACACTTCTGATTACAGCAAACTACTGCTTGAGCAACGTTGACCAAAGTGTCCACTGTATATGTATTTTTGGCACCTCCGTATATGTATTTACACACACACACACACACACACACACACACATACACACACACACACCCATACCCATCTATAAATGGAGATCATTTTACTTTTTTCTTTCTAAACTAGATGTCTTTCTCTTCTTTCCTAAGTATGCTGGCTAGAAACTCCACTGTAGTGTTACATGAAAAAGGCAAAAGTGGGCATCCATGTGGTATTGCTGATCTTAGAGGGAAAGCTTTTTTCAGTCTTTCACCTTTGAACATGATCATGTCTGTGGTTTTTTTCATGGGTCCCCTTATCAGGGTAAGGAAGTTCACTCTTATCCCTAGTTTTTTTTAGTGCTTTCACCATGAAAGGGGGTTTTATTTTTTCAAGTTCTTATTCTTCATCAAATGAGATGATCCTATAATTTTTGTCCCTTATTCTGTTAATATGCTGTATGTTGAACCAATCTTTCATTTCAGGGATAAACATCCCGTGGTGGTGGTATATAATCTCCTTTTGTGTTTCTGAATTTTCTTTTCTCTTGTTTGGTTGAGTGTTTTTGAGTCTATATTTTTAAGGTAATGTAGGTTTGCTGTGGCGTCATTGTCTACTTTTGGTATCAGAGTAGCATTGTCCTCATAGAATGTGGTAGGAAGTATTCCTTCCTGTTATATATTTTTAGAAGAGTTTGTGAAGGACTGGTGTTAAATTGTATTTCAATATTTGACAGAACTTACCATTGAAGCCATCTGGTCATGAGCTTTTCTTTGTGGAAAAATAGTTTTACTACTAATTCAATCTCTCTTCTTGTTATAGGTCTATTCAGACTGTCTACTTCTTAGTATATTTCAGTTGTTTGTATCTTTCTAAGAATTGCCTATTTTCTCTAAGCTGTCTAATTTGTTGACATATAATCATTCTTAGTATTCTTTTAATCCTTTTTATTTCACTTTTATTGGGTGGTTTCATTGGCATAAATTCCTGTGGTAACACGTTTTACTTCCAATACTTCACAGATGTCTTTTAACTTGCATGAGTCTATTGTTCCTAATGAGAAGTCTGCAATTATCTTTAACTTTGCTCCATAAGACTTTCTGTATTACTGAGTTTGAGCAATTTGATTGTGATATATCAGGGTAGTTTTCTTCATGTTTCTATGACTGAGATTTTTTTTTTAGTTTCTTGGGTCTATGGGTTTATAGTTTCCATGAAATTTGGGAAGTTCCCAATCATTGTTTTTTGATATAATTTTTCTATGCCTGCCCCTGCAATCCTCTGGAAACTCCAATTTCATGTACATTAAGCTACTTGAAGTGGTTCCACTGCTCACTGATACTCTGTTGCTTTTCTATTTTTTTTTTGACATTGACAATTTGATTTAATTCATTTTTTTTATTCTTTAAAAAAATTTTATTTTAAATTGTGGTAAAATACATGTAACATAAAATTTACCATGTTAATCATGTTTAAATGTACAGTTCAGTAGTTTTAAGAACACTCACATTGTTGTGTAACTAATCTTCAGAATTCTTTTCATCTTGCAAAACTGAAACTCCATACCATAAAACAACTTTCCATTGCCTTTGGCAACCACCATTCCACTGCCTCTCTATAAATTTGACTACTTCAGATACTTCATATAAGTGGAATCATACAGTATTTGCCTTTTTATTACTGGCTTATTTCACTTAGCAAAATGTCCTCAAGGTTTATCATGTTGTAGCCTGTGTCAGAATTTACCTCCTTTTTAAGGCTAATTAATAGTTCATCATATGCATGTACCACAATTTTGTTTATCCATTCATCTGTTAATGAACAGTTGGTTTGCTTCTACCTTTTGGCTATTGTGAATAATGCTGCTATGAACATGGGGGGTACCAATATCTCTGCAAAATACTGCTTTCAATTCTTTTGGATACATACCCAGAAGTGGAATTTCTGAATCATATAATCACTCTATTTTTAATATTTTACATATTTTACATTCCCACAAACAGTGCACAAGGGTTCCAATTTCTCAGCATGCTTGCCAACATTTGTTCTTCTCTTTTTTTTTTGACAGTCACCATCCTAATGGGTGTGTAGATTTTATCCTTTTTCTTTCCATTTTAATTCAAAACTCTGTTGTTGACTATTTAAAAGAAACGGTTCCACTGGTAGCAGGCCAGTCAGCAAACCTCTCCATGTACAGCGAACCCCACGGATGGAACTAAGGTCTGGGCTGCTATTGGCTGGACCCTTCCATAGTCACATGGGTTCTCATGGCATTTTTCAGTGATGATTGAAGTTTAATATTAATCATTATTTCTAGTGTGTTAGACTGGGTTCTGAAAGGTTTGTTCTTTCTTTCTAATCTGCAATTGAGTGCAAATGAAACACTAATCTATATTTATATTTGCCTTCAACAGCTCAACACTAGGAAATTAGCAAAAATGTGTGTGTAGTAAATATTTTTATTATTTTTTTCCTTTTTATTATTATTAGTTACAGATGTACAAAACAATGTAATAGTTATCTTTTTCACCCCTTACAAAGTGACTACCACTCCCCCCTTCCCTGTCCACCCACCCCCGATACCATACATATCTATTACAATTCCATTGACTACATCCTCACACTATATTCCACATCCCATGACTATATATGCGTTAAATTATAGCTGACATATAATATTGTTCAGCGGCAGCTTCAGATGTACAGTGCAGTAGTCAGGCCACTACACCATGGTCTCCCTGACAAGACATGAGTCCTTCTGATCCCCTAAAAAAATATTTACAACCTTATTGGTTATATTCTCTAAAATGTCTCTTCTGTCTCTATGGTAGTATTGTAGTTACCAGTTTGTGTTGCCTCGTCCCTGCCCCTTCTCCCTCATGCCCACTCCCGTCCCATCTAGTCCTCATCAGTTTTTTCTTTGTGTCTCTAAGACTATTTCTGTTTACCTTGCTCGTTTATTCAGTTCCTTAGAGTCCACATATAAGTGAGATCATATGGTATTTGTCTTTCTCTGACTGACTTATTTCACTTAACACAATGTTCTCTAGGTCCATCCATATCGTTGCAAATGGTACAATTTCTTTCTTCTTTATAGCAGAGTAATACTCCATTGTGAAAATGTACCACAGCTTCTTAATCCAGTCATCTACTGATGGGCATTTCGATTGTTTCCAATTCTTGGCTATTGTAAATAGTGCTGCAATAAACATAGGGGTGCATATTTTTTTTCCAAATTAGTGTCTTGGGTTTTTCAGGGTAAATACCTAGGAGTGGAATTGCTGGGTCAAAAGGTAGTTCCATTTCCAGTTTTTTGAGATACCTCCATACTGACTTCCATAGTGGCTGCACCAATCTACAATCCCACCAACAGTGCAGCAGGGTTCCCTTTTCCCCACAGCCCCACCAGCACTTGTTGTTTGTTGATTTGTTGATAATAGCCATTCTGACCAGAGTGAGGTGGTATCTCATTGTGGTTTTTTTTGCATTTTCCTAATGATCAGTGAGGTTGAACATTTTTTTCATATGCCTGTTGGCCATCTGTATGTCCTCTTTAGAGAAATATCTCTTCATATCCTCTGCTCATTTCTTAATTGGGTTGTTTGTTTTTTTGGTGTTGAGTTGCATGAGTGTTTTATAAATTTTGGATATTAACCCCTTATTAGAATATCATTAACAAATATATTCTCCTATTCAGTAGGCTTCCTTTTGTTTTATTGATGGTTTCCTTTGTTGTGAAAAAACTTTTAAGTTTGATACAATCCCATATGTTCATTTTTTCTTTTACTTCCCTTGCCCATGGGGATGTATCAGTAAAAATATTGCTCAGGGTAATGTCTGCAAATTTACTCCCTATATTTTCTTCTAGGAGTTTTATGGTTTCAGCTCTTACATTTAAGTCTTAATCCATTTTGAATTTGTTCTTGTATGTGACATAAGGAGGTGGCCCAATTTCATTTTTTTGCATGTGTCAGTCCAATTTTCCCAGCACCATTTATTAAATAGACTATCTTTACCCCAGTGTAAATTGTTGCTCTCATTGTCATAGATTAACTGTCCGTATATGCATGGATTTATTTCTGGGCTCTCTGTTCTGTTTCACTGATCTATGTGCCTGTTTTTATGCCAGTACCATACTGTTTTGATTACAGTAGCTTTGTAGTATGTTTTGATGTCTAGTAGTGTGATACCCTGGCTTTGTTCTTATTTCTCAGGATTGCCGAGGCTATTCGGGGTCTTTTATGGTGTCATATAAATTTTAGTATTATATTTTCTATTTCTGTGAAAAATGCCCTTGGTAGTTTGATAGGAATTGCATTGAATCTGTATATTGCTTTAGGCAGTATGGACATTTTAACTATATTAATTCTTCCTATCCATGAACATGGTAGGTGTTTCCATTTATTTGTATCTTCTTTGATTTCTTTCTTCAGTGTCTTATAATTTTCTGAGTACAGATCTTTTACTTCTTTGGTTAAATTTATCCCTAGGTATTTTATAGTTCTTGAAGCACTTGTAAATGGGACTGTTTTCTTAATTTCTTCTTCCATTAGTTTATTATTTGTATATGCAAATGCAACTGATTTCTGAATATTGATTTTGTATCCTGCTACCTTAATGAATTTGTCTATCAGTTCCAATAATTTTTTGATGGAGTCTTTGGGGTTCTCTATATATAGTATCATGTCATCTGCATATAATGACAATTTTACTTCTTTCTTGCCAATTTAGATGCCTTTTATTTCTTTTTCTTGTCTTATTGCTGTGGCTAGAACTTCCAGAACTATGTTGAATAAAAGAGGAGAAAATGGACAGCCTTGTCTTGTTCCTGGTCTTAAGGGGAATAGTTTTAGCTTTTCCCCATTGAATATGATGTTAGCTGTAGGTTTATCATATATGGCCTTTATTATATTGAGATATGATCCCTGTATTCCCACTTTGCTAAAGGTTTTTAACATAAATGGCTGTTGGATTTTGTCAAATGCTTTTTCTGCATCTATTGATATGACCATGTGAGTTTTATTCTTCATTTTGTTGATGTGGTGTATCACATTAATTGATTTGCAGATGTTGAACCATCCTCGTGTACTAGGGATGAAACCCACTTGATCATGATGTATGATCTTCTTAATATATTGCTGAATTCTGTTTGCTAAATTTTATTGAGAATTTTTGCATCTATATTCATCAGTGATATTGGCCTGTAGTTTTGTGCTCTTTATCTGGTTTTGGAATCAGGGTGATAGTGCCTTCATAAAAAGAATTTGGGAGCCTTCCCTCCTTCTGGATTTTTTGGAATAGTTTGAGAAAAATAGGTGATATTCTTCTTATTTGAATGTTTGATAAAATCCCCTTGTGAAGCTGTCTAGGGCTTTTGTTTGTTGGGAGCTTGTCAATTACTGATTCAATTTTCTTGGAAGTAAGTAGACTATTTAGATTTTCTGTTTCTTCTCGAGTTAGCTTTGGAAGGTTGTGTGCTTCTAGAAAATTAGCTTTTTGATATTTTATTCTCACTGTGTTTAATTGTGGAAAGAGTCTACTGATATATCTTCAAGTTCCCTAACTGAAATATTTAATCTGCCATTACATCAGTTCAGTACATTTTCATCTTAGTCGTCGTTTTCATTTCTAGAAGTTCAATTTCACTGTTTTTTAGATCTTCCATGTTTCTACTTAGCTTTTTGAATGGATTCATTATAATTACTGTTTTAATGTCCTTGTCTAGTAATCCTAAAATCTGTGTCAGTTCTGTGTCATAACTTCTAGGCACTTTAACCTTTAGTCGCCTTGGCTGGTTCTTTCATTCATCTAAGTTGAAGGTCATTTTCCTGCACTCATGCTCTGTCGGTGCTCTGCTGTGTACTCTCTGCAGACCCTTTGCAGATCTCTGTGTTTCTCTCTTTTTATAGTTTTCTCCTCTCCACTACTCTGTGCTGTGTACTCTAATTGTCTTGGTTTCCTTGTACTTTTCAGCTCTGTCTTCTCAACTCATGGAACCTGTTGGGTTCTGCTGTGTGTATCCCCACTACACCATGACCTGGGAACTCTCCCAAGGCAATAAGTGAAGGCATAGGGCTCACCTCACTTGTTTCTTCTTTCTTAGGGAGCACAGTTTCTCATTGCTTGAAAATCCTTGTTTCATATATTTTTGTGGATATTTTTTAATGTTCCAGGTGGGAGGGTAAATATGAACCTGGAATCAGAAATTTACATTTGGAAAGGGCTTATTTTTAAATATTATTTCAAACATGTCATGCAGCCAGGGCCTCTACATTTCCGAAACCTGATATATACCAATATGTTGTAATTCCTACAGCTGTATTGCCTTTTATTCATCCTTTCATTATTCAATAAATATATGAGTGTTTATTAGTGTGACACCTTCTCCTGATCACTATGAATATAGTGGGGGCAAAACTAAGTACATCTTTTGCCTCAAAGTGACTCATTGCCTCATGAAAGAGAAATATATTTCCAAATTCTAAGATCAGTACTCTGACTTTTAAAAAAAGGAAAATGGTCCTATGAGCCTATTTTTTAAAATGAATCCACTGTAATTACTATGTAATATGTCAATTTGATGATTCTGAACTAAATTTTCCAGTATTCACTCTCTCGAATGTCTCTAGCTACGTATGCTACCCAAGACCCTGGGGAGATTTGGAGGGTGGGGGGAAGCAGTGTTCATTATTTAGTGCACACACATATTTGCTGATCTCCTGACTCACATTGTTCTCATGAAACAGGAGCTGGACCTGGGACTGTTCTCCTTCCCCAGGATCCCTTTTAGCTTCTCCAACTTCTGCACAAGGTATGTGTGTTCAGTTTTGGGATAAAAGACCCTGGTTTCTACCAGCCACCATTGTCACCAAGATCAGAGACAAAAGCTGGAGGGTTTCAGTCCATCGTGTGGGGTTCCAGCTGGAGCTCGTGGTTTCCAGCTTCCTCTTGATCTCCCCCACTTTTCAAATCCCTCTCCCTTTCCTGTCAAACACAGAGATGACAGCCTTATAGAGACTGTTTAACCAGTGTCCACAATTGCTCAAGGCCAATTCCCTGTCAACGATCCCTTTATCTATTTATACCTATATTCTCTTGAGCTTTTCTAGCAGCTATTTAAATTTAGGATGTAAGACACTTAGCACTTTTTATCCTCAATTTTGGGCCTTACTATAATTTCAGAATAGCAGGAAAAATGCCTCTGAGGATCCTGTTAAATATTATCCTGAATTAGAGAGCCATAGAAGGATTTTAGGATGGCTCATGACATAAGATTTGCATTTTAGAAAAGTAGATTTGCCTCCTATATTTAAAAACGATACCTGAAACTGGAGGTAAGATGTCAAATTAAGGTGGTCTTGGAGCAGTCCAGGGTGAGAAATGATCAGGGCATGAAAAAGGGGCATAGGACATGAAAAGGCTGTGACAGAGATATTAGGAAGTGGACTCAACAGCATTTGGTGCACTTTGATGTATTTCAGCTCATAAAGCATTTGCATTCTGAAAGAGCAAACAAGAGGTGAAAACACACAGGACAAAATCGCTCTTTAGGGGCATTCAGTGGTCCAAGACTCCTAAGTAGGAAAATATATTTAGGACAAAGGTGTCTTAGCAGTGTCTCTCAACACCTCTGCATCACCTGACTTCATACATTATAAAGCTCCTTACAGAGCTTGGCTCATGGACCAGCACCACCTGGACCCCGAGGAGCTTGTTAGAAGTGCAGAAGGTCAGGTCCCACCTATAATTTCCTGAAACCAAATCTGCACCTTTACAATATCCCTGTATCCACATGATTTAGCAGGGTGCCACTGGGGAACCATGGATGGACCTCAAGGGCAGTGTGCTAAGTGGAATCAGACAGAGAAAGACAAACACCATATGATCTCACTTGTATTTAGAAACTCAACAAAACAAAAAAACATATAACAATAGAACAAAAAAACAAACACTGAGCTCATAAATATAGAAAACAGATTAGTGGTTATCAGAGGCAAGGAGGATGGCAGAATGGGTGAAAGATGTCCAAAGGTACAAATTTTCAGTTATAAAATAAATAGGTCATGGATGTGTAACATACAGTATTGTAACTATAGTTAATAATATTGTATTGCATATTTGGAAGTTGCTAAGAGCAAATCCTAAAAGTTCTCATCACAAGAGAAACATATTTATAACTATGTGTGGTGACAGATGTTAACTAGACTTATTATGGTGGTCATCTTGCAGTGTATACAAATATTGAATTATCATGCTGCATACCTGAAACCACTATAATGTTATATCTCAATTATACCCCAATTTAAAAAATAATAAGTAGCATTTTTTTAAAAAAAGAAAGATTCTAGCAAGCTAGAGAAATTGACAATAAATCATGTTTTTCTCTTGCAACCCATTAAAAGAAGAAATGGCTGGCTATGGAAATGTTTAGAATTTTCCCTCCCCAACCTCAGGGCATCATGGAAAAGCTATGTGTCCTTTTTCACACTTGCTGCCTTTGAAGCATGGTTTTAGCCTCTTCCAACTCAATGGAGCAGGTAGGGCTCCTAACATCTTATCACTGATGATAATTTCCAAATATCACAAGAGCCATGGCTGTCAATGGGATTTTCCAAAGCATTTGTCATATAACGGACATAGCCCAACTCTAACCAAACTAATAATAAAAGGCCTCCTTTGGGATACCTCTGAAGCAAATGGAAAACATTATCTAGTTATACTTAGATTAAAGGAGTTTCTTTCAATGAAGGCGTTTTTCCCATTCTGTAATTTTTTTTTTTTTTTTTTTTTTTTTTTTTTACTAATAATGAGAAGAGAATAGATGAGGCTATTCAATCTCTGCATGCTTGTAATGAGACAAGGTTGAGAGCTGGGCTTAGGAGTGAAGCCATTGTATTCTGGGTCAACTCCTTGGTCTGCCTTATCATTAAGTGGCAATAGTCCATTTCAGCAGCACTCATGTGAGGTCTGTTCATTTCAGTTTGCATGAAGCAGTGCCCAACACTGTGCTCAGGCAGCAATTGTTAATTGATTGAGGTCTAAATAAAAGAGAAGCTGTGCTATACCTGGATCATTTTCAATCTTACCCAACTAAAGAAACCTCCTACAATATTCTGCAAGGCTTTGCCTGATCAGCCAACATTTCCAAATTCATCTTAGGTTGTTCTATTCTCTTTATTCCAGCCACGTGACTTTCTCCCATTTCCTCTCACAGGCCAAGGGGATTACTTCCCCAGGGAGTTCACACATGTGTTTCCTCTGCCCGTGTCCTCGCCACACCCTTCTTGACTGTGGAATTCCCTCACTTAAGCTCTACCTCTTCAGACAAGCCTTTCAAGACCCCTTCGCTCCTGCCTCCCACTGAAAGTTGGTCCCCTAAGGTATTTTTCTCATACTACCCTCTTCTTTTCTGCCATAGCATTTATTACAGTTTGTAATTTTTTATCTCTTTACTCCTCAGTGCCATTACTGAATAATAAGCCCCAAGAGACCAATTTTCTATGTTATCCAGTTAGGGCCTGGTACACAATCATTGTTCAAAGACAGATGTTAGTTGCACAAACACGTGTGTGCCATCCTACCCCAAAGATGATTACTGGGACCTATGACTGTCCATAACTCCCTTTTATAATCTGTACATTGGTTACATATCTATCCCTTTGTTCTTTTGTAACTGCACTCATCCAGAATGCATGATTAGATTATCCGCTCCTGGAGGAAAAACCTGTCTTTCTTCTTTTTTTGTATATCCTACTTGGAATAGTTTTCCAAGAAGGGGATGGTTTGGTAGATCTCAAAAAAGGTTAGCTTACATGATGAATCCCTATACAAAGTAGATAGTTCATATCCTACAGGGAGAGTGTTACTACAAAGGCGCCAAAAAAAAATGTATACACGTTTCAGGAAAAGAAAAAACTGTATGAAAGTTGTAATATTCTATATATACCGATAGAAAAAAGATGAACACAAGTCTTGTCTGTACATTTTTTTGGCACCGCTGGTATTTTAAAGTGCAAAGTGACTTGATAAAAGAGGCCAAGTATTTGCAAAATTTAATTTGAGAAGAAAGATTTCTTTTTCTTCTCTAGACTCTTTTTCTTGCCCAGAACTGGAATTTTTTTTTTGTCTATGTGATTCAGAAAGGAAAAGAGCAGAAAGAGATGCTTTTAAGTCATTAGAGACATGAATTAAATTGTTCTAGAAGCGCTTCTTATACCCTGGGTTCCATTTTGTCACTGAGCAAATAAAGAAGGGGGCCGAAGGCCTTTGGAGAAATTTAACTTTTCACATTTTAATTGAGTTTTTCCTACAATATCAGGCAGAATTATCCCAAATAGATAGATACTGGTCCTTAGCTTCTGACACACAAAAAAGTCATTTTCATGACTGTTGTCTTTTTCATGAACTCATTCAACATTTGAGTGTCTATGTGTATCCAGTACGGTTCTAGTTCTAGGCTCCCAAAATATAGAGACCAAGGAAACCAAAGTCCCTGCCTATATAGTTATTATCAGAGGGGAGAGATAGGTAATTAAACGCATAAACAAGAACAAGCTCATTCCACATATTAATAAGTGACACAAAGGAGGTCAAACAGAGGATGTTACATAGAGTGACTGTGGGGTGCTCCTTTAGCTAGGGTGATCAGGGAAGGTTTTTACAGGGAGGGACTGTGAGCAGAGACTTGTATGATAGGAAGGAGCCATCACACTCTCCTCATCCATTCCCTCACCTTTCCTTCTCTTCATTTTACCTCATCCCAAGTTCCTATGAAAGAGGAACTTTAATCCACCTCTGACAGAGGAATGATGGCGTCCCCTCCCATCAGGAAAACCTGACCAGATAAAGGGGGAGTTGAAGGGATCGCTGTGGCTGGGCAGACAGCCTCATTGTTGTTTGAAAGACAGCTGGCTGTGTCCTTCTCACAATGTGGAAAGAAGAAAAGAGACAAAGATGAGCGGGGAAGAAGGCGGATATGTGAAAGTGGTGTGTTCCCGCTTAGAAGTACGGGAGTAGAATTCAGGCCACCACAGGATGCAGACCTCAAGCTCCTGATTTAAATCTCAGTGTGATGAATTTAGTATCATAATGCACAACTCCCAATTATACAGAGTTAAGCAGTGCAGTTTCAAGGAAACATTCCCTGTACTGATTCTAACTGCACCTTCCAAAGGACGTACCATGGCGCAGAATGACAACATTTAACCGCTGTACTTTTGTTGATATATTGGTTTAATATAACTTTCTTTTATTATTTAGACATTTAGATGCGTGCCTTTCTATATCTATGTCCAGGCAGCGAGGTAATTAAAGGCTATTAAACGACCTAACCGTTGTGTCCCCCAGCCCTTTCCCATTTAATACCAAGCTCGGCAGAGTCATAATAGAGTTTTATGGTCTGCGATTTAAAAATGGGTCTATATTGCTCTTCCTTATATTACTTCTAAGTGTGAAGTACCCCCTATCTCCTCACTTGTTTACTGCAGTGGAATTTTCGATGTCACCAAAGAGGAATCAGGAATCTTTCAATGCTGACAGGACAAAGACTGTCTATAAAATTTCTAGTACTTTTCTCCTAAAAACCTGAAACTTGGTGAATCCATCGCAATCTCAACCAATTAAGAAATTAGGAGGATTCCTGAATTTGATTTTCTTCTTAACATTCACTCATTTAATCAACCTAAACTTTGATTGTACTATGACAGTTTATATGTAAGAATTGGGTAAACTAAACACTGCTAGGTGCTGAGAATGGACTAGAAGAATTCTTAGAGTGCTGAAAGGGGATTTCCAGACCTCTTGTCTTTGAAATTATTACTAACAATTTTAAGAATGATAATGGCCTATGCCATTTAATGAACATATACAGAGAGTGCCAAAAAAAACATGTACACACATTTCAAGAAAGGAAAAAAACTGTATTAAAATTACGCTGATGAGGGCTGGCAGAGTGGCGCAGCGGTTAAGCGCTGGCTTGGGAAGCCAGCAGCCCCGGTTCAGGTCCCACATATGAGGGCCAGTGACACTGCCCTCAAAAAAAAAAAAAAAAAAAAAAAATTACGCTGATGGCAACCACTCTGAGCACCTCTTATAGTTGCAGAAGTCAAACGTGATTTGTATTCAGCTTTTGCCACCGGTATATACAGTTATTTTGCTTTTCTTTTCTTAAAATGTGTATACATTTTTTTGCACCCTCTTTATATTATTTGCCTAGCATTGTGCTGAAGGGCTTTATATACATTTTCACACTTGCACCTCACAACAACATCACAAATGTCTATTCTTATCCCCACGATAGAGATGGACAGTTAGAGAAAGAAACTGCTATATTCCTTATCACCCTATTTGCTCTAAAAACACACCTTTGCTATAGCCTCACCAAGGAATGTGCCCCCAGGCTGAAATCTGCCTGATTGACAGGGGATGAGGTAACATTTCCGGTGAACCTGAAATTGGCATCCGGCACTCCAGCCTATGTGATATGCCATTCCTCCATTATCAAACATGAGAAAACTATGTGTTGCCTGCAAACAAAGAGGTGACAGCCATCTCCAATTAGGCAACAAATTAGTGAGCTTAGTGGGTACTTTCCTTTTCCAGAAACCAGTTCTCAGTCACAAAGCTTTTCCACTGTCAAAAGAAAATTACCACATTTCCAATTTTTAAAACATTTTCTCGAAAAAGTCCTTTGAGTGCATTAAAATACCATTTCTTAGTTTCATTGCCATTTTTCACATTGTCTCTGAAACCGCAGTCTCTAATGGGATGAAGGGTCAGAGATTAAGTCTCTTTACTTCTATAACTAATCCTGACAAGTATTTGTGATTTTTAATCATCTCCTCATGCCTGGGTCCCACTGCCAAAGATTCTGATTTCATTAGTCTGGGGTGTAGCGTGAGTATTGGAATTTTTTGAAAAATCCTCAGCAAATTCTTAGATTTTAGATTTAACCTTTCAGGTTGAGAACGACTGCTTATAAAATTGTTTTTAGAGGAAATAGAGAATAAAGACAGGCCATCACAGAAGATTGCTTGCCTCAGTTCCCTTATTTGAATAATGAGGCCCTTGTAAATAATATTTTTTTCCAAACATCACTTAAGGAGCAGATTCCTTTGTATGAAGAAAAACAAAAAATCTGTGGAGTAACATTTAAGCAGAAGCTTCACTTTCTAAAGCTGATAAGATTGTGACTGCTCTAATCCTCAGGCTGAAAGTGGGGATGAAGCTGCCGTTGGATGGGAAGAAGGATTACCTCAGCCCCAAACCATGTTCCTCACCTCCTTTCCCCCACTTTCAGCCTAAGCCCAATTTAAAGCAACCTTTTCACTTCCCAGACACACACAGGAGTTGATAATATTTGTGTAGCTCACTGAGGCAAATGGATAGGCTGCCGGCAGGAGAGGTTGAAAGCTAATGGCTTAGGACTTCCAAGTGCCACTCGCGGGCCCATCAGGGCTGAGGGGGTGATTTGGGAAAATCTGAGGCCAGAGTGTGGAAATCAGGTCTGCCTTAAGACACAGACATCAGCCAAGGACTCCTAAGAGCATGGTTTGAAAACCACTAGGGGGCCCCTCTGTCCTCTTTGGGGCCTGAAACTGTGTAGCCCCAGAACAAGTGCATGTTGATTTATCCATCCATGCAGTCCATCCGTTTTGGTGACCCACAATAGAAGGCACTGCTGTGAGTGCGGATATACAGTGATAACCAGAATGAAGCTGGTCCTTGCTCTCAAGGAATGTTCCGTATAATGGTGGAGGCCTGGCAACAAATAATTGACACAGATAAAATGCTATAAATTACGATAAGCATTAGGGAAGCGATGATAAGAGAGAGAATAACCATGAGAGGCCTACTCCATTCAGGCAGCGTCAGAGACAGTAACTCTGTGAAGGGGACATTTATGTCAAGGTTGAAGAAGCAGCCATATCAATGTGGCTATGCAGGTGGCACTGGGAGAACATGAATTCTAGGAGAGGGAATGGCATTCGCGAAGATCCTGAGGTTCCAGAAAGCTAACATCAGCCAGTGTAGCTGAAGTAAGTGAGAGAGGGGCCTGAGATAAAGAGCAAAGTACCCAGGGACCACAACATGCTGGGCCTCCAGAGAATTTGTAACTCTGTCCTGAGCGCATGGGAGGCCATTAGAGGACAGGGACATGGTGTCATGTGACTTGAAGGTTTTGTCTGCAGTGTAACACACAAATTGTTGGGGAACAAAATTGAAAACAGGGAGTCTTCACCAGTGGCTGTTGTGGGAGCCTAAGGGGAGAACCGTGGCTTGGTCCATAGTTCTGACCTGGATGGAGAGATAGGGATGGATTTGAAATTCTTTTAAAGGTAGAATCCAAAATACGTCTCTGCAGGGAAGTATCACCCAGTCCCATTACTGAGTCACTGAGTGCCACTGAGTGCCATGGACAGGGAACCTGATGGGTTTGGATTTTAATTTTCTGATCTGCTTGGAAAGTTGGTATATGATCTATCTTGAGCAAGATTTTCTTTTTCTTTTTTTTTTTTTTTTTTTGGTGGGGGGAAGAACCATCCATAGGAAGCCTGTATGAAAAATATCAAATGCAATGGGAGTGCCATGGGGCCAGCTCTAGCATCATCCTAGGTAGAACTCACTGACATCAATTTCAAAAAGTTGTCAAGCGTAAATGGACAGATAATATTATACTGAGTTTCCATATCTAGACAATTTAATTCTCAATAAGGATTGATGTCTTGGGTCTGGCTCTGTGATTTATTAGCTCTGTAACCTTGAAAATGCCAATAATATTAGGTCATGTCCTATGTGCCAAACATTATGCTGAGGAAGCATTTTGTACACCTTACCTCATTCTTCACAACAGTCGGCTGTGTAGGACTTGTTGTCCTCACTTAATAGATAAGGAAGCTATAGCTCAATGAGATTAGATTACTTGACCTCCTTGAATAACTAGAAGGGGTCTCTGGCAGAGCCGGAACTCAAACCAGGCTCTCAATCCCTACCTCAGCTCTCCATATTCCAATGTCCATATCTTGCTAGCTTTATATGCTGGTTGAGAAGACCAAATCAAACAGCATACACAAAATATATTTGTGAACTAGTATATTTTAGCAAATATATGAGGTTTAAGACAGGCTGTAAGCTCCATGTATTTTTGTCTAGAAGATATTCGTAGGTTGAATGTTTAGAAATCCGAGTGCCCAGTGTCCTGCTGAGGCCCAAAGATGTGCTTTTTTTCTTTAACATCTCTGTGTACATTTCCATTTGCTATTTATTTCCTTAAACTGTGTTTCCTCTTCTGGATCCTATCTAAGGTGATCTGCTTAGGGATTTTTGCCTGCCTCCAAGTCTGTTATTTAGAGTTGTCGTGGATGAGCTGGCAGCTTTTTAGGATGTCTTGAGATGATGCAATTTGAGATTCACATCAGTGCCAGCAGCCCAGAATTTGAACTTCAAAATGTCCCCACAGATACAGAGTCCCAATTAAGGTCACATCATATAGGAATTTGGGGGGAATGCGTTTTTTTCTCATTTTTGACTGCATTCAAAACAGAAAACAATATAGATAAAATGGACAATTATCCAGATAATCCAGGATCAAAGAATCCCATACTCTAATTAAAAATATGAAAGGGAGAGTAATAGATTGATTTAAGTAAAGCAGATCATTGATACACAGAGTTTACAGATATTATTCTCCTTTTCAAGATTTTGACAAGCAAGTGGCAGTCCTGGGCATTTCAGGTATGTTATTGATTGATTAGAAAAAAATCTATAGAAATGCATAGTCTATTTTATGTTTAGTCCAAAATCTATAGAAATGCATAGTCTATTTTATGTTTAGTCTATTTTATGTTTAGTCCATATGTTTAGCAGCATATGTAGATGCAGTATATTTCATCCTGGCTTTCCCTGGGTATGTGAGTCCTTAGTGGAAGACTTAGGTCTCGATGGCACTTCTTGCAGGATAAGGTCATGTTGGACTTGAGAAAACTCCAATTTGTGGTGAGTTATATCACCCTTTAGGAAGAACTTAAATTAGCTGTCTACTACTTCTATTTAAGGGAATAGTGACGCTTTCTAAGCTCTTCTGGTTCTTAAGTTGTGATCAGCTAAGCAAGACCAAATCCTCATCCATGGAGAAAAACAATCGTGTCTGGATTTCTCTGGGAAAAAAATCTCCACCTATATATATTTTCAACTCTAAAAAGCCTCACTACGGTCATTTTTGAACTGCTCAGGTTCTTTGGAAAGCCTTCCAAAAACTGAAGCTTTCATGAGAAATCCAAATCTCAAGGGAATATAACCATTTATATGAAGAACTCTCCAATTGGGGATGTTATACTCTTATTCTGAGTTATGGAGACCTTGAGAGTCAACACGATGGAGCTTAAAGTAAGCACAGTGATGTCAAAAACATCAATGCCCTTTGCCAAGACCCTGCTCAGTGTTAATGGCCAGATCTGCCCATCAATCTAGTCACTAGCAAAAGGCCAGTCTAACAATAGCCCTGCACTGTGTATAGTGCGAAGCAGAGAAGGACACAGACCCTGACCTCAAGGTTCTTGAAATCCACTGAAGAGAAAAGACTTGTGCACAAATTCAAGGGAGTGTGCAATTTACAAACAAACAAGTGCAATAAATTTTACTCAGTCTGAGTTCCCCAATTAATGTAAATAGCTACCATTTATTCAGTAACTTCACAATAACCTTGGACAGAGAAGGACTAAGCTCAATTAGAGGAGGAAGTTGACTTTTCCCCACGGTAGACCAGACTGTCCTTTCTGACTTGATCATTGAGGGTAGAAAAGATTGAGTTGATGGGAAGGAGAAAGGCCAATAACAGTTTTTAGCCCAGGCCAATTGCACGGAGACTTAGACTGGAAGGCACAAGAGTGGTTAGCAGTCGTTAAACCTATTTTATTAAGTTTTCATATTTGGTTTTTCAAAAACATTTACCCCCATATCGGCACCTCAATTTTCCTGAGAGAATGTGGTGCTGTCCTTACTGCAGGTTGTCTGCACTCCACGCTGAGGTGCAGGCAGGGTGTGTCTGGTGAGGTGGGTCTCACAGAAATCTCTGCCTGGAGATTTCCAGAAACTCTGGGTGAGGATTTGGACATCATATAGGCCTAAACTCAGATCCTAGCACTGCCAAAACCTTGAGTGAGTTATTTTACCTTGCTAAATCTGTTTTCTCATCAGCGAAATGAAGACTCATTCATAGAACAAGTATTATAATATTATATAATATTATATAATACTGTGTGTCTAGACTGTTCTAGACGTTGTGTATATAGCAAAACAAAAAACAAAAAACAAAAAAACAGGCGAACATGTTTGCCTTCCGGGCCAGCCAAGTGGCTCAGTTGATTAAGAGTTGGCTTAGAGCCCAAGCTCTGAGCAATAGAGCCATAGATTTGCTTCCCACAAGGATCAGTGAATGCTGCACCCTAGCTGAGCTGTCGCTGAGCTGCCAACAGGTGGCAGGATGGCACAGCTGGTGTAACAACAAGGTTGCCTGTTCAATGGTGGGCTACGTCCACCTGCAACTAAAGACTGAACTCAGCATCTTGAACTAAGCTGCCGCCTGGATGGCTTAGTGGATAGGGTGTGCGCTCTTAACAACAAGGCTGCTAGCTACACACACCTGCAGTGAAGATTGAACACAGCACCTTGAGCTTAGAGGCCATGAGCTGCCGACAGGGAGCCAGATGGCGACTGGCGCCCTCCACAACAAAGACTGAAGAACAACAACTTGGCTGGTCCCCTCTCCCAATTCCTCAACAAAATCTTTAAATAAAAACAAATGTGTTTGCCTTCCAAGAGATAATGACAATATCTGCCTTATAAGATAGGAAGACTTAGACAAAGCAGTAAGCACTATGCCTAGCACACAGTGCTCTATAAATGCTAGTAGCTGGTGCTGAGTCAGGCAGATATACAAGGTTCAGGAAGGAGGACCGAGTCACCAGAGACAGTGCAATTCTTACATAATTGTGGCTTGCACATAGTCCTCACTATGCGTTAGTGCAAACATCTGCATAGAGGTGAGATCCAGAACCTTGGGTGGGATCAGTAGCAACTCACTCACCAGGAAACTTTGGAAGACACCAGCCTCTTTATCGGAGGCCACGTGGCAAAGTGTGCCACACAAAAGAAAGAATCAATCCTTCTGCCTGTGCCTGAAACAGCGTAGCGCCGTCACCATGGGTACTGTGATAGGCAGGGGCACCGTTAGGCAGCAAGAGTGACAATGGAGACACCTAAGGTACACGGTAATGCTCAGAGGAAGCAAGCAGTGGAACATATAGAAACAGATGTGATGCCCAGAAAAGGAAAGGTGCGGGGAGAGCTCCTGCCCAAGAACGGAGCGCAAACAAATAGAGAAAACATGGTGCCCTTTTTGTGATAACGGACACAAACTTGTTCACAGGTCATCTCTGTAGCTTGTGGAATCCATATGAAGGAGAATGTCTTCTAGGAGAAGGCCTGCAAAGCAGTAGAAGAACTAGCCAGTGCATCATGCTTGTCCTGATTCCTGTATAGCATCACCAAAGACTTGGGGGCATGCCACCTCCACCTGCAGTTGTGTAATTAGTAGCTCAAATGCTCAAACAATGCTATACACTGGCTATCCTATTGATAAATATGCTGAGAAGAGATCTTCATGGAGGAAATGGCAAGTCCTACAGCAAAAAGTATGAAATGCAGTCATGTGGGTGTGTTTGGAGCAGCAGTATTTAAAAAAAACGAACAATAAAAATGATCACAATGAACACAGAGCTCAATGTCTGCCCCTAAATGAATGTTTAGTAAAGAGTAAATGCCCAAAATGAATGAAATCAATTGTGGAGAAAAATCAATATGGCCAGACTGTGTGAGACCATTAACATTAATGGTTCTCATTTTTTATGTATAAATTCTACTTCAGAAAGAGCAAAAGCAGTAAAGCAACTTAGGCTGGCCCTTTGTGGTATTTCTTACGTGGCAGCCACAGATGTGGCTCAAAATAATTTCTGGCCATGCAAAATATGAGGAACAATAATTTCACCTCATGATTCCAAATAACTGGTTTGACTTCTTTTGTGGTGACTTGACCATTTTAAAATCAGATTATTTACAATGACCCTTCCTTTGATTTTTATGATTGAATTTATTTCATCAAATATTTAATAAATTCTTTTTTTGTATGAAGCAAGCATTATTATGGGTGCTGAAGGTACAGGGGTGAACAAGGAAGATAAGATCCCTGCTCCCATGAAGGTTACGTTTTATGATATGAGACAGACCATAAAGAGAAAACAAGGGCCAGCCGAATGGCTCAGTTGGTTAAGAGCTCCCTCAAGAGTGCGAGATGAGCTCTGAGCAATAGCAGTTCGATGCCCAGCCTGAGCTAAGTTGCCGCTGACTGCCAACAGGTAGCAGGATGGCTCAGCTTAAAAAAAAAATAAAAAAAAAAAAAACAGAGAGAGAGAAAACAAATAAATAATCGAGATGACTTCATAAAGTATCAATGCTATAAAAAGAAAGGAATACACTAAACAGCATTTATGTGTGGTAGGAGGGTGCTCATGCATATGTATAGAGAAATCTGGGGAAAGTGTCCTTAAAAGGTGAGCTTTTGAGGTCTTAACAGTGAGGAACCCGCTATATGGAAAGTTGTGGGAAGAGCATTCTAGGCAGAGTGAATGGCAAGTGAAAAGGCTCTGGGTCAGAAATAAGCTTGGAGAGAATAAAAGTCCAGTGAGCTAGAGCATAATGAAAAAAAAGGGGGGGGGGGAGTAGTTAGAAATGAGATTAAAGAGAAAGAGGAAAAGGCCAGAACATGGTACGATTTCTAGGCCTTGCAAATAAGATTATATTTTATCCTGAGTGCATTGGGGTATGATTAAATGGTATTAAGCATTGTGTAAAATAACTTTATTCTTTAATAGTTTATTTGGCTTCAGTGTAGAGAATGGGTTGATCAATAAATCCCTAACTTAATAACTTCTTGGTTAGGTAATAACGTGCAATTTAATTGCCTAACTTAAATATCAAAATTCATTCACTCAACAAATACTTGTTGGGCACTCCATGCTATGCATTGGGAATACAAAGACCTATTTAGGACATTGCCTCTGTCTTCAAGAATCTCACAGTCTAGCAAAAATACAGAAATTAGACAAATAATCAATTGCAGTTTTGACTTTGCCCAGGTGAAGTTACCGATGTTTGTACCGAATTTGAATTTAACATGGACAAGAGGATTGGAATCTGTGACTCTCCACTAAAAAAATCCATTTTGCAAGAGTGTCTGCTAACTACCAAAAGCCATTATATTATGCCTTCTTCAGTTGCAGTATTTAAAACATTCAAATCAAACTATTGGGTTGTTGGAAAAGTCATGACCTATTTTTTTCTATGTTTTTTTGTTTCAAAAATGTGTAATGACTTTTCCAATAACCCAATAGCTTAAAGCAAAAAGAAATATATGGGGAATGTATTACTGCATGTAATTGAATGCTCCAAGTCTAAAGAGCCATGGCTAGGTTCCGTCTTACTAGCTTGAGGAGTCAGATAATGAAATTCAGTGCAGTCAGAGAGCCTGGAAAATAAAGGCAGCAATTTTAAAAAGGAAGGTGCCACAGAGCTCCGCAGATCTATAAATAAACTCTTCCCAAATCCTTTGGTGATCACTGATCTGATGTGTTCATGAATCAAGGAATTTTCAAAGTTCTCAGTGTAAAGCAACAGATAGAAGACTGAAATATTTGAACAGTTTAAATTCCTGCCCACAACAAGGAAGACCAAGGTTGGATTTTGAGTTCTATCCCAAATAAATTCAAAGATTTAAAGGAAAATATGGCTTTAATGAGAGAAATTATATGAAAACCCAGTGCAGAAATGGACACTATAAGAACAAAATGGATATTTTAGAACTACAAAGTATAATATCTGAAATGACAAACTTGCTTGGATAGTCTTGATAGCAAGTTGGCAGGTGAAACAAAAACTTAAATAATTCATTACCATCTGACTTGTCTCAGCAGGCTGTAGTTTGCCACCTCTGACTTAAAAGTTTGCCTGATGAAGTTCTGTGTTTTTGTTAGTCTTCACTAGTATATGTTTATACCTATATGTATATGTGTACATGTGTATGTATATGTGTGCATGTGTGTGTTTACTCAAAGCAGAAGGCTATGATCAGATAGCTAGCCAATTATATTAACAAAAAGTGAAGTAAATGCAGAAAACTTACATTTAGAAATTCTTACAGATTTTTTTAATCTTCTTACGTTTATATTACAAGACCTTTAGATTGTAAATACTCATATATTTAGAGTTAGAATTAAGAAGACAGTCCATAGACCACATTTCACAAAATATAAACTAAGAATACACTTATTTGTGCTTAGTATGAGGCTTTAAGTTGGAAATTATCCATTTTGCCTTAACATGATGAAAGTGAGTAGAAACAATATAGTATATAAAAGGTAATCAAAAAGACATCAATTTCAGCAAAAAGTTTAAACACTGATTAAGAAAATACTAGATATTCAAAATTTTCAGTATTAATGGTATTTCCTGGAGCCATCTTAATAACAATTTCATAATAGGCTAATATTCATGGCAGATGTTATAAATTCATCTTTTTTTTTTGAGGGCAGTGTCACTGGTGCTCATATGTGGGACCCGAACTGAGGCTGCTGGCTTCCCAAGCCAGCGCTTAACCACCGCGCCACTCAGCTGGCCCCTATAAATTCATCTTTTGACCTTTAATAAAATTTAAGGACCAAGATAGCAAGTGTGGACTTAAACCCATGATTTTATCATGAAAGTAATGAATGGGACAAAAGAACGGTATAGTATATTCAATACAGAATATCAACATTTAATCTAAAAAGTAAAATGCCGAGGTTGGATTGATTTTCAAAACGAAAATAGACAAATTAAAAGAAATCTATATTGTTTCCATTATCTAAGAGTAAAGTAATGTTTATGAATGTAAAAACATTGGTGAATAAGAATGTATTAGACTTATGCATTTATGGTCAATCAATTTTTGACAAGCATGCCAAGGTCATTCAGTGGGGAAAAAAATAATCTCTTTTAACAAATGGAGCTTCAACAACTGAATATCTACATACAAAATAATGAAGTTAGACCCATACCTCCCTTTATATACAAACATTAACTCAAAATGGATCAAAAACCAAAATGTATAAGCAAAAACTATAAAACTCTTAGAAGAAAACATAAAGGCAGATCTTCATGACCTTTGATTTGGCAGTGGATACTTAGATATGACACCAAAAGCACAAGCAACAATAAAAATAGATAAATTGAACTTCATCAAAATTAAAAATTTTTTTCATCAAAGGACATTATGAAGAAAATGAAAACACAACACAAAAAGGGGGAAATATTTGCAAATTATTCATATATATATATATATATATATATATATGAATGAATTATAGAGGTCTAATATCCAGAATACATAAAGAACTCTTACAGCTCAACAACAAAAACATAACCCAATTTTTTTTCCAGAAATGGGCAAAGTAATTGAACAAATATTTCACCAAAGATATACAAATGGCCAACAAATATATGAAATGTTGCTCAACATCATTAGTCCTTTTACAAAAACAAAAACAAAACAAAATAAATAAAACTACAGTGAAATACCACTTCATACCCACTAGGCTACAATTTAAAAATCGTACTAAAATGGAAAATAACAAGTTTTCGTGAAAATGTGGAGATAATGGAGACTTCATACATTGCTATTGGGAATGTAGAATGAAGAAGCCACTGGGAAAAACAGTTTGGTGAATCATCAAAATGTTAAACATAGAATTACCACATGATTAGCAATTCCACTCCTAGGTATATACACAAAACAGTTGAAAACAGGCATTAAAACAAAAACTTCCATTTATCAATGAAACGTAAAATTTATCCAAAAAGTCTAACTGCTTCAGTCTTCTTAAGGAAAATGAAAGCTGGAATCAGTGACATTTTTAGGGTAGCTAATTGAGTTCTTTGTCTTTCCCTAACTGGAAAGAGGAGAGATACAAAGTTTTTCAACAAATACAATTCTCCCATTTCACATCTCCTAGAGGGCTTTATTGCACACGTTTATAAATCCACAACTCCAATTTTAAAACCCTGAGTTCTTTTCAAACTAGAGTTTTCTAAATACCAAGATGCTTTAACTTCTTTACAAAAATAAATATAGAAAATGAAGATAATTTGGGCCTGGGCCTGAATCACATGAAAATATTCAGCATCATTAAAAACTCAAATGATAATGATATTTGAAAGCTACCAAGGGCAAATGCAAAAGAATAGGGTATGAATTTCCTAGAGTACAGAACTTTTATGAGTGCAGAACATTAGATGTTTGTTTTGCCCTGAGTGTCAAAAAATGTTAAATTCTCTAGTTACTATAATGTGTGATTCCTTCAATGCTTCAGTAATACTGCAGCCTATGAAAGATAGCCTCAATCTATAGAAACTTTAAAGGGCTCTGAGTCGATTCAGGAATAACTTGGGCTTGAAATCCTAAACATAAATAAACAGTGTACTGATGGAAGATGGTGTTCAAATAGAAAAACTGAAGATAATGTGCCATGAAAGTCTATCACAAGGGGCCATATTCTAATGAAGGGCAAAAAGACTTCCCTGGAGAAGCCGATGTTTGAGCTGAGATCTCAAGGAGGAATCAAAGTTACTCAGCAAAGAACAGCTGAAGATTATTCCCATCCGAATAATAATAATAATGGCCTCTGTGCATAGGCAGTGAAAATCCATGTCATTGAAATGGAAGGAAGATATCCATGTGGCATTATCATGAACACCTGTTCTGAGCAATATCTTGTTTATGTAAGGATTTTGAATTTTATTGTAAAAGTATTGGGGATACATTTAAAGATTTTAGGTAGGAGACTGACCTAGTTAGATTTGTGCTATCATGAGATCTCTCTAACAGTTGTGTGGAAAATCTGTCACTGGGATTGTCACACAAGAATGTATTCAAAGAAACTAGTTGAACAGGACAGAAATAATGATATTTATTATCATCTAGGTGGTCATTAACCTGAAGGAACATGACCAGGTTCCAGAAGTATTCAGGGAACAAAATTAACAAAGTCATATGAAGTTGAATTATAGCTGAGACGTTTTTAAGAGCCTTTGGTTAGCAACATCTAGTAATGGCAGAGTGAGTCCCTACCTGATGACTCCCCTGCAGAAAACAGCTACAAGCACACCTTGTTTTATTGTACTTCACTTTACCATGCTTCACAGACATTGCATGTTTTACAAATTGAAGGCGTGTGGCAACGCTGACTCAAGCAAGTCCATTGGCACCATTTTTCCAACATTTACTCAATTCGTCTCTGTGTCACATTTTGGTCATTCTCGCCATATTTCAAACATTTTCATTATGATTGTATTTGTTTTGGTGATCTGTGATCTTTGATGTTACTATTATAATTGCTTTGGGACCCCACAAACGACGCCAATGTAAGACAGTGAACTTAATCGATAAAGGTGTGTGTTCTGACTGCTCCACTGACCAGCTGTTCCCCAGCTCTCTCATTCTCTTGGGCCTCTTTCTTCCCTGAGACACAAGACTGAAATCAGGCCAATTGATAAACCTACAATGGCCTCTAAGTGTTCAAGCAAAAGGAATAGTTGCATGTCTCTCACTTTAAATCAAAATGATTAAGCTTGGGCCGGCCGAGTGGCATGGTGGTTAGGCGCTGGCTTAGGAAGCCAGTGGCCCCGGTTCAGTCCCACATATGAGGGCCAGTGACACTACCCTCAAAAAAAAAAAAAAAAAAAAAAAACAAGCTTAGTGAGAGAGGCACGTCAAAAGTCAAAATAGGCTAAAAAGCTAGGCCTCTTGCACCAAACAATTAGCCAAGTTATGATGCATGCAAAGGAAAAGTTCTTCTAGGAAATTAAAAGTGCTATTCCAGTGAACACACACAGATGATCAGAAGGGGAAACAGCCTTATTGCAGACATGGAGAAAGTTGCATTGGTCTGGATAGAAGATGAAACCAGCCACAACATTCCCTTAAGCCAAAACTAATCCAGAGCAAGGCCCTAACTCTTTTCAATTCTGTGAGGGCTGAGAAAGGTGAGGAAGGTGCAGAAGAAAAGTATGAAGCTAGCTAGCTCACCTATGAGAGCTTTTAACTATCCTCAAGTAAGCACCGGCTATGTGCATGGATACTTCTAGATTAAGTTTCAGTTGTATTTTCACTTTCTTTGTGGTTTCCATGCATTTTTTTTTACCTCTAAAAATGTAAATCTGTAGCTTTGCATCACCCCTCTAACTTCTCCCATTCCCTTCCAAGAAGAAATAGACCATCTCATCAATCATGTGACCCCTTGGCCTTCTGAGTAACACCAGCCCTGCAGCATCGGGCCTGCATCCAAGGAACCACGATTCGATTCTTCGATTCAAAAGCCTGGTGGATGTCTTTGACCACCTGCCAGGTATGATGGCTGGGAATATGGACTGGCTTTTTAGAGATTAATTATACAGAGTTAAGTTATTAGCCTTCTGTAGCAATCAACTTAAAATCAAGTTAGTGTGACTCCTAAGGCTAGAATAACATAGCATGAGACCTCCAATAAAAGCTAATAAATCGTGGCAAAGGTACATTTTTCTTATCAGAAAAAGAGTATGTGAGCAAATTGAAACCCTATGGCAGAGCAAACACTCGTTTTAACTTGCCAGATGGGGATCTGAGGTCCCCGGGGGTAGGGGCTGAGCTGTGGGGTGCCTCCTCACTCTAATGAGGTTTGCCCTAGAATCGGAGGAGACAGATGGAGCTGCAGGTTGGAACCCCTTGGCAATCTCCCTGGGAGTGGGAATGATTTCATGGGGCCAATTCCTGCCTCTGAATCCTCCCCTTTCTCTGCCCTGTCTCTCCTCTCCCCGCTCCTCTTCAACTTGTTTTTGAAGCTTGTGTAATGCTCTGTGCCACGGTCAATTGTTCTCCCCTGCATACACTCTACCTTTCTGACCTTAAAGAATTCTTTCTCTTTTTCCTTTTGGCTCCGCCTTCCCAGTATTTTGCTGTGTCACAGCCCCATCTTGATCTTTTCTGATCCCATTAAATTCCTGTTTATTCACGAGTGTTCCAGAAGAGGTCATGTATGAATTAATTAGAAGAGAAGGAAGATGCAATTAGAAATTCTCTGTGTCTGGTACTCAATTGAAGGATTATTTTTCTGACAGGAAAAAAAAAACAAACAAACTGGGAGTAAACGCTTTGGTGATTTGAGGAAATATAAGGGTCATCTTGACCACTGCCAGCCTTTAAAACTCTGCAGATCTCAGCTAATCTGGCTGATTTAATCTCAGATGGTGAGACATAAGTGGATTTCCATGAATCATGAGGATTCACTGAAGTGAGGATAATCCCCAGGCACTGAGCAGCGAGCAGCGAGCAGCGTGTCAGAAGCATGAGGCGCTAGCTTGGGCAACTCTGGTTCCCTGGCCTTTCACGTGGAAATGCGTACAATACAAGGACCAATCCCACTAGTGCACTTTGGACATCGGAGCCCTCCTGCCTCCAGCCCTCACCAGTGGCAGCCAGGGTGTTCCTGCCAAAAAAAAAAAAAAAAAAAAAAAAAAGTACACCTTTAATAATACTTGAAGTGATGTGGTATACGTATATTCAATAGAATATTATTCAGTCTGAAAAAAGAAGGAAATTCCATCACCTGCTATAACATGGATGAATCTTGAAGACTTTATGCTAAGTGAAATAAACCAGTCACAAAAAGGCAAATACTGAACAATTCCACGTATATGAGAATTAAAGAAGTCCAAATCATAGAAACAGAAAGTAGGGTGTTTGGCAGGGGTAGAGGGGGAGGAAATTGAAGGGTTGTTCTTAAATGGATATAATTTCAGTTTGCAAGATAAAGATATTCCGGAGACTTGTTTCACAACAATGTGAATATAATTAACACTACTCAACTACACACTTAAAAGTGGTTAAGATGATAAACTTTATTTTTACCACAATTAATTTTTTAAAAAAAAATACATATAATTGTATAAAACAAACAAAAAAGAAAACAAGAGAAGAATCAACTCATAATTTAGGATAATAGTTACTGTGAGCTGGGAAGGACAGGGTGATTGGAGGAAACCATATAAAGAGATGAAGGCTATTATCAAAGTCTCATGGCTTTCATAATGGGTGAGTCCAGAGGTGTTCCCCTGTTATTGAAGATAACTAAATAGTCAATAAAAGATGAGAATAAGATAATGAGCCAAATATTACAAATGGTCCAAATTTACACAGAAAAATAAATGAAAATATGTAAAATTTGGTCACACTAATTCCCATTTTAAAATACTTTATAACCCTTCATTTTTCCTGAGCTAAAAAAAAAATCCTTAAAATTGCTTTTAAGGCCCCCATGGTATTTTCGGGCATCTTTCTTCTTCATTGTGCAGATTATGTCCACTTTCCCCTATACTCTATTCATGCCAATCTTGTTTCGGTTCCTCGTGAACTATCTGTCACTTTGCCCTGAGTCCTTTCCGCACGCTATACCTCTTTGCTCGTGTTCTGGCTAAGTTCCTTGACACCTTTGCTGGGACACCCATTCCATCCTTGGGGGATCTTGTCTACCCTCCCAGATGAGGTTAGTCCTCTTTCATCCCTGTCACACACTCCCCTAGTTACCGCTGGTCCCTGTGGCATCCCTTCTCTCCCCTGCTGGCAGCTTGTCTTGCTTACCACTTTGTCTTTAACCCCTAGCACAATATTGGGAACTTTCTGAGTAAAACTTGAACAGCCTTCCCCACCAAGACACAGGCTTTGTTGAATGGCCCCAGGCTTTATGAATACCTCGAAAGGGCATATACTGGCTTTCTTATTTCTCTGATAGAACACTTATGTTCCACCCTTAGATCGAATCTACCTGTTCCCTTGACCTGCAGTGTTTGCCTCCCCACTGCCATTATTTGTTTAGCTGACCCACTCACTTGCTCCAAGTTTTTACTGAAATGCCACATTTAATGAGGTATTATATGCTGTGTATTAATATTGAACTTCCCTCTGTAACTGACCCTGCAAACCCTTCCCTAGCTATTTTATTCTAACATAATATATAATTTACTTTTTATGGTTATTATATAGTGTCACTTAATGCCACCACACCCCTAGTTTCCCTAGAATATAAACTCCAGGAGGCAAGGATTATTGAGTGTGTAAAAACACACAACAGAAAATTTACCATGTTAACCATTTTAAAGAGTTCAGCAGTGTTAAGAATATTCACAGAGATTGTGAAACAGAACCCCAGAACATTTTTTATCTTGTAGAGCCAAATTCCATACCCATTAAAAACCTCCCTGTTCTCCCTGCTGCCAGCTCCTAGGGGCTACCACTCTATTTTCTATTCCCATGAATTTGACCATTTTATAGACCTCATATAAGTTGAATCATATAGTGTTTATCCTTTTGTAACTGGATTATTTCACTTGGCACATTATCTTCAAGGTGTTAGACCTTCCTTTTGAAGGCTGCATAATATTCCATTGTGTGTGTGTACCACATTGTGTTATCCATTCATCCGTTGATGATTAATTGGGTTGCTTCCACCTCTTGGCTATTGTGAATAGGAAGGAGAGATTTTTGTCTATTTAGTTCATTGATATATCCCAAGCACCTAGAATAGAGCTTGTTGCATAGTAGATGCTCAATAAAAAATTGTAGGATAAGTGAAATGTAGGGAGCTAAGTGGAGGCTGTTTGCTGAAACTAGGACTTTCTAGTTGACTTTTCTACCCTTCACTTGAGTTTACCATGACCTTTTATTTGAGGCATCTCAATGGTGTGTTCCTTAATGCACAGCTAGAGTCTGAGTAAATAAATCAGTTAGGGAACCATGAGGCCTGTTATTCAGGCAGAGCTTCCCTAACACCTGGGTCTCTGGGATAGGTACCATCCCTATAAAATCACTGATACAACGCCATTACCTTAGCTGGGATGATTATATATACTCTGAAAGGTATAAGCAAATAATTCGATGAGTCCTTAGCCTCCAAAGAGGAAAGACCTAATGCAGGCGGGTTCTAAAGGGAGGAAAGGAGGTTGGACAGGTATAAGGGTGCAGGATGGGGTGGTAGGCACTCTCCATTTTAGGGAGGCTTCAGTGTTGGTGCCAGAGACTGTGTGAGTGTTGTTGATTCCCCCAACCAACCCCAGCTCCAGTGACACTAGCCTTTTACTGTTTTCACTGAAATGTCAGAAAAAAGAGGTCTTTCTTCCCAGTGACCTCAAAGTTGTGTCTCACACCAACTTGCCACGCTTCCCTTTAACAAGAAAATCTCCCAAATATTTTGACACCTCCAAGATCTTGGCACCAGATTTAAAAATGGTTACAGAAGTTTGCATGGCTTCATTTATTTAATGCCATCAGGAAGTTCATGGCTATGAAATTCTGTAATCCAATTTAGGTTTTCATGTGTAAATTACAGAGAAGTGAGATTAACAGAGCACAGGCAGCCAGCCTCCCTGGCAAGGCCTGGGGATGGGTATTCCCAAACCTGTATTACAGAAACACTATAAACCTTAGACATTCAGAGGAGTATATCTGCAGATATTCAGAAATCCCCAATTTGCAAATACTTTCACAGCGTATAAATTACCTTAAAAAAAGAGGTAGTATTTGAAAAATATAAGTGTTCTCTTCCCATTTTTAATTCTATATATCAGAAAAAAAAATTGCTTCTGAATCGCACTTCCCTGGAGAATAATGTTTCTTAGGCTTAGCTTCTAGAGAGACAATCCACAAGAGCTACTGCACATTCTTGGCTGAAGAACCACTCATCCATTAAGTGCCTCCCTGCCTCGCAGCACCCCACCCCTACCCCCGTTGCACACACAAATGAGTGCTTCTACAAAATTAAAATTAATACATCGTAGTCCATGGGGATTTCCTTTTTAATTCATCAAAACTCCTGATTGTTAAATCTCTGAAGGTCAAGGCTCTGTGGCATAATGTGATACAATAAATAAAGCATTTAAACAAAGGCCTTGGAGTTACTTGGATGAAGATTCAAATTCCAGCTCAGCCACTTAATATTTATGATATTGGGGAAGTTCCCATCTGGTTCTTCATTTATAAAATGCAAAAGTAGTCAGTGCCTCTTCAGGCTCCTAAGGGATCTAGAAGGAATATAAGTGGGACCCTCAGCACAGCATCAGGCACATACTGAGCACTGAAATGATGGTGAAACCTCCCTGCTGCCATCATGTTTGTCTTCTGCCCCCACATCGAGTTCTCCACTTAGCAGCCGGAGTGGCCTTTTGAAAATTTAAAGTGGTTCTTGTCACACAATGATGTAAAAGCCTTCCAATGACCTTCCACTGCAGTTAGAAGAAAATTCAAGGGCAGGGTCATTTTTGGACCTCTTCTCAAGCCACCCTCCCCCTCACTGATGATGATCCAGTCATGTTGCCCATCCCCCTGTTCCTCAACTGCAGTTGCCCCCTTTCCACACCAAAGCCTATGCTCTCACTGCCCCTTCCTCCTGGAAGATGCCCATCCTTGCATCTTTGCTTGGCCGACTCTAACCTGAGCTTGTATGTCACCTCCTCAGAAAGGTCTTCTCCAACCACTTAATCCTCCCTTCACTGTACATATCATTATCTGATTTGATTAACTCAATAACTCTCATCATCATGATATTATCATGCTAATTTTTTTAAGTTTATTGTCTTTCTCTCCCAAGTTGTATATAACTAAGAGCTCTTTTCTGTATGGGTCTATGAATCCCCACTTGTGCTTGACATATAGTAGCACTCAGAAAGTGCTGGTTGGCTGGGTGGATAAGTGGGTGGGTGGATGGTGGGAGGGAATAAAGATGGTAGGGAAGAAGGGAGGACGGATGAAAGGAGTATGCCACCAGTTGTTGCACTGTATATGACAATGGCATGGTAGGGAAATGATATACAAATCTACATGACAAAGAAAATATCACAAAAAAAGCTGATGTAATCTCCTAAAGCTGCTCCAAAACCTGGGATATTAAAAGAGAAGTGGAACTGAGATAGAGGGAGGGACTTTTAGAAAGTTGTTTAACCTCCAAGTACCTGAGATTCTCTTCTTGTCCCTTAGGGGTGGAGGCAGGCCTACCCCTCCTTTATGGGGCTGTTCTGGAGCCAGAGATAATGCAGAAAAGCTGCTGAATGCTAATTACTTCTATCTGTCAGGGCACAGGAAGCCAGCAGGTCTGAGTGGCTGATTGCAAGGTCTGCAGCTGAAAATACTCCTTGCCAACTGCCTGGAGGGGCTGATAAGGGAAATGACTACATTGTGTAAATTAACATATTCTAAGCAGGTCAGAGGCCTGGTTGTTGAAAACAGTGGTAAAGATGGAATGAAAGGTGAAACCGCCCCCTTTTTAGTGACCATGCCTAAGGGATGAAGCTGTGAATTTCTTGACAAGGATAGTTGCCAGGAGTCAGCAGTAGGTTAACAGTTGACTTTAATTTTCAGGGATAGCTACTAGCAAAATTAGGGGGAAAAAAGTATACTTTTATTCACTGTGCTCACTTCTTAGTTCTCCTCACACTGCCCTTTCCTATGTGAGCTGTCAGCTCCATACTTACTTTTCCTCTTCTCTTTAAAAGCAGAGGGTTTCCAGTTCTGCCCCATCTGATAGGCCTTCTCTGGATGATTTCTTAAGCACCAGATTTTCCTGGACATCATAATTTAGGAAAAAGAGGATGGACCTCAACATCAGAAAAGATAAGGATTCTGGTTCTGGCCCCTCTTCTGCAGAGTTATTAGTCGTGATTTCTGTGGTTGAATCCCAGATCAAAAGCTTTGGAAAATCAATGGCTTATGTAACTGAAGATCAAGGGAGGTGAACACTTCAGGCAGTGCTGGACCCAGGGACTCAGCAATAACAGCAAGCTCAGTCTCCTCTCCATCTCTCAACCCTCCTTCTTTTGACCTAATCCAAACTCAAACCCTTTTTAATTAGATTCTTTCTCAATATTGATTCTCTTTGCTTGGTAACAGAAAGATGATCATTGGTAGCTCCAAGCTCTTTGCTTTAACTCAGAGAAGGATCTCTCTACCTCTCCCTGGTCCAACTATCAAAACTCAAGGAACCAGGGAATGTGATCATCTGAGAAGTCAGGTGGTAACATGCTTCACCATGTGTGTAGGCAGGGTGGCAGACTAGAGCACCTGCTCACATGCACTATAACCAATGTCCCCAAAACGACACAAATGGGGGAAGGAGATACTCACCAAAGGAATGGATGCTTGTCAGAAGGACAGCCACCATTTCTACTATTTTCTCATCTAAAAAATAATTAAATTCAGTAGGATTACAGACGTGGATATGCTCTGAAACCACAAACCCCAGCACAAATTAAAGCTGGTATTGTCATGTAAAATTCTGTCTCTGCCTTATTGTCCCAGAGCCCTTGCTATGCCAGGTATCAATTGGGTTGCAAGGCCGATGGAAAGATTAAATGGGGCAATGTGTTTAAGGGCATTTCACAGGATACCTGGCATGAAGTCAGTGTCCATTGTCAATATCTCTCCCTCACGCCAGGTAATGTACAATCTGCAAAAAATTTTATCTGAAGAGAAGAATGTAATGGATGGAATTCGTCATTTCTGTGAAGTGGCAAAAACTTTTGAGATAAGTAGGTAGAATCACCATATTATTTCATAAATTCTCTCTCTGATTCTTCCTCTTCTGTCTCTATCTCTCCCCTTACACAACCTTTTTTTTTTTGATGGGGGAGGGTGAGCTAGGGAGGGAAACTTCGTGCTGATCACCATTTGACTTCTTTTCCATGTGAAGTGTCCAGTGCACATTAATGTTAGTCGTGTGGGCAGTGCTGATGGCTTTAACAACAAGGAGGTTTAACAGGTGTCTGTTTCAGGGCACAGAGATCTGGAGCAGAGCCCTTCTAGGTGTGACTTGCAGCCCCCATTTACAGTGTTTGGCTCTGTGCAGTGCTTCCTCACCATGGGAGGGAGAAATTGACTGATGTGCTGGTCACAGGGGCATCTGGTGTGTGTCTCTCACTTGCTTGTTACATATTTGGTGAAAAAGATTCTTTGTGAGCAGCTTCCAGAGAGAGAGATCTAGAAGATGAATGGCCTCTCAGACAGTAATATAGAGCTTCAGTCCATGGGTGCAGTGAGAGGCGGTAGAAAGAACACCAGACTAAAAATTGAGCGACCTGTGCTGTCACCTTGGCTTTCTTGCCAACTAGCTTCATGACCTTGGATACATTTCCCTCTTCTGAACATGAGAACTTGATGATCCTGGAGGTGACATTTGTCAGTTTTGTGTATCCCAGTGCTTCTGGGATCCAGCCCTAATGTAAAACTAGAGCAAGTTTTTAGGTATTGTTTCCTTTCACCCAGAATCCCTAACCTTCACACTGGGCCTTTTGTCAGCTTAGCTTAGAACAGCATGTTCAGTGCTAGTTTATGGACTGTTCTATTCCATCTCACACACACCAAACACCTCGACCTCTGAGGGGTCACCCACCACATTAATTGATGTATCAAAACTACCTGAATGGGAGGAATTTTGGATATGACCATGGGCAATGCAGTGCTACCTCCACAAAAGAGAATCATTGTAGGTCTCAGAAACAGAGAAGGTAGGTGGTCCAGAGACTATACTTAGAAAAAATAATGAACTAGGAGCAAAAGAAAAGAAAGTGACCTAACAAGATACACAGGAGCTAATATATAATTTCTAACTGAGCTACACTCAGTGTAGGTGCTCAAGAAATAGCCATATTGGTGAATAGCTTGGGAAGACAGATGGACGGATGGATGGATGAGTGGATGGATGAGTGGATGGGTGGGTGGGTAAGTGATGGATGATGGATGGATGGATGGATGGATGGATACTTGGATGGGTGGCTGGATGAATGGATGGGTAAATAGAATGGAAGCATGAATAAATGCTTGTATATAAACATGAAGGAGCTTGCTCTCTTTTTTTTTGTAGACACACCAAATAGTGACCTTGCCAATATTGCCAAAAGAGTTCTCTTCAGATAAGGTGAAATTTATTACCCTCGTTGAAACCATTAGAATATTCAATAGGTAGATATTTGCTCTTCTAGTCTGATTGGTATTATTGTTGTTACACGCTGAGTAGAACTAATATTACTTATAAGTTTGTTTTTGAGGCTGTAATTGAGTAATATAAAATATCAGGGCATTATTTTGTTTGACCTGAGTATTCAGTGCCCTGACTTCTAGATAACATATTTTGCTTCTATTATTTACAAACTATTATAACAGTATAGTCATTGCCCTTTCTGAATGGGATTACCTATAATATAATTTATGTAAGGTTGCTAATTATGAGGCTAAAGGATACCCACGAAAGGCATTTCCCTTGTAATTTGTGATGAGACTCTCAGTGAAATAAAGCATGCAATATGATTATTGTGACTTAAGGTGTAAGACAGAAAGCCACTCATTTATTTTAACACTGGGAAATAACTTAGCAGGCTATGTTAACTTTAGAATGAGGATGGCCACAGAGCAAAGCTTTTTCTGCCCCTTCTTCTGGGCCTGGGATGACTTCTCCTCAGGTATCCAGTCTTTGTCCATCCCCCTAACTGTCCTGTCCCACCTTCTCCCCTCCCTCCCCTATCTTAGGCCTCCAAACTCTGATGCTCTGGGCTTCTGCCTTCCCTAGATTCAACCATACAGAAAGCAGCTTACTGGAGTTCAGTGCATGGTCTCTGGAGAAAGGATGCCTGGCATTGAATCCTGGCTTTGCCATTTACTAGCATTAAAGTTCTCAGGGCCTCAGTCTCCTCATCTGTAAAATAGTGATAATGTAGTTATTAACTCACAAGACTGTTACAAGGATGAAATGAGCTAACTGTGCATTAAGTATTTAGAACTTAATAGTAAGTTTTTCAATTAGTATTATAGTATTTTTTTATCACAAAGGCAATTAATAACATTACAGAAACATATAAAATAAAAACAAAAGTCACATTCATAATCCTCATACCCTAACCCATATCTAGCTTTGTTTTGTCTTATTTTAATGATCTACCTTTTGAAAATGGAATTGTGTCTTCTGGATCCTGCCCATGGTTTGGAAAAACCATAAATATGATCATTAGCTTTTTATGCCTTTCTGTTACAAAAGAGTATTCCTAACTATAACAACCAAAAACTCATTTCCCAGTTTGAGAAGATCTCTATAACTAAAGAGCACTTGTTAAATTTTAGGTATATTGCTGGAGTGGAGCACTTTATCAAGCCAGTAGTTAATCTTTGAGTCTGATTATCAGGTTTACCAGGATAGTTCCATGTTCTATAAAGTTGCATCCCCCACATAGGACACTTTGGATGACTTTATTGTATTAGAGTCACTGGCTTGGGATTTGAGGTCAGCCAATCCTGGGTTCAGATCCAGAACCTGGAGCTGTGACTTTGGGCAAATGACTGAGCTTCTCAGATGCCTCATCTGGAAGAATGAGGTTAAGAACACTACACGGTTTTCTGAGAATTACAGCAAGGATAAGAAATGATCCTTGTTTTAGCTATCACAGGGGACACTGATGAACTTTCCCTGAGGGAATGGTACTATGAGAAAATGGGCTTCCCTGGAGATGAAAAAGCTGGAAGAAGACATATTCTTTAGGGATCTGAGCACTGACTACACTTTTCTCTCCTCATATGCCCCAGGACCACCACAATCAAGCACTGCATTGATGCTGGTGAACAGGGAGTGCTCCATGTTTGTAAACTTTCCTGAAATCAGAAGTGCTAATCAACAGAACCCTAAGTATAAAGGGGCAATGATGTGATAAGGCTGGAGTTCTGATCCAGCAAGATCCATTATGAACGGGCAGTCATTGTCAGCTGTTACCCTATCAGAGATCTTTGGGGCTGGATTGCAGCTCAGGCTACTATGACAAAATACCACAGAACGAGTGGCTTAAACAGAAACGTGTTTCTCACAGTTCTGGTGAAATTCCAGATCGAGGCATCAGCCCATTCCATTTCTGATAAGAGCCTTCTTCCTGGCCTGTGGAGCGTCACCTTCTCCCAGTGTGCTCATATGACCTTTCCTAAGTGTGTGCATGTAGTATGGCAGTGGAGACAGTGAGCTCTCTGATGACTCTTCTTATAAGGACACTAATCTCATTGGATCAGGGTCCCACCTTTATGACCTCATTTAACTCTAATTACCGCCTTATAGGTGCTTTCTCCAAATAGTGACACTGCAGGTTACAGCTTCAACATTTAAACTTGGAGGGATACAGTTCAGAGCATAACAGGGACAAAGGGATGTGATACTGAGTTATGTTGCATCTGCTCTTTCCAAAAAGATGTGTCAGATCAGCTTTATTGCATCATGTGTGTGTGTGTGTATGTGTTTCTGTGTGTCTGTGTGTGTGAGTGTGTGAGTGTGTGTGTCACCATGTCTGTGTCCTCTTCCTGCCAAACTGTAAGCCCCAGAGTTACTGCAGGTGCCCATTATCTTCTTTCCCCATAGGTGGATGGGTCTAGAAAGCCCAAAGGAGCAGTTTTATCTCATTGAAGGAAAGGGCTGGGACTGGGAAATCTGGAGCTAAACTGATGGCAATGTGGTGGCCCATGTTTCCTGCTTTAGTCACCAAAATAATTCTCAAGTGTCATACTCAGGAAGGAGAAGCCAGGCCTCCTGCTTGTTTTCTGTTAAATATACATCTGGAAAACTCTAGTAAAACAGGATATTAGAGTTTATTGAGAAGCACATTACACATGGAGATTTCCAATCATGACTCCTTCTAAGAGTTTACAAAATAGCTTGCCTGCCTCTGCTTTGATGACTTGTCTCCTTCAGACTCACTCCTGGTTAATGTATGATACCAGACTTGACTTCCTGGAGAGATGTGATCAAGGAGCACTGGCCCCTTGCTGAGAAACACGTTAGCACAATTTCTAAGATACGCTCTTTAGACTAATTTGATCTATGATATGTGTTACCATCTAATAAATATTGGGCTATCTTAGGTGCTTTCTACATGGACTAGAAACATCTGTTACCATGCTCCTTTTAGCAAGACAAAATGTATACTCTGGGAATTGCTTCAAAGGTTTTTTGTTTTATTTTTGTTTTTGTGGGTTGCTTTTTTTTTTCACCATAAGGTTGTAATTCAGGAAACTTAAATGACATAATTATGAAGTGTGCATTGAGAAAGAGTTCATTCCTCTTTAAAAATATTAACTAGGCCCTTTTTAATCTCTATTGCAGATCTCATTATGACCTTGTTTTTCTTCCAACAGCTTCTTTTGATTATTCATAAATAGGATGTAATTACATATAGGTGGAAGGCTATTATATACAAATACATTCAGATTTTATGTAAATAAAATGCACAATAGGTTTTAGTAGTCTTCTCATCAAATGATACAAATTAGAACCAAAATAAGCAATTTGCTTTCTTTTAATATCTACCTTGTCTATTCCTTTTTCATATTAGCATATGGAGCATGTTAGACAATAGAAATAAAATGATCAGTCATTTTGACCTCTAGAAAGAATATTTACCTCCTTTGTATATTTCTTTAACAAGTGAGTTCACCATTAGTGTTGCTATTATTATCATCGTCATCTCTTTGCTTTGCAATCTCTTCTGTCAGTTCCTCAGCTCAAAGTTTAAGAGGGAGAGTGAAAGGAAGAAGGTTTAGGGGACAGTTGGAAATATGATCATTTTTGGTAATGCTTGTCCATAGCATAAATATTTTGTTTCCCTAGAAGGGTCACGATGGGAAGACTTCCCAAAAATGTAAATTTAAGAACAGCCTGCAAATTGATTTCCTTTCCTTACCCTTATAGGCTGTTGCTTGAGACTGTGTGGGTATATGCATGTGTCTATGTGTGATAAACAGCTAATTACCTGTCAGTTGCCATAGCAATGTTTAGAGGAAGACTAAGAAGCTCACGCAGCTCTGTGACCCAGCTTGAGAAAAGAAAAACCCTTACGATTTCTACCTTTCAATCCCTACCGGAATTTCTGGCAGCAATTTTAGGATGGATCTTTGCTGGGCAAATTCTTATGTGACCAATTGAGCTTCTTCCCTTTGAAGTGGAGACTGTTGTGAATTTGAAGGAGAGGTGGAGAGAATCAACTTGGAAGAAGCTATGGGATGCCAACAAATGGACTCATGACTTAGCTCTACAGTGTTCTCTCAGCAACAGTTGATAAAGCACTGGAGCCTTCTTCAACGAGCTCTGCCTAGCCCCATGAATTCTGAAAAAAACTAAAAATAAAAAAATAGAAAACAACCTGTAGGTCAACCAAGAAAACACAGTACTTTATTCTTTCAACAAACATTTTTGAGCATCTACCATTAGTCAGCATTGTCCTAGTCTCAGGGGATACCATGGTGAGCAAGATATTAAGTCCCTAATTTGGGAGAGACATCCATTCATTCAACAAATATTTCCTAAGCATCTACCATGCTGTAAGCACTATGTCAGGTGATCTGGAAATGATAAAACAAAGGCATAACCTGGATTTGGAGGAGAGGGGAGCACTAAAGAAAAACGTCTAGGAGGAAGTTAGCCAGGAATGGTGGGAAGGGTGGCAGGACGTGATGTGAAAGTAGAGAGAGGGGTAGTCTTCTGAACTATATCAGAAACAAGTAAATATGGTAGATTTAGAAAAAAGAGGTTACTGTGTCTGAAGAGCAGAGTTCAAGGCAGGTGAGTAAAACTGGGGTGGGGGGGTGCCCCTCTGTTCTGTTACACCCACTCTGCTTTGGTTGGCTTTACCTCCTCTGTGAACATTGGCCCTTTGCTCTCATGTTTCCCGCCCTCCTATCAGCCAGCAGGTATTTTTTTGAATAGCTAACATATGCACAGATTTTTGCTAGATATTAGAGAAAATGGCAGGGATAGAACACTTTTTTGATAGATGAAAAGAGTTTTTATATTAAATAATTTGGGGAGGAATTTGGAGATGTCCCCCCATTTTTACCAATAAGGAAAATTTTCAGTAAAAAAGTTTATCCTCCTCTTTGTGTCATGTCACATTTTCATATGCATCTGCCATCGGGGGAAAAAAAAGAAAGAAAGAAAAACATTCTTTTATGGGAAATGATGCTTAAGTATTTAATTAAAATAATGGGAAAAAAAGAACAGCATCTGTGAGTACAGAGCCAAGTGGTTCTGAAGATACAAGGACAACTCTGGAAAACAAAGATGAACAAATGCAAAATAAAGTCACGGGTCTTGTTAAATGCCTTTTGATCACCCTCAATCACGTGCTTCAAATTTACAGCTCCCTAGGGGCTCACATAAGCCAAAAGGTCAGTCCATTCTCAGATAGAAAGACAGAAAACCTTACCTTCCTGCCAAAAAATTTCAGATTTTAACTCTATTTGCACCACACCGTGTGGCTGCTGGCAGTGAGCCCTGCATGGTATTGTACTATGTGCCTGGGTTCTGTGCTGTGCTGACCCCTCTGCAGTTTCCTGCACCGTGTGAGCCCTTTAGCTGTCACTCTCCAGTTTAGCCATTGTCCTGAAGCTCAGGTAGCACTGCAGTGCTGTCTCCAGGGCCACCTCTTTTGTGCCGAAACCAGCTGCCTCATTCCTCACCACATTAGATTTCTCCCTCCTCGTGATTAATTCCCTTTTGAGGCCCTTTGTTTGGGAGGAAACCTTTTTATAGGACTGTTTTAACTTGCCTGAGAATTTCTAATAATGTCTACACAAGAAAAGTGATTGGTTTCCATCCTTACCCTTTAAAAGGCTCATTTGAAATCAAAGAAATCAACCAATTGCCTCCCCAGTTCAGCTCAAATGTTGTCAGTATTGTGCTACCCTTCTCCCACAAGTACTGTGGACCCCGCGATCTGGCCTTCACCTCAGAAGAGCCAGTCAGATTCTTCCAGAACAAAGGAAACTCCTCCAGGAAAATCTGCCATCTTCAAGGAAAGCAGCTGGAAATTTTTAAATGGCAGCTTTACTTCTAAACCAAACAAACACTTCGTAACAAATAAGACCAGAGAAAACTCCCCGAACCTGAAAAACAGTAGGTTTTGAACAAAGAAAGGGTAATTCTGGGTTTCAAACTGCAGATGAAATATATGGCATTTTCTTGAAGCTGAGCCTCTAAATCAGTTCAAAGCAAGTTCTAGAAGACAGACTCCAAATGGGGATCAGCTAAGCCGCCTGGGAAATGGTTCCACACTCTAAAACCGAGATGGACAATTCTCATCAGGATATTAGACAGAATGTCATTCAAAATCGGTTAATATTTGTGAGCCCAGCTTGGCACAAGTCCCGTATCAGGCACTGTGCCCAAATCAAGACAGCAGAAAAGCCATGCCATTCAGCCTGGTGGAGCCCAAGTTGCACAATCCCAGCAGTTAATTAAATGAAACGGTAGACATGCTGTAAAAAGAGGGTGGTTCTACCTTTCTCCAAGTGCATTGTGGATTGTCAAATATTAGCAAAGTAATATAAGAAACTTTGGATTCCACAATAGAAAACAGGTCTCTCTCTACTGTGAGGCTTTGCAATATGTTTTTAAATTTCCAAGACAAGTGTAGAGTTTTGAAAGTTATCTGTGTGTACTAACTGAGAAACTGTTTTATCCTTAGAGCATCTTTCTGTGCTGGGGAGTGGTCTGCAGAGCTGTCACTGGGAATTTTATAGTCATTGTTTCGTTCTCCTGAGCTGTAATACTTAGGACGAGAGAATGGCACTGGTACAGACCCTGAGCTTGCCACTCGTGCCAGCAGTGGAGGACATCCAGAAATATGCTAATATCCATTAACGTCTTTGCCTCATTATGCAGTTGCTTCCAGGTTTTGATTAATGAAAGCATTATTGGAAACAACAGTACTGGGTACTTTTTCAAGCAGGCAGCACATTATTCCTAAAGGAATGGATGCATTACTCTTTCTTATTTTGTTTACTTTTACCCTCCTTCGTCTTTATAAATGGCTATTTATGCCAGTCCTGGTTTATCTTTCATCCAGACAAACTTGACCACAAGAAAATACCCTTTAATAGAGAGAGAGCTATAATAAGAAGTGCGTACATATGACTCCCCCATATATGTATGAGTACACATGCTCCTACCATACTTCTTCATTTATGAGACCCTACTTGAGTAAAGTGATCTGTTCAATCCTGTGTTTTAAAGAGAAGAATTTAAGCAGCTCAAAAAGCTATGAAATTAATGTATATGGACTGTTGTTTGGTCTGTTGCCTAACAAAGGCAGGAAAACACAAAATAATTAATGAAGTGAGGAGACAAGAAATAGAAGACTTTGGGAACAAGGACTGCTCTTCTTATCAGAAAATGGGAGCCTGTGAGTGTTGGGCTGTGGAGAAGCAGGTGTTGCTATCAATCAGAGAAGGGAAGATCTGGGAAAAGACAGGAACAATCTAGACTAAACCACTCACATGAAGAATGAAAAATCTAAGACTTCTGGGGTGTGTTTAGGGAGAATGCTTGGGATCACTCAGATAATCAATAGACCTAGAGGTAGAAATCTGTTTTTCCAATCCCCAGTGAATTGTTCTGTTGCCTCCACTACACTATCTTAAAGGATTTTCTATCCAATTTCTCCAGTACTAGAGACCCAGGTTTTTCCCCACTCACATCTACCCAGTGTTTTCTCATCTTTGTAAATGTCATCACTGTCTATCTAATCGCAAAATCCTTAACAAAGGACTTATTCTTGATTTCTGTCTTTTCCTCAGTACTTTCACTTACCCCATCCACAAGTCCTATTGCTTCAGCTTTCAAAATATACCCTTCAAAATATAGTCATCTCTACTAATGCTACATTTCTTTCTTGGACTATTTCTGTTTGGTCTCTCTGCTTCCATGCTTGATCCCAACAACCTATATTCTACCTAGAATGAGTGATAACTTTAAAATATAAACAATACCATGTTACTCTCCTACTGAAAACTACCGAGCCCTCAGCATATAATAAGATTTTATTCTTGTTCACAAAGTCCATGCATGAGCTGGCCCCTGACTTCCTCCCTGACATCAGTTTCTTTTTTACCTTCGAGCCACACTGATCTTCTTTCTTTTCTTCAGAAACGCCAAGCTCATTCCCGCCTTAGGGCCTTCACCATCGCTGTTCCCTCTGCTTGGATTGTTGTTTTGCTCCAGGACTGCTGTCTCCTTATCATCCCTTGAAGACTCAGTTCAAAAGTCACCTCTTTAGAGATGTCTTTCCCTGACCTATCAACTCCCTACCTCCATCCCAGAGTCATCCTACCACATAATCCTGTTTTTTTTTTTATAAACAGCTTACCACTATACACAATTTAGTTTGGTTTTCTTCATCATTGTCTGCCTCCTCTCCCCTCTTCATGAAAATATGTGCTCCATCGAGAGTACAGACGTATTCATCTTTTTCTTTCCTGTACCCTTGGACCCTGAAAGATTATCTGTCTAATAAAGTGTCCTCAATAAATATTTGCTGATTGAATAAGCATACAGAAAATTACAAAATAAAAATCAATGATATTCTTTGTTAAACATCATAAATCTTAATAAGAAAATGAGAAAAAGTTCATAAAAGATTATTAGTCTTTGGGCTGTTAGAGTGATACTATCTAAATTTGGCGATGGGGGAAATAAGACCTAGAGAAGTTAAAGGTCCTAATTGAAGTTATTCATTTGTTGCCTAGGCAACCTAACTGATGGGTAAATAGTGATTAAATAGCAGAAAAGAATAGCCATTTCCTTGCAGAAAAAAAAAATGTATTTCTTAAAAGAGATGAGTCTAGGAGTTAATGGAAAAAGGCCTGGGATGTGAGTTGGAAGATGTTGTTTAGCTAATACCAGTAGCTAAGCCTTCTAACAACTCGGCTTCAGTTTCATTATATGTTATGAAAATATTTGACATAACAAACCATGAAAATGAGTATCAAGAGAGATGTCTGCTTGACTCTCCTTGAAATTAAAGGAAGAAATTGAGTATGTGTTTATATATGGAAGTTCTAAATGTATATCAATATTGACATTTTAAAATTTGTGTAATCAAGGGAATTTGTCTTCTAGAATCTTTTGTAGATTTACATCCAATATCAATTGAGTACCTACTATGTATAAAATATTTCAGTATACAAATAAAAAAAATAGTGTTTCTTTAAAGCATAGGGTTAGCCAATCAGAGGGAGAAAAAAAAAAATAAGATTTTGGATATTTAGCCTGGAAGTATATGGGTATGAAGAGAGTAGGAGAGAGAAGATGGTGTACAAAGAGTTTTCTCCAAATTTGGGGGTTATCCACAGAGAAGAGCGATTCAACTAGCTCTGCGTTGCAGCAGAAGCAGAATGAGAGCTAAAAAATGAAATGTCTCAGGAGACAGATTTCAGAAGCTACACTATACCTAAGAATCTGTAGCAGCGACAGCTGCCCCACATTAGATTAGGTTGTTTTAGAGGTCAGGGAGAACCACCACTACTGGAACTAATCAAAAACTAGGTGTAGGTATGCAGTGGCGTGCTGATACATGTCTAAGTCTCCCGGGAGGGTGAACAAAACCCTGATTTGCTGAGTTTGCTGATTTCCATGGTGTAAATACTCCCATCGAGCCTGACTTCAGACTGACATCATTAAAAGCAGAGTTAGGCAAAAAGAAGCACATTCCTTTCTCATAAGCTGGTACAAAACAGCTGTAGCACAGCTAGATTAGTCAAAGCTCTTTCAGCTGCAAGTTACATGAAATTGAAATCAAGTATAAGTTAGAAAAAGTGAGAAAAAGTTTGAGTTCATGTAACTGAGAATTTGGAGAAGAGGGGCTACCTGCTGGCTTGGCTGGATTCAATGCCCAAAAGCTGTGTCCAGAATTTTGCTGCTTTCATTCATTCATGTATTTATTGATTTGTTTAAACATATTTATTGGAAACCCACACTGTGTCAGGTACTCTTCTGCGTGCTGAGTGTATAGTGGTAAAACAGGCATAATTCTGCCTTCACGAAGTTCTCACGTGGAGGCAATCAATTGGTATATAATATTAGAGGGACTGGTAAGGGCTGTGAAGAAAACAAGTCTAAAGGATAAGGAGTCACCGAGGGGTCTGAGGAGGGACAAGAGCAGATCAGGTGGTGAAAGCCATTGGAGGTTTTGAGCAGGTATCTGCTGTAATCTGATTTACATATTGAAAGAATTCATCTGCCTTCAGAGTCAAGTGTTATTGGAAGGAGGCAAGACACTCCAGGAAGCAGGGAACCAGTTAGGGAGGTATGGTTGTAATCCAATCAGTGATGCTGTGGCTTGGACTAAGATCAAGTGTAAAGGTGGAAAGAGGTGGATAGGTTTGTGACCCACAGGACTTAATAATGGACTAGATATGTGGTGTAAGAGAAGGCAAGGAGTAAAGATTGACTTTGAAATCTGGGGGCTTAAGCAGAGAAATATCCATGCATGTACATTTTTAGATTCATAGATCTCAAAGGAGAAGGACAAATGGTAAAAACATGGGACCTATCCATGCATGAGTGAAAAGATTGTATTTATAGCCATCAGCAGCAAGTGTAAATAGAAAAGAAGATCTAAGACTGAGCTTTATACTCAAAGAGGAAAAAGAGGCAGTCACAGAAATGAGAAAGGACTTCAACAAATGACAAGGACAAAAACAGATGTTCTCAAAGTCAGCTGATATCAGCACGTCAAGAGGTGGGAGTGACCGACAGCCAAATATTACTGACACACTGACACGATGAGTGATTTCAGTGGGATGGTCAGATCATAATCCTGATTTGTGAGTAAAAGGAGACAGGGAGCATAGATAATACTTTGAAGGAAGTTCCACTGTGAAGAAAAGTAGAGAAATAGGGTAGAAAGGAAGGGAAGGGATACCTTTTGGTTGTGTTTTTGTTTTCTAGGTTGGGAAAAGTCACAGAAAGTTCGTAAACTGGAGGCAATAACACAGTACAGAGGGGAACTTGGATAAGAAAGAAGAACAAGGGCTAAGGGAAGGAACAAACTCCTTGAGCAGTAGCCTGTGCTCCTAGGAAGGGGTTGATATTAGGGCAGGAACGCATCACTACTATAACGAAGGGAAACAAAATACGTGGCTGTAAAAGCTGGAGGGCTAATAGATTTGGCAATGTAAACATAGGAAGCCCTTTCTGATTTCTTTCTATTTTCTCACTGAAATAAAAAGCAGGATCATCAGATGCAAGTAATTGGTGAGGGGAAGGTATTGAAGCTAGAAGAGAAAGGAGACTGTTTGAAGTGGACCTCTCAGGGCACAAGAGAATAGATTGACCAGGAAAATATATTAGAGCTGGCAGGCAATGCCAAGGGGTCACTTGAGGCTTGCAGTTATATTTCAGGATTCTGCCTTCGTTCTCTGGCAGGCTCAGTCCTGTCGGTGCCAAGATGGATACCTGCTTCTCTTAGCTTACATCCCGCCACCTTAGCAAATCCAGTGGAAAGAAAGAGCCCCTTTCCCAAGCGTTCCAGTACAGCTCATCTGTTGGACTTCAGCCCTTGCTCAGGCTTGATCTCAGTGCTGTGGTGGTGGTGGTGGCCGTGGGTACTCTGATTAGTGGGTTGTGCGTCCTCCTCAGGAGTCTGGGGTTGCGTGGATTCAGCCCCATACACACACAGAGATATGTGGGGGGATAGGGTGGCTTTAAAAGAAAATCGTAATAGAAACTATAAGGGCAAAACAGCCAATATCCTCCGCTGTATAATATTGGCTTATCATGTACTGGAAATTTTGCAGGGTTGAGTCAGGCATCATAAATGACTTCTAAGAATTCTTTCTATTCTAATAGTCTTTGATTCTCTAGCTGTGAAACTCCCAAATTGGGCACATTTACCCAGGGAAGAGAGTGATCCAACAATCATAATATTGATGATTTTCATCAGTCCTCTGAAATAGTCACCAGCTGTATAGTCAGTACTTTTCAGCCTGCCTCTAATGTACAGTCTTCCTGCAGTCCTCTGTCTTACAATGTTACACAAGACCTGTTTTCTTCAGGATTGTTTTTACACTTGTCATAGTGCCTTGAATTTTCCTTATGGAGTTTCTCATATTTTAAAAAAAAAGATAAGATTTCTTTTTAATGCTTTCTGTACCATCACCCTGCAAAAAATCACAATTCTGTATTTTATTTAATTCTAACTATATATGCATTTTTAAAATGTCCTTCCTAACAATTTTGTTGTGGATTTATATTCTCAGTATCTGCGCAATCATGGACGTTGCTATGGTAATATTATAAAATTATTCCAAATCACGAGGCCTCCCTGAAACCATGCATGCTGGATTTAGAAATAACATTGCTGAAAATCCTGCATTCCAGATAAGAAAGACCCAGATAAGCAGAGACTCTTAACTAGATTTACAGCCCTGATTTTTTTCCTTCACTTACCATTCAGTGAGGTTTTGAGTGATAACCAACAGCATAAAGAAAACTGATCCCTGGCTCACACACACACAAAATAATAATAATAATAATAATATAATAATAATAATAAAATCGTAATGATAAATTAGTCTTGAAAGAGAGCATTAATATTTCAAATGAATCCTATTAACTAAACATAAAATACATTTTATTTCCTCTTCTGTCACGTACACCTTATACAGCCCTGGGCAAATCACTTGCCCGTTTTAGTGTACTCATTTATAAAATAAGGGTGAAAATATTAAACCACCTGTTAGGCTCATAGAACGTATTTATTTTTTTATTGTGGTAAGAACGCTTAATATAAGACATCCACAAAATCTTATCGAGTTTGGAAGTGCACAATACAGTATTTTTCACTGCGGGCACAATGACGTACCGCAGATCTCTAGGACTTACTCGTCTAGCATAACTGAAATATTATACTTGTTGAGCAACAACTCCCCATATGCTCCTCTTGCCACTGCCCCTGGCAACCACCGTTTTACTTTCTGCTTCTACGGGTTTGGCTATTTTCAATACTTCATATAAGTGGAATCATGCAATATTTTGCCTTCTGTGACTGGCTAATTTCACTTAGCATCATGTCCCTCAGGCTCACCCAGCATTATTCACAATAGCCAGGAAAGGGAGCCAACCCAAATGGCCATCCGTGGAGGCATAGATAAAGAAAATGTGATGTGTACACACAATGAAATACTGTTCAACCTTAAGAAATGAAGGAAATCCTGTCGCATGCGACAACACGGATGAACCTGGAGGACATTAGACTTATTGGAATTAAAGTAAGATAAAGTGTACATAAAGTTTGACCCCGGTGTCTGACACTGCATAATGGTGTTCTCTCCCTCACTATCTCCCCAAACCTCACAGCATGTAGACCTCAGGGGTGAGCTACACCAAGTTCACATTGGTGTTCTTGGCAATTCATTCTCCCGTCCACCAGCTAAAAGCCAACAAGTGCTTGATTGTGGACCACTGCTCCAAGCTAAGAGGCAGGATGCAGGGAGGGCATCCCTCCGCGGGATTTTTCATGAATGGTATAATCCTTTGCATCTGCCCCACCTGGTACTGACATAGCAAACACTCATATGTTTGTACTTTGGAGAGAACCGCTTGAGAGAGTATCATGTTAGAGAGAGAGAGAGAGAGAGAGAGAGAGAGAGAGAGAGAGAGAGAGAGAAGGGAGGGAAGGAGGGAGGGAAGGAGGGAGGGAGGGAGGGAGAGCAGGAGGAAGGGAAGGAAGGAAGGAAGGAAGGAAGGAAGGAAGGAAGGAAGGAAGGAAGGAACCACTGCCTTACCGAGACCAGAGATACCAAGTAGTGATTAAGAGCACTGGCTCACAGGTTTATAACTCAGTGATTATCATCTGGGACTGAAATGTTTAGATGTGATGACCTTCTCCCACTCCTTGGATTTGGGAAGTGGCATGGTCCTTGCTTCCTGTTCCTGACCCCGAGCTCAGTGCAGAGAATATATTGATTCAGTGAAACAAGGCAGCTCAGGCGGTCCAGCTTCATGGCAGGATACCAGCAAGAGGACCTCCTTGCTTCTCTGTTGGGAACCAAATTTTGAAGTTGACCTCAAGAGCCAGGGTAGATGGATAGAATCGTTTTTGATCCCAGAGACACTGTGGTCAAGTTCTGCATCAAACACCTCTCTAGTCTTTTTTATTTTCCCTCTTGAACAACACCAGACATCTGATCAGTCTCCTTGGAAAGCCGTGTTGGAGGAGGCTGGCCCCCCAACACACACACACACACACACACACACACACACACGGTCACTTCACTTCAATTTTATCGCCACACCTTACATAGAATGTGGAACTTACTTTCAGCTTGAGGATTTGAAAGGGGAAATTTGACCTGAAGTTTGTCCCACTGAGGCAGCCAAGGCAATAGGTTCCCCCCACCCACTCACCTCCACCCTTAACTAAAGCCTTTGATTCAAAGGATCCTTTGAATCAGAGGATCAGCAATCCTCTGATTGCTGGCAGAAATTAGAAGAATGAAAGCTTCATGGGTGGATTGGGAGCTTCCGGTTGGATTTTCAGTTTGACAAAATTTGAGAAACGTGATTTAAACATGAAGGAATGAGATGTTTTTCTGACAACTAAAAATCAAGGATATTTACATTACCAGAGACTCCAAGAAACCATACATTTATAAGCAGCTACCCCTTGGTGTTCAGGAGTGTGTGCTTAGGAAAGCCTTCTCAGTTTTATTAGTCTTCTGCTTATTCGTGGTGAGTCATTAATGAGACTGATATACCAGCTGGGCTGCCTGACATTCCTCCTGCTCCCTGTCCCGGGGTGTCACTGCTGAGCCGAGCTGGCCTAATGCACATCATTTGCTCATTTATGCATTTATTGAGCACCTACTTACTATCTATCAGGCTGTAAGGGAATACAGACAGAAAACATAGGTCCTGACCACGGAAAGGGAGACAGAGAATCCATTGCAGCACTGTGTGTGAATGGCAAAGGAGGGGGTGCTCTGTGAGCCTGAAGGACGAAGTCCTGAGCATCTTAGATGCTGGGGCCACCTAGAGACAGATGGCCGGGACCCGGGCGAAGGCTTTGGAGAAGACAAAGAGCCTGAGGTGAGCTGTAAAGCGTAGGTGAGGTTTCACTAGATCAGGCTAAGAAAGAGCACTTGAGGTGAGCATGAAGGCAAGAAATACCAAAAAACCATAGCAAACCTCCTGGCTAACATAGTGTTGGATACAAGTTATTGAACATTTGGTAAGTGCCAGGTATTAGGCATGGCTCTCTGTACACATTGATTCATCTATTTGGCATGCAGACTATATCAGTTAGGAATAGTTAGATGGCAAGTGACAGAAAATCCAGCTCCAACAGACTTAATTACAATAGAGAATTATGGACTTGTGTGACCCAACAGTCCAAAAGTACATCTTGGGTGTGAGAAAGCTGACTGACTTTTGCGAGCCACTGGGGAAGGGAACCAGATATGCCCTTCATCTAGATATAGAATGAGAAAACTGTTTCCTCTCTCATTTAAACACTTTGTCTGGTTTCATATGCTGACTCGTCCCCTCATTAGCTGTGTGACCTTAAGGAAATTACTTAACTTCTCTGTACCCAGAGATGATCTTAAATAGATTGGTAAGTTTAATTTGAAAAAATACTTCTTAACCTGAAATTCTAAGCAAAATATCTAGGTCATTCATGCACACATACGCGTTTTTTTTTCTGGAAAGAAGTTCGACAATTTTCCTTAGATTCTCTGAGAGGTAGATATAGTTTATTTTAAAAAGCTTTTGTGGCATCTACTCTTTATAATTGCAGGGTCAGCTTTAATGGTTTTCTCTTGGGAAGCCCTTAGACATAGAGCATTGGGTCTTAGACATAGAGTTTTGGGAAGCCCTTAGACATAGAGCATTAGTCTTGGGTGGTCATTTAAAGTTTCTCCACAGTTCACACGAAAGTAAAAGAAGGCCCAAAGCAAGAAAGGGACTGGAGGAAATTTACACAGCTGTTTAAAGGTAGACCCTGGCATTGAACCTCAGAGTCTAAACTTCCCATTAGGTGCCTTTTTTAATACCACCAGACAAATATGTCTTCCCAGACAAACCCTCCAGTGTCCAGCACTGGCATGTACTGAATGTAAAGATAAAGAACATGAAAGGGGAAAGCATGATACCTTTAGACCTCTGAAGGAAATTCACTGTGGCTTAAGGAGAGTACACGAAGGGAATGGCACATAGATGAGCCTAGAGAGGCAGGCGGGGTCTGGACCATTCACAGCCTTTCAAGCCGTATTAGAGATACAGCTTGGTACTAGTGGAAAGATGCTGAGGGATGTGAAACAGGGAAGTAGCAGGATCACATTTGCACCCATCAAATGGACAGCTGTCAGAATGGAAATGAGGGGCCAGCCTGGGCACTGCTGCAGTTATCAAGTTAGAGATGGGCTTTGGCTGCATGAAAGAGAAATGGACAGATTCCAGGGATGTTTCAGAGTCAAAGGCAATAGGATTTGGTATGAAATTGGACGTGAAAGCATAAGTAAAGGGGGAAAATCCAGTGCTATGCCTAGGTTTTTGTCAAAGGCTGGATGAGGGGCTGGTGCAGGTGGGAGATACATGATATCTAAGTAAATGGTAAGCAGAGATCTGAAGACATGCTGCTGTTGTTTCTGTAGACTTTGAGCACCCCTAGAAGACAGTAATGACCAGAATTCAATGCTTTCACGTACACATATTCCTGGATAAAAGGAGGGAAAGTGAGAGAGACTGGCACAAGGTATGCTCAGGTTTTTAGCTACAGACCGCTGGAGGGCTGTTGCTAGGTGCTACTGAGCAGCTAGCTGGTGATATTTCTTTGTGACAGTGAACAGCTGGTGACATTTCCTGGTGAGCTTTGATGGCTCCCCTATAAGTTACCCAGTACCCTTCCAACTCAAACAAGTTAACGTTAGATCCTATATTCATTCTCAAGTGACGCTGAATGAGCACTTCATTCAGTCTGTCAGTCAACATTTATTTATTGACCTCTGCCAGGCTCCTGGCCTTGTCTGGATCTAGAAATATGGCTAATTACATAGCTGAGGTATTTGGGTTTTAATCTATTTGGAGTCAGTAGGTCTTGGAACTGATTCAACACATCCAGCCTGTAGATATTGGACAGAAATGAAAACAATAGTTTGTATCTATACACCAATTGTTAGCTAGATAATCAAATAGGCTAGTTTGCCTGAGAGGTCTTTACATCTTTGCTTTTCTCTTTTTGAAGTGTGGAGATAGTAAAGTCAAAACAAAACAAAACAAACAAACAAAAAAAGTCAACAGAATGGATGACAGGTCCTCAAAGACTTAATTCCAATTAAAACCAAGTTAAGGAAAACAGGCCTGTATCTCTAGATGGATGGAATATTCCTTACTGTGTGCCCTGTAAATCTTTCTTGCTTGAGAAAAGCCATTTGTCAAACCTATTCAAAGGTTATGTCTTTCCCTTTTAAGCATGCAACAGTTGAATAGCTTGAAAATATGAATAATGAATGCCTTTCACAGAACAATTGTATTATTTCAAGAAGCCACCTCAATAAATACTCACTGAACATCTTCTCTATGCAAACCAACGTATGTGTGAAAGACATTTAAAAGAATAAATTTCCCTATATCCCAGGATCTTATTACCTCTTCAGTAAAAATAGAATTAGAAATAATGCTAAAACAGGGCAGAGGGTAATATGCTGGGTTGGGAACAGGCAAAAATGCTTCTTTTCACAGATGGAAGATGACATTTGATCCACTCTCTAAAAGAAAGAAATATTGGAATGAACACGTTTAGCCCATTTCTCCCCTTTATTATTCATTCCTTCCCATCAGAGAAAGAACTGATCAATTGATCACCTCGGGAAAATCTGGGTATTTAGAGAGGAAGAGGCCACAGCCTTTAAAAGGCAATGGAGGACCAATAGAATTTCCTAGTTTTATTATCATGCTGCAGTTATAAAAAATACTGACATTAGGGGAGACAGGGTGAAGGGTTCATGGGATCTTTCTCTTCATTTCTTTGCAACTTAAAATTAATTTTGCCCTTTTAAAGTTTTCTGTGTGACCACTAAAAAATTTTAAACTGTATATGTGACTTACATTATATTCCTATTTCACAGTGCTACTCAAAGCCATGAATGAGTTTGTGAAGGAAGCCACAATTTTATAATTAGCTGGCTATATAAGCATCTTCTCTGTAGACTCAACTTTCCCACATGGGATGTAGACTTCAGAAGGGGTGGAGGAACAGGGAAGCCCTTAAGTCTGAATCATGTTTAACAATCCAGGAACACTTGTCACTTATGAGCTTTTAAGCCTCATTTATTAATTATCCCTTTTGGTTTCTTGTATCTATTTCAATGGCTAGAACTGGAGCAAGAGAACAAGATTTGGCTCCTTTAAACCTTTAACATGAAGGAACAGATGAAGAATTAAAACAATACAGAGGAGGAAGTAAACATTTTTAATCTAGGGTATAAAAAAACAAACTCATAACAAAATGGCAGTTACGTTGAGCTATGCATATAGGAATATTCCAGGAAAACAATATCTTGGAAGCTGGAAATATGGAAGAGGTTTGGGAGGCAGCTAATCATCCCATTTGGCTGGATATTAGGATATTTGCCTGAGTAACGTATAGTGTCCCCAAGGTTACTTTGGACACATTATGAAGGAACTTGAATGAAGGCCGGGAGTTTGGGGATTACTCCATAGGCAATAAGGAGCCATAAAATAATTTTTGAGCAGAGGAGTAAGATGACTGGGGCTCTGGTTTTAAAAAATGCTAGTGTTAAGAAAAGGTAGACAGAAATTGGAGGCAGGGGGACCAAAGTACCCCAAAATCACCTAATAGTCTGTAGAACTTGGACATTAAAGGTGATGAAAGCCAAACAGGTTTGGAAAATAATGGATTGGAAAGGACAAATAATGAACTGATAAAAAATCTATAATTTTTTTTCTTTTGAATTCTGTTAGTAATTCTTGAAAATATTCCCAAATCCCAGCCCTGTGTAATACAGATGGGTTAATTTATTTTTTTTTTTTTTTTTTTTTTTTTGCGGCAGTGTCACTGGCCCTTATATGTGGGACCTGAACCAGGGCCGCTGGCTTCCAAAGCCAACACTTAACCACTGTGCCACTCAGCCGGCCCCGGCAGATGGGTTAATTTAATATCACTTAAACTTTGACTGCTCATCAAATATACACACATAGTCTACTGTAGACAACACACATAGAACAAATATTTTGAATTGTGTCACTGAGCATTGTACAAAGTACTTCTAGCACATAATTTCAGAGAGTCCCTACCTAGCTAAACCTTGGGAATCAGGAAGTGAAATTTCAGCTGAGCCCAGAAAAATATTGGGTCATCAGAAAAGTCATGACGTATCTTTTCTATATTTTTTCATTGCAAAAATGCGTCATGACTTTTCTGACACCCCAATAGTTCACCAGTGAGGACTCAGTGAATCAGAGTGGGGAGAATGACTCTGCCAGGCTGAGGTACAGGGAAGCTAAGACGAGAAAGAGCATGATGCTTGTAAGGAACCTGAAGGAGCCCACTATGATGAGAATGTGAGAGCAAGAGGGGAAGAAAGGGAGTAGATGAGACTGAAATCATGGCTGGCCTGTGCCTTCATGGAGACCGCAGTCCACATCTTTACAAAAAGTGGGGAATCACGGAAGGATATCATACAGGGGAAAAAGTGATTCGATAGAAATTCAACATTGGAATGAGAAGGTAGGTGGAACCCACCTAACTACATGGCTGAGAGGACAGGAAGGAGTGGACGCTTTTTAGAAGGCTGTTATCATGTGGTCAAGTGGAAGATGGTAGTTACTCGAATTTTAATTGTAACTGTGGGAGTAGAAACAAAGAAACAGAAGAGTCTAGAATTATTTAGGAAGGAACTGGATGAGACTTGATAACTAATTAATTGTAAGGAGATGATGAGGGCCGGCCGAGTGGCTCAGTTGGTTAAGAGCTCGCTCAAGAGTGTGAGCTGAGCTCTGAGCAACGGCAGTTCGATGCCAGCCCGAGCTGAGTTGCCGTTGAGCTGCCAACAGGTAGCAGGATGGCTCAGCTAAAAAAAAAATAAATAAAATAATAGGAGATGATGGAGAGAGAAGACCAAGGACAATATTCGTGTTATAGCTGGCACGGTAAAGGATGCCTTCCATGAAGAAAAGGAACAAGGAAAAATGTCGAGAATAATTAAAACACCATGTACAATATACAGAGCCTCTTTTTACTGATGGATTAAATTTATCAGTGATTTTGAGATGATTAAATCCAACCCCATCATTTTATAGCCAAGGAGCATTCAGAGTTTAAGTCATTTTTGCAAGATTTCATAGCTGGCTAATGATGAAGCTGAAACTGGACCCAGACTTCTTGAACCCCATGAAGCTCAGCTCTTTGCTCTGCATCCTTGCTTTTCAAAGTGTGGTCCACAGGCCTGGAAGCATCAGCATTATCAGGGATCTTGCAAAAAATGCACATTTAAGGCCCTACCCTGATCTCCTGAATCTCAATCTACATGGCAACAAGATTCCCGTATAATTTGTGTGCACATTAGAGTTTGAGCCTCGCTGTCCTACATCACAAATCCTTATTTGGTGTGTGCATGTCCAAAGCTAAGTCCACAAGAGGTCATTCTTTATCGCCAGAAGACAAATACTTTCATTTTCCTTTCTCCTTTACGCAACCCAGCGCCATAAATCTCAATTCTTTGTTAAGGAAAAATAACCATTCCTGGTTGTGCCAGGAGGCTGCTTTTTTACTCTTTTGAAAAAGAAAGGTTAAAAATCTCAGCCGCTTTTCATGTGACAGAAGATATAATTCAGTATAGCTATGAGCTCAAAATGCAATCCATCTGTTTTTAACAACTCAAATTGTTCTTAAGGATAAAGATAATACAGTTGATCTTTTAGATGTTGCTGGCTTTCTAACTCATCTTTGACACCAGTCTGATTAATTCTGGACAGCATCTTGTTCCCAATTATTTGTAGGAGGAAAGAACATGCTATTTGTTCTCACAGGCTGGCTGTGGATACCCCCCAAAGTTCCTTTGATCTGCTCATGAATTCAGGATATTTAAGTATTTTTTCATAGAAACTAGTGTGATTTGCATGTCGGTTAAACTTTGCATGTTCGGGTGATCTTTTGATTTTGTTGTTCATCCTATGCATAGAGGTAGCACAAGCTTTTGTTATCTGTTTCTATAACTTAGCCAAATATTTCTTTTTTTTCTTTCCTCTTATAACTTCCCTTTTAAAAACTAACCCGGTCCATTTTTTCTAATGTTTTAGTACCTGGAAGTGGCCAGGCCTGTAGCTCAGAGGTCATATTTCCACAACATAGAAAGTATTCTGAAAGCAGAACAGAGCCTCATTTCTCTTGGTTCCCCAGAATCTGACACAATGTACTATCCTTCTACTAAGACTTATACAAACAAGTGACAAAAAAAACCAAAGCAAATAGGCTTAAACAATAAAAATAGTTCATTAACTCACAGAACCAAAAAAGAAGTCCAGAATACAAGTATGTTCTAACTTTTGGGAAGGCTTTGATTTAGTGGGTTAGACCCACACTATCACCAAGGCCCAAGTGTCTTTTGGAAGCATAATGGCTTCCTTCAGTGGTTACAGGCTCCCCATCTTCATATCACATTGGAGGGAGAAAGAGAGAATATCCTCTAGTTGTTCCCATAGAAGACAGAGAAAACTCCTTTTTCCAAGAAGCCCAACAACTTCTTCTTGTTTTTGATTGGCTATGGTGTGCCATCCCTCAACATCCCTTGGGGTCCAGGAAGATGGACTATACTGATTGGCTTAAACTAACTCAGGACACTCTTAAAACCAGGGGATGGTGGTGGGGTCCACCCATGCCACCTAGGTACATGTACCAAGAGGATTTGGGTACTAGACAAAAAATTTTTAAGTTGATCTAAAGACAAGGGCAGCAAACTAGAGATTCCCATTTGTTGAATAAAAAAAAAAAAGTTGAGTTCATGTTTATTTTCAATGACTTAACACAGAACTAAGTCTTAAAATGCAGTCTAGGAATGGTAAAGATTATTTCTTGGATAATTTCTAAGAGAGCAGAGCAGTATCAAAATCTTATCATTCAAAACAAAATTATCCATATTTCTATGTATCTTTACACTAATTTATTCTGTCTTGATCTCTATTATCCTCTACATGCAGATCTTCTTTTTCAAGAAGATATTTAACCCCTACACAATGTAACTGAATCTTACCAACCATTAGTTTTGCTGTTTTCCTGAAATTTGCAGTTTGTTAAAACTCACAGCTCAAGTCTACCTTCAACTGCCATTTAATTATTAGCTTATCTTTTTTCCTCTTCAAAGAGCAAAGGTTGAATGTTAGAGGAGGACTCTGCTTTGTTCTTCATTTGCCATCAGACTCCATGTCCCATGATGAAACCCAAAGTTCATCTAGAATTAACTGTGGATTCCCACCCCAGCTGTGTGTCTCTTTGCTCTGGCAGTACATCAGTTCAACAGGGATTGAAAGCAACATGTACTAGAAATCCAATGGCAATGGCTTGTCAGCTTAGATTCATGGCCCTTCCTCTTTACTGCTATCTTTCTTGTAGTCAGATGGTGGTTAAAACCTGCTATCATTTACAGTGTTCAAGAATAGCTTCTTGTTGTTTTGCTGGAAATATGTATTTTATACCATTCCGAAGAATTTATATATCACAGTTTGTATATATGAAGCTGAACAGAGCTCTGGCTTTTCCTTACTTTTTTAAATTTGTTTCCCTTTCTAACTGGCTGCTGTTTCAACGATAGCTGTCAACCCTTATAAATATATCCTTAGCATGGATATGCATGATTTAAATGTTTGTATATGAAGTTTCATGCTTTGCTTCACTCTTGGACTAATCCCAATGAACAAACTATGAAAATCAAATTTTAAAAAATCACTATAGAAGGGCCAGCTGAGTGGCTCAGTTGGCTAAGAGCTCGCTCAAGAGTGTGAGTTGAGCTCTAGGCAACAGCAGTTTGATGCCCAGCCCAAGCTGAGCTGCCAACAGGTGGCAGGATGGCTCAGCTAATAAATAAATAAATAAATAAATAAATAAATAAATAAATAAATATCACTATAGATAACTCAGACAGTGCTGCCCGTGACAGCACCGACATGTTTTAGAAATGTTCAAATTTATGGAATTGGTCATTTACTCCAAAACCATGTTAAACATTTTGACAGGGAATGGTAGACACAGTCTCCTGAGACAGCCACCTTAGTTTGTTCATCTCTCCTGGTTTAGACTCCATATGTAGAAATATAGCTCACTGTGCCATAGAAGAAAATCGTTAGCTTTATAAATACATTACATACCATTCTGTGGCCCTAACAGGATTTGGATGAAGAGCTCACTTCTGTGACTTACTTGCTGTGTGGATGTAGGCAGGTTGCCTAGCCTCTCTGCGCTTGGTTTCTCTCAGAAATCAGTGAGCTAATGCAGAAGAGCCATTGGTACAAGCCTGGGATAGGGTAGGCACTCGGCCAGTGCTAATGACCATTAACCTCAGACCTTTGTCTGCAGCCCTTCCTGGAGTCAGTATAGTTCATCTGCATGGGGGGACAGGGTGGGGAGAAGGACGTACTTGGTTATTGTAAAGTAAATATTTTGAGGAAAGCTACATTATGGTAGAAAATTAGAATCAATAGATTTCTGCCTAAAAATGGCTGCGGTGATATATCACATCTAGACTGCAAGCCTAGACCTGCCACATGGAAATAACGACTTTTCAAAACACAGTCACAACCCATTATTTTACCTTATTATCTTTAATTGCTCTCATGCTATAGTGATAGAGTTGAATAGCTGCAGCAGAGACCAGCTGACCCAAGAAGACTAGAATGTAAGTGCATAGTGGAAAGTTCGTGAACTTCATTGTCACACCTCTTTAGTATCTGTCTCTTTACAGAAAAAAGTTGGCCAAGCCCTGGGCTAGAGCATCATTTAAGATCATTAAAAAGGGTCTAGAAGCATTCAGTGAATTGGTGTAAATTAAATTCAAAATCCATTTTAACAGTGTTCTTCTGATACCATCAAAATATAATTCTTAGAACCTAAAAGACAAAATATATTTACTTCGCTTGGGCTCACAGCCACATATGAGTATCATAACATTCTGAGTCTCCCCTGAAAGCAGACTGGAGACAAACACTTGTGTGCAGGTAGTTTATGTGGGAAGTGATCCCAGGAAACAGCAGTGGGGTTGGAGGGATTGAAGTAGGAGATGAGGGAAAAGACATGTCATCAAACTGATCACTGCTATGGGCAACTGGGGCTCACTCTTGCAAGACCCCAGAACTGTGGAAAATGCAACTGTAATGTCCAGCTGGGAAATGGAAGAAGAGAGGATCTGTCTACCAGCTTCAACCTTTCATTGGACAAGGCCCCCTTGAGGTGTAAACTCCCTCACGTTCCCAGATTTGTCCATACACCACTGCTCAAGGACTTCCATAGAAGTCCTTCAACTCATCCACCTACAGAAGACCCAGGCTCCGAAAGTGAGAAGTGTGCGGTGCAGCTGTGGTGAGGTGGGCGAGGTGGTATCTGGCTGCTTCAACATGGAGTCTCCTGGAAGTGGCTGAAGCAGAAGGCAGGCCAGGAAGTGACAGGAAGTAACAGGGCACAGGAGTTGTCCAGTATAGTCCCTGATGGGTACTGAGTGCTCAGGTTGTGCCAACACTCAGACACATGCTTTCTCTGAATTATCGCACTAACTGTGATGCCAACACAATGAGCCTAATAGGCCCTTTCACCACTCCTTCTGGTTTAAAGAAGTTAATAAGGGAACTTAAGATAGAGACACTAAATCAGTACTAATAATCATCACGGGAGTTAATATTTATTTCCCGAATTTTTTTATATGCCAGCCAGTGCTTTACTTGAACTGACTCATTTAATCCCTAAAGTAAGCACTGGAGAGAGAGGATATTACCTGTATTTTACGAATGAGGACACTGAGGTTTAGAGAGGTTAAGCAATTTGCCTAAAGACACACAGCTAGGAAATGGCAGGGCTTAGTTGAGACTCAAACCCAGGTCTCCCTGACTCCCAGAGGTCATGCTCTTAATCATTTCCTGCAACTGCTTTCCAAAATTTTTATAATTTCTTCTTGGCCCAACACAAATTGATCACTGCATGTGTTTTCTGATAGAATTTGTGTGAGCATTTTAATGATTCCTACGCTATGACTAGGCCAAGCACTCCATCTAGACCAGTCAATAAAAAGGTTGTGAACTCTTAACATGTTTATCATTTAATCAGTTATTTTAATCACTTGTTATTGATTAGATGACAGGAGAATAGTACACATCTAAACTAAATTATAATCGATAAATATGCTGGAGTCTTCGTCAAGTCCTTTTAAGTTTTCATTATTTAGCTTCCAGGCGGTACAAAAATGACCTTGTAAATAGGATTTAAAAGCACGTTAATACATTTTAAACTGATTTTCATTGCACGGTGTATTGTGGCTTTACACAGGATGATAAGCAAAAGGCAGAGTCCCAGGATGAAAAGATAAATTAGGTCTCACCATAGCCTGGGGCAATGAGAACAGTCCTGAATCTGGAATGAGAAGTTCAAGGTCCGTCTCTGCTACACATGTGGTCAAAGGCAAGCGCTTTAGCTCCTTAAAGTCAGTTCCCTGGTTTTCACAGTGAGGTACAGTGTATCTGCCAGACTATCCTAAGATTCGGATGAGTTCGCATCCTTGAGAACACTCAGCAAACCTTGACTATGATACGAATGTACGGGGTGGCCAGCAGGATACGAGTGTTTCAGCTCAGAACTGGAGGAGCAGCCGAGCTGATGTCAAATGTGCCTGTTGGTGTCTTTGAACATAATCAACTGATTCTTTTTTCTATCAAAACCGACGCACCTGCAGTAACAAACTCAAGAGCCTTGAAGTTTACAAACTGCCAGGGAATCTCTTACGATCTGGATGACCGTTAACTACTGCTTATATGTCAGAAGGACACTGGTCAACAATCTTGCTGCCTGAGAACATGGTTACATTTCTGGCCGTGGAAATAGTGAACATTGTACTCTGAACAGGACCTTTTTCTTTTCAATCAAATATGCACATAACTTGGGGACAGTTTTTGAAGTTTTCATAAAAATAAATGTTTTCAGTTAAATTAATGAATAAAACATATGGTAACTACAATTGCCATTGAGGACAAAACATGAATTGAGTAACAATGATAAAAATTGCTAACCTTTATTGGGTATTAACTATGTATCAGACATCTAGATAAACCCATTCTGTTCTTTTCCATATTAGGGAATCTACCTTTTATCAAAGGCTCAAAAAATGCCACAGGAGAACTGACTTTCTGTTTTTCTTTGTACTCACAAAATTATGCAAAGTCATATGGGTAGCATTTTTCCTCCTATTTCTGGGTAAAGTGTTCTGCTAAATAGTTGTAGAGTATGTGATCATCTGTGTTTGGATTCAGATTGCTACATGGCCTGTGTAAGGGGGACAGTGAGTTGAAATATCCCTGGAGATCTGCAACAACCTGGAGGACAGTATGCTAAGTGAAATAAATCAGTCACAGGAGGACAAATATGGCATGTTTCCACTTATATGAGGCACCTAAAATAGTCCAACTTATAGAATTAGTAGAAGGGAGGTTTCCAGGGGTTGGGGAAGGAGGAAATGGGGTGTTTTTCAATTGGCCTGAAGTTTGTAATGCAAGGTGAATTAGATCCAGAGATCTGCTGTACACTACAATGCCTATAGCCAGCAATACTCAATTGTGCACTTAAAAAATTTGTTAACAGGGTAGATCTCATGTCAAGTGTTCTTGCCATAGGGAGGGAATAAAAACCCCACTTGTCAGGCCGGCCAAGTGGCGCGGTGGTTAAGTGCTGGCTTGAGACGCCAGCAGCCCCGGTTCAGATCCCACATATGAGGGCCAGTGACACTGCCCTCTATAAAAAAAAAAAAACCCACTTGTCTGGGCAACTGCAAAGCACAGACCCTGCAAGAGGGCCAGCTGACAAGTGGGGTAGAATTCCTCTTCTCTGGGAGGCTTAGCTGTCTTTACCCCTGCCTGGGAAGCTTCAAAGGAAAAGTTTCTCCCTGCCAAGGCTCCACCACAAAGAAGAAATGACTTGCTCTTTCTCCATCTCAAAGCAAGTCAGCAAGCTGCAAAGAGCCTGAAGGGAAGTGGTGCTGGTTGGAAAAACTTTATGTGATGTTCTTGCAGGAAGGTACATGCTGACTCTCGCATTGCCCCTGATTCTGGTGTCAGACTCCTGTATCTCCCTCAGTTAGTGATTTAATTCCTCCTTTGCCTTACGGGATCTTTTGCAAGGTCCCTGGCCTCCTTTATTTTGTATTCTACTGGGTTTGGAGTAGAGGCCTCTAGTGACATATTGCTCCAAATGCAATCACAGTACTAATTGCTGCAATGTTTCTAATTGCTCCATCTCAGTGCATGTGTACAGACACACACACACACACACACACACACACACACACGATAAGCTACAACTGGCAGCATGTGGATAGAGTCTCACCTATAGCTTTTTATTATTGTTATTGTAAAAATACTTAACATGAGATCTACTCCCTTCATAAAATTTTAAGTGCATACTACAGTATTGCTAAGTAGGTGCTATGGTGCACAGCAGAATTCTAGAAACTATTATTCATGCATAATTGAGGCTTTATGCATGTTGACTGGTAACTCCTCATTTCCCCTTTCCTCCCAGCCCCTAGCAACCACAATTCTACTCTCTGATTCTATAAGCCTAATTATGTTGGATACATCACATCAGTGGAATCATGTAGCTTGTCCTTTTGGGACTGGCTTATTTCCTTTAGCGTAGTGTCCTCCAGGTTAATCCATCTTGCATATTGCAACTGCACACTGAAGTTCCTTTTAGAACTGTCACATGATCAGCAGTTTCACTGTTGCATATATATACATATATGGACACATGTGCCCACACACATTCACACACACAAAATGGGATATTATTCAACCTTAAGATAGAGTTCTTTTAATTGACACAGTTTTGGTTTTCTGTCTCATTTCACTTTGAATTAATTGTCCAAGATTTATGAATTGAGTATTTCAGACAAAATAAAACAAAAAGAAATCTCTGCCTTTTCTTGAAATATTATTGGTAGCTATACAACCTTGGTTCACATTCCAATATGGTAACAGCCCTCGGGAGCTGAGAAGGGCGTGCCTGTATAGATTGCGTAAGTGTTCTTTCATACGCCACAGTCCCTCCTGGCCCACTGAATGTTACACTTTTGAATGGTCCCTGCACTATGCAAGTTTGATATTTCTTGGTTAATAAACCTCACTTTCACCTCCAGAAACTATATATATGTCCCTGTGTCTGATCAGTTCCCAAGAAAAAACAAAGTGATTCACATGCCTGCTTGTCCTTCATCAGTGACCAAAGCTTTTTTATATTCCCCACACTGACATGGGTCCCTTGTGAAAATATATTAGAAACTAAAATGCACTAGAATATAAGTTCCATGAGGACAAAGATTTTTGTTTGTTTTCTTCACGACTGTATCCTTCCTGTCTAAAACAGTGCTGACATGTAGGTGGTGCTCAATAAACACTGCTAAATAGCTCCATGAACCAAATTCATATGCTTTCCACAGGTCTTCCAACTTCTTGAGATAGAAGAGAGATATTCTGCTTATTATGTGACTGTGATCATATACGTTGGCCAAAGGATAAAACTAAAGATCTAGACCATTTTATTTCTGTAAGAGAGACTTAGTAGTTAAAGCAATGGGGAGTTAAACCGGTTAAGTTCAAATTCCAGTTCACCATTAACTGCTGTGTGTCCTTGGACAGGTTACTTACCCTCTGTGTGCCTCAATATCTCTATCTATAAAATGGCATTTACTTCATTGAGTCATGAGGTTGAATAAGATAATCTATGTAAAGCATTTAGCAGAATATTTAGCACATAGTATATGCTTGGTAAATGCTAGATGTTAACTTTGTACCTTAAATCTCGTTTTAGACTAGATGCCAATAAATCATTTTGTCTGGAGCAGAGATTTCATGTAGGACAGTGGTGGGAGATAATGCTAGAGCTAAACAGAGGGCCCAGAATTCAATGCTAAGGAGCCTAAGCAGTGGGAGTGAGGCAGTGTGCTTAAGCAGGGAAATGGTTTAATATTCCCCCAACCAGACATTGGAAAAAATGAATCTGTTAGTAGCAGGAAACGGGCTGGATTAAAGGCAATTACTCCCATAGTCCCTATATGTCCTGACCAATATAGATTCCAGGTTTTCTTTTGCTTATTTTCTTGTCACATATGTAGAAATTGTTATTTTCTTCAGTTTGGGACACTTGATAGAGTTCTAAAAAATTCATCAGTTCCTGGATTTGTAAATTAGGCGAAGCCAGGAGCTCGGACTCTGTCCCTCTCCTACGAAACAGTCTGTACAAGCACTGATGCATCAGTGAAGCAAAGAAATGTCACCTACTCCCGTTGCTCCCTACAGCACTTAGGCCCTTCAAAATAAATGGCTCTTTTGACCAACAGGTCATCTGGAAAGCTACCTTGGGAGCCATTCCCAGCCAGTACTCTCAGCATGTTTCTTTATGACCCTGTCAGAGGAGGAAGCGAAGAAGGGGTTTGGACTCGCTACATCCATGGGTGAAATATCCAGTTAGTATCCAGTTTGGGGACATTTCTCTAGAGCTAATGAACAGTATTTCTTAGAATGTCAAAATTACTAAACAGGAGGCATCTTAGAATTATTTCTAGCCAATGACCCAAAGAAGAAAACCACTTAATAGTGTCCTGAGAGAGGATCTGGTTTTGTGAAGAAAAGGGAGTTAATTTTATTTTACACTGAGATTATTAGCCTCGCATTCATGCATATATTTATTCACCCATTATATATATATATATATATATATATATATATATATATATATATATATCGAGTACCTACACACAAACCATGTACCTGTCAGCACGAGTGAGACATATATATATATATATATATATATATATATATATATATATATATATATAGACCACCCCGTATGTTATATATAAGCCCCTGCCTAATGCCATCAGAGTCTGTATAGAATAATAATTAATAGTTTGAATTTTGGAGTCACACAAACCCAGAATAGAATTCTCTACTATTTATATGGTCTTGGTAAAATTATTTAAATTCTCTAAGCGGCAGCTACTTTGTCAATAAAATGGAGAAAGTAATAGAATCTATCTCCTATCTTATTTTAAAGATTAAATGAGTTTATGCATGTGAAGAGACTACCATAGGCCAGGAACATAATCGGTGCTCAATAAATGTTAGATATTGCAATGATGACAAATGTGATACCTATCGTAAAGATACACAACTTGCTCATGCTTAGTTTATCAGCAATACCTCATTTTAGTAACAGGTTCCATCCTCACTCCCACTTGCCTGTCCCCATACAACCATCAGGACATCTTTTAAACTTACCAGGATATGAACAGAAAGTAATGATAGAAAGAATGCCCATGTTTTGGAATAGGTGGGAAAGCAATACATTTAGTCTATAACTAGACTTCACAAATACTACCAAACAGCTATCGAAGTGTGAACTAATTATGCAAATGACTGACTGCTTTGAGAGTTCCCCAATTTTGATTTGGGATGGGTAGTGCTAATAAACAAATAAAGTACATAACAGCTAATCAGACACTAGCAATCATTAGAAAAACAAAAATAAAATGTCCCTAAATAATATTTGTGATTCTCAAAATGTTGTCAGTGGAAATGATGTTATTCTAACTCAAAAAAAACTGAACAGTCTAGAAGCCCTAGAATAAGAGAATAATTCAGAGTAACCCTTAATTTATGGGTTTCTATATTATCTTAATGGATTCATTCAAAACATTTTTATTATATTCATAAATGTTTCATTTTTTTCTGAAGGTCTAACTTTCACCCATTTAATACTAAACTGTGCATGGGGAAAAGACTAGTTTTATAAGTAGCTAAAAAGTGGACACTTACACTGTATGATTTTAGAGGCCAAAGAGGTTGCAATTATCGTATTTTTCCCTTGGCTTACCTAGAATTTCAGTTAATTCCTTTAATTACTGTTTGAAATTCAAATGCTCATGAAACAAGGTAAACATTTAAGCAGTTTTCAAATGTTTACATTTTGACATGAATAAATTTATTAGCATGTTAATATGTGATTATACGCTCATTGACCAAGATTCAAACAGTAATGAGGATTGATTGGAAAGAACACTGAAAAGCCCACTCTTCTTCCATGCAAAAAATAACCTTGTCAAAGCTTTATATACAAGCTCACATCTACACAGATATTTTTTTTCTTTATATGAATGAGACTATATTGTTCATATTGCACGTATTGAATTTTTTTTTTTTTTTAGCTGAGCCATCTGCCACCTGTTGGCAGCTCAGCTTGGGCTGGGCATCGAACTGCTGTTGCTCAGAGCTCAGCTCGAACTCTTGAGCGAGCTCTTAACGAACTGAGCCACCCAACCGGCCCCTTGTATTGAATTTTGATGAATTCATTGCTAAAATACATCTACAAACACTGTATATAATATTTCTGTGTGTGTGTGTGAGTGTGTGAGTGTGTGTGTGTGTGTGTGTGTGTGTGTGTGTGTGTGTGTGTGTGTGTGTGTGTAGGGTCACTGTTTTATTTGAATAGCTGCACAGTATCTAAGTTTTATTTTACCAGTCTCAGTGGTGACCATCCAGATAATTGTCCCACCCGCCTCCATAATAAATGAACTTCCTTGCCTTTCTATTCATCTAATCACCCTCAGGATCTGTCACCACCCACCTTACCAAAGCAGAGAAGCATTTAAGCAAAGAGTCTCTCCTTGGAGACAAAAAAAGGCAAAGCAATACATTAGAAATTTGGGTTAGAAAACCATTAGTATCAGCCTCTAAGATCTGAAGGCTTAAGGCTTGTAAGGGATTCAAAAAGATTAGATGTTTGTTGATAAAAACTTCATGTCTTAAATAAGAATTGACTTTTCTCAAAATAAGCTGGCTCTCATGAACTCAGACACTGACATAAGTCAGCAAGGGGAGAGGGGTCTCAGAGACCTTAGCAGCTAAAAAATGTTAATGATGCGTGTTTTCCCCAGAGGGTCTCTGCTGTGGAGTTGAATGAATATGCTGCTGAGAAAAAAAGACTAGTGTCAATTATTGAAATGGTGCATCGTCAATAACAAATACAGGACTTAAGATATAGCCCTCTATGTCACACAGGCAGGGGAAAAGAAAAAACATTTATGTGCTCTGCTAAAGAGGAGAATTAGTGATGGAAAGTTTTAGTCCTGTCAGAGAGACCAGAGCGATGTTTCTGAAGATGGGAGCTCATAGAGTTCCCTACTCTGATACTGGGCACCACCATCACCTTGAACACACAGATACCCCAATGCCACAGGGGATGAACGGTCCTCATTATTATTCAGTGGCATTAAATGAATGGACACCGTGTTAGATAAGAAAGATAATTTATTTTCAGTCATGGGAAATGTCTAGTGTCTCTTGGGAATGGAATTACTTAGGAAAACAAATGAAATTAAGTATGGTTGCTTGATAAGTTTAATTTATGCCTATAATTTAATCGTGTTGACTGATAGGCAAGCTTATTCAGCCATTCTGGCACACAACAGCTTCAGGGCCAATAGGCCAATTTTTCCACATCACCCTTGTTCAAAACAGGATTCTGTTTGGGGTTTCTGAGTCTCCCTTTTACAACTCACCAAACCCATTTGCTGCTGTATTTTGTGGATGCAATGAACTAGCATTAGAAAACCCTGATTAAAGCATGATGATTAATTCAAGCGTAGTCATTTCCACTCCATCAGTTCTGTTCATTTGAACCTGTGCTGAATCCCTCTTTTTAGCCACTGCTCCTTTATTTAAATAAACAATCAAAATATCTTCTCTGTGCCAGTAGCAGAGAGGGAGAAAACTGGGGTGTCATAGGGTTGCATTTTGATCTATTTGCAGGTTCTCCCAGAGCTGGATACCAATGAGTGTATTTATGCTGAGAACATTTTTAGATTTGCGTTTTGGGTCAAATGTGGATTTCAAAGGAACTTTAAGCAGCTCATTTCTCCTTCACAGAAGTATCAAGTATCAAAATGGTATTTGATGTCCAAGGAACTTTTAAAGCCTTCAGTTTCCATTGAGCAAAGAAGGGCATAATTTTGTACAATCAAAAATGGTAGATGAAAAAGTTCCAATGCCTGTTTGCCTCACATCCATTCTTTTCCACTTAGACTGTCCCCCGGGCCCAACCAGCTTCTCCTCCTCTATTTCTTAATGGTTTTTCTATTCCCAGATTTCTTGGATTTCTTTATTAAAATATGTACCTGTATGTTGCTATCTGTCCCAGTGAAGAAGAGAAACTTGCTTGTTGGATAAAATACTGAGGATTTAGTTGAAAATGGATCTGATGAGCTGACCTTGAGAGAGAATAAATACAAAGAAAATGATATTGTGGTAACTACTAATCAAAACCTCCACCTGTAGCCTCCAGAAGGAGAGAAACGTGGTTTTAAACTTCAGGTACATCTTGGTGACCTTTGGTCACTTGAAAGTCTCTCAATAGCACATCCCATCGCTTTCACATCCAGCTACAGTTACCGTTTGGAGACGTGCTCTGAGCGTCCTGAGATTTATGATGTAGACACTGCTCCACCACGAGCAGGAATATCTTTCCACAACCTCAGGTCACAAATCAGAAACTTGGAAAAGAACTACCAACATCAGGCACCCGCGTTCATCACCTGACAGCCCGGCATCAAAAACGAACCTTCCAAATGGAATTTTAATATTTACGCATATACCGTGGAGCTAGCACAGTTTCCTCTTCAGTGCCCAGATAATAGATGATCACACAATCTGTTACAATCTTTACGTAAGGGAGAACGAACTGTCTTCATGAGGCTGTTCACTGCTATTGTCACTTGTTTAAAAAACAAACAAACCTTGTTTTGTGAAACCAATTCTGCAATTAAGAACTCATCCAAGCATGGATAAAATGCTATTAAAATTATAGGAGAATGTGAAAATGTGAGATCCCTAATTTCTTAGCTGTTTTAAAAATCTGAGTTATTTTTATTTGAAATTCAAAATATTCATTCTTTTTTAAAGAAACCTCATTCATGCAACGGAGCAAAGTAGTCCATAAGTATCTATGTCAGATTTCTTTGTGATTTGATTGTACTTATTGTACCACATTCAATCTGTTGTCAAAATATCCATAACAGCTGCAGTGGTTTCTACATGAGGGAATTCCCAACAATTGAGAAACTGTCATGCCCAGAAAAGTGCCTTATTATCATTTTCATTTTAAAGTTAGGTTCCTGTGCCATCATCCCTGCCCAGTGAGTAAGGTGGCAAATACTTGGAGATGAGCCTGGCGTTTGGGAAGGAGGGAGTCACTTCCAGCAGCTCCAGAGAGCATACAGGTGTGGCTATACAGTTCTTGAAATGTAGCTAAGTTAAGTGATTTACACCCTAGTTACTGGAATTGTCCCAGGAACTACGCATGCACAGTGAATTTCCAAATACCCTTCAAAGGGATGCATATATATATATATATATATATATATATATATATATATATATATATATTTAAATCAAGAATTTTATCTCCACTACCTAAAGGGATAGCAACTGCAGGTATAAGGGTATAGGTAGTGGTTTGGTGGATTCAGACATTAGAGAGAACAACACTAAGTTTCCCTTGTGTTGACATCAGGGCTGTAACTAGGTGGAGGAGGTAAGGAAGCAGGGCAGTGCCCTTCCAGTTCTTTCTCCTTACTTTCCCCATCATTGTTCAGAAACTCAGCTCTCAGAAAATGCTGAGGTTTTAAAATCCTATTTCTGCTCTATAAAACCTCTCTCTCTCTCTCTCTCTCTCTCTCTCTCTCTCTCTCTCTCTCTCTCCCCCTTTCCCTCTCTCTCTTTCTTCCCCTATCCCCCCTCTGTTTCTCTTTCTGTCTTTCTCTGTTTCTTTCTCTCTCTCTCTCTCTCTCTCTCTCTCTCTCTCTCTCTCTCTCTCTGTCTCTCTCTCTCTCTCCCCCCTCTCTCTCCCCCCTCCCTCCCTTCATCCCTCTCCCCTATCCCCCTCCCTTCCCCTTTGGGAAGGTACTTGATAAACCAAGGATTGAAGCAGCAATAGAAATAAATTGCCTAGAGCTCACCTCTTCGCTTCCCTGGACCCGCCACATGTATGAATGGGCAGGAAAGGAACTGTTCGCGACTAGTTGCTAAATTTTCTAACATTCTCTACAGAAAATTGTTAAAGTTGGTTTGACATTATAGGCTCTACTCTCTGAAATATTTGAGACTAGATGGTGCCATAGCTAGACTTGAGCAAACATTTTAGCAGATACAAAAATAGGCCTGTGAAATATAAATCAAAACAGTCTTTTGGCTCTTTCACGAATGCTGTCAGTGTGACCAGAATGCTGCTGAAGAATCAGGAAGTTCAATGAAAGTTTTCACAAGCACCTTCTTTTCTCATAGGCCAAACACTATGACATATTTTAGGCTGAAGTAGATGATGTATTTTACTTTCTCAGCAGCATAGCCACCAAAGGATGTGTGTGTGCATGCGTGCGAACATGTGTGTGTGTGTGTGTGTGTGTGGTGTGCGTGTGTGTGCGTGTGTGTGTGTGTGTGTGTATTGGCGGGGGGGCGGGGAACAGAGGGATTCAAATTCACTGATGTTTCAATTTTTTACTTATTTTCATCACATCTTAATGAATCCAGGATCTCAAATTGCCCTCATGGCAACTTCGCTTCTGCCACTGCTCAGGCATTGCAGTCATCTGCTCATGCTCAGTAAAAACATGTACAGCTTTTGCCTTACAGTTGTTGATTAAAAGTGTGCAGACTTCAGAAACTACCTGCTACATGAATCAATTCTGGAAGGCTGTCTTGATTGTTAAGCTGAACAAATATTTTACCCAGCATAGTTCTCTCTGTCTGCATGGTGATTCATTTTATTTCTTCTTATTTTAAATGTTCAATGTGTGCTCAAAAAGAATACATATTCTCAAATGTTTGATACAGTGATACAGTTAATCCATTATGCAAACTTAGTATTTTTGCTCTTAAACCTTCAACCTCCTTTCTGACTTTCTGTCTGCTCTATCAGTTACTAACAGCGGAGTACATAGAGTTCTTACTGTGGCTGGGACCGCTATCATCTTTCTCAGTGTTAGGTGCATTGTGGCGTCTTCAACATCAATACTGCTTTCATCAAAAGCATTAGGGACTCAAGATTTTCATAGTTTCCCTCATTCTCTTGCATAATTTCACTGGTTACACACCTCTATTTCAAACATCCTCTCTTATTCAATAATTTGTGTTCCAGGTTGCAGTGAAATTATCTTCATTTTAGCTTGTGGGGTCAGGTAAATCCTCTCTGAGGTGACAATTAAATTGAGGCCTGAAGAATAAGACATTATTCCAGAAGAAAGTGGAAACCAGATCATTTCAGGGAGAAGACACCAGGATCAGCATTATCATCTGTTTTACAGATAAGAAAAGATGGCTCAAAGGCGTCGAAAGGGCTGTTCATCCACAGCTGCATCCAGAACCAAATGCGATGATACTGATCCAAGGCTCTTTTTCTGTATATAGCTTTATTCCCTCAGTATGTGTTTGAGAAACACGGGAGGACTCCTGGGGTAGTTATCAGAGTTGATGTTTGTTCCATGTCCTCAGTCGCTGTGAAAGTCCCAGCAAAGCCTATCACCAAGGGAGCTGAAGCCGATAATCTGGAGATGATGATGATGATGATGATGATAATGATGATGATAGATGTACTTTATTGACACCTTCACAGTTTTTCAAACCTTTGACACACATTATCTCATTTAATTGTCATAATGATCCTTTGGTATTGATATTGATATTAACCCATCTTAGAATTAAGGAAACGGGGGCACAGACAGATTAAACAATTTGCCTGAGATGACAGAATTTGTAATTGGTGACACCAGAATCTGCCAGAATTTGTAATTGGTGACACTATGCTGCCCATCATGAACTCCAGAAGAAAGCTGTAATAGTAAACACATGGACCACAGGACCCTATAATGGCCAGGAAACTGAATTCAGAAAGGGTCACCATTTCAGTGCTGGCTTTGTCACTAACTCCAGCTCTCAGCCCATGCCTCACCCCTCACGCCCTGTCTCACTGTCTACCTGTAAAATGAAAGACTTCCATTACATCATTTCTAAGGCTCCTTCTAATTCCTCTTCTTTTTTTTTTTCCTGTCTGCTGTAGGTAATCATATTTTCAAGAGTTGTCTAATATAGTTTGTATTCATGCCAGCCAACCCCCTCTTTGAGTATCGCCACCCAATTTTCTCTTCAGGCTTGAAAACTTCCCGCTGCCCCAGCACCCCAGTTTCTTAGACACTTCTCAGCAGGTTTTCAGGGTATGCTAGAAGCATCAGCTCAGCTGATAGTGTGACAATTAACTCATCCTGCTAGCACCCTCCCTGTGCAAAGCGCTAAATTGCAGGAGGTGTTTATCATAAGTCAGGCTGACAAGCCTCCCACTGTCGGCTTTGATTTGCTAAATACCTGCAAAAGATTTGGTGCCTGGAACACCTGGTTTGCAGAACGGGCTGCGCCCAAAGCTCCAGGCAGCATCTCAGGGGACCGTGGGTGTCTGTCCTCTTCTCTTCATGCCCCTGGACCCCAGCCCTTCTGCTTTTCTGAGAGAAGAGAAAGGGGCAGCACCATGCATGAACCAAAATTAGTCTGTAGTGAAATGATTAAGGGAAGTGGGCACCCCCCACCCCTCTGTTCTGCCTGATGCTATAACCATAAACTAATGAACAAGTGTGGTGTGCTTATGACTCAGTACCAGGATCTGTGCCAAACATATCACCTGCACAAACCTAGTAAACCTTCACCACCCCCCAAGAGTTTAAGTAACTCACCTCCAGGTGGGTGGATACTACAGCAGAATAGGATTTGCCTGGTTCGGGTGGCTCAGCCTGAGAACTGCCCACGAGGCTTCCCAGCCCCCCTCCAGCGCCCATTCTCCACACCCCAGGCATCACTGTGCCTTCTGAAAGGTAGGGATGAGTTAGCAAGCACAATACTTTCTGCCGTGTTTGTTCTTCTCAATTCTAAAATTCCACTGCTCAGTAATCCTTACCAAGATGTGAAGAAGACACAGTGGTAAGTTGGTGACTTCCTAGTCCCTTGATTAGACAGAAGGAGACATTTTTGATGAATGGCGAATCAGGGCACACTTCTGAGACAACTGTTGTCTTTATCCATGTATAAGGATGGCTGATTTGATTAGGTCCCAGTCTTTCAATTTGGACGTTGCAAGTCAGTGGTCAGTTGGCTTTGTGGGACCCAGTATTTACTTATAAAACTGAAACACCAAAAACCAGGTGCCACTGCTAATACTTTTAATTTCTTGGAGCCGGACATGCCTGAATGAGACTTATTTTTTGCATCTACAGATTCTGTCATCGTGGGCAACGACTTAACTTTTCTGAACCTCAATGTTCTCATCTATAAAATGGAAATAACAGTACTTACCTCAAAGGCCAGTATGAGGATTAAAATGTAAACTTTAGAGGGGAGAGGAAGCATGGAACTGTGAAAAGTCATGTGTGTTTGAACCTGGTCTCTGAGACTTGAAGACAGTCAGTAAGCTACCCAGTGTCTTATGTTAACAACTAACTGAGGTAATGTGTATAAAATGCCTAGAGCAGCCCCGGCACAGAGCACTTGCCCAGTTAGTAGAGTTCCCTCTGCTTTCACACGTCCTTAATTTTTTTCACTCACATATAAACTAGATGACTTGACCAAGTCAGTAGAGAAGGGACTGTTAGTTAATCAGGTTGATGAACGTGAACATCACTCAGGAATTCAGTGGGTTTGATATCTTTGTAGACCAATTAGTTTCTATCAGCGTTTACAGTGAGGAGTGATGGCCTCAATGACACAAATGCATAGGGGTCAGAAGTGGGACTGAGCAAGTTGCATAGATGACAGGTGCCAACCTTCAATTACAGTGACAAAAACAGCTCAGGAATGCTGCTGAGCCGATGTCTTCACAGCCTGTTGATCCTGTGTGTGCAGAGCAGAGCGGTTTTCTCTCAAATTTGGTAAGCGGGAGTACGGACACTCTGAGGCCACGTCTGTCCTGGGGAGATGGTCCATTCGCAGGGGCAGTTAGTGCCCCACGGTGACTCCTCTTCCCAAATTGGGGCTCTTACCAGAACTTCAAGGTCCTCCAACTGACACTGAATACTTTCCCCCATTTCTCAGTTCTTTTATTCTCTGTAAGGGTAAATTGTGGGATTTAATTTTTCTATTGGGAATAGGTCATTGCAGCTCTTGGGAAATATCAAAAAATGTTTCCATGCTGGGCTTATACTAATATAAAAATGTTGTTGCAATGACCTTGAGGAGAAGGGAACTTGGCTTTGCAGGTCAGAGGCCAGTACCCAAATTACAGGCACAATAATGTACCTATCCATAATAGGAATCTGGTGAAAAAGAGACAATGTGATAGCTGAAAATAAAGCACTGGGTTTAGAAGTCAGAGAGATCTCGATTCAGCTCCAACTGTGTGAGCTGGAATAAGTTATCCATCCTCTCACACGTGAGTTTATCTTTCTGTAAGAGAGGATACTAATGTCCACCTAAGAGGGATTTTGTGAGGATAAAATGAGACAATATATACAAAAACCTTAGACTGATCAAGTACAGAGCATGGACAAATCAAGCTTCTTTCATTCTTGATTTCTTGGGGGGAAGGAGGTCTTTTCAAAGTGTGGCAGATTTTAAAGTGGGTCTTCTGTCTTGCATATTTAAAAGGAACTCTCAATAGGCAACTACAATATTGCTACTGGGATAGGAAAAAAAGTTTGGGGAATATAATTAATAATGTTGTAAATATTCTGTGGAATGTCAGATGATCATAGGTCTTGTTAGGGAGACCATTTCATGGATGGAGTAGAGGTTTGATCACTGCACTGTATTACTAAGGCGGAGGTGGTATACCTACTGTAATTGAATATATATAGATAGTCACGGGATGTGGATTATACTGTGGAAGAGAGTCAGAGGAAGAGTAATAGATATATATGATATGGGGGGGAGTGGGGTGGTGTATTGGGGGTGGGGGATTGTCACTTTGAGGGGTAAAATGTATAACTATTGCACTGTGTTGTACACCTGAAACTAATTTAAAAAATAAAAAATAAAAAATAAAAAAATAAAAGGAACTCTCAGACCTGGAGATTAAGTGATTCCAAAGCCCTTGGTTGAACGTTTACTACACTCAGGCTTGAAGCCAAGTGACTGATACATGTTCAGCATTAAGAGGTACCTTTCATTATCACCTCCTCTTTACAGATTAAGAAAAGGAGACTCTAGTTTTCAGCCACTCTATCAGTAACCTAGTTAGGACGTAGCAGAATTCAGGTCTACCAGGAAGCCAATCCACTCAGGGACCGCACTTTCCAGCTATGTTGAAATCTTGGCTGCATGGCCTCTTTTATCCCTACACTTTATTTTCCTCTTCCTGATCTTTTTTCAGTATTTATTCGACAGTAAACCCTTAACATGTTTGGGGTTCGTAAACTTCTGATGTTGAGGCTATACTGCACATTATTCAGCAAACACTGTCTTCATATTTGGCATAAATGAATGGTGCTGTGGGTGTGTTTGAACTCCCAAAGGAAGCAAGCTGTCATCAAGGGAATTAGAAGAATTTATTTACCTCCATATATAGGTGGAGTATCACTGCTCCTGTTTATCCATTAAATGAAGTCACCTCAGCTGGGCAAATGTGCCAATCCTAACTTGGCTCTTATGTGTCTATGACACTGAGCTAGAAGTAGCTTTAGGGTTTACCTTGTTTGTCTTCTTCATTTTCCCCCAACGGGACCCTGGAGGTTAATAGTAACAATATCATGGTAGCAGTAGCAACAGTCACAGCCAGAGTCGTTGTCACAATAGCAAATGCTCAGTGTGAATTAGTGTTACGATGCACTTTGCACTATTACTTTTAGTTTGCATGAACAGCTATGAAAAACAGACATAATATTTATCTTCATCTTAATAGGTGAGGAGACAGAGAGGTTAGATAATTTGTTCAAGGTCAGTTAGCCAAGAAATAATGACACCAATATATTTACGCAGTGTATTCAAATGAAAAATAAAATATCAGTTCCATCTTAAAAGCATTGTCACATTGGATCCCCGCATACCACCCCACATGAGTTCGGTGGGTGACATTTTCTGGAATGTGAAAAACCATGTAAGTAAGGCAGATATATAAAGCATAAAAGAACAACTGTAAACAACTCTGAATGAAGCCATTGGATCTTCTGTGAAGACTTAAAACAGGGATCAGTAGCCCATGGCCTGTGGGCCAAATCCAGTATACCAGTTGTTTTATTGAGACACAGTCAAGCCTGTTTATTTGTATATTGTCGATGGCTGCTTTCATGCCACAATGGCACAGATAAATACTTGTAGCAATGACTTTATGACCTGCAAAAGCAAAAATATTTACTTTTTGTCTCCTGACAGGAAGAGTTCACTGACCCCTGTCCTAGTACATCACTAGCTCTAACAAGGTCCTACATTTCTTCCAAGTCCCATGCCAGCCTCCCCCTGCTCCTCAGAGGTAACTGCTATTTTAAATTCTGCGTATACCATTATCTAACTTATTTTTTTTAAAAAACTTTCAGCACATACGTATTCATCTGCAATATTTTATATAGTTTTGCTTGTATTTTTAAAGGAAACTTTTTATTGAAGTATACACATAGAGAAATGCACAAACCATAAGTGTGCAGCATGTGGGATGTTTACAAAATAAAAGTAGTAGCATGGTAGTAAGAGAAGTATTGTCTCCAGGTAACCGTTACCCAGACCACTGTACAGAGCAGGGTCAGGATCTCAAGACACACCCTCATGCACGTCCCCCACCATTATCCCTTTCTGGAAGTAAGTCATCTATTTTCATCCATTGCTTTTGCCTCTTTTTTATCCATACGAAAATGAAATCATTGACTGCATAAACTTTCGTATTTGGTTTCTTTGCTCAAAGTTCTGTTGGTGAGACTCATCCACGTGATAGCATGTAATGATAATTTGTCAATATCCACTACACTGTAGTGTACTGTCCTTATATGAGTATGCCACAATACACTATTGTAATTATCATTTAGTTGTATTTCTGTATTTCCATCATGATTTTTTATCTCAACACAAACAATTTAGGTTTTTTTTTAAAGTTTCCTTTAGTGTTAGTAATTTCTTTAAATTTATCTTTTTAAAAAACATTTCTAAATGCATTGTGATTATATGATGTGTTCTAATAATACATGAGTTATGAAATTTATTGATATTTGCCTTATGGCCTAGTGGTAGGTCAGTTTTACAGATGTTTTATGTGCTGGACAGAAATAATTATTTTGTAGTTGTTAGAGGCAGAGTTCTCTGCAGTGTATCATATCAAGATTGCAAGATTGCTAAATTCAAATTGCTGTATCCTACTAATTTTCTATTTGCTTGTCTTAAAATTGAGAAAATATATTTAAATTTTCTACCGTGATGGTGGATCTACCAATGCATCCATGTAGTTCCATCATATATTATATACATATATAATATTTTATTAGATACATATAATTTTATAATTCTTATGTTTTCCTGGTAAGTTAAACTGATCATCATAGCATTGATTGATTGATTGATTGATTGATTTTTTTTTTTTAGATAGGTAGCCTCTTTTTTTTCAATTACAGTTTGATCATCATAGCACATAATAGAATTTACTTTATCAATAATCATACTCTTTATCTACCTTAAAGTATTATTTGTTTTTTAACGCATCTCGCTTTTGGTTATTACTTCCCTAGTATGCCTGTTTCCATCAGTTTTTGCCTCATGTAGTTTGACAATCTGTTATTAGATGCATGCACATTAAGAACTGTCTTTTTGGAGAATGAATCTCATTGTTATGTAATGCCCTTCTTTATTCCCAATAACTTTTCTTGCTTTGAAGTCTGCTTTGTTTGAAATTAATAGAGCTATTTCTATGCTCTTTTGATTAGCGTTAGCATAATATATTTTTCACCATCCATTTACTTTCAGTCTCTTCGCATCTTTATATTTAAAGTGGGTTTCTTATAGAAAAACATGATTGTGTCTTGTTTTTTGATCCACTCTGACAATCTCTATTTTTTAATTGATGCATTTAGACTATTGACATTCAAATAGACTACTGATATAGCTGGATTAATATCTACCATATTTGCATTTGTTTTCTATTTGTTGTTTAATTTGTGTTACATTTTTGTGTTCTAGCATTTCTTTTTGTTTCTTTCTTTCTTAAGATTTCCATCTCTTAAGTTGCCCATCTGTTCTTTCATGTTATCTACTTTATCTATTAAAGCCCTTATCATATGAATCATAGTTGTTTAAATTCCCAGTCTTATCATTCCAATATCCCTGACATATCTGGTTCTGAGACTTGCTCTGTCTTTTCAAATTTGTTTTGTTTTGTTTGGTTTGCCTTTTAGTATGCCTTGTAATATTCTTGATGGTTATACATGATGTACTGGGTAAAAGGAACTGCTGTAAATAGGCCTTTAGTCATGTTATGGTAAAGTCTAGGGAAAATGGAAGGATTTTATAGTCCCATGAATTGGTCTCAGTCTTCTAGTTAGCCTATGTCTCTGGACTATGAACGTCACATGTGTTTCTCAGTTTTCCTCCCCTCTCAGGTGGGACAGGAGTGGGCCAAAGTTGAGTATCTATCTCCCTTCTCTCCCATGGAAGGCTAGAGCTGACTGGGGTTGGGTATTTCCCTTTCCCCAGGTCAGGTAGACTCTGAGAATACTTGAGGAAGTTAGGCTCTGGTTGACCAGTTATCCTGAGAGTAGGCCTGTTAAGAAAAACAGAGTACTCTGGTATATTTTTTAAATAGTTCATTTTCTCCTCCCCCTACTGGAATCATGAGGGGATTTGTCTCTGATATTTATTGTGAGATTCCGGTGGAGTTCTAGGAGGTAAAGTCCACAAAAAGATGCTTCTCTCCTACAACTTGGTTCCCTGGTGTTTTTAACTCTCAGAGTTGTCTATATCAAGCCTACAAGAGCTTGTCAACTACAGTTCTGTTTTTTCTACCCTGACCCTGGTTTCTCAGGCAGTTTCTGCTCATGAATTTCTATTCTGTGAAGCTGTGACTCCCTGTATTCACCTGTCTCTCTTTCCAGTCATGGGGCAGTAGTTTGCCCTGCGCTCTCACCTCTCTTGTGCATCTAAGAAGAGCTGATAGCTTTTCAATCTGCTCAGCTTTTTAGTTGTTAGAATGAAGTGGTGACTTCTAAGCTCCTCACAGGCTGACCCAGAACCCAGAAGTCCTGCTATTTACTTTATAAATAAATCCATATGTATTTTAAGTAGAGGAATTTAGTTATTTATTTATTTATTTTAAATAAAGTACATATTAGTACCAGTAGTAGATGGAAATGGGCCCAAATCTAAAATGTGGTAATGAATGAGTAATGTCTGGAAATGTTGCATTATGTGAGGTGTGTGTATACATTAGACTCCTTCCTCCCCACTTAGTTTCTCTGCCTCTGGATCAGCATTCCAGTGACTGCTCCTGGGGAGAAAGTTTTGAGGGAAGGAGAGGGAAGAGGCTGTTGATGCCTGGGATGACAATTTCCTGTACTTCCCAAAGAACTGCTGGAGGACACTGGGTAATGGAAGTCACTTAAGAGGTCAATACTCTGCTAATGAGCACATGAAACACGTTAGGAGGCTGATACATTTGCCAGGCGGGAAGAAGACAACTGTCCCTTGAGGATCCAGAAATAAGGAAGGTAGGCTTTTAAGTGAAGCTTAACTGAGCATTTTCCTAAGAACCACTTGATCCCCACCCCCACCCCACCACACATACACTGTATGGATGCTGGAATCCATATCTGTATTGTCTGACCCCTTCTCCTTAGCTACAGTTTATTGTAGCAGGGGTTCAAAACCAATTCAAGCTGAGCCCAATTTAAAAATTTCTCCCATGAAAATTTAGAATGAAAGCACAAGATACTATTTAAATTCCATCATCTCTTGAACTGGAAGGTTATATAAATAGGGAGCTGTGCTCTAAAACCAGTTTCTGCCATATGCACAAAAAGAGAGGAAGTCAGTTCATAGACAGGGAGGAGAATGACATAGACACTTAGACACTTACTACAGAAAGGGTGTGAGTGGGGAGGAAGGCCCTGTAGGCTCCCAGATCAGTTTTTGGTTAACAGTCCCTGCTTCTAGTTACTTCCAATTACTAATTGCTATGCAGCTTATCTCAAAATTTAGTGCCTTGAACAACAACCATGTTATTATATCTCATGACTTTGTGGGTTAGGAATTAAGGCAGAGCTTGACCAGGTAGGCCTCCTGCTTCCTACATCATTGACTACAGTTACTCACTGATACTCAGCTGGCAGACAGACTGTTCTAGAGGACCCATGATGTCTCCACTCATATGCCTGGCGCCTTTATTAAGGTCAACAGGAAGCCTGGACTCAGCTGGCACAGTCACCTTGAGCATCTACCCGTGAGCTCTGCAGCATGACAGCTGCAGACTGGCCGGACTTGTTTCAGAGTGGCTCAGGTGTCCCCCAGAGTGTTCTGAGAGAGAGAAGAAGCGGAAGCTGTCAATGTCATAAGGTCCTGGCCTGGAAACTGGTACTGTGCTCTCTTCTGTTAGTCAAGCAATTCATTAAGTCCAGTTTAGATTCAAGGGGAGGAGACTTAGACTTGACCTCTCCATGAGAAGAGTAGCAAGGACTTTGCAGCCGTCATTAATCCTGCATGCTGTCTGGCTTCCCCTGGGTGACCTGAGAATGTCGTGTGTCTGTACAGATAGTAGTCCATGTGGGCCAGGCTGCTTCAAACCACGTTTAGCTGCTTGTAGTCATCATCTCAATGACTAAGCCACAAGGACAATGCTTTATATTTGGCCCTCAAAAACTCTGATGTAGCCCATTGAGTGAAAAATCGGGTATTCATTAGTAAACAGGTTTATAAGTTTAGGTTCTGCTGCAAGAAAGGCCAACGTTCAAATGCTGACTTTACAACTTCCTGGTTTTGTGACCTCATACAAGTTACTTTCCTTCTCTACGTTTCAGCTCCCTGATGTGCAAAGGGAAAAGATTAACAGTGCTTACCTCATTCAGTGATAGCAAAAAGTCAAGTGAGATCATGAACATAAAACTCTTAGTATAGTTCCAGGCACATTGTAAGCACCTGATGAATGTTGCTGTTATTCTTTTCATTAATCGTTGTAGACTTTTCAAATCAAAGAAATATAAGAGAATGTTTATATCCTCAAGATGTATTTAATCTAGCAGGGAGACAAGATGTTTATATTAATAGAGAAATAACATTACAGCTAGCTAGACTTAAATTAGAATGAGAGGATGGTAGAGAGAGAAAGTTCCTATAAGTTAGTAAAGGAGAAGAAATTATTATAAATTGGGCAACCAGAAAAGGTTCCAAAGGAGAGGTCAGATTTGAGACAGGCTGTAAAGAATGCACTAGGATTAGGCAAGAGTGGTGACAAAGGGAGAGCATTTCAGGCAGAAGCCAAGATAGCCAGGTGAAAAAGTGTGTGTAATGTCTTCAGGAACCCTTTGTGGACCAGTGTAGCTACTATGCTGTAGGAGGTAAGATGAAAAGAAGGTAGGTGCCTGAGGGACAAGAGCCTCGGATACCAAGTTAAGGAATTTTAAATGTATACTTAAGACTGGGAAATCCCTTGGAAAGTTTTAAAATCATGTTTAATAACAGAATATTAATTTTCTAGTAGACTATAGACTTAAGTAAAGAGAGGAAATTTTCAAAGGGAGACGCTTAACCTCTGGATATAATATAAATAATAATGAACAATAATGGAGGCCAGACAGTGATAGTGAGAAATGAATGGAGGATATGTCATGCAGGCAACATTGACAGGACTGACAAGTTGTCACTAACTAAATGTGAGGAAAATGGGGGAGTTGATAATGTCACCTAGGTATCAGTTCCAAAAAAGACAAATAATAATTGCTGCCGAGGACAGAAATGGTGAAGTCTGAGAAGCTGGCGAATTTGGAACAACAGGGAAGCTACAGGGAAAGGAAAGAGAAGACTTGGACAGGACAAAGAAAGAATGAGAGTACAGAAGAAATTAATAAAGTACAAGACATCATCATTGCTTCAACCTTCCAAGGAGAAAATAAGTACTATGGGCCATGAATCATTCAGCCTAGAAGCACAGGCATTTACACAGTTGAGTTAGAGCTGTTGAAATAATGGCTCATGTGGGAGACAATTTATAATCCCTAATCCCAGAGACCTTCAGTGGTGATTTTCAGAAGCACTTAACCAAAAGCTAGGCCTTAAATTCACAAGTTAAGGTATGAAGTTAGGGGTTCTTTCCCTAGTGCTCTTCACACATTTATTTACATACAAGTATTGAGATCAGTTGATATGAAAGGACTCTGATGCCTAAATTCTGTGTTACTTGGTCCTCTCAGTCTTCTCTGTGTGTGTGTGACATAAATATTCCCAGAGGCACCCATTTAATCTTTCATGGGCAAGTGCCCCAAGACACAGTGGGGCTCAGTGTTGTCACCTCAGTCCTGGGGTGGTTCTTCCAGACACAAACTGCCATATGCCTCTGTGCCTCCAACTGTATCCCTTGGCTGTGGGCAAGGAGAGAGCTGCTGGATCACCCAGCATCCCATTCAGTCCAACAAGATGGGCAGAACAGTCTCTCCAGAACCCACAGAGACTGGAAAGGAATTCCTTAGAGTCCAAGCCCACAAATGCCATCTGAGGGTCATTGTTTTAGATAACCGCTGGTCTCAGAGGTGGCCGCTAGCATTAGCTCCAAGGTAGAGGGTGTTCCTGACTTGTGGTCCCATCTCCAATTTATCATATGCACTGTCTGAGCCCATTAAAGTTGCTATCACAAATTACCACAGATGGGATAGCTTGGAAAAGACAGAAATGTGCTGCTTGCAGTCCAGGAGGCTGGGGAGTCCTTCATCTAGACACAGCACAGTGCCTTGTGTGAAGGGCCCCTGCTCTGGTTTCTTAGCTTCTTCTCGCCACTGTGTCCTTATATGGTGAAAGGGGCAAGAGATGTCTCTGGGTCTCCTTGACAAGGCACTAATCAGATTCATGCGGGCTCTGCCCTCGTGGCCTAGGAAACTCCCAAAGGCCCCCACCTCCTAGTACTATCACCTTTGGGGGTTAGGATTTCAGCATATATATTTTGGAAGGACTCAAACATTCAGATCATAGCCCTGGATGCAGACTGGGACCATTTCAGCTGCACTGATGCCAAATTAAACTTCTCAGAGAATAGCTGCAGCCATGCCCTTCTCTTGCACAGGTAGGGTATTTTATAGCTAGATGATCTTGCTCCTTTCTTGGTGATTTCCCAGCATCCATTCACTTTCCTCAAGGCCATCTTGTATCTGCTTGGAGGATTCCTTTCCCATTGTTTATTGTTCTGGCAGAGGAGATTGTCTAGTACCCCAGTCCCTCCAACTACAGCAGCACAATATTGTTTCTACCTGGTATGACTAGACTTGGTGTGGTATCCATTTGTGCTCTGGCAAGGCCCTTCCTCAGGCTTGAGAGTGGGTGAGAAGAGAAGAATGAAAGGTTCTTTTGAGAAACCTGAAAGAGGAACCCAAGCAGGGCCTGGGCAGGGGTGGGAGGGTGGCTGGGGGAACTTCGTGGGCAGAGGTTGCCATGCTTGAAATGTGTAGGGTGAAGAGAAACCATGTGGTTTATGAAGTGACTAGAATGGAGAGAAAGGGGTTTTCAGTGGGCAAGTGGCTAAACATGAGAATAAAGAGCCCCCCATGACATTTCAGAGAGGAAGGAAATGTGGGAGCTTATCGTATGGATTTCCTGAGTCATCAGAAAAGAAGACTGAGGGAGGGGCCAGCAGTCAGGGAGAGATTTTCTGTCCCCTTCTGCTGTGCTTGTGTGTCCCCAGGGCGGATCTGCAGGCTAGCCACAGTTAAGCGGAAGGAAACCTGGCTTTATATGTAATTTTAGTTACTGTTCTGAAGATGTATTTGTCAAGGGCATGAAATATTACATATTTCATGTAATAATTTGTTACTTTGTTAGGTAACTGATAAGTATTTAAGCATACAGTACATGGGCCTCCATACATACTCCTGCTCAGGCTCCACAGAACATTCCAGGTCGCCTGCCTGCCCTTTCCTAGTGTTATCTTCAGGCTCCTCTCCGCTTCTATAAGCCTCAGATATCTTTCCAGCAACTTTTTGCTTATTGCATCAGGGAAAGCTTCCATGTTTGCAGCTGGGACCCTCCCAGAAGGTTTGCCTTCATTTTGTCTAAAAAAATGCCTAAGCCTTGTTTCTCCTTCTTTTGTTCCTTGATGGTTATTGTTTTGGAGTGTGTGTGTGTGTGTGTGTGTGTGTGTGTGTGTGTGTGTGTGTTTAAATACAGAAAATATAAAAAGAAAGAACAAAAAATCACCCACAATTCTATTAACATTTTTGTACAGAGTTTTGTTTTGTTTTTCAGTATTTCATTTTTGGCAGAACTGCTGTTAGAAGCACATGGTTTTATATCTGTTCTTTTCACTTAGCATAATCATTTCTCTATCATTAGAAATTCTTCAGGAACAGTATTTTTAATGATAAAATCCCATTGTGTGGCTAATGCATAGCTTACCTAACAAATCCCTGAGGTGTTTTTTTTTTTTTTTGGTTTTTTTTTTTTTTTTATGGTATAAATGATGCTGAGATTCAGATCTTTGGGCACAAATTCTTTTTCTACATTTATTCCTATTATTATTTTTAAATAGATTCCTAAAGGAAGGGATATACATTTTAAAGATGGTTGATAAATATTAACAGATTATCCTCAAGCAAGGTTTTACTAATCTGGTTTCTAGCCAGTAGAGTTAGAGAATGCCTGATTTCCCCACAGCTTCACTGTCCCACTCTCTTTTTCACCAAATGCCCTCAGAACTATCATAGATTGCACATTCTACCTCCAAGGGCGGGCCTCCTACACACACACACACACACACACACACACACACACACTCCACCACACCTCACTTCACCATCAAGGACAAGGAGGTGCCCTGAAAGCATTTAAGAAAAAAAATGGGGAAAATAGAGGAGACAGAGAGATTGTAAATTGAATGAAAGGAGGGGTTAGAATTCTCCCTTGGTGTTTTTCCTTTTCGGTACTCTTTAATTCTTTTGGTCCTGTGAAGCTAGAGACCCAGATCATCATTCTGGAAGTCTGAGGAACTTTTTCCCCTTGACTTGAAACAGGAAACACAGTGATACTGAAGAGAACATTAGGCCAGCCACTAACTTGTGTAAAAGATACTCTAGTGAGTCACACTTGTTTCAGGCCATTTCGGCAGATGTGAATGAGAAGGAATGAGAAGCAGGGCCTGGAAAATTAATAAAGAGTGAGTATTTGCTTGAATTCTGGATGAGAGAGATGGGGGGGTGACTAGATTAGTAGGGGCTGTGCTTGACAGATGGTCATGTATTTGGTACTTTAAGATCTCACTGTCAGAGACCTACCACCATTAACTTTGATTTCATGTTCATTTCTAATGGGCATTTGCTGTATGCAAGTTAATCAGATGGAGTTTGAGATCTGGTGATCTGGTTAACTGGCAGGACATGAAGTGGTGAAACGATGCTTCTCATGGAGAGGCAAGAACAAAGGGAAGCTCACAAAATCTCTGCTGATCCAGCTGGAAGCATCCCAGAGGCTGGGGTTGGTGTGAACCAAGTTTCCCAGAATGGCCTAGCATGGGAAAAGTCAGAAGTGTAGGTTGTATGGGGAGAAAGGAGCAACCTGGGAAAATCAAGTTTGCCTAACAACTTCGGTGGTTGGAAATGAAAAAAAATCCTCACAAGGGCTGGGACAAAGTGAGAAGCCAAGGGAACCGCATGCGAGTGGAGAGTGTTCATGACAATAACCACCTTGTGTACCCATTTCTATGGGGTGCAGACTACCAAGAAGGTGGGTTCACCAGGCTGGTTTAAAAGGATCACTTTGTAGCTGGCATAGCTGGATTTCTCAGCACAGGAGTGCTAAGGTGTCTGAAAATAATGGAGGCATACGACTAAAATCGGGTGGAACAGTTTATTCAAACAAGCAGCCTCCTTTATGCTGCCGCACTCTCCTCACCCACCCTGGTCGCATTCACACTAGGAATTTCATTGTTAGAGGCAACTCGTTCAAAGTCATCTCTCCCACCCTTTTCCCTCAAACTTCTTATGACCCTGATGAACACTCAGATTTACTTTCTCTCTTAAAAAAACAGATCACCTGGGATCTTTAAAAGTCAACTGCCTGTCTTCATTTCAGGATTTCTGAGATAGTTGGAAAAATCCTGAATTGCTGTTCACTATGACTACCAGAAAGATCACCTGTATATTAAGCATGTACCTGTCACTACAGGAATGATAAACATTCTGGAAAAGCCACTTCTCCCACTGTGCCTTGGGAAGAAAGGATTTCTGTGGTGGATATAAGCCAGAAACAACCTCCACTCTTTGGAGAAGGGCTTAAGCTATCACCAGGCTTTCTTTAGTTCAGATTCCCTTTTATTTTCTTCGTAATCTCGGTACTCTCAGAAAGCCAAAACTGCTGAGAGAGAATGTCCCAAAGCATAGCACAGACCAGTTGGAGAAACCTGATTCCACTGAATTAAAATAAGTTTGCCACCAACTCTGAATTAGATGTTAAGAGGCATCAATCAGGGTCTCATATTCATTTGGCATCTGCCCTAAAGAAGACAGATCATGGAGGAGCTGCTAGGATAACATCCTTCCCTCAGGATCAGTAGATTTGTAGACCCTGACCTCAGTAAATAGATGTCCTGTGGTAGGAAAACACAGAAGTACATGTATACTCTCAGTGTTGGTGAATGTTCCCCCTTCCATCTTTCCACACTGAGGGGGAAAGGACAGAAGAGGTGGGAGAGAAAAGTCATCTATGCCCCTTCAATGTACATCAGATTGGGAGGCTCATCTTTGAAACTGCATTTGCCTTTATTCTTCTTGACTTAAGTTAATGGGATGAAAATAGCTTCAGAATACATCATTTCTTTTCCAATTTCAAATCTCCGCAAACCCTTTATTAAGGTGGACTGACCTTCCACACTCTAGCAGATGTGTTTTGTCCTCTTAATTTCACCAGCAAGCAGATGACCAGTCCCATGTCAGTCACCAAACCTAACACAGGACATTGAGCATTTAATTAGCCCCATGTTAGATCTCAAAACCATGACCAGAGGGAAATACATTTTTTTCCAGGAGTGTACATTCAACAGAATTTGTGGTTTACGATCTACTGATGGAATGTTCTCAGTCTAGGGAGCAATACAAAGGATGTCTGTGCTTAGGGTTTTGTTTGTTTGTTTGTTGTTTGTATAAGTTACTTTCATCATTAACAAGATGGTGAAACAAAAAGAATATGGAATATGGATTCAGACAGACCCAGGTTAAGTGCTGGTCCCATCAAAGAGCAGTAGACTCTTAGCCAAGTTAGTGAATAGTGATTCCCAAACTTGATCTTGCACATCAGAATCGTCTGGGCTTTGGCCAAAGAATCTGTGTTTTAAACAAGCATTTTGCATGACGCTAATGCACAGCCAGGTTTGGGAGCCTGTCACCTAAATTCTCTATACCTCGGTTCTCTTGTCTACAAGTCATGGTCCAATGCCTGCCAGATATGTGCATACTAAAGGAGGTAAAGGACAGGAAACATCTGTGTCATTGTCCTGTACTCAATACATATTAGATTTTCTCTTCGAACAAATACTTTTGAGATGATTTCACCCAGAAGCTTTCAGCTTGCTATTTATTGTAACTACCATGCGTCTCTTATATCTTCACCACACAAGACAGTGACAGGAGTTTTGCTGCTAAAGAAAACCAACAAATTACAAACAAAACATCACCCACCCAAGAGACACAAGGATACAGTCAGAGATAAGTTTTCCTTCTTTTGAACCAAAGATTGAACTCTGCAGGATCAGTAAAATATGGATGTGAAATATCAGGATTGAGTATTCTTCCCCCATTTTCTTTTCATCTGAAGGCAAATGAAGATGCAAGAACCTCTCTGTCGCAGGCAATCATGCTAATTTTCTGGGTCATTTCCTCAAGGTTTCCTTAAAAGTAACAATCATCTTTGTTCAAAGCAACTCTCTCCCATTAGATACACCAGCTCCCACAAAGTGTGGCACATTTTCATAGCTGCTTTCTGTGACCTCAGAAAGCATTGTGTGTGTGGATTAGCTTCTTCTCCAGCCCTGACCACTGTGAAAACTGCAGCATTAAAATCAACAACCAAACTCCTACCATGACAGTTTTTTCAGGGTAGATGTTCGATGATGATGTCCATATGACTGTACAGCATTTTGGGTTTTTATAGCCTTATTATACCAGCTTTCACAATACTGGAGATAGGCAAGGCAGGTGTCATTGCTGCCTTTTTAAAGATGAGAGAACTGAGGAATCTGAGATTGAGCAAGGTCACAGAGCTGGCTGAGTGACAAAGATGGAGCCAGAAATACCAGATTCTTGGTCATCAGGACTCCAACCCCAATGGGCTTAAGGAATGTTGGCCCTTAGAGCCAGGAAGTCCAGTGAACAGATTGTTTTAGGCACAGATGGCTACAGCAGTTCAAATGATACCATCAAGTGCTAGTGTCATCGAGTCCCTCTGACTCTGCATAGATTTGTGTGTGTGTCTGGGTGTGTTTTTCTCCCTGGCTGTGTGCCTGTACCTCTGTGATCTGTATGTGTCTGTGCCTAAGGTAACTCCCCTTTCTCTGGTTCTTTCTCCACCTTCCTTTTGTCTCGTTCTGCCTTTTTCTATCAGTCTCTCTCTGCCCATCTTTCTAGCTCTGTTTCTCCAGGTGTGTCTCCCCATTTGGCTCCCCCCTCTCTCAGTTATCAGCTGTTTTCTTTTTTTGAAAATCAGTCTTAGATAGGCTTGTTCTACATGGTGACGAGATGATCTCTTGAAATTTTAAGCTTCCATGCTTATGGAAACATGGAATGCAATGGAAATAGCTCTCTCTCTCTCTCTCTCTCTCTCTCTCTCTCTCTCTCTCTCTTTCTCTCTCAAAAGTCAAACAAACCTTTAAAACTGACTCTGGTTGACCTCACTTGGGTCATGCATCCACATGTGGACCACACTGGTACTCTGGCTGATCTGAGTCATATGCCAGCCCTTTGGATTCAGTTCCATCAGAATCAATTGGAGGGAGGAATAGCAGCTCTCCAAAGGAAAAGCAGGAGGCTCTTACCAAAAAGGAAGAAGGCTGCTGAATTGACAAAGACATCACACATCCATACAGCCTTCATTTCAATGCTCCATATATTGCCTCTTGTGTGTGGTGTTTTAATGATTCTTGCTCCTTTAAAGTTAGGTCAAAAAGAAAATTCCGTGTGTTACCTGAAATAGTGCTGTATGGTAATGTGCACTGAGGCAAAGAGCCATGTAAGTAGGCTAAGCTTCTGCTTCTCACAGATCAACCTCATCTACAGAGGACTTTTAGGAGAAAATGTGTTTACTTGTGCAAAAAAAATATGGTAGCGGGAAGAAATGCTTAAGTCACATCATCTGAGCCTCATTCTCCCCATTTGTCAAACGGAGAAATATAAGTCATAGGGACTTTTGCAGACTACATAATCCACTCTGGTTGGTTCAAACAGAAAGTGATTTATCACAAGCTTACATAATGTCTGTTAACCAGAATCAAGCACAGTTAGGAGAAATGTTGAGTCATCCCACGGCTGTTCTGCGGAAGCTCTATTGCAGATGTCTGTCTCCCACAGCTTGGACCCAAGACCATGGAGGAGAGTAGCAGCTTCCCCCAGGTTGCCAAGGAGACCCTTCCCCATTGTGTTTGCAAGAAGACCAATCTCAGTGTGCGTAGCTACTACCTCTTGTTGCTCATTTCCCACATACAGATGCAGAAACCCTGGATGGGAGGAGCAGGTCTGCAGTTGGGCCTTATCTGTGGCATGGATTCTGTGCGTACTTGTAGGACAGCTGAGTGTTAGATCAGAAAGCAAGGGCTTCGGGTTCAGGCCCGTCTGGTCTAAAGATGCATGATTTTCCGTTAAGCTCTTTAGATTATCCATTTCTACCCCCCTGATAAGTAGGCATCCTTATAGAGAGATCAAGTATGCTGAGTACCTGGCACATAGTACATACACACTCAGCACAAGACAGCTATTAGTGTTTTTTCTATAAAACTCAAAAATGTATGAAAACATGTAATGGACATGCCTTTTCCTCCTGTCCTTCGTTATCTCCTTGGCTCATCTTTCCACACACAGCTGCACTGAACAGATCCCTCTGCCAATGTGTGTTGCAGAAGCCTCCTCAGGTGGAAAGTTAGTAATTGGCAGCCTTTATTTTCCAGTTTCTGACTCCCCTGCCTGAGACCTTCCTCCGCAGCTCACACATTAGCACAGCTATCTCCTACCACGCACAGGCTGGGTTCCCCCACCAGAGGCAGAGCTGCCTCTGACCCTGGGTCAGGAGTCCGGAGGCTCTCCAGGACAGATTGCTTAGATCTCTGCTGCCTGGACACTAGGCCTGTCTCCATGGCATCATTCAGCTGAAAATAGACAAGAGGTTTATTTCCAGATCCATAGAGAAGAAACAGATAGATGGAGAGATGATTAAAGCGAGAGACTGACAAATCTTGCTGCAAACGCCAGAACCAAGTCCACTCCTCTATGGGCTTTCAGGCCACTACAGCCCTACCATTGTCCCCCATGGGTCCAGAGCAGTCAACTGCCAAACTTCATGCCTTGAACCAGAATTTTAATTCAGTTTTGCTGTTTTCTTTCCATTGTTTTTGTGTATCTTTTATAAGACAATAGGGCTCTAGAAGGGGGGAGTCAAAATCTATTCTTTGTTTATACCCTCCCCATGCCCCTGCCCCTGTTCCCATTCAAAAGTGTAGCTTTGAAATAAACAGACTTGTCCCAACTCCTTAACTTAATTTCCCTAAGTTTTAATATATGGGGGGAGGAGGGAGCTGTTTAAATAAGATCTTTTTAAACCATACAACGTAATACCTGGCACAATAAGAGATAGCTGTCACCACACACAGTCTAAAAATCTGGACGATGAACTCAGGCTGTCTGGGGTGTTGTGTTGGCTCTAGCACTTGTTGGACATTTTATGTAAGTTCATTATGTATTATTTCTATATCTTAAAAAAGGATTCCAATGATCGTCCATAATATATAATGTTGTTTTGAGGGTTGAGTGACACAAGCCATACAAAAGGCTTAGCAAAGTGGCCCAAAGTAAACGTCAGCAAAATTCTCCATTGCCTTCTTATCAAAGGCTCAGTTCAGACCAGCTGAAAGAATACACACCATCTGAATCTGTTCAGTCTTTCAAAAACATTTTTGAGTCTCTTTTTAATTAAATATTTCCTCATTACCCACTATTGTTCTTTCGTCACCATACCACTTCCTTCGTCCCTCGATATCACTTGCATTTGATTGTTACAAAACAAAGAGTGTAGGTGCTCTCTGACAAATTAGTGATTATGGAACATCAGAGCTCTTAAATATAGCAAGCGAGTACGTTGTTCTCTAAAGACGCCATATTTCACCCTCCATAATCCAGCGGTCAAAGAGCGGAGATGATGGTCCGTTCAGGCAACATGGCTCCCCCTGCTGGATGAAGGAAATGTGGGCCCTCCTTTGGCTCTTAGATGAGAGGAAAGAGACAACGCAAATGTAAGAGCTCCCCCAGCTTCCCACGCTAGGAATTCAGCTACTGTTATGTAGGATGTTCTCTTCTAAACTTGACTCTGGCAGCTGAATGCCACATGAAGCTCCATCCCACAGTCATCATCCCCTTCTCAGGATTCTTATTATGCTCCTGGCCTAATTATAGAATTGCTTAAATCTTTTATAGTCTAACTTTGTATCATTCTGGTTAGATTGCTCAGCCACCCCTGTGATCACCGCCCTTGTCTATATTGGATTTTCCACTTACAAATTGCTCCCATATAAATATACTCCTAACCTTAAACATCACGTTCTCTTCCATCCTCTTTCTGTGCCTGCAAAAGAAAAATCAGGGGGACCTTTTCAAAAGAGGGCAGTGAAAGCAAAAATGTTCTAAAAGAATGTTTATTAAAGTAAAATGTGTACTAAGTACCTGGTCTGAGCTCTGACGTCCTCATAGTTAGGTGAGGAAGACAGGCAGACGTGAACACATTTCACAATGGCCTAAGGAGATACATCCACGTCCTGGCTCTGAGGGAAGATTCAGAGGACTATGAATGCATCTTCTCAATAGAATCAACCATATTTGCAGTTTTCTTCCCTTCCTGAGCATACAGTCTCTTTCAGTTGGTGATCACTTATCTCTCTGAAGGACTTCCCCAAAAAGGGAGGCCATTTTATTCGCCTGAAGCTCTGTCCTTCTTAAAAACTTTCAACTTTTGATGTTTTCTTTCCCTCCCCACTCATTAGTGATCGGGTCTTCTCAGCTTTGCCGCTTCCTTGCTGATGCTTTTACTGTTGAACCCAAAAGGTGATAGGATGTTATGGAGCTAGATTGTGCTTTGGCTAGGACACAAGTTTTTATTGCTACTTGTGATTGGTGGGAAGAAAAGCCAAGCTCAAGATCACAGGTTGTTTTTTTCTCTCTGATTTTGAATAAGTAGCAATTATTGATCACAGATTCTTAGAAGAACGTGATAGAAGTGAGCAGGATCTCTCAGGTAACAAGCCCTTGGTGACACTGAAATAAGACACCAGTCACCAGAAGGCCAGGGTCCAAGAGAGACTCCCTGACCAGTGAGCAATTCTCAGATTTACTGGGATGGAGCTACAATGCAGACAATGACACACACATTGGAGGGTTCTTATATTTTGAATGTGAGATATAAAAAATTAAGCTGAATCCAATAAGTAACTGCACCTGCAGCAGCAAGAAATGAATTCTGTAGGAGAAAATGAGACAGCTTCAAACTTCCAATTTGGAAAGGAGCCAGATTATCTTCTCCGTGTGGCACTGGTCTTCTAATCTACCAAGAGGCAGGTGGGCAAACAGATTCTAGAGAGCTATTTTCTCTTTGCCTTGTGCATACAAGAAATGGAAACAGACTAAATGGACTGAAACGATACCAAACCTGTAAGCAGCTTTTGAGATCATTATTACTACCTGCAGTTGTTTCAAGTAAAGAAATCAAGCCCCATATACTGTAAGTGACAGGTCCGGTGCCACTCATTTTTCAATGACAGATGAAGCATCAAATGTATGACCTTTGACCTCTCATCCACTGCTCTTTGAAGTCTACACAATTCCTGTCTTTGGGGTATATTTGTTATTGGTTCTCATAATTAGAGGAAACTTACATATTGCCATTTTTTTAAAAACCAGCCAGTTTTGTATTATGGATACCCACCATTATAGGAATCTTAACTATTGTCCATCATCCAGACATGTAGTCTCCCAGTAATACAGTTTAAGTGAAGGTTACAAAGTCATTAATTGCAATGAAAGTGCATGATGTTTGACTATGTTAAAGTCAGAGAAGGAAGCAAATAGGACACTGAACGTACGTTGCAGAAATCAATACAGGAACTTCACATCTTGATGGGACTGGAATCTCAAGTCAGCTCCTACAGCAAGCCCCACACATCGTCCAAAGTCACCCCTCGGCACCCGTCAGAAGGCACTGGAGACCTAACGCAAACTCTTGGCATATCCCACTCACATACTCCAGTTGCTCTACTCTTGGAACAGATTGCTCTTTCTTCGGTTGAGCACCAGATGATGTGGTGAGTTGGCTTGCATTCAGGGGCAGTTTTTTATGAAAAATGTGTATGTGTAAGCACTAAACACTCAGCAGAGTGAAACATTCACTCCCTGGGAAACACAAGGGAACTTTTTACCGTGGGAGGAACAGGCCTGCAGCTGCCTCATCAGGCTGCTTTGGGCCACATGTCTGAGTAGAGTGACTGGCGAGTCACCTGCATTATTTATATGCTTCCCTTTCGCTATGTTTCTCTGTATCTTTGCTGGACCCCTGGACTTAAATTTGCCAAATATAATGTATATTGTGACTTCACTAAACTCACCTGTGAAATTTAGCAAGTTTGGTTGGCATAAGCCCCTGGCTCAGAATAATTAAGATATAGATATCTATATATATATATATATATATATATAGATATAGATATATATATATATATATAGATATATATATACACACACACACACACACACACACACACACACACACACACTCACTCACTTTTACTGGTTCCTCTGCCAAAGATTCTCAACTGTATTTATCTTGCAGCAATTAGATGGTGAAAATTTTAAAAAGGTGATATAATTGGGAGTCAAGAGACCTAGGTTCTAACCCTGGTTTCACTGTTAACTAGCTGAGAAGCCTTGTACAGTTTGTCAAACCTCTCAATCTCACATTCTTCATTTTCAAAGGAGGGCTCAGACAAGATATCCAAGATGACTTTCAATTCTAAATTTACATTAGGAATTTATACAGCTGGTTACTGCAAGCACTGCACTAGAACACAGGCCTACAAATTAGTCATGTAACACCTCACCCCTTTTACCTCCTTGTCTTCCCTTCTCTCCTGCCTTTCCTAGTCTCTTTCTGATCCCTCCTCTCCTTCTGGTCACTCCCTTCCTCTTGTCATTTACCCTTCCTCCCTTCCTTGCCTCCTTCCCACCATCCTTCCTTTTCTCCCTGCCTTTTTCCCCTCCTTCCTTCCTTCCAAACCATAATTGGGTGCGTATTGTGTGCTAGAGACTATATGTGCTGTAGGGATGCAAAGATAAACTTGGGATTAGAACATACTGTCTCTCTTGTACATTGAAAAGCCTTCTCCCTTCACTTATCTTAAATGCAGCTGGGCAAGTCCAGTCTGATACTATTATCATAGAATAAATCAGTGTGAAGTTCCTGTGGAAAATCACATCCTTTATCTAATTTGGATAAGCAAAACTATTTTTTAGTTTCCAGCGGGGAGTCACACAAACTTTTCTAAACAATTGCAATGTTTCCTAAAGCTGTCTGTGTTCTATTTATTGATAAAGAAAGAAAAGGGACAAAACTCCTAGCATCCAGGGCCATGTGCAAACTTCTATTAACCTCCAGGGCCAGGACAGAAGACATATGGTTTACAAGAAAGAGCCCAGGCATGGAATTACACAGACCAATTTCACACCATAGCTCTACAACTTGCTAGCGGATTCACCTTGAATGCACAACTTCACCTCTCGGAGCTGCTGATTCTGCATCTGTGAAACATAAGTGATAATATGTACCTTGCAGAATCATAGTGAGGAATGATACTGTGCTGACAAAGAGCCTAGGAGAGTGCTGCATGCATAATTGGTATAAAACAGAAGGTAACTGAGCATAATGATGAGTACAATTCAAGGGAAGGAATCCACGTTCACATTGCACCTGCCATGTGTCGAGGATTGTCTTATTAGGCTGGGCCCTGCAGTGCCAGATTGATCTCAAAGTATATAATGGCCTAAGCAAAACAGAAGTTCATTTATCACTCATCTAACAGTGCAAGTGGAAGTTGCTGCTTGGCAGCTGCCTTTCCTCCACATGGTGATGCTGAGACCCAGTCCTCTTTCATCTTGTGCGCAGTCACCCTCATCGTTGCATCTGACAGAGACAGAAGGAAGAAGGCATACCTGCTTCCAGAAAGACTTGGTCCAGAGGTGATGGATTTCACCTTCCCTTCTCAGTCCATTATTGAGAACCTCTCACCAGGCCACATCTGGTTCTAAGTGGGAGCTGGAAAGTGTGGCCACTGCTGGGAAGCCACTATCCAGAAATGACTCTTTCCCAAAGGACAGCAAAACACTGGTGGACAGCTGTCCCTGCTATGGTGACTTAAATCTGTGACATAGGTATTATCACCCCCCATCTTATTGATAAGACCACTTTAAATCAGTTGCTAAGCAATCTCCAAGTCACCGGGATCCAAGGCCAGGTATCAGACTCCAAGGCTGGCGTTCCCCGTCTCACTTCACTTTATAGGCAGACTTCATAGTCTCCTGAATGCTGGGTTAAATTATACCCACACAGCATGCTCTAAAGGGTATTAATTAACACATAAAACATGTGTTTCTAGCCTTTCTTTATAAATCAGAACATCTGGCAACTTTAAATCCTTGCTCTAGCAAACAACAATTGCCTGAGGATTGCTCACAGTTGTCAGTGCTTTAGAGGGGACATGTGCCATCAGGTCCACTCACCACTGTCTCCTCTGTCCCCAGTTTCTTGTTGTCTAACTTCACCCATTAACATCTGCCCAGACTCTCTAGGCATTTGAATCTAGCACCTCTGCTACAAGACATGTCTTTATAATTTTATTTCTTGACAGGGAGAGTCAACATTTTGCTCTAAAAACTTGTGATAGTCATGAAGAGATCCAAGAAACTAAATATATATATAAACTGTCAGAGACTATTTAACACTTTGTGCCTCCTCCAATTTTGTGTGTCTCACCATTATCTCTCACCTCAGATTTATTATTTAGTCCTGATCCACAAACCCATCTAAGTAAATTTCTCTGCAGCCTGGCCCCTTTGGGTACAGAATAGCTCTCTCCTCCCCTGCAAGGTGGGCTTTGTGTTTCTTTTCCTGGTTCCCTCCCTCTCTGCACTTATCTATATTCCTCATTTCACTCCCAACAATAGTTTGGCTTCTATCAGTTTCACCCATCTAATCAATGCATCAGCTATTTGTCAACAGAGCTCAGAGAGTTTTAACTACATGTTCTCAAGACTGGGGTTCAGTAATGGAGTTGAAAAGCAGAGGACAAACGACAGAGAGGGAAGATGAGCACTGCGTGTAAAACAGGAAAAAGCACAGTATGAATTGATAATCCACCCCCTCTGAGGGCTTGGCCCCTAACCCTGAAAATCAACTCCAGCCTTGCACTCTGAAGCACAGCATCTCAGAGGAGGAAGAGTGACCAGCCAGGCCAATCTCATCATATTTAATTAAATGCAGTTTTAATTCAAAGTTATAACCCTCCGAATTCATCCACTAGGCTCTGCTTTGGCATTATAGTGACTCACAGCATCGAAGGTATTCCTGGAACTGTCAAGTTCTAAATTTATTTATTATTTGGGTTTTTCAAGGGCATGATTTTAAAAATAGTCACCTCACTATGTGCACCTTCTATCATCAACTGGAGTCCTCATTTAACTTTCTAATGAGGCATTCTTCTGTCCTTACTGCCTTAATCCTTCTCAACCCCCCCCCCCCCAAGAAACCCTCTTAAGCACAAGCTCAAGGAAACTGTGTTCCCATCATTCCACATGATAGGTCCCAAAGTGAGTCCCATACAGCTTTAGTTCAACAAGAAGCTCCTAAGAGGAAACTTTCATGCTCCAGTTTTACTAAATACACCTACTCTATTGTCCAAAGCTCTGAACATGCCTCAGTTAACAAAACCAAAACCATGTAAATGTCATTCTGTATTTCCCATACTTAGTTTACTATAGAATCATTCCTCACCACTCCTTTATCATGAAACACCTAGTCATGTCTGCTGGAATTAGTATTCCATGATAAATATTTTAGGAAATGTTTTCCTAGCACCAAGATGTGTTTTATTAGATGGCAATGCTTTTGTGCTTCTGGATGCCTTTTTCACCCCTGCTACACATGTGCTAGAATGAATTTTGGGTTCCAGCTCTTCATCACCCTTACGTGCATAATCTTTGCCATGCAACTTTTCAGTTCTTCCCATAAAAGATGACTTAGGTCTTGACCACGCAGTTTGTTTTGACTAGTGGTATATAACAGATACAATGGAAGCAATGGCTTATATAGTTGAGCTTGTCCTCCTGTACCTCTGCAGCAATCATGAGATGTGCATGCTCCAGCTAGCCCACTGGTCCCAGAAAGAGGATGAGAGACTCATGGAGCTGACCTGCAGCCGGCTCACCGATGTACAACCTGAAACAGGGCTTCCCCAGCTGACCAGCAAAGCATGATCAAGAAATCAATGCCTATTGTGTATGTCTCTGAGCTTTTGAGGTTGTTTATATGCAGCTATAGTTGATGAATATAACATGCGAGGTTCTCTTCCATAAAACATTCAAGATACAAATAAGAAAGAAAAAAAAAGTACTCTCTACCTTCAGCGACCTCATTGTAAGACAGAAGGGAAATAAACAACTCGTTATAATTAAAGACAAAATAAAATGAAGGTGCCAAAAGAAGTACCAGTGATATGCTGCGGAAACATGGCAGGGAAACTGATGCTATCCATATGTTCATAAGCAAGAAGGCAGAATTTTGGCTGGTTCTTAAAGGATTAAAAGGATGACACTAGAAGAAAAAATTAAGAGGAAAGATGTCCCGTGTAGAGGGACAGCATGCACAAAGAAAAATATGCATGGTTTCCTCTTGGGATGGCAGTGTTCTTTCATGCATATTTATTGGTATGCCCTGTTTGCAACAGAGAAAACCACATGGGTACCCAAGATCACGTAGTTAGTACATGGCAGAAATGGGTTCTAGAACCTAGGTTTCCTGACTCTAGTTCTAGATCCCTGTTCTTTAGGTGTTTATGGCCTGACAGAGAGTGGAAAAGCAAAAATAGACAATTAGTTTGTCATTATGCCTGGGAATGACCACGGTCCAGTAATAGGCAAATAAAGTGTATTTATCACACTGGCAATCATCATCATAATCGTAATAACCACCACAATAAGAAGAACAAAAACCTCAATAGCCATAATAGTTGATATTACTCACCTACCATGTGCTAGATATTGTGCTAAGTGCTTTTTATATGTTATCTGTTCTTCATAATAATAAGTCTATGAGGAATGTAATGTTATTAGCCCCATTCAACAAGATGGAATAACTAAGGAACAGAAGTTATGCCACTTTCCCATGGACACTGTTTCAGTGGGGAAACCAGGACACAAAACCAACTATATCTGTCCCAGGAACCTGAGCTCTAACCACTGGGTTCAACTTCAGCAAAGACTTGCAGTCCCTTCTGCGGCTTTAAAAAAATACCAATGCCCAGGTCCCGCCCACACTAATTAAATCAGAACCTCTGCTAATAGAGTCCCAGGCATCAAACCATCTTAAAGGACTTCCCTATGATTTTTTAGAGCAAGGCCAAAGTCAGAGGCAGGAGGGTCAGCTGGAGTCAGGACATTCACAAAGAGCAAGAAAGCAAAACAAGAAACCAATCAGACAAAAGCTAACTAGGGCAAACTGGCCCAAGAGTTATAAATCCTTTGGAAAAATCTTGGAATGAACTTACTGATCAAGGCAATGTTCTTAGTGGAGAACATTTTCCAGAATAACACACGAGGGCATAACTGACCCACATAATGAGCAATTTAAATAATGAGCAATAGTAGGTTACATTCCAGCTCTTCTGAGTAAGAGGGAGAAGGGGCTGATGACAGATTCTGCCATCTTTTCTGGTCTGATTCTCAAATCTTGCAGTGGTCCAGGCTAGATTTGGGCATCCTTGCAACTTACTTTCTGAATTGCCTTCTATGCCATTTCACAGGTGCCTAAGACCTACAGGTTTCCCAGAGCTGCCCGCGGCAATGGACACACTCAGGTCCTCAGGGCAGCTTGATCTAAGTGACATAGTCCCCTGAGCAACCCTTGCTCTCATGTGAAACTCTTCCCTGAGGCTGGACACAGGCTCAGCATCCTCCTTGGCTTTGGGCAGGCCCTGAGAAGCACTGGAGCTTGGCAGGGACAAATCAGTTTGCTACCTCTGGCCTGAGAGCCAGATACCATGGTAACGAGGCAGCAGGATGACACTGGCGCCAGCAGAGGTTAAGTCAGAGCATAAAAGTGTGGCTGCTGGAGGCACATGCTTCTCCTTCCCCCTGCCTGTGTTTAACGGCTCCTTAGTTCATTCCCTCTCAGTTACAATGGATGTTCTCTTCAGTTTCATTTGCCAAATCAGACCTCACATTTGCATGTTGTGAAAACCTCCTGGTTGTCCGTCTATTGGCACATGGGAGAAAATAACATCCCTCACATGTGTGCTGTGCTTTCTAGAAGTCCACATCCAAGTGCCCCAGGGTCACCTTGATCTTTTTCAAAACCCGTAGTGATGCAAGGTAGCTGGTATTTCCCCCATTGATCAAATGATAAGATCAAAGCTTAAAATGGAAAGACTGTTAGAATTTTAAAATATTGGTGGGAAGGGAAATTGTCTCAGCTTACAACATAGTATATCAGGACTGAAATGATGTATTTGGCCAACAAACGTTTTCTGAACACCTGCCTTTTGCTAGGTATCAAGTGAGCACCTAGAATTAGATAAATGAATCATTGTTTGTATCCTGAAAATTCTGGAATCTAGAACAGAGATCCATGGACTCCACGCCATGGGCCAAATCAAGTTTTATTGAAACACATCCTTGCCCATTCATTTACTTACCTATGGCTGCTTTTGTGCTAGATGAGTAGTAGTTATTTACAGAAATGTGGTGCCCACAAGCTGAAAGTATTTACTCTCTGAGTCCTTACAGAAGAAGTTTGTCATCCCCTGATCTTGTAGAAGGAGGCTTAAGTGAAATCGAGTGTCACAGGTATTTGTTATAGAATCCTGTGTGGGGCATATCGTGTGGGCTCAAATGAAGCAGGGGGTGGCTTCACAGAAAAGATGATGACTTGGAAGGTACCCAAGAGTGCAGGCAGAGGTAACACTGCGAGCAAAATAATGGAGATAAGAAACAGCAAGGTACATGACAGAACTGTCAGTAGCTCAGCACAGCTGCTATTTATGGGGAGAAGAGGGTATAGAGGAGGAAGAGTCAGCAAAGAGAGGTAGTCAGGGACCACCTTAGGAGGGCTTCGTATGCAAATCTAAAGCCACCAACTGTACCCATAAATCTTTGAGAATTTTATGTGACAGATACAGGCTATACTGAAAATGAAATCCTGTGTTTTTCTTCCAGGCTGTACACCCCTCAGGACCATTTAGGGTTCAGTAACCATAATGCCACTATAGCCTAAGACGAGGAATAGTTTCAACTGAATAAATTTAATCTCTGTTAAGTGGATTTCAAGCTATTTCCTTCCTCTTACGATGGTTCATGGGAACTAGGGAAATAGCTAAGAAAGAGAGTTACAGGGTACCATGGGTTCAGGTCATCAGGGTATCTGGTTTAATCTGAGCTATTTGAGAGAATTGTCCCAAAGAAGTGACATTGAACACAAGACCTGAGACCTGAGTACACGTTAGCCAGGGAAAGAGTCAAAGAGTCACCGGAGAATTTTTCTTAACATTTCAAAATCTGCAAAGCTGCATCATTCCAAAATGGCACTCCTCTTCTTGGCAAAATCTCTGGGTTAAAATATCATTGGCTCCACCTATGAAATGGAGGTAATAATAGTTCCCACATCATAGCATTGCTCTAAGGACAAAGGGAAATTAATACATGAAAGACACCTAACATAAGGTCTAACAGAGAGTAAGCATGCAAGTAATGCTAGCTATCTTAGTATGTGTTTTGTTTTGTTTTTCTTGCTCTCTAGGAATGGTGAACTTGTCTTGCTTATTTATATCCTCCACAGAGTGTAAATATAAAAGAATTTTGGTCCATAAGTTCTTGTGGAATATCAATCACCACAGTATTTTTAGTGAATCAGTGAATCTCAGTCAGAAGCAATGGAGCCTCACCTGCCCCTACATATGGGAATCCCTGTTTCCAAATCCCTAACAGATGACCTTCCAATACCCACTTGGATGAGGCCAAGGACCACTTGCTGCCCAACTGGGCAGCTCTGATGGCAGGAAAATTCTTCTCCATGTGGAGCCCAAATTAACCTTCCTGAAACAGCCACCCATTGCCCTTACTTCTGTCCTCTGGATCACATAGAAAATGGCTTCTGCCTTTTCCATGAGACAACCCTTCAACTCTCCCAACAATAGCTTTTCCACACAGAGTGCCGGCCACACGATGGGATCCCTCTATTGAACTGCCCTGTCTTCTCTCTCTGACTGCCAGTGATGTTAAGACAGAGGTCTTTACCACAAAGCTCACATCTCATTCATCTCTGTGTCCCAGCACCCAGCACAGTGTCTGTCACTTAGTAGGCACTCAGCCAGTGTGTTGCTAGATAAAGGAAAGAATGCCTATTTCAAAGCATATTACTCTTTTACAAGAAAAATAAGACCAAATAGTCTTTCAGCCAGTTTCATTCCAAACTCTAATGTGCAACAGAAAACATCATGGGGAACTTAGTGAAGGCTCAAATTTCTAGATTATACCTTCAGACTTCTGAAAAAAACACAAGCTCCATCAACCTGAAGTTTTCCTGAACATATGCATTTTTATCAAACACCTTGGATATCCCTGAATTGGGTGGTTTGCTGACCACACATGGAGAAACACTGCTTTAAGCTCTCCAGAGAGCAAACCAAACAGCTTTTATTAAACTTGATATTTGGAAGCAGCTAACACATTTTTGTTATTTCTACCTGGAACAAGTTTGTATTTGCTCTCCTATTTTTTTTCTCCTCGAAGCATTTTTTTTTTTCCTGGTTTACCCAGCCACAGCTCTCTTCCCATGCTGAGAGGTAAGTAGGCTCCATTTATTATATTCTTTGCAGACCTCCTAAGGAGATAATTAGGCATTGCAATTGATTGCAATTTATTAATCAGAGCAGGATGTTACAGAGTTTTGCGGGTGGGGGAAATGCAGTGCCAAAGTCTAGTATAAACGCAAGGGAAGTGCACTGAGTGACTGGGAAATAGGCAAAAATTAGCACCACATCACAGGATATTTTAAGCTGATTCCCTATGTTGCACTGTGATGTCCTGATCTATAGAAAAGGGTTATTAAAACCTGGTTACTCTACCACCACCATCAGGTATGAGGTTTATTTTCTAAATACGTATTTATTGAGTGCCCATCATGCAGCAGGTACTGTCCTTGGTGCTGAGGATACATCAGAGAACAAGACCAACTCCTTGTGTCATAGAGAGAGAAAAACTTATAAATACATACAGTTACGTTACACTACACAGCAAGTAAGTAGAACTGAATGATCCAATGGGGAGGGGGGGTACAGGAGAGGTCTCCTGTTCCATGAAAAGGTCTGTGGAGGAGTCTCGAGGCAATATTTAAGCAGAAATTGAAGTGTTGTGAAAGAGCATGCCACGTGAAGATCTGTGAGAGAACACTTCAGGAAAATGGAATGGCAATGAAAAAAGGTCTAGATGGGTGTCAGAAGATGAGAAGAGGACTCGCACATTGGAGGAATGACAGGAAGCCTGCGTGACTGGCGCTGAGTGAGGACACCGGTAGATGCAAATAGGACCACACAGATGAAAGCATAGTGAAAAGTAGTTTATAATGGGGTAGCATTATTCTTACAGAATGGTAAGCCACCAAAAACCTAAACAATCACCTAATCCAGTCCCTTTTTTAAACACAAACCCAGAGAGGTTAACAGATCTTTCTCAAGTAGGAGACTGGTGCCCAGGTCTTATGATGTGTAGTAGAGCTTTTGTTGTCACCTTTTCTGGTTCTCTTCTTACTCCTCCATTTTTCTCTGCCTTCCTTTCTTTTTCTCTCCTTCCCTTTCTGTTACCTCTTCCTTAGAGTTAGTTCCCTTACTTCTCTTCCCCTTTTCCCTCTTTTTTTTTAATCTTCTCCTCCTGGCTTCTTCCTGCTATCTCTCTCATCCTCCTTATAACTTTGTTCTTTTCTAACTCCATGACTTGTGGCCTGTGTTAAGCCAAGGCAACAAGATTTATTCCTATATGAACATAGTTCAGGCCAGGAGACCTATGCTACTCAACAACATAAGATGATTTCAAATCTTGACATCTGAGAATCTCACAATATCACTCCCCTAATCCTCTCTTTAAAAGCATCTTGTGGGGCCAGCCAAGTGGCTCAGTTGGTTAAGAGCTCACTCAAGAGTGCGAGCTGAGCTCTGAGCAACGGCGGTTCGATGCCAGCCCGAGCTGAGTTGCCGTTGAGCTGCCAACAGGTGGCAGGATGGCTCAGCTAAAAAAAAAAAAAAAAGCATCTTGTCATTTTTGACTAAAAATTTCCTTTTTTGGGTTTCTAATCACAGAGGTTGTGTATCTGCACCTCAATGTGAGGTATTTGGTCCAGAAGGTGTAAAGCAAGACCCGGATGTAGCAAAATCCAAACACAGCATCTAATTCAATGGGGCAGGCATCAAGAACAAATCCTTGCTATTAGAGATGGGGGAACGTTAAAGACTAGGAAAACCACAGGAAATTCCACCTCTTTTAAAGAGGTCTGTTTGCTCATGTGTATCCCATTTCTGAAAGCAGTTGTTTTATTTCAACCCAGAATGCTCTGATAGATGCTAGTGCATCGGGGTGTTCTGAGCAATGACAGTAACCCAGACAGATGTGTGATTTCTCAGTTGTGCATGTGAAAGCAATGCAGTGTGAGTTCTTCATGTCCCCTCCCCCAGACCACATCCCCAAGTGAGTCCTAATATAAATCCCTGACCATTATATTTCAATTTCTTATTCCTAGCTACATAGCTAGAGAGTGTGGAGCTGGCATCTGTAGAAATTGATTTTTCTTTTTCTGTAAAAGGAGTCCTTTGCTGTCACAACAAAGCATATTCTTTTCCTTCGAAAGAAAGTAAAAGAAATTACTAGGAGTACTTTTATCCTGCCAAACAGCCAACATCAGTCTTCCACACAGCTTTTCACCTCTTCCAGCTCTGCCTGCCACTGCTGAAAAAAATAATAGCTACATACACAGAACTGAGTCTCTAAAAAATAGCAATCCAAAATTTCCTCCCACAGTTAATCTCCCTGGGACTCAATTTGCTTATCTGTTAAATAAGGGAGATGAACAAATACTTAGGTTTGTGGCATTTCTACCATCCTACTCCTTCTAAGTTCTCAGTTCCTCCCATTAGGAATGATGCTACATGGGAAACAGAATTAGTTCCAGACTGCTCCCCGCTCTCTCTTTCCCAATGACCAAAGAAGAAACGCTCTATGTATTTTCATCTTGATATTGTTAAAATTATTTATTTTCTCATGAAATTTCAGAGGGAGTTAAAAAAAGACTAAAATTTGGTTATGGGTTGCTGTGGGATGCCAGACAGGAAGGACTTCATGATGGTTTGGGGTTCAGTTTTGGAGCTGGATTACATTTATAAATAGTGTTTAACTATATAAGAGAATTTGCTTTATAAAATGTATACACTTAGACAAGAAACTACAAAATGTCAGAAAAGAGGTTTGAGAAGTCCTTACCCCCAAAAGCAATTATAAAATTGGACAGAATTGTTAAAGTGCCATCATTGTAGCGTTTTGTAAATTGATGAAAGGCATACAATAAATTGAGGAGTGTTTATTCAAGAAAGAATACTAGATATCTGTAAGCCAGTGAGAGCCAGTGACAGTTTAGGCTGTCTGCATCCCCCCTTCCAGCTCTGTGGCACAGTAGCTGTACCATGGATGGGGTCAGAATGTGAGAACAAACAGCTCTGTTACCATAGATGGGTGGCTTGATCTGGAACTGGGTAAGGAAATGCCATTTGCCCAAGGGCTTTGTCAAAATTTATAGTGATCTCAGTGTCAGTCTAGGAGGACAAACATCACATCTAGCTGAAGCTGTGCTACTGAGTAAGCCAAACAACAGATCTGCCAGAAATGCAGTCGAGACATACAAGGAACAAGGCAGTCATGAAGTGTTGCAATGATAGCCTAGATGTTTCTGGTGATCTGGAAGGCTGTATGCCTGCTAGGGAAAGGCAATAAAAGACCCTAGCTATCTCCTCATCCCTAGCTGAATGTAAGGCCTTGCACAAGCAGAAATTAAGATTTGGTGGTTATTTGTTCATTGCCTGAGCTCTGAAGCCATTGTGCAATCTGCACACAGAGCCATCAGCAAAAAGTGAAAGTCCCTCAGTGTATGAGAACACCTTCTGACCAATCTGTAGCTGACTACTAAGCTATGCTGAACAGGGACAAACTTAAAGCCAGGCTTCAAAGCTAAAAACATGAATTTTGAAAAATAGCCTGAGTGAAGACATCAGTGGTCACACAATGGAGGATGGACACAATGTAGGGTGGACAGATTTGACAGATGTAGTCCAGCTAAGTCACCACAACTGAAATTACAACATCCCTTGGGAGAGGGGAAGTCAGGGTGCTACAGTATATTACCTAAAATGCCAAGTTTTCAACAACAACAACAACAACAAAAACCCATGAAAAATGCAACATAACAGTAAAGTTTGGCTCATACACAGGAAAAAAAAGCATAAATAGAAATGATCTCTAAAGGGATCCAGATGTTTATCAAAGACTTCAAAGCAGCCATTGTAATAATGTATTTGAAGGAAGAAAGGAAACCATGTTTAATGAATTAAAGGAAAACATGACCACAATGAAACTCCAAATAGAAAATATCAGTAAAAAGAGAAAATATAAAAAGAATAAAATTGGAATTCTGAGTTAAACATCTAATAACTGAACTTTTAAAATACATTAGAGGGGCTGAATCATTCTGAAAATCCATTTCTACTCAGCTCCTCAATTTTCTCGACAGGCTATATTGACTGTAACTTTCTTCCAACAATTTTAAATTCCTCCTGTTTGAAACAGAAAATGTCTCTGGGCTTTGAAATTGATTTTTAGACTATGTTCAGTTTCTTTGTTTTTCCATCCAGCCCTGGATTGCTACCACTCTTTCAGACTATGTTTTTCCGATAGGCTTAGTTTCCCTTTATACATTTCTATTCCTAAACCTTTTTTATATGGCTCCTCTGTTTTTTACTAAAGTGAATGTATTTATTTCCACATTCTAGATTAGAAAACTGAAGAATAAAGAGATGTGCGCTATCCCGCCCCAGGTGTATGCCACAGCAAGGATCGGGTCTCAGGCATGTCAGCTGCATCTCTGTATTTTTATATATATTTTTTGTATCTGTGTAGATTTTTTTTTATTCCATTTGGTTTTGACCTTTTTCCAGTATTTCATAACAAAAAAACAAAATTCCTTTTGGAAATGTTCAAATCTTAGTTGTGATCGTGGGCATTATCCCAGGGCATTCAACTGAGATAACACCTAATACAGAAGACTTATGTTTGGAGTCCCACATCTCTGAGGCCTCGTGTGATGGTGACAAGTGTAGAAAGCAAAAGTTAGAGAATCTCAATGTGGGAGTAAATTCTAGGGGACATGGTCCTGGGCCATTTTATAAAACTTCTCATTTGAAAATAATTTTGAACTTACAGAAACGTTGCATGAATAGTAAAGAGCACACTATTTACCTATATTCACCATATGCTCTAACACTCTGTTCCATTCGCCTTCTCTCTGTACATACACATGGCTACTCTGTTTCCTTAAGTGGTGGAAAGTAAATTAAAGCATGATTACCCATTATTGCTAAATTCTTCAGTGCATATTTCCTCAGCTGGAGGATACTCTCTTCCATACCACAGTACACTTGTCAGCCTCAGTGAATTGAACATTAATATAGAATTTTATCTAATCTGCTGGCCCCATTTCTTGTCAGTTTACCCAATAATGTCTTTCATTGCATTGCATCTGTAGTTCAAGATCCTATCTAGGATCACATATTATATGTAGCCATCATATCTGGAGTATTCTTTAACTTGTCAAAAGTTCCTCATCCTTTCTTTTACTTTTATGACATTACCATTGTTTAAATTATAAAGTTTAGGCCTTCTCAGGAAAGATGAAGACATTTTCTTTTAGGGAACATGATGAGCAAGCAGAGGGACCACCCTCGAAGAAGATAACAGGCCACCCTGCCTAAGACAAGGAGTCAACACAGACCCTGATACTCAACAAGAGACAGGCACCTCAAAAAGTGAGCACCAAAGCAGGAAGAGCCATTGACTAAGGTGCATTTGTCCAACGGGACAAATGCAACTTTTCAGTGTCAGCCTCCCAACAACTGTGTCTGAGGTGTCCCTTCCATCCTTTCCAGCAAACCTTGGTCTCTCAAAAGGACCCACCAGCAGGAGCCAAGGGTGCCAGTCCCCATAGGCTGCCATCACCACTGCCATGTGCTCTGTGTTGTAGGGTATGCTACCCACTGAGCCCTGAAGTCTCCCTCCATCCAGAACCTCCTCTGAAAAGGATGATCTGGGTTTCCTACCCACCCACCCCGCAATGCTCTTTAAAATATGTTTGTTCAAGTAGGAGAGTGGTGTCCTCTGTCCACGGCATTTAGGGTTGAGTTTTAGGGTATCACAGCAACTCAGGCTTAGATAAAGGATGCAATACCAGCTCCCAAGGGATGCCTACTTGTAAAAGAAGACCGTGTTCATGGAAGGAAGTTGGCACTGGGATTGCATATCCACTGCCATCTCATGTTCCTTCGTTTTCATCTACTCAGATAGTCTATCTTTAAACACATTCTTTTCTTAAATGTACCACTTAAAAATTACCCAAAAAATTACAGTAAATGTCTCTAGGTATCTGTGGAGGTCATAAAATTCATTAACATTTCAGGGCCAGGTCCTGGCCCCAGCAGCCCTTGTGCCTCACTCTCCTGAACTCTACTCAGCTGTGGGGTACATGGGGCCACACAGATCTAATAGGGTCAGAAGTCCCCTGTGAAGGACAAAGGACGAGTAGCCTCACATGTCACCAAGTTGAGAATCGGAAGTCTGGGGAGGCTGGGCCCTGAGTTCAGAAAGATGGGGGGAAAATCTATGCCTTTAGTGGGAAGAGCTGACACCTTCACCTAAGACCTCTTTCCCTCTGTAATGAAGACTGGGAAGTGTCGCCACCTCTTGGCTCAGCCTTAGAGAAATGGAGAGCTGTCCACTACTTCTCCTTCCTCCTTGCCCAGAGCTTTCAGAGAGGTGTGTGTGTGTGTGTGTGTGTGTGTGTGTGTGTGTGTGTGCGCGCGCGCGCGCGCATGCAGGTGAGGCACTGTGGGAGAGCCTACTGTGCGATGTGTTCCCCTCTCTGCCACCAAAGAAAATGTTTATCACTTATGTAACCTCCCTTCTTTCTCAAGGCCAGACAGGGTGCACACAGCTCTGTGGGTGGAACATGATTGTGGACCTGTGTGGCAACCTTGGCTGTTGACCACTAGACACAGTGGACCTGGGGGATTTGAGTGGAAGAGATGCATAAAATCATCTCCTTTCTCTGTTTTTCCCCCAAATGGGAGCATACCAGAGCACAGGAGGGGAAGGGTCCAGAGGGATGTTCCCAGTAAAATTAGAAGAAGCATCAGGACATGCTATTCACAGGCTTGGACAAGACACCTCTTGACATCCTCAAGGACCTCTCAGTGCCCTCTCCAGACATAAGATGGGGAATGGATTCAGAAGCAAAACCTAAAACCTGACGCCAGGTTTGGGTCAGGTTTCCCACTTTCTCCACATGACAAGCAGTCTAGCTGTTCACTGGTTTGGGGATGGTAGCATTTTCCTGAAAATCCTGGCATTTGCATTTTGGAAATGCACAGAAACAGCACTGTGTGGGCTTTGTGCATGGGGGGTTGTGTTTTAGGGGTGTTGTTGTAATGGAGCCTGGGATGACTGGGATAAAACCGAGAATCAGTAGTTGCTTAAGGATTTCAATCTCTGGGGTGCTAATCTGTCTAGAAATAAACTTTTAACTTAACAACAGGGCCACCCCACTTGAAGGGCTTCTTCTGGAAAGGAATACCCTTGCCATGGACCCTCTGCCCAGCGCCTGGCTGAATGTCTTCTTTGCAGGCAAAGGAATCACCCAGCCAGGAAGGGTAGGTGGAGGGTGGAGAAACATGTGGGTACAGTGAGTGGGAAGTGAGGAAACAGAAAGAAGAAGGAAAAGATCAGCCAGCTGGAAGGAATGGAACCAGGATTCCTGCCTTCTGACCTTCATGAGCTTGGCGGAGCCATGACAGGTTTCCTTTGGGAACACTCTCATCTCATGCACCTCAGGAAGCTCCTGCATGTTTCCCAGAAGGTGCAGTGTTTCTGGGGCTCAACTTGGACTCCTGCTCTGCTCACTGAAGTCAGAATGGACAGAGGTACCAGATGTTTCTCATTTTCATCCATGTGCCCTGGGATGAAGGCACTGAATGGTTTAGGGTAATGACTGCTGGTCAAGACATTTTTAAAGAGAAGGGAGATACCATAGAAAGGGGTAGAAGTTTTGTAGGAAGTCCCCACGAATACTGTGGTAAAATAAGTCCCAGGAACCCCCAGACACACTGCTGTTGGTCTTCCTGCCTAGATGAGTGGACAGGCAGGGCCAGTGTGGCTCACCCTGGATCCAGCCCCAAACCTTCACCCTGCCTGCCCTGCTGAATCATGGGCCTAGACAGGAATGGTTTTAATGCCCAAGTTTTTGCTTATTTCTTATCCCCAGGACTCCCTTGCTGCTGAGTTTAAGTTACTGAGAGGCTTATCTGCTGAATTTGAGAACTTTCCTTGCCCCTTTGTCTTGTATTCCAGATCCTCCCACCCATCTTGCCGCTTAGACTGCGAGCTCCATAACAGCAAGGACCTCATTTCTCTCCTTCTCCATTGTGTCACCTGCACTAAGAATAGAGGGAACCGAGCCTGGTAGGGGTAACTGTTCAGAGCTCAGAACCTTTGTCTGAGTTGGTTTGCTTCTTCCTGCCCTCCCATCTGTGGGTCCTCTAAGAACATCTGGGTCTACAATCCCAACAGGCAGGCATTCCTGTTTCAATGAAAATGAAGCAACTGGAGGAGAATGTTCTGGCCGGGTTTTTATGGGACACTGATAGCATGCTTTCGTGTTTCAGGTTCCTTTCTGTATAAACATGGCTGCTCCTTGGAGGGCTAGGTGCTTGCATCCTGAAGCAATACTTGAGTCTCTCTGGAGTTAAATTTCCTGAACGTACTGCAGATATGTCACACATAAGAACAGGAGCCCCAGTTTTGAGGGGTTACAATGTGTGGCTTCTGCAGCTCTCTGAGGTTGGCAGTCCTCTAGCTCCTTGACTCTCCTAGAGCTGTAACCTCATTATGCAGTGAGGACTGTCACTCACAGGGAAGGATGGGGATCAGAGCTGCCTCTCATTATCCACACAGTCACTCCAAAGGATGTTTATTTGTGGCTTTCACTTTTCACTTGGCTTCTTCCGCTTCAGTCAGAAAAATTAAAATTGAGGATCTAAGAGAGGAATCAAAATATTAACAGCTTTTTGTTTGTTTGTTTTAATGTTTCCTCTGACCTCTTCTGATGACAGTTTAAGGTCATAGAAAAAAAGCTTTAGGCTGTGGGACCTGGTTTGTCACGACACCCTGGTTTGTCACTATTTGCTGTATGACATTTGGCAAATTAATGTCTTGTAGGCACTATTTCTTCAGCCATAAGATGAAAATATCAACTCACCTGGTGGGCTGTTTTAAATGAACGAGAAACCCAGTTTTCAGTTATCCTCTTGTCCTGGGGATCCATTGTCTCAAAGGGCTGTCTCCATGGCCACCCAGCACCCACTCAGACACAGATCTCAGCACCTCCTCAAGTTCCTCCGAAGAACCCACTGACGCAAGTGTCTTCATGAGCAATATGGATTTCACTAAAGCTTTTATAAGGCTGAAGAGTAAATTTATATCACATATATGAATTTTTTTAAGACTTCTTACCCATTTTTGTTCCCCTAAAGACCTTCAGCTGAGCTGCAGTGGGTGCTCCTGACTGCCCCTCCACAGGGGACCAGTGTTCCTGGCCCCTCTCTTTCTCTTGCGGGGGAACTTGAATTCCTTACCTTACAGTTATTATGCACAATAGTTTTCTGCCCTGTAAAGCCTTGGAGTATAGCTCCTGAGGCCCTGAAACCCTAAGGGACTTAACAAAAGCAAATTTCAAAAAATAGGCAAGTATCTTTAATGAGAAAGTAGTGTCCTTATTGTAAAGAAAATTTAAAAATTGCCATAGGATCAGACTGCGTGGATTCGATTCTGACTCTGAAATTTACAAGCTAGTGACATTGGGCAAAGTGCTTTCCCTTGTTAAACTTAAATTTCCCTATTTGTAAATAGCAGTAAGAGAATTTACATTATAATCTTATGATTAAATGAGATGATCCCAGAGAAGTGCTTAGCATAAGACCAAGCTTATAACCCCATAGACAAAAGAAATGGTTACATAAAATGCCTAGTTCCTAGGAGGCTTTGGATAAGGAGCAGTTATTGCCATTTTATAGGCTTTTATATGAGTCAAATGATGTCATGTTGTCATGTACATTAAAAATAGTAGAGATTTTAGTCACTGTAGGGAAAATATTTTGAAGTGAATACATACTCAGATGGGGAGCAGTTCTGTACTCATCAAATTGGAACTGTCTGTGAACAGGAATAGATGGATTTTGGAAATATAAGTTTTTCTCTGTGTTCAGCAACTTTTTAAATTTGGGGAAGGATGCATTATCTGCCCCGTGTCATCCCCAGACCAAAGTGTCATCACTATTTTTTCCTTATTAGGAGGAGTCTGGTTTCCTATGTAGGGTGGTTTTTCAGCTTAACTGGAGGTCTGGCCAAAGGGGTTTAGTTCCACAGGTATTTATGAAACTAATCTCATGAGGCTTTTATTGAGTGGTGTCACCGACTCTGTGGTAGACAAGGAGCTGTGCCCTCCAGATTCCCTGTCATGGAAGGACTTGTTGCCCCAGCTCTCAGCAGTCAGCCCAGATGACAGCTTCTCCAGGCCTTGCTTTGGTGGCAGAAAGCCACCCAAGGGCCCATCCTGCTGAGAGAGCCACCCAGGTGAGCATTAATCAAGGTTGGGGCTGGAGATATAAAGGGCCTGTCATTTGATGCTTCATGGAAGAGCTCTGTGGGGTTGGCCAAGGCTTTGTTGGGTCTGTATCTCGGATGGGGCCTCCGTCTGCCAAGTCCTCCTTCTCCCACCTTCCTTCCACATGGATTGATCCCTAACAAATATCCCGCAAGCCAATGTCATCTCAATGTCTGCTCCTGGAGAACCCAGCACATGACATATTTTTATGTGCCTATATCCTTGACTTCTTAAGGAATTCGTAGGACCATGCTAGACACTGTGGGGCTTATAAAGGAGGTACACGTGTCCTTGTCCCCAAGGAGCTCCATGGGCAGACAATACACAAACACCCCTAAAATAAATGATAATGCAGTGTTATTTATGTGATAACATGTAATTCTACACAATTATGAGACAAAATGAAAACTAAAGAGAATGTATTCAGAAAATTAACAGTAGGCCAGGTTAGTGCAGGAAGTTTTCAAAGAAGAGATAGGCTTGTGTGGGCTCTGAAGTTTGGGAAGAATTGGGATAAACCCTCTAATGTGTAATTTTAAAATGTTTCCCTTTTAGAAGGAAATAGCCAGGCTGGCCTTCTCAATTCGTGATAAACAAACAGATTAACGTTAGCTACTAATCCCAAGAGTCCTTGCAGTTCTTTGAGAAATTGCAAAACCAGAGCCTAGAAATCCCTGGGACTGCAGCAGGACTGGGGGCTGTGTTCCTTTTAATCCGGCTGACCTGGCAGCTTAAAGGGTCATCAGGATGTCCTGGGTGTGGAACGTGTTGGGCAGCCTTAAGCAGATTCTGGAAGGTTATAGATAAGAAGGCTTGGCAAAGACAAAGTCTGTGCTCAGTTATGGTGCACCCAGATGACTTGACCAAGGCTCTTGGCGGGGCCATGATGATGGCGATTTTGTCTCTCTGTCTGTTTCCTTTCTCTACTCTCTCTTTGTGGTGTCCTCCAGCACAGAGCTAAACTGTAGAGGTTGCCATAATGTGTGCATTCTGGTGAACCTGGTGATCCTCAAAGCCATGTTTTGAGGGCTTGGTTATGAGAGGCAATGGAGTACATCGAGAAAGAACACGGAGGGGGCCGGCAGAGGGGCGCGGTGGTTAAGCGCTGGCTTGGGAAGCCAGAGGCCACGGTTCGGGTCCCACATATGAGGGCCAGTGACACTGCCCTCAAAAAAACACACACAAAAAAAAAAAAAAAAAAAAAAAACAAGAAAGAACATGGATGTTGGTACCAGATGTGTGGCAGGTTGAATTTTGACTGATCATTCACCTTTGTGGGCCTCAATTTTGTTCATCTCTAAAGAAAATTAAGCAGCAACCTCCCTAGTTTCCTTATACAAGAGAGGTGAGGAGACAGGAGATGATAGATGACTTAGAGGCAGAACATTTTTAAAAAAAAGAACCACTTTGTTTGTAAAGCATTAGCATTAAATAACCAGGAAGACAGGTTGACTGCCTTGGTGATAAGTCAGAAGTATAGAATTTGAAGGAGACACAATTTTGCTATTTTCCAGCACATATGGTTATAACAAGTAGAGAAAATTGTATTCTCAGTAGTATGCTACAGTACGTCTCTTCAGGAGCAAACCACATTTCTTGGAAGGCTGCCATGAGAGGCTCTCTCGGGGTCATTGAGTGGCCGTGGGGAAGGCATGTCAGCTTCCATGGAGCTTTCAGAAAAGGGCAGAGCCACCTGTTAGTGGCTGGAAGGAGAATTTGTTCCTATGAGGGAAAGAAAGAAAAGAGAGAGGGGAGGGAAGGGGAGGAAATGACGGGGGAGTGGAGGCAAGGTGGCAGAAAACTGCAGGATACCATGTTAGCTCTCCCGTTGACCTTTCACATCTTCAGGAAGGTGATCTAACTCATAAAACGAGAGTAGCTTTATTTTCCTGGAAACAAGAGAATGGGCCAACCCCACACTGGCTGCAGAAGCTATAGAGAGCTGTTGTCAGGAGGAAGCAAACCCCTGGGAACTCCTAGAAATCTCGGTGATGCTGCAGCCTTCCCAGAACCATGGAACCAACCATTCCGATGAAGGTTTGTTGTCCAAAAGTCAAGGAGGTTGCTACTCTCACCTTGGTTATAGGGAAAAGCAAACAGAGGTCATCACACAGTCCATTTAGATGGACAGGCTTCTTAGCTCTTGGGAGGCCAATGGTGATGGAGAGATTGTCTTTTTGTCTTTGTTTCCTTTGCTTGTTTTTTCTCCCTCTTTGTGGTGGCCTCCAGTACAGAGCTAAACTGTGGTGCTCACCATGATGTGTGCACCCTGGTGAAGCTGATGATCCCCAAAACTCTGTTTTGGGATGGGGCTTGATGTATGTCCTTAGCACATCTTGGAAAGCTGTCAACTTCTTCAGACCAGTTTTCTTATGCAGACGACAGTTAAGGTCATCTTATCCACATTATTATTTTCTTTGGCAAACTCTTTCTTCCCAGGGCATGGAAGCTTTCAGCCCAGTTCCTTCTCCAAATCATGTAATTTCATTATACTGAAATTGGAAGTCTTTGTGTTCACCCTTTAAGAGCATAGCCTTATGTAGGGAGTGGCCAGCGGTTATGTACTGATGGAAATGGGTAGAAGAATGAAGATTTCGTGCTTTGCCCTGGGCAAATCTGCTTTTTCAGATTTGATTTTTAATGTGGCAATTTCTTAATGTTGTAAAGTGTTTAAGGACACTGGCTCTGGAAACTAACTTCATGTGTTCAAACCCTTATTCTGCCACTTGCTATTATGTGATTTTTTTTTGCCATCTCTTAACTCCTCTCTCTGAGCGTCAGCTTGATCATCCATAAAATAGGCAGACCGACCTCTTAGAGTTATTGTAAAGGCTAAATGTATGTGAGTCCTTAGCACAGCGCTGGACATTGCATGAACACTTAGTAAATGTTATCCGTCTTTATTTCTGTGACTATTATGATCTTTAATAATGGGGCTGTTTGTCACTGCTACTCAGAGCTGGAATTTGATGGGGAAAATCATCTATTAATAATTTAATTTCTCACTAAACTAGCCTAAGCCAAACTTTAAAGGAGGTGAATTTATTGTCAAGGTTATGTATTTGACATTTTTCATTCTGATCTTTATTTTCATTGGCTCTTCATTGTCAAAAGGATGTCATCAAAATCCAGCCCACTGTTGCATTCCTCTGCTAAGGCAAAAGGGATGATCCTACTCAACTGAATTTGTTTACAGCTAATAATGACCTATATATAGCGTGACTTATATGTCATCTTCTTCATTCTTAATTCAAAGGCATAGGTTCAGTTGGACAGATGACATGATTATGGGTAGACATTTAACAAATTCACCTCTTTATTTCTGCTCAAACCGAGTTGAATGACTAAGAAGGCCATTTAACCTCTCTGAATTTTACTTTGTTCATTAGTAAATTAACATTAAGCAACATCATCTAGGTCCATGTTGGTTTTAAAATGTGTGTAAGTCATATTACTTTTTGAAAACTTGATCTAGAATTGGATCTGCAATTAGAATTGATTTCACAGGAAATAGAAACAGGCCTCAAAGCCAGTAAATACAGGGTTCTAAGTCCAGTTCTGCCCCTACATTTGTGTCAAGTCAAGTAAATTCTTGACTTGATTCTTGACTAAATTCTGTTTCTTCATTATCTATAAAATGAAATGATGAAATTAGAGCTATGTCACCCAAAGCATTCTGTGAGTTTGCAAAACCATGGGTTCCACAAACAGGTTTCCTTCCAGTAGGAATTCCTAGAAAGTTAACATGCTAATGTGCACTGTGACTCCTTAAAGGGAATTTTCTTGGAAGCCTTTCTAAAACATCTTTGACAAAAGAGTCATGTCTTTTTTTTTTCCCTCTGTAGCTTTTATTTCACTGAACACCCTTTAAAGAAAACATGGAGCCGGGTAGCCATCAAATCTTTTCTGGCTTCAGTAGCCTTAGTTTCTGTGGATTTGGGGTGAAGAAAGCAGATTTCAAACCACAATCCCAAAGCAGTCTCATGCAGCGTCTGCAGTAGAGCAGTAATGCTCTCCGAGACTTAAAACTTTCTTCCCGAGCCCAAATTCACTGGCCCGAGGAGCTTGGGCTCTAAAGGTACTATCCCTCCCAATTTACTAAGCCTTCAAGATAGAAAGATGGGGAAACATTCTGTGACATTGTAAAGCATTATAAGCCTCTGTGGAATCTTTCATGGTTCAGGGAAAAGCAATCTGGAAAATGGGAAGTTTAAAGAGCTTTCTTTTGCCGAACTGGACAAGAACATCCAGTGTTCCTCCCCTGTCTAATGCTGATAATTATCTGGGAAGACCTCTCTTGCTCTCTCAGATGAGCTTCTCTAGGTTTCCAAGAAACTCATTCCACAACAGCTCGAAAAGGTACCAAGGGGTTGTCGGCCATGGAAGTTGTTTGGCTTGAAATGAAAGATCCTGAGACTCTGTATGAGCAGGAATGCCTCTAACAGACCCTCCTCAATAATAAAAATTACAGTAGCCTACAGTTACAATAAGGTTTCATATTAAGTGTTTCATCAACAAACTGAATTTTGTGAAATTTGTTAAATTTTGTTTTTTATTACAAAGTCAGTGATGAGGATATTAGAAAGCTTGTCACTTAAACACATTAATGAATGACATAGAATTATATTAGAAGTAAAAAGACCTTATAACACTGTCCAGTTTGCTCTTGTTTCAAAAAAGAAATTAGCCTAAACAGGGGAAGTGACTTGTACAAGGTCACCTAATAAATTAGTCAGAGTCCAGATTAGAAATTTTGTCTCAACTCTCAGTTCTCTTCAGCTAGATTTGGCAGGCATCGATCTGGATATTTTATCTTAAAAAATAAGACAAGCTTTTGTTTTAGAATCCTCACTATAGTCATCCATGGGAATATGAACATTTAAATTTTCAAAAAGCTTACCCCCATCCCTTTAAGCATAATAGCATGAGTACAATAGCAATACTCCTTTAATAAAATGCCACCTAGTGGACCTTTGGAAACAAAACACACTTCTTCCTTGTCCTCTCCAAGAGAATACCTTTCTTAGGCTCACATTTTAATCAATATCATTATCTCTCCCCGAGTGTTACATGATTAAAAATAACACTGAAAATTGTCCTACTTCCAGAGCACAAAATCTGCAGAGCACAGGAATCTGCACAAAAATAAGTTAGTTTATAAGAAATAATGTACGAGCATATCGGGTCAAATTGAAAACCATGGAGCTAAGGGGCCTTAAATCGTCACCCCCATTTTACTGTAATGGGAAACAAAAGAAGAATGAGAAGGAAGCTTGTTGTGCTACCGTCTTTCCATGCTTGGGAGCACTGAAGTCTGCATGGAAGGTAGAGATTGGAAAAGGGAATCTTTTACCAGGAACAGTCTACCAGAAAAACTTTCTGGAATCAGAAACCCTCCAGACTAGGAAGCACCTAAAATGTTATCTGGTCCAGGTCTCCGGTTTAAAGACCACCAGTAACTTGGACAGCCATCATGGAAGAATCTGGAATGTTCCCCATGGAAAGCTAAGAGCCCTGCATAGATATCAGGTAGAACAATCGCCACTCAGTAGGAGGCAAAACTCTCAAAATCAGAAGTGTCCTGCAGGGAATTAAAAGACTGCCCCTATAAGGCTGGATAAGCTTAAATTAGAACTACTGCACTGGTTGTTGTTGAGCTTACAGAGGCTTACTATTAACCATAAGGAGAACTAATATTTAAAAGGAATTGGAGTAAACTGTGTTGAATGGTGGATGATTTAGGAATCCATCTGGGTCTTAGGTTGTCTCCCCTGGGAAACAGGCTCTGAGAGGGAGATTTGGGTGCAGGATGTTGATTGAGAGGTGCCCTTGGGATGAACACTTGAAGGAAGCAGGGCTGGTCAGAGGGAGGTACTGAGTGCTCTTAAGCAAGGAGGCTTCCTCAGATTCCATGGGAGGACTGGAATGGGATGGCCTTTCAGAGTTGTCCTGCCTTGGGGCAAGAGGTTTTACATCCCTGCTATGCAGCCCTGGTTCTGGGCTGCCCTAGGAGGAGGAGTCTGACCTTGGATTAGCAGTTCTCTTTGAGAACAATCCCCAGAGGGAACTCACTGACATCAGTCAGCTGTCAGTGCACCAGCGCCTCACCTCTAAGGGGCGTGTGGGCAGCACCCAATAGCATCCACTACACCCTGCTCATCCATCTCTGTAGAACCTCAGCAGGAAGTTGGCCTTGTCATCCTCAAGGCCAACTAACCCCTAACCTGGAATTTGTTTGAGAAAAGTGTCCGATAAATCTTTTTGTTTTTCCCTCTACATGGTTTAGAATATACCTCATCACAATTTGCATTAGAAACCTCACTTGTCCTTTTCTGATATCTGTCTTAGAAATTGGGCCTCACTTTGGGTTGCCACCTATCTGTGCCTCATTCTTTCATCTGTAAAGTGGGTATAAAACAGTATTTCCTCTCATGAGCGAATATGGGAATTAAATGAAATAATGACTGTGAACTAGCATAGTATCTAACTCATAGTCAACCCTTAATGTGCTGTCATTATTACTGAGAGAGAGATTTGTGTTTATACAAACACATGTGCCTTCAGCTTCTAATCTCCAGCATCTTTGCCTGGACCAGTAGTCTCAAAGGTCCCCAAGGCCCTTTTTGGAGGTCCATGAAATCAAAATTATTTTTTTAAATAACATACTTAGTCATTAATGGCCTTTATCACTTTCATTTTTTCTTGAGTGTAAAATGGGATTTTCCAGAAGTTATATGACATGAATTGATGTTATTGCTCTGATTTTAATAGCTTATGATTGCTATTTTGAAATAAGTGCACAAAAATTTAATTTCGTCTGCTTTCTAATTGGATAACTATCGATAGCTATAGTCCACGTAAGCAAAACCTTTTCAGGGTCCTCAGTAATTTTTACAAGTACAAAGGAGTCCAGAGACTGAAATAGTTGAGAACCACTGACCTGGAAAAACTTTGTCTCCTCCTTCTAAATCCCGCCCATCCCCACTCCTACCATGAAGCCTCTCCGATGTCCTTCCCTGACTTCCTCTTCTAGGCTGCTCTTTCTGTTTTTCATATTAAGATCTACTAGGATATGATCTCGAAGATGGGAACATAGGATGGGGTGAGAGAGCACACAGGGTGCATTGCCCCGGGGACAGTTAGAGGGAAGGTTCTAGAATATCAAATAAGTTACCAGAGAACCAGATGCACAGAAGATGCTGAATGGCATCTTCAAATGCACCATGGAGCGACGAATGTCCTCCTGCTCAGTTGCTGACAGTATTTTAGGAGGACACCCATCTGCAGAACAGTGTGGACTCCATCATGAAATGAACGATCACGTGAGGCCTTCTCTAATCATTGCTTGCCGTGGAGATGACTCACTCGAAGTCAATTTGACAGTGGGATGGAAAATTGCAGCAATGCAGTTTCAAACTGTCAGAATTTAGGAAAGAAATGAGGTCTGAATCTTACGACGCTTGCCCAGACTTTCCTTTCTTATCTTCCCTCCAGCCCTTGATTGCTGTGAGCTCGCCATGTGAGGAGGGGAATACAAATAAGAAGAACAGGGACACTGTGTACCCAGAGGGAGAATTCCACGTGAATCGGGAAAACAAAAACTGGTTGCAAACATCATCATAATTCTGTGTGACTCTGTGTGCTGCAGCAGCTCAGGCATCTCTCTGAGCTTTCATCCCAGCAGCCCCATTAGGTAGAGGTGGCTGCCCCATTCCAGAGCTGAGAAGCCTGAGGATGTGTGGGGTGCAAGGGCCTTGCCTGAAGCCATACCTCAATTAGGTAACAGTGCTGGGTTACTCACCTAATGTCTCCCACCACAAAAATGTAAACACTTTGCCTTCTGTGTGCCAGATAGTTCCAGTTTTAAATTTAATTTAATGTTTATTAATTCCCTAACAAAGCTCTGAGTTAGAATCAGTGGGGTCCTCAAAGATATCGAGCTGGACCCATGTGGGCCCTGACCTCCGAGGAGCCACGGGACAGGCTGAGCGTGAAGAAGGCCTCATGGGTGATAGAGTGGCTGTAGGGTCCTGCAGAAACCCAGAGGAAAGGGACAAAAAGGGAGGAGAATCCAGCAGCACTGCGTGCTGTTCACACGGCATTCCACCGGTAGCCTCTCATTTCATCCCACGGCTCTCTGGAGAAGGTATAATTACGGTCCCTATTTTACAGACAAGTAAACAGAGGCCCAAAATGATGAGACAGTTTTTCCGAAGTACAAGACTTGTAAGCTCTAGAGTTGATGCAAATCCAAGTCTGTGTGCGTCCCAGTACCCGAGGCTGCTCTCTGCCCCACTGCCTAGGGAGGGAGCACTCCTAGCCATCAGGACTCAGGATGCATTTATACAATAGACTATGACCTCTCTGCCTATCCCTCAGTTAGAGTGACACCTTCCCACGAGGCAGTATGGCCAATGGCCCAGATGTGGGTGACATAGGTCAGATAAGAAACTCCAAAAACTAGTATTAACCATTTACTTGCAGAAGGGCCCTCTGGATGGGGAGTTTGGGGTGTAAAAGGATATTGTCATTTACATGATACCATTGTTGTACTTCTATTATTATACTATGTACGAGTGTCACTTCATCAATTCAAAGAAAAGCCAGTTACCAAGGGAGGGAGGGATAAATGAAGGAACAACGGAAGGAAAAAGGGGCTTCTGAGATGGAATTAAAGGAAGCATATGGTTTTGAAAGATAGGAAATAGAGAAGACTTTCTAGTATTTGAGCAAAATCTGTAAGATGGTGTTATGGGATGAATAGTGTTGCCCAAAATTGGTATGTTGAAACCCTAACCCCCAGGACCTCAGAATGTGACTGTACTTGGAGACAGAGCCTTCAATGGGGTGATGAAATTAAAATGAGGCCATTAAGGTGGGGCCTTGATGTGATATGAGTCATGTCCTTGTAAGAAGAGGGGAAGAGACACCGGACACGCGTGCACAGAGAAAAGGCCATGCTAGGACACAGCAAGGAGACAGCCATCTGCAAGCCAAAGAGAGAGGCCTCAGGAGAAACCCAGCCTGCCATCACCTTCATCTTGGACTTCCAGCCTCCAAAACTGTGAGGAGAAAAAGGTTTCTATTGTTTAAGCCTCCCGGTCTGTGGCACTTTGTCGTGGCACCCAGAGCTGACTTAACGCAGATGGTGAAGTGCAATCTTAGTGAGGGGGAAACTGAAGTGGCCACCATAATGAAATGTCAGGAGGGATTATAGAGAGCTAATATAGAAAAGGACATATGAGGAAGATCAAGGAGAGCCTTGTGTGTCATTAAAGATTAAATTTCCAGACCAGCTATGAAGAGTAAGGAGGAAGGAAGAAAGAGACTTTTCACCTGTAGTTCTTCTCATCTCAGAAATACCAAGAACAGGACCGGCCGAGTGGCGCAGTGGTTAAGCCCTCGCTTAGGAAGCCAGTGGCCCCAGTTCGGGTCCCACATATGAGGGCCAGTGACACTGCCCTCCAAAAAAAAAAAGAAAAAGAAAAAGAACTACCAATAGCAGAAGAGAGTCTGCTGAGAATTTCTAACAATACTTTTCTTTGCCTGGCCACTTGTAAAGTGACTGTGTTTAACCAAATATGTGATATCCCATACTCTAATTGTTGCCTTTCTTGCCCGGTTCTTTTTTCTTTCTTTCTTGATGCCATCCTCTACTTTATTTTTGTATCCCAATTTTATTCTAAGCCTTAACTTTCTGAGCATCATGCAACAGCAAAAACATACTGGCCTGAAACTCTGCTAAACAGAATATCAGAGTGAGAAGAGGTTTCAGCGTTTCAGAAGCACAGAGTGAGACCCAGAGAGGGAAGGGACTTTCACAGGGTCACGAGGCCCACTTGTCATCCAGTGCCCTTCTCACCAGTTCACTGTGCCTGGTGCGTCACCTGTTTGCCTGCTCCACTCATCCCAGAGGCCCGGTGATTGTCGAGGTCAGAGCAGTTCCCAAGCCAGGCCATCTTTTCCCTAAACACAGAGTGTACCATTCCCCTGCGTGCGGGTGGCAGGAACGAGCTCCCCACCTCGCCACAGTTCCCAGACAGCCACCTTCTTCATTCTGAATGTGATTTGGGCAGGAAAGTCTAGGGAGAAAAATAGAAACAATCAGTGTTCCACTGTTGTACCCATTTCCAAGCCCCCACTGGCCAACTTCCATCCAAGAGGCCATCTGTGATCAAATGTAAAGACCCCTCTGTTCTAGCCTCAGATGCTTGCTCCACCTGACAGTAGACTGAGAGTTGGGCAGACGTGAGTAATTAATCTATACTTTAGTCTCCAGCAAACTGCCTTGGAGGTTCGCTTGAATTTCAAATGATAAGCTATACCTTCTTTATCAAGCAGTTTTTCCCATTTTCAGTCAATTGTTTTAAAGTTGTTGTTCTTTTTTTTTTTTAATGTAATTATTATAATCCAAGGACCCAGGTGGTTCAGTCTCAGAGGGATTTTATGTTTAAAAAGTATAGTCAGCATCCAAAAATAATGAGAAAGGAACTCCATTTTCTACTCAGTAGCACTGAAAGCACCTGAATAAAGGGGCCACCGCCCCACGTGATTAAATCCTCTTTCCTCTGTCACCCTTTTCTCTCATTGTGCAGCCGTTCCATCACCGTCTACCCTCTGAAATTTTCTCCTCTTCTCCTGCTCAGACAGCTTTCCTTTCTTTTTCCCTTTTATTGCCATCTCTCTGCCAACCCTTTATCATATAGATTAATTTAGCATCACTCTCAGCAAGAAAGAATAATTCCGGTTATAAGAGGGAGAGGTTGATCTGGCAATTTGGGGCTTCTATTCTGTGAGTGTTGTGATGCTGTCGGTGTCTCCTTATTCTTACCTCCTTGTCCTGTCAGAGTGACTTGACCTTAGAGCCTCTCTTGCATAAGACAGTGCCTTCAATATCTGACAAAAGGTCCTTAAGCTTGTACCTTCCCACTTTTCTGTTCTCCAAACCAACCATTCCTGCTGTGAAGTCATTTCTTTTCTGGGCCTTCATATACGGCATATCATGGGAAATCACTATGTAGAAGGGGTTAATAGAAGCGATTAATATTTGTTGTTAAGAACTATCAATTAAACATTGAAATGTTTATTAAGCCTGTCATTGTTCTAAGCGCTGGGGATAAAGGGCCAAACAATACTCTGCCCTCCAGGAGAATACCTTCTGGTTAGGAGAGACTGAAAATTAATTAGTAAACAAATATGTAAGTATTACGTAGTGATAAAACTCTGAACTAATTAGGATGAAACATGAGATAGATTGTGAGTAGAACTTGGAGTTACAGCACTCAGGGATGGCCTGTGGGGGGCGAGAGGTTAGAGGTGAGACCTGAATAGTATGAAATCAGCGGTGGTGACACACTGGAAACCCAGTGCACAGACCTTGGCGTATTCAAGGGAAAATAACAGTGTCCCATGGCACTGAGAGCAGCAAATGACACAGGGTGTGATGGCGTATCACGTCACAGTGGAAAGGTCAAGCAGGTAGGGTGAGGAGGGAGCATTTTATTTTTAGCGAGGGGAAAGCTACATGAGGATTTGAGCCAGGGGATGATGACTGATTTTGATTTTAAATGCTCGTTTGTCTGTCGTGTGGAAAACCAACTGATGGGAGGCGAGGGGGACAACCAGAATACCAGGCAGGAGTGGCCCAGGCAGGTTATGAGGTGGCCCAGGGAGGAGATGAAGGGGGCTTCCACTAAATTGGTAGGAGAAATACTGAGCAAGGTTCGGTTCTGTGGTATATTTTGCACCAACAGGATTTTGGTTTCCCGGCTGAGCTGTCTTTGCCTGTGGTGGCCACTGTGGCCCCACCACCTCCCTGAAGTCTTTCTTGTGTTGCAGCCTCTCACATCTGTGGGCCACTGTTGAAATAAAAGCACATACATCACCCTAGAGCAAGCCACGGACTTGAGTCACATTTAAGCCTAAACCCAGACTTACCATGTAAAGTTATCCCCTGAAGAAATATAGTCTGAAAATACATATCTCTGCCTACAGCACAGAAAAATGTTTTAAATGACTACAGAGCAGTCCAGCTCCTTAAATCCCCAATAGTTCCAACCTTGACCTCCTATTTTGGTCCCACTAACATCGTATAACTAACTGCCACCTTGCCTCTGGCCAAGTTTAGAACCCCAGCATACCAGGACTGTTGCTTTGACTCGGGAGCTTGAGCATTGTAGACATTTATGGATGATTCTGCTATCTTGGTTCCACTCCAGGTGGTTAGTCTCAGCCAGGCCAGGTAATTCCACATCGCTTTGCTCGCGGATAACTCTGAAATGTACATGTGATCCATCTGGCTAATAAAATGCTCGAAGACAGTCTGCTGGAGACTTCTACTCAAGGATTTATGATCCCTAGGAAAGAAACACAGAAATGAAGAGTCTTCCTTCCTCCTCTGGATGTTATCAGGCCTGGAGGTGAGGCTTGCAAATCCTGCAGCCACCTCTGAACACGTCATCACCCATAAAATGAAGCCCATGCTGAAAGCGACAGAATAAAAAGATGAAGAACTTGCGTCCTTGGTGACGTTATTAAGACCCAAATCAAAAATGCCTAGAACCTGCTGTATTGCCAGACTTCCAGTTTTGAGAGATAACAAAATTTCCTTTTGGCTGAAGCCAGTTTGCTTTGTAGATTTCGACTACATTAAGCCAAATTTATGCTATTAGATATGCTGAGGTTCATTTTGTTTTTAATTCAACAGATATTTATTGAGCACCCACTCTGTGCCATGCACTGTTCTAGATGCTGGTAATTTAGAGGTAGATAAGACAACACTGCCTATTCTTATGACAATATTGTAATTTGGGGGAACAGGAAGAAAGTAGAAATAAATGGGTTAGCTTAGATAACACCAAATGCTATGAAGAAAATAAAGCAAGGTAAGGCACTAAAGAATTGCTGGGAGCAGCATGGAGGAGAGGACAGTATTTTAAAACTATTAGATGTATAAAGAGGTGGGCCAAGGATGGCGATGCATATCCCTCAATGTTTGTAATAGTGAAACTAATGATAGCTGCTAGAAATAACTCAGTTGTCCACCTAGGGGGGCTGATGAAATAAATGTTGGTCCATTTATGTGATGGAATAATATATTAATAATGAAAGGACTAGAGTATCAGATTATATTGCTCATATGACACTATCTCTAAGATAAATTATTAATACAAATTAAAAGCTGACTGTAGAATAGTGTGTAGAGTGTTACCCCAATTCTGGGAATTCAAAAAGAAAAAATATAAATGGATATAGACATACGGAGTGATAATTTCTGGATAGATACATAAGAAGGTTTATTAGTGTCCTTTTGGAGAGGCAGAAAGAGGATAGACTTTTATCTTTTACTTTGTCCCTTTCTGTACATTTTTAGAATTTATTTTGCCACATCAATTTTTAATTTACAAAATATATTTAAAATATTTTTAATGTCTAAATCTTATTCCAAAGCAAACCTGAGTCCAGGAATAATCAATGTAAGTAAATAGCATTGCTCGGGAGGAGTGACTTTTGACATACATGACATCAGAAGAGAAGAACCTGACTTTAAATAGGAAAAAAACGGGGCCATCTGTTCAACCTGGTGTCACCTGGCACACACTCTCCCCACCATTGGGGGTAAAAGCTTCAGGAAAAGATTCTACCACCAGAAGCTCTGCAACCACCAAGAGCAGCCCTGTGTGGGACCAGCTGCCCGATTATCCATAAGATAATTTCAGGGCACAAAGACGAGCAGGGAGGATGATAGGAAAATACTTGAGGATGCCAGAAGAGGCCAAAACCCCAACAGACCATGGAGTAGCTGAGGAAGGGCCCCCGTGACAAGGGACCTCTAAGGACCTGGAGTTTGATGAGCGGATGTCAGGTTATTTCCAAGCATATTTACATGACCTTCTAGGTGGGTTTTATTCCCTGGGTCCTTTGATCTGAAGCAGGCCAAGAACCTGTGTTGATTTCACCTAAACTGTGACCTCCCTCTTCACTGAACATGTGTTTTGAAAAACCCTCATCTGCTACACGTCAAGCCCATATTTGTAACACAATCAGCAGGTCTCCGAAGGAGGCTGACTGTAAGCCAACTTCAAGAGCAGAACAGATTGGACGATGCGCCACGGTAATGATGAAGCTTACTGACAAGGTTCTTTTCTGGATGCCCAATTTCTTTTTTTCCTTTCAGTTTTGTCTCCCTGTCTTATGAATAACCATCACCTATTTGGTGACTAGTGAGCCAATTTTCTGATAAATGTGCTGAGAAATGATAGATCAGGATGAGGAAAATAGGTTTTCTGTTCACTCACGGAAGCTTCCACACGCTCAGTGTCCTGCTGTATAAGTGCTTATCTTTCATGTGTCACATGCAGTAGCTTAATGAGAACCAACATGGCTATAAACCTTGAGACTTTGTGCTGTTTCCTATATTAACGGTGCAGGTTCAACCAGATCCTTTAACCTCTTTCTAACTCGCTTTCTCTGTTCTTAAAGTAGGATATCACAGAGGGATGGTGATCCATGGAAGAAAAAGGGATTCACAGTCGTCCTCACTGGAGTTGGTTTTCAGAATCCCAACCTCTGAAATGTTTCCTCTAACTCATAGCAAGCCAGGCTGTGACGGGTGTGGCTTTCCTGGCCCCCAGCCAGCATCACTGATACAGCAGAACAGCACTGCCTCTAAAATGCTTCTAGATGAGGTCTTGGAGCTTCAGGAAAGTACTGTGCTTTAGAACTGACAGGTGAGCTGGACTGTCCGCTACCCCTGCAGCTGCTCTGGCCAGGCTTTTTCTTAGACTCCTATCCATGGTTTGGGCCAAAGGGGTCAATTTCCCTTGCACTGGTACAATGTGATGTGTGTGTGGGGGGGGGCGTAGTATTCATGCCATTACTAATGGATGACTGCTGAGGAGCTGTTAATTTGCAGAGAACACATCCTTATGCTGGAAAGGAAGCTAAACTTTGCTCATGGATCATTATCTGTCATTGAGAGAATGTCTGGAAATGTATGGCTTCCTCATTAAATCATTCCCTTGAGACTTTCTGAAGAGGTTAAAAAATAACCCAGTATAGCAAAAACTCTCTTTTATATTCACTCCTTTTATATCCACCCCTTTCAAGGGAAGGGGGAAGAATGGCTAACATAATTGGTTCAAGATCAAGAATTAATTGTGCCATGAATATTAATGGATTGGGCCACTGCATTAAATATCCGTAACCCGTGTTCTGCTCCTCTCACCATGCCTTCCTTCCACTACACACAGCTTGGTGAGTAAGTCACATCAGGACTTGTCCTTGGCAGGAGTTGCGAATTCCTCTCCTCTTCTTAAACTCCATGAAATCCTTGCTTAGCTGAGTCAGGCTTCTCCCACAGGAACCCTGCCATCACGCTCTGCATGCATGCCAAGTCACGCTGGACGTTGCACTGGGTTGGCATCTCATTCCCTTCAATTCTTTCCAGTTAAAAAAAATATTTTGAGCACCTCCTATGTGCAAACATAGTAGGGAGTAGGCCTACAGCAGTATACAAAGGAAAGAAAAATAGATCTTACATTCTAGTAAATAAATAAGTAAAACTTAGAGTTTGCCAGATGGTGATGAGTGTTTTGTGGGGGAACAAAAAGGAGGCAGGAAAATGGGACAAGGAATGGAGAGGTGCAAAGAAGATGTGTTCTTATTTCAAGTAGAATGGTCACTGAGGTGACAGTGAAACAACACCCCAGGGCATGAGGATCAAATCACATCACTGTTTGGGGATAAGAGCACTCCAGGTACAGGAAGGTCAAAGGCATAGTACAGGTGGCATCCCTGGATGTCTGGGGGGCAGCAAGGAGGCCAAGTGGCTGCAACACTGTGAGCAAAGGAGAGAGTGATAGGAGTTGAGGTCAGTGTCATAAGGGGGGTGGTGGGGGCAGATTGTGGGGCGCCTTGCAGGTCATTGTGATGACTTTGGATTTTACTTAGGATGCGAGCGAATAAAGAGGAGCTATCTTAGTTTCCTATTAGTGCTGTTAAGATGGCCACAAACTTAACTGCTTAAAACAACACAAATTTATTGTCTTATAGTTCTGGAAGTGAGAAGTCCCAAATCAGTTTCCCTGGACTGAGGTCAAGGTGTCAGCAGGACTGGTTCCTTCAGGAGGCTGTTAGGAAAGAATCTGTCTCCTTGTCTTTGTCAGGGCCTGGCTGCCACCTGTATTCCTTTGCTTTTGCCCCCTTTTTCCATCTTCAATCTCTGCTTCCAGCATCATATCACTTTCTTCTCTGACTGACTATTCTGGCATCCTCTTATAAAGATCACTGTAGTTTCATCAGACCTACCCAGATAATCTCCTCTCAGGAGACTTAACTTACCCACACTGCAACATCTCTTAAGGTACCATGCATAGGTCCTGGGGATTAGGGCATGGACACACTTAGGAGGCTATTATTCAGCGTACCATAAACACCTTAATTTGACTCAGGTTTCTAAAGGGTCCTCTGGCTGCTCTATTGAGAATAGATTTTTGGATGTGCAGGAACAGAAACAAGGAAACCAGTTAGATGGCTCCTGCAGTACTTCAGGCAAAGATAATGATGGTTCAGTTTAGGGTGGTCGACACTGTCTGCTGATATGGGTCATGAGAAAAATAGAAGAGAAGCTAATTCCTCTAAGTTTTAACTCTGAGCTACTGGAAATATACATATACTTTCCCCCAAACATGGGAAAGGTCATTGAAAGAGCAGATTTAGAGGAAAGATAATGAGTTTGGTTTTGTACATGTTAAATTTGAAATGTGTCTTGAAGATGTACATTGAGATGTCAACATCTGAATTAAATATTAGGACTTGGACCTAAATAGGTGAATTAGACAGGCCTTTACCTTGTGCACTGAGAGTTATTATGCATTGTTCTTTGAATACCTTTTAGCTATTAAACCTTGCATATAATTCACACTGAAACACTGAGAACAGAACATGGAAGATGGGTAATAATGATGCAGGATTCATGTATTACCAAAACTCTGGCTCTAATACCACCAAAATAGCATCCAAAAGACCCCCAATCCCATTTAACCTTAACACTGTGCATATTTGCAAATATAATTGCAATTTCCAAGGCTGATACTGAAATTTACCAAGATCCTATTCTATCTTGGCTAATGGTCTATTTCAGTGGTCTTAAACTCTCATTTGCATCAGAGGTATGTAGTATTATAAAATACAACTTTCTGAACTCCATCTGAAGAGCCTATATGGTAGTCGTAGTGATCTGCAACCCCAGATGACAGTGGGAAGGAGAGAGGAAGGACAGATGGGTTGTGGAAAATGAGTGTATGTGGTGAGGATTTGGTTTGGTTTCTAGTTGAGAATTCATTGAGCATTAACCATGGACAGGTATGATATCACTTTACTCTCACAACATCTCAAGAAGTGGGAGGAAATTACTACCATTAGTCTCATTTTGCAGATGGAAAAACTGAAGCCCTGAAGAATCAGATGTTCCCAGATCACATAGCCAGTCAAGGCAGAGCTGAGATTTGGGGCCGAGTTTGTTTGACTGACTGTCAACATCCATGCTGGCCCCTGGTATTCTGTGTTAGAGATGGGACCATGGATGCATGAGTGGTTGGATGTTTGAAAGGGGATGATTCTAGTGCTGCTCATAATGTCTAGATTTATGTCGGGATTTCTGGGATTGAGTTCTGGAGCCAGGCAGCCTGGGTTCAAATATGGATTCTACCATTTGCCGGTGGCGTGACCCTGACCATTTTATCTCATCTCTCCAACTGTCACTCTTCTCCTTTACAAGGAGGGATAAAAGGGCACATACATCATAGGGTGACTGTTTGGTTAAATAAGACAATGCATTGAAATCTTATCCACCATGACCTACAACATCTCTGCACCATCTGCCATCGGCTTTCCTCTCCAAATTCATGCCTACACTCTATCCCATTGTGCATCTTGCTCCAGAGATGCTGGCTTTTTTACTGCACAAAATCGGATTCATTTGGGACAGTTACATTGGAACACTTGTCCGCTTAGAAAACTCCCCCTGCAGACTATTTCATGGCAAATTCTTTCTTACCCATTGAAAAAAATGTCAATTTAAATGTCTTTCCCATAGAGAAATTTTCCCTGTATACACAAAAGAAAGTAGTTTCTCACCCCTGGGTCATTATCATATTACTCTGTTTTATTTATCTTTTCACAGTATGTGTCACGATCTGAAGTTGTATTATTTATTTGTTTACTTGATTATTATTAGTATCTCTCCAAATGGAATTTAAGGTACATGATGTCATGGGCCCACTACCATAGTCTGAGCTCTTAGAAGCTGATATACACAGAGAAATCAATGAATATTTGTGGGAAGGAAAGAAGAAAGAAAGAGGAAGGGGTGGGAGAGAAAGAGAGAAAGGAAGGAAGGAAGAAAGGAAAAGAAATAAAAGTTCTTAGCATGTTATCTGTTTCATAGAAACATTAAAACATACTATTATTATTAAACAAATAGTTGTTAAATGCCTACTGTAAGCCAGGCCTCGTGCTAAGCATATATGTCCACATCCCTCTAACCCACTGCTGTGTATGGACTGAAAATGTGCAGGGGGGCCACACTGGGAATCTCTAACTCTTAGGGCTCATTGGATTCAGAACGCACAGCCACATTTTCAATATATTTAGGAAATTCAAATTTAACTGGAATCTGTCCCATGTGCACAACTCGTTCTCCAAGTCCACAGCAGACAGAGTGACCAAACAGATGGACTTTGCATTGCACCTGGGAGTCCAGCCAACTCTGGCTGTGCTGCCCACATTGGAGCATCTCACACAATTGGGAGAGAATTTGCAAATTTCCAAAGGGGAGTGAGGTCCTAAGTCCCACTTCCAATTTTGAATCACACAGGTTATGGGTTTTAAATGGACCTTTTCATTATTTTGTTTCACTTAATGTTTGCTCCTTTTACATCTGGGATGTTGAGACATCATCTGGCACCTCTGCCAACCTCATGATCAGAATGATTTGCCTGACAGAGGATGGCTGGTTTGTCGGACAGATACAGTTTCTCTAGAGACTCAAACATACATACCCCTCTTATGCAGGCTGTGAGCATTGGTGAGGGAACAACAGGAAAGGTTCTGTGAATCCAGAGGATTTTCAGGATGTCTTACTCCTTCACCAGTTTGAATTCTCAACTGGGCAGAAAGGTTCTTCAGCGGAGACTGAAACACAACAAATCCCAAAGCAGAGCCACAGTCTGTGTTAGAAAGAATTTTTTAGTGCTCTGTTGGGCATCTGCAATGAGATTTTCAAGAGGGCGGCATCTGTAACTTGTTTTTCCTAGAAAATACCCATTCTAAACCGAGTAGCAGCCTGTCAGTCTCATAGTCAGACCTTTATTGTCCTCCCTGCTTTGGCAAAATAAGTGTCGGCCTCCAGTTCTTTTCGCAAAAACTTACAACATATTTACTATGATCCCCTGTGTTGCAGTTACTATGGTAAACGAACCACTTCTTTCATGGAACTCAGAGTCCACTGGAAAATAAATTAAGGACAGAATTGATTATAAGTCCATGTGATGAGAGATAGGCTCTCAGAGGGTCATTTTTGGAGCCCAGAGATACTTTCCTAATCTAGACTTAGGTAGACAGAAAAACCTGCCAACAGAAGAGGTTTCTTAATCTGAATCCTGAAGAGTAAGATGTACCTGGAAGAATCCTGGACCGTAAGTCAATGCATCTGGGATCCAGGTTACATTTTTTTGAGTTACTAGCCTTGTAAATATAGACAAGTCATTTAAAATAAAAAAATACACCAGTCTGTTAACCTTGGAAGTGGGGATAATACTACATCTCACAGGAGCAGGAAACAAAATATATGTGCAAGTGATTAGTAAATTCTAAAGCATTTTACAAAGTGCAATGCCGGGCATCCCGTGAGGCCCCATGGCTGTGGACTGTCCAGAATCCCAGCCTGGTGTGGTTGGATCGGGGCCTGAAAGCTTGGCTACACCTTTACCCGGCATCATTCATCTCTGAAAGTGCTTGAAGTTGTTTTGCAACCAAGCTCCACAAATGGAAGGCCACACTTTTTAGCTTAACTCTGCTGGTATTCAGCCTTATCTCCCACTACACCCCAAGCCCTGACTCCATAGTTTTTTGTTTTTTGTTTTTTCGACTCTTCATACTTTCCCAGGATGCAAAAGAGCATGAACCATGAATATTTACCAGCACGATTTGTGATTTGTAAGTAGGTTTGAGTATCAAATGTTAATATTTCAAGCACCAAGGTTGAATAGCTCTCAAACTGAAACAGGGTTCTGTTCCAAAGCAAATATGAGGAACAAGTCCTTCCATGGCATAAGCAAGATTTGTTTTCCCATCTCATCTTTCATAAAGCGTAACAGCAACTGAGCCCCTTTCATTTGCCATCACTGGAGGCACTAGAATTAAGGATCTTTCCCCCTAAACTGAAATACATTTTTTTCACTAGTGAATATAAGAGTGACCAATGTGTTCATACCTGGAATCCTATGTGATATAGAAAACCAAACTCAAGAAATCCTAAGCCCAAAACCCAGAAAACCAATGCCAATTCCTTAGATACATTTGGACAAAAGAAAACCCTCTTATCTGTGGTTTCATTTTCCGCGGCTTCAGTTACTTGGGGTCATCTGTGGTCAGAAAATTTTAAATGGGAAATGTCCAGAAATAATTCCTAAATTTTAAATCATGTGTTGTTTTGAGTAGCGTGATGACATCTCTTGCATTCCTGCTCTGTCCCTTTCGGGACGTCAGTTATCCCTTTGTCCAGGTTGTTACTAGCCACCTGGGTTATCAGATCAACTATTGTGGGATCACAGAGCTTGTGTTCAAGTGTATTTTACCTAATAATGCCATAGCCGCATAGCTTTTATTACAGTATATTGTAGTTTCAGGTATCTACTGGGGGTCTTTGACCATGTTCCCTGTGGATAAGGAGGGACTACTGTATTTTCAAGTTTTCAAGGTAAAAATTGGTTTCCTGGTAAACTAACCCACAATTCAATAGCTGATGACTCCTAGTACCCTAGGAGTGCTGGTCCTAAATGTTTTGTAGGGGATTCCTGGAGACAGATGCTTTCTTTAAAAGGGTTATACATCTGATTCTGGGTTGTTTAATCAGCCAATGGACAGACAACCTAGAGTAGAGATGCTGTTGTATTTTCAAAACGCTCATCCTGCATCCCAGATATAGCTAGGAATAAGCATTCATACGATGAGTACGAAAAATTAAGATTAAAAGACAGTACCATTCATTCTATTTTCAAAAATGCAAGTCTAAGTAACTGGTGCCAAAAGCCTCATGAATGAGCAGCTGTTGAGAAGAGCATTGTATTTTATGTATTTAAATGCATGAGTCTTGGGAAAATTACCAAGAAGTCAGGGAAGCTGAGTGTTTTCATATCCATGGAAGTCCCGAGCTTCTGAGTGCCATCCGCCACTTCATTTTCCTGCATCTGTTCTTTTGCTGTAGGCTGCCAGGATGCCAAGATGCAGATGATCATTACAAGTGAAATAGGACATGTGGACTAAAGAGAATGCACAAAGGGAAGAAAACAGGGGAAAAAACATCTACTAAAGGCCATACATGAAAAGAGGTGACTGTGAAGGATGTGATTCTAGGTGGGGAAACTGAAGAAAGACAGCTTAGTGTATTAGCCCATCTTAGATTTTTAGAGAAAGATGAATACTCAGCTTAACACCGATGAAGAAGGAATAGCAGGGAAGTAGCAAAGCATGGTGGGAAAAGCAGGGTTTTGAATCTCAGGACTCTTAGCAATAGCTTAAGCAGAGGGGTCAATTCCCAGGCCTTTGGATCTGAATCATGTAGTGTCACATTCTCCCCTTTGATTCCAGTTGTATATTTTGGTTTATGGTGCATAAAACAGATTGTGAAAAATAAACTCTCCAAGCTGTACAATGGAATCATTAGGCACTTCATCTCATCTGCAGGTAACGTTTCTTACAGGGTTTGCCTACAAATGCACCAGAGAAACCAGCCATAATGATGTCAGGTGCTTTGAATCTTTCAAAAGGGCCATATTTCCAGTGAAAAAGGACTACAGCTAGGCTCTGACCTTTGGATATGGTGGGAATAATGCAAGACCTGGAAACGCCCTGCAGTTGGCATGGGACTGCCTCTGTCCCAGTCATGCATTCATTCAGCAAATATCTACTGAGCACTTATTATGTACCAGCCATTATTCTAGGCACTGGGGAAGCAACGGTAAGACCAACTTGGTCCTTACTCCAATGAAACTTACAGCTTAGAAGTGACAATTTCATGGTAGATAATTTAGAGTTGGATGTCAGAGAAGCCCTCCCTGAATAATAGCAACTGAGAATTGAAAGATAGCTCTCCTGCCTTTCCTACGTCTTCCAGTTCTTTTAGATATAAGTATAGGAGACATTTCCCATTTTCTACCCCTGAATATACTGCTGTTTATCAGGGTCCCCTTTAAGTAGGGTCATCAGAAGCGAACCCCAGATGTGTCTAATCTGAGAAGAGTGGGACAGGATTCTCCATTCTCCCTGTTTGAATACATAGTTGTATTAATGTATCCCATGATTCCACTGGCTCTAGTAAATATATAATATGATGATGATAATGATGGTGGTGATAAGTAAGAATAATGAGGATGCCAAGATTTTTAGGGCCTGCACTAAAATCTGGAATCCATCTTTATCTTGGTTTGGGTTCCCCCAAGAACAGAGATAGGTTGGGGAACAGTTTCAAGACCTAGATCATCTGTGCAGTATACACTTTCCATGTAATCTCTTCTGCTGAGAAACTTCTCCTTCCCACGCTTCATATTTCTCTCCTTGCCCACTCCTCAGTTGGCAGTACCTATGACATCTTCAAGTCCTAGTCTAGATACTACTTCCTCCAGGAAGCCTTCCTCAACTCCCAAACCTGGTTAGCTTGCCTTCTTATGTGTTTCCATTGCATCCTCCCTTTGCTTGTCATGGCACTCATCTTGTATATTTGAATTGTTTGTTGTTTGTTTGGATTTGTGCAATCTGAGTTCAAAATGGGCATAGAGGGTGAATAAATGAATGGCTGGTTGGCTGGCTGGCTGGCTGGATGATGTGCCTACTTTGCCCTGAGCCAAGCAAGCATGACTTCCACCATAACTCCAATTTTCATAAAAGCACAGATCTGCCTCCAACCTCAATATTTATTTATTCCCAATGAATATCCTTCTGTTAGCCCTTCTCTGGTTTTATCCAGTCCATGCACTATGACTTATTTTGGTTACTGGAACAGAATAAAGAAAACTCATGGTGTTTGTTTAAGGACTGTTTGGTAGATGCAAAAGGAGACAATCGCACAGTAACCAGGCTGCTTCTCCAGCCAGTAAGTCCCAGCAAGTCCCTCCAAACTACTTCTGGTAGTACATTCAGGGAACCACTTGGAGCTCAAGGACCCACACGGCATCCTCAGGATGATGCTACAACTGATGCACTAAAAAACTCTCAGAAGAATCCCCATGCAGCCCAGTAAAACAAAAGCCAGAACCCGGGGAATCTGTATAAGAATAAGGAAAAACATGGCATTAGTACCTAAGAGATCTAAGAAAATTAAAGCCCAGGTCTGTCCTGGATCAGTTCCAGGTCCTCACACAAGTCGCACACAATGTCCTCAAGCATTCTATGAGCCTCACTCCCCTCTGCTGTAAAAATGGGAATAATGTTTCCTTTTTGTGAAACCATGCCTGGCACTTAATATATTGTGAACTGAAAAGATATATGCTAGCATATAGACCAAAAAAATATCCTATTTGAAGTGGAGAGGGAAAAATAAGGGCAGTAGGTTGCTACTCTTAAGCAAATAGCCTTTCTGAAAAGATTCTTTTATACTATTGCTTCTCAAACTGTAGCATGCATCACACTCACCTGCAGCGTTTGTTAAAATACAGGTTGATGGGCCTGAGCCCCAGAGTTTCTGATCCAGTAGGTATGGAGTAGGCCAGGACCTGTGCCGGGCCCTATCTTCACAGACCTAACAATTTAATGGAGGAGGCAGATTTAAACAATATTCATGCACATAGCATTTTAAGAACACAGTATCACATTGAGATTTCCTCCAGAATATCATTAAACCCTATATTGCTTCTCCAACTTTGGTGCACACAGAAATTATCTAGAGTGGCGGGTGTTAAGATGTAAATCCCAGGCTCCACCCTCAAAGAGGTCTGGGGTGGAGCCAAGAACCTGAAGTTTTCACAAGTCCCCCAAATTACCCTCATGTAGGTGGTCTCCACACCACAGCCTGGAAACACTGCTGTTATTTTAAATAAAAGCACACTGTTATTAAAGGGCATCGTCCTTTCTGATGGATTTTAATACAGTTGCCTAAATTAAGGCAGGCCAGATTGTAGTTCCTTCCAGTTTAATAACAAAGTCACTCAAAATTAAATCTCTGTGCTTCAGTCTCTCCCTCTTATATATTGCAGTGGCCTTCAGGGAGTTGTTTTAATTAAGTAATTCATGGAGAGAACACCTGTTCAGGTATGCCTTGGCTTTATTTGAAAAGCAATGATTAAAAACCAAAATCTCACCGTTTCTGGTATGAGGCAGGCATCTGTTTGTTTGAAGCATGGATAAAATTTGTAAAATGGGACAGTGCAGTGAGAGTGTGACGTTAGACTGTGGTCTAGATTCAAGCACCTTCTGACAACATCGACGCGTATCCGGCATGCAGGTAGGTCTCATCTCATTTGGAGCGGTGTGAGCGGGCACTCTTAAAATTACCTCTGGGTTCAGTGGCACAGAAGGAGTCTGTGATGGGACACATGCTTGACTGGCTGTAGTCCCTACTCCTTTGAGACGAACGTGCAAGTGAACAGGAGGCCACAGGTAGAGCACAACCGGTTTTAGGATGAGGCCAGTGTAAGCATAAATCATCATAAACCCAGCTGGCCTGGGGCCTCTGAGAGACTGGCAAGCACTTATCCACACCCCCAGGAAGTGAGACCATGTCAGGGAGGGCTCTCCTGTCTCCACACTCCCCACTGACAGCGGGATGCTCTGTTAATGGTCCTTTCACGTTGTGAGGACTTGTCCCCTCTCGGGAACATGAGAAGGGAGCAGGAGGGTACAATCTACATTGTCAGGCTAGCATCACAAGACAACCTGTAACAGGAGGTGAAAACCCCACAATTTTTAATAAAAATTAACTGGAAATCACACCACATATCAAATGGAGAGAAGCTCTTTGACTCTGGCCAGGAGGACAAAAATATCAGAGAGAGATAAAGTAATTAGGCTTCTGTCAAATCAGAATGCCCTAGGTTGCTAACCTGTGCTATGAAAGTTGAAAAATTGGTGTTATGTTACAGTCTAAAAAGAGATCTGAGTGGCATTCACAGTGACTTGTGGCCCGCGGTCTGTTATTTATATAGCCAAATGCAAGTCTCCATGCTGGGTTCATCCATCAAGTCAAAACTTACCCTCCCAGAGTGTCATGATGTCTTTCCTCAGCACTCACTCACCAATATTCGTGGACCATAATGCACACAGAGTGAGACACTGTGGGAGGGCACAAAACTCGGTCACAGACGGGCATCCCCTCCTTTTGGGAGACCAGGTGCAGGTGAACCATCCCATCCCATCATATGCATAGAATCAACTGTCCATATCCTCACTAGCAGTAGGAGCTGAACAGGGTCAGGGGCAATCAGAGGAGGCTTCTTGTAGGAAGCAGAAGAAAATTTTGTAATGAATTACAAGGGACAAAGTAGTTAACAGTTTGCTAAAGAGGAAATGAGTGCATTCTAATCAGAAGATCCAAAAGGCCAGAGTTTTAATCAAGGAAGTCTTTCCCTGATGAAAGCTCTGGGAATTACAGAAAATAAGTTCCATCCTTCATTATCAAATAAAAATAATTAAATTGGCAATATAAAATAATTATCAACAGAATGGTCAAATCCTCCTCTGGGATTGCTTGTGATTTGCTTCAACTTTTCTTGAGGGACAACTGGCAGTGTCCTTTAAATTTGTCATACCTTTTAAGATAAAAATGTTATGTTTATGAAATTATATCTACATTGCTGTTGTAAGAACTTCATTGCAGGATTTTTATAAAATAGAAAAATTACAAAATCATGTTTAATAGTTGAGAATCAGATTACAGTGCATTTATATGATGCTGAGAATGGGGAGAAAAATTAATAACTTGGAAAATATTCATAACGAATGAAGAATATACTTTAATGTGGGTTTTAAAAATACTTTTTATACACTAAAGAGCATCTAAAAGTCTAGAAATATAGCTGCCAAAATAGCAGTGATGGTTCTCTCTGAGTTGTAAGGTTAAAGGTGATTTGCATCTTCTTTTTAATTTATCTGTCATTTCCACAGTTTCTATAATGAACATGTGCTAATTACTTCAGGAACCAGAAAACCATGAAAAGTGTTCTTTTAACAACTGAGCAAAGAGGCTGAATGGATAAAGGTCACTGGTTTCCCTTTGCTCGCAGTGTAATGGTCAGACTTCCTCACATGGCTTGGCGCCATCTACCACTCTCGTCTCACTTCTCATTATGTTCCCCCCAACTCTGTCAACATTCACTACGCAAGCCTCCAGGTTTTTTACCATTTCCTTTTTATCACAGAACCTTCATTAGTATAGTATATTATCTTGGCAATTATTCATTCCCACCCCTTTCCCTGTAAGTGGATTGCGTTCCTGCCCATGCCATGTACCTTACTATGTCCCCAGTGTCGAGGACTACACATCCCTGTCCCATTGGCTTTGGGTTTTGGCCTTGGCCTCTACTTCTCTGGCCTCAGTGGCCCCTTCTTGTGGATTTGGAGACTCTTTAGAACCCATTGTCATCAAAAGGAATGTAAGCAGAAAGCAGACTCCACAAGGCTACCTCCAAACAGAAGCTTCCAGAGTCATGGCAAGTTTCCACCAATGCTCTTGATCTTGCTTTCTGCTGCAGGGATAGCATGTTCCACAGAGAGACTCAGTTTGAGGCCCTGAATGAGAAGCAAAATCAAAGCCCAAGCAGGGCTGCTGTCAATCCACAGCCTGCCTGTCACATAAGCAAGAGAGGAACCATTATGGTATAAGCCACTGAGATTGGGGGGCCATTTGTTACTGCAACAACACTCACTGATACCCATGCACATGGCAGTTTCCTACCCGGAATATTCTGACAGGCCACCCCTATTCCACAGTTAACTCCATCTCTTCCTTCACATCCCAGTTCTACGCTAACCCCTTGACCAGGTCAAATCCCGCTTCACATGCTTTCTTAGCATCAGGTACCCCTTCTTCTCACCACTAATCACAGTCATAACTTAACCATTTTTGTGTGATTTTTTTTTTTACAACCAGTATTTGGTAGCCAGTGGACTATACACCCCTTCAGAGCAGGGCCCAGCACCTAGCACAGTCTTTGGCACACGTTGCCTCAGCCATGGGGCAGGGAGAGGAAGTGATTGTGGGCTCCATGCTCCTGGCCTCTTCTCCAGGCACCGTTCACTGAGAGGGAGAGTGAACCTGGGGAGGGCCGGGCATGGGGAGAATTCCCTTCGGGACAGAGTGTAGTAGTGGCAATAGTGTGACGTCTGGGCCTCAGGTAAGAGAAAGGTGGGACTAGGGCTCAATGTCTTCACTGAGTGATAAGAAAGGGGTCAGTGACATCATTTCTAGGGTCTCTGACACTGGAATGCCTGTGAGGCTAACACCCTGTCCTCTGACAAAGCTCCTTTGGGAATTAAAAGGAGGAGGAAGATGCTGGAGTCAGCTGGACAATTCCTGAGGGCAGGGTAGAAGCTGTGAATTGGGAAAAGCAGGAAAGAGCTGGTCCCCAGATGAGTTTGGAAGGCACCAAGAAGTGCCAGGCTGGGAGTAGAGACTGTAGGCCTCTTCTAGGACAGTGATCTTCAGGGACAAGGGCCAGACTGCCCATGTCAGAATAGCCTGGGGACATTTTGAATACACCAGATAATTCCTGTGCATCCTAAAATCTGGAAATCTCTGATCTGGAGAGAGAGACTACTAACTTGTGAGGGTACAGAAATAAAATCCCAAAGGCTGCACTTTGGGCCCTGAGCGATTGTCTTTTTTCAAGGATAATTTAAGCCCTTATCTTAATACCACCTGTGGATTCAGTGGAACAGCCATTATTTGGGATGAACAGCGATTATTTAGTAACAGACACGGGGTGCATGGCTGAACTTTCCTCACTGATACCCCAACACCTCCCAGAGGAAGAAATGGAATCTTCTTTCGGCCTGGTGGGCAGATTTCAACCTCTCTCAGGTTTTTTCCTTCACCTTCCTACTGAGAATCAAGGTACATAGCTGCTACATCTGTAGCAAGGAGAGCTGGGGCCCCTGAAGTGAGGGTGCAGGTTAGCCAAAGCATAGGGATGTGGCTCCTCAGCCGGGACTGAAGTTGCCCTGGGAAGCATCTAGACCACATCCCAATCTCCTGACACAAGGCCTTCAGATTCCTACACTTTTTAAATTAATCACCAGCAAATGGATACTCTCCATTTTCCCACAGCTGGGCCAACGTCCCAAGTTCTGGCTCTAACCCAGGGGTTCTCCCTCAAAATAAATTGGAGGGCACAGCCAGGCTGGTGGAAATCATGCCAACCACCCACCAGCTGACAGCACAGGCAGCCTCTCCTGGGTTTGGGTTTGCTCTGACACCTAAGCCGGTTAGGCCAGCCCTGCTAGGATGCCTGGAAGGTAAGAAGAGGAGGAGGAGGGTGGAGATGCAGGGCTTGGAGGAGGAGCCCAAAGCCGGCGGCAGGGCGGGGCGCAGCCGGTTTCTGCAGCAGGCCAGGAGAGGAGGAAATGGGGTGGAGGAATTAGGTGTGTGACATTGAAGGCTGGGAGGGTTTGGGGCCGCCTGCTCAGGCCATGGGATTAGAAGGAAGCTCTCACTGGCTGTCAATCCTCTTGATGGGATAACTGGAGGCGGTGGCAACCCAATTCCCTCCCTAGTGGCCCCACCAGAATGAAAACACCCAAAGACTGTTGACTACCCCTGTCAGAGCTGTGGAGCCTGCACCAAGGAGAAGGAGGTAAGCACCCTGCTTGATGCTAAGACTTAAAAGTGGTCCTTTCTCCTCTGCTCTCCCCGCTGCCTGTGGCCTGTGACAGGGATGCTGCTTCAAAGAGATCTGCTGAGGCTGCCCCATGGCTCATCCTCAATACTCAGGGTCCTGGGGGCTGCAGCTGTGTCCACCACCAATCACAGCAACAACAGTCTCCTGGTTGTTCTGTCTGTTTTGGGAAGCTCCTTGCTCAAGCCAGAAGGCCCCATGTGTGCAGTTGGCTGTTATGAAGGCAGTTGTAGATGGTGATGGTGATGACTCTTTCTGGTCTTGCTTCTTCCTTGTGCTGATGAGCAGGCAGCCTCCCTACCTTTGCTGACTCCAGCTTGGAATGAATTACCATTGTGGAGAGCCCATAATATGTAGGCATTGGTCATTCTCTGTACCAGTTCAGGACCTCTTTCCAGATACTTACAAAAACCATGGTGCAGGATTTTGAAAAAAGTAGGTGTGTTTAAGGGAGAGAGTGAGAAAGAAAGTTGGGTATTTGATGAAAATAGTAATGGTAAGAGCTGACTGAAAGCTTACAATTTGCAAAGCATGAGGGTGAAGCACCTTCCATCTTGTTGCAAGCCTGTGAGGCAGGCATCAGTGTTACACGCAATTACGGATGAGGATGCTAAGGCTCAGGGAGGTTAGCTGAGCCAAACCAGGCCGTACATCATTGAGGCCATATTTAGCTAAGGGTCATCCATATTCAAAGTGTGCAGAGGTGGCGAGGAATAACCACCTAAAAAGTCTTTCTCCAGGCCAGACAAAGCCGACAGCCTCCATCTCCTGTTGCTGTGTTAAGGCACTAATTGGGACCTTGGTCTCTAGTTCTCAGGCCTCGGTAGTCCCCTCTTGTGGATTTGGAGACGGTTAAGAGCCCACTGTCAGCAATATATAATCCACATGGTCTGTGCCATTAAGAACTTAAAGACTATCAGCTGAGCAATGGGGCTTGCCTTTAAAACACCGGGGCCAGTAATGGAAGGGGGAAGGGGGAGACATTTGAGAACCAGAAACTGGGCCACTTAGAATTAACCCCAGTCCCCCCAAAGTGCTTCTCCAAGCCTCTCATGACTCCAACCCTCACCCATCCCCCAGTTCATGGTTGCCTCTGTTCTCTCCCCTCCTTGGGACCTGTGTCCATCATCTGCCCTCTGCTTGGAACACGTTCCCTGGGCTTTCCCTGTATTTCGCTCCCTGTCATCAATCAGGTTGCAGCTCAAATACTGTCAAATACTGCCTAGACCTCAGAATCTAAAAGGGACCACCACTGCTACCGCATTACACTCCCTCACAGTGCTAATTATGTTCACAATGCTGACAGCAATCTCAAGTTCTGTCTCCTTGTTTATAAGTCCCATGAAGGCTGGGACTTTCCGTGTCTTCTGCCTGCTAGCTACTTCTGGGTCCCTAGGGTTTAGCAGATTTTGCAATAATAACGGGCTCAGTTAATATTTTTTGAGTGAATGAATAATAAAAGGCATCAGGAGAGAGCATGACCACCAGCTTGCCTTCCTTTCATCCAACACCTCTACTCAATCTCCTTTGAGAAGGCTAACACCTTACTGGAGAAACTAAAGAGCACCTGGGTTTTCAGGTGCTCAAGGGGCAAATGATTTCATCCTTGTGGTAACATAAGGAGAAAGGCTAAATGGCATCGAGTAGATTTAGTTCCCTGAGAAACAGCAAGGTATGATAAGGCTGTCTCTGCTGACCAGTCTGGTAAGGAACCCTGCCTGCGACTCACTCCAACGTGGTCTTCTGGGCACCAAACATGGTATTGACCTTAACCATATCAATAGGATTCCAAAAAGTGAAGCATGTACTCTCCCAGCCCTGCTCATGAGCCACTCATTCAAATTCTCACCAGGCTTTGCTCACACATCTTTGGCTATTTTTCAGTGTCATTCATTGACAGGATAAGAAGAGACCCATATTTCCAAGCAGGGGATCCAAAATATTTCTATGGGCTCTACCACTCTCTGCCACTGTGGGCAAGTCCCTTTGTGCCCCCACTTCTTGTGTTTGTCCTCTGTACAATGGAATAACAGCTGCCTTCTATAGCCCATGAGGTGCTTGTGAGTTGTACATGTGATGCCAGCCCTTTGCAGAGCACAGGCATATGTCATTTTATTGCACCTAGCTTTAGTGTGCATCATAGAGGTTGCATTTTTTTTTTTTTTCAAATTGAAGGCAAGCCCCTCTAGCAGCAAAAGGGTGATGACTCACTTTACTGTAATACTCTGTTTGCTGTGGTGGTCTGGAAACAAACCCACAGTATGTCCGAGGCATGTCTGTATGCAGTGTGACAGTGATTAAAAAAAAAAAAAAAAAAACCAGCACAATATATCTCTTGCTCACAAGCAGCCAGCCCTCTAGCAATGGGGAGCAGAGAGTTCACAAGGAGGTGTGTTTGTTTTAGAGAATTTCACTTGCAGAAAACCCACAGTTCCAAAGAAATCTACCAGAGGAAGAGACTTCTCCACAGGATCCCTTTTCCCAGGCAGCTACCTCAAGAATTGACTTAGGCACTTTAATGAACACCCAGCCTCTTCGCTTTGCAGCCAGGGGCGCGTTACAAGGCAGCCTAGTGATGCCTCTTCCTTGGCAAGCACGCGGCAGCTGGCAGTATTTCACATGCTGGTGGTTTTATGGGTCCCTTCCTGCATTTATGTGTTCTTCATCGTAATGTGTGTTGAGCTTTCCTGGCATTGGCCCTGGTCCTGTTTGATTTAAGAGACATCTGATTTTTATATCTGATCTGCAGGTTGTTCTGTGATTCTTTTTTTTTTTTTTAAATGCACTCCTTATCTTGTTCTATTCCCTTGTGCTATTCTAGATTTTTTTCTTTTTAAAGAAAATATAGTTTTGAATCTGGAGCCAAGCCAGAGTCATGATAATTTTCTGGGGAGAAAGGGACTCATAAGCAAAACTGTATTATGGAAAGAGAATTACATTAAGTATCTGGAGACGTGGGCTTGAATCCCAGCCATGCTTCTTAGAAATCCTTTTCCAACTTGTTGGGCCATGGTGGGGGTAATACTGACAGTGGACTGGTACTGAGAACTTACTAAGTGCTAAGAGGATTCCTTGGACAATCGCATTTCACAGTCACACTGACTATCTCTGTTTTTGGAAATAGGGAATATGAGACTTAGAAGGTATGAGGTCTTCAGGTAATGAGTGATGGAACCCAGTTTTAATGGACACTGATTGACTTCCTCTTTTTTTCCAAGTGGCCTTTTAAGAAAATGACAAATATTTTCATAAAGCAACCTTGTGCATCTTGCCCAAAGGGAATATGAAAATCATCAGCCCTAGCCCAGAGCATACATTGGGTACTCAAACTGTTTAAAATTCTTAAAATTCTTCAGGAGACTTTGCAGACACCATGTGCTATGCTAGGGACTAATGATATATAATGATAGTCAATAACTATTTCATACTTGGCACTAATAGAAGCATTTTCCTCATATTACCTCGTGTGCAAGAGGCAGTTCACCACAGTAGTGAAAGGCATGGGCCCATTGTTTAGGGTGCCTGGCTGTGTCAGTTGCTAGCTGTGTGACCTTGGGCAAGTTTCTCAACCACTCTGTGTTTCAGAACCCCTCTCCATAAATGGGTATACTACGGAACTTTTCCCCTAGTGTTTTGTAAGCATTATGTCAATGAATACATATAAAAGTGCTGAGTCATTGTTTGGTGTATCATGTTCTCTCACATGGTTGCTGCTGCCATCACTTTTCCCTCGGCCTTTCTATGAGCAAGTGCTCTCACTTCCATCATATCAATGCAGAAACTGATCAAGAGCCAGGTCACGTGGCTAGAATCAGGATTTGAACTGTGTTCATCCAGAGCCTTCTCTCTTCTATGTTATATTTCTTCTCAAGGAAACACAAATTCCTCTGGGAACTCACAGTTGGACGGGAGTTTCTACTCCAAGAACCAATCTACTTCTCTCCATGCATGTATTTACAGGTACTTATTGGCCTTGTGTCCTCTTGAAACTAGGAGTGAAGTGTCTTGTTGAAAATGACTTATGTCCCTAGGACATCGCCAAACCAGCCAGAACTCTCTCCTCTATTCAGGATTTTCTCTGTGGGCAGGCAACCATGCAACCCTGAAGTGATGAGTTTGCTGATGAAAAGCAATCAGTGGCCCTGCTGTTTCCCAGGATAGCGTTGGCCTGACCAGCTAAGGGCTTCTTCTAGCTCTGTGATAACACTGTCCTGTATTGGCTTAAATCTGTCACTATAGTCTCTTGAGTTAGCACCAATGTTGGGATAAGTGACCACAAGAAATTGTCTAGAGATCTGTCTTGGGCTGGTCAAAGACAGATGGCAGCCTTTATGCTCTTTCGGCTGTGGTATCGGATATTGCAGTTACTTTACAGGTTTGTTCTCCTCTTGGGTGGGGATCTACTTCTGCCAGGATCCTAGCATGCAATGTAGGAGCACTGTGACCCCTGAAAAGCAGTCACCCCGCAGCTACCTGCATGGAGTATGCATGGCTCTGAGATGCTTCTCAGATAATGACAGTAATTAATAATTAACAGCTTCCTTTTATTGAGTACTTGCTATGTTTGAGTTTCTTTAATGAGCTCATGTAATCCTAACACAACAACACTCTCAAATAGGTTCCAGGATTCTCCTTCCTATTCTAGGGAAGAGAAGATGACATTTTGGAGCCCACAAGCTTGGCCAGCTGAAAGTGGCACCACCAGGACCTAAACCCAAACCCGTGTGACTAAACACATAGTCTTCACCTCTGCACTCAACTGCCCCAGAAGCCTTCTGCCTGAATCACCCTCTCCGAGATAATTTGATAACACATTAATGATTAGATGTGGAAAAACCCGACCTGCTGGGCTACCCCACGGAGGATGTGGACAGACCTGCCTCACCCAGTTTCCCTGGTCCTTCCGGCCCTGGCCTGGGTGGTGAGCCTGTTTGTTTTTCTTTTGCCTCATCTTATCAGGACATGGCTAAGGTCCTTAACTCCTTAGCTTGCTCCCACCCCCAAACCCTTTAGCTCAGGAATATCACAGTAGGCAAGCATGAAGGTGGAAGTTTATCTCTCCAAGGTGCCGTCAATCCATCCCTACCCTCCAGAAAAGTAACCTTTTTGCATTTTTCCAATTTTTTTTTTTCCTTCCTTGTTCTCTTTTTAGCCTGGTTTCAAAGCAAGTCGATTGGATCACAGATCATAAAGCCCATTTTCACTGCTATGAGATAATTCAGTAATTGGCATCTTCGCCTGAGGGCTGGCCTGTGAATTGTGTCATTTATAAAAACAGACAAAAAGGGTGGTCTGAATTGTGGCTGTATATCACGCAGGTGCCATACTTATGCAACCAGGCTGTTCCCAGGAAGAAATGCAGAAAGGAGTTGGAGAAATCTAGTTAAATATTGAATACCACGCCCTTGAATGCCTATGTGACCTTGCACAAATCGTTTATTTTCCACGGTAGCATAACACTGTTTTCATTTTGTTCAGCTCTGCATTCATTTACTTCTGCAGTGTCCTGGGCCCTGCGCTGACCCCTCTGTATACAGCATTCACTTAATTCTCCCACCAGCCTAATGATGTAAGCACTGCAATCATCACTTTACAGATTAGGAGACTGAGGCTGGTAAGGCTAAACACCTATTAAGTAAGTTGGGGACGTGGGATTTGAACCTAGTCCTTTCAATGTCAAAATCCCTTCCCAGGAGCAGCATAATGCCACAGCTGATGGTTTGATGTGAAATTCTGCTTTTCTGCCCCAAGATCATGAAACAACTTTCTCCTGTACACAGTCTGCTTTTGCAGCTCATGCTGAGGATGTTTTCCCAGGCCCCATCTGACTGCACTGCTCCTCCTCATTTGCCACCCTTCCAATAGATGACAGGAGCATCCCTGGCCAGTGCCCTGGCCATCTCTCATTATCCCTTCTGCTCAGTCTGCTCTCCCATCACAGGAAGACACCCATAAGTGGAAAGCTTCTTTGTTTCCTAACAATTGCAAGATCTTCCAAACAAAGACTTGGGCTCACCTCTGAAAATAAAACCATCTATTTCCTTTTCCTCTGCATGGCAGCAGACTCACCAGCTACTGTTGCCTTTCCAGGGCACTCAGAGAAAAGCAGGGGTTGTATGTGGGCGATCTGAATGGGTCATGGATTCAGGGGCTTGGAGGGAACCCGTGAGGATGTGTGCCCATGAGTACAAGGGTCTTCTCCATCTCATTTGACAGTGTCCCCTGATATGTGGGAGGGACTCAGATGTTATCCACTGGATCAGTGTGGTAGCTTCTAAGAAAAGTATGTGTTGGGCCGGCTGTGTGGCGCGGTGGTTAAGTGCTGGCTTGGGAAGCCAGCGGTCCCGGTTCGGGTCCCACATATGAGGGCCAGTGACACTGCCCTCAAAAAAGAAGTATGTGTTGAGTGCAGATTCATTTTCTAGATATTTGTGTTTTGCTTAATAGTAAATAAGAAGGCAGGAGGGTAAGGGTTGGGTCATTGGAATTCTTACATCTTGGGACACATTTTCTTTTATCAGCTTCTCAGTAGAGCATTTCTCTGCCCAGCTATGATTTGAGCTTGCCTGGACTTTGTTTTAGGGCAGAGCTTGTTATTTCCCTCCCATCTAATAATGCTATTTCTCCTGCCACAACTCACCCTGGAAGGCACACATTCTTTCAGTCACAGGTGGAAGCTTGGCTAGGCAATGATGATCTGAGTTTCCCCAGACCCCACTTTGTGCCCACATCCTCCTCCTTTTATTAATCTCCTTCCAGTGAGGAGTCCAGAACTACGTGTTCTCCATTTATGGAGCACTGACAATGTGCCAGGTAGAGTGCTCAATACCTCCTTATATTCCATTTAATCTTCACACAATCATGACCTCAGCATTTTGCATATTTAAAAAACCCTGATACTTAGCAAGGTGAAATCACTTGCTACAGATCACAGAGCTGGTTGGTAGTAAGCCCAGGTCTCCATGCCAGGTCTGTGGGCTTCCAGTCCCAAGCTCTGTCCATTGTAGTCTGCATAGGAAATCCACCTCTGCCTTCAGCTGAGGTCTGTGATGCAGCCTCTCATACGAGAGGAATGCTGGGCCTTCTCTGACTTTTCTCAAGCCCGATCCCCCTCATGTGGAAGGTGTCATTTTCTAGAAGGGCATTCTCTGCAGAGAATCTACTGCAGAGTGCCTGGGTTTGGGTTCCCTGTCTCTATCAGCAGGCACAGAATCCCATGAGAGATGTGATCTTCTTTCTTGGTTGTCATCCTGCTGAGGATGACAGAGGAGGGACCGGTGTGTGGTCTAGTTTGGAGAAAAGGCTGCCTCTGGGGCCCTGAGGAAGGGCCCTTTTCCCTGCCCGGTGTCTGGAGATAAGAGTCAGCTGGGAGCTCAGAAGGGGCCGGGTGGCGCATCCTAGGTCAGTTCTTGGTGATGTGCAGCTGTCACATCTAGGGGCACAGCCAGGGGCAGACTTCACTCCTGCTTCCCAGACTTCATCATTTCAATGGAAATTAGATTTGTTTAAAAAGGGAATGACTTTAAGTGGAAAATTAGGATTTCTTATCACAGAGTAACTGTAAAATGAAACATGGTGATCACGGAGCCCCATGAGTAAACTCTGGCCAGACACTGCTGTCTGCTGAAAGCTCTGGCCCCGAGACCAGCTCCTGCTTGGTTTAAGGGAAGAGTTAAACATTAACTGGCCCCACTTCACTGGCAGTTTCAGTCTCGGAAGTTCTGGAGATGAACGGCAGTGACGGTGGCACAACAGTGTGAGTGTGCTTAATGGCACTGAACTCTGCACGTAAAAATGGTTAAAAGAGTAAATGGTATATATACTTTCCCACAGTGTTAAAAGAGGCAGCTCTTTGTGTACGGTTATGAAGCAATCCCCAAGATATATTGTTAAGTGAAAAAGCAAAGTACTGAACAGTATGATTAGAATACTGACATTTGTGGGTTTTTAAAGGGCATAGACACACATACATCTATGCTTGTTTACAAAGGAACCCTCTGGGTGACAGTATTTGATTGTGTAGAAAGAAAGGGTGTCGGGTGGTTAGAAACAGGAGGAAGAAGGCTGTTATTTGCTATTTGATTTGTGTTCCATGGGCGTGTATGACTCATTCTAATAATAAATTTTTTAATCCTAAAAAAAAAAAATCATTAATAAGCACCAGAATGAAGCTCTCTCTCTAAAGCAGTGGTTCTTGACCTTGGCTTTGCCTTAGATGGTAGCTGCTCCACGTGCAGTCCCCCAGCCAGCATCACCTGATTCAAAAAGCAGGATCTCAGCCCCAACCCAAACCCATGGAGTCTGAATCTGCACTTGACCAAAATCTCCATATGGTTTGCAGGACAGGAAAGCATGGCAGGCACTGCACAGGACTAATTAAATCAGAGTCTCTGAGGTGGGGCTTGAGCCTGGGAATTTCCTAAAGCTCCTCAGAGGATTCCATGGGGCAGGTGATACTGAGAACTGCTACCTTCATGGAATTGGGAAAATTGAAGGGGTTGACATCTGTTCTATAAAACAGACTTCACAAGTCTACACCAAAACACATACCAGTTCAGAGTTTTTTTTATCCAGGGATGGAGCATAACATCAGAGCATTGTAAAAATCAGACTTTGGAGTTAGAAAGATGTGGATTTGAACTCCCTTCTCTGAGCCCCATGTCAGTGAGGTTCATACCTGCCCTACAGAGCTGTCATATTTAAGTGAGCTGGTATAGATGATGCCCGATCCATTATTAAGTGCTCAATCACTATTAGGTGATCACTATGATGTGTATATCCATTTTGCCCTCCCCTCCCACCCACGTCTTGTCCTGGGCTCCTCTCACATTCACTTATCCTGCCTTGAGCATGTCGTGTATAGATGACATTTCTCACATTGCAGCTGAAGCCACGAAACTCAAGTTCCACCTCCCCCATCTCTTGACAAACAGAAAAACTTTGTTGCCTCGTACCCGACTATCTGACACATTTCTAAAGTACAACTGAGACCTCATTACATGGATGAACAGCTTTCCATCAGCTCATTCCGAGCTCTAATATTAATGTCATTGTTGCCGAGACATCACAGTTGGCCTCAGACGCAGTCAGGAACGAGTCATTACTAGCAACCCGGGATGGTTCCAAGTGCAGAGACAGCGAGTGGAAGCTGCTAGGATTTCTGCGTGGGTACACGACGCTGTCGAGTGTGTTCCATGGATCCCTTCCATTTCCGTCACGGTTAGATAGCAGTTAGAGAGGGGTACGGTATCCTAGTCAGAGAATCGACGTCTCCCCCTCACAATCATCTTTTACCACAATCATCTTTACAAAATGCAAACTCGAACGTGTTTAAACTTGTGCTTCAAATCCCTGAGAGCGGCTCACTACTTGGAGGTTTAAGAGCAACATCCTCAATGGGGTCTGCAAAGCCCCCATTCTAGCCACTCCCCCCGGTCATCTCCCCATCTCCCTTTTGTCTGGTCCCTGGATTGTTTTCATCCTTTGGTTGAGTCCTGGTTCTGCGTGAATTCTGATTGCCAGGCCATAGGCCAAGTCCGATTTTGTGCAGTATCAGAGCCCCAGGACATAGTTTGTAACACATAGTCGCTCAATAAATGTTCATGGAAAAAATAAACGCATGAAAGGTTGTCACACAAGGGGGTTCTGCCTGACCTGCCACGCCCTGCTTTGCTGTGTCTCCCGGTAACAGTGGTATGCTGGTAGTTGCCTGTAGAGATACTAGGCTGTTTTCTACGTTTCACCTTTTGCCGAAGCTGTACCCCTGCCTAACCGTCTCATTCCTCACTTTCTTTGTCTGGGAAATCTTACTCTTTGACAAGGATTATCTCCCCCAGTAAACTTCCCTTGACTTGTCAGCCTTCTAGGCCAATATGGCCCTCCCTTGTGTCGCCAGTAGGTCTTATATATGACCTCCCATTTTACTTAACTGTGTCCCATGTTTGCAACTGCCTCTACAATACTTCAAGAAAGACAAACGGAGAAAATGTGAAGTGTGTGTAATATGGCAGGTAGTGAGTAAATGGGATTTGTGCATGTGTGTATGCGTGTGTGAATGTGTCACTGATATTTCATGGTGAATAAAGAGCTGTGACTTATCGCCTCAGTGCTTTTGCACTTGCTGTTCCCTCCATCTGGATGCTTTCCCACCTCCCCTAGTCATTTTACCTACTCATCAGACCTCACACAGTTCAGTTATATCACGGCCACACAGAAGTTTTTCCCGCCGCAACCCCTAGACTCAATCAAATTCCCAGCCATTGGTTTTAACTCGTTATGTTTTCTTTGTGAGGCTAATTGCCAATTCTAATTCCAAACTGTGTTTTTATTGGACTTAAGTTTGCCTCCCCTTTATACTGGCAGCTTCATGAGGACTGTCTATATATCCATTTTCCCCCAGCACCTAGCACAGTGCTTGGCATCCTGTTGGCGCTCCCTGGAATGAATAGTGGGTAACCTGCAGCCCTCGTTAGAGCCTGAGTATGAAGGGAGAAAGGAGGCAAATGACAACGCGCAGCTTCCCTCCTCGCTGTGGTCCCAGAAGGGTGTTCCTCAGTCACGGTGCATAGAAACCCCGCCCAGTCATTCAGCATCCTGGGGATTCACTGAGGAACTCTGTGATGGCTGGTCCCCATCTTGCCCCACACTGCTCTCTGCTTAAATCAGGCCACAGCTCTCCTGAAACCTTGATCCTTGGAACACTCAGCCAGGTCCAGCTGCCAACTGCTGAGGCAGCAAAGGGGCATGATGGCAAACCCAGGAGGGAAGGCAGGTGGCAGGGAGGACAGCAGAGTTGTGCCTTGTAAGTAGGTCTGACTTCCCCAGACACATTCTGTCCAGCAGAATGAGCTTCCCCAGATTGTGGGGGCTGGCAGGAGAACGGCTGCTATCTTCACCCCCACCCCCACCCCCCTCTGTAGGCTACCCCACTCAAAGCAGACAAATGGCGTGACTTGACTTCAGGAATACATATAAGCATCTTCTAGGTGACTCCCCCACCCGATTCCACCACTTGTAGCTGAATGTTTTCCTATCACTCTCGTTGTGGACATCGCCAAACCACCCCCTACCTTTTCTTCTATTTGCCCTGCCCTAAAAAGCCTTTTGGTGACTGTCCCCAGCAAGCTAGAAGGCTAGAAGCATTCAAACATCCGGGCAGCCCAGGGAGAGGCTTAGAAGATGTGTATGTAAGTGTGTTTGTTGTTGACTGGTGACAGCCCCATGGCCATAGGTTGGGCAGTGGTCTGGTTACAACAAGGAGATCAGGCAGAAAGAAAAAAGTGCACTGGGATCTGGAACCTCGGCCCCACACACAGGTATACCAGCTCTCTCTGGCTCATTTTACCCCCTGTAAATTACAGGGCAGGGCAATGTGAGTGATTCCCACACTGTGTTCTTTGGAGCTATAGGGCTTAATAGAAGGGATGAGCTGGAGCCACCGTGTGGGGCAGCAGGGCAGCTCTTTGAGATGCATCCCCCACATACCTACCCCTACATCTCATATGCATGCACACTCATAACCATGGCATACACTCTGTTCTTTTCTCAGAGAAGCCTGCACCTGTTTTATGCGCCAGCATACTGTAAAGGACACCTGACACTGTAGGTGACAAGAAAATCGGGGCCAGTAGAGTACGAAAAGGTTTGGAAGGTCAGGCTGGTGTCTGAACTATACCGCCCTCTGAACCTTCAGCTGTCATGCTGGGATGCACAGTCCCATGTCACATGTCTGTTAGAAAGGAACAAGATGGTAGTAGTCAAAGAGAATGGACTCTGGAGCCAGACTGCCTGGGTTCGAATCTGGCTTCTACCACTCACTGTTTGTCCTTGGGAAAGTTATTTAACATCTCTGTGCCTTCATTTCCTCATTTCTAAAATGGATAGAAAGAAATACCTACTTGATGGCGTTGTTGTGAGGATTAAATAAGTTAAATAGGTAAAATGCTTAGAATAATGCTTAATGCTGAACATAAAATATCCGTTAGTATTGGCAGTTACTCATGTGATTGTATTGCTTAGCATTATTAAATTAGTGGTTCTTCACATTTGGGATGATCCTGACTCCCCCTGTGAATCTGTTAAAGCTATGGAACCTTTCCTCAGAAAACTAGATACTAAAACATCTTGTGCATTCAATGCAGAGAGCAACTGGCTCAGCGTCTTCAGTGGAAAACTGGGGCCCAAACCAGGAAAGGGCTTTGTCCAAGGTCATGTGATGCAGCAGCAGCGAGGCTGGGCCAGAGCCCAGGCTCCCCGGGCCCCAGACTGGTGTTCTCTTCAGCGCATGCCCCATTCCTCCCCCAGGGCAGACGTGGTGAGATGGTCACAAAGATTTGGGCCCCATCCCTGCTCTCCCACTTACTGGCTGCATGACTTCAGCACCTTTCTGAACATCTCTGAGCTGCAACTTCCCGGTCTGAAGAACACTAATATACTGTGCCTCAGGGGTGTTATCAAGTTCCCCCTTTAGTGGGAACACAGACTGGGTGAGCTACCCCCACCCCCATTTCTATAACAGAAGGGCTCTTTGGGAAGTGCAGACTCCCCTCCACATGATGGCAGCCTAAGGGAGTGAGGATGGTCCGCTCACCAGAGTGCAGGATAGTGCTGGGAAGTAAGGGGGTGCACCTCAGGGATCGCCCAGGCCAAAGTGGGGCAGGGTGAGCGCCTCATTCTGCCTAGATATCCAGGGAGATGGTTCTGTCTAGCACACAACCTCCAAACAAGCATCCCTCCCACGTTCGAATGTTATGTCATCATACTTTTGAAAACTTTTAAAGGTGTAACTTTATGTGATTTGAAGAAGGTTTAGTGACTTCAACGAAGCAGTAACTTGTGGGGCTCGCATGAGAACCCAGGCCTCTTGGTCCTGAATTCAGGACCCTTCCTTTCTTACTACAGGCCCTGTGATCTTTATAGAATCCCACGCTGGGCCTCTGAGTTGCTCTCCAGGCCGTGCTGGGGCACCCGCCTCGGAAAACCCTCTTCTAGGCTTTACAAAACACTTCCTACTAGACTGCCCAGCATCACATACAGCTGCTGGGCTGTTTCCTAGGCCTGAACCCTGACAAGGATGTCTCTTGTGGTCCTTTAAAAAGGAGCATTGGGCAACTTCCAGCATTTTACAAAAATTGCAGAACGTCCACTACCTCCATCCCATGTGGGTAACTTGTTTCCCCAAACAGCTGTATAATCAGTACCTGGGCTCCATATAATCATGGCTATACAGACCCTTGAATTTTTCATCCAACTGGTTCACCTTGGTAAGTCTTAACTCCCCAGTTTGATTTTTTAAAGGGTGTTTTTTTAATAATCTCTTTGCCACTGGGTCTCACACAGCTCTGAACATAGAAAAGAGTTCTGTTTAACAATTTTTAACCTAACAGAGCAAAACACAAAAGCCTGCTTAATTTTCTTTCATAAATAAATAAATACATGCATATGTAAATACACACACGTTTAAGTGACACATAGCTGAAGTTTTGGGAGAAGTATGTTAAGTATGTTGGGTGATTCAAGCCAGCCTGTCACACAGTTAACAGTCTGGCAATTAACAGGTTCTGATAAACGATTTCTAATTAAATTTTATGACAAATAGAGCAGAGCCAATCTGTGTTTATATTAGAGAGATCCCGATATATCTCTTGAATTGCTGCAAATCTCTCAAACAAGGTATACATTTATCTAAGCACCTTCCAAAGGGACCTTGTTTCAAAGATTGCAATTTGTAAGAGATTGGACTGGGTATTTCCACGGCAAATAATTCCATTTACATTACACTCAGGCCCGGTAACACTGCATGCCCCGAATAACTCATTACTATCATGGGGCTTCCAGCCCCATGAAAGGTGCAAGAGCATAAAGAATACATAAAGAGGCAGAGCATACAGGTTCTTTGCATTTCTTTAGCTTTTTTGCCAACACTCTCTTCTGTAGAGCCTTTAGCTGGGGAGAAATGAAAGAAATGAGTTATACTACCAAATTAGGATGGGAGATTTGGGCGAAGTGGAGGAGGTGAAGGGGATAAGGGATGGACTGGGATAATGAGCTCGGGGAGGCCAGCTTGCGAATACAAACACCAGGTGTGTGCAGCTCTCTTTTCCCCCTGCAGCTAGGTTTATGAGGCTGCAGCCCCACAGCAAGCGCCTTCCTCCAGGGCCCAACAAAGTTCTGAGGGCAGGGAGGAAATAAAAGGGGCCAAATTTGTGACAGTATGGATGGATGTTGAGATTGCCGTGCTAAGCGAAATAAGTCAGAAAAATTCAAGAACCATATGACTTGACTCATCCTCATATGAGGGATATAAAACTCATATGAAGGATATGAAACAAATGAACAAACAAAAACTCATAGACGCAGACAACAGTTTAGTGGTTACCAGAGGGGAAGGGGGAAGGGAATATCCTATATAGAGGAGGGTACATGGGTTCGAATATATGATGATGGAAAGAGAACTGACTCTGGCTAATGAACATACAATGCAATATATAGATCATATATTATAGAATTGTACCCTTGAAACCTATATAATTTTACTAATCAATTTCACCCCAATAAATGTAATTTTCAAAGGGGGGCCAGAAAAGGATATTTTTATTTTCTCCATCAATCTTAGGAAGGGGCCAGAGAGCATCAAATCCCACTGAGTTCTACAGGTTGGTTAAGAGTCTGGGTGCAGTGTGCAGAAAGCGTGGAGCTGGGGCTGGAACTTGGATCCCCTAAGTCCTATCCCAGCGCTAGTACCATAGACAGATGAGGAAGAGATCTCTTACCTGTGTATCTACCCAGAGGCCCAGTACAAGGGGTTCTTGTTTTGTTTAGTGGAGCTAAACATTCCAATCAAACAGAGCATTCTATCATAAGCTGCTGATTGGCTATTATATGAGGAACATCGGATGTTACCTTGGAATTGGGTCCTGTGTCATCTTGTGCGCTTGCCCCCAATGAGCCAATAACCTCAATAGCTATTCTCCCTCCCCTGAAGCACTGCCCTTTTTTTAAGGCCAGTTTCTCAACTAGAGGAATCCATCTTCTGAGTTATGCAAACCCTACTGTTTAGGGTCAGAGAGAAAGCCCAGGGGAGTGTGGCATGCCAGCTTAGACAGCCCCACTGAACTGTGCCACCAGTACTCTCAGGATCTCAAGAGATAGGGAAAGCACAATTATTTAGTACCACCTAGAATCTTTTTTAAAAAGTTGCAAAGGCTTGTCCTCACCCCACAAAATCCTACATCTCCTTGGGTAACGTTCTTTCTTATTTCTCCTCAATCCTTAAATTTGTTTTTTATGCAGATCTATCTTGTGAGACCTCCTATTTGATTGTTATGTTGAAGACACAGACTCTGCCTTACCCCTTGCCATCTCTGGTCCGTACTTACACAGTCCCTTTCAACACCAATGGGAGTAATCTCCCTACCAGAGTGCAAGCTCCTTGGTAGTGGTTACTTTGTCCTCGTCTTCATTTTAGGTCTTTCCACATAGTATCATAGTATACTGTTTATTCAAGTGTTTGTAAGTATTTGTCGATTAGAATAGGTTAATCATGATGCTAACCAAAATGTTTTCACACTTCCTATTTGTCAGACACTGAGCTGAGATCGCTCCATGTATCATATTTAGCAAGCAGGTCAGTGTTGCCTCGTAAGTTAAGTGGAAATAATAATATCATATATTGTCTATCTAAAGAAACCAGGCTGGGTCAGATGGTCCCTGGAGATGGATTTTATCCCTGATAGCATAATCCTCTGAAAACCTCCCCTCTCTGACCTCCTAAAGAGAAGCATTTTTGTCTGAAGCCGGTAAAGGAAGCATGCTCCCCTGTAGTTTTTTTTTTTTTTTTTTTTTAAGACTTAGCTATTTAACAAACATCACAGATGCTCACACATTTGGGGTAAAATTTCAATGTATCTAAGCATGGGTACTCCACTAGCCACCCCAAGCCATGTGCTAAGATTGGAAATGACCTTGAGAGGCTTCTGGTCCCCTCATTTGGTGAAGAAAAGCCTTCATCTTCCTTGTAATTCATTTCAGTTCATCCTTTCTCTCACCATTTCTTCTCGATCAGTTGAAGCTCAGGTTCCTCCTTTTAACTCTCAGCATTGTCGTAAAGCTGAGGTGTGTGGAAGTGGGGGCGAGAGAGAATATTTGTAGAATTGTAAGAGTTTTCAAGATGCAACAGAAGAGTGAGTCTTGAGCTTTATCTCCCTTGTTCCCTGAAAAGGTGGGTAATGGAGATAATATGGGTGTTAAAACTGGAATGCAGGGGGCTGGCCGAGTGGCGCATTGGTTAAGAGCTGGTTTTGGGACGCCAGTGGCCCCGGTTCAGATCCCACATATGAGGGCCAATGACACTGCCCACAAAAAAAAACAAAAAAAAACTGAAATGCAGGATACATCAGAAGAAAAAGTAGTTTGGAATCCAGCCTCTACCACTGGCCAGTTTCAGCATACTGGAAAAGTTTCTTTCCCATTTTTAAAAAATAGTTACGATGATATTTCCTTGATTCTAAAGGACACATTTTGTCGTCAATATTTCTTAAGCCGATTCAGCCTTTTGAACTATAAACACATTCAATGTAGTGTTTTTCCCCCTCCCCTTTAACACTCTTCAAAATTATTGAATTTATTGTCCTACCACAAAACAGAAAAATTACCTTGGTATCAAAATACAATAATTCTTGCTCAATTTACAGGCTAGTGAAGCATGAATGAGCCTAAACTTGGTAGAGTATTTTGAAAACTACAGAGACCTACATGAGCACTCATCGTTGTTGTCATTGTTGTTTTTCTTCAGTTGGCTACTCGATATTTACTGTGCATCTACTATGTGCCAGACTTTGTTCTCAGAATAGGGGCTGGCGCATTGAAGAAAAACTGACCAAGTCCCTGCTGTAATAGAGCTTTCCTCCTATTAGGAAAAGATCAAGAACATGCATGCATGAAGAAGGGAGATTTTAGATAGTGATGAAGACTGTGAATGAAGCAATGTTAGGGAGGGCAGGTGTAGCTAAGAGAGTCACAGAAAGCCTGTCTGAGCTGAGACCAGAGAGTCAACAAGGAACCCATCTCATCTTGAAGGGAAGAGAAAGGGAAAGCATTTCAGATGAGAGAAGAGCAAACACAAAGGCCTTGGGACAAGCCTGTCAAGGGTCAGAGGAGGGAGAGTATGACTGGAGCACAGTAGATGAGGAGGAAGAAGTGTCAGAAAGGAGAGAGATGAGCAAAGGCCAGATCATATATGACCTCGTAGGCTAGAACAAGTTTACGTTTTAATGTATACAGACTCTGCTTTTAACAAGCTCAGGAACGAAAGCCCAAAGGTGAAGTGACTTGTTCAAGGTCTTTGAAACACCCAGTGGTTTTGGAAATGAGATCTCATCACACCCTGACAGTTGTTCTGCGTAGCTTAGCAGACAGCAGCTTTTGTTGTTCCGCTGAAGCCTTCCACGGGGAACCTGACACACCTCGTGGTTTTTCTCAAGTTTTTTTCTAATATGTTGTGTTCCTCCTAGTTAGAGATGAATATAGTCTTATCACTTAGCTGCTTTATAAACAAAAGCAAAACAAAAAGTGGTTCTAAGCTATGGAAGTCAGTTATTAAAATATTGAAGTCATCAAGATGGAAAGTAGACCTGGGGTGTGGCTCTGAAAACCAGCTCGTCGGAGCTGTGTCTGTCGCTGCTCCATTAGGAAAGTACAGTTACACACTGCATGGGACAATCCTGCTCCTGGACTCTGGACACTGACTGTCTCAAGAGATGGGCCTGCTAAAGCCACACGTAGCCCCCCACCAGGCGCCTTCACTCATTCCTTGTAGAATGACCTGGGAGTGGGGCGTGTGTTGTCAGGACCATCCCTTAGCACACCCAACGGGGAAAGCAGCGTCTTATGTGATAAGACCAAGGCTCTGATATCACAGTTGAATTTGATTCGTCTCCAATGCCACATTATTTTCTTCATCTAGTAAGTCAAGGTAATAGTACTTAACTCAGGGAATGATCGTATTTAAACTAGAGAATGTATGCAAAAAATTTATTTTGCATACAAAAGTACTTACCAAAGTATATGGCACCATAATATTCCTTTTTTTCCCACAGTATCTGTTTGAATAGAGGGGAATTTGTGTCCCAGATCAATCTGCCTCTTTTTGCTCCACACAGAATTTGCTGATCCAAAAACTATTTAATGAGCACCTACTGAATGCCTTGAATTGTACCATGTATTCCCAACCAGTTAATATTCAGGAAGCATCTTCTAAGTGACCCTCATTGTACCAAACATTATGAAGTATATAGGAGGTAGAGTGAGACGTACTTTCTGTCTCAAACTGAACACTAATGAGGACAATTGCCAATTAGAACGTTCCTTAGGGTTTTACATTTTCCAGACGCTAGAATGTATGTTCTTGGCAGGGAGAGATAGAAGAGAGAAGGTTGCAAACTGAACCAACCAGAAGGCTTCATGTAAAAGGATGGGGGGAGGTAGAGAGGAAGAGGCTTGAACTGAGCTGGATCAGGGTAACCCCAGAAGAGAGGTGGTGGTAGCCCTCCAGCCAGGGGAGTGTGGACCCGGGCTGGACATAGTGCAGGTGTCGAGGGGAGAGGACGGTGAGGAGATGATAATCTCTGCCCCACCTGGATTAGATGCCATGGGAGGCAAAGAGCATTTTAGGGAGCTGGAGGTAGGGAAGGTTTGGGGACACCCGGGGACCAGCTCTGCTTTATCCTTGTGGTAGGAATGTGCTCTTACTGTACCAAGTGGAAGAGCCTGAGAAGGCTGATACTTTTATTTATTTATTTATTTATTTATTTATTTATTTTTTAATTAGTTTCAGGTGTACAACATAGTGCAATAGTTATACATTTTACCCCTCAAAGTGACAACCCCCCACCCCCAATTCACCACCCCACTCCCCCCACCAGATACTTTTAAATAAGTCTCATGGTTCTTACTTGTGCCAGAGTGCTGATAAAAGCCCCAGATATAAAAGGGCAGTGATGGGGCATAATCTTCTCTCACCATGTTATCTGGGTAGAGGAGACCCCAGCAGCCACATATCTTGTTTGGGAACCAGGAATTCAAAAAGAATTGCCAATATTTGCTGCATCTTATCCTCCTCACCCCTTCCAACATCTTTTTTGAGCTCTTGCAAAATAAATTGGCCCCGTATCACACTGAGGGGGCCTTCCTGATAGTGCTGGCTGCAGTGCCTCCTCTTCCCCCTTGGAGCCCTCATCACACCGGCTTCCTGTCTTTGTCAGACTCCCGTGATACCATAGGCTATTTGAGGTGAGCCGGTGCCATATTTGTTTTTATTATGTCCACTCTTCAATCCCCAGAGCTTTGCATAGTATCAGGTACGTAGTAGATACTTGATTAGTATCTAATACATTGTATTAAGTTGAGATCAGCTTTCCTGACGCAGAGGGTGGCAGGTGTGACATAACAAGTTTGGGATCAGAACTTAGGCCTGACAGAAGGTTGGATTTGATGAGCGTTCAGGGGAGGGTTGGCCAGAGGACTAAGAAAATAATAAGCATCAAACTGTACTGCCTGCTCCCTTCTCAGCAGAGCCTTTGATGGGAATGAAGGGAATAAAATTAGCAAAATCATTAGCATGACGATAACCAGATCTCCTCATGCTGGGAGCCGGGAGGTAACCAGGGGTAGTCCCTGCTCCAGGCCACCATGCCTTTCAGTTCACTGTTGCTCTCCTGCTGAGGGCAGAGTAAGTGATGCTCAAACCAGGCTGGCCCCGGGTTCTCTCAGAGAGACCTGTGTGGCAGAGAGGGAGGGAGCTAGCGGAGAAGTAAGCCGTGTCGCCTGATTTCAGTCCTTTGGAAGCAGGTGAACAGCTTCACTTAGGCGGCCCTGAGACTAGGAGCCTGACTATGGGCTGTGAAATCATATCCTCCATGGTTTGAATACTCATCAGTGGCCAATGGCAAGTGGACACTCAATAAAGGGTAGAGGCAATTATTACCATCTATGATGATTTCATTATTGAACTAGAGGGAACACTTTTGGCAAGAAAACAGAAGGAAATATCTTTCAGAGAGACGCAGGCTAGGCCAGAGAGCTCAGAAAGGGTCATTTTTTAGTGAGTATCCTATCTCCTCGTCTAGGTCTGCATAGTTTTATTAAAAGATAAAACATAGAGAAGTGAACCAGAAATGATTTCAATTCACTCTATCAATGCATTTGGGCTCTATAATTAACTCTAAATGAACAACAGATAAACCTTGAACTCTCAGTGGCTCAGAAGTAATAATTTACTTCTCCCTCATATCACACAGTCCAGTATGATTTGGAGACCATTATTCAACCTGTAGCCAAGCCATCCTTCAGGGTCTTCAAGGTCACTGAGGCTGGTGACAAGAAATAGAGGAGATAGGCCAGCTCCTAGCTGCCTCATACTGGTAGTGGCACATGTTACCTACCTCTCATATTCCATTAGCCAACACTAGTTACAAGGGTTCAATCCAAGTGCAAAGGAGTCTGGGAATATAGATATTTGGTGAATACTGTCTCTGCCACAGCCACTTTCTTTCTGTATGACACTGGTGAGATCACTTAACTTCTTTGAGCCTCAGTTTCCCCAACTCTGAAATGGACCTAATAGTCCTATTGTGTGGAGTTTTGTAAGAATCACATGGGATAATACATGTAAAGGGTTTCGCACATTACCTTGCAGGTAGAAAAGATTCAGTATCATGTGTAGATTAATAAGCACCAGGGAGTGTTCTCTGCCTGCTGGCAACAGGAAATAGTCTCTAACTTCAGAAACTATGGGATTTATTAAAAGGATTTAGAATCTAAGTGAAGACCAATGAACAAACCAGATTGTAAAAGACACTCACCTAGGGCTTCATGGTAGGAAGTACAGGAAGCTGTTTGGCTTGGTGCCTACCCCTTAGAAAACCAAAGGCTGGCCCCCTTCTCCCCATGGCTCCATACAGGGAAGAAACAGTTCTTTCAAAGGAAATCCAGGCACTGTTGCTAGAAGAGGAGTGGGGCCTGAGTAGCCACAATTATTAAATGTCCATTCACTGTCTCGGTCATGAATAAGCCATGTACAAATCAAATAAGACCCAATCACTGGCTTGAATAAGCAGTGCAGAGGGCAGCAGTCCATGGCTTGTGCATTGCTTCAGAGATGCCCTCAGGGAGCCATGCTTTCTAGCCTTCCTTTCTGCCTCCTTAGCACAGCAGCTTCTCATCCCCATACCTTATCATCACAATAGGGCCAATCCACGTCCAGCAGGAGGAAAAAGGAGAATGTGGTACCAACAGACCTCCACCACATCTCACTGGGCAACATTGTAACACATGGCTAATCCTACCTGCAAGGGAACCTGGGAAATTCTTTTAGTGTTTAAAATTCTCTTGGTAGATTTAAGCAAAGAAGTTGGGCATGGAAGTACGGCACTGCTAATCTACAGTGCTGAGCAAATATCCACATAAATAATCCAAAATCCACACATATTAACATTAATGATAACAAACTGACATCCTGTTACAGGAGGGATGTGGGAGGGGATACCAGCTGACTTGAACCTGAGGAATTCCTTCCACTGGCTCTTCCCTCCAAGGTGCTTATGAGAGATAGAAAGGTATAAAAATTGCTCCTTAGGGTCTGCAGAACCCCTTTCGTGGCCTGGGAGAACCTGAGGAGCATTAAATATGGAGAGTGAACTGGTTGATCGATCTTTTCCCAGAGGCTGCTTCTGGATGGATTCCTGTGGTTTCAAGCTCCCTTTGTAGTGAAATGCCTCCAAGGTCCCAGCACAAGCCATTTCTATGGTCACACATTAATGAGAAATGTAGGAGGAGATTATTTTAAAATGTGAACATGCTTTGCATAATGCCTGGTCTGTTCTGAGATTTCTCAGAGCCTCCCTTTCCCAGCTTTCAATATTCAAAATCTAAAATCTAAATCTAAAAGCCAGAGACTGACACCATTCCGGGCAATAGCTACCCCTGGTGTAAGAGTAGAAAACGGGAGAGGCAGAAGAAGTGGGAGGAGGACACGGTAAGACTCCATGGAAAGTCCTCAGGGAAATAAAATTGTCTCATTTCTTTCTTATCCCCTCCCCCACGCCACCTCTCAACCCAGACACATTTTTTTTTTTTTTCATTCCAGTGAGAACAGGTAATCTTGAGACAGGAGACCGGGCATAAATACTTGTACTTTCTATTATTATACAAATGAGCTCAGTTTATCATCCATTTAATAGCCAGATTTTATTGAATGTCAGCTATGATTTACATGCTATGGTTAGGGTTTTATATACATTATAATAAGAACACTAGTTAATGTTTAAAGTGCCCATTGGGCCCCAGGCTCTGTGCTAGTGCTTTATTTTAACGATCCTCTATATTCATTGCAAAAACCCCACCATGTAAAAGGTGCTATCACTTGGCTTGTTTTACAAATGAGGAAATTGAAGACACGGGCAACAAATGAAGTATGTCCAATATCATAGCTTCAGGTGGTAGAGCCGAGTCAGACTTGCTCTCTGAACGCTAGGCTATAACTGCTGTTTAATTTTCTCAGCAGCTCTGTGGGACATAATATGTCTCACCTCACCTCAGGCACCCAGGACTCAATGACATTGGTGACTTGCCTAAGACTTACAGCACAGCTATTAAATGGCAGAGCTGGAATGAACACAGGCCCACCTGAATCTTAAATGCAAAGCCAGGCTGTCCCACAAGGCTTTTTACCAATGGCTGAAGATTATCTAGTGTACTAACTCTCTATCCATAACGTCACTCACAAAATTGACATGCGCAGTGTGGTAGTCAAGAACACAGACTCTGGAACCAAGCTAGCTCTCTGACATGAGTCAGATTCCTTGACCTCTCTATGCTTCAGCTTACCTATATGTAAAATGGGTCTAATAGTAATTCCTAACTTATAAGTTTGTTGTAAGCCCATGGTATCATACCCAGTCTGGAGTTCCTGTCTGATAACTGTTGTTAGTTTTCTTCTAGCATTTTGGAATTTCATCTGTTTACTAGCTCATTGCATATAGCCTAAGGAACCTCCTCTTCTCTGTGGGCCTCTATTTCCCCATTTGTAAGTAGAAGGAAGTTGTCCCAGCATCCCTTGAGCCCCCTTCTAACTGTCATTCCATGGGTCTCGTGTTTCACAGCCAGGCGCTAGTGCAGTCACAGCATCTTGCGTGGCACCTAAGGGAAGCATAAGGTCTCCATGAGCTGTTATTTTTAGGTGAAAAGGTATAGTTATCTGTGGGATAAACACATGGCTAACATTGGCAACAGAAGTGCCAACAGCCCCCAAGTTCTGAAGATGATAATAGCTGTCATTTGCTCACTATGTGTCACCTGCTCTTCAGAACGTTACAGATACATTATCGTATGCAATTCAAGAACCTACTCATCCCTTTCCTTCTCTCTTGCTGATGTTGGCAAAATATGTAGGTATTTTGTCTAAAATTATGTATTGCAAGTTGGGCAGACAGGCTTGATGAGGTATCTCATTAGCTAAAATATATATTTCAGCTAACGTGAGTGATAGATATATATATATTATTATACACACATACATATACATATGTGCATATATACATATATACATATAGGTCTATATATGTATGTGTATATATAGAAAGAAATTATATATGGAGAAAAAGAGAGGAACTGAGAGAGAAGCTGATGTGATTACCTTGTAGGGAATGTCTGCCCATTTTGCAGGAGACCTGGACTAGGAGAAGCTAACATGGTGTTGGATAACAACTATTTCCAGGCATTGCTATGAGCATTTCACATAGGCTGCCTCACCTACTCCCTATCGTGTAGGTGATCCTAATATCTTTATTTGTAGATAAACATATGAGGTGCAAAGAGACTAAGTAGCTTGCTCAGGTGGGATCAGGAATCCCTCCCAGCAGTCTAATTCCAGAGCCTTTAAACTATTGATGACTGCTCGGTTTCTGAACTTGAGCCCCTTTTAACACATTTTTTGCGGGAAACGAGTAAACTCGTCATATAGCTTTTTATGCCCAATTACAAAGTGTATGTGGGAAACGAGTAAACTCATCATATAGCTTTTTATGCCCACTTACAAAGTGTTAAAAAGCAGAAAACCATATCCAGCTTCCTGGAGAGTGCAAAAGCACTGGGATCTTTCCTGGTCCCAGGGAAGAGCACAGGGCTGGTGTCTGAGGTCCTCAGTCCTCAAGCCTTCAGTGACAGCAGCTGCCAGGCGATGCACAGGTGGAGGGTCACCAGGCAGACGCTAACCGCGTCACTAGCCAGGGAGAGCTGTATCCGGAGAGATGGGCCCCTAGAGCCTGCTGCGGCCCCCGCTGACCTGGGGCACCTGGAGGGCTGCGGCTTACAGCCCCTCAGCACACCTCCATTCCTTCCTGAAGCCAGGCAGCAGGAGGCTGCTCCTGTTCTACTGGTGTTGCAAGAGTGATTCCTGCAGGGAGCAGCCAGGCTGCAACCTTGTCAGGCATGTGACAGAGGCTCCTTAAATGCTGACGGGTTCTGCAGGGAGCTCACCAGGAGGACAAAAAGGGTACTACAATTTCACCGAGGCTTCTGAAATATTTCCTTTGCAGTGGACCATCAGATGGTTAGGTATTTGGCATCTTGTGCAACAGGAAAGGGCAGATTCATGTTATTACAGGTTTTCCGTTTACTGGAAAGAGGCTTGGCGGTTCTGATCCCTTAAGGGCTCAGGGGAGCCCACTTCCAATGCAGACAAGACAGTGTATTTGGGTCGGGGAGAGCCTGTACGCTAAGGTGTGTGCTGGATGCACGTCTTCCCATGTGCTCTGGATGCTAAGCTGAGGACTGCACGCCAGACACCTTCAAGGCTGGGTGCCTGCCATCACCGCAGTCTCACTGCTTTAAGAACAGGGTCAGGCTTCTCTGAGACCCGGCTAGAGCCTTAGAAGTTTCAAGTCAGCAGACCAGGTTCTGCTTTGGGGTGTCACACACACAAGCTACATAGCCCTGAGCAAGTGGGCCTGAGCCTCAGCCTTTCCGTCTATAAGATACAGATATAATGTCGAGACTGGATGGTCTCTAAGACTCCATTCTCATTAGAATGCCACATGACAGATAAAAAATGCTCAGCCATTTGCTGCTGTTGTTCATAGAGTTACTCGTATTATTAGATGTGGGAGCAAGGTGGTTGATCTGGATTCTAGGCTCTAAGATGGCAGATTGGTTTTGTTCAAGATTCTGTCTCCTGCAGCCAACAGTGCACAGAGTGGGTGCTTCACGGTTGTCAGGTGAATGGTAATTGGATGGGTCCAATTTCTCTTCTGAATGAAATGGTGCCTCCCATGGACACTCATAGCTATATGCCATGAAAGGGAGGCTCACCCTCCCATGTATACTCCTGCACACGAAGGATGTCCATGCTAATTGCTGGTGACAAGCTCCTGAAGCTTACACAATGGCTCTCTTTAATCATCTGGTTTTGTGTCTTTGTTTCCTCTATCACTTATCAGTCATGTCTTTGCAGAAACAACATCCTTTCCCATTGCTCAGGACATTCCAAATTATTAACCAATAAGTTTTCTAATTACCTAATATGGGCTAAGGCCCTCTGACAGGTCCTATACGGGAAAAAATAAATTAGGAAAAACTGGACACTGCCCTCAAGGAGTCTGTGCCTATTAGGGGAAAGAAAAGATGTGCCCATTTTTCTCTCTGTCGCCTTCACTTCTTGCCCTATTATTATTATTATTTTTTTTTCCATCAAGAGCTCCATTCTTTTCTCCCAGCAGACTTCAGAACTATGTTCCACATGCCATTCTCTGTCTCCTCAAATGCCCAAGGTGTCTCCATGTACAGGAAACTTTGACCACTAGGTCTCACCCACACATTTGCCACAGCCCCTTGCATTGCTGAGTGTTTGATAGGACAGCATCCTCAGGGATGCTGAAGTCAGCTGAAAGGGGTGAATTTATGTCTCTAACATCACGTGGTACATCAATCACAGTGGCCAGCCTAGGAAGTAGGATACCAAGACCTGCTCACTCAGGGCTCTTCAATGCTGCTGCCCACAAGACTATTTTTCAGAAGTCTTAGCATGTATCTGAGATATTACTGAAACAATGAGGCTATTCTCTTTTTTTATATATATATATATATATTTTTTTTAAATGGTCTTTTATCCAGAATTTTACCTCACACTTAATAAAGGCAAAAGATTTCTATAAAACTCATATTTGTTTGTGAATTTCCACTATCTAAACAGTAATGTGCTTATTTTAAGTTAGGCCTCGCAAGGGCAGGCCGAGTGGCTCAATTGGTTAAGAGCTCACTCAAGAGTGCGAGCTGAGCTCTGAGCAACTGCAGTTCAACGCTCAGCTGAGCTGAGCTGCCACTGAGCTGCCAACAGGTGATAGGATGGCTCAGCTTAAAAAAAAAAAAAAATTAAGTTAGGTCTCTCATAAATCCTTCTGTACATGATCTCATACCTTCATTCCTTCAAGAATTAGTGGAAGCAGGTGTGTTTTGGAGCCTGCCCAGCACCTGTATCCTTTGACCTTGGTTCTGTAACTCACCAGCTGCGTGACCTTGAGCAAATTCACAGAACATTTTCTTCAGCAGCAGAACATGGGTCCTGTATTTAAAGGATTACCTCATGTGATTGTTGGGAAGATTGAGTGAGGTGGAGTCTATAAAACATAATGCTTTGTACATAACGAGCTCAATAACCTATTTATCTGAATCAAGTTCAACCATTTATTGGTCTCCCACTGTGCACAGGACCTATTGGGGAATGCAAAAAGGGCTGGCCAAGTGATTCGTTTTCAGCACGTATTTGATACATACCTATAATGGGCCTCCTATCTAATCCCCATACTTCCAAGTCTCAGCTCAGATATCATCTCTACAGAAAGGCTTTTTCTTCTGCCATATCTTGGATCCACCCCTAATTACTCATCATAGCGTCGCCTTGTGTATTTCCTTTCGAGTGTAATAGTATTTTGTTGAGTGTTTATTGGCTACTGCTTCTCTGTAAACTGGGAATGGCAAGACTTTGTCTGTCTTTTCATTACTAAATCCCCCAACCCTTAGCCCAGTGCTTGGTAGCAAATAGAGATCTTTTTTTTTTTTAGTTGAATGAAAGAATCCTAGCTGCTGGGGATATCCTAAGAAAAACAACCATCATAGGTCTTGCCTTGATCTGATTCACAACCAAGTGGGGAAGCATAAGGGCCTTTAAGTTAAATTATTAAAACCCCTATGTTTTTGTGGAGACTATTACTTTTCTACCTAAGAGCAAACAATAATGCGTTTCATAGAACAGGGATAAATGGAAGTGCCAAGCCCAGCAGAGGAAGGGACGATATAGTTGGGTGAGGAAGATGTGAGAAATTGTAGGCAGAAGGTAGATTATGAAAATCCATAGCATTTGTAAAACCTTCCCAGGACAGAGCCCCTCTCAGTTTAGCCTTGGTCACTCTCAGGAAGAAAGCCCCACTCTGAGCTGAGAACCTACTTTTGCTATAGACATGTTTTGATTCATACGTCTCATATTTTCCTCAAGTCTTGGAACCACCACATTGTGTTGCTTTCCTGGGAGAGAAGAGATTCCAATCACTAGTAAGTACTAAGACTAGAAGGAAAAAAATACATCTCTCCCATCCAAAAGGATTTATACTTTTCAGAGAGGCTTTCTCTGCTTTCTTCAATGACGTAGTTCATGTGCATCACAAATATTTAAGAAAATATAGATAAGCGAAGGAAGAAAATAAATCTCATCCATTATCTCATGATGCACATGGCCATCAATACGTTTTAGTGTATATATTTCTAATTTATTGTACGCCTATATACTGATCACAGTGTTTGTAGTTACTGAACCTGTTTTTCATGCTTTATGGCATGCAATGATTGTTTTCATGATGCTATTTAATATACACCAGCAGCACATTATTTTTTTATTATTTTTTTTTTGAGGGCAATGTCACTGGCCCTCATACGTGGGACCCGAACTGGGGCCGCTGGCTTCCCAAGTCAGCACTTAACCACTGTGCCACTCGGCCGGCCCACATTATTTTTTAAAAACATATAATGCTTCACCCAATGAAGTCATCACATACATTAATATCTGTCTTTGTAAATGAAAAAGAAAGAGGAAATTAGGGGGAAATCATGGAAGGGGTTGTGTATGGAAGAGCTCAGATGCTGCAGGTGTCCCAGGTTCAAATCCTGGTTCCTCATTCACAAGAGGTAGGATACCTCCAGCCCCTGAATCTGTCACAGCATCATTTTCCTCATCTGTAAAATCACAATAGCGATGGCAACTGTTCTCCGTGGTGGTTTTAAGAATAAAATAATGTAAGGGAATTGGTTGGTGCTACAGTGTTCAACAAATATGAATTTATTTTCATATTAAAAGAGGAATAGGACAAGAAGAAAAGAGAAAGGAAATGTGAGCAGAGGAAAAGGAACGTTAGAGAAAGGAAAGGTTTGGGAAAAGAGGCACCTTCATAAACGGGAGGTTGTTCAGTAGTCGAGGGCAGGCTGCCAGATGGTGGCAATGGCCTGAGGAGAGGAGAGGTCAATGGCTGCATTGAGTAACTGCGGGTTTTCTGCAGGAACTGCTGGTCTGTGTGTCTGACTCCTTGCTGGTTTAGAAGAAAACAAAACACAGTCCCAATACAGCCTTCTGCTTCTTGTCTGGGCTGTAAGCTTCCCACTGAGAGTGCCTCGTGCAGTGGAGCTTCTGCTCCCCCAGGGAGGGGTGTCCCCTTGAGCTCGGGGGTGAGGTGTGGGCAGCAACAGCTGCCCCAAGTGGGCTGTTCTTTCTTTCTCATGTCTGTGAAAATGACCTCACCAGTGTTCCATTCCAGATTTCCTAGAATATAATAAGTGGGATGTATTATCTCCACCTTCAGAAACTTAGATTCTGAGCTCACCAGCCAGAGAAAAACCATTACTGCCTTGTTGTGGTGTTTGCTTGTTGTTTCTCATGTATTGGGGCTGTCAGAAAAGACATGATGTATTTTTCTGGTTTTCGTTGCAAAAATGCGTCATGACTTTTCCGACAACCCAATAATTTTATTATTGCTTTTAACAGATTTATTGAGGTGTAATTGCCATGCAATACACTGTTCATGTTTAAAATACACAATTTAGGTTATGACATACATATGTATACCTGTGAAACCATCAGAGGCCACCTGATGAACATGCCAACACCCCCAAGCTTCCTCCTGACCCTTCATTGCCCCCCCACTCCTGCCCCCACAAAGCTTTCTGCATTTGTATTCCTTTCCCATCTTATTTTCAATAATTGGACATCTTGGTATTATTGAAGCCCTGTGGTTCCTTTTTTCTGGGAGTGGGTACTCACAGTATTTTTTCCCATACCCACTAAAAACTGTGACACCCCCCACCACTACCATCTAAGCCACTTCTGAAAAGGCAGCTGCATCTCTCCATATGCCTTACTGCAAATACAAACTCTTTCATATCAACTGTTACTATCACGTTTCATTTCCCTGTGGAAGTGGAAACCAGGTTCCCCAGAGATGATTTTGGCACCGAGATGGAAGAGAAACCATGGCCTCATTCATTCAACGAAGGTGGGGGGACTCCTCTGTAGGCAGCTTTGTGTGTGCCGGGGAGTGCTAAACAGACCAGGTTCCATGGCTCACAAAGCTCACCGTTTAGAAAGGAGGATTGACCACATCCAGGTATACAAACAATCATTCATGAAGGAAGACACAAAGCAGTGACAGAAATTGTGTTTTTGTTTTCCTTGTAAATGTGAAGCATAAAGAATGGCCTGTCTGAATGGAAGCAGTTAAGTAAGTTGATAGCAGTTTCCTTCTTACCCAGGAGTTTGGGGAGGCCTGCGGAGTAAGGTTCCAGGCTGGGTGATGAGCAGATGCTGAAGACTTGAGGTGGGAAAGAAAGTGGGGCCTCTGGGGAACAACAGGCCAGCATGGCTGGAGCATGAGAGAAATGGAGAGAGGCCTGAGAACACAGCTGGAGGGGCGGGCAGGGGCCAGGTCACAGGGTCCACGAAGGATGCAGAAGGTCTTTGGATTCTATTCTAAATGCAATGAGAAGCCATAGGAAGGTTTTCATCAGAGAAATGGCAAGTTCGATCCATTAAAGATTGCAACTTCTCGCTAAAGGACAAAATGGAGGAACTGTTGACTTTCTGGTTAAAAGAAATAATTCTGAATTGTTATGAAAATTACTATAGTAATGAGTTTTCTCTATACTAAGGCACCTTAGCTCAGAGAAAAATAATGAATGACTATTTTATACTGAAGTGTGTTATCTGCTGGGTACAAGTCCAGGCATATTACCTGTATTTCTCACTTACGTCTACAAAACCTGTGTCTTTCCTATTATACAGGTGAGAAAATTGACTCAGAGGTTAAATAAATTGCCCTAGTTTACAAACTTTGAGACTAGCTTACCTAAGTAAATCAGTAGGGCCAAGGGAGACGTCTCTTTCTCTCAGAACTCGTCTGAAACTTTTTGTCACAAGGGCGTGTTTACACCTGTGTCCCAGCCCTGGTGGAGGTCACACCTAGAAAGGAAGGAGTCATGGAGAGAGATCACTGGGGGTGAAAACAGGTGCTGGTGGGACTCAAGGGCAAGGGACAGAGAGCCCATGGGGTCACTCAGAGCAGCATGAGGCTACTCTCCACCTGGAGGAGAACAGGAGGGGCAAGGCACGGAAAGCAGACAGTTCTGGGAACATGGAACATCGGCAAAGAGCAACAAACCTCAGCAGTGTACAAACATGGGCATCTAGTCTTCATACACAAAAGGCCTCAAAAAGTTGAGAAAGAAATTTGTGAAAGAATTGCCATAGCTGCACTTCTCAAAAGGTCAAAAGAACCTTAATAGTCATCAAAGGATGGTTAGATAGTTGTAATGTGACATATTCGTACAATGAAATATTATTTTGTCATAAAAACAAAATGAATTTCTGAATTTCAGGATTGCAAAAGAAGCTCAAAAACATTATGTTAAAGTGAAAGAAGCCACACACAAAAGGTCACATATTGTGGGATTCCACTTACATTAAATATTCACAATAGGCAAATCCATAGAAATAGAAAACAGACTCATGGTTGCTAAGAGCTGGGGGGCGGGGAAGGAGAAAGGGAATGACTGCTTAATAGATATGTATTTTCCCTTTGGAGTGAGGAAAATATTGAAAATGTAGATAAAGGTGATGGTTACATGGCATTGTGAATGTATTAAATGTCACTATACAATCTAAAATGGTTAATTTGCTATGTAAATTTTACCTCAATAAAAAAAAAAAAATTAGGAATGTCATGGGGAGCTCCCAGAATCCCCAGGTGAAGAGGACTTAAGAGTCCATAAGAGAATCTCTAGATAATCTTTATTCACTATATATATATATATATATGAATATGAATGACATCTATTATGTTAGGTCTTAGGATGAGGCCAAAAATACATGGTTTCTGCCTTTATGCAGTTTATATTCTAGTAGAAAAAAAAACAGACCTTCATCAAATAAGCACAGAATGTAAATTATGAACGAGATGAGTGCTCTGAAGTACAAACTCCATGGTAACAGCAGAGGGTCAGAGAAATCTTTCCTGACAAAGTGGCAGTTGAGGAATCTTTTGACAGAATTTCCTAGAGGAAGGAAAGCAACTTGAGGTGGGAGAAGCCAAGGGAACAGCATTTGCAAAGGCCCAGTGGCAGATTTCATGATAGAGGTCAAGGTCAGGAGGAAAGCTCATGTGACTGGGTTGTAAATGTGGGAAGTCCAGTATAAGATGAGCCTGGAGAGACATCCTGGGCCAGATCATATGGAACCTTGTTGGCCACTCTCAGGATTTTGGTTCTAATCCTCCAAAGAGTAAACACACACCCTATGTCTCTCCATTCCGACTCTGCATTTTCTGTCCTCATAGCTCTTACTACTCCTGACATGTCTTTGTTTACTGCTTGCCTCCCACAACTCCTATGTAAGCTCCTTAAGGGTGAGGGCTGACTGTGCCCTGATAGGCACAGTATGTGCTAGGTACTCAAAGCCTTCGTCAATCGATGCATGGATCTCAATTCGAAAATACCACTCACTCTGCAATGTGAAGACTGGGTTGATTTGGGGTGAAAGGAGGGGCAGAGCAGCCAGCTGCTTAGTTCTGGAGGAGAAGTATTGGTCTTGGGTTACCTCTCCTGAGGACCCAGGAGTGCTGCTCTGCTTGGGGGTGGCCAGCAGCTCATTCTTTCAAAGGCCAGTGGTACCTGGAAGAGTAAGACCTTCTTCTCAGCTGAGCCCTAACAAGAGGTTAAACCATCAGAGGTCAAAGGGGAGGGGAACACTCATCCAATGAGGAATGTTGGAAGGCTGGTCTCAGCTGGCAGGGTGGCGTGGTTATTGAGACAGCACTGGGTTAGGCAGCCAGAGAGCTAGAGTATATCCCAGCCCTCTGTCATTTCACCATCTCTCTGGTTCCCCATCATATTAAGGATGTGAACAATGAATTTGATCTAGATACATAATTTGTCCCTACCCCATTTTTTCCTGCAAAAGGCTTTGTCTACTCTTGTGATAATAACAACTTATATTTATTTATTTGAGCCATTGTGACAGAAAGTTACTGTGCTATAGGTGCTAGGACACACTATGCTGTGAATTTGGTACCACTTTTAATAGGATTCATATTTCATTATTCCCAGGAACACCTATATCTCAAAAATAGTATTTATATATATATATACAAAATCTGATATTTATTCAATCTAGAGATAATGCCTAGGTTTCATGGGTTTGCAGACCCCTGATACCCATTCCATGGCCTCATGAATGAGGAACCACTCGAATGAAAAATATATAAGATCATAATCCTAAGAAAAACTATAGCAACAAAAAGCCCATTATAGGAGGGAAAATGGAATGGTTTCACAGCCTGTGTTGAGACTTGGGTGCTTACTTCTGCCTCCCCTCCACTCCCTGGTTCCAAACAGGACCTAATACCTAATACCCCATCCTCCTAGGACATAGTTCCTCCCAGATTCAGGGAGCAGAACGCCTTATTCCCTGGGCAGATGAAACATGCTTTTCCCAGCATGCAGACCCTGGACTGGTTTCTAGAATGACTCATAAAATGAGGAAAGTTCACAGAAGCTGCCTGAGCCTTGAGAAAATTCTGTTGAAGCCAAATTTCTGGATCTTTCAAGCAGAGAAGCCCCAGTCTGGCAATCGGTGTCACCCTCTGTCTTGGCATCCGCTGCATTTGTTTTTCTAACAGATTCCTTTGTCAGAGGCGCTGATTTTCTTTTCCCCAGGCTCATTCATTTCTCAGCATTAATATCCTTTAATTAGGCACCACTTCTCACATCCTTAAGGCAGTGAATGCCATGGGCCAGCATGGCCCCTTCATGTATGCAGGGGCCAGTCCACACTTGTAATGTGTGCCGACTGCCTGCACAGGCTGTGCCGGAGCCGTTTATCAAGTGTGAGTCCATAGCCTTTTATTGAATACATCAAGCAAATATTTGAGCAACTGCTGCATTCCAGGTGCTATTCTAGAGGCCAGGGAGTTTTACAGAGAACAAAAGACAAAATCTCTGCCCTCTGGCATAAGTAAATTATATCATAGCTCCGCAGTTAATAAGTGCCTGGTAGGAAAAAGCAAAGAGTGGGGTCATAGAGGTTGGGAGTGCTCAGGGTTGGCAGGGGAGTAGAAGGTGTTTGTTACTAGGGTGCTGAGAAGGTGACTTGTATCAGGTAGAATTGGCCATGGAAATATCTGGGGGAGGAATGAGTGATACAGACCTTGGAGAGAGTGAGTGAAAGACCCTCGGATATACATGACCAGTATGTCCAAAGAATAGTAACGAGGTCAGTGTTACTGAAGTTATAGCAGTGAGGAAGTCATCACGAAGTTAGGGTCAGAGAAGCAATGGTGGCAGATGGCATGGGACCTTGGTAACCTCGCTGAGGACTTTGGCTCTTACTCAGAGTAAAATGGCTGCCACAGCTGAGTTGTGATCAGATGAGCAATGAGATCTCATTTGTGTTTTATTCATTACTTGCGTATATTTCTAGTCACCTAATAGTTTTAACACCAATTGAAAATTCATGCCTCACTCAATTACCTTAGACCTTGAACAGTGCTTTTTCTAATTCTGTTACTTTTTCTACTCATCAGCTGGCATTTCTTTGTAAAGTAGAGGTTTCTGTCATCAGCCATGGGTATTTGATTGTCCAGGAGAACATTTCCTGCTGGAAAATAAAAATAAATGCTGAGGTCATTCCCTTTAATGGAAAATTTTCAAGGAAAGCTTTTTTTTTTTTTTTTTTTAATGTATATAAATAGCCACCTGAAATAGAGACAGATATGCCCTGTGGATTAGAAGGACTCTCCCATTATCTCCCTTTTACATTGTCCTTTCTTATTACCAGGGATAAAATGCCAGCAGGGAGCCATTCCTTAAGTTAGCTGTCATCATTTGGAGTCTCCTTTTGGGTAGTGTACCCACGATTCCTGGAAGGGAAAGGATGACACTGAAGAAGAGGACATTAATAACTCTTCCCTAGATTTGTTTGTGAGATGAGCTGACTGTTGTGTCCTAAAGATCCTAAAGAGCAGCTTAGATGGTGCCATGTCTCTGCTCGGCAACTTTCATTATTCAGTTAAACTCAAATTCAAATGGCTTCACTCGGTTTGTAAGGCTCTGTGAAATCTGTGCCCAGATGATCTTTAACTCCTTGATTCTTTTCTTGTCTCCCTCCAGACACACCCACACACACCTACATTCGGGACATTATTACAGCTCCACTAACCTACCCAATATCCCCAAAACACACTCTATTCTATCCCATCTCCAGATTTTTGTCTATAGTATAATTTTCCCCCCATTTTGTCTCCGGTATGATTTTCCCTTGGGGCATCCTCCAGTTATCCATACGTGTTGAATTTCATCCTTCAAAGCCTCCATCCCATGTTTCTTCCCTGATTCCTACCATCAGCAACCCCCAAAGCTAACACTGGTTCATCTTTCTCTGTGCACCCACATCCCTTAGCCTTACCCTCCTCTCACTTTATTCCTCATGTTATCGGTTGTATAAAAGGTGCTTGTGTCTATGGTGGTCTCAGCCACAGGATTATAAATATCTTGAGATGTGAGGCTGTTGCACTGATTTTTAATTTCTCCCAGTGGCTAAAAGTAGTGTCTAGTTCATGGTATGTGCTTACACATTCCTGGAAAAGAGTTTATACAGCCTCTATAGCAATTTCAAATGTCTACTTCTATTCATGCATTTAACCAAAACATCCTGAGCACCTATTGTGTCTCGAATAATGGGCACCATGGAGAATACAAAAGTAAAACAGGAAGTCGCTCCTGCCTTCTGGGAGAGTCCAATTTAGAAGGCAAGAAAGGGCATGGATGCAAATTATTATAATGCAAAGTCAGAAGTGCGAAAAGCTAGAGTCAAGGACTGGTTAATTTCACTCTGGTGTTTCTCTTTGCTCCTCCACTGATGTTTTCTCCAACAGTCTATGAATCATCCCATCAACTAAGATGAAAACAACATTCACAGGGCCTCCAGGGATTTTCTGTTGTCCCCAGAAGAACTTTCAGTGCCATGCCGATGCCCTGCCTGAGCGGAGAACAAAAATATGTCATGTTTGTTCTCTGTTTTATTAATTCAGGCTGGGTTCCCACTCACATGGGATTTTATAGCTTTCTACCAACAGCCAAGACTCATTTTCATGATCCTGTAAATTAGGAACCCAGTACAGTTAATCCCGAGGTTTCTCCAACGTGCCCATAAGCTCCAGCTCCCCCTGATTTTCTTGGAAGTTGTTTCTGGGTCTGTTGTTTATGTGGGGTTATCAGCTAGCCCTGCAAACACATCTGGGAAAAAGACAAAGCACTCACTAAAGAACTGTTTTTTCTCTCATTTCCTGCTGGTTCACACTTGATGTTCCCCATCTGGGCCATGCAGGGTGCTACTTTCCTTGTTAGAATCACAGTGTGCTTCCTGCATCATCCCCCCTTATTAAAACAGGAGAGCAGAGAACAATCAGAGCTTTGCAATTCTCAGTTCATCTGTTTTGTCTGTTTACTTATTCATTCACTTATGTATTCATTTATTCAACAAATACTGATTAATCACCTCCCTTTTTATATACTCTGCCTGTTCCCAAAAGGATTAGCAGTGGCTTGTGGGATTGAGCATAATGCAAAACAGGGTAGCCAGGATAAAACCAGAAAGGGAGGAGGCGTTGCCACCATCTCCAGAGGTGGTTGGAGTTTGGCCCTAGCTCTCTATTCCAGCAAAAGAGAGATTTGTCAGATTTCTGGGGTTTTGCTTCCTATCCAACAAAAACATGCAAATTTGTGGGTGGAGTATAACTTTTTCCCATAACTGCATATATTGACTGAGCATCTAGTGGAGTGCTTTGTTCTTATATGCAAATACCTTCATAATAAATGAAAGAATGAATTCACTAGGTCTCAAATTGTACTCATTTGCCTGCTGCCTTTCAAATGTTTGCTTAACTACATGACTTATTTATTTTGTAATTTTTTTTTAATTAACTTGTAGGTTTGTTCTTAAAAAAAAGCAAAACTTGTCTCTTCAATAAATGGAATATTTATATCACTTGCCATAACTAGAAAGTAATGATAAAATAATAATAATATTCCATTCCAACCAAACAACCTAAACTCTGAGCTATGTTATCTTCCTTTGTATTACAAGGGAGATTAGAAGGAATTGCAATTTAAAATCACACTAGCATCAAATTGAGATAGCCAGTTCTTTTGATTGTATAAATACAAAAGGAAGCTAAAATAGAAAAATCTCATTATAGACATCAGTGTTACAGTACTACTTTTAAGTAGCATCCTACATCATCTCACACTGCCCAAGACCCTTCTAGGTATCCTCAGAAACATTGATCAATTAACTGAAGGTGAAATTTGTGGGATAGGGTCCCACCTGGCAGATATGAAAGTTCTTTGCTCTTACATGCTTTGGGTTCATTTCAACAAGTGCACTGTCAAGCTGCCACTCTCACCTATACCTTTTGTTACCAACAAACTGTTGCCATATGGTTGCCCCAGAACAGAATGCGTGTGTCTGTGAGGAGTAAATCATCAGGTGAGGTGTTGGAAGATTTGCTAGGGTCTAGCATCAGTGAATTATGCTGGACAGCAAAATGAAGTGTTAGTAAATTTGGATAGTCTTAAAAATTCCAGAATGTTTCCATTCACTCAGATGTCCTAGTTTCAAGGTACTTAGATTTGGATCCTAATGCCTTCTTTTTGTACTCTAATGTACTCAGCTGCCTCCTTTCATATCAATGATACATATCAATAAGCAGAATTATCTACTTGGGGGGTAGAGATCCTTCAAGAGGTGCTAGTGACATTGAACATGTATACAGGCAATGGCACCTAAAATTAATAAGATTTTAATTGGTATCCAGTATGGTTTTGTCTGTCTGCTTTAATAGATTGGATGATTTACTCTTATCAGTTCAGAACCGCTACCTTCTCCTCTCTCTTGTGATAGGTTGATTTGTATACTTCCAGAATTCATATGTAAAGTCCTAACCCCCAGTGCTTTGGAATGTGACTTCATTTGAAAATAGAGTCATGTAGATGGAATTAATTAGTTAAGATGAGGTCATACTGAATGAGGTGGGCTCCTAATCCAAGGTGACGGGTGTCCTTATAAGAAGGAGAAATGTGTGCATGGAAATATGCATAGGGGGTGAATGCAAGGTGAACGTGAAGGAAGAGGTCAAGATGATGTGTATACAAGCCAAGGGTGCATCAAAGACTGTGAACAGAACACCAGAAGCTAAGAGAAAGGCATGGACCACAGCCCTCTCACAGCCCTCAGAAGGAGCCAACCTGACCAACACCTTGATCTAGGACCTCTAGCCTCCAGAGCTGTGAGACCCTCAATTACTATTATTTAAGCCCCCCAGTGTGTGATTCTTTGTTACAGCAGCCCTAGGTAACTAATACACCTCCCTTCACCAGCCCCATTGCGAGAGGGGAGAGTTGGAAACCCGGTGCCGCTGTACTTTCTAAAAATTGCTGTCTCTTTTTCGAATAACAAGTGTCATCACTACCATTCACTATAAACCTCATGTGCAAATGTACACTTGACCCAGCAGAGTCCTGGCCTTTTCAAGGAAAACAAGTGACCCTTTCATTAAAGAAGTTGCCATTGATTTGGGCATAGTTATTTAGCTGATTGGTTAATGGAAAAGTTTACCCAATTTCAGGGAACAACAAAAAGCTTTGTCATTTTTAATATGCTGAAATTTTCTGATAAAGCCTCAAGGGAAAACTGGCACTAATTACTTGAATGACATTTAGTTAACTCATTGCTGAAATATTTAAACACTGCTGATCTAACATAAGAAAACAGCCATATCTATAATAATTTATAATCTGCTTAAAGTAAAGGGCAAGGATTTTTTGTTGTTAGTATTTTTTTAAAATTGTTTAGTATGTTGTTTCTTGTTTTAGTTTTTGTGTGTATTTGTTTTAATACTTTGGGAAGCTTATACTTGTGTTCTAATAATTATTTTAACTATAAAATTAGTAATTATTAATCCTCTCTTTCTTTAAATAGTATTGATCAACTGTTTGGTTTAACCAATGAGAAAATTAGTGTATTTTCCCATTTCCCCTTTATTCTACCACCCTATTTCAGTTTATGGTATAATTTTTGCTAGTGTTTACTTTTGTTCTTATACTTCTGCTTAATTCATCATCCTGACCTATAAATTGTGAGAAAATCACTGTATTTACATCACCTGTTCTCTCTAATCCCTTTTCTCCTCCCAACTCTTGTCAAGGTTAATAAAATGTATATTCTTCTCTGAAACCATTATTCCTGCATGACATTCAGTCTCAGTCCCATAGTTCAGTTTTCTATCCCTGAAGATTTTGTAGCCAATGCTGCCTATCTGTCAGCATTTGTTGCAGCTTTTCCCCCACCACATTCAGAACTTGAATTGTTGTCCTTTGACTGCCCAAGTGATTCAACATCCAGTAAATTTACTAGGGTATGTCATGTTGGCCATTCTGCATCACTTTTTGGAATCTAGCATCCTTTCAAGCTATATATTCAAGTCTTACTCTATGTCTAAAAAATAATTTCTTTAATTATAATTCTTAATATCTGCCTTAGTTGCTTATTTCCATTTTCTTTCTCAGGGGCTCCAATTATACATATCTTGGATATCCCCATCTCTCTTTGATAACAGTAATCTTTCTTACTGCTGCTTTTGAACTTGCTTTTCCCAATCCTGTATTTTGTGGTTTACTGCATTTATAGCCATTTTTGTTCTCCCTTGTGTTACTTTCCATTTCAAACTCACTCTTGCGTTAGCTTCAGTTTTCTTCCATTTCTTTCTTTTCTCCAATCAGCTCTTATTTTCTCCTTCTTAGAATACTTCTCTGGGCTTTTAGACTTCTGACATGATCTCTGGGTTTTTGATGATGATTGCTTTGTGGTTTTGTTGTGTTGTGTTCACGTGAAAGATTGGTATGAGTTTTATCTATCCATGGAAATAACTTTTTAGTGAGTATTTTTTTTTTCTGTCCCTTCCCTCCTTTGCTCTTCATAGTATCTATCTATAAAAGCAACAATTTTTATGATGCTTCCTTTGTGATTATTCATCTTTGAATAAGATTGCTTATTTCTAAGCCAGTTATGTGCAGGAGGTTTTTATGATGGAGGTGCTATGGGGAAATTTTAATGAAGGGTTTTGTGAGTATGTTTTTTCAGACTTTTTTTTCCCCAAGAAAGAAATAGGCAAATATAATACTATCTTCTGGTCCACATGTACTGTTATCTTGAAATTATGTTTTTGTATGATTTTTATGTTTAGCCCTACTTCCTTGGTTTCTCTTAACCAAACAGAGAGTGGGGGGGGGTGAGATAATAAATGATAGCAGCCTAGGAGATGAATTGGATTGTCCAATTCTTATATTGATGGGGGGAAATGAGAGTTGTTAGATATGATACCTGAGTTACAGTTGGGTAGAATACAGTAATAATAACAGCCATTGAAGATTATTTTACCAGATAAATATACACATACACATAAGAAATATGGATATAGCTATAGAAAGGGATTTATAATAATCATGTAAGGTCGACATCATTTCCCTTATTTTTCAGAAGAAACTAAGGCTAAGAGATTAAGTAGCTCTCCAACATCAAACAACCAGTAAAAGGATCACAAATGAAATTAGAACCAGGTCTGTGAGACTCAATTCCAATGCACACTCACAATCTCCCTGACTCCCCAGTGGTTAATACAGAATTGACCTTTATAGGAATTACTTAGCTTCCCTCTTTAATTAATGCAATTGAACAATTTGCAGATTGCATGTGTACTCATGTGCTTCTGGCTTCATTTACTATCGAGTCTTGGTCCTCTTAATCTGTGTTGGAATAGTCGTATGCAGTCCAGGATTCTCCTCACCAAATACCCCAGAATTCAAAGGCATGCCTACTGTGTCCTCACAGGGAGTCCTACTCCTCACCAGTGTGTAGGTCTTAGAGAAAGAAGGTCACTTGCCTTCCCAAAGCTTAGTGTAGCATCATGTAGTTGATTTGTCAAGAGGAGAAGGATTTTTCTCTATAAATATATGGTAATTGACCCTCTGACTTCCAGTTTAGAGAGATACAATTATGCCTTTTTTTATCAGTAGGAAGAAAATTAAGACCATGTGTTTTCGCATTGGGATATGAGCTTGTTGCTGATTAGAGGTGAGGTTCTTATTGGAAAATATGCAGGTTTAGGGGGTTATTTTTTGGCTTAAGAAAATCATAATATTTATAGCTGTGGTTTCAGCAAGTGAAATGTTAAGTGCAGGTGGGGAAATTGAGTGAAGTCTTACTGTGAACCCTGTGATGGTGTGTACTTGTAAATGGAAATAAGAGAGAAAGAGTAAATGGGATCCAGTGTACTGTAGGTTTTCCCTGAGATAACAGCCACTATTCAACATGTTCAAGTTGATCAAGAAGCCAGAAGAATTTGGGCAAACTGTGGTGGTGATCTGGCAGCTTCTAACGATGATGAAAGGCTGTAGCTTTTGTATAGGAACTTCGGAGGGCAGGCCAGACGTGTCCGTGCAAACCATGCTTAATAGTCCTCTAGCCTTATGACGCTGTGATGCTCAAGATTTGGTTAGTTTTCATAGCTCTAAGAGATATCAACCCTAAGCTCTGTAAAATGTCAGGTATATGGTGAAATATGAAGTCAAAGCCATGAAGTGGACTTCAGAGCCTCTACTACTGAGGTATATGCAATGTTACCATGTAACTTGAATGGAAGATGTCATCAGTTGTACAATGCATTGTAGATTAAATAATAGCATTTGAGGATTTAAAATTATCTCATTAAAGGTACACATCAAGAATAAGATGCACCAGTTTCAGAAACATTACTATGTCAAAAAGTGAGAATATGTAGTAATATGACCTTTGATCTTATGAAACTAATTCGATTGCATCCTTCCCACAGAATTTCCCAGGGAAAAAAAAAAAGCCATCAAGGATAGTGGAATAGTAATCACTACTGAGGCTGATGGGAAATCAAACACGGGCATGTCATCCTGTAGCCACTGGCCCAATTCAGAGTTAGTTGCAATGTAAACTGAGAGGAGGGCCACTTATGGACATACAGTTAGAGAATTTCCATCTCATATTACTGATGTGATTGCAAAAATGGTATCTGTACCCTGCACAGGCACCAAAAGTTAAGGCAGATGCTGTCAATCAGAAACAAAACTGTCATATTAACATGATACACAGATGACAAAGTGAAGGAGACAACAAATGGGAGAGGCAGTGAGGTAACAGCAAGAAACGGGGGCTGCAGAGTATTGTGAAGCAGAAGAATGGAGAAGATTCTCGACACAACTTCAGCATGGCCTGGAAGTCTTTCCCGAGGCATTTGGGTGCAGAAGTGTCTCTAGCAAACACATGGGGCCTGGGCCCTTCTCCCTGTTGCGGGACAGCCTGGGATACCCTCACATCTGACACCTCTGCCTGCACCATCCCATTCAGGAAAGGCATCAAGGAAACATCTTATTGGATGAATCAAGTATTTGAGTTTATTAAAAATGTCACATGGGGTACCCAGAGCCTTCTGCTTTTGGACCAAGTCTCAAATGACACTTTATTTACCATCATTTATGGTCAGGGACTGAATGGCACCTGTGCATGGGTACCACAGTTCTCAGAAAGTCTCCCTTCATTGCCTTTTCTTCCACATCTTTCATAATTGAAGAATATTAAAAGATAACAGAAATAAAGTGTAGGCTTATTTAGGCTCTTGTTGAGAGTGAATGAATAAGAATTGGAGATTTATAGGCCTTGGGCACAGTTTTCCAAAGGCAGAGCTTGAGGAGTCTTGGAACATTTTAGGAGGGGTTCTCATTCCAATCCATATACCTGTCGTAACTCTATGTGGGTCTAATGCCAATTTATGTAAAACATTCCAGCTTGATTTAAAAGGGTTGGAGGAGAGAGGGAAGTCCCTTCCCATGGTCAGTCCACTGACAAGTACTTTTTGACTCCTCACTATAAGCTTAGGATGGTGATACAAAGAATATACAAGAAGTAAGGTATAATTTCTGCAGAAAAGTTACCTAAATTTTAGTTGGAGAGAATAGTAATGCAACACCTTATGTGGCAAGCAGTCCGTAGTTAGAAGTTAAATTTATATTTTATGATTATAAAAACTCTAAAAGAAAGTGGATCAATAAGAATAGAGAAATTTGGGGAAGCCTCCTGGAGAAAATGTAAAAAATCAGCTATCTCTATCAATAAAAATCAGCATTCAATTCCACAAACATATGTGTGTTGCCCATTACGTGCTAAGAACTGCAGTAGGTGTTATTTCTGTTCTTTATTTTATTACTCACATGTAAATTAATTGATTATGACTGTCATAACAATGGTTAATCGTTACTTAGAGCTCAAAGGGAATCACACATTCTACATACATGCATTAACTATGGTAATGGTGCTGTCCCCATGTGACAAGTGAGGTCAGTAAGGCTTCCAGAGTCACCTCGATAATGTGCCTCAGCTCACACAGCTAGTAAGAAGTCAGGATTCTAGCCCAGAACTGTTTAACTTAAAAGCTGTAGCCCCTATCCAAGACACTGCTTCTTTGGCTTCCTCTGAAATTACACAGGTAACAATTTCTAATTAAGAATTTGGGCTGCATTTAAGCCTTTGACTTTCCTCAAAAGTGATATTATAGAAAACTCATTTTGCCAGATTTCACAGTATCTCCAGCTATAGGATTAAATTCTCAGAGCCCTAATAATCAGAGTTCATGTAAACTAAAAAAATATATATATATCATGATAACTCAAGCCCCCCACCACAGTATCAGGAGAGTGGAGACTATGTGCTGTGAAATCCCAAAGAGCGATGGTAGGCCATTGTGGAATTGTAGCATTCAAAACCTCAAACATTGAGGGCTGGCCAAGTGGCGCGTTGGTTAAGAGCTGGCTTGGGATGCCAGCGACCAGGGTTTGGATCCCATATATGAGGGCCAGTGACACTGCCCTCTACAGCTAAGATGGTGAACAACAGCTTGACCTAGAGCTGGGCTGCATGAGTCCCAATGATGGTATGGGCTGCAGTCCCTGCTGCAGTGGGTTGCCATAGGCTATAGTGACTGGCCGGCAGCCTGCGTGAGCGGCCGGCAACTGAAGTGAGTTGCCAAGAGCTGCTGTGAGTGGCCATCCAGAGGCCGGCGACCAATCTGCCTCATCCGGGAAGAGCCCAATGACGATACCAACATGGGCCAGTGAAGCAACGTCCTCCACAACTAGACTGAAGAACAAAAGGACAACAACTTGTCTGTTTCCCTTCCCCAGTTCCCCAATGCTGTTCCCTCCCCCAATTCCCCAATAAAAATCTTAAAAACAAACAAGCAAAAAAAAAACCCCTCAAACATTGAAAACCAAAAATATGAAATAGCTTACAGTCGTTTGTCTTTTAATTGAGACTTCATGACATAAATTATGCTGAAGTCTGTGGTAATAAAAGGTGTTGACAGTGGCACAAATCAAGCTAACAATTATATATGGACGCTCTATATGTGCAAAGGAGGGAAATGAGCATTCATTAAATACCAGACACTGTTCTAAGAATGTAAAATATTTTGTATGTCAAGAGTGTGTGTGAAAGCAATTATCCTGATGTTAACCACAGTGAATCAATGTTTTCTTCCATCTCCAGAAATGAGATTTTTCTTTATCTTTGTCATTACAGATACCAATACAAGTTATTTAGAAGAAGGAAAACAACACTATTTCCAGAGTTGGTATTCCTGTGTTCAGTAAGTTTCTGTTATTAATTGTTTCTTTCCATGAGGTTGCATTTTAAAATGACTATAATACACAATTGTTGTTTGTTACTATTTGGAGCCCCTGACCTTCTTCTGATTAGATAACCCCCTTTTCTTGCAAGTAACACATTCTATGAGGTTAAAAGAGATGACCTTGCTACAGAGTCTGTATTTTACCTGGTGAATCAGAGTGTCCGTCCCTGTGGCAACAGTGATTGGTCCAGAGATGAGCATTCAATCCAAAGTGAACCAATCAGAGGCTTCCTTGGGATTTTGGCAAAATAAAATGTGTCGAGAAAGACTCTCTACTGAGGCTTTCTGGCTGAGTCTGTATGTGTGTCTGGAATTTTCAAAGGCTACCTGGCCCAGCCTGTGGAGAAAGTGAGTCTAAACCACACAAGGAATGTGTTAATGACATTGTTGGAGCACTTGGATCTCTGGAGGTTCCAGTTCTATGAGCCGATGAATAGCCCTTGTTGCTTAAGTATTTTTAGTTGGGCAGAAAACAGCTGGGTAGAAATACAGTGATTACAATGACCTCATTGAGACCGTGTGGAGTGGCAGAATTACATAGCATTAGGAGTTATAAAATAGTCTTGACTGTGCCATTGACTTGTGACCTCAAGCAAACTACTTAATCTTCTTTTGACTGCCTCCTTTATCAGCGATATGCTAATATAGGATCATATAAAATCCAAGGCCCTATTTCATCTTGTTTTTGTTCCAAGTTCCTTTACTTTAACTTTATTAATTCATAGTTATCTCTTGCCTGGAAGTCATAGCATTGCCCAACACACTGCTGATTAGCACACCTCACTAGGGTCAAAGCTTATTTCTGGATGAAGATCCCATCTCTCTGCTCCCAGGTCTCATTCCAGCTCCATCCCAAGCAGCTACCTTGCAAATGTGTGTTGTTAGACTGTCACAGGGCCTGCACAGCAATGTATGGTTGGCTCTGGGAAAATCCATTCCTTCTGCTCAGAAAATCAACTTGACTACTTGCATTCCATGAATGGAAAATCATGTACAAAAGCCACCATGTGATGTCTCTTACTTAACGTCTTTATTTTTTCCTTTATATTCCTATAGTACCAGATCTGAGCAACGATTTCTGCACAAATACACAGTGAAAACTTCTAATTGTTTTGAAAAGTGGACTCACATCTAGTACACTCAAAGGGCAACACCTATGTGCCTGTAGACTCTAAGAGTAGGAACGCCACTTTAAACTAGCAGTGAAATAATTTTGCTGAATGTTCTGTAGTACTATTTGACATTTACCTCCTGAATTAAGTCAGAAGTATTATATATGGAGGTCAGCATGTCTTTTGGATATAATTGTGTAAAAATTATTAAAATTGTAGAAAAACCTGGAATTCATCCTATTGAGACTCTCCTATGTGACAAGCTGCTAAGGATGAGTCCCAGTTCTGCATGTGTTCAAAAATAAACATTAAGCCTCACACTAAAGCCAAGAGAGTGCTTGAAATCTACACTATATTACTATTATTTATTGAATACAGACATAACAACACCAGCACTATCATGAGACTAGTGAGCTCTCCTAGCCAGCTCCTGTTAGTACGACCTGTTATTGGTTGACTTTACCTCCAGTGTACCCAGGTATTAACAGATGGGTTTCATTACTTGTGAATAGCCACCATTTGTAAGTTCTGGAGATACTTTTATATCCAGTTTTATATATAATTCATAAGATCCTAGACTACACAATTTATGTGACTTGTATAAAGTTGGAGTTTTTTTTGTTTTGTTTTGTTTCCCTCCAGACTGGTGCCTCCCGAGCAATTAGTTTTCTGGGAACCTCTAGTTAATTTGCTGTGTAAGCAGAGAGAACTTGGAAGCCTAATAGCTGTCAGGGAGTTTGACATTTTCTGAAAGTTCTTCCCTAAACCTGATCAATGACACACTTGAATATGCTTACAAAAATGTATGGCTCCCCTTTTGCCAATGATAATTAAGGACAGACCTTGGATCCTGTTTAGCATAAACCACCAATGTCGGATCTACAGTGTGTGTGATGTCCCAGTGAAAGGAACACTGGGCTAGGATGTCCCTTCCTTCCACTTCTTTGTGCTTGTGCTATTAAGGTGGCTTTCTAATCAATTGCTCTGGCTCCGGTATTTTCCCTTGACAGTTCATTCTAACAACATTAAAGTTATTTTCCAAAGTTACAGCAGCCCCCAAATCATCACCCCAATTAAAAACCTCCCATTGGCTGCTTGCTGCCTCTAGGATTAATAATGATAATGGTAATAACATTAATAATTATGGGAGCCAGCACTTACTGGATTTACTCTATGCTAGACACTATGTGATATACTTTACATACATTTTCTCATTTAATTTTTATAGTAACTCTCCAAAATGTTATGGTGTGGAAACTGAGGCTCAAAGAGGTCAGGCAATTTAACCGCGATCACATAGGGCTAGTATGTGATAGAACCAGGATCCAAACCCACATCTGTCTGACTGAAGTTCTTACTCTTATGAACCATGATGCTATCTACTCTGACTCATCTTCTTAATAAACCCAGGTTCCTTGGTGTTCATTTCATAAAATGTCAACCCTTCGTTTGTTCTCATAAATCTCTTACTTAATACTCTAACACGTACCCTCTTCTCTAGCTCAGTTTTCTTTTTATTGTCCTTAAAACGTCATATTTCATCTTTTAATTCTTTAGTTTTTCTCATTTCTCCCAATTTTTCTATTTTTGCTCCTCCTTTCCATTTTTACGTATTATACCCATTCTGTGCATCCTCACTCAGTCATTCAATGAACAGGTCGTTATTGTTAAGCACATACTGATTGGTTATTACCCTTTTATAAACTTATTAACTAGTAAAGCTACGGGGCAGGGGGCCCTATTCTGTAATAGAAACAGCTGGAAAAGAAGACCCCATTCCAGTGCCTAGTGCTCAAAAAGGTTTGAAGAAAGAATCAAAGTCCTAATATCTTTATTAAATCTCATCTGATATCTTCAGTGGTGAATAACCTTATTTCTTTCAGGTAAATTATAAACTCCTTGAGCTTAAAACAAAGCCTTATGTTTATTAGCATTACTTTCACTCATACTTCGCATGTTCTCACCTAATAACCACGTCTGTGTAAGATATGTTTTATGTCCTGCATACTTTTTCCAAAGGATTTCTTTGTGGCATGTATGTATTCGGTAATACGAATGTGTATATCTGCAAGTATATTTCTGAATATACAGGAGGTGATTGTGCTGAAGGATAAAGAGCACTAGGTTAGGAACCAGGAATTTAAGAGTAAGACTGAGAGCTGCTGACAGATGTGTGCCACTGGATAATATCCTCTCTGAGGACACAAGTGATGACTTCTGCCTTATTGGCTCTATAGAACTATTATGCTAAACCAATTAGCAAGTGACCTGAAAGTCCTTATAAAATAAATCCTTTACCAGTGATTCTCAAAGTGTGATTCAAGGAACCCGAGGCGCATGAGGGACTTCCCCTATCAGAGTTCAACTAGAGAAACAAAACCACTAGGTGGTACATATAAGACATTGTAATTGAATATATATAGACGGTCACGGGATGTGGATTATACTGTGGAAGAGAGTCAGAGGAAGAGTAATAGATATATATGATATGGGGGGGCGGAGTGGGGTGGCAAATTGGGGGAGGAGGGTTGTCACTTTGAGGGGTAAAAAGTATAACTAGTGCACTGTGTTGTACACCTGAAACTAATTAAAAATAAATAAATTAAAAAAAAAAAGACATTTATTGCAAGGAATTGGCTTTCATGAGTATAGGGCTGGTGAGGCAAGCATGATGCTCTGCTTCCAAGGCCTTTCAACTGATTGAATCCGGTCCATCCAGATTATCTAGGATAGTCGCTCCTATTTGAAACCCACAGATTAACACCTACAAAATACCTTCACAGCAACACCTAGACTAGTGCTTGATTGAAAAACTGGGGAGTGTAGCCTAGCCAAATTGACATGTAAAAACTAACCATCACAGCCCCCAAACTCTTTCACAGGATACACAAATCTTCCTTTTTCCAATGATATATGAAACTGGATTTTTCTTCACAAGCTTCAAGTAAAACAACATAGTACAACAGAGTTAGCAAATATGAGAAAATGAGAAACCAGCTGTCTTCTACTAATCTAAATACTGAAGAGCTTTAGAAAAACTCTCACTGATTTTTTGTTTTGAAAAATATAGTTATTTTTCATAAAAATGTTACACATTAACATGTAATGAATATATTCTTTTTAAAGAAATGAATAATTATTTTAAAATGTTCTAATTCTAAGTCTCTAATATAGTACAGATAGGTGGATATCATGCACATGAACATAAACTCATTAGGATCCTAAATAATTGTCATAAATGTAAAGGAACCCTGGTTCCAAAAGGATTGAGAACCACTATCCTATACAAGTGTAATGATTATTTAACCTCACCTTTATCAACATAAGAAACGCCTCAGTAGTTATCCTTTATTAGGCATAAATCATTGCAAATGTCTTCTGTTGCACAGCATAAAGTATAAACTTGGCCTTACTTTATGAATATCAAAGCTATTTATAATCTTTTCTTCCTCACGCACTGATTTAAACAGATTATTATTCAAAGAATTGCAAGCTCCTTTTGTGACCTCCCGATGACTTGACCCGGTGCTATAAAACACCTATTTGAATTTTGTCTATAAGTACTTTCAACATCAGTATTCAGTATTTTATTCTGAAACTTATTTTCTGCAGATCTCAGTAAGTTATCCCTGCCAAGTTTCCTTACTTCGTGGTCAAAGTATTTCTGCCAGGGATATTTTTACACACGTTTTATATGCCAAAAAGTAGCGAGCTAAAAATGCTGGGTAGTAAGGGAATTGTGGTGACTTGATATGCCAGTGAGTAACCACTGAATTACTTTTCCCTGTTTAGTCACCTTTTGGTTAACCAGAAAAACTGGAGGAAAGAGAGTGATGGAAAAGTCAAAATTATGATGAGAAAAAAAAAAAAAAACGGTGTCAAAAGATGGTGCAACATTGATTTGATGAAAATTAATCTAGGTAAGACTGCATATCATATTACAAAACACATTATCATTATATAATGTCACCCTAAATAGTATAGTCAAAGGAGTATAATAAGTATAATCTTTTAAGACAGAAGTCACAAACTAAGATTGCACCAGGAATCGGGCAGGTAATGTAACCTGCTGAAGCAATCCAGGTAAGGAATAAGGAAACCAGTGCCCTGTCCAAAGTGGGTGGCCATTATTCAGCCATTGCCACTCTTGACTTGTAGGAATGTGTACCCATGGTTGTCAGTTCTTTGGCTTGTTCCACAAAAAAGATTATTATGAGAAGTATCCCAATATTTCAATGCTGCCAACTATTCTGAAATTTAAGCCTGCTCAGACCAAACACAATATTTCTGCAGATTATTACCGTTGTTTAACATGTGTGTTTAAGAGCATTAAATATCACATAAATTACTTGGTGACAAAGGACCAGGAGGTTACCATCCACCAAGGTATTCTCTAGTTGCTGTTTTTCAGCTGAGCCTGTCCCAGTCCTTTTAATGCCATTTAGTCTAAAGGTCCCTCATCATTATTTTGTTTTCTAAAATTACTTCAGCAATCAAATTCATTGGTGCAGGCCCACACTGAGGCTTCACACTCCTTCAAATCACCCATCTTCAAAAATTTGCTCAACCTCTATGTGAAGAGAGAGCTACGCTGAGGTTGGGGAAGGGTAGACAAAACTCACCAAACTCATTTCATTTGCTCCATGAATCAGTCCTTCAATTATCGTAACTCATCACCTTGGAAGTTCAGAAAACATCTAAAGCAGGGTTTCTCAACCTTAGCACTACTGACATTTGGAGCCAGACAATTAGTGGTGAGAGGATGTCCTGTGCAATGTAAGATGTTTAGCAGCATCCCTGGGCTCTACCAATTAGATTCGAGTAGCACCCCCAACCCAGTCTGACAATCAAAGATGTTTCCAGATATTGCCAAAAGCACCAGTGTGTATGTGTTGGGGGGGTGTGGGGGAGGGAATCATCCCTTGTTGAGAACCACTGATCTAGGGGTATTCATGCATACCCCCTGGTGGTCTCTCACCTCTTCTAGGGCTGCTTACGCTGTTTTCTTCCTAGGAAGAGTGTGTAAATGAAATGTATTTCAGCACGTCCCCAGAGATGTTTGATCCCCTGGACAACTGCCCATCTCTTTCCTCAGTCCTGAAGGAGCTAGTTTTATGGCTAACCTCTCATGTTACCAACTCCTCATGCTTTTATTTGTTCAACACTTCTTCCAACTCTTGCTCATTAATCCTATACCAGTGTGTGCATCTGATTAATCAGGTAAAGGGCTTTAAGTTACTTTCCATTCCAAGTACTTAAGACATTATTTTGCCTGTTTAGTGAAGATTCATCTAGACCCTCACCTTTCTCATGACTGAAATTAAGACAAATAAGGACTGACTTATCAAAATCACCATAAGAAGATCTTCCCCCACAACATTTTCTGTTATATTTCAGCTCGTTTGAAGAATTTTATGACCCCGTATTGTTTCTTTTTATGGGAATAATTATGTCAATCAATTAAGGAGAATTAAATGAATCAGATTATGCAGAGTGTTTAACAGTGCTTGGCATCAAATAAGTGTTCAATAATAATAGTTCTAACAATTACCACCAGGAAAATTTGCACAGCTTGTCATAAATAATTGGCCTTAAGCTTATAAATTTCGTCCTGGTAGTATGGTACTGGTGGTGGAAGATGGGGGAAAAAGGCTTTGTCAACAATTTCTTCTTTAATTGGCAAGTCTGGGCAGCAAGAATATTAAAAGCTAAACCTGACAAACTGTCTAAAAGTCATATATGAAAACCATGATGCAGTCAATGAGAAATGCAAATACATATGAAATGCTCGCTTCCCTTAGGTATAAGAGAGCTGACTGTTGGAAAGGGGGACTATATAAAAGCTTGATGACATATGATCTTCTAATATGATTTATTAGGGAATTCCGGCAGCCAGACAACAGAAACATGACCTCTCTAACAAAAACTGAACATAGCATTTCTTACCTATTATTTGTTGTTAGGGTTCTAATTAGCCAGACTGTGGCATTAAATCCAACTTCATGATACAACTAACTTGCCACGTGCCTGTTAGTATTTCAAATGTTTAAGCAGCTTGGAAAATGGGCCTGTGCTTTGAGGACTCCACAGCCATTGGTCTGTGTGGCAGCCCATGAGATATTCTAGACCCAAATTGGGTGTGCCTCTCTCTTTATTGCAGAAGTGGTGAGGGAAAGAGCGCTGGTCTTAGAAGTGAGGAAATGTGGTTTGTGGTCCATCTCTGCCACCAACTTCCTGTGTGGACGTAAGCAGACATTAATTTATCCAAGCTTCAGTGTCCTCACTCCTGGCTCAAGGAAGCTGTGCTAAATGACCTCCCTTCGGGCACTAACATTCTCTGGCTAACCAAACCTGTGAGTCTAGGTCATGTTTGTGCAAAGAAAGCATGGGACTCTGAGAAAAGGGAGGACATGGAACAAGCACTCGCAAAACACTCTTCTTTGTAGCAGATGGAGAAAGCCGAAATGCCGAGGACCTTTTTAAAAAATTCTAAACTGTGCCGGCCAAGTGGCGCGGTGGTTGAGCGCTGGCTTTGGAAGCCAGCGGCCCCGGTTTGGTCCCACATATGAGGGCCAGTGACACTGTCCTCAAAAAAAAAAAAAAAAAAAAAAATTCTAAACTGGCTAAAGTGTTAGGCAAACTTCATATTCTTAAAAATTCCTAGCTAATATTTACAGCTTTTCAGGTTAAAGGTGTGGGTGTTTCATCTTTTCTAAAATGTTTTCTGTGCCCACGTTTCTTCTTAGTAAACTAATAGGAACCAACAGCACTCATAAATTCATGATTACCTGAATAACCAACCAAGATCATATGGAAAGATTTTCATGCATTTAGATATTATATTCATTTCTTTTCACATCCTTTTGTTCCCAAGCTTGATAATATCCCCATTTTGCTACCTTCAAAATAGGCTTGTTGCTTATTCTACCTTTTCTTTTATTTATGGACCCGCCAATAATTATCTATCAATAGGGCAACTGGCTCGTGATATTTTCCTCAATTAAGGGAGTTGCAGGCAACTCACTAAAACGATTATACATGAAAATTTCCTTTGAGGGTGTGAATCGAAGCTCTCAATAAGCCCATAAATCATTCTGATTTTTCTGTAAGTTTGAAACAGTCCCATAATCTGTACATATAATACATTGGTTCTACTTTCCTTATTTTGTATAATCAAAGAGTAATCAATAAGGACTATGACTACTGCAAAATGAGACTTCTAAATCTTCGAGGGCTAACTAATCACCAGCACACATACCAAAGTCACTGCAGAGAGTCTGTTCTTTCTTAAGTGCCCTTGAAACCCAACAACTGAATTATATTCCAGGCCCTCAAAGAGAGCTACAAGGTGATAACTGTCTCACACTTAATTACACGGATTGCCAAAGGGGAATGGACAAAGTCATTTTTGCACCATGTGTGGAGAAGGAAATCGCTTATGAATTTGGATACCACCAGCTCATTGATTCACAGAAAGTAGAAATGTATGCAAGAACCCTGTCTAACAGTGACCATGCTGTGTGAACGCACAGCCACACCGAGGACACTGCCGTCACTGTTCTGGGACCAGGGCCCACACTCACAGTCATGCTATTCTTCTCTTTCTCCCGTAGCCCCAGTGAGGCGGCTTATTTTTCCTTTCTCCTATCCTGGTCGCAGTTATTTCTTTCCAAGCCATCTTCTTCTCTGAGTTTCCAAGGGAGTGTTAGCTGAAGGCCTTGCCTTGACACCCTCAGATATAATCAGAGAAATGAAAAACGCCCTGGGAAAGAGAAACGCTATCTTAGCCAAGCCGCTCAAGAGAAACCGTGCCACCTCCCAGCCCTGTTTCCTGTAGCTTCTAATGGAGGCCGCTCAGGAGGGATGTCAGCTTTGCTGGGGTAAGTGAAAGCCACCTGGTCCTTCCCATATAATGGAGAAGTGATCGCCTCCTATGATCACTGACTCGGAGGTTTTAATCAGGCCCAGGATATAACTGCTTTTCTTTATACCACATTTTAAAATCTCATTTGGCTTGCTGGGTGTGAGATCCACAGTCCTTTTGCAACAGAATGTTGTATTCTTTTTTTTTTTCCAATTGATTCCATTAGGATAAGCTGATGGCAAATGCTACTTCCCTATGCAATAGAGCTTACAGCCCAAATGTACCTGAATACATTGTATGACAAATAATATTTCCCGCATTCATCCAATGTAGCCTGAGGGAACAGATGAAGGTAGTGACTTGTTCTCAAAGCAGAAAGAAACTCGTTTTGAGGAAGAGAGTGAGATCATGATAAGACTTCCCAATCTCTCTAAACCACAGCTGGCCCATTATAGTAGTTTTCAACTATAGGTGGGATGTGTGAGTTCGAAGGAGAAAACTGATGCTTAAAGAAAAATGTGTTTCCTCCATGAGTATCAGCTACTTGCTTCAGAAAAAGCCCCCTTCATGCAGGTGGGTCCCTGTTTAGGGCCTTTATTAAGATGTGACTGCGGCACATTGTTAAAACTGGGGCAAAACATCTCCAACCACAAGGTGAAAAGTCATTTTTTTTTTTTTAAATCCCTGAGCAGCTAATTGTTTAGCCTGCAAGAGTTCATGTAGCTGGTGGAACTTATTTGTCCTCTGAATTTGCTCTATAATTTTTGTTCAGGGAGCCAGAGGAGAATTGAAAATTCTGGGGAGGAACGTGACCTCCAGTAGCCGATCTGGCATCCTGTTCCTTTCTTATTCTACATCCTTTCTCTGTTTCCAGATCTTGCAAACGTATAGTAAGAGTGCTAGGAGTGTTATTCCATTCACAGATGCACTCTTACATGAGGCCATTAATCAGGCAAATCACAGATGTTGTTTCCTTCTGAGATATTACTGTAATTGCTTCTAATAACACCTACTGAATTTGTCATTTCATTGCCATTGATGACTCTTTAAAAATATATCAGATCATTTATTTCTTCAATTCTAGCTATATGGATTTAAGTTGTATGTGTGCCTTGGACGGTTCAGAATCTATGTTCCAGTAGTCCCCGTGTATTTCCCAAAGAATGGAGCAGAGTAACCTCACATATGGATAGATGAAAAGGCGCTTGAGAGACTCAAGGTTGAAACTCACATGCAGAGTTTGCAATCAAACCATATTCCCCTTATGCTAAAAGGTGGGAGTTACCATTTTTGAGGCATATGGTGCTAATAAATCCATTTGAAGGAATCTGCTGTTCTCGAAGTCAGAGCTTGGAAGGGAGCTTAGTCTAGCTGCCTGATTCACAGAGGGTGAAACTGGGACCCACAGAAATGAGGTCTGAGTTACTGAGAAAAGAGCGACCAGAATCCAAGGCACATCACTGTCAATTCAGGGTTGGTTCTTTTACTGCGCTCATTCTCCAGATAGCCCTTGCTATATCAAAAGGGAATCCAAATCTCCTTCGCTCAAGAGGAAACTGAAACAGGTTGGATTTCTGAGACTGGTCCTTCCCACTTAACCACTCTCCTAAAAGTAAAAATTTGGCCAGACCTTCTTAAATCCTGGTTTAAACCCAGGAAGCTCTATCTTCATTGCTGATTAAATATCACTATCTTTTTTTTCAGTGACATTGTTTTGAAATTTTCTTAACAATTCAAGCATCTGGAGCCCTTTCTCCTTATCTTTTAGTTCTCTATGAAATACATTTTTATTACGAGATTGGGTAAGTAGGTAGTAACAATAGCAGTGGTATAGCTTCATAGAATAAAAGGGGGGGGGCATTGGGATTGAACTTGAATTTGAATCCCTGTTTTACTTTTTAGTAATTGTGTAACGTTAGACAAGTTACTTAGCTTCTCAGATCCTCACATGGAGAATGTATGTGTAATATCCTAGAACAATGTAATGACTGCCTCACGGAAGGCTTAATAATTATTTGCTATTCCTATTAATTGGATGGAACCAGATGGGAGAAAATGTTAACTGTCACAGCATTTTTTTTAATGTTCTATAATGTCTTGATGTCTAGAGGGAAAAAAGAGAATCTCATTTTATGCTTTTGGTGTGAATGAGCCCGGACTGCTGCTTCCAATGCAGGGAGCCTTACGGATAGTTAGCAACCTGCAAATAGACTGTGTTATTCTGGCAGGAGGTACTTATGTCTCCTAGTCGAGGTTGTTGCATCAACCTAGGTGTGGTGTTATATCAATCTGAACCCACCAGGTTGAAGAAACAACACAGGAGCACAAAAGAATACATTGAGTGTTTCTTTGCCTCATCTGCCTGATTAAATAAAAACCCCAGGTCCTTGCAATCACTCCCAAACTTGAGGTGAAGTTTTCACACACATGACACCATATGTTCTCTACTCTCTTCTCCCCAAGTACAACCCAGAGCTGCCGCTCTCGAGACGTGGTTCCTGGGCCACATCAGCATTACTCAGGAACTTGTCAGAACTGCGAATTCTCAGGCCCCACTCCCAACGTGCTGAGGCAGGAACTCAGGATGACCCAAGCATGTATTTTTCACAAACCTCCAGATGGTTCCAATGCTCGGAGTTAGAGAACCATGAGCTGCGGAGTCTGCCTAAATGTTTTATGTACTACAGTGTTTCTCAAAGTGAGAAGTGAGAAGCAGGACAGTACTCAAAATGATCTGAGCACCGGATAGACTACTGTAGGTGACACTGATGTGGCATTAAATATTATAATAGCTGAATCACACTGTGAAAGCTTTCCCTCTCTCCTTTTAACCCTTAAGTCTCAGTTTGACGTTAATAGGGCCTTACTGCCTCTGTTGCTAATCTTTTTTTTTTTTTTTTAAAGAACAGGATGCAAATTTGGTGTCTTTAGGGAACAGCAGAGTCTTTCTAGCTAGAATTGAGTGATATTTTGATTTCTTTGCATTTACTTTTTATAAATACCTTCGATGTATGGCACATGATTTTTGTTTAGATTTAAGTGGTAATAAAAGTTTCCTTTATAACTGTTTACATTAGTCAATTTAAAGAAGAGTGTAAGAAAACAGTAATATGATTGGTATGTGGCAGAAACCAGTGACACGGGGTGAGTGCTCTCAGAGAAATGGGACATGCTAGAGAGTAAGCGTTTTCATTCCATCTATGCCATTTATTGGCCACATTACTCTTCTTAGCCTCAGTTTTCTTATCTCTCAAATGAGAGTGATGGTACCAACATCACAGAAACAGTATGAGAACTTACTATGAAAAATGCTTGCTGCAATCCTTAGAGTATGGTAGGTACTTGCTACGTTCTTATTTCTGAAGCTTTGCCTGGAAGCCACATTGCTGTGTAGCCTTCTGAGTATCATTTTGGTCTGAGTTTTAGAGCTCTCATTTGTAAGCCAACAATAAAGTAAACGAAATGATCTCAAAGGGCCCATCTAGCCAGTATGTATCTATACACATATATTGTGTGTATAACATACATATACCACATATATAATCAATTCCGTATTCTCTATCTTTAGTTAAGCATAGTGTAGGCATAAAAAGCTGTTATTTCCTAGACATAAACCTTGAGTGTTTGAGAATAATGTTGAAAGCTGGTGAGCTCCGTTGGAAAATAACAAGTCAACTCGTGAGGAATGTGCGAGCTGATATACATTTCAGAGCTCAAAGGTAATTTTATTGTATTTTATTATCATCTGTCAAACTTAAAGCAATAGTGGGACTAGAAAATAGACTGTCATGGAGGTTTCTGAGGACAATGGTTTCCGTGAGTTGGTGTAAATATATTCAGAGAGACTTGTTTCTACTTAATAACCTGCCTTTTGCCTTCTGAATTGCTGATGTGTTTGCTTATAGCATTTGAAAAGCAGCTTGTCCTTTGCTGTCAAGTAAACTTGATAGAATAATAGAAGATTCTGAAAAATTCAATCAGATCTTGTTGTGTCTCAAGGGGATTTCTTGACTACTCTCTTTACAGAGAAAAAGAGACGATGGTTTTGCTTTGGTCTTGTACAAAACGCTGACCAAGTTGAACAGCTCAGGTTCTAGTTAGCGGGTGCCATGTTGAGTTTTCTTTTCTCGGCTGGACTCTGAGGGCCCTTTTGAAGGTGAAAGCGATACCTAAGGGGTTACCACAAGATTGCACTGTGACCTCAGGGGTGGTAACCATCAACTTATTTATTGCTCATTGCATTCTTGTCTATCAGGAGACTTAAAATCAAGAAAAATAATGGTGGAATCGGTTTCTGTTTATCAGATATAAAATAGCTTGCACTGTCCTTTACATAACCATTGAAGCATCCCAGAAACTCGATACTCTCAAATATTGGCGATTCTGGTAAAACACCCTAGTGGGGCTATTTGACTCAATTTGGCTGTCACTTAATTGAAAATTACTATGTAAGGTGCAGAGCATGTGCTTGAAGTCAGACGGACAAGGGTTCAAGTTACTGACTTACTATCTCTTTAAGCTCCAGTCTCCTCATCTATAAACTGAGGATAAAATGTTTCTACTTCAGGGCCGGCCGAGTGGCGCGGTGGTTAAGTGCTGGCTTGGGAAGCCAGCAGTCCCGGTTCGGTCCCACATGTGAGGGCCAGTGACACTGCCCTCAAACAAACAAACAAAAAGTGTTTCTACTTCACGAGACTATTCTGAGAATTAATTAAGGGATGATATTGGAAATAACCATAATAGCTCATAGTCACTGGGCACACACTGCCTAAAAGGTGCCATTCCAATGGCTAGCATCATTTGAGTCTCAGTAAATCCCTGAGGTAGGTACTACTATTAGCTCCAGGTTATGGATATGGGAACAGACCCTAGAGGGCACTTAACTTGCCAAACACTATGTAGTCTGCCTCCAGATGCCTCATCTTTTGAGGTTTAAAAGCACTTCACATTGTTCTCAGCATTTCATATGACTTGAACCATGTGAAATGACAGATAGTTGGCTATTTTCACCTACATAAATAGCAATTTCATGTGGTTCTGCCTAATAAGTACTGACTATGGATTAATAGTAGCTCTAATTGCTACTGCTAATAATAGTAGCAATAATAATGTTGATGTTTATCTTTGAATCTCCTCAACATAAGTAATGCAGGTGGCATGATAAAGACCAGTAGCTTGGCAATCAGGAATTGAGTGGTCCCAGTGTCCCCATTTTAAAATAATGATGTTGGCCTTTTGCAATTCTATAGTCAAAAGCAAAGCTTTGAAAACTATCTTTGGAGAAGGAGTAGTTTTCTGTCTAGTTCATCTTGGACCGATAACTGGTTCTACTAGTACTATGAATAACTAGTACGTAGTTCATGCCATACACAAGGCAAGTTTACTGATCACGTCCTTTGGGTACCCTAGTAGGGTCAAACCAGGGTACCTATTTCTAAACACATATTCTCAATTTCTGTATTTAACTTGTAAACTAGTAAAAAGGAGTTCATGAACTGGCACTAGTTCATGTGCTATACTTCGAATTGCATTGGAACGCTATGATATAAATAAGTAAACTCTTAAAGGAAAGCATGTTTGTGTGTGTACATGCGCACACAAGCTCGGACGTCCTTCCCTTTAAAAATGTATTCTTTGGAGATTAGAAATGAATATCATATAAAAAGCGAGGAATTTTAAATAGGGAGGCCACTGATGTGTGATGCCAACAATATTATTTAGGGCACTTGAATAAGATAGAGAAAAGATATCAGTGTGTACCAGAGCCTGTTAGCATATTTATTTTAAAAATTATTTGTTTTGTTTAAATCATTATTAACTAGCTTTCATGTTGTCATGTTTTGAAATACTAGAGAAATAGAGATTGATGAGACATGGCCTTTATCCTCCAGAAACTCAGTCAAACCAAAGATGCCAGCATATAAGCACGTATTTGTAGAATAGTAGATAATGCTCTGAAGGAAGATGTATTTAATTTGGTTTGGGTATTAGAAGCGGCTTCACCCCTGAGGTGTAATTTCTTATATCTTGTTGTTCAGAATGGTGATTCTTTATTGAAAAAAAATGTATTCATATATAACTTACACACACACAATGGACTAATCTTGAGTATACAACTTGATGAATTATAACAAAGTGAACACACCCATGTAGTCACTTGGTCAAGAAGTGACCACTTGATTAAAAAAAAGAAAATACAATATTACCAGCTTTCCAGGAGATCCTAATGTGGCCCTTCCCATCCACGACCCTCTCTCTTTTCCCAAATGTAACTACAGTCCTCATTACTAACACCAACTATTACATTTGCCTTTTTAAAAATCTTATTTGAATAGAATCATACAAATATATTCCCTTGTGTCTGGCTTGTTTTGTTCAATATAATCTCAACAATCATGATTCCCAAACTATATGCCAAAGCATCAGGACACTGTAGGATATTTAAAAATTTAAAAGAAACCGTAATACTCAATATCCTTCAGACACTGAACAAAGTAAGAGTTCATGGCAGTTCAGGTTCAACATTAAATTGAATTGCATTCCTTTTCATGCTGTCATATCTTTGCAAACATTCAACAGTCACTGTGATTAAGAACAAGTTCATGCAAAAAAAAAAAATCAATGTGAAGTAAAAAATGAGGGTCCCAGTATCCAATCTGATCCCACTTGATCTTGGTATATGGTCCTTTTAATGTGCTCTAGAATTTAGTTTGCTAACATGTTTTGAAGATTTTTGCACCAGTGGTCATCAAGTATATTGGTCTGTAATTTTCTTTCTTTGCAGTTCTCTTGCCTGGTTTGGAATCAGGGCAATGATCGCTTCATAAAAGAAGTTTGAAAGTGTTCCCTTCTCTTCTATTTTTTGAAGGTTTTGAGAAGGATTGGTATTGATTCTTGTTTAAACTTTTGGTAGAACTTTGCAGTGAAACCATCTGGTGCTGGATTTTTGTTTGTTAGTAGGTTTTTTATTGCGGATTCAATTTTCTTACTCATACTCAGTCTGTTTAGATTATTTATTTCTTTATGATTCAATCTTGGGAGGTTGGTGTTTTCAGAAATTTACCCACTTCTTGGTTGTACAATTTGCTGGCATGTAATTGTTCATGGTAGTTTATCATTTATATTCATGGAGCTTCAGTTGTAATGTCTTCTCTTTCATTTATAATTTTATTTATCTGAATCCTCTCACTTTTTTCATAAGAGTATACCTAAAGGTATGTCTATTTTATTTATCTTTCCAAAAAAACAGCTCTTATTTTCATCTTTCCAATTTCTGTTTCATATTTTACTACTCTGATCTTTGTTTCTTTCTTTGCTTAGTTCCTTGAGGTATAAAGTTATTTATTTGAATTTTTTCTTTTTTCATAGTGTAGGTGTTTATCACTATAAACTGCCTGCTTTTGCAGTATCCCATAAATTCTCGTATGTTTTATTTCCATTTTTATTTTTCTGAATCTATTTTTGATCTCCCTTGATTTCTTCTTTGACACTTTTTTGTTGTTTAGGAGCATGTTGTTTAATTTCCACATATTTGTGATTTTTCCGGTTTTCTTCTTTTAATTAATTTCTAGTTTCATACCATTGTGGTCAGAAAAGATGCATAATATGATTTCAATCTTCTTAACTTATTCAGGCTTGTTTTTGGCCTAATACATGATGTACTCTGGAGAATGTTCCACATGGACTTGAGAAGAATTGTACTCTGCTGCTGTTGGGCGGAATGTTCTATAAATGTCTGCTAAATCCATCTGCTGTAATGTGTGGTGGTTTAAGGGCATTGTTTCCTGATTTACTTTTCTATCTGGATAATCTATCCATTGTTGAATGTGGGTTATTGAACTCCTCTGCTATTATTGTATTGCTATTTTTTCCTTTAGGTCTGTTGATATTTACTTTATATATTTGGGTGCACCTGTGTTGGGTGCATAAATATTTACAAATGTTATATACTGTTGTTGGATTGACCCCTTTATTATTTTTTAATGATCCTCTTTGTTGCTTATAGTCTTTAGGTGAAAGTCTGTTTCATTTGATAGAAGTGTAGATGCTCCTACTCTCTTTTGGAATTTCATTTGATGTCTTTTTCTATTTCTTCACTTTCAATATGTTTATATCCTTAAAAGTAAGTCTCTTGTAGGCAGCATATAGATGGGTTTCATTTTTGTAATCTATTCAGCCACTCTGTTTTTTGATTGGAGAATTTAGTCCTTTTATATTATAAGTAGAGACTTATTGCCATTTTGCTAATGTTTTCTGATGTTTTTGTAATTCCTTCGTTCCTTTCTTTGTCTCCATCTTCATGCCTTGAATGATTTTTTTTTCAATGTGCTTAGATTTCTTTCTCTTTATTTTGTGTTTCAACTATATGCTTTGCTACATGGTTACCATGAGGCTTACTTAAAACATCTTATATTACAACAGTCTATTTTAAACTAAGAACAACTTAACTTCAGATGTTTGCTAAAGCTCTACAATTTTATTCTTCCCCCATGTTATATATTTTTGATATCACAGTATACATCTTTTGTGTATCCATTAACAAAGTTTTCCATACCCATTAACAAATTATTATAGTTATAGTTATTTTTAATATTTTTGTCTTTTAACCTTTGGCTTTTATAGCTAGATGTTTTGGGGGCCCATCCTCAGATAGGAATCTTAAAAGTCAGGATGCTAGATATGGAATCCAAGCCCCCCACTCCTCAGGGAGAAGCTGAGAGTTCAGAGTTCCCTCCGGATTGTTGGGTGCTATGTCAGGGGTCAGATTTGTGGCAATAGTGTGTGTCAGTCATTCCTACCCATTTTGATATAGGTGATAGGGGCATTTTCTCTTTTACCTGATGTGCAAGAGTTATTCAGCTAGTTTCTAGATTTATTTCAGAGCGAATTACTCTATGTGTAGCTGTAGATTTGGTGTGTCCATGACAGGAGGTGAGCAAGGCTTTCCTGGCCTCATAAAATGAATTGAGAACTATTTCCTATGTTTTGGAGCAATTTGATAATATCAGTGTTATTTATTCCTTCTATATTCAAAGAAATCACCAGTGAAGCCATATGGTTCCTGAATTTTCATATTAGAATTATTTTTTTCTTTTTTTTCTGAGGGCAGTGTCACTGCCTCTCATATGTGGGACCGAACCGGGGCCACTGGCTTCCCAAGCCAGCGCTTAACCACCGCACCACTCAGCCGGCCCTAGAATGTTTTAAATAATGAATTCAATTGCTTTAAGAAATATAGGGCTATTCATATTTTCTGTTTCTTTTTATATCATTTGGTAGATTTTATTTTTATTTTATTGATAATTTTAATTTTATTGATACAAAGTTGCTCATAATATCTTCCAACGGTTTGTTTTTTTTTTTGATCAGTTGAATTTTTAATAACATCCTTTTAATTCCCTTCATGTTATTGGTTATTTGTTTCTTTTTTTTTTTTTTTTTTGATTAGCCTTTCTATGGGGGTTGTCATTTTTGTTAGTTTATTCTAAGTGGCAGCTTCAGGATTTTAAAATTTCTATCTACAGCACATTTTCCTTAAAATTTCACTTTTTTTTTTTTTCATTGTTTGGGTTTCATTTGCTTTTTTTCCTCACCTTATCTCCTTGAGAAAGATACTTAGATAATTGACTTTTACCCTTTTTTCTTTTCTAGTGTATATACTCAAGACCATAATTTCTCTCTAAGTATGGCTTTAACTGTATTCCAAAAAAATTAATAAGCTATGTTCATTATCATTCAGTTCAAAATATTTTCTAAGCTTCCATTATGATTTATTTTTCGGCCCACAGATTACATAATAATGTGTTGCTTAGTTTTCAGATTTGGGGAAATGTTTTCCAGTTATCTTTCAGTTATTTATTTCTAGCTTATATCTATTGTAGTCTGAGAGCATACTCACTCTAAATACAATTGTTGAAATTTGTTGAAACTTGCTTTATGGCCAGTTTGGTTCTATTTTGATAAAATATTCCATATGCACTTGAAATCCTGTGCAAGACTAAGAGTATATGATCAATTCATAAATTAATTGAATTCTTTCCCCCTTTATCCTGGTTATATTATTTATTTGAAACACAGTTGAGTTCTTTTTTTTTTAAATTTGCTTTCAGTTTAAGTTGTCCTCCTTCCCATCTTGTTAATTTAATTTTAGTTTTGAATATGTAGAATAGTCAAATACTTCCAAAAATCAAAACTATACAAAAGGGTGTAATCAGAAAAGTGGCACTGCCTCCTGTATTTATTCCACCTCATTCTGCTTATCCCATGTAGGTAACCAACATCATTGTTTCCTGACTTATTTTTCCTGTTGTTGTTGTTTTGTTAAGACAAGAATAGATAGATAGATAGATAGATAGATAGATAGATAGATAGATAGATAGATAGATAGATTCTCTTATTTTCTCTTCTTTGTTTTACACAAGGGGGCATGTAAGCTCTTCTGCAATTTGCCTTTTTCATTTAACAGTATCTCCCACAGATGACTCCACATCAGTTACAGTCCTTCCTCATTCTTTGTTTAAAACTCTCTTGAATATATGAGGCATAGTTTATTCAATCAATTTATGCTTAGACATTTAACTAGTTTCCTACAAATAATACTGCAATAAGTAGCTTTGTCCATATGTATTTTAATGACACTGAGGATGTATCTTCAGAATAAATTCCTAGAAATCTGATTGCTAGGTTGAAAGATAGATGTATACGTGGTTTATTAACTTGTGCCAAGTTATCCTGCAAGGATTTTGCATTCCTACCATTTTGCATGCCTACCAGCAATGCATGAGAGTGCCTATTGTTCCACAGCCATGGGAACAAAGTGCATAGTCAAGCCTTTGGATTTTTGCCACTCATACGAGTGAGATATAGAATCTCAGTGAGTTATAACTTACATTTTTCTTAATATGAGTGAAGTTGAATAAGTATTTGTATGTTCAATCATGTTTATATCTTTTGAGAAATTGCCACTTCATGTCTTTTATCCATTTTTGTATAGGATTATTAATATTATTTTTTCTTCGAGTGTTAAAGGTTTTGTTTTGTTTTGTATATTAGGCATGTTGGCCCTTTTTCTGTGGCACACACTGCAAACACTTTCTGTCATTTGTATTTTTACTTTGCAATGATTTTACCATATATAGTCAACTTATCAATCCTTTATCACATCTGGAAATTCTATTCACAGATACAAACATTTTCCTATTTCTTCTAGTACTGCTAACCTTTTTTTTTTTACATTTATATTTCTGACCCATTTAGTTCCCTTTTTGTATGACATGAAGAATGCATATATTTTTTTTCATTTATAAAAAAGCCATCATCCAGTTGTACCAACATCATTTATTAAAAAGATTATCTTTTCCCCAGTGATTTGAGATACCACCTGTACAATATCCTATGTTTTTTTTCTTTTGTTTTCTTTTCTTTTTTTTCTTTTTTTATTTTAGGGCAGTGTCACTGGCCCTCATATATAGGACCCAAACGGAAGCCAGCGCTCAACCACCACACCACTCTGCTAGTCCTATCCTACGTTTCTTTAGATTTATATTCCTTGGTCATTCTATCTCATCATGAGCCAATACTTTACTGTTTTAATTTTAGAGGCTTTATAGTATAAATAGCCAAAGAACTAGACACCCACTTCCCAAATATAACTCTCCCTATTCACTCTTTTCCTATCTTTTCTTGTGTTTTTCTTTTTTTTCCATTAGTAGTTTTTATGAGGTATAATTGATAAACAAAATTATAATATATTTGAACTATAATTATGACAGCACGATGACTTTATATATATATATGTATATATATATGTGTGTATTTTTTCATATAAACTTTTGTCTTACTATGTATTGTTGATAATACAGCTTGTCAATATTTTCATTGGGTAGCATTAAATTTATAAGTTAACAGTGAAAAATGAGTTTTGATTAAGTTGAGGCATCCTAAACAAGGAAAAGGGTTATCTTTCAACTTGCTTAAATATAATTTTTTGTCTTTTAGGAGTATTTCTACATTTCTTCATATACATTTTTATCACTTCTTGTTATGTTTGTTCCTCAATATTTTGTCTTTTCGTTGCTATTATACATAACATTTCCTCATTTATTACATCTTCTAACTGGTTATTGTTTGTGTACATGACAGCTGCTGAGATTTGATATATTTTCAGTTTGAAATATGTTTTTTAGCATCATAAAATTCCTTGGACTCATTTTATGCTTTTGGCTTGAATTCCACTTTGTCTGGTATAAGAATTTCAATTCCTGCTTTCTTATTGTTTTCATTTGCCTGGTGCATTGCTTTATTTTTAAACTTTTAGATTCACTGAAATTTGGATATGTCTCATGTATAACATAGAGTTTTGGATTTCATTAATGGATCTACTTGAAAGACATTTTATTTTAATAGATTAATTTATCTATTCATTAACTTAGCTCATTCATGTTTATTGATACGACTGTTAGGTTTGGTGTAACTCTGTCATCCTATGTTGTAATTTCTATGATCATATTTACTGTGCTTTTTTCTCTATTGAATGTATCTTCTTTGCTTCCCCCCCCTTTGACTCTTTATGAAGTTTTGTACTTCTTCCACAGTGTTTAGTTTATTATTAATAGTATCCTTGATTCCCTTTTGTCCTACTTAAGCCTTTACTATCTCAAAACTTTCAGTGGCTCCCCCATCTCAGAATAAACACAATATCCTTACTATGGCTCATGAGGCCTTCCACAGCCTGTATTCCATTTCTCAGAGGTTTTTTTCCCTATGACTCTGTACTCACTCACTAAACTCCAGCAACATGACTTTGTTGGTGTTCTTCAAGCATGTTCCCATCTCAAGAGCTTTGCAGTTGGGTTTTCTCTCTCTTAATACCTTTCTGACAAATGTTTACACTGTTCACTACTTCATTCAGGCCTGGGCTTAACTTTTGTTCTCATCTTCAAAAAGGTCCCTGAGCCCCATATTTAAAAAATCACCACTACATCAGTGCCTGGCCCCATTCTACATTATTTCTCTTCAAATCATGTGCCACCACTTGCCGTTATTAATACAAGTCACAGGTAGATTCTGAAAGCCAAAGAAAATATTTGAATGATCCCTTCAACCAAAGAACATCATCTTTGCCATGTTTTTGTTTTGGGTTTTTTTGGGGTTTTTTCATCATTAAAATGCTGTCCAGCTAAAATTCTAAAGCTTGAAAAATATGGGTCGAGTATGCTGAGGATCTCAAATAGAGAACAGAACTGCAAAAGTATTTGGCGTTGAAGATGCAAATGGCTGACCCTGCCTGAGAGCCCTGCCTGTTGAAGTTTTCATAGGCTGTTTCCACATCACAGTTTGGAAGTTTCACATCTTACTTCGATGGTCTATGTAGGTCTGTTTTCTTACATCCCCTGTACCATTTTAATAGGTACCCAGAGTAAGGGTCCATTCTGAACACATGAGTAAAACTGTACAGTGTGAAACCCCTCAAATGGAGGTCTAGCACCAGCTGTCAGTTGCAATTCTTCAACTTCATGCTACATAAAGCAGAGGAGAGAGGCATCATGAGTTGATGAGGTATAGCATAGTAACTGGGGCTTCAGATTGTTTGTGTGCCAGATGAGAAGGCAGTTAGAATGGGTTTCTAAGTACCAGCATAATCTTGTAATTCTGGCAAAAGTTTGTGAGTGAGAGATAGCCCAATCCCAAATGGTGCCTGCAATCTGTGGCTGCATTGCAGAATCCTAATGTGGGAGAATTTGGTTCTGATAACTTTGCTCAAACTTCTGTGAGGTAATAAATAACTTTATAAACAGTAATGGTTATTGCATCCTGATGAGCTAATGATCTAAGTATAGGAATATCTCCAGGGTAAGGATAGGATGGAGAATGGATCATAAAGAAATTATTCAAAAAATGGTTCTCTGGGGCTAAGGGATAAACCAGATGGTACAATATTTGAAAAATGGGAGAAAACAGATTTTAGCTATTTATATTTCTGCTCTGAAGGTAATACCTGTATTTTCTCTAGGATGGCTTAAGGACTATTAACTTGAGTGGGGAGAACTACCACCAAATGATATTTTAATGGCCAGCATAAAACATGTGTTACTTTTGCTGTGATTTCACTGAGGAAAAAATATATATATCTCCTATATATCTTGGTAAAGAAACCTTGATCATGTTTTAGAAGCTCTGTTAGGTCTTTCTCATGAAATAAAATAGTAACAACATTTTAGGAAGAGAAACACTAACATGGATTTCCCTTTCAGAAACTATTCAATTCAACAAATGTTTAACAAACTCTTTCTATGTTCATGGCACTGTGTTAGGTGCCAAAGGGAAATAAAGGGGAATAAAATATATCCATTGACCTCAAAGCATTTATGGCTTTGTGAAGGATATTTCAACAGCTAAATCATCTGTATTGTATGATAAGAGATAGCAAATATATAAATGACTCACATTTATAGTAACTGATTTTTTTATTCCTGCTTTAAAATGATCTTTCTAGTTGAAAAAAAACATAAATCCCACAAACTCCGTACAACTCTTTTTCTTAGGCTAGCAAACAACTTGCAGCATTAGACAAATATAATCAGTAGTGATGAGAAAACATGATGGACTGACTGATGAGGTGGAAAGACTTTTTGATTGCCTGAGTATGTGATAAGACAGTGAATCCATATGCCTTAGAAGCCAAACAATGATTTCTTTCCAAAGGGTTGTCGTACTGAAAAACTCTTTAAGAAAAACAAAAGTGAGACATTAAAGGGAGACATTTTCAGCTTAAGCAAGGGACTATTTGATCACTCCAGGAGGAGAATCTATTGTATAACCTCATAGTTCAGGAGAAAGCTGTATGCAGTAATGGCACTATGAAATACAAAGGAGGAAATGATGGAAAGAGATGGAATATGAAGGTAGGATCCTTGGAGGAGATGGCATTGAATCTCTGCCTTGAAAAATGTGGATGGGACGAGTCCATGGGAAAAAAAATTATTGAATCAAAGGAACCAGAGTGACCTAACATACGAAGACTTAAATTTGCTAGATATCTTGCGAGGGAAAATAATTTGCTGTGTTGGTAAGAGCTGAGGAAGCAAAAATAGTTTGCAACTAGCTCACAGAGGATGTTCATTTGAATGTTATTCAATAAGCAATAAAGAAAATGTAGGATGTGAAAAAGAATGCAATGAGATCAGGGCTTCAGACAGGTAACTCTGGAGGAGCAACATAAAGGACAGGTAGAGAACGTGTGGCAGTCCAGGCCAGAAAGTAGAAGCACAAGAACTCTTATTTTGTCCTCTACAAATAACTAGCATATTATTGAGCACATGGCAGGCATTCCACAAATATTTTACTCACTCAGCACTTGGTTATGGCATGTGTATCACATATAGGCATCTGTGGAGGCTAGAGAAATGGAGAAATGTTCCATTATTCCCAAGAACTTTAAAATTTTTGTTGATTATTCATGAATTTACAAGGTTTTCAGGGTCATTCAAAGTTCAGTGGTCCAACTGTTTTGAAATTGTTTGCATTCTGCTTTCAAGGATATAATAATATTGGGTTGTCAGAAAAGTCATAACGCATTTTTGCAATGAAAAACATAGAAAAAATACATCATGACTTTTCCGACAACCCAATAGTTCAGACCAAACTTCAAGAACAAGGCATGCAAAAGATTACAAATTGCATGAAACAGTCAAACCATCTTGGCTTTTCATTACATCTCCATATTGTTCTCACTGGTTTATTGTCACTAAAATTGAAATGTTAAGTGGGAAACCAGAAATGGAAAATATCAGATCTGACTACAGGGGAACAACCGAAAGCCTATGGAAGACCTGTTATTTTTGTATAGTTCCAAGGCATGAAGAAAAATCCCTACCGGGAAGCCAAACACCCTAAGTGCAACGTGCTTTTTAGACATTTTTAAAAAGAACAAGTAGAGAATGTATGATGGTCCAGGCCAGAAAGTAGAAGCACAAGTGTCCAGGCCAGAAAGTAGAAGCACAAGTGTAGGCAATGACCATGTGACAGACCAGGGTTGGGAATTGGGAAGACAAAAAGACTTTTGGGTTGAAAATGACGTGGTAATATTTATCTTTACAATGCTGTGTATGCCCCCAAGCTTGCCTTTATCCTTAACCCCTGAGGAAAGAAACTGGATTCAAGCCAGTGGGTTAGGATCCAAATGTAGCACATAAGCTTATTCCTGATGCAAGTAGGAGGTCCCAGGGAACAGGATGTTCTCTAAAATCTTGGGCAGCAGAGACAGATGACCATATGCTCCTCTTGCCATGTCTACTTGTCATTTTCCACTCCCCTTCCCCCTGCAGGTGACTGATAAGCAAAAGCTTAACTTTCCTTCCAACAAAACACCACCACGAGCTATACATCTCAGCTTGTTCAACAAGCACAGTCTGTTTTTGAGCCAATGTTTGGAAATTGAAGTGACAGACTTAACCCAATAATTTCACTCTACTCTCTCTCTCCAATTAATTTTTTGGTGCATCTTAATCTAAGGTACAAGAAATAGGGCTCTCAAAGAAAGAAAAATAATAATCTTCCTGAGAAATTCTCTCTCCTTCAGCTCTAACATGTGTTTTTATATTTTCCCACTGAGCATGTGTTCAGAGGACCTTCCACCTCATCTTAACCGAATATTAACCTTGTAACCTGTATCTCAGCTGTCACTTTTTTTGAGGGAAATGTTGATTTTAAGTTTCTAGGGAACACACAAAATTTTTTTTTTTTTTAGCTGAGCCATCCTGCCACCTGTTGGCAGCTCAGCAGCTGCTCAGCTTGGGCTGGGCATCGAACTGCTGTTGCTCAGAGCTCAGCTTGCACTCTTGAATGAGCTCTTCACCAACTGAGCCACTCAGCCGGCCCTGCAAAATCTTATAAGGATCTTGAAAGTGGTGGTGTTGAATGAGGCAGCCACAAATTTCTGGTAACTCATTTTATGATAACTAATTATGTCTTGGCTAGAAAACGTGTTAAAATATTCTAGAATATACCACCAGGATTGTGACCAAAGAGTTTCTCTGCTTGATGAGAACTTACATGTGAGTATCCAGAAGCATGTTATAACTGAGAATATGCATTGTCACTTGAGCCCCCTGATTTAAGATTGTATTTCATCAAATTTGAAGCATGACTCACCCTGTTGACACACCTCTCTACTTTTGTCCATTTCATCCATATTTATCTCTCCCAATAGTATCTTTAAAAGAATGTGGCCCTCAGCTGAGTGGCATGGTGGCTAAGCGCTGGCTTAGGAAGCCAACAGCCCCGGTTCGGGTCCCACATCTGAGGGCCAGTGATACTGCCCTCAAAAAAAAAAAAAAAAAAAGAGAATAAAAGAATGTGGCCCTGAAAAGGCAACATCCTTTTGTAGATTCATCAAATATATCTTTTAAAACTAACATTAATTGGTTTCTGCCACATCCAGTCCAAGACTGAACTTAACCACTCTAGACAGCAAGCCCATTATGACAGCATGATGCCCGTTACAGCAGATGAGAACCTGCTGTCGCTCCTTGAAAAGATGAAAGTGGAAGTGTCATCCCAGAGAAAAGAATGTTTCTCTCTCTCTCCTAGGGAAAATTGTTTTTCCTGAAATCATACTGCCGGGATTGCAAAGTCTACCTCTTACACATAGGCTTTGAGAAGCACTATTGGTACTGTCACCATTTTAATGTCTAGTTGTCCATCTGGAGACCTTGCTTGTATGATGACTTCCAAATACAGTGGACCCATTACTGTCAGTAAACCTCAGGGTGTTCATAGATCTATATCAAACTTTTTCCATAGGGTTGAGGTTTCCCTCCAAAGTATTTGAATTATACTTTAAGTATTTTACATGAAAACATTTGAAAATTTGTTTCTTCCTGTTTGTTTTGTGTTTTTATTAAAGTTTATTGAGGTGACAATGGTTAGTAAAGTTACATAAGTTTCAAGTGTACAATTCTGTATACATCATCTATATCACATTTTGTGTTCACCACCCCAAGTCTTCTCACTGCCAAAAGGTAAATGATACAAAAATCACGTAAAATGAAACTATGGTTCATTTTTCTTTCATTTCTTGGTTAAAATTCTCCATCTCTTTGTCAATTGTTCAATTTCCTCCAGTAGATTCTTTAACATATTTATCATAGTTATTTTAAAGTGTTTATCTTCTAATTCTAACATCTGAACTGCTTCTATTGACTACTTTTTCTCTTGATTATGAATCACCAGTTCCTGCTTCTTTGCCTGTATTATAATTTTTGGTTGTTTGCTGGACATTATGTATAAGAAGAACCATAGGATGAAATAAATATTAACTCCTTGAAAAGAACTTTTCAGGTGGCTGATACGGGAAGTTGAGTCAATACAATCATCTGATGTATAATTGAGCTGGATCTGGGACTTGTAGCTTTAGTCAGATTCAGTTCACAACTGATTCCCACAGATTTGAGGGAAGGATCAGAGTTTTGCCTTCATCAGGGCTTGAGATCTCATTACTAATGAGAGTCTTGAGATTCCTCTATACTCTATAGTAAAGCTGCCAGCTCTCCAGATTTTGGGAGAGCTCTCTCTTCTTTATGAGACAGTCATCAACTTTTTAGTTTTCTGCGCCTTGTAACATCTCCCCACTATACTGCCCTGCCACCCACTTTCAGAAGACTGATGCCTTAAAATAAAATGGATGGCTTACGTTTGATAATGAAGGCCCGTGCTCCTTAAATGAATTCTCTATCAAATCTCGTGGTCTACCACAGGATTTGGCACTCTAACCCTGGACACTTGGTAAAGGTGCTGTGGAAAAGAGTTGGCAGGTGAACGCATTCTTGCTATGTTTTGGATTTGCTCAGGATTCCACTTTGTCAAGCCTGCCCATATCTGGCCATGAAAAGATTGTTACATATTAGTCTTGTTTTTCCTTACCCTCATCTATGGCAGGTTTGCTCCTTCTTCTGTCATGCCTTCAGGGATGAAAGAACTTGTGGAATTCTTCTCCCTTAGCATAGCTCATCCCTTTCTGCTGTTTTATTTCCTTCTCTTTCCCAACAATGTGTTTGTTGAGTGTACATTGCCCTATTAACACAAGTTGAATTACCACATTTTTTTGAACACTTATGTAGTAATTCATCATAGTGGCTTAACTATCAATTATCCAAGCTATTTATTACTGATGAACAATTAGTCATTAACTATTACTCTATTACAAATAAAGTATCCATGAACAATCTTATAAAGGTATACAACGTTTTATGAATATTTCTAAGGTTGAATTCCTAAAAGTAAAATAGCTCATTAGGAAGTATTTACTTCTTTTAAAAGATGATATTAAACACATATCACACTGTGATATCATTATGACTATTATCCCTATACTGCTTGGATGCTGTGATCACTTGTTGATAAGTGTTAGGCTATTTGACTCCTTGTATTAAGGCATGAGACCAGAGTAACTCAAAGTAGGTTCTATGGAACACTAGTGCCGTGAATACTTCATAAAAAGGGGATTCTATGGTCAAGTTAGATTGGAAAGCTCCATAAACTATACCTACATACCCTCCCTTCTTAGAGATTTAGAAAGTACTTCAATATTTATTTATTTTTTTTAAAGATTTTATTGGGGAATTGGGGGAGGGGAACAGCGTTGGGGAATCGGGGAAGGGGAACAGACAAGTTACTGTCTTTTTGTTCTTCAGTCTAGTTGTGGAGGACATTGCTTCACTGGCCCATGTTGGTATCGTCATTGCGCTCTTCCCGGATGAGGCAGATCGGTCACTGGCCTCTGGCTGGTCTCTCACAGTGGCTATTGGCAGCTCACGCTGGCTGCCAGCCGCTCACTGTAGCCTATGGCAGCCCACTGCAGCACGGGCTGTAGCCTACACCGTCCCCGGGGCTCGCACAGCCCAGCTCCAGGTGGAGCTGTTGTTAGCTGTAGAGGGCAGTGTCACTGGCCCTCATATATGGGATCCAAACCCGGGCTGCTGGCATCCCAAAACCAGCTCTTAACGAAGGCGCCACTCGGCCGGCCCAGTACTTCAATATTTTAAAGACTTTGGGAAACCAAGTAGAAGAATGATCTATTTAACTTTATCTTACCCAGTGTTTTCCATACCTATTGATCAAGGAATTCTCTCATTGCCTATTTTATGTTGACATCCTATAAACAGAATACATTTTGGGAGATGTTGCTTTAAATAATTTTATTCCTTTAACAATAAATCGAATTGTTCTTTTTCTTCTATCTCTTCCCTTAGGCCTTTAGCACTTGTCAAAGTGAGTTGCCCTTTTTTCCTAATCTCTGAATCTCCTAGTTCAGAAAGTTATTCCCCCATAGAGATGGCGAACCTCCATGCTTGTTAGAATTATTCATAAACTAAAAATAAGCAAACCTTAAGAGAAGGTCTAATGAGCTCTCCCATGAATCGATACTGAGAACTTCAAATACCTGAACTCTATCGAACTTATTTGGTCTTCCTATAACTCTTCTTTTTTTTCTTCCAGGTTTTCATCTGTATTTCCCCTTTAGTGAAGTATGATGTACTGTCTATCTTCTGCAGTCCTAGTTTATGGAATTTTCTTGCTTATTTAAGGCTTAGGCAAAAGGGGGTAAGGGGGTGCATTTAACAGAAGAAAAAAGTGGGAAATTTCAGTAATCTTATTCATTATAAGGTATCAGAAGAGAGCTGTGCTGTTAAACGAGAGACTGTATGCTAGTTTGAGTAAATATTCATTGTGAACCTATTATATCCGGCCATGGTGTTACGTTTACCTGAATCATCTCATTTACTTCACTCAGCAACTGACTAAGAAAATAGCACCATTACCTTCACTGAACAGATAAAGAACTTTGGTCCCAGTGAAATGTAAAAAATGATTCATTTAAAGTCATAAAGCAAATGAAAAAAAAATACGTGGAAGTGCTGAGATTTAAACTAAGTCTGCCCAATTTCAAAGTCTGTCTTTAGCTAGTATACTATTCTCTGCACTTTGATTTTATATGTCTGTGTCAGAGAGAGAAAGAAAGAGACAGAGACAGAAGGAGAATGTAACCAACCAAAGCTTTTGTTCTGATTTGTCACATTGACTAGAATGAGAGTCAAAGATTGAAGGCTCAGCTAAGCACGGTTAAATTTCCACCTGTCAGTCATCCGTCTGGATCCCATTCTATATGCCATCCTCATTTCTCCTCTGTAGCTTTCCTTGACATCAGTTGTGGAATATGCAATAGAATTCTGCACTGCAGATAAAGGAACTATAGGGCATCTGAGCTAAGGAAAAAACCCCACCCACAGAGTTTCATATACAGAGATTTGGTTCAATTTGTAACGAATTTGGATTACATGAAGTCAACACTGTTTTCTCTGTAGATAACCAATCAATACAAGTACAAAAGGAGGCTTAGATTAATCTGCAGCTGGAAGCACATTTGAGAAAACAAAGCACATGTTTCCAAAGCTCAAAAAAACCTTAGGCCTGTTTGATCTAGAGTCATGATTATAATTTGCCACATGCAGCAAACATATATTTATTCGGCAAACATGTATTGAACACTCTGCTTCTGAGCCCCATGTCAATTGTCACAATGCCTACATAAACACACAGGGATTGCAAAAAATTAAAGAGTGAATTGTTGCGAAGATAATAAAGGATGGAAGATTAAAAAATATATTAAAATGTGTTTTACTAACTTCTGCCATACAAATAAACATTAGCGGGAAATAAATAGCATTAGTGGAATGAATTTTATATGAGAAATATAAAATTTTCAACAAATACTTTCTGAGCAACTCTTACATACTAGATATGTGCTAAGTCCAGGGAATGTGGGGGACACATAGGACAGTTTTTTAACATCTTATAGCTATGTGGAAAAGGGAAACATAAGGAAAATAACCACATGACTTAGTAAGGGAGACAATAGTAGCATAAACAAAAAAGTGAAGAAAATTCCTAAAGATTTAGTTGACCTATTTGAAAATGTATAAAGCTAGTTGACATGTTATATTTAGCCTCCTGAAATGTTAAAAACATTTAGGGGATCATAAGCTAATGCCTATTTTAACGAAGAAGACACTAGGCACAGAGAGAGAGTGCCCAAAGCTAGCAGTTGGCAGAATGGAACTAGGAAAATCATTGATAGCCAGGCTAGTGCCTTCAAACATCCTCGCATGCAGTTGAGAACTTTTTGTAGAGAGATTCAGAAAAGACATGTAACCCTTTCTGACACACGTCTCACCTGGCAAGCCGTTTACCTACTGATTTTCTACTTCTGAGTTTTGTAGGTTAAATAAACATTTGTAAGCATGCCCAAGTACTTGCCAGCAACCAAAGCAAAATGCAAACAGTTTGAAATAAACATTTTCATTATACAATGTGACGGGGTATTTTTTAGGGAACTATTTTACATCAGAACCTCCTGCAACAAAGTGGGAACTGCTGGTATTTACTGGAAAACCCCCTTTTGGCCTTACTGTAATTCAAATAAACAGCTGCTGTATTTCTGCAATGTCACTGCTGGGAGGTTTGTTAAAGTACCTCTTTCTTGTTTGCATTGGATATGTCTCTAGGCCACTAAAAGCTACTCTCTGTTCCAGGAATTACTTTAATGCCCTTTATTATTCATAAAATAATGAAAACTGGAAAACCAATATGCAGCTGCTATTCTGTCTAAATCCCCTTTTAGTTATATTCGTTAGACTGCCAGAGATAGAGGCAAGAAAGTTTTATAGAAACTAGATAGGAATCTTAAGCAAGTCCATGTACTTCAGCCCACAAATTCTACCTCTTAGAATTTATCAAAGAAAGGTTACTCAAAAGAAGAAAAAGATGCGTTGTGTTAAACACACTTTTAATACCCTCTTTCCCCAAAAATAAGACCTAGATGGAAAATAAGCCCTCACATGATTTTAGATGCCAAAATATGGCACTTTGGCATACTGAATATTTTAAGTTGAAGGAGTTTGTGGGAAAGGCACCCTTCTCCCTGAAACAGGTCATAAAACCCTCATGTGAGGGACACATGCCCTCCAAATCCTGGAGGAATCGTGCTAGGGCTTCTTATTTGGCTAGGTCTTATTTTCAGGGAAACACAGTAGAACTGGTTATAATAGTCAAAATCATGTAAAATGCTTTACATATCAAATACTGGAGACTAGCTAGGTAAATCAGATCAGTTTGGGGAACTTTATAAAGCCATTAAGAATGTTAAACTGTATAGCTACATAAAAAAATGAACAATGTTTGTTTTCATTTCTGGCATTGTGGCTGATTAGATAAACTAAAAATCTTATAAGACAATTGGACCGCATGCTCTGAAAGTCACCAAAAAGTAAACAATGACAAACATCCTTTTAAGCATTAGCTAAGCACCCAAGAAAGTAAAGAAAACTCCAAGAGATCAAAAACAGAAGAACAGAAAAAGTGGGAAATCTTGGGTGTTGTTACTCTGAGTGCCCAAACTGAGCTTTAAGGGTGGCTGATAGAGTTGATCGTCTCTATAACGTAAGAGCTGAGGTTCTTTATCAGCCTCCAGTGTGCCAGAGCCAAGATCTTGGGACTCAATTATTTGAGGAATTTAGAATTAAGTTGTCTATACAAAATCAGGAACTTCAAAGGACTATAACTTCAGTGGAAAAAAAAATGCATGCCTATAAGAAAACAAAGATGCAAATTATTAACTTTTCATAGAAAACATTATCATATACATGGAAAATCCTCAAAAAAGCTACCGGAACTACAAGTAAGCTTACAAAGATCACAAGACAAATATAAAAATCATTTGTATTTGTATACACTGAAAAAAAGATTCAATATAAGACTTAAAATACTGTTTACAAGCATTTTAAAAAAACTATTGGGCTGACTGAGTGGCGCGGAGGTTGGGAGCTGGCTTGGGACGCTGGCGGCCCCGGTTCGCATCCCACATGTGAGGGACAGTGACACTGCCCTCAAAAAAAAAGAACTATTAAGGCAAGTACGTTATCTAAACACTCTGTTGAGATAAATTTTTAAAACTCTAAATAAATAGACACGTTACATTCAAAGATTAGGAAACTCAATGTTGTTAAGATCTCAGTTCTATTAAAATATGTCTATGAAGTCTGCACAATCTCAATGAAAATCCAAGCAAGATTTATTCTAGAAATTAGAAAGATGATTCTAAAATTTATATGAAAATACAAAAACTAATATAGCCAAAGAAACTGTTAAAATGAAGAATAAAGTTGGAGAACTTGTACTACCTTAATTCAAGAAATACTATAAAATTGTTTTATTCAAAATAATGCAGTATTGACATACTTATGGACATACAGATCAATAGAACAAAATAGAGACACTAGAAATAGACACACACATTCATGACCAATTGTTATTTGACGAAGTAGCCAAAGTAATTAATTCAACAAGGAAAAGATATTAATTTCAACAAATGGTACTTGAACAAGTAGCTATCTATATTGGAAAATCAATGAACATGAACTTGAAAATAATAAACCCACACTAGCTCTTAATGTTAAAGTTAAAACTATAAAATTTCCTATAGAAAATATTCTTCTGTATTCAGAATGATAAAGATAAAAAAGTATCAAGAATAAAGGTTATTAACACAACAAATATCAGAATTAAACTAGGTCTAACAGAATTGGCAAAGCTTACAAAATAAGAGTGATTAAAACAAAAATGAAGAAATTGAAAGTATGGGGGGAGGTGGGGAAGACAATCAAAAATGACCATGCAGATATAAAAATGAACCAAATATAACTTCAGAAATGCAAAACAAAACCACAGTCAATATTTTTTTTAACTAATTGATGCATTAAACAGATGACACAGGGAATAGAGAAGTGGTGAACTGGAATATAATTATGAAGAAATTACCCAAAAAGTAAAACAATGAATTAATGAGATGAAGACTATGGGCTGAAAAATAAAAGAGACATGGAGGAGAGACTGAGAGAAAGACAGGAGAGAGAAAAAACGAGAATGAGACCAATTAAAACTGTTGTTCTGATAGCTCAGATTAAATAGAATGAGATTCAGAGATTGAAGTCTGTCCCATACCTAGACATTAACTAAAATTATAGAATAATAAACAAAAATCTCAGAAAATATAATGTATGAATATTATCATCAAAGATATAAGCTGACAGACTTCTCATTGCAAAAACAGACAAAAGAAAATGATGCTACAGAAAAATAACTTTTAACCTCAAAGTATGTATCCAGCTAAACTAATATTTAAGAATGAGAAGAAAATAGATGTTTCAGACAAATACTATAAGAACTTAACTACTAAGAGACTCCCTAAAGAGACTTCACTAAAACAATTAGTGAAGAAATTAAATGAGTAGGAAGAAACTGGAATAAAGGAAAAATGCTGAGCAAAATAATTTTAAACATTTGGGAGAAATCTAAACATATATTAACTATATGAGAGAACAATAATACCACTTGATTTGGGAGTAATAAAAATAAAGGTAGAAATAAATTCTGGATGACAACTGGTAAAACAGATAAGGATGGAAGCAGGACAGGGAGATGATAAGAGTTAAAGAATTCTAAGTACTTTAGGAGAGGTAAAGATATGAGTAATTTCAACTTTTTATGTATACATGGTAAAATTTTAAAGATAATCAATAAAAAGATAAAAATACATTGAATAACTTCCAAACCAGAAGGCAGACAATAGAGACATAAGAATAGAGATGGCAAAGTCAAAATGTAGCAAATCATAAAAACATAAATTATACTTGCCTATAAATATAGAGATTAGCATATTGGATTAAAATTACTCAAACCAATCTGAAGCTATTTTTGAATACTAAGAGCACCAAACAGTTGAAAGTAGCAGGACATGAAGGGATTTACCAGACAGATTCTAACCAAAAGAAAGTTCGGAGAGTAAGATCAACATCATGTGAAATAGATATGAAAGCAAAATTATTGTTAAAAGTAGAGGCTCACAATATTAATAAAAATCGCAATTCTCCAGGAACTCTATAAATTGATCATGCTTGTGAGGACATAACCTCATCATATGTATAAACAAAGTACAGAATTTCAAAACCACAATCTTGATAGGAAATTAAAATTTCTTTTTGATTAATTGCAAAATCAGGATATGAAAATTTAATAAGAACGTAAAGAATTGAAGAATATATTTAGCAAGAGGGACAAAATGAATATACACAGAACCCCAGACCCAAATTAGACAATACATATTCTCTTTAAGGACACAGAGATATTTACAGAATGTCCATGCACCAAATATAAAACAAATCTCAATAAATGCTGAAGACTGTGTCATATTAACCAATTTAATTAGAATAAATTATTAATAACAAAAAGGTACCTTTAAAATTTCCATATATTTGGAAATATAAAAAACCTCACACAATTAGATCAAAGAAAGAATAGTAGAAATTTTTAAATACTTAGAACAAAAAAATAATGAAAATGTTACATATCTAATTAAAAACCTTATAAGATGGGCCGACTGAGTTGCGTGGTGGTTAAGCACTGGCTTGGGAAGCCAGCGGCCCCGGTTCAGTCCCACATATGAGGGCCAATGACACTGCCCTCAATAAATAAATAAATAAATAAATAAATAAATAAATAAATAAATAAAACCTTATAAGAAGAAATTCTCATATTATGAAAGAATACATAATTCATAAGCTAACAAAGGAGCTAGTACAATAAGAGGGAAGTAAGAAAAAAAAAACTGATGAACTGGAGAAAAAGAAAGTCAATGGTTGGTTCTTTAAAACGAGTTATTAAACCATACATACTTCTGGCAATGTTGATCAAGGAAAGAAAGAGAAGCTACTGTAGAAGTTTAAAAGAGATACAGAATATCATATATAACTTTAGATCAATACTTACAAAAATTTTAGATTACATGATGAATGTCTTAAAACTATAATTTATCAAATCTGAATCAAAGAAAAAAATAGAAAACCTAAATGATCATTAAAAAGCCTAATACCCAATAAAATATTTTAACCAATAAAGAAAATAGAATTAATATTTTAAAATCCTCTGTGTTTTCCCCATCCCCAATCCCATCTGCAGGTATCAACCCAGTATTTTAAGTGAGGTTGAGTATACGTTCAAAGAACAGTAATTTTACCATTAAACTATTCTAGAACAGGAAAGAACACTTCCAATTCATATTTAAAGCTAATGTAACTTAAAGTTGAAGCCAGACAATTACAATAAGAAAGAAAGAAAACCCGTTGACAATCTCAAGAATGATCATAGATGGGAAATCTAAAATAAAATAATAAATTAATTCCAAAATCAAACATTAAAATATTAAAATAAATTCAATGGGCTTAGAAAAGACATCTAAAATAAAAGTTAAAAAGCAATCCACAGATTTGGAAAAATATTTGAAATTCATATAACCAACTAAGTATTATGTTCTAGAGTCAATTAAGAAAGCTTACAAACCAGCCACAGTAAAAGACAAGTTCATAGAGGTGAAGACAAGCGTGTACTATGTACAAAGCACTGCAGTTAGCACTTTGACATATTCCCTGCCCAGGATGCTCACAGCCCAATAAAGGGGACAAGAAAATAAACAGGTACAATGTCATGTCAAGATGCAGACCCCCTGATGCAGAAATCAGGGTGAAGCTTTTATAAGCCAAGGGACACCAAAGAGTGCCAGCAGACCCCCAGAAACTAGGAGAGAGGCCTGGAACAGCTCATTCCCTCACAGCCCTCAGAAGGAGCCAACCCTGGCAACACTGTGATTTGGGGACTCCTAGCCTCCAGAACTGTGAGAGAATGAATTTCTGCTGTTTCAGTCATTCAATGGGCAGCACTTTGTTACAGCAGCTGTTGCAAACTAATACACACCTTTGTTGTTTTTGTTTGTTTGTTTTTTGTTTGTTTTTTTTGTTTTTTTTTTAAGCTGAGCCATCCTGCTACCTATTGGTAGCTCAGCGGCTGCTCAGCTCGGGCCAGGAATCCAACGGGCAACACTGTTGCTCAGAGCTCACACTCTTGAGCAAGCTTTTAACCAGCTGAGCCACTTGACCGGCCCTAATACACACTTCTTTAAAGATAAATGATGAGGTAATGTATTAGAGAACAGCGGAGGACCTGCCTACATAAAATGGACAAGGAAAATCTCCCTGGGTATGTCTTATTTAAGCTGATATTGAAAGGATAAGAAGGATGCAGGCACACCAAGAGTGTGGGAGCAAAACATCCCAGTGAGAGAGAGCAGTGTGTCTAACCCAGCTCCAGCAGGGGAAAGCTGCTTTATAGCATATTGAAAGGGAATGTGATTGTGGGAGGCAGTAGCAGAAACTGATGATAGAATGTATGTTCTTGAGCCTTTTGAAGGATAATTGACTACTAATATCAGAACACATAATATCATTTTTATCCTCGTATGTCACCAAGGCCATGCTCACCTTACAGGATCCCCCGGCAACCCTCAGACAGAGACAACTTGCCATCCTCAAGGTGTTATCCTCATAGGGAATGTGGTGAATTCACCATTTCCAGGGACATTCGAATAATGAAATCAGAGATTTATGAGCATGCCTCCAAGCCCCAGTCTGCCCTCCAAAGTATCTTTACACCATCTCTGATATCTTCACTTTCTATTTGAATGTTCCCTATCTTCTGACCACCTCAAAGCACAGCCCATTTTGTGTCTCAGCTCTAACGTAAAAAGTACATTTCACATAGGCTATACAAGCACATGGCACAAATTTTAAAAGATAAAAAAAGAAATAGTTTACAGTGAAAAACGGTCACCCTCCTTCCCTGCCCCTTTCCAAATAGTCTCGCTTAACGCGGCAATCCCTATTACCAGCAAAGTCTATGCATTTATAAACGTACGTGAATATTTTATTTTTCAGCCCAATCAGAGTAACCACATATGCGTATCCTTCTGCCCCTTGTTTTTTCTCTTGCAGTTTCTATATTAGTATCTAAAGAACTACTCATTCTTTTTTTTGTTTTGTTTTGTTTTTGTTTTGTTTTTTGGGGGGGAGCAGTGTCACTGGCCCTCATATGTGGGACCCAAACTGGGGCCACTGGCTTCCCAACCCAGCGCTTAATTTCCGCACCACTCGGCGGGCCCTTGCTCATTCTTTTTTTAACAGTTATATGTATAGTTTTCTTTTGTAATTCTAATTCATTGCTAGATTTTCTCTTTTAATGGGTTGAACTCTGGACCTCTGTCATTTTTCCTCATCAGTCTTTTCTCTGGAGCCCTTGAAAAATGGAGCTAATCCCTCTTGCACTCTACTGGACTCCTGTATGAAGTCAGGAAAACCTCCCTACAATACCTGGAGGCCAGCAATTTGCTCTACTGCCATAAACATCTGAAAAGCCGTGGTGAATCCTGGGGGGGGGCAGTGGAGTGCATTGGTTAAGAGGACAGATTGCCTGTGTTCACATCTGGACTCTGCCACTTATAGCGAAATGACCTGGGACAAGTGTGTTCTCAATTTCAACTGTAAAATAGGAATAATAGATAATAGTAGCACTCATTCAAATAGGGTTGTTGAGTGGGTTAAATAACATTCATCAAATAGTTAGCATGTGGTAAGAGTTCAATCAGTGCTAATTAGGATTGTTATCTCCATCTTCCTGAGAGGATAGATAGAGGTCAACCTCCCAAGACCACGTGAACAGTGCTTGGAGGTGAAAGGAAGCCTCCAATCTCAGCTTGCATTTCTCTCTCCTCAACCTTATCCCCTCAGCTTAGAGAAATCATTGTGTATATCGCACGCCTCTTAAGGAAAGATGGCAATGCCTCATTGCCCTCCAAAACTCTGCCTGGTCGTTTGTTTTCAGATTCTGTCCTTACTGACTGAAAGGGCAGTTGACCTTGGTCTGTGTCAGGGGAGAGTTATTTGACTTGCAACTATTCCCACAGAATCCCCCATCTCAAACCTGGGGCCATCTGCTCACACATATAGCTGCCAAACTCCGCAGAACTAGCGAGAGCTTCTGGGGCCACCACCAGCACCGTGTAAATGCTCTCAAGTGCCTTATATGTCACTGGACCTGGGGCTTGGGAAGGCAGCGAGGCAGGTTTCTGGCTCTGGAGAATGTGGCTTAGTCCCAGATGGCGCTTCTGGGTGGGTGTGACTCAGCCAGTGGAGTCACCCAGAAATACCCATGTGCTTGTTAGTCCTCAGATCTCCAGTGTTGCACGCAGCTTTGGTTCAGCTTCTAAATGAGCAGCCAACTTAAACCCTCAGTGGTTATCTAACTGGTTTCTTCAAGATACACATAACAGACAGTTCAATATAACACAATGCTGTTAAATACCAGTGATTCTTTAACATGAATGGGCTGCGGAGATGCCATAAAGGACATACATGTTAGCATTAATTACTTTTAAGTGACTTTCATCTGTTAAAGGGGAATTTTTTTTTATCAAATTAGGATACCTGTGTGTTCAATCCTAAAAATAATATATCAGCAATGATATATATGATCTTTAAAGCCTGTTTTTTCCTCTACAAAAAGAGCTATTGTGTGTAATATGTGGGCATGCACAACATGCCAAGTGCTATTCTAAGCACTTTACATATAGTATACTTAATCCTCACAGTTATACCATGAAGTATCTCTATTGAATGTGTGTGTGTGTGTGTGTGTGTGTGTGTGTGTATATATATAAACTAAGGCACAGAGTAGACACATGACCCAAGGTCAAACACCCTTGGTGGAGGGTGATGGAGCCAATATTTAAACCGAAGATGGGAGCTGGGGCCCCACATGCTTAACTGCTGCTCATACTGTCTCCCAAACAGTTGCAGACTTGCAAGTGTCCGGTTTCCATGCTAAAGGGATACGGGGCTTTGGAGCCAGGTGAACCTGAGCTAGAATCCAGACTCCACACTCACTAGCTGTGTGTGGACTCCTGGGCCCATTTCCGCATGTGGAAAATGTCAGCACTTAACCCCTGCTCACGTGGTAAGATAGCACCTGTAGAGGATCTCACACAGCTGGAGCTCATGTTCACTTGTTGGACCAATTTATTGAGCACTCTCTACGTCCCACCCCTGTGATCGACACAGGGCAAAAATGAGCAGAAGCAGGCCATCGCAATTCGTGTTCTCATCACACACATAGATGAAACTGGACAAGTGCTGAGAAGGACAGGGGAACATGCTAACTCGAAATTGTATGGAGGAGACTGTGACCAAGACAAAAAGGCTGCCCCGAGGTGGTGAGGAACACCTGTGCCTCTCACCCTTTGTGGAGGTAGCTCTGTGGCCAAGCAGATCTGCTCATCTGTGTGCAGGACCATGGGTGTAGGACAGTTGCTGGTTTTGTGCTGTGACTCTGAGCATTTGAACTCAGGAGGCCATCAGGGAGCAGGAGATTGGGTCAGGGGCTGGTCAGAACTTTGAGCTCTGCCTCCCCATGAGTCCAGCAGGGGCAGTGTTAAAGAAACCTCACCTTTGACCTCTAGCAGAGTATCTTAATACACAGAGGTGCTCAGTTAAAATTAGTTAAAAGAATGTAGAACAGGGCCAGCCAAGTGGCGCGGTGGTTAAGCGCTGGCTTGGGAAACCAGCGGCCCCGGTTTGGGTCCCACATATGAGGGCCAGTGACACTGCCCTCTAAAAAAAAAAAAAAAAAAAAAAAAAAAAGAATATAGAACAAATACAAAGCACAGGGGGGAAATTCTGAAATTATATAGTGCCTCACATTATCCAGAGCTCTTTTTCTCTGTATCATTAAGGTAGAGCTCAAGGGTTGGACTACCAGGCTTAAAATATTCCACCACCTATAAACTGGGTGATCTTGAGCAAGTAACCTCTTTCTATCTACAGTTTACTTCTCTGAAAAAATGGTTTATATTAACCCTGAATTGTTTCCCTGCCTGCAGATTAAATGAGATAATGTGTAAAGCCCTTAACACATTCCTAGCATATGATAATGTTCATGGCCATGCCAGCCAAGGTAGCGGTCCAAGGCAGGTGATGGTGTGGTTCTTTAATCCATGTAGCACAACCAAAATGGTCGGCTGTAGCGTTCTCCTTTTACATAAAAGGAAAGAAACAGAGGTTCAGGGGTCTAAGGGTACACAGCTAGTCAAACGCAGGTGAACCGACAGAAGCCCTTAAGCAGCAACATGCTATGGGGAAAGGATGAAGGAAAACGGCTGCTCGGGGAGCCTGTGCCAGACAGAGTGCGGTCAGCTGGAAGTAACCCCTTCCTTCTGAGCAAGCAGTGAGTGCACCTTAGATTGACCCCCAATTGTTTCCCCTCCTTCCTTTTTCCCTGAATGGTGGGGAGGATGCAGAGCTGTGGACCTGGAGGGGAAGTGATTCCTCTCCCATGAGTTCAGCAGGGGTACGATGAGAAGCTGGACAAAAGCATCTCCCTCTGTGCTGGGGCCCTGATGCTGCCACAGCATTAGCTGCAAGTCTGGAACTACGTTGCCCCCTAATGTGCACATTCCACTTGCTGGAGGCTGCAGCTGGGGAAAGCAGAGGTGCTGTTGCCGCTAGCAACCAACGGGAAGCAGGAAGACAGGAGAAAGGGCTCCGATGCCTTAAGCGGCAGTCACCAGGCTCTGGGTGACCTCAGCAGTGTCCCTTGCCCTGGATTTTAGATTGATCTAGGACTGGGATTTTCAGCTTCGGCACTGGTGACTTTGTGGGCCGAGTGACTTTGCTGTAGGGAGTTGTTCTTTGCTTTCGTTGTGGATGTTTAGCACCATCCCTGGCCTCTTCCATGTAGATATCAGTAGAACCACCCTCACCCCTGTTGTGCAATCACAAACGTCTCTAGACATTGCCTGATGTCCCCTGGGGGACAAAACTGTCCCCAATTGAGAACCATGAGTTGAAAACAGTGCATGACTGGGGGAGGAGGGGTGAACATGCTCCCAGCTTTCATTCAGGGGCACAGCCAAGAGTATGTGGCCTGACATTATCTGAGGAAAAAGCCCTGCACCACTAGGTTAGATGTTTTTGTTCTGTCTTTGCAGATTGAAGCAAATCAAGAAGCACTTGGCTCACCACCCCCTTGTCTAGTGTGCAATAAGGGGTGCTTCTTTTAGGCTCTCTAAGGCCTACTCATATTTTAGAAATAGTTTCTCAGCACCTGATATGAGGTGGGCTGAACCATGTGCAGAGAGCTGAGCTGAAGGGAAAAGTTGTTGCAGAATTTCCTTCCCAGTGTCCACTTCCCCCAATATGGCTGGAAGGCGGCAGCAGGTCTATGGGGGCTCATTCATCCTGACCATCATGCTTGGTCATATCCAACAGATATTTCTTGTGCTGGACACTGTTAGACAATGCAGACGTGCTAAGATAAAGAAGGCATTTCCAAAGCTTCTACCTAAGTTCAAGATCAGAAATTGAAATCCAGATGTGGGCTCTGATTTACTGGTGAAGTTGGAATATATATTGCCAAGGGCGAGGGTGGGTGGTTGGGCTCTTCCTAAGCATTCATTTGCATTAGAGCTTCTGTCTGCCTTGCCTGGGTCCCTGGTTTGGGGGTGTTGTGGGTTCTGGAGCACAGAATGGACATTAATTCATTCCTTCAGCACATATTTACTGAGCACATATTTACTGATCACTGTGGTATGTGGTGCTGTGCTACCCTGAGTATGAGATGGTAACCAAAGCATAGTCAATTCATGCCCTCGTGGAGTTTGCTGTCTAATGGCGAAGATGGGCAGTAGGCAGAAATGCCACTAAGTCATTCATGATTGCCATTAGTAATAAGAGCTACAAAGGAAAAGATCAGGTGCCCCCGTGTCTCAGCCTGGCTGCATTCTGAGTCTGGGGAGGGGTGTACAAGCAGAGGCTAAAGAAGCTGCTGACATGAAGGGCTTGGTGACATGTGAGCATAAACAGAGTGGCTGTAGGAATGTGAGATAAAGTGAAGTGGCAAGTTGAAGAGAAGGGCAGTATCTGTATTTCTGTAGGGGCAGCAATGCCATTTTAGTTCCCCGCTGGGGTTTGTGGCTTTGGAGGCTCCCTGGGCAGGAAATGTGTGTTCCCAGAGAGGACCATGGGTTTGGGGTGGTGGTTAAACACACCCCCAGTGGATCCCTGGGCCACAGAAATTCAGGAGGGGCCGGAGTAGCACAAGTTCCTGTGAAACTCCCCCGAGAACTCCTGAAAGTAGCTGGAGGGCATTCTGGGAGCTGCCCAAGGTTCCACAGTGTAAAAGTGGAACAATGAGTCAGCAAACTCTGTGTCATGAATGGATTTAATAAGAGGCAAAAGGAGGGCCTGGGCTGCACGGGGCGGGGGGGGCGGGGGGAATGGGGGGGGGGAGGCAGGGCTCCAGGCAAGATTTTAAGCTTCCTGGAAGACACAGGCCTTCCCCTGAGCCTTGAAGTGTGGACATTCTAAATTGGCCTCCTGAGCTGATGTCGTAGTTCCCAAACGAGATCCAGGAAGTACCTTCCACCTAGACTGAACACATGCTGAGAGTCAAAGGGAAATGGGCTATCTCTGCTGAAGCCAGTGGAGGAAGAAAAGCAACCAGTTTATTAGGAGTCAAATCAAGGATAAATGGAGACTATTAAGTGTGGGGTTAAAAAAAAAAAATTAACACTTTTCCTCTGCCTTTCTAAGTTCTTCTAGCTGGGCCAATAATCAAACTAACAGAGACAGATTAAGAGGAGAAAATCAAATTTTGAATTCATGTGCATGGGGAATCCACATAAGTATGAAAATTCCATGATATTGGGTATATAAGACATTTTTGGACAAAGGAGAAAGCGGGGAAAGGGGTTTTAGATTTCAGAAGTGAGAATGGGTGATTTGCAGGTACCTAAGAAATGGGTTTGGGGTGGTGGTTAAACACACCCCCAGTGGATCCCTGGGCCACAGAAATTCAGGAGGGGCCGGAGTAGCACAAGTTCCTGTGAAACTCCCCCGAGAACTCCTGTAACTCCTTGTGTTACACACAAGTGAACACACTTGGCAGGCAAATTCTTGCAACACAGAGGTTATATCTAGCTAACAGGCTTGGAGCCTTCCTGACTATCACTAGGGTGAAAGTTCTGAAGCAGGTTTTTCTGTCTGAATCCCTTGGGCTGGAAAGTGGGGGGAGGCTCAAAGGTTCTCTGTGAGTCTTGTTTCTTAATGAACAGCTTTAAATCAATATCCTCAAAAAACAGCTTCAGGGTAGCAAAATTTTGGTTCTCTTCATAAGCAAGATTCAAGATTCTTCCCTGGCAGGAATACACTGCCTGTAATTTGTCAATCCACAAATATTTATTCCACATGTACTTTGTGTGAACTTCCATAAGAACTCTTGACCACAATGCTGCCATTGGCTAACAATAGCTCAAATCCCAGCTCTACTACATTTTAGCTCTGTGGTACAGGGCAAGTTTCTCAACCTCTCCACTGTTCAATTTTCTCATCATAAAACAGTAATAATAATTACAACATCTATGTGTAGGAGCATGCCTGGCATACAGTGAATGCTGTACAATTGTTACTATTATTATAAATTTTATCATCATTATTATAAGCTAGGCTCTATTGCAAGGTTTCATTTAATCCTTATAAGATAGATACTATTTTATTACTTTCATTTTACAGATGGGGAAACTGAAGCCTAGAAAGATCAAGCAACTAGTCAAAATCACTTAGCTACTAAGTTGCAGAGCCAGGATTGAACCCCAGGGTGTTGGACTTCAAGTTCATACACTAAACCACTACTCTACAATTATAAGAAATATTATATATGAAGTACCATTTATTGATGAAATTGGCATCATCAGTGGCACACAACTTTCTTCTTAAATGAAATAATGAATACACACCATTTGGTTCGATAACTGACACGTTGTTAGTAATCCAGTGCAAAAAGGCCTTATTACACCTGGCAGGAAGTGAGGTCCCAATTGCAACTTGAATGGGTAAGAATTATGGGCGAAACTAGCAGTTGTGAGGAAAAAGGAAAACCATTTTCTCCCAGACACTGAGGTGTTGAGAACTCCAAATCCTATCAGGTTGCATAAATCTGTGCACGCCAGAACTTTCTGGTTTCTGCCCCATTTCTCTACTTGGCCATTCTTCCCTCCATGTTATGTGATTTTCCACACACATCAGACAGCTAGCACTCATGAATGGCTCATTCCACGCTGTAAATGGGCACCTGAGTCCAGTCATCCAACGATTTTTAGGCACATACTGAAAGTTGTGCTCAGAATTAGAAGAACCCTTCATTCCTGAAATAAGCATTTTTTACAGCAATGTCAGCAAGGCAAACATCAGCATTAATTAACAGTGACTTCAGAATGTGTAATGCTTTCCTTTAGACCTGAAGGGGACAGGAGGGAGGAGGACAAAGGACAACACTGTCATCACCATGTGTCTGGGGACAAAAGGAGCTAAATTCAGAATGCAGAGGCAGACTCCTGTTTGCTTAAAAATAGAAGAGAAATGTTTAGGAACCTCTAGTGGTTAATGACGGAGACGGTTAAACCGGATGACTGCTCTATCCGAGTGCCAACATTGTGCCTGGTCAGTGGGAAGTTACCTTGGTGAAGACACTGTAAATGAGACATGTGTCTTAGCCTTAAGGAAAGACACGAGAAAGCATTCTGAAAATGAGGACTTGTTCCTTTCGCTTGCCCACCTTTTTAAAGCACAAATCTGGAAAAAAAGAAAAAAAAAATCAGTTCTTGTTACTGCCTAACACCATTTTCACTAATAACAAAACACTCATTCCCCTGCCCCCGGGATAGTTACCATAACAAATTATCATATTTGGTGGCTTCGAGCAGCAGAAATTAATCCTCTCACCGTTCTGGATGCTGATGATGAAATCAAGGTGTTGGCAGGGCCATTCTCTCTCTGTAGGCTCTTGGGGAAGATGCTTTCTTGCTTCCCCCCTCGCTCCCGGTGATGGCCGGTAGTCCTTGGCATTCCTTATCGTGTAGATGGATCACTCCCATCTCCTCCTGTTTTCACATGGACTTCTTCCCTGTTTCTCTGTGTGTCTCTGTTCTCTTACAGAGATACCAGTCATTGCATTAGGGCCCACCCTACTCCAGTATGAGCTCATTTTAACCAGTAACATCTATAAAGCCCCTATTTCCAGATAAGGTCACATTCTGAGGTGCTGGGTGAACTTGAATTTTAGGGGGACACTACTCATCCCAGCTCACCCCCCTTCTCACTCCCCAACTTCCACAGCTGAGCTCTAGCCATAGGGGTCTCACCTCAGTTCTCTGAATGTGCCCAACTCTTTCCCACCATAGCCCCTTTGCACTTCCAAGTACCTCTGCCTAGAAGGTTACCTGCTGCCATCTCTTGATCTGGCTGGCAGCTTCTCACCCTTCCAGTCTCAGTGTAAATGTCACCACCTCAAAGTAACCCCCTTTTGCTCGCCCTACCTAAGCTCCTTGATCCCATTGTCTTTTCTCAGTCTCCACACTTGTTGCTATTCTAATAATATTCAGCACCATGCCAATGCTTTTTTTTTTCTTTTTTGAGTGTGTGTGTGTGTGTGTGTGTGTGTGTGTGTGTGTGTGTGAGCTCTTAGCTTTCTCACTCAAATGTACTTATCCACCAGGATTCCACAACTAATACGTTCCCTCCTAACTTTGTTCACTAGCACCAATGAAGTCCAGTCACATATCACTCACTGAATAAATAGCTGTTTATCAAAGAAACCACTTGAGTAGCTATTCTAGACAAGGCCAAGTGCTATGCACTTGGGAGACATGGAGTGTGTGAAATATTATCCCTGCCATCCAAGAATTTAGGCTGGAGGTGAGGTTGGAGGTAGACACAAATAATTCTGAGATTTGATGGGTTAAGTTCAAGCAGAGAGAGAGGCTTGCAAAAGTGCCACACCAACTCAGAGCCAACCATTTAGTGAAGCTGCCAGTCTCCAGGGAGTAGAGGGACGCAGGTGGAGACTGACTTGGAAAGTTGCCTTCAGAGCAAAAGGAAGCTGGTATTGATGCACACAGTGTGAGCTAACCCAGAGTGCGCACGACCGTGCGGAACCCCCAGGCATTTGGCGCATCTGTGGGTTGGGCACGGCGGAGCCATATGCAGTGGGGGGTTCTGCACCTGGCGGCAGTGGCAGGCAACGCATCAGGCAGAAGGTGCAGGGACTGACATCTGTTCCACCTGGGGTTCGGAGGCCCTGGTTCCTGGGCCTCCAGGGGCCTGGAAGCCACATGTGTTTAATGAGCTCTAACACACATTGGTGACTCAGGGGAAGCGTTCACCACCTACCCTTGGGTGCCCCCGGCAGCTGAGGCAGGCTCTGCCTGGCAGTATTCTTCAGGTTGCTGTTCCCATTCCCCCACCCCACCCCACCCTGAAGATTCCCACCATCAGAAGATTGTTTAAGCTCCAGGTTAAACTGACTCCTGATGCTCCTGGAGCAAACGACACTCAACCTTTTCCTCCAAGAGACAGCTGGCTTAGAAGAGCTGCCTTTTCTGCGTCTTCTCCTTCTGGACCTGCAGGTGTGGAGATGGGGCTTGGGTGAAGTGTTCCCTCTCAATAGCCCCACTTCCCAGAAGAGTCTGCACTTAGCAGTGTGTCAGAGGGGCAGGGTATCTATCACTGTTATGTAACAGATATCAAATGTAAAGCTGTGTCTGCGATCTGCTGGTCAGAAGCAAATGTCCTGAAGGAAGGAGATACTTGGGAAGGCCACATGCAAATGTAAAGCAAGAAAGCACTACTTAGGGCTCCCGAGGGCATCATGTGGTCCTTGCACCCTGAATATGTTGGCCAAGGGCTTCATGTAGGAGGTCCCATTCTGGGACACCCAAAGGGAAAAACCCATAAAAAGTGCTTAGCACCATGGTTGCCATGTGGTAAACGACCAGTTACTCTTGGCGACCATTCCTGTTAATGTTTTCACGTCGTTTGTGGAAGTGGAGATCCCCATAGCACCCAGGACAAGACTGAGTCCTCCTTAAACACTTGCTGATGTATTGGCTAAGAGGACATGGAGAGGGAGTGAGGACAAAGAAGAGAGGAGACTCCACGTGGCTAAAGGTGGCTGGAGGCGAGAGGTCACAGAGAAAAGAGCAAGAGAAGAGGAAGAAACAGCTGCCATGGGAGGTGGAATGTGAACATTAAATATTTAAGAAGACTTTATGGCATGATGTGGATAAGACTGTGCTCTAGATTTATTTTTACCAAACTATACATTTGTTAAAGTTTCCATTGTTAAAGTTTCTAGAGTGGGCCTCGTTGGGTCACTATGTGTGGTGACATTAGAGACCACATCATAGACAAGGAGGCCTAATGGCACTCGGTCACACCTATGTATGTATAGTACAGACAAACACTGTGTTGGTTTCCTAGGGCCACCATGATAAATGATCACAAACTTAGTAGTTTAAAACAACAGAACTTTATTCCTTCACCGTTCTAGAGGCCAGAGTCCAAAACCCCACAGGGCCTCACTTCCTGTAAGAGCTGGGCTCTCCCAGCTTCTGGTGGCTCTTAGCAGTCCCTGACTGGTGGCCACATCCCTCCATTCTCTGCCTCTGTGACCACATTGTGCCCCCTCCTCTATCTCAACCCCCGCTCTGTTTTTCCTCCTGTATCCCCAGGACTAAGACAGTGCCTGGCCCATAGAAGACACCCAAATAAAAATTGGTTTAATGAATATATGAGTAAGTAGCATTAGAACTTGTGATCATATGTCAGCTGCTCTGCATAAACCTTTACACTTACTTCATTGTATCCTCATCAAAAATGCTTATTGAGGGAGCAATTAATATTTTCTCAGCATCATACAGCTGAATTATTGCTGAAGCCAGAAATCAAAGCCAGGCCTGCCTGTTACCTCAGCCCTTTTCTGTAATACCACTCTGTTTTGCAGTACTTTGAGAAAATGGGTGAAAATTAATATAAAATAGAATCGTAGGATTTTATCCAATCTTAAACTCCTTTCCACCTGCCTGAAGGTGGATACCATTCATTTATTCCTTCATTCCTTCATTCACTCAAGGAAAATGTTCTGAGCATCTTTTCTGCTCAACACACTATACTGGGTGATAGGGACTCCCAGGCAGAGCGGCTTAAAAGTAGTGTCCAGCTTTTCTTTATCATTTACCGTTTCAATAAATAAGTAATGAGCACCTACTATGTGCTAGTCATTGTTTTAGTATCTAGCCCAACTAGTCTGTCCCCTTCCAAATTACTATAACTGCCTGTTCCTTAATGCCTCGCTCTCCATCTCCCCACCCCTTATCTTCCTTGGTTCTTCTCTATTGCCAAAAGGTGTCCTTCATGTAGCAAAAGACACTACCACAGTTGGCTCCAAGCTTGTATAACACCAGCCCAGCGATGACAAATCAAAAGGAGTCTCACAAAAGAAACTAAAAGCAAAAAAAAAAAAAAAAAAAAAAACAGAAAAAAAAAAAAGGAGTTTCTATGTCTTCCTGTCTCCTAAATTGTAAATCCCAGAAGAGACTTTGATTGGCTTATGTTCGAGTCATGTGACTTCCTTTGAACCAATCACAGTGGCCAGAAGAACATAGTATTTAGAAAAGCCAGGCCTGGATCACCTGCCTCCTTCTCTGGTCAGCAACCCCATCAGAATCATATGGTTGGAGCAGTTGTATAGAGGAAGGGGGTGAAGCGGGACAGATGAGACAGTAGATGCCCACCACCCTGCTCAAACTGCAGTGATTCATCAACTGCCTACGAGATCCTTAGGAACAGGGAATTGTCTATCTTGTTCATCACTGTTTTCCCATGCTGATGACTGTTCCTAGGATATATTAGCTCTTCAAAAACTATCTATTGTATTCATGGGATGAATTAAAAGAATCACATTTTACTATTTGAAAAAGCCATGATTTGCAACATAGCATTCTTCACAATGAATAACTAAATACTACTGTTATGCCACACTATTGTTGAGGACTGATGTTCTAGGGACCAGGAATACTAATACTTATGCTACAAAACTTACCATGCTTCCCTGATGATTAAATGCTATTAGATTGTGAAAGGATTTTGAAAAGTATTAAATAACATACAAATGCAAGGCATTTAATAGTCAACTAGGAAATGAATGCTCAGCAGAATTGTCTAAATAGGCTCTTAAAGGGGAATGACAAAAAACAAAACTCTGTGAAGTTGCAAATGGGAAGAAATACTTAGGCAGCAAAAGAATTTCTAAAATGATGAGCCTGGGACGAATGAATCTGGGGTGAATGTCAGTGCAAAACATTATTTAGGAAGTCTGGACATACTTCTGATTAAAGATAGTTTCAGTGACTCTAGCATAAATAATAAAACCCCAGGCATGAGTCTATTCACTTATCCTCTCCCAGCTAACCAGAATGAGAGAGCCTGAGCTCACACCTCTCAACACATGTCCTTGACTGCTTTTAAGGCATGTTCAGTTGTATGTTCAGTGCTCTAGATCTAATCATTTTAGGCTAGGTGTCACCCTCCTGAAAAAAAAGACAAGTGGAAAGGAACCCAGCCCACTATCCATTAGTCAACAGACCACGTCCATTAAACATGAGTTAAGGCACAGATAACTGCTGTCATGGAGACTAAGTTCAGTCAGAAGAGCAAGACTGCGTATCCCTCACAGTCCAAAAGTGGGAGAGCAATCTAGGGAAGGTAAGCAGCACGAGCTTATTCTGAGCCACAGGCTGGCCAGTTGGCTCTTCCATCCTCAACATGTGGACCCCCATCTCTGGTTCTAAGGACACCGTTGCACTGTTTTCCAGCCAACCGGAAGTGGGTGGGAGGATGAGTCCTGGCAAGTAGTTTTATCTTTGTGAAGATGACCCAGAATTTGCCTATATTGCTCCCTTTCGTATTCCACTGGCCCTAACTTAGTCACCTGGTTGCATAAATCCCAAGGGAGACTGGGCACTGAAACAACAACCATGTACACAGATATCACTTAGGGCAGGGAGGGGGTGATATCTCATGGGAAAGGGGAACTATGGATACTGGGGGACAAAGTAGCAGCCTCAACTATATCATGCATATATTGAGTTTATGCTATGTTTAAGGCTTTCAGCTGTGAATAAGATTGCCCGGCATTCCAGAAGGAAAGAAACAAATATGCGTATATTTCTATGAATGAACGAATGCATGTATGCATTATTAATTGATCACGTGAGTGGTGGGCATCCAAGCCCTTCTTTAGTCGTTTTTGGGCTGGATAGTGAGGTCCCGAGTTAAAAGTTGGTGCTCAGAAGCCACACCCAAATTCAGGTTCCACCTCTGCCACTTGCCCCACCTAAGTGTGTCCTGGGAACTTCCTTGAGTCTGTTTCCTGTCTGTAACTTGTCACCAGTAATTACTGCTTGGCATTGTGAGGTTTCATTGAGATAACAGATAAAAAGTCCTTAGCACGGCTTCCAATAATCAATGAGTGTGAGCTCTTCATGTTGGTCCAAACCCTCTGCTTGTGCTAAAGTGCTCTCCCCTTGATGCTCAAACTTGATTTCCAGGCTGCATGTCCTTGTTTGCATCAGTTCTTCTGTCCTTCCAGATTTTATGCACATGTGTGAGTATGTGTACCCCCTATTGCACATATACAAGTATTATTGGAGTCAAAACCCACTTAAATACTATTTCTCCATAAAGCCAACTATTATGGCCCTAGTGAAGCAGTCATCTCTCCTCTTTAGAATTTTTGGATGCTGATTAAGTCATTCTTGCATTTTTCACATACCAATACATAGCACAGTGTCTGGCATGTAATGTAGAAACCCAACACATTTTGGATGGATGGGTAGAAAATTAACTTATATTTTCTGGCAGCTCCATGGGAATTTTATTTATCTTTATAAATAAATGTATACCCTCTGTTCAACCCATTGCTTTCTCATCCACAGTAAGGGCTCACTAAATGTTGTTTGGATGGGAAGAAGGGGGAAGAAAAATCAGAAAAAGAGAAAATCAAGAGCAGTGCCCACCTGGACCCATTCTTTCAATTGAAAGGAGTTATTGAGAAGAGAAGCTGGAAGTTGACAGCCACTGTCTGGACTCTCTCCCAGGGCCTTTTTAGAACAGGAAAGTTAATTATGGAACCAGATTAACAGTTTCTTTTTTGATACAGTCGAAGTAAAACCAGCAGGATGCAATTTAGCTCTTCCCCACTTTCCAAATAGCAGCAAATTTTCATACAAAACAAAGAGACACTTGAATTGCAAATTACTTAGAGAATCAGCTAGCAACCCCAACGGAAGAATATTCTGCTACTTTCAAAATCCTGCTGTTGCCATTTCAGATTTAACCATGTCGTGGGACATTCACAAAGGCTTGGGCGGCTTGCTGTTTCAACTCTGGGCCAAGTGGGGAGGAGGAGTCAGTCATTCATTAAGGCTTGCTGGGATGGATGCTGCAGTGTGGTCTTTTTGCACAGAGCCTCTTTCTGTTCTCCAGATCATGTCTAACTCTCAGATCACCGGCCTCCCCTCACAGAATTGGGGCTATTGGGTTCCTAGAGGTCACCTCTTTCACGGGTGGCAGGAACAAATGCCTTTGAGGGCAGGCAGGGATGTAAATGAATACACAGGTGATCAGGTTACATGTATCCATCCACTAGGAAGTGAGTGAGGACTGGTATGAACTCAGAACCCCCATCTCACCATCCACGTCATCTGTGAGTTGTTGCTAGATAGTTCTGACAAGTCTGTAATCTGAATTCTTACTTGAAATGTTCCTTTTTTTTTTTTTTTTTTTTAGCTGTGGGTATAGAATTAATATATTTTTTAAACCTACCATCTATTGGCTGAGTATGGCTTGTGGGCCACCAGTTTACAACTTCTGATCTAGCTCAACTCCCTCCCTTAATAGTAGGGGAAAGGGAGGCAGAAAAAAGGAAATCATTCATACAAGGTCACAGGATGACAACGTCTTCTAACTGCTCATTCAGTTCCTCGTTAGTGACACTGCACAGCCTTCCTCAAGTCCCTGTCCCCTGCAGGACACAGGGCAGCTTTGTTTTCACAAGAGCAGTTATAAAACAATTTTCTCCTGATTCAAATAAATAATTCCTATTTTGGGCAAAGGGTCTAGAAGATAGAGCAAGGATAAAGGAACATAAAAATCACACAGTGGTGCCACTGTGATTTTATTTCTAGAGGGACAGGAGGCTGAGGCGGGAACCTAGGTGAAAACAGAATGCTTCCAGACGCGGCCACTGGAGGGTGATGTGGCATCTGAGCTGGATTAGCCCCAAATAGGTGGTAGGAGAGGTAGGAAGGGGCTGGAAATGCGCATGCGCCCAGCATCCAGGCAGGTGGCAGAAATGAGTCAAGGAGGCCAGATGGGGGAACATGGTGAAGGAAGCAAATGTATCTAAAGGACTCGAATTTGGCCCATGTCACTGTGTGGAAATGCACATGGTGTTGACAGGCCTTTTGATTTTTTTTTTTTTCCCCAAGTGAAGCCTGAAACCTAAATTTTTATGCAAAAATTTTTCAAGGTAGTTCAGTTTTTAAAAATGTGAGTCAAACAAAACACACAAAGAAGCAGGATTTGGTTGCGGACTTCCTCTTTGTGGCCTCTGCTTAGTGACTCACTAAGTGGGTGGATCAGGCGCTGGGCAGGTCAGTCAGCTGGGTGGAGAGGTGTGTGTGATCAGTCCAGTCACAGACCAGCAGACGGGGCTGGCATGGAGATGACAGGGTCAGGAAGACAGGGATGAGGAAGGAGAGATGGCCCATAGGCTTAGGGCAACGGTCCCCTGGAGAGAGGGCTGCAACCAGAGCCCCCCTGCAGCCTGGACAGACCCACGGGGGAGGAGACCTTTGCAAATCTGAAGAAACACCCACTGTGGCCTTTCAGTGTGTGTGTGTGTGTGTGTGTGTGTGTGTGTGTGTGTGTATGCATGGCAAGCTTTACCTTGCTAAAATAATATAGATTATCTATTATCTCCCTTGGCAACCCTGTGGAAGACTCCTCCGTTTCCTCAAAAGTGGAAATGTTCAAGCCAGTGAAGAAAGACATGGCGTCAGTTCTTTCCATTTCGCCAGGATGGATCGCTGAGTAGATGGAGATGGCAATAGAAGGAGCCCTTGCATGGAGCTTACTTCCATCCTAACCTTTCTCTGAGCCTCCATGTCATCCTTTGTAAAGTGGGAATTATGTATTAGTGAGGGTTTTTGATTGAAAGAGCCAGAAAAACCCAACCGGCTTGAGCAAAAAAAGGGTATGAATTGGTACACACAACGAAAGTCGAAGCATTTCAATCAGAGCTGGCTCCAAGTGCCCAGACAATATCAGAGCTTGGTACCTCTCGCTCAAAGCTGCAGCTACGATTTCCTGTGCTGGCTGCCAGCAGGCTATGTGCAGTAGAAGTAATTCTTCTCATCCCCTACATTCTCAAAGTAAGTTTCAGGACTGCCTTTCATTGGCATGAATCAGGTCCTGTGCCCACTCCCGAGCCAGTTCAGTGGCAAAGGAGGTGAAGTACACTGAATGGGTGGGCTGGTACGCATTTCAGAGTGCGATTAGGCTTTTAGCTAGAATCTGTGGGAACGTGACATACTTTGGAGGGGCGGGGAGAGGGGTAGCTGATCAAGTAACGAGCCTGATTCTGTGGTAGGAATAATCTGTTCCTGTTGAAACAATTTCCAGGGAAAAGGTCCAGCTCGATCTGTGGAGTTTGTTTAAAGCTGGAGCCATCCAACTGGAGGGAAAAGGGCAAAATACTTGATTAGCGCCTGATGCCAAAATAAGATTGTACGTTTTGTATTTATTTTCTTGCTTGTGTCTTGTAGGCTTGTCTTAATAGGAGCACTGGGACTGGTGACATTTGTTTCAATGAAAGAAGCAGTGTGAACAGTGAGTAGATTTTCCTACTATTTATTAGTTGTAAGAGATGGACTCCTTTTTTTGTTTTGTTTTGTTTTTTGAGGACAATGTCACTGGCCCTCATATGTGGGACCCGAACCGGGGCCGCTGGCATCCCAAACCAGCGCTTAACCACGGTGCCACACTGCCGGCCCGATGGACTCCTCTTTGGTGCCAAGATGAGCTTTATTAAACTACCATTCTTCCTCCAACCATTTAAACAGATAGCAGCTGGCCATATTGCTAAATCAGATGCAAAGTCTATGACTTAACCTTTTACCTTTTCTTTCTGTCTATCTGTCTATTCATATATTCATTCATTCCCCATAACAAAAGGGAACCATCAAGGTACAGATCATTTAAGATGTGTTCTTGGCTGCAGGTAACAGAAAACACAGACTCAAGATGGCCTAATAATAAGAAAAACGTTATTGGCTCTCATGACGAAAAGGCCTGAAGTAGGAAAGGTCCATAGTTGGTTAATCAAATAGCTCAAAAAGTGTCACCAAAATATGAGCTCTAACACCTTCAGTGGGCTGTCTCTTCAGCCAGAACTGTGGCATATTCCCTTGCTTAAATCAATCCCTGGCAAAGCAGATAGAACCACCATGATTGTCTTAGACCAATCCTCAGTCCCTTCCTGGGGCTAGGGGTGGGACCTACATCCCCTGAAGCATGTGGTCACAGAGGAGAGTGAATATCTGAACAAAATGAAAGTCTTGTTAGAAAGGAGAAAGGGAGGATGAAAGATTATTGCAGAGACAATCAATAGTATCTGCTATAAGGTGATACTTGCAAATCTCTCACGGTACTTCCCCCAAGATGAATGCTTGTGCAGGTACCCCAGCTCCAAAGCATCATACTCCATCACTGAAGAAAAAGCAGGCACTCAGCCTTAACTAGGCTTTCCCCAAGTCATGGATAAAATTGAAGAAATGTTTAGAAATACTTTTGACTCAATATAAAACCCAAGGCATTATCATTATACCGTATGCAGACTGTGTCTCCAATTTGCATAATTATAAACTCGTCCTCAAAGAGTAAACATCGCTGCCAACTTTTAAAAAAACAAACTACAAAGCAGTATTAAATATGCATTGCTAATCTGACTTTTTAATTTGCCTGGGATCTTCACAAAGACTTGCACAATGCTATAGATACAGAGTGCTTAATAAAACCTTCCACCTGTCTGAAAAGAAATCAACAAGAATAGAAAAGCTAAAACCCAATTTTTTTTTAGCTAAAGAATTTGAGCTGATGCCTGAAAATTACCAGGAGGAGTTCATTGCATGAAAATGACTCTCAAACTCATTATTCACTGTGCCTTGACTATTGCCATTCAGGTATAGGCAGTTGCTTTGTGCAGCCAAAGGAAGACAGCATGAACTCAGATGTCTCCATTCAGTTTTTAGAGTCGCCCGTGATATATGTGTGGCCCTACATTTGAATATTTATAGGAAGTGATTTAAGAGGTACAGAAAACCTTCTTGCCCCCAAATCTCTCTCTTATTGATCTACTTAAAATATCCACACCAATCCTTGACATGGGCCTTGCAAGACTCAGCTATAGTACAGATATGTTACCTGGCCAAAGTGGGCTGCTTTTATACACCTCAGTTTGAGTTCATTGTTAGCCCCAATGATGACGCAGGATACAGATGTGTGTATGCATAGAGAGGAGTCCTCCTGGAGCTACATTACCAATTATTGTATATGTGCTTAATATTTATATATGTCTATATATCGTGTGTATCTATATATAAAATAGAGATGAAGATTATAAACATACAATATGCATATACACAATGTTATATAAGTGAGCTCCTTTTAATACAAGCTATTCTATAACCTTATTTCTAAAATCAACAATACATTGTAGATAGCTTCCCATTGTAGTGTATGTGTGTTTGTCTACACATCATTTTTTAGCATTGAATAATATTACATCTCAGGTATGAATGGTAAGTTATGTACTCAGTCTCCTGTTGAAGGATATGTCCTTGCTAGTTTATAGTTTTACTATTTTAAATTATACCAAACATTTGTGGGACAGAGACCTTTCTCCACCCAAATGGTTATCTCTTCAGCCAAGTTTCTAGAAGGGCGATTGTCAGGTCCATGAGAGGTTAACCAGGTATGTTAAGGGCACAACCATCAGAACTAGAATCTGGACACTGCCCTTGGGCTGTGAGAGTATCCTTTACGGCCTCTGGTTATGCCTGTGAAACCTTGAGTTCCTACAGAAGGGAGAGGTTCAACGATGAGAGGAAGAAAATGGGGACAGAGGAGGGAGGGCACTTTGTGAACTTTGTGAACTGTGAACTTTGCTATTGCTCCGTTTTTATCCTGTGTTTTCATGGATCAATAAGAGAATTACTGTCCTTACCATCCATCATATTTATTTTTGTGTTCACTTGGCAGTAATGTCTGTCTGTCCTTTGTCTGGGCTGTAAACGCTCTCTGGGTAGGAGCCAGGCCTCGTTTCCTGTTGCTCACTAATGAATGGCAAACAACTGACGTAGCTACATTACAATGTGAATATATATTTTGGGGTGAAAGAGTGAATGAATTACATAGAAAATATTGCATGATGGACAGGGATTTGGAAGGAAATGCCTAAAGAGTGACGTGTCTGTGGAATCTATTTTCTTCCCAATCTTCTCACCCTGCACCACTTTTGTCTAGTATACTCTGTCCTACAGCAGTGCAAGTAAAGAGCCATACAACTCCATGTGTATCCACTATTTTCGGGCCAAAAGTATTGTAAATGGTCCTTCCTGTCAGTCAAGAGTTTATCTTTAACATAATTCACTCAAACCCTGACCTTAGGGTCAACCTCTTTTTATGACCAGCTTTGATTTATTTGTATCTTTCACTTATTTTTCTAAACAAGCTGAGGTTCTTTGTGGAAATCACAGAAGGGGTGAACTTAGAGATGTGACTTTATACCAAATTCTATTCGTTGCAAAATGGATGGGTTCTGTAATGTGGCAGTTTAATTTGTTCCAAAACACCCTGGAAAGATTAGATTTCTTTTCTCTTTCCATAAATGATATTTATTCGCCTTTTCTATTTCCAAAAATGTTTCCTGTCCTATTTTATTATTCAGGGTTTTATCTAAGTTTCCCAAATTCTTGCCATCCTTCGCAGAGCAGCAAGGGTGGGTTCCATGTTCCCTCCCTCCCTAATGTCTGTCTGCAGTTCTGTGCCCGGCAAGAGAGCTAGCTGAACAGGACACCCTACACCCAACCCCAACTGACACCCTGTGGGACCCCGGGCTTAGGGTAATATTGACCCTGGAAATCCTTCAATGGTCCCCAAGGAGGGAGAGAGGTTGCTCTGTGGCTAATCAAAGTGAAGTTAGGAGAGCAACAGCACTAGCCCCTGGTAGCTCCTTAAAAATGCAGGATCCCACACCTCGTGAGTCATGCATTCTCTCAAGACCCTCTGGTATTTGGGATGTATATTGTAGATCTAAAGGACAATTCCTTGGCGTCTTCTCCCTGATATCTTCCTGTTTCCAAAATATCTCCCTGCTTTAACCAACAAAATGGAGCCCATGCTAAGTACAGAAGAGCTATAAGTTGCCTCATTGCAACAGCTTACACTATGACCATGTTGAGCCAAGAAAACCCTTCTACGCCAATTTGAAGGACATTGTCTCCACTTAAAAACACCTATTTATTCCTTGGAGCATTTCATCCTTTCAAAAGCAGTTTCCCATCCATTCCCTCATTTGTTTACAATGGCAGCTCTCCAATAAGGCCAAACCAGGCAAAACCACTTAAAACCAGGAGAAACTGCCAGCCTCCTCTGTACCCCATGACGCATGTTAGGAGAAACACTGAATGAGTAGGAGTCTAGACAAGTCCTTCCTCTCACTTGGTGTCATCAAGTCACTTAAGGATATTGCAGGATTAGAGCAGCCTTCTTCCAGCCTCACAGTTGTGGGCCTTCACTGTGGAAGAAAAAAAAAATGCTTTTAAACCTCCCTCCTGATCTGGCTTCAGGGATGGAGAAAAGTTCAGATGTGATTTCCAGGTGAGGGGCTATACTTTATAAAGACCTATTTATTATTGTCTAAAAATTATGTATGTGTTTATTTTAAATAGGAAATGTATGCACATGGTAAAAACAGGTTTAATGCATTAGGGATGTTTAGTGACAACTCAGCTTTCTGCAGAGATTATCTCCAAACTCACTGCTCTCCTCCCCTAAAAGAACCATTTTATATGTGTGTATCCTTCCAGCGAGAGCGCATATCCATCCAAATACACATGTGGACACCCCCGCCCCCTTTGCCTGTCACCCAAGTGGTATACACGTGGTTCCTCTACCTTGATATTTTTTTCACTTAGTGTTTCTGGGAGATGGTGTTATATTAGTACACACAACACGTTCTTATTCACCTGAGTGGCCCCATAATATTCTGTACTAGTAATGCACCAAAATTTATGTAACCAGTCCCCTGTGGATGGATACTTAGGTTGATTATAACCTTTTGCTCTTATAAACAACGCTGTAATAGAAACAGCCTTTACAGAATTGTTTTGGGCAGCATTTGGCTTTCAGTGTTGGTATCTGACCACTTAAGGACCATGTAGTCATTGTTTGGGCCAGGTCACAGAGGGACAACAAGTAACAGAGACATATAATCAACCACCTTCTGTACTCCTCCTGTGTAGTTCTCTGACAGTGTTCTCCTTGTTCCCAGTACTTGGTACCCTAGCTGAGTAAGCCCCACAAGGCACCTGAGACATAAATAGCATGGGACTTTCCTGGAAGACCAGAGAAACCAAGGCTCCATCTCCCATCTCTGGATGTCCCAGTGCAATCCTGGGAAACAAGTGTAAGAACTTTGTCATGGATGAGCTTACAGGATTTGTGCAGGGTGAATGAGGGGCCTGGAAGAGTGGCAGCACAGTGTGGTGGGAGAGTGCCAGCTTTCAGGTCAGTGAACTTGACCTATGTGGGCAGGTCCCTAAATTAAGAAACTGTCGCCAGATGATGGGAGATTATTGGATGCTGGACGGGCAGAAACTATAGGCGCCTATTCTAGGGGGTGTTCAAAAAGATTCTTTATCAGCGATCCTTTGTCATCATCCCTTCTATAACTGAATCTCCCTGTTCCCTGGGCCTCTTTCCTCAATAAGCCTAGATGATCTCTGAGATCCCCTCCATCTCAAGCTCTCCCCAGCTTTGTGATTTGCCATCATGGATGGGGGAGGGAGGTGTCATTCTCAGGCATCTGCCTTACTTTGCTTGGTGCCCATGTTGTCAGATCACTCAGAACTCACCAGATGTGGGAATCTACCCCTTCCGCTTGCCTTCCTGGCCAGCTGCAAATGGGAACTATTCACAGTTGCCCAACTGAAATGCCTTCTGAACTCACGTGTTTGCTTTGCTTTTCAAATCAGTATTCTGGCCAGGGTGACAGACACACACTGAAATCACAGCCTCGGACTTCTGACTGGGCAAGATTTTGCACATGTGGACAAATTGTTACAAGCACCCAGATGACTGGGCTGATTATATCATCCCCTTTTGCCAAGTGTCACGAGGAGTGGGCAAGGGGTGGTTAATCCTTAATAATAGCAGCAGCAAAGCTGAAGCCACATTTGAGTTCCTATTTTATCCCAGAGTCTCTATGAGACATGGGCATTGCAGTGAAGAATACAGGCCCTGAAATCAGTCTAGCTGGTTTGGAACCTCATCTCCATCTATCTCTCCAGTGGCTGTGTCACCCTGGTACGTTCTTGACCTCTCAATGCCAGTGACATGATCTACAAAAAAATAAAAAAACAGTAATCACACCAACCTCAAAAGGGTTGTTGTGAAGATCAAACTTGGCAGCCCACGAAAAGTACTTAGCCCAGTGCTCAACACATCATAAGCTCACAGTGCCAGCTGGCTATTCTTGGAGATGTCTCTGCGAGTTTGCTTCGCCCTGTTTCATAAATATGCAAATTTGGGAACAATGAAGGGAAATCACTTGCCCAAGACTAAAAGTACTGAGCTAGGAATTAAACTTGAGTCCATCTGCCTCATGAATTCTTCAGCTATTTATTGAGGGCCTCCTATGTTCCAAACCCTGGGAATAGAGCAGCAAGTGAGAAAGGCACAGACTGGTCCTAATGGAGCTGATGGTATAATGAGATGGATGGAGCCCCTTGACATACCCACCACTCACCCACAGCCTTGGTGAAGCCACCCCGGGGTCCTAGCTAAAATGTCCCCTGGATACTCTGGACAGGAACTGCAACAGCTAATATTTATTGAGTGCTTGTTTAATCGTCCCTGTAACCCTGTGAGGCAGCTACTATTATTAGAGAAAACAGAATGACTCGTCAAGGTTATGTAGCTAGAAAATGATGGAGCTGGGATTCGAGCTCAGGCAGCATACCATCACAGTTCATTATATTATTTCCATGGAGGCAAGGCGACTTGAGACTGGGATCAGAGCTAGAACAAAAAGCTATGTCACTACTATAGCCCACATGTTATCGCATAGAAGGTATGTCCCATTTTTTTGTGTCCTGAGCTCCTGTAGTTACCCTATGAGGATTAAAAAAATATTAGAAGACACATTTAGCTACGAAAACAAAGGAATCAGCCACTCTAATTAAAAGCAGGCGGCAGCATTCAAACCGAACCCCTCTGCTCTCCTAAGTTCTATGGAGTTGTGTTTTCAAGGACCCCTGCATCCAGGCACAAGTACCATTAGGTCAGCCAGTGGCCAGTACTGGCCCCCTTCAGCCTGTGGAAATGGCCTTGACTTGGTTGGGTGCAGCCAGGCATGGGCTGAAAAGATACGGGCAGGGGCAGAGACTGGGAGTCTGGCTGATAAACACAGCCACAGCCTAGTGATCCTGGCAGAACTGCTGCAGATCACAGGGAGGGCTGTATTCAAAGGAGTCCAACAAACTTAGTTCTGTCTTGCTGATGCAGAAGGTTCATCTGAATCTCCACAGGTGCCTGGTGGGTCCAAGGAGCCAGAGAGGCTGACAATAAGTAAAATGCTACCAGCATGATTCTCCCCTACGTGCTGGCTGTCTTCAGGGCTCATGGTTACCAAGTTACCAGCCAGCAAGGGAGGGTCTGCACAGCCCTAAGGCACTGTGAGATTGTTGATGAGGAGTAACAAGACAGAAAAGAGAGGCTTCCTGCAGAAAACAAAGAGGCCTTGCCCTTCACAAACAAAGCCAAACGCAGCTGGAACCTGAGTTCAGGTCTGCATTACCTCCAAAAGAGAGCACCCAGCCACAATGGAGGCTAGATGTGTATTCATGTTCCCATCCTGGAATTAAGAAATATAAAGCAATAAATCCTTCATGGATCAGCTCACCAGCTGCCTCTCAAGGTGGACAATCACCGCAGGAAAACATAAAGCACAGCCCAGAACCATGTGGAGGAGGCCAGGCATAACTGATAGAGCAAGATATTGCGAAGGACGTCATCCCTTCCTGAGGGTTTGCTGATAGGGTGAGCCTCCCAGCAGTAGGGAGGGGACACAGGGTATTTTAACTCACTTTACGTGTGTACAAATTCTGACTTTCAAGACAGGTTATGAGATCTGTTTACAGTCATGCAGCAATTTGATGGAAGAAACGGAAGCAGGACTCTGATTTCTCTGCTCCTGGTGTGTCCTTGAACTTCTGCGGCATCTCCAGGGGATATGTTAGAATGCACTTGGGGTGCTCTGCCCAGCCTGGGAACCCTCCATCCCGATTAGCTGGCGTTAAGGCGCAGGAACCTCTTGCTCTTCCCATGGGGCCAAAATGAAGACCAATGTCGTTTGGTTTGAATGTTCACCTCCTATGGGCAAAGCTTCTGATGAACCACAGTGCAGGAGTACAGCACCCCCAGAGCCCTCAGGAGAGCCTGGCGTGCATCTTCCTACCTGCGGGGGAAAACACTAAATCCGGAGTCTGTGTGTGAATACGCAGAAAAGAAAAGGTTGTAACAGTGATCATTTCACAAATGCTTACAGGAGTCTTTACTATGGCAAACGGCTCAAGAGCCTTCAAACAGAGCCTATGGGTCTTTTGAAAAGTAGCTCTTGTCATCGCTAATGGAAACACCTTGTTGTCACCTACCCGGGTTTGGCAGTTGCACATCAAAGGATCTGGGAGGTCAGGCTGCATGGGATGGGAATGTTGGAACAGAGACAGATGTTTCTGGCACCCCGAAACTCTCTCACCTAGAATGTGCCACTACGCTGCCGAAGAACAAAGTGCAGCCGGGTGCTGAAGAGCCAGGTAGTGTGAAGAGCCAGGATTCAAGGCCTAGATCTGCTGCTTATGAACTATGCCATGCTGGAAAAGTATGAACAACTCTGAGTCTGTCATTTCTCAACTAGAAGATGTAACTGCTAATCTACCTGACAAGTGGCACCTAAAATATTTAGCTGAATGCCTAGGCCTTCTAGTTGTAATGGTATCATTCCAACAGCCGGGACAGACTCCAGAAAGCACCTCACCCTGAGGTTCCCAGATCTGGCTGAGCATCAGGACCACATGAGGTTCTTTCTAGAGATGCCCATGGCTAAGCCACAGACACCCCTGTCTCAGCAGCCTATTTCTATGCTCTCAGCCTCCAGGGACTCTCTTAATTATGCAGCTGACGAGTCGGTTAAGGTGCTTCCCTTTCAAAATCTGAGAGAATAAGGACCAAGCTCCACAGTGATTCTTAAGCAGTCAGATCAGCATCAGTCCTTCCAGTGATCTTGGGAGCCACTGACCTGAGCCCTGAAGAGGCGAAGAAACCTGAGAGTCACAGAAGCACAGAACTAATTAGCAAATAACAACAAGACCCTCAGATTTCCTGATTTCCAGCCTAATGACCATCTCACCAAGTCAGGGAGACAGAACTAAGGAAAGCACGAGGCTGTTCATGGCTAATTGTCTCAGGTGTGGTCCATGCGGTCCTGCTCTGTGACGCGTTAGCAACCATGGAGAGCAATCAACAGATTTCTGCTAAGGACTTTCTCTGTGGTTAAGATGTAACCACAAACCAAGGGAATTTGGGGCTCTGTCTGTGTTAAAGCATCGTGGACTTGCCTCAGGGAAGGCTGGTTTTTAGGACACAAAGCCACAGCCCAGGCATCACAGCTCCACCCCACAGGCGACAGAACTAAATGATGGAATTAAATGAGCAAACCTGGCACTCAACCCCATATGGGATGGCTCATGTTGCGGATGTAACCTGAGGATAATATTAAGATCTACTTTTTCCTAAGAGCTGACCATGTTCCGAGAAACATGCCGAGTATTGAGACTTACTTTAGCAGTCCTAGGAGGATAATACTCTTATTTATCCTTTATTCTTATTTGTCATCACTGTAAAGATGAGGAAAAGTTAGCTTGAGGGTGGGGATCACAGGTCTGAGATGAGCATAAAGGCATATTAAACAGAAAGATGGCGGATGCCTACCTTTATTAAAGGAAGCTAAGCTTGTTTTTAATAAATATTATAACTTTTAATAATGACTTTCAGTAAAAGAATATCTGTTGCCCTCAGTACTTTTCTATGCTTTGGTTTCCTCAGTTGTAAAATAAGAAATTATGATGTGCCTGCTTCTTAGGATTGTAAAGATTAAATGATTTACTGCATGAAAGGCACTCAGTACAATAAACACATCATAATTGTTCATGAATGTTAGATATTATTATAATTGCTATTTTACTGTGATGTGATTTCTATACACAGTAGCATTTACTCCAGTCTAAGGGTGGAAAATACAGTGAATGATTCAACTGAGTGCATTTATATATATAATAATAATACATTTATATAATATGGCTGCCATTTAGGGCTTTTAATACTGTGTTAGTTTTTGTGTGTGTGTGGCTGTGTAACAAATTACCAGAAACTTACCTTAAAGCAACACCTATTTATTATGTGATGTTTTCTGTAGGTCCAGGCAAGGCATGAATGGGTTCCCTCCTCTGGGTTTTACAAGGCTAAAATCAGGGTATTAATTGGGCTGTGTTCCTTCCTGGAGTCACTTCCAAATTTATTCAAATTCTTGGCCAAATTCAGTCCCTTGCAGTTGTACTGGTGCAGTCCCCATTTCCTTTGCTAGTTATCCTTAGAGGTCACCTGCATTTTTTGCCATGTGTCCCCTCTATCCATCCATCTTCAAAGCCAGCAATGGGAACTCTCTCTCCCATCCAGTCCCTCTCACACTTCGAATCCTCTTGCCAGGGACAGCCCAGTCCCTTGGAGGGGCTCACCTGAGTAGTCAGACTTACCCAGGATAACCTCTCCATCATAAGGTTTACAGCTTTGGAACCTGAATTATATGTGCCAAACCCTTTCCCATCAGTACCTCCAATAGTATTTGATTGAATGGGAGAGAACGTGTGTAGACCAGGAACCAGGAACCTTGGCGACTGTACTAGAGTCTTTCTCATCAACTCTGGCTTGGGTCAAAACAAGATGAAACAGTAAAATAATGAAAGTGACTTCCTTTTCATGTATAGCTTGTAAAATAACTCTTTAAAGGTTATTCTCATTGTTTTGTAATCATATCCCACATGTGGGATACCCAAGACCCTTGGCCAACACTAAGCAGGAATGAGGGCAAGAGATGCTAGTTAAAGGCAATGCATTATTAGACTCGCTAGGGATAATGCCAAACACTCCTCTATACCAGCTGTCACTTAACCTTTTTATGCCTCTTTTATCACCTATAAAAGAAAGAAATGAACATTTACCTTGCAGGGTTTATCTGAGAGCTTGAGGGTATGTTTTACATAAATGATAATGCTGAGCAACTGTCATTTCTTGCAAGTTTACTCCGTATAGACCCTGCACACACTTCTAGAGGCATTGTAGTGTAATGGAAGGTGTGTGGCTACAGAGCTAAGACCACGGCCAGGATTCAATTGTAACTCTTTCTCCTTGAATGAATTTATAACCACTCAGTAACTTTAGAGTGTGGTGACCAAAAGGGTAGGCAATAGATAATAATAAAGGATAGACAATGGTCCACAACTTAAGTGTGGCCCTAGTATATGGTGTCCACCCAGTATGTGGTGAGTACGTAAATACCCTACAGCAGTGCTGTTTTTTTTCTAAAACTGCATTCATTCCAGTATCACCTTCATGATTTTTGCCCTAAATGATACCACCTATTCATACTACCTGCTTACCATGTATTCTTTTAAATCAACTTTTTTTCCATATCCACAAGATCATGGTTTTGATATACTTGTTTTGGTTTTTTCTAAGTTCATGCTCACATAAATGCATAACTGTTAAAAGTGTATTGAGCCAAATTACCATGTATAACCCTAGAGATAAAAATTACCCATGTTCAGAAATCCTGAACATGACAAGCCCCATTCTCAATGAAAGACGGGGCTCCTTGAGGTCCCTGAGGAGATTAGTTGAGAGCTACCGAGATTTTAAACAATTGAATTTTGTTATTTGAGAGAGTCCCTTGGAATTGAATTTGTCTAATGTTTAAAGTAAGCCCAGGGAATGGGGAAAAACATGTATTTAGCTAAAACAAAATATGCCAAAGCCAGAACCCACACTCAGATCTTTCTAATTCCAAGGCCCACAGTTTTCACATCACAGCAAGAAATGCGGATACTGGGAAGGAGGCAGGTGAGGTGGTGCAAGTGGGGGTGGGGGGAGTAGAAAAGGGAAGATGGAAATGTAGAGGCAGAGTGATGGGCAAGTGGGCATCCAGAGAGAGAGAGAAAGCGAGTGGGGCCACATTAGCAAGCCTCTGGGCTTTCAGACGCACTTCCCTCCGATCACTTCTCTTGGTATGTTACTTATATGATTGACAGCTCTTCAGGTTTCTTTCCTCTGACTCCTCTAGAACCCCTCTCAGAATCCACATGCTATGGCTCCACACAAGGGCACAAGTATGAACTGTACAACACGCTCATAATCAGGGCGGTATGATGCCAGGATCTGAAAATCAAGAGGAGATCCTTGACGCTGAGTCCCTGTTGAGTCTAAAAAATAGCCACATTAATCGCATTATGGTAACCAACAAAAAATGAGGTGTAACAGGAGATCTTTTTGACTTCCCACTCCTTGCCAAGTGGTTCTCAGGAGGTGGATTTCTCGCAGCCATTTGCTTCTACAGCTAGAGTTGAATTCTCTGCTTCCCCCACTTCCTGTCCCAAGAAGCACCAAGTAGCACTTGGCTGCTATGTGCTATGGGAAGAGCACTTTCATTCTATATTTTAATTAGGCCCTGACATCTGGTCTGGACTGTGGGTGCTTATTTTCACACCGGCAGGCTATTGGCTGTAAAGGAGCTCAGGCTATCTGGAGATTACGAGCGCAGACGAAGTCTGCAGTCATTTAATTTAATAGAGCAATGGTGTGGGCCTTGTAGAATGTGCCACAATTGTGAAATGTGGGCCCCATCTCAATCCCAGTTTCCCTAAACTGTTCCTTCTGTCACCTCTTCTGTCAATCTCCATAACAAATGCTATCAGTGAGAAGAGGAGCTTGGCAACACAGCAATCTTGGAAATCTTTCCAGGGAGAGGGAAAGAGGTGGAGCTCTAGGAAGACAATGAAATCTGCAAGGAATGAAATGATCACCTTCACTCCTCCAATAAACAAATGTGCCGTGTGCCAATCAGCCTCATCTAATGAGGCTCTATCTTTGAAAGCAGTGAACATCTGCCCACATGTGACAGGAGTTGGTCAGAGAGGCCTCATGAGCACTTGTGTTTCCATTATATTGGAGACAGCCGCTTACTTTCCCATGCCAAGGGTGCCACCTCAAGACTGGGGCTCCTGTTTTATGGAACTCACCTTTAACATCTGTTTTATTCCCCACCATTTCCCTAGTTCCTCTCACAGTGTTCGGCGTAGCTTATGTGCTCAGTAAGCATTTGAGAGAAGAAAGAATGGATAATAAGCCAACTGAGGTAGTGTTGCCACTGAGACCCATCAACGCACTGAATGCATCCTTCTGGATGTTCTGAAAGGTCTGGGCTCATCCTGGGCACTTGCTGAAAAATTCTACCTGTCCGTATGTTCACTGGCTATAAAAACCAGGATGCTCTTAGTTGGCTTGCACAGCTTCCTAATTTTCTCTTGTATGCCTGTGGAATCCCAGCTAGTTTACATTTTAACTGAGGAGATGGGATACTTTTAACATAGTGGCAAATGCTACAAAACAGAAAAATGCTTAATGTAGTGGTACTGATTAAATACTGGAGGAGTTCAGAGGAGAGGGAATTCCTATGGTTCGGGAAAAAGCAAAAGACCTTGCTTTAGGTTGTCAGTATGGGTAGTCAGAGAAATTGTGCAAAGTCTTCCAGATAAAGAGGAAAGGACATACAAAGCAGTTAACAGCATAGATGATGGACAAATCTGGTTTATATTCTCAGCATCACCATTTTCCAACCCTATGAATTTAGGTAAATAGCACAATGTGTCTAAATCTTAGTCTTTTCTTTCAAAAAAAAAAAAAAAGAAAGAAAGAAAGAAAAAAGAAAGAATTGTGACTTTGCCACATGCATCCCAGAAAGAATTAGGGTTAAAGGAGGCAAAATGTGTAAAGGATTTGGGAACATTCTAGACATATAGCAAATGCTTAATAAATAACAATCATGATTTGAGGAGGAGGAAATACATGATGACAATGTCAGCAATGAGCAGGATCCCATAGTAGAAAATTGAAGGCCTGACTGGAAGAAAAGAAAGAGACTCATGTGCCCGGGAGGAGATTCTAAGGACTGACACCAGATAGGGTAAGGGGACCAATGCAAGAAAACCTAGAAAACCGAAATAGCAAAGAAATCCTGAGAGACAGAAACATTGAGGACAGAAAAGGAAAGGTTTACCTGCAAGGAGTGTGTGGAAGTCAGACTCCTGAAGGTACCTTAGGGTTCACTAACTGCAAAGCACAAGCATAGAGGAATATGCTGCAACATCACCAAGGATGCCTGCTTGCATGTGGCTAGAGAAACAGCAACTTTCTCACGTGGTCACCATATCCATAAAGGTCAGGACGTTTTCCCAGACATCAGCGTAGCAAACGTCTGGGATTAAATTGTTTTGTTAGGGTTTCCAGGCTTATGTAAAATAACCAAGGTTCTGTTACCAGTCAAGGTAACCTGTTATGTTATGGTTTTCTGAGGATGTGGGTTCCCCATGTCGGAAGCAAATTTTACTTCTGCTGAAGTAAGAGCTACCTACAATCCATTTCATGGCCACAGATGTTTAATTCCAAATTGAGGGTTTTGGTGTCAGACAGACATGGGTCCAAATCCCAGAATTGCCATTGAATGGCATTCTGAGCTCAAACCAGTTATTTAATCTCTTTGAAGTATGGGTTCACTATTTGTAGAAAGGGGATAGAAGTACCCTTGCTATTTCTTTGTATGGATTAAAATATAGATAAGCACTATGTTTTTCATGAGGTTAAATTAATTTAACTTAAGGGACTATTTTGTACTCTGAGATCATGTCCTTCCTACTGTCTTTAACAAAATACAGCCTTGGTGACAGGAAAGGTAGTTTGCGTTTGGGGTTTTGATTTTTCACTTTAATTGCAAAAGTGAAACTTGGCAATCCTTGATCAGATCCCCAAATTTCTTTGGAAATTTTATTGTGTCATATAATCCAAAAAGATGGGAAGGCAGAAAATCCTCATTTTGCTGATGGAGATATTAGGGGCAGTCACAGTACCTTATATCCAGGGATGTTTTGTCTTTGGGAATACACAGGAAGCAAGGCCTTGGGGCAAGAAGGATTGAAGCTCGCTCAGTTATTGATTATTTCAAGTTGCATGCACGCGATTTAAACCCCAGTCACGCCTCCTTTCACTGAAATCCCAACACTGCTCTTCTAAGTGTTTGTAGAGTGCCTGTTAGTGGTGAGTAAGTGGAGGTGTTGACTTATGTTTCGAGAATAGCAGGTCCTCAGGCTGCAGGATTTGCCTGGAATAAAGTTGACACCCCTCTTGATGTTCAGAATTTGGGAGTCGTACCCTAACACTGCTGGTACTTTCTTCTGCTAAGTGTGCAGCTCAGAGAACATTTGTGAAATGCTGAGACTGGGCCCCACGCCCTTGGAGCATGGCTTCCATGCTGCCTCTGCAGGTGTGGCCGTGGCAGTAATGAGAGTGGGTGCCCAAGGACGCCAGGATTCCTGTTGGCAAGCAATCCTGGAGCAGAGCCAGAGCAAACATGAGGTACTACAGTCACACGGGAAACTGAATTAAGGGAGTAGGTACAACATTCAGATCTCCTCTCTGGAAGAAGGTGCTTCTGAAAGGAGAACAGCCTTTGGTGAGGATGGAAGGTGAAGAATGAAATGTTTACATGATGGTAGTGAAAAGAGATGGTAGGAGGGAAAGCAGGGAAGAGCAGACGGTTGGATTTCCTTTGGGTGCAGACATAGTGACTGTTCTTGTACAGCCCATTGCTAGTGGTGTCTATAAATCATACAGTCTGATGTTTGGGGAGAATAGATTTAGAAAGACCTCAGACATTCAACCAGGCCTTACTGGGTTCAGCAGAACACATGGGAAAGCAGCGATCTTTAAAAAAAAAAAATGGCTGTTTTGTTTTCTTTTTGTACATTCAGTAAAAGATAATTACAGACACATTATTCATGGGTGATAAATCCATTCTCTGACGATCAGGGTTAGAGCCTTGGGATAAGTTATCATGCTTACCTGTGTTTTCTTTGTGATACAATTTAAAGTCTATGGTGTTATTCAAAATGTGACTTGTCATTCCAGCAGAGGCTTTGAAAAAATTATAATCCACCAGGCAGACTCCGGGCAGAGTGTTCGTTATCATGAAGGGCGCAAAATATTTAATGGTGTCTGTGCCTAGAACGCTATGCAAAGTCAGATAATAAGGCAAACTCAGAGAAAATAATTAGAGCTTAACAGGACCTTGAAAAACAAGCCCAGGCTTCTTTTACAGATTCTTGAGCACAAATTTTTTATTGATGAGAACACTAAGAATCATGACTTAAATTATGATGGATTGGGTTGCTGACTTGATGGCTATTTTGTAGTTATAGGGTGTGAGACTCTAAGAGGCCCAAATCCAGCTGCTAATCATCCTACCACTTTATTGGTTTCCCAAGAAAAAGGGTACAATGGCTAACAAAGGGGTGCAAAGTACCACATTATTGATAGCAGTAGAAATATTGCGCAGCTCTGATAAAAAGGAAAGGCTGAAACACAAGGCTCACTCAGACCTCAGTTATCATTCTCACCTGGCCTGTCTCTTATCTGGCCTCCTTCTCTGTCTTTTCCACATCTAAATCTTGGCCCCAGTATTTCAAAACAAGCCAGTTAAAAAAAAAAACAAAAAAAACAATTGGTGACCAGACCTCCACAGGGGCCATAGTCCACTCACCCATCTGGGAACAGTGACTCAGGAAAAGGTGAGAGGCTAGCAGCCATTCCTACAGTGGCCAGGCCTGCCTATATGTGCAAAGCACACAGAGACAGGGAGACAGAGGTGTAAGAAAGGGACCGAAGCTTTTCAAGGCAGTCAAGGGAAAGTAGGTTCACTGCTAGTGTGCCAATGCTTCCATCAGTCAGGTAAGCATCTGCTCTGCCCTTGCAGAAGTACTGGAAAGAGAATGACCAAGGGCAAAAGTTTTCTGATGCAGGGATGTGTTTCTGGAGCGCAGGTGTTTCTGCCTCTGCAATAATAACAACAATATCCACCATGTATTAACGCTTTATGTGCATCACATTTAATTTCACAAAACCCTGTATTGTTGCATAATTATACCCATGTTACAGGTGAGAAAACTGAGGCTTAGAAAGGACAGGTTTCACCTACTTGGTCCATCTATTCAGTATCTAAATACCCACTGTGACATATAGCCTACTGTTGACATATAATATTAGAAAATTCACTTTCACCCCTACGCCACCGTAGGCAGTTTGAGTCTCCTATTGGTGGTTCTATCCATGATGAAGTTCCTCCTGCTGTTGAAAATATCGTCTCCCTATAGCCTACTTCACAGGGTACCATTTGTACCCTCTACAGCAGCGGTTCTCAACCATGGTGATTTTGCCCCCACAGACATTTGACAGTGCCTGGCGACACTTTGGCTGCCACACCTGGAAGGGAAGTGCTTCTGTCACTCTTTGAAGAGGCCAGGGATGCTGCTAAACATCCTAGAGTGCACAGGACAGCCCCCCACAACAAAACAATCATCCGGCCTAAAATATCAGTAGTGCCACCACTGAGCAATCCTGCTCTGTTGCTGCACAGAGTAAATTGAACTACTTTCTCCATTAGCCTTTAGGTGCCTGGAAAGAACAATGATGTTAGATGTATCCCCTCCACCTATATATGCAACCCATCCTTACCACATCGACTCTCCAGTCTTCTCTTACCTACCTGTTTCAATGTGCCCCTTTTCCAAAAATGGAGGCTTAGAAGATTCAGTCAACTACCCAAGGTCAAATACTAGTGAATTACAAACTCAGCAGGAGATCCAAGACTACCTAGCTCCTGTTTCAATTGTCTTGCAATTATATCATGTCTAATCTTTCATTCCACTTGTGAATAATACAATGTCTGTATTTCCACATAGTTTATATTCCAGCAAACACTAACGCACTATGTACCCTACCCATGTATAAGTTATCCGACCTATTGTCACCTGACCTGGTCACGTCTACTCTTAAAGCCAATGGGAAGATTCTAACAGTCAAGTCCTTCAAGGAAAGTGTGACAAGGGTCTTGTCGAGCATAAGTCTGTACACATAGGTCAGTAGAAGAAAATGCAGAGTCCAGGAATGGACCTACACATATCTAGTCAGTTGATTTTTGACAATGGTACCAAGGCAATTCAATAGGAAAAGAATAATCTTTTCAACAAATGGTGCTGAAACAATTGGATAGTCATATGGGAAAAAATGAACCTTGAATTTCACATCTCAAAAATTAACAAAAACTAACTCCAAATTGATTATAAACCTAAATATGAGATCTAAAATTACAAAACCTGAGAGAAAATCTTAGTCACCTTTGGCTTGGCAAAAATTTCTTTAATATGACACAAAAGCATAAACTGTAAAAGGAAAAATAAATCAGATTTCATAAAATGAAAAACTTTGCATTTCAAAAGATACCTTACAAAAATCAAAAAGCAAGCTATCAACTGGAGGAAAAATTTGCATGACATATCCAAAATAGGATTTATATCTAAAATATGTCAAGGACTCTTTTAATTATAAGACAAACAATCTATTTTTAATAAATTAGGGAAAATATCTGAACAGGCATGTCACCAAAAAAAAAAAAAAAGAATTTACAGATTGCAAAACACATGAAAAGATGAGCAACATCCTTACTCATTAAGGAAATGCAGATTAAAGCCACAAAGAGATACCACGACAACCTGCTAGAATGGTTAAAAATTAGCAAGACTAAAAATTAGCAAGACTAACTACACCAAGTATTGTCAAGAATATGGAATGATTGGAACTCTTCTCATACACTCCAGGTGGGAAGGCAAAATGGTAAAATCATTTTGTAAAACAGCCTGGCAGTTTCTTTCAAAAAAAAATATTAAACACATATCTACTGTTAGATCTAGCCATTTCCCTCTTAAGTATTGACCCAAGAGAAAAGACTTATTGGCAGATGTTCAGAGCAGCTTTATTTGTAATAGCCCAAAACTGGGAACAACCCAATGTCCATCAACAGGTAAATACCTGCTCATAAATCCATGCAACAGAAAAGAACAAATTACTGATTCACACGATAGATGAATCTCACAATATTTATGCTGAGTAAAAGAAGCCAGATATATACCTCTATCAGAAAACAAAAAACATATATACTGTATGATTTCCTCTATAAAAATGTCTAGAAAATGCACAAAATCTATAGGTCAGAAAGCAAATCAATAGTTGCCAAGAGGACAGGGGTGGTGAGAGATGGGGACTTATGAAAGGACAAAAGAAAACTTTCAGGTTGATAGATATAATCACTATCTTGATTGCAATGATGATTTTATGAATGTATGCAAGTACATATATCAAACTCATCAAACTCATCCACTTCAATATACATAGTTTATTGTACATCAAATATACCTCAATAAAGCCGTAGAAAAATGAAATAAAGTAAAATAAGGTAGGTCTGTGAATAAGAGGCCAAGGCTTTGTCCTTTAGCTCCCTTTTCCCCACTTGAAGAGCTGACACCCAATGGGTGGCATGTTTCTACCCCTGTAGCACTAACTGCAGTGGCCACAGGACTGCCTGCCTCTGTGAGTGTCAGTCCAGTGAGGTCTCCTGACCTCTGTCATTGTTAGGAAGGCTCTGCTGGTGCAGTCATTCAGTGGTCAGCCAGCCCATCCACAAAGAACTGAAAAGGCAACAATTGCTTAGGAATTGCTGATTGGTGATAGCGGTGGCCTCATCTTGGGCCATCTTCGTCATTAAGTACAGATCAAGTTACACCAATCATTTTGGAGTCAGAGGCAAAGCTGGGAGGTTACGGTATGAGTCCCCTCTGCTGACACACAGCGTCTGAGAACATTTTTCACTTCCATCGAACCTTGCCAAAATCATCCTGGAGTTTCATTTTACATCTTTATTTGTACCCCTGATTACATGTCTTTGAAAGCTTATTTGTTTTGACTTTTCAATGCCTCTTGCCTGACCAAGAAATAAGATCTTGAGCCACATACAGACCACAATTCATCAAGATAGATTTATTACCCAGCAACCGACTTCCGGGTGCAGGTTAAGCATGTGTTTGAGAGTTAGGAATTTACATGGATGGTGCTTGGGAAGGTGATGGTGATGGTCTTTGACATTTTTCTCATCTTACCATCAGTTTTCTCTATGTGTGTATATATAAGACAGAAAATGGCTCTACTCTGCACTGTCCATGAGAGGCTGCCTGCTGTAGTAGAAATTACCACAAGCTTTAGACTCTTACCTGGACTCAAAGTCTATTTGTATAATTTCCTAGCTATATGACGTTGGCCAATTTTCTTAACTTTGGTGAACCTCATTTTTCTTTTCTGTAAAGGGAAATAATCGCTCTAAGGGCTTAATAAGGTATTTTCTTTAAAGAACATTAAACAACAAGCCATAGTATAGTCATTCAGATCATGGAACCTGAAGCTAGAGACCCTACATTGCAATCCTATCCTTACCACTTATTTTGTAACACTCTGTGCCTCGGTTTCCTCATCTCTAAAAATTGGGATGATAAAAGCACCTACTTCATAAAGCTGGTATGTGGGTTAAATTAGTTAATACATATAAAACATTTAGAACCATACCTGGCACACGATGAGGACTCTATAAATGTTAGCTGCTGTTTAAGCATTATTATCGCACTTATTTGTTCTGATAGGTGCCACATAATAGGTGTCAGAGCAGTGGTGGGCCTTGTTCATTTAAAGCTGTCAGTCTCTTCTGGTTTTCAAAACAACGCCTGACCCCTGCAACCATCCCTGAAGTACTTGCAAGAAAACCCAAACGTTCTTGCAATCCCAGTAAGAACGATGCTTTGTTCCCGTCTGTCTGCATGTGCGTATGCGTAGCTCGGCAAAGCAAATAGAATAATAACTAATGTGAGATTTTAATTACCATGTATGTCAGTAATGCTGCTTTGGAAATCAAACTTAATTAATTCTGAGTACTTGCTACTTCTGCAATCCTCCTACCATCTCAGGAGCAAGCATGCTATTTTCTGTGTAAACAACAAGAGTTTCTAGAAAGGGTATTTAGAATAAGTCGGATGTCATCTACACAAGAGCAATTTCAAGGCTGGGAATTTAGACTTAGCATGCTGAGTTCTACCCACAGTATATATCCTGGAAGGGTGGGGGGACACGATATTTCCTCACTGTAATATTAGATATCTTTGGGCTTACTCATCAGCAAATGGTCCAAATATTTTGAATTGATGATTTTGTCCTTAACAATCAATCCTCTCAAGCCCTTCTTAATATAATGGTTTCAGTAATTTATTTGACTGTTACGTGAAACAGTACTTTCTTTTATTTCTCTAAATGCATGGTTTTTGCACTTGCCATGTTTATTCACACTAAACCTTGCATGTCAATGTAATTTATAAATCAGAAAATAAGAAGGGCTGAGGGGTAAAGGTTGAGCAATGAAGCTAGTGGCCACCCAACCAAACCCCACACCCATTCCTGAACCCTACAGCCACCCTGAAGTATTTCCAAGAATCCCAAAATGTTCTACAGGTTACACTTTGAAAACTGCTGCCTGTTTTTAACTCAGTTTTCTGAAGAAGCTTCTTCCTCATCATAGTGTGCACTTCACAGAAATTCCACAATCCCTTTGAGTTTACTGGCTGTGCTTTAATCCATTTCAACCAACTTACCTTTACGCTGCCTGCTTTCCAAAGTGAAAAGTCCTAAATTTTTCAATAGATAGAAAAGTTATCCTTCCTATCCTACCATTCTGGTCTTCTAATCATTGTAATAATTAAGAAAAAAAGAGACTGAAATTTTCAAGATTTTTTTTTTTGACCTGGAAAGATCCAAGTAAAACTTTGGAATGATTAAAGTCCGTGAATCATCACAGGGCAAGAAGAGGAGGAAGATGGGTTTGTTCAGCAAATTCTTCACTAACAGGTTCTTCCTCATAGCTTGACAATAACAATCGACATAGAGCATGAGAATTTATTACTGAAGCAAATGTAGATCAAAAAATAGAAATTGTTTTGCAAGAGACAGAGTGCATTAACAAAGATGATATAATTATGCATGCATATCATTCATCAGTTTTGCAATGGCAAATCTACAACATGCCAACCTCCAATGCGCTATATAATGTATAAGGCAAAGATCACTAAACAACCACTAAACAATCATGGCATAGGTACAGGCTCTGAGCCTTTCACCGCACAGAGCTCTACACAGCCACTACCAGCTAATCAGTCAGCACTGGCATATGATTTGTATTGAAGTCTTTCTGCCAACACTGATCTAGTCCAACCACCAGAATTCACATATGGAAAACAAAAGACCAGAGGGTGAACAATTTGCTCAATATGTCACACAGCTCATTAGTGGTAGATAAACGCACCCTTTCATCAACAAAGCTCTGGGTCTCCACTGAACATGCTAGAACGTTTGTTGGACCCTGTTAAAGAATTCCTGTCTTCTTACTCCCCACATCTACATATAGGGAGCTAAGAGCATCTCATAGCCTTTTTTCAGTTTTAAAATTGTTTCACCATGTTCTTTCCCCTATAGTCTTTCAAAATTGATGTGACGTAGGCTATATGTGGGAGATAGCATCTTGTAAAGGTCCAGAGCAGAGGCTTTGCCTGACCGGTTAGAACTGGGCTAATAGTCCTGCCTGCTGCTTCCCTGCTGCTTGATCTCCAGAATACTATCTAACCTCTTCGAACCTGAGTTTCCTCATGCTTAGAATAAATATCTCTTCACAAGGCTGCTGTACGATTAAATCAGATCCTGTTTGTGAACATGCCTAGCACAGGGTCCAGAACTGGTATGCAAAAGATTTACCCATAGGAGTTTTCCTCTCTTCCCTTCCTTGTTTCCTTTTCTCTTGTCTTCATATCTGGTCCCACAGGTTATTACTGCCTTGACCTTGGGCAAGGAATTTAACCTTTCAGAGCCTCTTTCTTCATTTTAAGAATCAGGATCATATTAGTACTGACCACACTTAGTGGCTATTAGAAGAAAATGAGATTAGAGAATCAGCAGTAGCACACTCAACTCACAACATAGGTATAGGCTTTGCACAGACAATCTTCTAGAAGACTAACCACTTAAATGTCCAGCCCCAGAGGCTTTTGCCTCTGAACATTTGTTATGGCCTGTGGAGGTAGAAGGCAAAGGAGATGGCTACAGTCAGAAGGCCAACTGTGTCTTGAGAGGGAATCCCTGTGTGGTGGGTGGAATGGTCATTGATTTTCAAGTTTGCAGACCTGGACTCTCACTGAGCCTGTCGTGAGCCTGCTTGGTGACGTTTGGTAAGTCATTTAGCCTCTCTGGGCTGCATAGTAATCCACCTACCTCATGACATGGGTGACCCGAATGATAAATGACCCCGGGAAATCTAACGGCTTTACAAATGGAAGAAATGGTGTTTTTTGTCTTTTCCCTAAAACAAAAAATGGGGAAGACCTGCCCCCTGGAGTTTGAATTGGTTCTAGTTTATCTCTATTCTCTTACATGCACAAATGTCTTTTTTTTTTTTTTTTTTTTTTTTTTTTTTTTTTTAAAGATTTTATTGGGGAATTGGTGGAGGGGAGCAGCGTTGGGGAATCGGGGAAGGGGAACAGACAAGTTGCCGTCTTCTTGTTCTTCAGTTTAGTTGCGGAGGATGTTGCTTCACTGTTGGTATCGTCATTGCGCTCTTCCCGGATTAGGCAGATCGGACGCTGGCCTCTGGATGTCGCTCATCGCGGCTATTGGCAGCTCACGCTTGGCTGCCAGCCGCTCACGCTGGCTGCAGGCCGCTCACGCTGGCTGCAGGCCACTCACTGTAGCCTATGGCAGCCCACTGCAGCAGGGGCTGCAGCCCACACCATCACCGGGGCTCGCACAGCCCAGCTCCAGGTGGAGCTGTTGTTAGCTGTAGAGGGCAGTGTCACTGGCCCTCATGTGGGATCCGAACCGGGGCCGCTGGCATCCCAAAACCAGCGCTTAACCAATGCGCCACTCGGCCGGCCCCACAAATGTCTTTTAATGTGATTTTTTTTTTTTTTTTACTTAAGATGAAAATGTGGCTGCCCTACTTAGAGTCAAAAATGTCTGTGAGCAGCCGTCTTTGACTCCTACACATATAGACAATTAGAGGATGCATACTGATCCTGGGCATCAAAAAAATCTCCTTCTGCTCTTTATAGTAAAGAGTTTGTGTTCAGAGAGTCCCTAAGTTATTACATTTAATGCCCTAGTTCACTGAGGACAAAAATGTGAAACATATCTCCCCTTTTGCCCATCCTACACCACAAACAGACACACATGCATGGACACACACACACACATACACACACACACACACACACACACACACACCCTTTTCTGTAGACCCCTTGTGTCAAACATTTCAGAATTCCTCCTGCCAAGGCTTTGTAAGACTCCACAGTGACAACCAGGGGGTTGGCACCAGTGACAGTATTAGTTCTGATGGACCATTTCAACCAGCAGTAGAGTTTCCAGAATGATATGAAAGCACTAGATAATTGAAAATGAGTCCCTTGGGCTATTAGGTATGTAGCAGGTGGTAAGATAAATCCTTTTCTCTTGCTAGTTATAGAAAGAGAGGCATATTTTCCCCCTACAAAGAAAGTGAAAGGACTAGACCTTTATCAGTTACCATGGCAACTCAGATCCACTATATGCTCAGTTCATCCTGTCACTATGGAAGACTGGCGGAGAAAAAGAAAACAACACTAAGCTTCTCTGTTTTTTGTTAAATATTTTGAAGTGGCATTTCATGACATGAGTCTGAAACAACTTTTTCTGAGTAGAAATGTGAAGGGGAGAGAAAAGGGGAGCGAAGATCCTGGGGACAAACCCTGAGATGTGTTTGAGAGAAATTAACTGTGGCTGATGTGGTCAGTACCAATGAAACTGACAGGGAAGGAAAAGAAAGCAATGAATATTTATTGAGTACCCGCCACATGCCTGGTGCTATGCTTAATAATGGACAGTGGAACTTCTCAGAGCTCTCTGTCTGGAAGAGAAAGACAAACCACACAAGCGGTTACTATATAATGTGTAAGCTCTTCAGGAGCAAAAATACAGGGGGTCAATGAGAGTAGGTGCAGTTGGTCCTGAAACAGGTACTGGGTATGGAGGGGGAGATTTCCCTCAGGAAATGTCTACGCTGGTGTCTGAAGAATTAGTAGCGGAGATCAGGTGAAAAATCCCTGGGACATCCCTGGTGAGAGAAGTGAGTTGTTCAGAGGCCTTGAGGAGAGAGAATCCTGGGATCGGGGGGACTGCAGGTAGTTCATTATGGCTGGCATTGAGAGTGAGAAGGCATAGAAGGACAGGCTCAGCTGGAGAAGTTAGCAGGGACTAAATTGTGAGTTATCTTAGAATAACTCATATTTAAAGGTTTGGAATCTATATGGAAGGCAATGAGGAGCCATGATAGCCTTTTAAGCAGGTTTGTAATAATATTGTGCTGCAGCAGAGTGAAGGAAGGTACTAGAGTCAAACCACCATGGTGGAGGGGATGATGGAGACACTCTAAAGTCAAGAGTGTGGGTGATGGATTAGACAAAAGTAGTGGCAGTGGAGATATTAGAATGGGTGTAGTCTAGAATTAAAAAAAAAAACAGAACGAATTGGGGATGAAAGAGAGTTCAAGAAGTGAAAACTGAAGGCCAAGTTGCTGGTCAGCTGAGTGAATGGTAGGGCCACTCGCTAAATGGGGGTCAGTGATGGAGAAGTGAGTTTGATGTTATTTTTGGTCAATTACAAAGAAGTCAAGTTGGTTAAGCCATGTTAAGCGTTTAAAAATGACACTTGTCAAGATTTTGTGTGAGATTGTGTGTGGGGTATGCTCAGAGTTTGAAATAGATATCATGGTACACTATGAGAAGGTGACATGTTTTACTTAGAGTACAACAAGAGGGATTCTGGAGTGAGATGTTGTGTGGACCCCACCTGAGGTGCATAAGAGCAACCACAGCAGAACAGTGCAGAACAGCTCCCTACACCCCACCTTTAATTACATTTTGCACGTTCTGCTTCCTTCATTACTGCTACCTGCATGTGAGCAATCGGAGGTCATCCTTAGCCTTGGAGGAAAAAGGAAATTGAATTCCCCTGTTGCTTTTTGCACTGATATCCAGGAACTTAGCTTTTGTGGAGCTCAACAACCTCAGTCGGGTTTGGAGAACTCCGTGGTGAGAATGCCAAAGAAGGGACATGATGGAATGAGAATAGGACGTGCCTGTGTGAAATGTCTCTGGTGGTCAACAGCTGTGGCCCGAGGAGTTCACCTATGACCCTCACATGTGCTCACTTATGCTCTATTCTCTCTCCCAGCAAGTCCAGAGCTGAACTCTTTCTTCTAGTAGTCCACAGCTTGCTCCAAAGTCTAAATTCATCCAGACATATAACATGCAAGACCTTGGTTTCTCCCATTTTAATGACCAGGAAAACGCTTGAGGTCAGTGAGTTCGATTTGAGACCCAGCACCACAGCTGGCTGACGTGTTAATCTTGAGCAAATTTCTGCATTCTCAGAGAATTTCCTTCTTTGTATTGGAGGGCTGGGGTGGTAATAGTGACAATAGTGAGCCCCACCCCACCAGGTGGTGGTGAAAAATAAATAAGACAAAGCTTGGGAAAGAGGTGTGGAAACTGACACCAGAGGTGGGGCTTGTTGTCATAGCATAGAGAGGGCATCTGGCTTATAGAAAAGGTTCCCTTCTTTGCCATTTGTCACCCCTCTAAGGTAGCCTTCAGCACAGTCTCCAACTGTGTTTACTTAATTCATACTTTCGGCAGCAAGTAGCAATGTCACTCCGAGAGTAGCCGAAAAAGGATAGATGCCGAGCCAGACCATGTTAGAATCAGTGCTGACATTTGCCAGGTGTGTGATCTCGGACCAGTCATGTAACTTCTGTGTCTTTTTTCATCAGTAAAACAGATTGTCCTTCTCCAATGTTCTTAGGAGGATTCAGGCACTCAATAAGCGGTAGTGACAGTGTTTCATTTCTAACAATTTTTTAACAATAAAAGATAAGAGCATATGCTTCCCCAGACCCTTAGCCCACCCTCTCTCAAACTTGCTATGAATTACTATGGCTGTGAAAGGATTTCTCCCCATCCTGAGGGAAGCAGCTGAATTCAGTGCTTATGAAACCAGTTGACTTGGAAAGGATTAAGGGAAAATCCTGTCTCTGACTCTCTTGCTCAGAAATCTCAGCCAACATCGCTCTAGCTGGCATTTAGAAGTCACTCCTGCATCTCTGAGCAGGTCCATGGGGTGGTGGGGGCGGCATCTCTGCAGGCAGAGGAGGTCGGAGGCAGAGAGCTAAGGAGCGATGTCTAGCTGAGCCAGGGCTCCAGCACTCCTTCCAACTCAGTGGCTGTGCAAAGGGTGGATGAAGGGTATTTGGGTTTAATTGGGAAGTGCTATCAATTGTCCTGGTCTCATTTAAAAATCCATTAGTATCGGGAAGTAGACAGATTAAGCAAGGAGGAAGGGAAAAGAGAAAAGCTGTCAGTGCCCTGCGTTTTAGGGAGTGAGTGGCCTGTCTAAGCTTCACCAGGGAGAGGGCTGTGCTGAATGCTAAGAAGCTACTGGAGTTGATTTTTGAGATGCTGCAGAGGGAGAGGGGGTGTCTGGGCCAATTCACACCAAGTCCGAGGCCAGCATGTCATTCTCACAGCTTCCAGAGGTGGCACTGCAGCGACCCACATGGCACCTCTCAGGTTCCTGCAACTGTTTCTGGCAACTATACTACGCAGCTGTGAGCCACACCATTACCTGCAAATAGTTTCTCCCCTTTGTCACCTTCCTATGTGTCAATCTGAACTGGGCCCAGCAACCTTTTCATACTGGGAAACATCCGTCAGTGGACCTTGGTTGGACAGAAGAATGATACAGATGTATCAGAGGATGGATGAGAAGAGAGAAGGACACAGGAAAGAAGGGAGGACAAAGAAAAATGCAAGCCATGAGAACAGAAATGAAAGGATTCTATGACAGGACTGTGTATTAATTTCCTAGGGCTGCCATACAGAGTACCACAAACTGAGTGGCTTAAAACAACAGAAATTGTTCCAGGGGCTAGGAATCCAGGGTCAAGTTGTCTGCAGGGCTATGCCCCCTCCAAAGCCACTAGGGCAGGATCCTTCCTTGCCTCTTCCAGCCCCTGGGAGCCCCAGATATCCCTTGGCTTATGTCGCTTAACTCCGATCTGCCTCCCTCTTCACATGAGCGTTTTCTCTCTGGGCCTGTGTCGATGTCTCTTCTCTTCTTACACGGACACATCGTACTGGAGTGCGGTCCACCGTAACTCAGTATGACCTCATTTTGATTTGACTACATCTGCCAAGCCCATATTTCCAAATAACATCACATTCACAGGTCCTGGGGGTTAGGACTTTAACAAATCTTTTGGGATGGGCACAGTTCCACCCATTACAGATTGTTCAGAGAACTGGTGATTCATTTAGTCCGGTCCTGTAGAAGGCACTGGGGAGGGCTGGGAAAGGACTAGGCAGGAACTCAGGGTCACAAGTTCAAATGCCTGCAGAGGCCCGGCAGGTCACATGATAGACTGCAGAGCAGAAAAATGGTGGCTTGCCCCTCATCATGGAGTCCTAGGGATGGCGGTGAATGGGAACACTTGCCTCAGATTAAGTCGAAGGCTCCCAAGCACTGGCCTTTGTTGCCTTGTGGAACCAAAGCCCAGGAAGGCCAGGCCTCAGGAGGAGCCAAAAATTCAGATTTGTATATGAAATCTCACAATTTTTTGTTAAACCTTCTGCAAATATTTTTTTTTTTTTCAAAACATGATACAGGCCACCTAAGCCCATCTACAAACTAGGAACAGCATGAGCAGCCAATTGGCCACCCCAGGTAAAGAACCTTAGGTTCAAGTCCAGGCTTGCCACTCACTATGTGACCTTGGGCAGTTCACCTCTTATCTCTGAGCCACGAGGGGATGAGACGATCTTGACCATCCCACAGAGTTTAGTGGTGGATGTCCAGAGGCCCACACTGGCGATGCTTACAGACTAGTTTGAGAAACAAGATTCATACATTGGAGAACTTGAGTGACCTCACCCCGTTGTCTGAGGATTACATAAGTGGATCAATTTAAAGCCACTAGAAAGCGCCTGCCCCAGCCAAAGGCCAAATAATTCCTCTCCTCTTGCTTAGCTCTTTCCAGGGCTCCTTTCTGAGTGAGACTCGTCTGCTTTCCCACTGTGGTTAAAATCATGGGTTCCGAATGCAGAGATGTGAGTGGGTAAGAAAGACAGCCATAGAGTGGAGACAGACAGAAACTGGCTTCAGCTCTGCTGATGACAACAGCTTTTTGTGCATACTCTGAATGCTAGGCACTGTACCAAAAGCTTTTATGGGTCATTTCGTCCTCGTGTCAGCTCTATGACGCAGATGTTAGAATGACCCCTATTTCACTGACAAGGAAACAAACTGGAGCTCCAGCGTTTTAGGTGAAACCCCATTCCTTTAAATCCCGCGCCTAAATCAAATAGTTTTCAAAGCACTGTGCTGTCTAAACAAAGCCCATCTACAGACTGAACCCAGACCATGGGCAGTGTCTGCCCTCTTTGGTCTGGAGCCTTGGGTTCCCCCGCTAGCTGTACCATGTTCTGTCACTATGGGTGAGTTACATACCCAGTCTGGGCTGTGGTTGAGATGTTCAATAACTTGCCAAGGTCACAGAACTTGGAAGTGACAAAGCCCAGGATTTGAACCCAGGGAGTCCAGGATCACTAAATATGTAGCCGCTATACTGTAGTCCTCTCTAAGTGTCTCTGACACTCATCTGAGTTCCTCCACCAACCGAGCTCCATGGATCTAGGTGGGACGCAAGACACTGACCCATGTGCACTGGTTGATGTCTAACAAATTCCCATGATGGACAGTGGGAATGAAAGTGAGTGACTAAAGGATTACATAGCCTTTTTAAAATGTAAAGGGCAAAGAAGAGGCCAGAAGGCCCCCTCCTTAGCGCTGTACCATTTGGCCTAAGATGGCATCATTGAGCTTTTTTATTCCCCTCAGTCATGTGATCATTTTGATTCAGTCTCCAAAATAAGAGAAATCTGGTTTTAATATTGGGTGGCACTTAGTCTGAAAAGCTCTTGATGTGAAAATGAAGCTCACTGCCCAGTGGCTTTTCATATTTATTTTTAGCAGAAAACCTTTTTTTGAAAAAAAGAAAGAAACCCTACATAGCAGGCCAGCATATGAAATGGCATCAGCTGGTGTCCATTATATACTGCTAAGGCATAATGATAATGATGGCAGTAATAATAGCAGCAGCTAATCCTTGCTGAGAACTTGCCGTGTACCAAACGCTATTTATACAAAGAGCTGGCCCTTAGCTCATCTAAGCTCTATGACAATGCTGTGAGGAAACTGAGGCACACAGATGTGGAGTAATTTGCTCAAGGTCACAGAGCTCCGGGTGGGGGTCAAGCAGGCTTCCTCCAGGCTGCCCACAATCTTTTCCTGCCTCTGCTCTGCTGTTCACCCTGGTTCGCTATATATGCAGCAGCCAATTGCAAATGAGAGCCAGCCACAGAGAGATGCCTTTGTGGCTTATGATTTGAGGCCATAATGAAGTCGCTGTTTGATTTTACTACATCCACAGGGACTTAGCACGTGTGAGCTGTCTCTCCCGATTGACAGCTCCACAGGCCTATCATTGTACCTCAGTCTTAGATAACCTGTTTGAGGTGTGTCATAAGGTATTTCAAAGAGACACTTGTTTCTGCCTCAAAAAGTACATTATACATCAGAATATCCCAAGTGTTATTCTCCAAATTTGGTGAAAACCTGTCTAGCCTTTAGAGTGGTTAGGAGCAAAGAGGCACCCAATCTACTGTGTTTATACAGATAAAAAAAAAAGGAACTGCGGGCCTGCCGAGTGGCGCATTGGTTAAGAGCTGGTTTTGAAATGCCAGCTGGCTTCAGATCCCACGTGTGAGGGCCAGTGACACTGCCCTCTACAGCTAACAACAGCTCCACCTGGAGCTGGGCTGTGCGAGCCCCGGGGATGGTGTAGGCTGCAGCCCCTGCTGCAGTGGGCTGCCATAGGCTACAGTGAGTAGCTGGCAGCCAGCGTGAGCTGCCAATAGCTGCGATGAGCAACATCCAGAGGCCAGCGACGGATCTGCCTCATCCGGGAAGAGCGCAATGACGATACCAACATGGGCCAGTGAAGCAACATCCTCCGCAACTAGACTGAAGAACAAAAAGATACATGTCTGTTCCCCTTCCTCGATTCCCCAACGCTGTTCTCCTCCCCCAATTCCCCAATAAAATCTTAAAAAAAAAAAAAAAAGGAACTGCATTGATCCAAGGGAGATGGGACCTAGCGATAGTCCATGAGGTATCTTCAGGGAACCTTAGGCCCCGGTGAGTGAGTCGGAAAGCCGTGGTTCTAGACAGGAAGAAACATGCTTGTCTGCACTCTAGGCAAGGGGGAGACCTGTGTTCTGGGCCAGGGAGAAACAACAGCATTTGGAAGTAGAGTCAGGATGGGGAGGGGAGACACAGCAATCCGGGCTCTGGCCCTCAGGCAGCGAGCTGACAGCACCTCAGAGAGCACCTCATGGCTCCCCACAGCATTGCAGAGACACTGTCCATATCTGCTTGTCCAGGACCAAACCTAAGGTATGTCATTTGCATCAGTCTGGAGCTGATGGTACGAATGACAACCAGTTAAACCTCTCCTGAGCTTTATTTCCTTTACACTCTACTGATAAAATATAACTTTTAAATACAACACGAAACTTAAACATTAGGTTTCTAGAGAGTTGAACCATGACAGGTATTGTTATCGGCATTATTGGCATCTGGGGCTGCATGATTCTTTCTTGGGGCAGCTGTCCTGGGCTCTGGAGGATGATTATAAGCTGCCTGGCCTCTACCCACTATGAGCCAGAGGTGTGACTCTCCCCTCTCCCAACCTGTGACAATCAAAAACATCTCTGGACATTGTCCCCTGAAGGACAAAATCAATCCCAGTGAGAACACAAAATTAGATGATTTCAGAGATATCATTTAACAAGAGTCCCATGATCCCTACGATATTGTAAAGAAGTTTGAAATTAAAAGTTTAACTCAATGTATTGTTTTCCTATGGCTAAACTTGTCCTTTGTCTGGATGGCCTGGTTCAAAGGTTGAGGCCAAGATCACAGTGGTTTGCCATCACCCCGGTTGCTCCTGCCTACTTCGCCTCAAGTCAGTGACTAGAAATAAAAAAAGAAAGAAAAATTATTCCTGAAACTGAAACTCTTAGCTTTCGTTTCATTATCTACAAAATGGGGACAGTAATAGTGCCAGCCCCACAGAGTTGTTGTGAGGATTTAATAAAACACGGGACATAAAGTGTTCAGCAAAATGCTGTGCATATAAGTAAGCATCCGGTGTATGCTCTGACCCTATCAGCATCACCATCATAATTATTTTTAATTATCATTTCATTCCCTCTCCTCCTATTTCAGCTCAAAGGATCTGGCAGTAATGACTCCAGGGCAGCCAGAGGATTGCTTTAGGAGCGTTGTAGAAAGAAACATTCTTTAAAAAGTAATCAAAACTTATTTCATCAGACCTTTCAGTTATTCAGAGATCACCAGCCAAGATGTCTGTAGGATGTCTGCAGTGAACCAGCCAGAACCAGAAACCAGGAAGTCCCAGAAGACCCCCTCAAGACCCCCCAAATCATCTTCCTTTCCACTGCCTCCACCTTTCCTTTTCCAAAAGTAGCTACTACCATCATTTGAAGTGGCTAAGCTCAGTTCAGAATGACAGGAGAAAAAAGATCTTGTTTCCTTGGTGATACTAACTTGCTCAGCAGGTGAAAAGCAAAGACTTGCAAGACAGAGGTGAATCTTAAGTGCACCCAAAGTAGCTATTGCTTCTTTGTCACCACTCAGCATTAACTTCTTAATGCTTATGCATCCAGCATGAAAAATGGCCCTTTGGGATTTAAGGGTTCAAGAAACTCACTGACCATTTTCTTAAATCCACAAAGATTTAAGCATTTACGATGGAGTCTTATTTTTTCTGTGTAGGCGACCTGCAATGATGGGTGTAGATAATGGCTTTTTGTGTGTGGAGTTAGTATGCTGAATAGCACTGTGTTTACACTCTGTCTGGAAATGCGCGGCCCTGGATTTGAACCCTAGCTCTGCCATCAAATAGCTGTAAGAAAAGGATTGTCACCTCACACATTTCAAGACACTGTGCTGTGTGTTAACACAGATGGTCCCCATGTCAACTTGCTCTTGGGAGACCAGGAGTAGCTACCATTAACTCCATTGAACCAAAAGTCAGAGAGGTGGTCAGTTGCTCATGACTAGATACCAGTTTGTTGTGGATCAGAGAATAACTCCGGCAAGACATATGGCCTGTTCGAGCTTCAGTTTTCATATCTGTATTTCTTCTGCATAGAGTTGTTCTCATGATTCTGTTTGGAACCAGAGTTTTTGACACACTTAGCCCAAAGCCTGGCATCTAATCAGTGCTCAATAAATAGTTTTGAAAACAATGGTTATTTGAAGATAATGGTGGTGGTCTATGCAAAACATCCTAGGAAAAGACCCCTGTACTAGAAGTTAGGAGACGTGACCTGTCTGAGTCCCTAGATCTGCCCCTAATTGTTCTCTTGAGCGACCCTCTCAACCTCTGTAGTGTAGCTTCCTATCAGGCTAAAATGGAGTTAACATTATCTGCCTCATATTGCTTAGAAAGATAGTAGTGCAAGCCTCCACCGAGCTATAGGGAAGAAAGTATCCTTAAAAAATATGAAGTGCAAAACAGGTTTAACTAGTAACAATTTTCTCATTCTTTTGTGTGCTGCTATTGTTTTTGTTGCATTTGATCCTGGAAATGGCAGTTAACAGGCTGGTTACCCATAGGCTCTTCTAGTGTATTCCTAGGCAAGTCCTAGGCTAGAAACCATTGCGGAAGGCAGGTCAAGGCAGCGTCAGGATAGGGCCTCAAGCCTCTGACCTCCCATCTAGTTTCTTTCTCACTTATAGAATAGGAAGGGTTCTATAGAAACTTCTCTCTTCCTCCCGTTGGATGTCTTAGACTGGATATACCAAATAATGGCATTAAAAAAAATGAGAGGCATCCGATGATTCTGTGTAGCTGTTCTGTTTGCTAAATTTACAGAAGCATTTCTTCAGAGCTATTTGTCTTTCCTTCCTTTTCTAGCTCTTCAGGGTAAAAGAGTGTTCAGCTGCTGACAGCTGGTGATGTGCTTACCCCGTGAACAGTTCATAAAGCATGACTGCCTCCAGGAGAGCTGTTTGTACAAGCCCGGGAGAGGGCTCCATCCAATAATGGACGCAGCAGAGATTGCCTGCAGAATAAACATGCGACTTCTTAAAGATCATTACTCTATATTGAATAGCTCCCTGATGAAGGCTGGGGCTAAGGCAGTGAGGATTGGGGAGGCCATTTCTATTCCTTCAGCTTATAAAGTTTCATTGAGATGAGAGCCGAGGTGGTCAGAGAGCTGTGAAGGGATGGCGATCTCACAAAGCAGGTCAGAGACATGCCAGATATGGAGGTGAGGACAAGTGCAAAGACTTTCCCCACTGCTCCTTCTTGCAGAACTCAGCTAGCAAGGAACCCGTGATACTCAGGGCCTCCTATACTCTGCAATAGCTAACTTGTTACCTAACTGGAAAGCAAGTGATACCAATGTACCATTGCCTAATTTGGCATTTGTTTTGGGTTGAAGCCACAGGCCATTGGTGACTGATTACAAAAGGGAAGGCAAATCAATCTAGTACTGGGATTGTTTAGTATTAGAAAGAAGAAAAACCAGAGGTGAACCCAATAGCCCTTCAGATATTTGAATAAAATTTGCAGGGAAAAATTTTTCAACACGGCTCCATAGAGCAGGGCCAGGGCCAGTAAATAGAGGTCATGGTGAGATGACCCCGCATTTGGAAAATTGACAGTGCAGTGGTCCAAAATAGAATAGAGATATTTGTGAGGTAACAAATTCTTCACTTCAAGGGTCCAGGAACAGTGGTTTTTTATGCATAGCCTTAAAGTTCTCCTAAAGTTCAATGAAGTCACAACATATGTAGGAATTAGCTTTGACAAGTGGTCTTGAAACAAAAGTCATATTTGATTAAAATTACTGTTGAGGGCCGGCCGAGTGGCTCAGTTGGTTAAGAGCTCGCTCAAGAATGCAAGCTCTGAGCATCAGGGATGCCGGTTTGATTCCCGGCCTGAGCTGAGCAGCCACTGACCTGCCAAAAGGTAGCAGGATGGCTCAACTACAAAACAAACAAACAAACAAAATTACTGTTGAAAATCATCTAAATTGTCCATAAAATACTATATACTTGTATATATGTGATTTTAATTTTCACAACCCTGGACAGTTCAAGCTGGTTGCCTCTGGGAACTGTGTTTTTGAAAAACGGGTTATCTTTACACATTGGAATCACTGGCGTTAGGTGCTTGAGGATGGAAGAATCGCAGCCATTCATATATCTCACCCATGCTCTCTCCAGGGCACATGCTCAGCAAGTGGATGGAATGGCAGGAGGAACAACATACGTTATTGACATTGATGTACATTTATGTGTGTGGGAGCATGTGGTACATATGCTTGAGTGTGCCAATTTAAGATTAGATATATGCTAGTTTATGAATCTCATAAGATGAGGACAGTGTGAAATCTGGGCCCTCCCATGTTTGCTATAATTTCAAAGTCTTTTCTGATCTCTGTCTTACATGTTAGGCTTTTCTTTCCCCAGCTTCATTGGGGTGTAGTTTGAATATAATGTACCCATTTCAAATGTACAGTCTGAGTTTTAGTAATTGTATATAGTTCTATAACCATTGCCACAATCAAGATATAGAACTTTTCTGTCACTATCAAAAGTTCCCTTGTACCCTTTGTAGTCAGCCCCTTCCCCTTGGCCACTGGAAACTACTGACCTGCTTTCTCTCACCATGCTTCTCCCTTTTTTGGGAGTTGCATATAAATGGAATCATACAATACATAAGAGTCTTACATGTTTGACTTCTTTTGCTCAGCATGTTTTTGAAATGCAGTCACACTGTTGAGTTTTTCAGTAGTTCACTCCTTTGTACGTCCAACACTCCATAATCTAAATATATAACAACTTTTTATGTGTTCACCTGTTGTTGGACATTTCAGTTGTTTCCAACTTTGAACTATTATGAAGAATGAAATATGTGCATTCAGGTCTTTGTGTGAACATGTGTTTTCTTTTTTCTTGGGTAAATACCAGAAGTAGGATTGTTGGGTTATAGAGTAAGTATTTGTGTAACTTTATAAGAAACTGCCCAACTGCTTTTCAAGCCACCTGTCCAATTTTGCACTGGCATCGGCCAGGATGAGTCCCACTTATCCCAAATTCCTCCCAGTTCTTAACAGTGTCACTCTTAAGTTTTAGTTAACTTAATGTGTGTAAGTAGTGGTTGTTATTTGCATTTCTCTGATACCTAATAGTGTCAAGCACACTGTTATGTGCTTATTTTGCCATTTCTTTTATCTTTTTTTGTAAAGTACCTGCTCAAATATTTCACCCATTTTCTAAATAAGGTTGCTTCTCTTATTATAATTGAGTCTGAAGAGTTCTTTTTATGTATTCTAGGTACAACCCTTTTGTCGGATAGATGTTTTGCAAGTACTTCCTATAATCATATGGCTTGATTTTTTGGCTTTCTCTAACAATGTCTTTTAAAACAAAAAAGACTTTAATCTTGCTATGACCCAATTCATGAATTATTTTCTTGTATAGTTAGTTGGTGCTTTAGGTGTCCTGTCTAAGAAACTTTTACCTAATCCAAGATCTCAAAGATTGTCTCATGTTTTCTTGTGAAGTTTTGTCATTGTTTTAGCTCTTACATTTTGGCCTATGGTTCACTTCAAATTAATTTATATGTAGAGTGAAAAATAAGAGTCAAGGTTCACTTTTTTCCACATTTTAACTGTCTAGTCATTCCAGCACAAACGGTTGAAAGGACTAATTATCCTTTTCTCATTGAATTACCTTAGAACTTTTGTTAAAAATCAATTGACCACACAAGGTCCTATTTCTAGGTTCTCTATTCTATTCCATTTGTCTGTCTATATTTATACCAATACCATAGCGTCATGGTTAATTTGTATTTACAATAAGTCTTGAAATCAAGCAGCATAGGTCCTTTAAACCTGACCTTTTTCAAGATTATTTTGATTATTCCATATGTTTTGCACTTTCATATAAAATTTTACCTTAACTTGACAGTTTCTTCAGAAACATCTGGTTAAGATTTTGATTAAGTCATATGGTATGTCCATTTTTAATTTTTTGAGGAACCTCCATACTGTTTTCCATAATGGCTGCAGCAATTTGCATTCCTGTCAGCAGTGCACAAGAGTTCTTTTTTGTCCATATCCTCCCAAATGCTTCTTATGACTTGTCTTATTAATAACAGCCATTCGAATGGGTGTGAGGTGATATCTCATTGTAGTTTTGATTTGCATTTCCCTGATGAATTCTGGTGTTGAGCATCTTTTCATGTGTCTGTTGACCATCTATATTTCTTCTTTGGAAAAACGTTCAGGTCTTCAGCCAATTTTTTAATTGATTATTTTTTGATACTTGAGTTGTATACGTATTAAGGATGAAACACTGTTGTGGAAGCTGATGATATAACACGAACTTGACAAATGAGATCCTTTTGATCTCACATTTTGGTGGAGGGGAGAGATAACAAAGAAAAATAAATAAATAAATAAATAAATAAATAAATAAATAAATAAATAAATAAATAAATAAATAAATAAGATCCTATCAGACTGGGCTTAGTTCTCTGAAGGAAGTGAGCAGGGCAAGGAAGAGAATCACAGGAACAGAGCAAACACTTGCTTTTTATGCACCAGACACAATTCTAAGCCTTTGCGTGTCACAACTCCTTTAACTTTCACAATCTTATCATTTCAATAATTTTTTCCATTTGGCTGATGAGAAAACGGAGGCAGACAGAGGTTTATCATGATTTGTTCCCAAATAGCAACTCCATCCTTCTAGTTGCTGGCCAAAATCTTTTGTGTCATTCTTACTTCTCTGTCTATTATACCCTATATCTAATAATACACAGTTAATCAGGAACATGATTCTTTCTCCACCTCAGTATATATACAGAGTCTGACTGCTTCTCACCTCCTCCACTGATATACTCTGGTCTGACAGCTGGCTTGTTGCAAGAAGCTCCTAACTAAGCCACACATCGACTCTTGCTCCCTAGAATCTGTTCTTAAAAGAGTGGACATAGTCATGCTTAAAAACATAAGTCCAGTGATTTTACAACTCGGCTCGACTCTCCAGTGGCTTCCTGTATGCTCAGAGTAGAAGTCCTGTGTGTTTGTATTCCTTAGTTACACTGCAGTCACCACAGGCGACCCTACACTACACACTCCTCTCTTCTCTGACCACCTTCCTAAGCTCGCTCCCCTCCTGCTCACTCTGCTGTGGCCACACAGCCCTCGAGTTGTTCTTAGGGTACACCAGGCATGCACCTCCTCAAAACCCAAGGACCTGCAGTTGCCTCTGTCTTGATACACTCACACCAGGCTCCCTTCATCACACTCTCTGGTTGTTGCTCAAATGGCATGTTTCCATTGGGAACTCCCCTGACCTCCCTGTTTTAAACTGCAAAACCCCTATGCCCCAGTATTCTTTATCATCCTCCTTTATATATTTTCTCCTAAGCACTTAGCACCATCTGATATATGCTTTTCCTATGTTTTGTTTGTTGCTTGCTTCTTACTACTAAATTGTAAAGTACATGAGGGCAGGGATTTTTGTTTCTTTTGTCCATTCCTTTTTCAAATTGCCTAGAATTGTTCCTTCCATGTAGGAGTCACTTAATAAATATATCTTGAATTAATGAGTTAAGGAAGAGGACCCATGTTTTCTGACACGATAATAAAATAAAAAAATATTAAGGTTGAAAGAGATAATGATGTCTGGCCTACAGGAAGAGGAGGAAGAATGACTGCCAGTAAGATAAAGGAAGGCATGGCCACAGGGAGGGTATTTGAAGCTACATAAGAGAGGTCAGGCATAAAAATAGCCTGAAGATATGCGAAAGGTTGGCTTTAGTTCACTTCAGTTCCATCTTCCCTGATTAGATTAATACTCTGCTCACTGAGAATGTCTGTGATCTTGGAGAAGGGACTTTCTCTCACTGGACCCTGCAAGTAAAGTAAGGGCAGTGCACCAACTTTAACCATCTTACCCAGCTCTAACTGCCTTGGACTATGTCACAGGCTTATCCAGGGATTCTCGAGAAGAAAATGGATGGGCTCCTTATCATTGATCATTCTGAACACCATGTTTGTGGGAAGAGGTGCAGGGAAGGAAATGGCAACATCTGTGACTCAGATTTTGAACAGTCTGAAAACTGAGGTCAGGACTTTTTATTCTTCATGCTTATAGCCCCCCCTGGAGAAGGTATTTGGGAGAGAAATGTACACAGAAGGCTGATCATAATCACAGAATATGGGTCTGGGAAAGGTGTGCCTTTCCCCAAACCACAGAACGAATCCAGGAGGCATCAGGAGAGCTGCTGATCTGGGTCTAAGATGTGGCTTCAGAACATGGCCGTTGCTGCTCTTGAGTGCTCTGGGCTCTTTCTCGGTGCAGTGGTTGTACTGTTTGCCAATGCTGGTGAGGAGCACAGGGCTTTTCTTAGGAAAGTTTCCTGGCATGTGAGCCCAGCCGTCTCTGTGAGCCCGGAAGAGAAGCCTGGACAAGACTATTGTGTAACCAAAGGTGAAATAGGCTCAGGCATCTGTAGCAGCCAGGGTATTTTTGGAAAACACATTTCCATCTTCAATTTACACCAGGTCTGAAGTGGAGCTAAGTCATTACGATGTGTTAGCTCCTGTTTATCCAGCCCTGGACAGCTAGCTAGCTTTGTTCAACAGATGCCTTCAGGGAATGTCTCTGGGGGCAGGGTCTCTATCCTAAGGCTGCTACAGGAAGGTGGTTCCCTTGAGTGTGGCATTTCCTTAGTCACAGAACACAGAAGTGACATCCTCTTATCCTGAGAGAAGATGGGAGGTTGGAAAAGGAAATAGAGAGAACAAGTTAGTGGGAGAGAGACAGAGTGAGAGAGAAAAGGATGAAGGAAGGACTAAAGAATAGGAGAAGGCTGTTTAATTTAATGGGTACATATTACACATCAGCATTATATTAAATGTATGAAAGCTTTAGCTCTGACGTGGTCCTCATCCAGCCCTCTGTCATAATGGCCAGCCAGGCCCTATCTGAGCTGATCCTCTGTGAGTGAGTTTGACTCTGCACAGGGATGCTTGTTGGCAAGAGAGTAGGCAGCTGCTCCTGACACTTTTGCATGTGTGTGACATGGGGTAAGGTTACATTAAGAGGGTCATTCACAAGCATGACACAATGATGTTGGGAGATACTCAGACAGAGAGACGGGATACCAAGGCTCAGAGCGGGAAGCAGCATTTATTGATGCCGGCACCAGCTCAGTGGATTCACATCCAGAGGCTGAGCCCCGATCCGGAGAGAACTCGGAACTTTATACCCTGAAGTTTCTGGGTTAGCAGCTAGGATTCCTTATTACGGCATGTGGTATTGTGTTAGTTTCTGACTGGTTCCCGGGTAAGGTAGGAATTGGGAAATGTTAAACGGAAGTCTAGGTGGCCATGTGGTCCGAGAAAGCCTTTGTCTAGGGCTCCCTGCCACAGTGACTTGCTGTACCCTGGACAGAGAGTCTGGTGAAGTGGTATTAGGTGAGACATTGATTAGGTGAAATCAAGAGGCAGTTGGTGACCCTGGCTCAACATAAAGTTTTTGTTGCTACTTTTGAACAAATTCATTCATTCATTCAGCACATTTATTAAGTACTGATAATGAAACATATGATTTACTAAGTGTTAACTACACTGCAGGGACTATGGTAAAACCTCAATTTGTATTATCCACCCATCCATCCATCTATTCATCTATACATCCATCCATCCATCCATCCATCCATCCATCCATCCATCCAATAATGAGTAATTACTGAGTGCTTGTTATATGTCAGGCATTGTGTTAGACACTGGGGATATAGTAGTGAAACAAAACAATACAAAAGAAAACAAAAGCCCTGTCTCCAGGTGTGTGTGTGTGTGTGTGTGTGTGTGTGTGTGTGTGTGTGTGAACTATGTAATAATTCAATAGTGATAAGTGCTACGAAGTACAATAAAGCAGGGTAGGGGAACTAGGTAATGGGGTTTTGGTTGCTATTTTATGCAATGAGGTCAGGAAGGCCTCTAGGACAAGGAGACATTTGGATAGGGACTGGAAGTAAGGCACTAAAGCCATGAGGATATCATGGGGAGTATCTAGAAAGAGCCAGTGTGAAGCCTTGAAGTGGAAACATGCTTGTCTTTTTTGAGAACAGACCAGTGTAGCTGGAGCAAAGAATTGAAGAAGGATGAGTGGTTTGGAGGTTACTGAAATAATATTAACATTTGAGAAATTGCAGTAGTGTAAGACGAGTGAGCTAATGTTTGGGATGATAAACGACCAGATTCAGGACATATTTAGAAAAGCTCAAAGGATTTCCTGATGTATTGCATGTGGTGTAAAAGAGAAAGAGGAGTCAAGGAACTGGGTGCAGTATTTGACACAGTTGACGGGAAGGATGTGGTTATATACTGAGACGGGAAGACAATGGAAAT